>CM067841.1:527676598-528937084 GCA_034509565.1 Triticum monococcum
ATTTATTTATTATATATTCTTTTTAATTCTTTAAAAAACCGTTCTGTGGGGTGGGGCCCCTGTGTCATTGGCCCAGAGGGGCATGGGGCGTGGGGCTATCGGGCGCATGCCCAGGAGCGGGCGGACCCGACAAGGGCCGGAGCAGGGGAGCGGTGGTCACGGGAGGCCATGGCCGAAGCGGGGCGCGCTAGCCGTGGCCGGTGGAGAGGCGGCCGCGGGGAGGAGCACTGGGGGCCGTCACTGGCAGCTGTGGTCGCAGCCGTGTGCAGAGGAGGTGGGGCGCAGGCTGCGGCAGCCGGAGTTGGCGAAGGCAGGAGCGGCGGGGCTGCAGCGAAGCAGCAAGCAGGGGAGGAGGGCGCGCGGGGGGGGGGGGGGGAAGAGGGCGGCAGGGCACGCAAGCGCGATGCACGCCGACGAACCAGAGCGGGGGTGCGGGTGAGCGCGCGAGCGGGCGGCGGCCAACGGCGGGGAGCACCAACGGGCAGCGGCCAACAGCGGGGAGCGCCAACGGGTAGCGGAGGAGCGCGCGGCCAGCAGCTCCATGAGCAGCAGCGACACAGCAAGGGCAGCAGTAGTGGCGCGGGGCGCGCGCATCGTACGGGTCGGGGCGTGGCGACCGCGGGACGGGCGCGGGGAGTGTGGCGTCGGGCGTGCGGGCGACGATAGTGGCCGCGGTGATGAGCGCGAGCGCGCAGGCGGGGTCGCGCGAGGGAGAGAGAGGGAGCGAGGAGGGGCGCTCGGAGACGAGCGCGGCGACGGGGCTCACATTGGGGCGTATGGAACGGGGCATTGTGTGTCGAGGAGGGGGCCGGGACGTCGTGCGTAGGTGGAGGCAGGCCGACGAGGGGGGGGGGGGGGTCCGGCGAGGCGATGGACGACGACGGTGATCCGGGCGGCGGCGGCGGCTGTCTCCTCCCTCGATCCCGATGCAGTCGGGGGAGAGGGGGGGGTATTTTGGAGAGGGAGGAGTGTCGGTGGGGTTCGGGGTACGGGAGGAGTGGATATAAGGGAGTGGGGGTGGGCCTTGGCCCAGTTGGGCAGGCTAGCTGGGCCGGAGCCTAGTGGGGGGGGGGTGCTTCCTCTTTTTTATTTGTTTGTTTTCTCTTTTGTATTTTCTTTCTTTTTATTTATATACTTTTCTTGTAACATCCCAAATTTTCAATTTGAAATGTTATACATAGATCATCATGCATATCATATTTTCTTGCATTTTGTTGATCCTAGAAATTTCATGCAACTCAAGGACCCTCGGAGAGAGTTGGAGATTTCGTCATTTTCATATTTGAGTTTTCTCAAATTTCGAAAAGAGGATCTTTGGTTTTGTCGGAGTTTCTTTTGCATTTTTTGGATAGGGAAAAATGCGCGTTTTCAAAAATTGCATTCTAGGTCCCGAGAAAAAGTTCATTTTGTTCGACTCATTTTTAGGAGTCGGGGAAAATTTACTTTAGAAGTTTTGGAGTTCGTTTAGTTCTCTTTTCTTTTGTTTTTTCTACGCGCGTAACCGATTTAAAAAAAATCCCGCGGCGCGCCTGGGCCAAGGCCCAAGCCGCCGGCCAGGCCAGGCCTCGCCCGCGCCGCGCGCCTAGCGCGCCAAGGGAGCTGCCGCCGCCGCCCTATTGGAGTCCTAGTAGGACTCTAGTCCTACTCTTTCCTCTCCTTTTCCTTCTCTTATTTCTTGCCCCCTCCCCCAAGCAATCCCTCCCCCTCACCTATATAAATACTCACCCCCCTCTAAACACCACCAAGCCCCAAGTACCCCAAGCCGCGCCGCCCATGCCCTAGCGCCGCCGCCCTAGTGCCGCGTCGCCGCCGCCCTACACCACCACCGCCGCCGCCCAACGCCGCCGTTCGCCGGAGCCCCTCACCGGAACCTCGCCGAGGTAGCCGCGCCGCGTCTCTCCTATCCCCTCAGTTCGGTTTTTCTTATAAACCGTTCCGGTTCTTTTCTTCTCTTCCGATTCGTTTTCTTTCCGGTTCTTCTCTAAATCGTTCCGGTTTTCTAGATTGGTTTTTCGTTCGGGTTTCTCTTCCGAAACCCTAGATCGGCTCCGTTTTCTTTTCCGGTTTAGTTGCCTCGAGACCGTTCGCCGGACCGTTCATCCTAACGAACATGAACATCGGATTCTTCTAGGTTAACGAACGTCCGTTCGTTTAACCGTTCTTTTTTTCTTCTCATCGAATTTATTTCCGCGATCGCGATCTCAGATCCGATCTTCGTTCTAGTTTATTTTCTCACTTGTTTATCGGAATCAGGTGATTCAAGCGCCCGGAGTTTCGTTTCGAAACCATCGTTCCGACTAATCAACTTAAAAAAGTTTTTGCTACGGTAAAATTTGACCTAGTTTCAACTTGCTAGAACCGAGTTGTTTTCTTCCGCCGTTTGTTTTCGGTTTCTTTGTCGGTTCTTTCTCTCTTTGCAACCGGAGTTCTTAAGTTGAACTATCTGGTTCAATCTCTTGTTCGAGTTTTACCTGTGCATTAGATGAGTACTTATTGTATGCTTGTTGTTTGTCTGCGATAGATTACCCGGATTGCGCCGCCTGTTACTTCGAATCCCTAGGACTCGCGGATCATCAGCAAGGCAAGTAACACTTTGATCATACCTTTTCTACAACCCAGTTTTATTGCATTAGATCAATCTTCACACATTGCATGATTAGGATCTAATTAAACTGTGGGATGGGAAGTAGATGAGGTAGTACCTATTACCTGTTATTATGAAACCTTTGGGAGTTACTTCTACGTTTGCTTATTATGCCATGCTATGCTAGTAGACGTGGATTGGGTGAGTGATATCCATGACAGATGCGAGTGTGATCATTTTAAGGGTTTATCTAAGGTGGCAACTTAAACACACATTTGGGTGGATTGAGGCACCTGATGTCTATCAGGACTTGCCTGTTTTATTTTGGACCGCCACCCAGGTTCAAAGGGATCATAAGATCTTTCATGCTAAATACTTACGTGTGCAGCCACAAGCCAATATGGGCTCTGGCATAGTTGACTAAGTCGTGCGAACTCTTACAGGGTAGACTAGCAGATGTAGGGGAAAGTAGGTGTACCGGTCTATCCATCGTAAGGTGCTAGTGCTTCTGAAAGACTGTGTCTCGGTCATCCGTTTCTCAAACACCAGTAGTGCGATAAATCCAACGGAGGCGATCGAGTCTTGTGGGGAAAAGTGCGCAAACCTCTGCAGAGTGTAATAAACTAATCATGATTAGCCGTGTCCCCGGTTATGGACATCTTGAGTATCTAGTACTTGAATATCATGTGAATCTCATCATGTTACTTCTAATTAATATTGTTGGGTTTAATTGTACTTTTAATTGGGATTGAGAATGCTGTCAACCATTCTCAATGTTTAACAACCACCATGATAGTTAAATAAATTTATTCCTTTGCAGTAGGGAAAAACTGGCTTTACGCAAAACAGTAACCATAGAGCTTTCCACCAGCCAAATATGCATATAGTATAGCTGTTTCATTCCATTACTCTCTATGTGTTACCTTGCCAGCATATTCCATGTGCTGACCCGTTTTCGGGCTGCAACGTTAATGTTGCAGACTTTTCAGACGACGATTAAGGTGCTTTTAGGTCGTGGTTCTATACTCAGTGATGCCGTTGGAGTTGATGGACCCATTTATCTTCCAAGTCTTCTGCTGTTATCGATATTAGATGGCCTTAAGCCATATTATTGTAATAAGTTCTCTTCGGAGACATCGATGTAATAAGTGTGTGATTGCCACTCTGCTATAGATCCTTCGATGTACTGTGTGGTGTCAGCATTACTGATCCAGGGATGACACCAGAGCACAGTAGACTTGATCCATTCGGGTCTGGTCGCTACAGAGATGGTATCAGAGCACACGCTGACTGTAGGACACGACCACTAAGTTAAAGCCATAGATCACTATTCTCTCCTCTTTTTCTAACTCCTCATCTTTTCTACTCTTTAGGATGAAGGACGCGAAGATTAAGTACGCTCAACCGGATGAAGGCACACCTTTTGGATTTCACTTGAAGGAAGTCACCAAGTACCTGAACATTGGATTACCAAGCTTCACGGGAACCTTCAACGCCACTCTGCCTGAAGAGGAGCGCTGGAAGATTCAAGCTCACGTTCCGGGAAGGACATTCGCGCCAATCACGAAGCCCATAGATAGTGTTTTCAATGCACCAACCTGGAGTCTGGGAAAGAGCATGGAAGCCCATATCACCATAGGATGCATTGGAGAAGTTTATCAAGAAGACCTCAAGGACACTATCTACCAGATTTGCGGACGCCGAGATGAACAATGGGAGTTAGTCACCACCAAGAAGGATAGATCCATTGCAGCATTTATCCAGGAGTTAAACCAGCACATTCGACGCCACGAGAACCAGATGTGCAATGATATGATAGAGTTGAAGAATGCGAAAACAAGGATCATCGAGCTAGAAGGAGAACTGAAGGCTACACGCAAGGACTACATGGACAAGATCATAGCTCTAGCAAGACACAACGTCGATCTTAAGCAAGAGATTGAAGAACTCAAGAGGGAGTTAGCATCCAGGAAGGAAGACTTGTACGTCGTCTGTCCGGACAACTACATCATCATCGACGACACCGATTCGGATCCAAGTGAACCCGACTTTGAAGATGAAGCTGGAGTGGACGTCATGGAGTCTTCCACCGGTTCAAATTTCTAGATGACCACCAAATATTAGTAGTATTTCCCCCCATGTAAACACTATAGTTCGAGCACTTTTGCGATAGCTAGATCGATTGTAAGCCCTTGTTTGATTGAATGAAGTGATTTTGTGTGAATTTGCTCATGTGCATTGGGGTAGTGTTTTCTCTTTAGACCTCATTCTATTCTTATCTCTCATCTTTTCTAAACCCTCAGATGCCTCCGAGACGTGACAATGGATTTCCACTGGAGCTCACTCAATTGATCCAACAGCAGAATCAATTGATGCAAATGTTAGTTCAGAATCAGCACAACAACAACAACCCACCACCACCACCACCTGTTGACCACTTAGCCCGTTTCCTTAGGCTGAATCCGCCGGTGTTTTCTAGTAGCACCAAGCCGATAGTAGCAGACGATTGGCTCCGCAGGATAGGAAGGGAGTTGACCACTGTAGGATGCACAGATGGTGAGAAAGTGAAGTTTGCCGCACATCAGTTAGAAGGACCCGCGGCAGCATGGTGGGAGAATTTCACAGCCACTTTCCCAGTTGACACTGTCACATGGGATCAGTTCCAGCAAGCTTTCCGCACTACACATGTTTCAGCAGGAGCTATGGCCATCAAGAAGCGTGAGTTTCGCAACTTACGCCAAGGAGGAAGAACAGTTGGCCATTACGTTGACGACTTCAGCAAGCTAGCACGTTATGCCCCAGATGACGTTGCTACGGATGCAACCAAGCAGGAGAAGTTTCTGGAAGGACTAAATGATGAGTTAAGCATGCAGTTGATGGTAGGAAGTTTCAACAACTACCAGGAGTTGGTAGATCGTGCCATCATGATTGAAGGGAAGCAATAGTAGATTGAGAACCGCAAGAGGAAGTATGGACAGGGGAAGTATAACTCTGGAGCCCAGCAGAAGCCCCGTTTTACCCCTAAATCGGGATTTCAGTTTCAGCATACCCATGGAGGAGGTAGTTCGCACAACCACAATGGCCACAAGAATGGTAATGGGAATGGAGGAAGCAATGGCCAGAATCGGACCATCCCATCAACCCCATCCAAGAGAGATCTGAGTCAAGTCACCTGTTTCAAGTGTTCCAAGACCGGACATTATGCCAATGAATGTCCTGAAGGCTAGAATGGAAATGGCAATGGAAGCTCAGGGAAGAAGCCGAACCCTTTCAATAGGGGACAGGTAAACCACGTTAACGTGGAGGAGGTTGAAGATCAGCCTGATGCAGTAATCGGTAAGTTTTTGGTTAAGTCATTTACCGCACTCGTTCTTTTTGATACTGGTGCATCACATTCATACATATCAAGGGGATTTGTGGAAAAATATAGCCTGCCCACTAGGATTCTTAAAACACCTATGCTAGTAAGTTCGCCAGGAGCAGAATACATGGCCAGTCAAGGATGTTTTCAAGTGCCATTAAGCATAGGAAGGCATGTTTTCCCAACAGATTTAATTATTCTGGAATCCCAGGGTCTGGATGTAATCCTCGGTATGGATTGGTTGTCGATGTATGGAGGAAACCTCGATTGTGCTAGTAAGTCAATTTTGCTTACAACGCCAGAAGGAAGAAGGATCAAGTATGTATCCCGGCATGTGCCAAATAGGACACACGTAAATTGCCTAACAGGAGTTGTGCAGGAGGAAGTACCAGTGGTAAAGGATTTTCCTGATGTATTTCCTGAAGAATTGCCAGGCATGCCACCGGATAGAGACATTGAGTTCCTGATTGAGTTGTTGCCAGGTACAGGCCCAATATCAAAGAGACCATACCGGATGCCAGCAAAGGATTTGGTAGAAATTAAGAATCAGATTAAGGAGTTATTGGAGAAGGGTTACATTCGCCCAAGTTCTTCGCCTTGGGGATCACTCGTACTTCTAGTGGAGAAGAAGGATGGATCATTAAGGATGGTTGTTGATTATCGTGGATTGAATGAAGTAACCATCAAGAACAAGTACCCACTGCCAATGATAAATGATCTGTTTGATCGTTTGCAAGGAGCTAAAGTGTTTTCCAAGATCGATTTGCGATCAGGGTACCACCAGTTGAAGATTTGAGAGCAGGACATACCTAAGACAGCATTCACCACAAGATATGGATTGTATGAGTATACCGTTATGTCATTTGGATTGACTAACGCACCTGCCTATTTTATGAATCTGATGAACAAAGTGTTTATGGAGTTTCTGGATAAGTTCGTCGTAGTGTTCATTGGTGATATCCTGGTTTATTCGAAGAATGAAGAAGATCATAAGGAACATTTGCGTTTGGTTTTGGAGAAACTAAGGGAACATCAATTATATGCCAAATTTAGCAAATGTGAGTTTTGGTTGAAGGAAGTAGGATTCCTCGGACATGTTATATCCGGAGAAGGGATAGCAGTTGACCGCGCCAAGGTTGAGACCGTAACCGAATGGGAAGCACCAACGACAGTTGGAGAGATCCGGAGTTTTCTTGGACTTGCAGGATACTACCGGAGATTCATTGAGAACTTTTCAAAGATTGCGAAGCCTATGACGGAGTTGTTGAAGAAGGATACAAAGTTCAAATGGATTGAGGAGTGTGAGGCTAGTTTCCAGGAGTTGAAGAAACGATTGGTTACCTCACCAGTGTTGATTTTGCCAGATCAGACCAAGGATTATGAGGTGCATTGCGACGCTTCACGTCGAGGACTTGGAGCGGTGCTTATGCAGGAAGGTAGAGTTGTTTCGTATGTTTCACGACAACTGAAGCCTCATGAGTTGAACTACACCACGCATGATTTGGAGTTAGCAGCCGTAGTGCATGCATTGAAGACGTGGAGACATTTCCTCATTGGAAATCATTGTGAGGTGTACACGGATCACAAGAGTTTGAAGTACATTTTCACGCAGAAGGAGTTGAATCTCAGACAAAGGAGATGGTTGGAGCTCATCAAGGATTATGATATGAGATTACATTACCATCCCGGAAAAGCTAATGTAGTAGCTGACGCATTGAGCCGCAAGAGCCATGTCAATACATTAATAACGAAGGAAATACCCAAGGAGTTAGCAGAAAACCTTCGTGAACTAAGTTTAGAGATAGTTCTGAAAGGCTATGTGGCAGCAATGGAGATTCAGTCAACATTGATGGACAAAATCAGAGAAGCTCAGAAATCTGACAAGGAGGTTGCTTCTATAAAGGAGAAACTAAGCAAAGGAAAAGCAAAGGGATTTCGTGAGGTTGAGCACGATACCCTATGGTTTGAGGACCGTGTTTATGTGCCAAATGACCCGGAGGTCAGGAAGTTGATTCTACAAGAGGCACATGATTCACCATATTCGATTCACCCAGGAAATACCAAAATGTATTTGGATTTGAAGGAGACATTCTGGTGGACCGGAATGAAGAAGGATATTGCAGCATATGTAGCAGTTTGTGATGTATGTCATAGAGTAAAGGCAGAACATCAGAAGCCAGCCGGATTGTTGCAACCATTGCCGATACCCGAATGGAAGTGGGATAAGATAGGCATGGATTTTATCACAGGACTACCCAGGACGAAAGCAGGATATGACTCGATATGGGTAGTAGTTGATCGTTTGACGAAGGTAGCACATTTCATCCCAGTTAAGACCACTTACACCAGTGCTAAGTTGGCAAAGATATACATGACTAGGATCATTTGTTTGCATGGAGTTCCAAGGAGTGTTGTATCAGACAGAGGAACCCAATTTACCTCAAAGTTTTGGAATCAGTTACATGAAACTTTGGGAACCAAGCTAGAGTTCAGCACCGCTTTTCATCCGCAGACAGATGGATAGACCGAGAGAGTCAATCAAATTTTGGAAGATATGCTGAGAGCTTGTGCACTAGATTATGGATCTAGTTGGGATGATAATTTGCCGTATGCGGAGTTTTCTTATAACAACAGTTACCAAACCAGTTTGAAGATGGCACCTTTCGAAGCTTTGTGCGGAAGGAGGTGCAGGACACCGTTGTCATGGGACGAAGTTGGAGACCGTCAGTTCTTTGGACCAGATCTGATTAAGGAGTCTGAACGGAAAGTTAAGTTGATTCGCGATAGGCTCAAGGTAGCCCAGTCCAGGCAGAAGAGCTACGCAGATTCTAAACGCAAGGAGACAGGTTACGAAAACGGAGACAGGGTGTATCTCCGAATATCCCCACTACGAGGAGTTAAGCGCTTTGGAGTTAAGGGAAAATTAGCACCGCGTTTCGTTGGACCATATAAGATCTTGCAACGTATGGGAGAAGTCGCGTATAAGTTGGAATTACCAGAGGGACTGTCGGGAGTTCATGACGTATTCCATGTTTCTCAGCTGAAGAAATGTCACGCCGAGATGGCGGAGGTACCGCTAAGAGATACAGTGCTGCTTGAAGCAATTCAGTTGCAGGACGACTTAACATATGAAGAGAAACCAGTCAAGATTCTCGATTATGCCAGCAGAGTTACCCGCAGCAAGGTTATCAAGTTTTGCAAAGTTCAGTGGAACCACCACTCAGAGGATGAAGCCACCTGGGAGAGAGAAGAAGATTTGCTCAAGGACCACCCTCACTTATTTTCTAGCCAACCCGAATCTCGAGGGCGAGATTCATCTTAAGGGGGGTAGGTTTGTAACATCCCAAATTTTCAATTTGGAATGTTATACATAGATCATCATGCATATCATATTTTCTTGCATTTTGTTGATCCTACAAATTTCATGCAACTCAAGGACCCTCGGAGAGAGTTGGAGATTTCGTCATTTTCATATTTGAGTTTTCTCAAATTTCGAAAAGAGGATCTTTGGTTTTGTCGGAGTTTCTTTTGCATTTTTTTTGGATAGGGAAAAATGCGCGTTTTCAAAAATTGCATTCTAGATCCCGAGAAAAAGTTCATTTTGTTCGACTCATTTTTAGGAGTCGGGGAAAATTTACTTTAGAAGTTTTGGAGTTCGTTTAGTTCTCTTTTCTTTTGTTTTTTCTGCGCGCGTAACCGATTTAAAAAAAATCCCGCAGCGCGCCTGGGCCAAGGCCCAAGCCGCCGGCCAGGCCAGGCCTCGCCCGCGCCGCGCGCCTAGCGCGCCAAGGGAGCTGCCGCCGCCGCCCTATTGGAGTCCTAGTAGGACTCTAGTCCTACTCTTTCCTCTCCTTTTCCTTCTCTTATTTCTTGCCCCCTCCCCCAAGCAATCCCTCCCCCTCACCTATATAAATACTCACCCCCCTCTAAACACCACCAAGCCCCAAGCACCCCAAGCCGCGCCGCCCATGCCCTAGCGCCGCCGCCCTAGTGCCGCGTCGCCGCCGCCCTACACCACCACCGCCGCCGCCCAACGCCGCCGTTCGCCGGAGCCCCTCGCCGAAACCTCGCCGAGGTAGCCGCGCCGCGTCTCTCCTATCCCCTCAGTTCGGTTTTTCTTATAAACCGTTCCGGTTCTTTTCTTCTCTTCCGATTCGTTTTCTTTCCGGTTCTTCTCTAAACCGTTCCGGTTTTCTAGATCGGTTTTTCATTCGGTTTTCTCTTCCGAAACCCTAGATCGGTTCCGTTTTCTTTTCCGGTTTAGTTGCCTCGAGACCGTTCGCCGGACCGTTCGTCCTAACAAATGTGATCACCGTATTCTTCTAGGTTAACGAACGTCCGTTCGTTTAACCGTTCTTCTTTTTCTTCTCGTCGGATTTATTTCCGCGATCGCGATCTCAGATCCGATCTTCGTTCTAGTTTATTTTCTCGCTCGTTTATCGAAATCAGGTGATTCAAGCGCCTAGAGTTTTGTTTCGAAACCGCCGCTCCGACTAATCAACTTAAACAAGTTTTTGCTACGGTAAAATTTGACCTAGTTTCAACTTGCTAGAACCGAGTTGTTTTCTTCCGCCGTTTGTTTTCGGTTTCTTTGTCGGTTCTTTCTCTCTTTGCAACCGGAGTTCTTAAGTTGAACTATCTGGTTCAATCTCTTGTTCGAGTTTTACCTGTGCATTAGATGAGTACTTATTGTATGCTTGTTGTTTGTCTGCGATAGATTACCCGGATTGCGCCGCCTGTTACTTCGAATCCCTAGGACTCGTGGATCATCAGCAAGGCAAGTAACACTTTGATCATACCTTTTCTACAACCCAGTTTTATTGCATTAGATCAATCTTCACACATTGCATGATTAGGATCTAATTAAACTGTGGGATGGGAAGTAGATGAGGTAGTACCTATTACCTGTTATTATGAAACCTTTGGGAGTTACTTCTACGTTTGCTTATTATGCCATGCTATGCTAGTAGACGTGGATTGGGTGAGTGATATCCATGACAGACGCGAGTGTGATAATTTTAAGGGTTTATCTAAGGTGGCAACTTAAACACACATCTGGGTGGATTGAGGCACCTGATGTCTATCAGGACTTGCCTGTTTTATTTTGGACCGCCACCCAGGCTCAAAGGGATCATAAGATCTTTCATGCTAAATACTTACGTGTGCACCCACAAGCCAATATGGGCTCTGGCATAGTTGACTAAGTCGTGCGAACTCTTACAGGGTAGACTAGCAGATGTAGGGGAAAGTAGGTGTACCGGTCTATCCATCGTAAGGTGCTAGTGCTTCTGAAAGACTGTGTCTTGGTCATCCGTTTCTCAAACACCAGTAGTGCGAGAAATCCAACGGAGGCGATCGATTCTTGTGGGGAAAAGTGCACAAACCTCTGCAGAGTGTAATAAACTAATCATGATTAGCCGTGTCCCCGGTTATGGACATCTTGAGTATCTAGTACTTGAATATCATGTGAATCTCATCATGTTACTTCTAATTAATATTGTTGGGTCTAATTGTACTTTTAATTGGGATTGAGAATGCTGTCAACCATTCTCAATGTTTAACAACCACCATGATAGTTAAATAAATTTATTCCTTTGCAGTAGGGAAAAACTGGCTTTACGCAAAACAGTAACCATAGAGCTTTCCACCAGCCAAAGATGCATATAGTATAGTTGTTTCATTCCATTACTCTCTATGTGTTACCTTGCCAGCATATTCCATGTGCTAACCCGTTTTCGGGCTGCAACGTTAATGTTGCAGACTTTTCAGACGACGATTAAGGTGCTTTTAGGTCGTGGTTCTATACTCAGTGATGCCGTTGGAGTTGATGGACCCATTTATCTTCCAAGTCTTCCGCTGTTATCGATATTAGATGGCCTTAAGCCATATTATTGTAATAAGTTCTCTTCGGAGACATCGATGTAATAAGTGTGTGATTGCCACTCTGCTATAAATCCTTCGATGTACTGTGTGGTGTCAGCATTACTGATCCAGGGATGACACCGGAGCACAATAGACTTGATCCATTCAGGTCTGGTCGCTACATTTCTGTTTTAAATCATTTTAAATTATTTAGGCATTTTATAAAATTGTGTTTACTACACCATATTTATCTATGTAATATTTAGTACAAACCGAACATTTTTATTTTAATGTTTGAAAACTTTTATTATTTATCAAACATTGAATTTGAATTTTGGGCCGGTTTTGATCTAACGATAGATTAGCAACAATAACCGTGGGGACGTGGCACCATTAGCGTGGGATTACTGTAGCTTAATTACCCGGGCGTTACAACTTCTGACTTAACCGCGCGGTTCGTTCTTCCCAACGGCCACTTCCCCCAAATCCAACTCCTCCGCTGTCGCTGTCGCCGCTGTCGCCCGTCGGCCGCCGCACGCTCTCCCGTCGGCCGCCGCGCGCTCTCCCGTCGCTCTCCGCACAGCCTCAACGCCTCCCCCAACCCCGGATTCGACGCCGCCCCCGACCTCGATGCCGCCCTCCGCTGCGCGCCCGAGCCCCGACCCCGACCTCGACGCCGCCTGCCCCTCCCTCGCCACAAGCACCCGAGGTGAGCACGCCTGCTCCTCCCCTCCCCCACCTCTGCCTAGGGTTCTTCAAATTTTAGTTGCATCAAATTTGTCAGGGTTCATCTATGGGTGGAAACAAATCGGATGCGGAATTTATCGGATACGGATGCGGCTCAGATGTTTTCTTAGATGATGAATAAACACTATTGTAATGCATAATAAAATGAGTAAATTTGAACACTTATTTCACTTTTAAGTTGGATAATTGGAATATCCGCTACCACTTTTCACCCCTAGGTTCACCAAATTAGATGGTAACTAGGGCAGTAGTTCCTAGGTACTAATTAGTTAGTAAGAACTAGGTACTAGTTTATTTTTATTTATAGTAAGTTTATTTTTAGTAAGAACTAGTTGAATTAATAGAACTAGTTGAACATGTCACATTTTTGTTATTTTTTTAGTTAAAGCAATTTTCCCGCATCGACATCGACGATGCCTATCCCGCATCCTCGTCGTCGACTCGACGGAGGACACCTGCTTGACCAGATGAGCCATGTCCAGGACTGGGCTCCGCCGAGCTGGTACTGGGAAGCGCTACCTACCGGGGGGCAGCTTGGTGAGGAGCCAGCCCATCGTTGACCCGAACCTTCTTTGGTGGCGGTCGCGTGGGCCAGTGACGGTGTAGAGGCTTGACGACCCCGCGGAGGTGGTACGTCACCGTGTCAGTGAGGAGGGCGCGCACGTTCGTCGATACTTGTTTGCGTTGGAGCACAGGTTCTCCAATACCTGGCAGGTTCTTCAGGTATCTCACTGGAGCTATGATCATGTGATGGTTCCTTCTCTTTGGGTGTCCACCGCCCGCGTCGATACCCGTCATGCGCTAGGGTTTTAGTTGTATTAGTGATGTTATATGTATGATACTATTCGGGATGTATTAGTGATAATATTCTACGATGTACGGACACATGAGATGATTTACTTTTGCTTATTGAATGCATGCTAATTTGAATACTTATTTATTTTATGATTTGGTTTTGCTTATTGAATGCTCATGTCAGTATGAGTCCTATAAGATATTTTGAAATGTATATCTTGTGTTGCTCGAATAGGATATGTGCTTGCCCAAGTGGCCGGTCATGTTTGTAGGTTACACCTCCGAGTGGCCTATGTTTTGCTGGAGTGTTGATTCATTTCTATTCCGGCAAATTTCAGGCGCTCGATATGTCCTATTTTAGCAAAAGTCATGCCGGATTTTTCCGTGAATTTTGGCATGACTTGTGCCAGGATATGTAGGAAATATTGAGTGCCCCGGATTTGTGTGTTGAGTATCCTGGTAGTTGCCTTCGATCGATTTTCAATTAATGTTTCAACTATGAACATAGAAAATGTCTTACGACGAAAAGGATTTCAGTATTTGTGAATACTACGAAGACGAGCGCGACCTGTGCGATAGATTCTTCGTAGATGATGATAGGCGCTTCAGCATCAAGCTGGACGAGAACTTCGAAGTGGATATAGTAAGTCACAACGACAAGTCTTTTTTCGTAATTAAGCATGACATCTGCTTGATTTTCTTCAACTTATAATTTATTTATTTTACTATTCTACTAGCGTATCCCCTGCCATGCAAGAGTTTTTGTCTTGGATAAGATAGGTTTCAGTCCTATGAAAACTACTATGGAGGTAAAGAGAGTTTACTTGAAGACCGAGCATGGTTATACTTTCCATGCAAAATTATACAACGCAGACACCTACACCTATTTTGAATGCAAAACTTGGCAAGCACTATGCAAGACTTATGCATTTGAGCCTGATATGGTTATCACCTTTGATATTCGTCTGAAAGATGATATTGAAGGTAATATCGACATCTGAGTTAATGTGCAGACGCCTCCAGTTATACCATTATGTGAGTTTCTCAACCATATTTATGTCTTTGATATTGTTTATTCAAAAATAGTTGACAACTAATTTCTATTGACAGCTTATTTCCATTCAAGCAAACATGTCTGGCGCTTGGTAGACATGACCGTCCACTGTCCCGGGGCTGAACTAAACTGCGAGGAGATAGGTCATTATGTTTCATGGCTTGAGGATCTTCATACTATCAAGACAAATTATTTTCCTAGACTTAAAAATCTTAGTACTCAAAACGTGTGACCAATAGTGTTCGTATTGAACTACAGTCACATCTATTTAGGGAAGATGGTAAAATGTTTACTATTTGCCCTCAGTGCATCTTTTGCATACATTATTTTTTAAGCTAAACTTCATTGCTAAGTATGTTACTAAACGATGTTCTTCAACAGGGACTCCCGATGAATGTTGTGCCTCATTGGATCGATACTAAAGGTCGCATGAGAATGGATAGCTTACAACCAAGACATCCTATAATGCACTTTAGTGCATTCAGGATTTCTAAAAGCGAGGAATGCTTAATAGTGAAAGACTGGAGCAAAATTGTGAACGATCGCAGAGAAGTACTAGGGGAAGCAATTAGAAGCGCATCCCACGATTAGGAGACAGGTTCATCTACATGCTCCAACATGATGAAGCAGGAGTGCTACACATGTTTTATGCTATTTTACCTGAGTGAGAGCAGCAGGAGTGATTACTAGCTAGAAATGAGTTATGATGATCTAATAGCTAGTGTTGGTGGTAATGACTATGATGATTATTATTAGCTAGTGTTGGTGGTGATTAGATAGCTACCGCAGCTAGTGTTGGTGGTGATTAGCTAGCTAGAATGAGTTTGAAGATGATGATGTGTGCTACACTATGACTATGATGATTAAATAGCTATTGTTGGTGGTAATGACTATGATGATGATTAAATAGCTTGTGTTGGCTGATTAGATTCAAGTGGAGGCAACATGTGGTGCACATCGAAAGTACTACTAGTCCAAACTAGATCAAGTTTGGATTAGTAGTATACTTTTGACATGCACCACATGTTGCCTCCCTCCACTCCAACCTAATCCACCTTCATTTGACACACTGGTATGGACATATTGATATAACAACCTCATAATTGGTATTATACCAAAATTTGTATAACAACGTATAAATACACTAAAAATAAAAAAATGAAAAAAATAATACTAGTAACGATGGACAAGAAACACGCTACTACTAGTTAGATTAGCAGTAGCGCTGGAGTAAACACGTGCTGCGCTATATGTCTTAGCAGTAGCGTGTGCCGCACGCGCTACTGCTAAGTAATAGTTGTAGCGCCTTACTAGTAGCGCGGTTTCCCGCGCTACTAATAGGCATTAAACCCACGGTACTACTAGGCTTTTCCCTAGTAGTGCTTGCATAGATATCTCAGCTCCTCAGAAGCCAGCCTAGTGAGGCTGCCCCCTGGGAGGTCTTGGCATCATCCGCCTCGCGAGGCTTGGCCCCTCGCGAGGGTCTTGAGTTGTCACTGCAGATGATGGGCCACACCAGGCCGCCGGTGGAGCCACGCCGTGGACCGTAGGCAGGCAAGTCTAGGTACCCCCATTCCCAGGACGCCGATAGTAGCCCCCGGGCCTAAGGCGCGCTCGAACTTGGCTTCGAGGCGAAGCCAAAGGGCAAGTGCGAAGCGCCGCGGGCCTCAACCGCCTGTGGCCTTGGTCGCCGCATGGCGATTGACCAGACGTGTGCGCCTACACTTCCCCATGCCGCCTTGATATTCGTTCGACTTGACGGGTCCCTGCTGCATGCAGAGGAAACCATCATTACCTGTGATCATGGAGGACGACGGTTGGCATCCCTCTGTCTATAGATGAGGAGGGGTGCAGAGCCCTATTTCTCATCTCTTCCTCCATTCCGCCTGCTTCTTCTTCCTCCTCCCTTCGTCATCTGGTCGCGACACCCATGGCTCTGACAAAGAGGTTCTCAGCCGCGGAGAAGGCGAAGGTGCACCAGGAGCGGCCTGGCTCACCACCGCTTAAGAGGGGGCGTGGCCGCCCCCGCAAGTAAGCTCTGACCCCTGCCGCGCCCCCCAGGGGGCGCAGGCATACTCCCTTAGGAACTGGTGGCGTCGCCCTTGGCAGTCGCGGTGGTGCCTCCTCCCGCGGCGGGGGCCGTTCCCGGCGGAGCAGCCCTTAGGCGCGCCGTGGTCGCCTGGCCCCCTTAGCCGCGCTTCCATTCGGCGGAGGTGCTCCCAGAGTTCGTTGTGTGGTTGGAGCAGCCGGCCGGCACTTGGCTCCAGCTCCCGCGCTCCTTCGCCGGTGAGCTGCCAGCCACAGGTCTCGACGACTGCTGCAGCGAGGCCTCATGGGCTACGGTGGAGGTTTCCGCTGTGGGCAACGCAGTCCTGGCCCGCGGCTGGCAGACGTTTCTCGTGCGCGCGGCCTGTGCAGTAGGTGCACCCTCCACTTCAAATACGATGGTGTTGTGACCCTCTATGTGAGGGTCTTTGGGGAGGATGGCCGCCCCGCAGGGTGCTGCCCCGAGGACAGCGGCGGTGACGATGAGCTGGGTCTTGACAATGGCCACGACGACGCCGAGGGCGGGCTCGCCCTTGGCGACCGTTGTGGCCTGTCCGGCGGCAGCTCCTCCTCTGGCGAAAGCCCCAGCACGGTGGTTACGACCAACTGCCACACCGCCGGGCTCGCTATGAGGACGTCGGCGGGTCGTCCCGCCGCCGCGACCCGGAGAAGCACGAAGAGGACTCTAGCTGAGTCCGAGGGGAGGCGTTGGGTAGCAAGGCCCCATGAGCTGCTGCGGGCGTGGGCGCCGCTTTTGCTTGTCCTTTCCCTTTTTTCCTACATTACAAGAAACAAGTATGGGGTCCTTTGAGGGCGTGTAATGAACCGTAATTCTTATGCCGCTCATGTTATGTTTATCGTTTCTATGTTGTGTTGCGGCATCTGTGCTTTATGTAGGCGTAGAGGGATGACTTAGCTTGACATATCCGAGGTAGTTTCGACCTTGCCAGGGTGTGCGCCTCCTGGCATCTGGTGAGGCTCCCCAACTGCCAACTCGGGAGCCGCTAACCTTGGGAGACACGCGAAGCTGCAAAATTTTGTTAGGAAATCCTTATCCTTCCTTGCGCGAGGCCTCAGGCATAGGCTGATCATGGCCTAGGGCACCATGTCGCGGTACCCATGGGGCACGGACTTACAAGGGTGCGCCGATCATGAGCTCAATCGAGGGCGTCTCGCGAAGGTCAGGGGAGCCGAAGCTCTGGGCGACAGGGCTTTAGCGAGGTGTGCCTGTGATGTCTACTACGCAACCTTCGAGGTTTGTAGGACAGTAGCAAATTTCCCTCAAGTGGATGACCTAAGGTTTATCAATCCGTGGGAGGCGTAGGTTGAAGATGGTCTCTCTCAAACAACCTTGCAACCAAATAACAAAGAGTCTCTTGTGTCCCCAACACACCCAATACAATGGTAAATTGTATAGGTGCACTAGTTCGGCGAAGAGATGGTGATACAAGTGCAATATGGATGGTAGATATAGGTTTTTGTAATCTGAAATTATAAAAATAGCAAGGTAACAAGTAATAAAAGTGAGCGTAAACGGTATTGCAATGCTAGGAAACAAGGCCTAGGGTTCATACTTTCACTAGTGCAAGTTCTCTCAACAATAATAACATAATTGGATCATATAACTATCCCACAACATGCAACAAAGAGTCACTCCAAAGTCACTAATAGCGGAGAACAAACGAAGAGATTATTGTAGGGTACGAAACCACCTCAAAGTTATTCTTTCGGATCTATCTATTCAAGAGTTCGTACTAGAATAACACCTTAAGACATATATCAACCAAAACAATAATGTCACCTAGATACTCCAATGTCACCTCAAGTATCTGTGGGTATGATTATACGATATGCATCAAACAATCTCAGATTCATCTATTCAACCAACACAAAGTACTTCAAAGAGTGCCCCAAAGTTTTTACCGGAGAGTCAAGACAAAAACGTGTGCCAACCCCTATGCATAAGTTCACGAGCGGAACCCGCAAGTTGATCACCAAAACATACATCAAGTGGATCACGTGAATATCCCAATGTCACCACAGATAAGCACATGCAAGACATACATCAAGTGTTCTCAAATCCTTAAAGACTCAATCCGAGAAGATCACTTCAAAGGGAAAACTCAATCCATTACAAGAGAGTAGATGGGGAGAAACATCATAAGATCCAACTATAATAGCAAAGCTTGCGATACATTAAGATCGTACCATCTCAAGAACACGAGAGAGAGAGAGAGAGATCAAACAGATAGCTACTGGTACATACCCTCAGCCCCGAGGGTGAACTACTCCCTCCTCGTCATGGAGAGCGCCGAGATGATGAAGATGGCCACCGATGAGGGATTCCCCCTCCGGCAGGATGCCGGAACAGGGCCCCGATTGGTTTTTGGTGGCTACAGAGGCTTGCGGCGGCGGAACTCCCGATCTATTCTGCTCCCCGATGTTTTTAGGGTATATGGACATATATAGGCGAAAGAAGTCGCTCAGGGGAGCCACGAGGGTGGGGGCGCGCCCAGGGGGTAGGGAGCGCCTCCCTGCCTTGTGGCTTCCTCGAAGCTTCCCTGACGTCTACTCCAAGTCTCCTGGATTGCTTCCGTTCCAAAAATAACTCTCCCAAAGGTTTCATTCCTTTTGGACTCCGTTTGATATTCCTTTTCTCTAAAACACTGAAATAGGCAAGAAAACAACAATTGGGTTGGGCCTCCGGTTAATAGATTAGTCCCAAAAATAATATAAAAGTGTTTAGTAAAGCCCATAAACATCGAAAAACAGATAATATAATAGCATGAATACTTCATAATTATAGATACGTTGGAGATGTATCAGCATCCCCACGCTTAATTCCTGATTGTCCTCGAGTAGGTAAATGATAAAAGAAAGAATTTATGAAGTGTGAATGCTAGCAGGTGCTCAAGTTTGATCAATGGTAATTTCAATCACCTTTTCTAGCATCATTATATATCATAACAGTAGCTCAACTCATAGGACTTCTCATGATCAAGTAACAAGCTATTCACATGTTAAAGTACAGATCATAAACTTTCTTGAAAACTAACAAACCGTGTTATTAGTCATCAAACAATTAAAATTCATCTTATTTTCAGGAAGGGTCTATGTCAGAGCTTTGATTCAACAAACTTCACATACTCAACTATCATTTAGTCTTTCACAATTGCTAACACTCACGTGATATTTATGTGTTCAAATTTTTAATCAGACACATAGAAAGATAGGGGCTTATAGATTCGCCTCCCAACCTTTTACCTCAAGGGTAATGTCAACAATAATAGTTCATTATGTATTACATCCAATTGGATATGTATATCAGGATCTTTCCAACACAATGTGCTTGGCAAAGGATAAAATGTAAAGAGGAAAGGTGAAGATCACCATGAATCTTGCATAAGGTATAAGACAAGAATAAAAGATAGGCCCTTCGCAGAGGGAAGCAGAGGTGGTCATGCGCTTTTATAGTTGGATGCAAAAAATCTTAATGCGAAAGAACGTCACTTTATATTGCCACTTATGATAGGGACCTTTATTATGCAGTCCGTCGCTTTTATTGCTTCCACATCACAAGATCGTATAAAGCTTATTTTCTCCACAATAACAGATCATACATATTTAGAGAGCAATTTTTATTGCATGCACCGATGACAACTTGCTTGAAGGATCTTACTCAATCCATAGGTAGGTATGGTGGACTCTCATGGCAATACTGGTTTAAGGGATGTTTGGAAGCACAAGTAGTATCTCTACTTGGTGCAAAGAATTTGGCTAGCATGAGGGGGAAAGGCAAGCTCAGCATGTTGAATGATCCATGACAATATACTTTATTTCAGATATAAGAAAACATAACCCATTACGGTGTCTTCCTTGTCCAACATCAAGCTTTTAACAGGTCATATTTTAACGAGTGCTCACAATTACAGAAGATGTCCAATATAGTATATTTATATGTGAAATCTCTTTTCCCTCAATATTCTTTCATGAATTGTTCAAGTGACCAATACAATGTTTGCTGACCTTCAATAAATTACCACCTCTACTTCTTATATGTGAAGTCATTACTCCCCATGGGATAAGCATATGAAACATATATAATTTCAGATTTATTATATTCAATTCATTCAACCATTTACTCATAGGATATATGTGAAGCACGTGAATGAATAACAAACTACTCCGAAAGATATAAGTGAAGATCAATGAGTAGTTAAATAATTATTTAGCTATGTGAAGACTCTCCCATTTAATAATTTCAGATCTTGATGCTTTATTCAAACATCAAGCAAAACAAAATAAAATGACATCTAAGAATAGCAAACATCATGTGAAGAAGCAAAAACTTAGGATCAACCGATACTAACCGATAGATATTGAAGAAGAAAGGTGGGATGCCAACCGGGGCATCCCCAAGCTTAGACGCTTGAGACTTCTTGAAATATTATCTTGGGATGCCTTGGGCATCCCCAAGCTTAGACGCTTGATACTTCTTGAAATATAATCTTGGGATGCCTTGGGCATCCCCAAGCTTGAGCTTTTGTGTCTCCTTAATTACTCTCATATCTTGGTCTCCCTAAATCTCAAAAGATTCATCCACACAAAAATCAACAAGGACTCGTGAGATAAGTTAGTATAAACCAATGCAAAAATCTTATCATACTCTTCCATAGCAAATCACTAAAATTATTAATCAACATTGCATACTAAATGCCTCCGCATATTTAATAGTCATATCCTCAAATAGAATCATTAAACAAGCAAACATATGCAAACATAACAACAATCTTCCTAAACAGGACAGTCTGTGAAGAATGCAGCAAGATCCATACTTCCCTAGCTCCAAAAATTATGAAAGAAAATTCCCACTGTAGTAAATTTATCAGAGCTTATTATGCAAAAGGTTTCAACATTTTATCACATTCTGACTTTTCTAGGGAAGTTTTGCAACAGTGGTAAACTTTCTGTTTTCAAACAGCAACATGTAGACTTGTAAAATAGGCATAGTAAAGGCCATCAATGCCACTTTTATTGAAATAAAAGATGAAAAACATTTTTCTAAATAACATCAAGCAAATACTAACAAAATAAATTGACGCTCCAAGCAAAACACATATCATGTGGTGAATAAAAATATAGCTCCAAGTAAAGTTACCGATGAACGAAGACGAAAGCGGGGGATGCCTTCCGGGGCATCCCCAAGCTTAGGCTCTTGATTGTCCTTGAATATTACCTTTGGGTGCCTTGGGAATCCCCAAGCTTAGGCTCTTGCCACTCCTTATTCCATAGTCCATCGAATCTTTACCCAAAACTTGAAAAGTTCACAACACAAAACTTAATAGAAAACTCGTGAGCTCCGTTAGTAGAAGAAAACAAACCACCACTTCAAGGTACTGTAATGAACTCATTATTTATTTATATTGGTCTTAAACCTACTGTATTCCAGATTTTATATGGTTCATAAACTCTATTACTAGCCATAGATTCATCAAAATAAGCAAACAACACACGAAAACAGACTCTATCAAAAAAACAGAATAGTCTGTAGTAATCTGTAGGTTTCGAATACTTATGGAACCCCAAAAATTCTAAAATAAATTGCTTGACGTGAGGAATTTATATATTAATCATCTTCAAAAATAATTAACTAAATATAACTCTCCATTAAAAATGGCAGCAAATCTCGTGAGCGCTAAAGTTTCTGTTTTTTACAGCAGGATCGCAAAGACTTTCCCCAAGTCTTCCCAAAGGTTCTACTTGGCACAAACACTAATTAAAAGAATAAAACCACATCTAAACAGAGTCTAGATGAATTATTTATTACTAAACATGAGCAAAAGGCAAAGAACAAAAATAAAATTGGGTTGTCTCCCAACAAGCACTATCGTTTAACGCCCCTAGCTAGGCATGATGATTTCAATGATGCTCACATAAAGGATAAGAATTGAAACATAACGGGAGAATCATGAAGCATATGACAAGCACATTTAAGTCTAACCCACTTCCTATGCATAGGGATTTTGTGAGCAAACAATTTATGGGAACAAGAATCAACTTGCATAGGAAGGTGAAGCAAGCAAAACTTCAAAACTTTAAGCACATAGAGAGGAAACTTGATTTCATTGCAATTCCTACAAGCATATATTCCTCCCTCATAATAATTTTGAGGCATCATGAATGAATTCAACAATATATCTATCACATAAAGCATTATTTTCATGATGCATAAGCATATAAATTTTATTACTCCCTACATAAGCAAATTTATTATCATGGATAATAGTGGGAGCAAACTCAACAAAATAACTATCATGTGAGGCATAATCCAATTGAAAATTAAAATCAAGAAGGCAAGTTTCATGGTTATCGTTATTCTTCATAGCATACATGTCATCACAATAATCATCATAGATGTCAACTTTGTTCACAAAATCAATTGGAACCACTTCCGAAATAGTGGATTCATCGCTAAATAAAGTCATGACCTCTCCAAATCCACTTTCATAATTATCACAATAAGATTCAACACCCTCCAAAATAGTGGGATCATTACTTCCTAAAGTTGACACTCTTCCAAACCCACTTTCATCAATATAATCATCATAAATAGGAGGCATGCTATCATTATAATAAATTTGCTCATCAAAACTTGGGGGACAAAAAATATCATCTTCGTCAAACATAGCTTCCCCAAGCTTGTGGCTTTGCATATCATTAGCATCATGGATATTCAAGGAATCCATACTAACAACATTGCAATCATGCTCATGATTCAAACATTTAGTGCCAAACATTCTAATGCATACTTCTTCTAGCACTTGAGCACAATTATCAGAATCCTTATTTTCACAAAAGACATTGAAAAGATGAAGCATATGAGGCATCCTTAATTCCATTTTTTGTAGTTTTCTTTTATAAACTAAACTAGTGATAAAGCAAGAAATTGAAAGATTCGATTGCAAGATCTAAAGATATACCTTCAAGCGCTAACCTCCCCGGCAACGGCACCAGAAACTGCTTGATGTCTACTATGCAACCTTCTTGTAGACATTGTTGGGCCTCCAAGTGCAGAGGTTTGTAGTACAGTAGCAAATTTCCCTCAAGTGGATGACCTAAGGTTTATCAATCCATGGGAGGCGTAGGTTGAAGATGGTCTGTAGCGACCCGACCCGAATGGATCAAGTCTCTGTGCTCCGGTGTCATCCCTGGATCAGTAATGCTGACACCACACAGTACTTCGAAGGATTTATAACAGAGTAGCAATCACACACTTATTACATCGGTGTCTCAAAAGAGAACTTATTACAATAAATATGGCTTAAGGCCCTCTAATATCGATAACAGCGGAAGACTTGGAAGATAAGTGGGTCCATCAACTCCATCGGCATCACTGAGTATAGAACCATGACCTAAAATCACCTTACTCGTCGTCTGAAAAGTCTGCAACATGAAAGTTGCAGCCCGAAATGGGTCAGCACATGGAATATGCTGGCAAGGTAACACATAGAGAGTAATGAACAGTAATGAGCTATACTATATGCATGTATGGCTGGTGGTAAGCTCTATGGTTACAGTTTTGCATAAAGCCAGTTTTTCCCTACTACAAAGGAATGAATTTATTTAACTATCATGGTAGTTGAACATCGAGAATGGTTGACAGCATTCCGATCCCAATTAAGTGAACAATTATAACCCAACAGTATTAATTAGAAGTAACATGATGGGATTCACATGATATTCAAGTACTAGATACTCAAGATGTCCATAACCAGGGACACGGCTAATCATGATTAGTTTATTACACTCTGCAGAGGTTTGCGCACTTTTCCCCACAAGAATCGATCGCCTCCATTGGGTTTCTCGCACTACACGGTGTTTGAGAAACGGATGACCGAGACACAGTCTTTCAGAAGCGCTAGCACCTTACGATGGATAGACCGGTACACCTACTTTCCCCTACATCTGCTAGTCTACCCTGTAAGAGTTCGCACCGCTTAATCAACTATGCCAGAGCCCATAATGGCTTGTGGCTGCACACGGAAGTTTCTAGCATGAAAGATCTTATGATCCCTTTGAGCCTGGGTGGCGGTCCAAAAGAAAAACAGGCAAGTCCTGATAGAAACCAGGTGCCTCAATCCACCTAGATGTGTGTTTAAGTTGCCACCTTAGATAAACCCTTAAAATTTTCAAACTCACATCTGTCATGGATATCACTCACCCAATCCACGTCTACTAGCATAGCATGGCATAATAAGCAAACGTAGATGTAACTCCCAAAGGTTTCATAATAACCAGGTAATAGGTACTACCTCATCTACTTCCCATCCCACAATTTAATTAGATCATAATCATGCAATGTGTGAGGATTGATCTAATGCAATAAAACTGGGTTGTAGAAAAGGTATGATCAAAGTGTTACTTGTCCTGCTGATGATCCGCGAGACCTAGAGATTCGAAGTAACAGGCGGCGCACTCCGGGTAATCTATCGCAGACAAACAACAAGCATACAATAAGTACTCATCTAATGCACAGGTAAAACTCGAACAAGAGATCGAACCAGAAAGTTCAACTTAAGAACTCCAAATGCACAGAAAGAACGAACTGAACAAAGCAACGGAAAACAAATGGCGGAAGAAAACAACTCGGTTCTAGCAAGTTGAAACTAAGTCAAATTTTACAGTAGCAAAAACTTATTTAAGTTGATTAGTCGGAATGGCGGTTTCGAAACGAAACACCAGGCGCTTGAATCGCCTGATTCCGATAAACGAGCGGGGAGGTAAACTAGAATGAAGATCGGATCTAAAATCGCGATCGGAAAAACATGAAGTAAATTCGACGAAAAAGAAACGACGAACGGTTAAACGAACGGACGTTCGTTAACCGGGAATAACCGGTGATCACGTTCGTTAGGACGAACGGTTCGGCGAACGGTCGCTAAACAACTAAACCGAAAACATACGAAAAACCGATCTAGGGTTTCAGAAAAAAAACCGAAACAAAGAACGAAAGAAAACCGGAACGGTTATTTTTATAAAAAAAACCGAACCGAGGGGAGGGGTGGCGCGGCGCGGGCTACCTCGGCGAGGGGCTCCGGTGAGGGGCTCCGGCGGGGCAGAGGCGAGGCGCTGGGCGGCGGCAGCGCTAGGCGGCGGCGGCAGGGAGGCGCGGGCGGCGGCAGGCGACGGTGGCGCAGCTGCGCTGCTGCTGCTGCGGCTGGGGCGGCGGGCGGCGGTGTGGGGAGGAGAGGGGGGGTGCTTGGGTATTTAAAGGGGGTAGAGGGGTTACTTGGGGGAGGGGGCAAGGAAAAGGCGACAGCGGCGGAGTCCTAGCCGGACTCGGCTTGGCGGCGGCGCGGCGCACTGCGCGCGCGCGTGGAGCGGCTAGGCTTGGCCTGGCCGGCTGGGCCTTGGCCCAGGTGGGGCGCGACGCGGATTTTTTTTAAATAGATACGCGCGCAGAAACAAACAAGAAAAGAAAATCTAAACAAACTTCAAAATTCCCAAAGTAAATTTTCCCCGACTCCTAAAAATGAGTCGAACAAAATGAACTTTTCTCGGAGCCTAGGTGAATTTTTTTTGAAAACGCGCATTTTTCCCTAATCCAAAAATGCAAATAAACTCCGGAAAATCCAAAATTTGATTTATTTATTAAATCTCCATTTTTTCCTTAATTTGGGAAAGTCATATTATTCCCTCTCTCATATTTTTGATATTGGGAAAATAATGAAGATGAGATAAATAAAATCAAATGATCCTCTTTTCAAAATTTGAGAAAACTCAAATATGAAAAAAATAACGAAATCTCCAACTCTCTCCGAGGGTCCTTGAGTTGCGTGAAATTTCTAGGATCGACCAAAATGCAAGATAATATGATATGCATGATGATCTACTGTATAACATTCCAAATTGAAAATTTGGGATGTTACATGGTCTCGCTCAAACAACCCTGCAACCAAATAACAAAGAGTCTCTTGTGTCCCCAACACACCCAATACAATGGTAAATTGTATAGGTGCACTAGTTCGGTGAAGAGATGGTGATACAAGTGCAATATGGATGGTAGATATAGGTTTTTGTAATCTGAAATTATAAAGACAGCAAGGTAACAAGTAGTAAAAGTGAGCGTAAACGGTATTGGAATGCTAGGAAACAAGGCCTAGGGTTCATACTTTCACTAGTGCAAGTTCTCTCAACAATAATAACATAATTGGATCATATAACTATTCCTCAACATGCAACAAAGAGTCACTCCAAAGTCACTAATAGCAGAGAACAAACGAAGAGATTATTGTAGGGTACAAAACCACCTCAAAGTTATTCTTTCGGATCGATCTATTCAAGAGTTCATACTAGAATAACACCTTAAGACACATATGAACCAAAACCCTAATGTCACCTAGATACTCCAATGTCACCTCAAGTATCTGTGGGTATGATTATATGATATGCATCAAACAATCTCAGATTCATCTATTCAACCAACACAAAGTACTTCAAAGAGTGCCCCAAAGTTTCTATCGGAGAGTCAAGACAAAAACGTGTGCCAACCCCTATGCATAAGTTCACGAGCAGAACCCGCAAGTTGATCACCAAAACATACACCAAGTGGATCACGTGAACATCCCAATGTCACCACAGATAAGCACATGCAAGACATACATCAAGTGTTCTCAAATCCTTAAAGACTCAATCCGATAAGATCACTTCAAAGGGAAAACTCAATCCATTACAAGAGAGTAGAGGGGGAGAAACATCATAAGATCCAACTATAATAGCAAAGCTCACGATACATCAAGATCGTACCATCTCAAGAACACGAGAGAGAGAGAGAGATAAAAAACATAGCTACTGGTACATACCCTCAGACCCGAGGGTGAACTACTCCCTCCTCATCATGGAGAGCGCCGAGATGATGAAGATGGCCACCGGCGAGGGATTCCCCCTCCGGCAGGGTGCCGTAATAGGGTTCCGATTGGTTTTTGGTGGCTACAGAGGCTTGCGGCGGTGGAACTCCCGATCTATTTTGCTCCCCAATGTTTTAGGGTATATGGACATATATAGGCGAAAGAAGTCGGTCAGGGGAGCCACGAGGGGCCCACGAGGGTGGGGGCGCGCCCAGGGGTAGGGCGCGCCTCCCTGCCTCGTGGCTTCCTCGAAGCTTCCCTGACGTCTACTCCAAGTCTCCTAGATTGCTTCGTTCCAAAAATAACTCTCCCGAAGGTTTCATTCCGTTTGGACTCCGTTTGATATTCCTTTTCTCCAAAACACTGAAATAGGCAAGAAAACAACAATTTGGGTTGGGCCTCCGGTTAATAGGTTAGTCCCAAAAATAATATTAAAGTGTTTAGTAAAGCCCATAAACATCCAAAATAGATAATATAATAGCATGAATACTTCATAAATTATAGATACGTTGGAAACATATCAGCCCGCGACCGAGTTAGGCCAGCGCACGCACACACCTACCTAGCCCTCGTGTGAGGCATGCGAGGGGGAGCATCTGGCAACCGCCGTCCTCCCCGGCGCAAGGCAAAAACCGAGCGAAGAAACAAAGAGAATAAGGGACTCAACCAAGCAAATCGAGAAATGCCAGAACTCCAAATTCCATTAAAAAGGTTGCAAGCCAACTCCAGAAAGCAAATGAACAACCACGTCTGGCACCTAATATAGTATTCTCACTATCGCGGAGCTAAGTGCTGCCACTAGGACATGGGAGGGTGCTCCCGAGGCCCGAGGGAGGCACTTCGGAGACTCCGGGGCGTTGATACGTCTCCAACGTATCTATAATTTTTGATTGCTCCATGCTATTATATTATCTATTTTGGATGTTAATGGGCTTTATTTTACACTTTTATATCATTTTTGGGACTAACCTACTAACCGGAGGCCCACCCAAATTGTTGTTTTTTGCCTATTTTAGAGTTTCACCGAGAAGGAATATCAAACATAGTCCAAACGGAATGAAACCTTCAGGAACGTGATTTTCTCAATGAACGTGATCCAGGAGCCTTGAAGTGGTCATCAAGAAACAATCGAGGAGGCCACGAGGTAGGGGGGGCGCGCCTACCCCCATGGGCGTGCCCTCCACCCTCGTGGGCCCCTCGTTGCTCCACCGACGTACTTCTTCCTCCTATATATATCCACGTACCCCCAAACAACCAGGAGCACCACGAAAACCTAATTCCACCGCCGCAACCTTCTATACCCGAGAGATCCCATCTTGGGGCCTTTTCCGGAGCTCCGCCGGAGGGGGCATTGATCACGGAGGGCCTCTACATCAACTCCATGGCCTCTCGGGTGATATGTGAGTAGTTTACTTCATACCTTCGGGTCCATAGTTATTAGCTAGATGGGTTCTTCTCTCTCTTTGAATCTCAATAAAAAGTTCTCCTCGATCTTCTTGGAGATCTATTTGACGTAATCTTCTTTTGCGGTGTGTTTGTCGAGATCCGATGAATTGTGGGTTTATGATCAAGTTTATCTATGAACAATATTTGAATCTCCTCTGAATTCTTTTATGTATGATTGGTTTATCTTTGCAAGTCTCTTCGGACTATCAGTTTGGTTTGGCCTACTAGATTGATCTTTCTTGCAATGGGAGAAGTGCTTAGCTTTGGGTTCAATCTTGCGGTGCTCGTTCCCAGTGACAGTAGGGGAAACGACACGTATTGTATTGTTGCCATCGAGGATAAAAAGATCGGGTTTATATCATATTGCATGAGTTTATCCCTCTACATCATGTCATCTTACTTAAAGATTACTCTGTTCTTATGAACTTAATACTCTAGATGCATGCTGGATAGCGGTCGATGTGTGGAGTAATAGTAGTGGATGCAGAATCGTTTCGGTCTACTTGTCACGGATGTGGCGCCGTTGAGGGAGTCCCTGACTAAGGGGTCCTCGGGCCTTCGACCTGTTATCTATGGGCCGGACAGACGGGCTGTGAAGATATGAAGGTCGAAGACTGTACCTGTGTCCGGATTGGACTCTCCTTGGCGTGGAAGGCAAGCTTGGCAACCGATTATGAATATTCCTTCTTATGTAACCGACTATATGTAAACCCTAGATCCCCCCGGTGTCTATATAAACCAGAGGGGTTAGTCCGGAAAGGATATACTCATTACCATAGTCATACAGGCTAGGCTTCTAGGGTTTAGCCTTTACGATCTCGTGGTAGATCAACTCTTGTAACACTCATATTCATTAAGATCAATCAAGCATGACGTAGGGTATTACCTCCATAGAGAGGGCCCAAACCTGGGTAAACATCGTGTCCCCTATCTCCTGTTACCATTGATCCTAGACGCATAGTTCGGGACCCCCTACCCGAGATCCGCCAGTTTCGGCACCGACATTGGAGCTTTCACTGAGAGTTCCACTGTGCCATCGACGAAAGGTTCGGTGGCCCCTTGAATCGCCTATAGCGACGCTGTCCAAGGAGAAACCTTCCTCCCCGTAGAGGATTTCATGTTCCACGGCTTCGTGCCGCGGGCCAACTCACTTGGCCATCTAGAGCAGATCGATAGCTACGCCCCTGGCCACCAGGTCAGATTTGGAAGCCTGAACTCCGTCGCGAATATCCATGGAGACTTGATCTTCAATGGATTTGAGACCGCAGCGATCGCTCCCCCTCGCCCCGATGAACATGACTTCAATATGTCATCGGACCAGATTCGGGAGAAAGCTCCTGTTGCTACAATAGCCTTAGAACCAGAGTAGATTTTGCCGTTAGAGGCCACAGAGTCCACGGCACTAGAGCCACACATAGACTCGACACCCTGCAATATTTGCGCCAACGGAACTCCAGACTCGTCTCCGGCTATAAGTTCCGGACAATGTACGCTTGCGGACACCGAGCTAGATCGGTTATCGATCTTTGAATTCAGCGCCGCAGACGTTTTTCAGCACTCACCTTTGGGCGATGTGCTAAACTCTTTAAAGAACCTGTCATTCGCGGGAGACTCGCAACCGAACTATGTCCGGCTCGAACTAGGGGCTGACGACGGAGAATTTTGCTTCCCACCCGCCACCCACTTCATAGCTACCATCGAGGACTTAACCGACGTGCTAGATTATGACATCGAAGACATCGATGGTATAGACGACGATGCTGATAAGGAGCAAGGCCAAGACCCACAACTCACGGGATGTTGGACGGCCACCTCTTCATATGATGTGTACATGGTTGATACACCTAAAGAATCTAGCGGCGATGACAAAGAAGACCCAGATGTGAATAAACCTTCTGAGACACAGTCCAAGCGTCGGCGCCCTAAACACCGCTCTAAGCCTCGTCGCTCAAATGAAGGAAACACCGGCACCGGAGAGAATATTACTCTGGGCGACGCCAAAAACAATGGAGACCCTGTTGGGGCTGCATCCGAACAGGAGGAACAAGACAATGGGCAAGATAACCCTGATAATTAGACCATGCCCAATGACCCAGACGATTATAGTTATCGTCCAGTCTTCGAGGATGATGAGAGCCTCGGCAATGAGGACTTCATCATGCCTGAGGCACCCCTCGAGCAGGAGCGCTTCAAGCGCCAGCTAATAGCCACTGCAAGAAGCCTGAAGAAGAAGCAGCAGCAGCTTCAAGCTGATCAAGACCTGCTCATTCATAGGTGGACTGATGTCCTGGCAGCTGAAGAATACGGCCTCAAGCGCCCAGCCAAGAGTTACCCAAAGCGTAGACTGCTACCACAGTTCGATGAGGCACCACATCCCATACCTCCCTCACGCAATGCGGACCGACCACCACGCGGTCGGGATAGTGTGGCGGACCGACCACCCAGCGGTCGGGATAAAGCGGCAACTCAGGACGAACAACAGCCCGCCCCACCACCTCACAAAAATAGGGACAGAACAGCTCGGGACCATACATACGACCTTCGGCAAGAGCTGGACAGTAGAGCAGAACACACCAGATCAATCTACAGATCGCGAGGACGCTTCCCGACTCGGGACGACGGCTACGTATTCGGGCATGACAAACCTAGTCACACCCGGGCCGATAACCGCAGACGCACTCCATCGGAGGTGCGCCGTGATGCGGCCAGATATAGAGGCGCCGCACACCCTCTCTGCTTCACAGATGAGGTGCTGGATCACGAATTCCCCGAGGGGTTCAAGCCCGTCAATATTGAATGATACGACAGAACAACCGACCCCGCGGTATGGATTGAGGACTTTATTCTCCAAATCCACATGGCCCATGGAGACGACCTCCACGCCATCAAATACCTCCCAGTGAATCTCAAAGGGCCAGCTAGACATTGGCTGAATAGCCTGCCCGAGAATTCCATCGACAGCTGGGAGGACTTGGAAGAGGCCTTTCTTGAAAACTTCCAAGGTACGTATGTCCGGCCACCCGATGCCGATGACTTAAGCCACATAGTTCAACAACCTGGAGAACCAGCCCGAAAATTCTGGACTAGGTTCCTAACCAAAAAGAACCAGATCGTTGACTGTCCGGATGCCGAAGCCCTAGCGGCCTTTAAACACAACATCCATGACGAATGGCTAGCACGCCACCTCGGCAAAGAAAAGTCGAAGTCCATGGCAGCCCTTACGACACTCATGACCCACTTTTGCGCGGGCGAGGACAGCTGGCTGGCTCGTAGCAAAAACACAGCCAGCGAGACAGGCCCCTCCGTGGCCAAGAACAGCTCCGGAAAGATCCAGCGCAACAGACACAAACGCCGAAGCAATGGCGACAACACTGATGACACCACCATTAACATCGGATTCAGTGGCTCCAAGTCCGGATAGCGAAAGAAGCACTACAAAAGGAATAGCGAGGGACCATCCATCCTAGATCACGTACTCGATCATCCGTGCCAGATACATGGTACCCCAGACAAACAAGCCAATCACACCAACAGAGACTGTTGGGTTTTCAAACAGGCTGGCAAGTTAAATGCCGAAAACAAAGAAAAGGGATTACAAAGTGAGGACGAGGACAAAGAGCCCCGGCAGCCGAACACTGGAGGGCAGAAGAAATTTCCCCTCAATTCAAAACGGTGAACATGATATACGCTACACACATCCCCAAAAGGGAGCGCAAGCGAGCACTTAGGGACGTCTACGGGGTAGAGCCAGTCGCCCCAAAATTCAATCCGCGGTCATCATTCCCGATCACCTTCGTTCGTCAAGATCACCCAGCTAGTATCCGGCATGGTGGTTCAGCTGCACTGGTCCTAGACCCAATCATCGACGGATTTCACCTAACACGAGTCCTAATGGACGGTGGTAGCAGCCTCAACCTGCTCTATCAGGATACAGTGCGGAAGATGGGCATTAATCCCTCACGAATCAAACCCACAAAGACTACCTTTAAAGGAGTCATACCAGGCGTTGAGGCCCGCTGCACGGGCTCAATCACGCTGGAGGTGGTCTTCGGTTCCCCAGACAACTTCTGAAGCAAGGAGTTAATCTTCGATATCGTCCCCTTCCGCAGCGGCTACCACGCACTACTCGGACGAACCGCGTTTGCTAGATTCAACGCGGTGCCACACTATGCTTATCTCAAGCTGAAGATGCTCGGTCCGCGCGGCATCATAACAGTCAACGGAAACACAGAATGCTCCCTCAGGACAAAGGAGCACGCCGCCGCCCTAGCAGCAGAGGTACAAAGCGGCCTTCTCAAGCATCATCATAGTCTGGCTGCCGAGCCCCTGGACATCATTAAGAGGGTCCGAACTACACTGCAACAGGACAGCGTGGCTCTTCAAGAGCTCGATTAGCAATTCGGCCTCCATCTCGATCCCGATGAGGTAGTGGCATTCATACCACGCGTCCATAACTACGCACTCAAAATTCCATGGGCATCGACGGAAGCACAAGCTATCCCGGGATCCATGATTCGGCCAGACCGATTCCGGACACACATATAACTTTACTCTCTCCTTTTCCCTTGTTTCAGGTTTCTCCTATGGGGGCCTCCTTCGATGGCCTGATTACCGATCCCATCAAAGGACAAACACACCGGATTGGCACAGAGCACATGTGTACGTGGGAGGCCATAGAGGCTAACCGTTTTTAGGACCCACACGCAGTCCGCCTTTGGGTATGGCATGTCAAATAGCCGGTTGCTTATTGCATTATTTTGTACCAATATGCTTGGACGCATTATCCCAAATATAATGGAAACAGTTCATGATCCAAGTTCAAGGGCTCGGGATCCTATCTCTGTTCTCCCTCTATTTTCCTTTATATTACTTATTTCCTAGCAGCCGTACACTCTGGTACGTTTCATATTTGCCAGGGGCTCCCCATCGCCCCACGATACAACAACAAAGTCCGAACAATCCCTAAAGATTAGTTCGGCACCCCGAATTTAGCATTATATGCATAGGCTTCGAATCATGTCTTTGGTCAATAGTTGGGTTGCCCGGCTCCTGTGCTTGCTACCCTATGTTCCGCTAAATCGGCTAGGGTAGTAAAGGGAGAACTACTGCGATTGTGCCCTGGCCTTGAACAGATGAGCACCATAGTAGAGAAAGCCGAAAACTGACTGTCATGATACGGCGAGAGCCGGTCAGCTGTTCGAGGGTCACAAATCGTTGGAGATTTTTTTCCGCATTATGCGAAAGATCGGCACTTCCCGATCAGATGCTGACAGCACCCTGGTTCGAACCAGGGGCTGCACCTACGCTTTATTATAAAACTCCTATGGCTAAGTGAGGGTGTTTAAGCCATACAGTCTGATTGCCTTGTTCGTTGCGCTAAACAACTCCTTCAAGGACCATATAATTGGATCAAGATTGTTTAGATTCCATCCCGAACACCTCCGTACTACCTACGTAAGGGCAGAAGCCGACGACTGGCCAACCCTCAGATTACATACAACACGGTCGCACAGGAGGAAACAATTCAAAGCATAACAAAATTACATTACAAAACATGCTTTGTTCTCATAATACAAGGCAAAGGCAACATGAATACATTTATTCAAATACAATGTCCTGCGAACATTGTGCTACCGTAAGGCGAGACCCCTCCAGGACATCCGCAAAATACCGTTCGGGTGTGCGGTGTTCCTTGCCCTCCGGTGGCCCTCTGGTCACCTCGACGGCGTCCATCTTCGCCCACCACATCTTGCAACGGGCGAAGGCCATGCGCACCTTCAATGCAGGCCGAGCGCTTGACGACATCCAGCCGAGCATAGGCGTTCACCATACGCCTCACGAGTCTGAAGTAGCTGCTTGGTATAGCTTCTGCTGGCCATAGCCGTATTATGAAATCCTTCATGGCTAGTTTGGCCACCCTATGCAGCTCCACCAGCTGTTTCAGCTGATCGGTGAAGGACACGGGATGCTCTCGCGCCGCATACTGCGACCAAAATAGCTTCTCCGTAGAACCCCCTCCTTCGGCTCGGTAGAACCCCGCGGCGTCTGATACACTGCGTGGTAAATCCGCAAAAGCTCCTGGGAACTCCGAACCCGGGTTAGTAAAAGGTACTGCTTCTTCGCATACTTGCTTTGCATCTTAAATGCCTTACCCGCCGTGATCTCCTTGGCCTCCTGGATCTCCTAGAGGACAGCCTGGGCCTCATTCCGTGCGGTCTCCGCGCTCTGACGAGCCTTGGCGAGTTCGGTCCCTTGAACCGACGCATCATGCTCCAAGGCTTCGCATTTGTTGACCGCATCTTGGAGCTCCAGCTGGATTTCTTTGACCCGGGCCTTGGACTTCTTATGGGTGGCTTGCTACTAGACAACCTTCTCCTCGACCTTGCCCAGGGCCTTCTTCAGGGCCTCGACCTCGGTCGTGGCTCCTGCACATATTACGACACAACGGTCAATATACAACGCCTATCCTTTCTAAACACACAGCAAGTCGTCACTCACCTTGCTTCTCCTGGAGCCGAACCATAACCTCGCTGAGCTTGTTCTCGGTCCGCTCCAGCCTCTGCCTCGGCTCAGAGACTTCGGCAACATGGGAGGTCATGGCCAACAGCAGCGCCTGCTTATTCATACATATTACGTTAGTCTCCTACAACAGAAGATTGATCCTCTACCCGGTTCTTCTTGCCGAACACCGGACAGTGTCTTAGGGGCTACTGGCTACACGGGGTTTTTCTCTTTCTTACCTCGAAACCTGTCAACAAGATGCTGCAGGCTTCATTCAGTCCACTCTTGGCGGACTGAATCTTCTCGATCACCGCACCCATAAGGACACGGTGCTCGTCCACGACAGAGGTGCCTCGAAGCGCCTCCATCAGGTTATTCGGCGCCCCTGGATGGACAAGGTCCACTGGTGGAAGTGGCGCACCACCCTCCTTCAAAGGGGGCTGCTCGTCCGACTCCAGAGCCATATGGGCCTCCGGAATCGTATTCGGCTGAGGGCCGAACTGGATGCGGCCCTCTACGCCAATCTCCATGGGGATCGGCTCCCCCATGTGTCCGGTAGTGGAGGTCTCGCCTTGTGGCGCCTCCCGGACAACGTCCTGGGCTCCTCCCCAGTTCGGAGCGGTCGTTCGGGATAACACTTCGGTGTCGTCCCTGGCCCCGGGGGAATAAGCAGGCGGTGGCGATATGCTCGCCATCTTCGACGGAGCCAACGAACCTCCAGATGAGGATCACTGGATAAGGTCGCGGGCCGGGCTGCAATAGCACAATTAACTATGTCATGATAATGAAGAGAAAGGGCCGGATGTGCGCATGAGCGAGTCGTGTCACTTACGATGCGGCCTGGGGATTAGTGCGGGGGCGTCTCTCCGGACTGCTATCAGCGTCCCACACGGTGTTGACCGCTGGGACGCTCTTCCCCTTCTTGGGTGTTTCCGCCTCCGGATGCATCGAAGCCGCCCTCTTCTTCCTCCTCTCCTCAGGGGGGAGGGTTGTTTTCCTCCTCCTCCTCCTCTTCCTCGCCATTGTCCTCAGGGACAAAGGAATGGGCTTCATCATCTTTGGATGTCACGTCCAAAGTGCCCTTGCGACGGGGGCCACTCTTGGCCCCCTTGGCCTTCTTCTCCGGTGCCTTATAAGGCGTCGGCACTAGCATCTTCGCTAGACGCGGGATCACCAGTTCTTCAGGCAGCAAAGCTGGACACTGGATCCACTTCTCCCTCTCCATCCAGTCCTGGAAATACAATGACAAGCTTAGACATCATCCTTGAAACGATTAAGTTGGGGATACATCAAAAAATAGCATACCTCACTGGCGAGGTGTTTACAATTGTGACCACGTCTGAATCCGTGGCCAGTGGTTTCTCGTTGCCCTTAAAGAGCAACTTCCATGCGCCTTCGTGAGTAGTCTCGAAGAGCCTCACCAGGGTCTCATCCTTCTTTGGGTTGAATTCCCACAGAGGACGGCTTCGGCGCTAGCACAGAAGGATCCGGCGAACCAGCATCACCTGGATCACATCGATGAGCTTGACTTTCTTGGTTGACATGCCTGAACGCACGTCTGCAGCGCTATCACCTCGTCAAGGGAACCCCAGTCCGGACTCTTCTCGACCCAGGAGGTGAGTCGCATGGGATCGTCGGAGCAGAATTTGATAGCTGCGGCCCAGGTGGTGCCGCGAGGTTTTGTGATGTAGAACCACTGCTTCTGCCACTCCTTCATTGTGTCCACAAAAGTGCCTTTGGGCCAGGATACGTTGGACAGCTTGCTCACCATAGCTCCTCCGCACTCCGCGTGCTGGCCGTCCACCACCTTCGGCTTCACGTTGAAGACTTTGAGCCACAGCCCGAAGTGGGGTTGGATGCGGAGGAAGGCCTCACACACGATGATAAACGCCAAGATGTTGAGGAAAGAATTCGGGGACAGATCATGGAAATCTATCCCGTAATAATACATCAGCCCACAGACGAAAGGGTGGAGTGGAAACCCTAGCCACGGAAGAAATGGGGGAGGAACACTACCCTCTCATTGGGCTTCGGCGTGGGACGACTTGTTCCTCGGTCGGCAGGCGGTGAGTGATCTCCTTCGCCAAGTATCCGGCCGCCCGAAGCTCCATAATGTTCTCCTCCTTGACGGAGGAGACCATCCACTTGCCCTGACCTCCGGGTCCGGACATGGTTGCTTGGGTGGAAAGGAGATGAAAACTTGGGCGCTGGAGCTCGATATTGGAAAGGTGGAGACAAAGAAAGGGCGTGAGAGAGGAAGAGGGAATCCTTATCCCCTTATAAAGGCAATGAATATTGAACGCCTCCTCACTCGCCTTAAGATTCGCCTATTCCCAAGGGCTGTATAAACGGCACGGTTGGGTTACCCACACCCGTATTGATGAGAATCCCGTAATAAGGAGGCACGATCTCTGCTTCGACAAGACGTGCCAATGGCAACCGTGTCTCAAAACATGGAGCGGCAGACGAAAAACAGTTCGAAATTATGATCGGACAGACGTGATGTCATATTGTAAAAGCGGTTAGCGGATTAGACTCGTGTAAAAATATATATTCTCTCTATGGTTATGTATGCTGTGTATGACAGGTCCGGATACTATCATCGCATCCGAAGGCTATCTTGAAGTTCGGATAGAAGGGAACCTGCCTTGCAATGCCGAAGACAATCTGCGCACTGGAATCCTCGCCATTGAAGCCAGGTTCAGGGGCTACTGAGGGAGTCCTGGACTAAGGGGTCCTCGGGCGTCCGGCCTGTTATCCATGGGCCGGACTAATGGGCTGTGAAGATATGAAGGCTGAAGACTGTACCTGTGTCCGGATTCGACTCTCCTTGGCGTGGAAGGTAAGCTTGGCAACCGATTATGAAGATTCCTTCTTATGTAACCGACTCTATGTAAACCCTAGATCCCCCCGGTGTCTATATAAACCGGAGGGGTTAGTCCGAAAAGGATATACTCATTACCATAGTCATACAGGCTAGGCTTCTAGGGTTTAGCCTTTACGATCTCTTGGTAGATCAACTCTTGTAACACTCATATGCATTAAGATCAATCAAGCAGGACGTAGGGTATTACCTCCATAGAGAGGGCCCGAACCTGGGTAAACATCGTGTCCCCTGTCTCCTGTTACCATCGATCCTAGATGCACAGTTCGGGACGCCCTACCCGAGATCCGCCGGTTTCGACACTGACATTGGTGCTTTCATTGAGAGTTCCACTGTGCCGTCGATGAAAGGTTCGATGGCCCCCTCAATCGCCTGTAGCGACGCTGTCCAAGGAGAAACCTTCCTCCCCAGACAGATTTTCGTGTTCGACGGCTTCGTGCTGCGGGCCAACTCACTTGGCCATCTGGAGCAGATCAATAGCTACGCCCCTGGCCACCAGGTCAGATTTGGAAGCCCGAACTCCATCGCGGATATCCGTGGAGACTTGATCTTCAATGGATTTGAGACCGCAACGATGGCTCCCCCTCGCCCCGATGAACATGACTTAAATCTCTCATCAGACCAGATTTGGGAGATAGCTCCTGTTGCTGCAATAGCCTTAGAACCAGAGCAGATTTTTCCGTTCGAGGCCACAGAGTCCACGGCGCTAGAGCCACACGCGGACTCGACACCCTACAATATTTGCGCCAACGGAACTCCAGACTCGTCTCCGGCTATAAGTTCTGGATATTGTACGCTTGCGGACACCGAGCTAGATCGGTTATCGATCTTCGAATTCAGCGCCGCAGACATTTTTCAGCACTCACCTTTGGGCGATGTGCTAAACTCTTTAAAGAACATGTCATTCGCGGGAGACTCGTAGCCGAACTATGTCCAGCTCGAACTAGGGGCTGATGACGGAGAATTTTGCTTCCCACCCGCCACCCACTTCATAGCTACCATCGAGGACTTAACCGATGTGCTGGATTATGACTCCGAAGACATCGATGGTATATACGACGATGCTGATAAGGAGCAAGGCCAAGACCCGCAACTCAGGGGACGTTGGACGGCCACCTCTTCATACGATGTGTACATGTTTGATACACCTAAAGAATCTAGCGGCGATGACAAAGAAGACCCAGATGTGAATAAACCTTCTGAGACACAGTCCAAGCGCCGGCGCCCTAAACGCCGCTCTAAGCCTCGTCGCTCAACTGACGGAAACACCAGCACTGAGAGAATAGTACTCCGGGCGACGCTGAAAACAATGAAGACCCTGTCGGGGCTGCATCCGAATAGGAGGAACAAGACAACGGGCAAGATAACCCTGACAATCAAACCATGCCCACTGACCCGGACGATGATAGTTATCGTCCAATCTCCGAGGATGATGAGAGCCTCAGCAATGAGGACTTCATCGTGCCTGAGGCACCCCTCGAGCAGGAGCGCTTCAAGCGCCAGCTAATAGCCACTGTAATAAGCCTGAAGAAGAAGCAGCAACAGCTTCAAGTTGATCAAGAACTTCTCATTGATAGGTGGACTGATGTCCTGGCAGCCGAAGAATACGGCCTCAAGCGCCCAGCCAAGAGTTACCCAAAGCGTAGACTGCTAGCATAGTTCGATGAGGCACCACATCCCATACCTCCCTCACGCAATGCGGACCGACCACCACACGGTCGGGATAGTGCGGTGGACCGACCACCCCGCGGTCGGGATAAAGCGGCAACTCAGGCCGAACAACAGCCCGCCCCACCACGTCGCAAAAACAGGGACAGAACGGCTCGGGACCATACATACGACCTTCGGCAAGAGCTAGACAGTAGAGCAGAATACACCAGATCAATCTATGGATCGTGAGGACACTTCCCGACTCGGTACGATAGCTACCTATTCGGGCGTGACAAACCTAGTCACACCCAGGCTGATAACCGCAGACGCACTCCATCGAAGGTGCGCCGTGATGCGGCCCGATATAGAGGTGTCACACACCCTCTCTGCTTCACAGATGAGGTGCTGGATCACAAAGTCCCCGAGGGGTTCAAGCCCGTCAATATTGAATCATACGACGGAACAACCGACCCTGCAGTATGGATTGAGGACTTTATTCTCCACATCCACATGGCCCGTGGAGACGACCTCCACGCCATCAAATACCTCCCACTGAAACTCAAAGGGCCAGCTAGACACTGGCTGAATAGCCTACCCGAGAATTCCATCGGCAGTTGGGAGGACTTGGAAGAGGCCTTTCTTGACAACTTCCAAGGTACGTATGTCCGGCCACCCGATGCCGATGACTTAAGCCACATAGTTCAACAACCTGGAGAATCAGCCCGAAAATTCTGGACTAGGTTCTTAACCAAAAAGAACCAGATCGTTGACTGTCCGGATGCCGAAGCCCTAGCGGCCTTTAAACACAACATCCGTGACGAATGGCTAGCACGCCACCTCAGCCAAGACAAGCCGAAGTCCATGGCAGCCCTTACAGCACTCATGACCCGCTTTTGCGCGGGCGAGGACAACTGGCTGGCTCGTAGCAAAAAACAGCCAGCGAGATAGGCCCATCCAAGGCCAAGAACAGCTCCGGAAAGATCCGGCGCAACAGACACAAACGCCAAAGTAATGGCGACAACACTGATGACACCACCGTTAACGCCGGATTCAGTGGCTCCAAGTCCGGACAGTGAAAGAAGCCCTACAGAAGGAACAACAAGGGACCATCCAGTCTGGATCGCATACTCGATCGTCCGTGCCAGATACATGGTATCCCAGACAAACAAGCCAATCACACCAACAGAGACTGTTGGGTTTTTAAATAGGCGTAGGTGCGCGGGACTCGAGCGTGATCTCCTACTAGATTGATACCTTGGTTCTCAAAAACTGAGGGAAATACTTATGCTACATTACTGCATCACCCTTTCCTCTTCAAGGGAAAAACCAACGCGGTGCTCAAGAGGTAGCAAGAAGGATTTCTGGCATCGTTGAGGGAGTCCTGGACTAAGGGGTCCTCGGGCGTCCGACTTGTTATCCATGGGCCGGACTGATGGGCTGTGAAGATATGAAGGCCGAAGACTGTACCTGTGTCCGGATTGGACTCTCCTTGGCGTGGAAGGCAAGCTTGGCAACCGATTATGAAGATTCCTTCTTATGTAACCGACTCTATGTAAACCCTTGATCCCCCCGATGTCCATATAAACCAGAGGGGTTAGTCCAAAAAGGATATACTCATTACCATAGTCATACAGGCTAGGTGTTGGGGAACGTAGTAATTTCAAAAACTTACCTACGCACACGCAAGATCATGGTGATGCATAGCAACAAGAGGGGAGAGTGTTGTCCACGTACCCTCGTAGACCGAAAGCGGAAGCATTAGCACAACGCGGTTGATGTAGTCGTACGTCTTCACGATCCGACCGATCAAGTACCGAACGTATGGCACCTCCGAGTTCAGCACACGTTCAGCCCGATGACGTCCCTCGAACTCTGATCCAGCTGAGTGTTGAGGGAGAGTTTCGTCAGCACGACGCGTGGTGACGATGATGATGTTCTACCGACGCAGGGCTTTGCCTAAGCACCGCTAGAGTATTATCGAGGTGGACTATAGTGGAGGGGGCACCGCACAAGGCTAAAAGATCAAGCGATCAATTATGGGATAATTAGATTTATGCCCCTAGTTGTGTCCCACTCGTCTGTTTTACCCCTAATTCCCAAAAGTCACCAGTTCTGTCCAAATCACTTTGCTCCTCTTATGTTTTTGCCCTTTGACCGTTTGACCGTCAGTTTGAAAACTTCATAACTAATTCATACTAAATCAGAAAAATGCAAATAAGATACCAAAATGTTTAGAAAAACATCACCTATATGTCAGTGTCATTTGCATCCATGAAAAAAGTGTTGGAAAGTGCCCATCCGAGTTTTAGCTCTTATGCTACCACCATGAATAGTAAAATCTAAAAAAGTTCACAAAAATTCTAAAATAATTTGGTAGCAAAGAATGACAGATGTTTTAAGTGTCTGCCAAGTTTCATCAGGGAATAACATTCGTGGGTGCTGCGGCAAAAAAAACAATCAGCACTCCAAAATAGATTATTTTTTGCCATGACTTCCACGAATGTCGTTCCCTAATGAAACTTGGCAAGCACTTAGAACACTTGTCGTTCTTTGCCACCATATTTTTTTGAATTTTTTTGAATTCTTTTAGAGTTTACTATTCATGGTGGTATCAAAAGAGCTAAAACTCGGATGTGCACTTTCCAACACTTTTTTCATGAATGCAAATGACACTGACATATAGGTGATGTTTTTCTGAACATTTTGGTATCTTATTTGCATTTTTTGGATTTTGTATGAATTAGTTATGAAGTTTTCAAACTGAAGGTCAAACGGTTAAAGGGCAAAAGCATAAGAGGATCAAAGTGACTTGGACAGAACCGGTGACTTTTGGGAATTAGGGGTTAAACAGATGAGTGGGACACAACTAGGGGCATAAATCTAATTATCCCATCAATTATTGTGTCTCTAGGGTGCCACCCTGCCCCCGTATATAAAGGAGCAAGGGGGAAAGTGCGGCCGGCCAGGAGGGGGCACGCCAGGAGGAGTCCTACTCCCACCGGGAGTAGGACTCCCTCCCTTTTCCTTGTTGGATTAGGAGTGGAGGGGGAAAGAGGAGGGGGATAGGAAGGAAAGGGGGGTGCTGCCCCCCTCTCCTTGTCCTATTCGGACTAGGGGGAGGGGCGCGCGGCCCTGCCCTGGCCGCCTCTCCTCTTCTCCACAAAGGCCCACTATGACCCATTAAGCCCCTGGGTGTTCCGGTAACCCCTCGGTACTCCGGTAAAATCCCGATTTCACCCGGAACACTTCCGATATCCAAATATAGGCTTCCAATATATCAATATTCATGTCTCGACCATTTCGAGACTCCTCGTCATGTACGTGATCACATCCCGGACTCCGAAAAACCTTCAGAACATCAAAACTCATAAACTCATAATATAACCGTCATCGAAACTTTAAGCGTGCGGACCCTACGGGTTCGAGAACTATGTAGACATGACCGAGACACGTCTCTGGTCAATAACCAATAGCGGAACCTGGCTGCTCATATTGGCTCCCACATATTCTATGAAGATCTTTATCGGTCAGACCGCATAACAACATACGTTGTTCCCTTTGTCATCGGTATGTTACTTGCCCGAGATTCGATCGTCAATATCTCAATACCTAGTTCAATCTCGGTACCGGCAAGTCTCTTTACTCGTTCCGTAATACATCATCCCGCAACTAACTCATTAGTTACAATGCTTGCAAGTCTTATAGTGATGTGTATTACCGAGTGGTCCCAGAGATACCTCTCTGACGATCGGAGTGAAAATCCTAATCTCGAAATACGCCAACTCAAAAAGTACCTTCGGAGACACCTATAGAGCACCTTTATAATAACCCAGTTACGTTGTGACGTTTGGTAGCACACAAAGTGTTCCTCCGATAAACGGGAGTTGCATAATCTCATAGTCATAGGAACATGTATAAGTCATGAAGAAAGCAATAGCAACATACTAAATGATCAAGTGCTAAGATAACGGAATGGGTCAAGTCAATCACATCATTCTCCTAATGATGTGATCCTGTTAATCAAATGACAACTCATGTCTATGGTTAGGAAACTTAACCATCTTTGATTAACGAGCTAGTCAAGTAGAGGCATACTAGTGACAGTATGTTTGTCTATGTATTCACACATGTATTATGTTTCCGGTTAATACAATTCTAGCATGAATAATAAACATTTATCATGAAATAAGGAAATAAATAATAACTTTATTATTTCCTCTAGGGCATATTTCCTTCAGTCTCCCACTTGCACTAGAGTCAATAATCTAGTTCACATCACCATGTGATTAACACCCATAGTTCACATCGTCATGTGACCAACACCCAAAGGGTTTACTAGAGTCAATAATCTAGTTCACATTGCTATGTGATTAATACCCAAAGAGTACTAAGGTGTGATCATGTTTTGCTTGTGAGAGAAGTTTAGTCTATGGGTCTGCCACATTCAGATCCGTATGTATTTTGCAAATTTCTATGTCTACAATGCTCTGCACGGAGCTACTCTAGCTAATTGCTCCCACTTTCAAAATGTATCCAGATTGAGACTTAGAGTCATCTGGATCAGTGTCAAAATTTGCATCGACGTAACCCTTTACGACGAACCTTTTGTCACCTCCATAATCGAGAAACATATCCTTATTCCACTAAGGATAATTTTGACCGATGTCGAGTGATCTACTCCTAGATCACTATTGTACTCCCTTGCTAAACTCAGTGTAGGGTATACAATAGATCTGGTACACAGCATGGCATACTTTATAGAAACTATGGCTGAGGCATAGGGAATGACTTTCATTCTCTTTCTATCTTCTGCCGTGGTCGGGCTTTGAGTCTTACTCAATTTCACACCTTGTAACACAGGTAAGAACTCTTTCTTTAACTGTTCCATTTTGAACTACTTCAAAATCTTGTCAAGGTATGTACTCGTTGAAAAAAAAACTTATCAAGCGTCTTGATCTATCTCTATAGATCTTGATGCTCAATATGTAAGTAGCTTCACCGAGGTCTTTATTTGGAAAACTCCTTTCAAATACTCCTTTATGCTTTCCAGAAAATTCTACATTATTTCCGATCAACAATATGTCATTCACATATATTTATCAGAAATGCTATAGAGCTCCCACTCACTTTCTTGTAAATACAGGCATCTCCAAAAGTCTATACAAAACCAAATGCTTTGATCACACTATCAAAGCGTTTATTCCAACTCCGAGAGGCTTGCACCAGTCCATAAATGGATCGCTGGAGCTTGCACACTTTGTTAGCTCCCTTTGGATCGACAAAACCTTTTGGTTGCATCATATACAACTCTTCTTCCAGAAATCCATTCAGGAATGCAGTTTTGACATCCATTTGCCAAATTTCATAATCATAAAATGTGGCAATTGCTAACATGATTCGGACAGACTTAAGCATCGCTACGAGTGAGAAAGTCTCATCGTAGTCAATCCCTTGAACTTGTCGAAAACCTTTTGCAACAAGTCGAGCTTTATAGACAGTAACATTACCGTCAACGTCAGTCTTCTTCTTGAAGATCCATTTATTCTCAATGGCTTGCCGATCATCGGGCAAGTCAACCAAATTCCACACTTTGTTCTCATACATGGATCCCATCTCAGATTTCATGGCCTCAAGCCATTTTTCGGAATCTGGGCTCGCCATCGCTTCTTCATAGTTCGTAGGTTCGTCATGGTCTAGTAACATAACCTCCAGAATAGGATTACCGTACCACTCTGGTGCGGATCTTATTCTGGTTGACCTACGAGGTTCAGTAACAACTTGATCTGAAGCTCCATGATCATCATCATTAACTTCCTCACTAATTGGTGTAGGCATCACAGGAACCGGTTTCTGTGATGAACTACTTTCCAATAAGGGAGCAGGTATAGTTACCTCATCAAGTTCTACTTTCCTCCCACTCACTTCTTTCGAGAGAAACTCCTTCTCTAGAAAGGATCCATTCTTAGCAACGAATGTCTTGCCTTCGGATTTGTGATAGAAGGTGTACCCAACAGTCTCCTTTGGGTATCCTATGAAGACACATTCTCCGATTTGGGTTCGAGCTTATCTGGTTGAAGCTTTTTCACATAAGCATCGCAGCCCCAAACTATAAGAAACGACAACTTTGGTTTCTTGCCAAACCACAGTTCATAAGGCGTCGTCTCAACGGATTTCGATGGTGCCCTATTTAACGTGAATGTAGCCGTCTCTAAAGCATAACCCCAAAACGATAGCGGTAAATCAGTAAGAGACATTATAGATCGCACCATATCTAGTAAAGTACGATTACGACGTTCGGACACACCATTACCTGTGGTGTTCTGGGTGGCATGAGTTGTGAAACTATTCCGCATTGTTTCAAATGTAGACCAAACTCGTAACTCAAATATTCTCCTCCACGATTAGATCGTAGAAACTTTATTTTCTTGTTATGATGATTTTCAACTTCACTATGAAATTCTTTGAACTTTTCAAATGTTTCATACTTCACTACGATCGAGATTCAACAAACCATTTTCATTGGGTGTATAACCATAGAAGGTTTTATTCATGTAAACAGAATAACAATTATTCTCTAACTTAAATGAATAAACGTATTGCAATAAACATGATCAAATCATATTCATGCTCAACGCAAACACCAAATAACACTTATTTAGGTTCAACACTAATCCCGAAAGTATAGGGAGTGTGCGATGATGATCATATCATTCTTGGAACTACTTCCAACACACATCGTTACTTCACCCATAACTAGTCTATGTTCATTCTGCAACTCCCGTTTTAAGTTACTACTCTTAGCAAGTGAACTAGTATCAAATACCGAGGGGTTGCTCTAAACACTAGTAAAGTACACATCAATAACATGTATATCCAATATACCTTTGTTCACTTTGCCATCCTTCTTATCCGCCAAATACTTGGGGCAGTTCCGCTTCTAGTGACTAGTCCCTTTGTAGTAAAAGCACTTAGTCTCAGGCTTAGGTCCAGACTTGGGCTTATTCACTTGAGCAGCAACTTGCTTGCCGTTCTTCTTGAAGTTCCCCTTCTTCCCTTTGCCCTTTTCTTGAAACTAGTGGTCTTGTTAACCATCAACACTTGATGCTTTTCTTGATTTCTACCTTCATCGATTTCAGCATCACGAAGAGCTTGGGAATCGTTTCCGTTATCCCTTGCATATTATAGTTCATCATGAAGTTCTAGCAACTTGGTGATAGTGACTAGAGAACTCTGTCAATCACTATCTCATCTGGAAGATTAACTCCCACTTGATTCAAGTGATTGTAGTACTCAGACAATCTGAGCACATGCTTACTGGTTGAGCTATTCTCCTCCATCTTGTAGGCAAAGTAATGTCAGACATCTCATACCTCTTGACACGGGCATGAGTATGAAATACCAATTTCAACTCTTGGAACACCTTATATGCTCCGTGGTGTTCAAAACATTTCTGAAGTCCCGATTCTAAGCCGTAAAGCATGGTGCACTAAACTATCAAGTAGTTATCATATCGAGCTTTTGTCAAAACGTTCAAAACGTCTGCATATGCTCCTGCAATAGTTTTGTCACCTAGCGGTGCATCAAGGACATAATACTTCTTTACAGCAATGAGGATAATCCTTAGATCACGGAGCTAGTCCGCATCTTTGCTACTAACATCTTTCAACTTATTTTTCTCTAGGAACATATCAAAAATAAAACAAGGGAGCTAAACGCGAGCAATTGATCTACCACATAGATATGCTAATACTACCAGGACTAAGTTCATGATAAATTAAAGTTCAATTAATCATATTACTTAAGAACTCCCACTTAGATAGACATCCCTCTAGTCATCTAAATGATCATGTGATCCAAATCAACTAAACCATGTCCGATTATCACGTGAGATGGAGTAGTTTTCAATGGTGAACATCATTATGTTGATCATATCTACTATATGATTCACGCTCAACCTTTCGGTCTCCAGTGTTCCGAGGCCATATCTGCATATGCTAGGCTCATCAAGTTTAACCCGAGTATTCTGCGTGTGCAAAACTGGCTTGCACCTGTTGTAGATGAACGTAGAGCTTATCACACCCGATCATCACGTGGTGTCTCGGCACAATGAACTTTCGCAACGGTGCATACTCAGGGAGACCACTTTTATCTTGAAATTTAGTGAGAGATCATCTTATAAAGCTACCGCCGAACTAAGCAAAATAAGATGTATAAAAGATAAACATCACATGTAATCAAAAAATATGTGACATGATATGGCCATCATCATCTTGTGCCTTTGATCTCTCCAGAGTACTGTCATGATCTCCATTGTTACCGGCATGACACCATGATCTCCATCATCTTGATCTTTTATCAACGTGTCGTCACATGGTCATCTCGCCAGCTATTGCTTTTGCAACTATTGCTATCGCATAGCGATAAAGTAAAGCAATTATATGGCACTTGCATCTTATGCAATAAAGAGAACACCATAAGGCTTCTGCCAGTTGCCGATAACTTCAACAAAACATGATCGTCTCATACAACAATTATATCTCATCATGTCTTGACCATATCACATCACAACACGCCCTGCAAAAACAAGTTAGACGTCCTCTACTTTGTTGTTGCAAGTTTTACGTGGCTGCTACGGGCTAAGCAAGAACCGTTCTTACCTACGCATCAAAACCACAACGATAGTTCGTCAAGTTAGTGTTGTTTTAACCTTCTCAAGGATCGGGCGTAGCCACACTCGGTTCAACTAAAGTTGGAGAAACTGACACCCGCCAACCACCTGTGTGCAAAGCACGTCGGTAGAACCAGTCTCGCCTAAGCGTACGCGTAATGTCGGTTCGGGCCGCTTCATCCAACAATACCGCCGAACCAAAGTGTGACATGCTGGTAAGCAGTATGACTTGTATCGCCCACAACTCAATTGTGTTCTACTCGTGCATATAACATCTACGCATAAAACCAGGCTCGGATGCCACTGTTGGGGAACATAGTAATTTCAAAAAAAATCGTACGCACACGCAATATCATGGTGATGCATAACAACATGAGGGGAGAGTGTTGTCCACGTACCCTCGTAGACCGAAAGCGGAAGCGTTAGCACAACATGGTTGATGTAGTCGTGCGTCTTCATGATCCGACCGATCAAGTACCAAACATACGGCACCTTCGAGTTCAGCACACGTTCAGCCTGATGACGTCCCTCGAACTCCGATCCAGCCGAGTGTTGAGGGAGAGTTTCGTCAGCACGACGGCGTGGTGACGGTGATGATGTTCTATCGACGCACGGCTTTGCCTAAGCACCGCTACAGTATTATCGAGGTGGACTATAGTGGAGGGGGGCACCGCACACGGCTAAAAGATCAAGCGATCAATTGTTGTGTCTCTAGGGTGCCACCCTGCCCTCATATATAAAGGAGCAAGGGGGGAGGTGCGGCCGGCCAGGAGGGGGCGCGCCAGGAGGAGTCCTACTCCCACCGGGAGTAGGACTCCCTCCCTTTCCCTTGTTGGATTAGGAGTGGAGGGGGAAAGAGGAGGAGGAGAGGAAGGAAAGGGGGGCGCCGCCCCCCTCTCCTTGTCCTATTCGGACTAGGGGGAGGGGCGCGTGGCCCTGCCCTGGCCGCCTCTCCTCTTCTCCACAAAGGCCCACTATGGCCCATTAAGCCCCCGGGGGGTTCCGGTAACCCCTCGGTACTCCGGTAAAATCCCGATTTCACCCGGAAGACTTTCGATATCCAAATATAGGCTTCCAATATATCAATCTTCATGTCTCGACCATTTTGAGACTCCTCGTCATCTCCGTGATCACATCTGAGACTCCGAACAACCTTCGGTACATCAAAACTCATAAACTCATAATATAATCGTCATCGAAACTTTAAGCGTGCGGACCCTACGGGTTCGAGAACTATGTAGACATGACCGAGACATGTCTCCGATCAATAACCAATAGCGGAACCTGGATGCTCATATTGGCTCCCACATATTCTACGAAGATCTTTATCGGTCAGACCACATAACAACATACGTTGTTCCCTTTGTCATCGGTATGTTACTTCCCCGAGATTCGATCGTTGGTATCTCAATACCTAGTTCAATCTCGTTACCGGAAAGTCTCTTTACTCGTTCCATAATACATCATCCCGCAACTAACTCATTAGTTACAATGCTTGCAAGGCTTATAGTGATGTGTATTACCGAGTGGGCCCAGAGATACCTCTCCGACGATCGGAGTGACAAATCCTAATCTCGAAATACGCCAACTCAACAAGTACCTTCGGAGACACCTGTAGAGCACCTTTATAATCACCCTGTTATGTTGTGACGTTTGGTAGCACACAAAGTGTTCCTCCGATAAACGGGAGTTGCATAATCTCATAGTCATAGGAACATGTATAAGTCATGAAGAAAGCAATAGCAACATACTAAACGATCAAGTGATGATCTAACGGAATGGGTCAAGTCAATCACATCGTTCTCCTAATGATGTGATCCCGTTAATCAAATGACAACTCATGTCTATGGTTAGGAAACTTAACCATCTTTGATTAACGAGCTAGTCAAGTAGAGGCATACTAGTGACACTATGTTTGTCTATGTATTCACACATGTATTATGTTTCCGATTAATACAATTCTAGCATGAATAATAAACACTTATCATGAAATAAGGAAATAAATAATAACTTTATTATTGCCTCTAGGGCATATTTCCTTCACTAGGCTTCTAGGGTTTAGCCTTTACGATCTCGTGGTAGATCAACTCTTGTAACACTCATATTCATCAAGATCAATCAAGCAGGACGTAGAGTATTACATCCATAGAGAGGGCCTGAACCTGGGTAAACATTGTGTCCCCTGTCTCCTGTTACCATCGATCCTAGACGCACAGTTCGGGACCCCCTACCTGAGATCCGCTGGTTTCGACACCGACAGCCATTGCCGGGGAGATTCGCACCAAGTCAAGTCAACATTTGACTCCCGGCAACGAGCCATACATACCAAGTACCCATCACAAACTCTTATCCCTCGCATTACATTATTTTTCATTTGCCTCTCATTTGCCTCTCCCCCACCTCACCCTTGCCGTTCTATTTGCCCTCTTTTCCTCTCACTCTCTCTTTTCCGTTTGCCTCTTTTCCGCTTGCTTCGTCGTTATGGCTAGTCCTTTATCCGCTCCTTTGTCTCCCGAGCTTGAGGTTCTTTACTTCAAACAAAGACAGGGAGAAAACTTAAAAGATGCTTGGTTTAGGATGATGGAATCTTATCGTAATTGCACCCTATAGGTGAATTTTAGAATTTTGCTTTGCTATTTTTATGTTGGACTAAATATGTCCCATAGACAACTCTTGGACTGCGTTGCCAAAGGAGATTTTATCGAAGTTGATTCCAGTTTTGCGCATAAAATTATAGAGGGAATAGTGGGGACACTATCTCAACAAAAGGGGCCTCATCATACCCAGGAAGAAACCCAAGTTTTTGAGAAAATTTGTGAAGTAACGAAAATATTACAAAAATCTCTTGAACCTCTTAAGAGTGTTAGCGGGAATCTTCACCGCATGAATATATTGATCACTCATTGTAATAAGCGGTTGGACTCTTTAGATCTAAAAATTTCCGAATATGAAGGGAAACGTAAAGAACCTCCCGGATTCGAGCATGACTCTGCTAAAAAATTAAAAGATGGCAATACCTAGATCTATCCTTGCTTTTATGCCTAGCTAGGGGCGTTAAACAATAGCGCTTGTTGGGAGGCAATCCAATTTTATTTTTATTCCTTGCTTTTTGCTCCTGTTTAGTAATAAATAATTTATCTAGCCTCTTTTTTGGTTGTGTTTTTTGTGTTTAATTAGTGTTTGTGCCAAGTAGAACTGTTGGGGAGACTTGGGGAAAGTCTTTTTGATCTTGCTGTAAAAAACAGAAACTTTAGCGCTCATGAGAATTGCTGCCATTTTTATTTGGAAATTGCCATTTAGTTAATTATTTTTGCAGATGATTAATAGATAAATTCCTCACGTCCATCAATTTATTTTATAATTTTTGGGGTTCCAGAAGTTTGCGTTAGTTACAGATTACTACAGACTGTTCTGTTTTTGACAGATTCTGTTTTTCGTGTGTTGTTTGCTTATTTTGATGAATCTATAGCTAGTAAAAGAGTTTATAAACCATAAAGAAGTTGGAATACAGTAGGTTTAACACCAATATAAATCAACAATGAGTTCATTACTGTACCCTGAAGTGGTGTTTTGTTTTCTTTCGCTAACGGGGCTCACGAGATTTTCTATTTAAGTTTTGTGTTGTGAAGTTTTCAAGTTTTGGGTAAAGATTTGATGGATTATGGAACAAGGAGTGGCAAGAGACTAAGCTTGGGTATGCCCATGGCACCCCAAGGTAAACTTCAAGGACACAAAAAAGCCTAAGCTTGGGGATGCCCCGAAAGGCGTCCCCTCTTTCGTCTTCGTCTATCGGTAACTTTACTTGGAGCTATATTTTTATTCACCACATGATATGTGTTTTGCTTGGAGCGTCTTGTATGATTTGAGTCTTTGCTTTTTAGTTTACCACAATCATCCTTGCTGTACACAGATTTTGAGAGAGACTCACATGATTTGAAATTTATTAGAATACTCTATGTGCTTTACTTATATCTTTTGAGCCATATAATTTTTGCTCTAGTGCTTCATTTATACCTTTTAGAGCACGGCGGTGGTTTTATTTTATAGAAATAATTGATCTCTCATGCTTCACTTATATTATTTTGGGAGTCCTTTAGAACAACATGGAAATTTTCTTTTAGGAATAATATAAAAACTTTCATAGAAAGTGCATTGAATACTATGAGAAGTTTGATACTTGATAATTGTTTTGAGATATGGAGATGGTGATATTAGAGTCATGCTAGTTGAGTAGTTGTGAATTTGAGAAATACTTGTGTTGAAGTTTGTGATTCCTGTAGCATGCACATATGGTGAACCGTTATGTGACGAAGTCAGAGCATGATTTATTTATTGACTATCTTCCTTATGAGTGGCGGTCGGGGACGAGCGATTGTCTTTTCCTACCAATCTATCCCCCTCGGAGCATGCACGCAATACTTTGTTTCGATAACTAATAGATTTTTGCAATAAGTATGTGAGTTCTTTATGACTAATGTTGAGTCCATGGATTATACGCACTCTCACCCTTCCACCATTGCTAGCCTCTCTAATACCGCGCACTTTTCGCCGGTATCATACAACCACCATATAGCTTCCTCAAAACAGCCACCATACCTACCTATTATGGCATTTCCATAGCCATTTCGAGATATATTGCCATGCAACTTTCCACTGTTCCGTTATTATGACACGCTTCATCATTGTCATATTGCTTGCATGATCATGTAGTTGACATCGTATTTGTGGCAAAGCCACCGTTCATAATTCTTCATACATGTCACTCATGCATCATTGCACCTCCCGGTACACCGCCGGAGGCATTCACATAGAGTCATATTTTGTTCTAAGTATCGAGTTGTAATTCTTGAGTTGTAAGTAAATAAAGTGTGATGATCATCATTATTAGAGCATTGTCCCAAGCGAGGAAAGAATGATGGAGACTATGATTCCCGCACAAATCGGGATGAGACTCTGGACGAAAAAAGTAAAAAAAAAGAGAAAGACCATAAAAAAGGGGAGAAGGCCCAAAAAATGAGAGAAAAAGAGAGAAGGGACAATGCTACTATCCTTTTTCCACACTTGTGCTTCAAAGTAGCACCATGATCTTCATGATAGAGAGTCTCCTATGATATCACTTTCATATACTAGTGGGAATTTCTCATTATAGAACTTGGCTTGTATATTCCAATGATGGGCTTCCTCAAAATGCCCTAGGTCTTCGTGAGCAAGCATGTTGGATGCACACCCACTTAGTTTCTTTTGTTGAGCTTTCATACACTTATAGCTCTAGTGCATCCATTGCATGGCAATCCCTACTCACTCACATTGATATCTATTGATGAGCATCTCCATAGCCCGTTGATACGCCTAGTTGATGTGAGACTATCTTCTCTTTTTTGTCTCCTCCACAACCACCATTCTATTCCACATATAGTGTTATATCCATGTATCACGCTCATGTATTGCGTGAAGATTGAAAAAGTTTGAGAACATCAAAAGTATTAAACAATTGCTTGGCTTGTCATCGGGGTTGTGCATGATTTAAATATTTTGTGTGGTGAAGATGGAGCATAGCCAGACCATATGATTTTGTAGGGATAACTTTCTTTAGCCATGTCATTTTGAGAAGACATGATTGCTTAGTTAGTATACTTGAAGTATTATTATTTTTATGTCAATATTAAACTTTTATCTTGAATCTTTCGGATATGAACATTCATGCCACAATAAATAAAAATTACATTGAAAAATATGTTAGAAAGCATTCCACATCAAAAATTCTTTTTTATCATTTACCTACTTGAGGACGAGCAGGAATTAAGCTTGGGGATGCTTGATACGTCTCCAACGTATCTATAATTTTTTATTGCTCCATGCTATTATATTATCTATTTTGGATGTTAATGGGCTTTATTTTACACTTTTATATCATTTTTGGGACTAACCTACTAACCGGAGGCCCAGCCCAAATTGTTGTTTTTTTGCCTATTTTAGAGTTTCGCCGAAAAGGAATATGAAACGGAGTCCAAACGGAATGAAACCTTTGGGAACGTGATTTTCTCAACGAACGTGATCCAGGAGACTTGGAGTGGGCGTCAAGAAACAATCGAGGAGGCCACGAGGTAGGGGGCGCGCCTACCCCCCTGGGTGCGCCCTCCACCCTCGTGGGCCCCTCGTTGCTCCACTGACGTATTTCTTCCTCCTATATATATCCACATACCCCCCAAACATCTAGGAGCACCACGAAAACCTAATTCCACCGCCGCAACCTTCTGTACCCGAGAGATCCCATCTTGGGGCCTTTTCCGGAGCTCCGCCGGAGGGGGCATTGATCACAGAGGGGCTCTACATCAACTCCATGGCCTCTCCGGTGATGTGTGAGTAGTTTACTTCAGACCTTCGGGTCCATAGTTATTAGCTAGATGGCTTCTTCTCTCTCTTTGAATCTCAATACAAAGTTCTCCTCGATCTTCTTGGAGATCTATTTGATGTAATCTTCTTTTGCGGTGTGTTTGTCGAGATCCGATGAATTGTGGGTTTATGATCAAGTTTATCTATGAACAATATTTGAATCTCCTCTGAATTCTTTTATGTATGGCTGGTTTATCTTTGCAAGTCTCTTCGAATTATCGGTTTGGTTTGGCCTACTAGATTGATCTTTCTTCCAATGGGAGAAGTGCTTAGCTTTGGGTTCAATCTTGCGGTGCTCGATCCTAGTGACAGTAGGGGAAACGACACGTATTGCATTGTTGCCATCGAGGATAAAAAATGGGGTTTATATCATATTGCATGAGTTTATCCCTCTACATCATGTCATCTTACTTAAAGCATTACTATGTTCTTATGAACGTAATACTCTAGATGCATGCTGGATAGCGGTCGATGTGTGGAGTAATAGTAGTAGATGCAGTATCATTTTGGTCTACTTGTCACGGACGTGATGCCTATATACATGATCATACCTAGATATTCTCATAATTATTCGCTTTTCTATCTATTGCTCGACAATAATTCGTTTACCCACCGTAATATTTATGCTCTTGAGAGAAGCCACTAGTGAAACCTATGGCCCCCGGGTCTATCTTCCATCATATTAATCTTCCAACACTAAGTTATTTCTATTGATGTTTATTTTACTTTGCATCTTTATTTCTCTTTATAATAAAAATACCAAAAATATTATCTTATCATATCTATCAGATCTCACTCTCGTAAGTGACCATGAAGGGACTGACAACCCCTTTATCGCGTTGGTTGCGAGGTTCTTATTTGTTTGTGTAGGTGCGTGGGACTCGAGCGTGATCTCCTACTGGATTGATACCTTGGTTCTCAAAAACTGAGGGAAATACTTACGCTACTTTACTGCATCACCTTTCCTCTTCAAGGGAAAACCAACGCAGTGCTCAAGAGGTAGCAGGCGTGTACATCCCCGCTCATTATTACGTGAGAGTGTCATGAGCAGAGACCTTCACAGGCACTGGGCCTTGCTTCATGGGTAGAACTTCCGGAGATGCCGGATGTTCTAGGCGTTCTGGAGGATGCCGTCCTGCGTCTCCAGGCGCGCGGCGCTAGTCCTGGAGACGCGGGAAGTCCTAAATGGGCCCTCCCACATGGGGGAGAGCTTATGCAGCCCTTCCCTGGAGAGCACCCGCCTCAGGACGAGATCACCCACCTCGACCGTCCTGTGGCGGACGTTGTGGCAGTGATACTATCGCAGCGCCTGCTAGTATCTTGCCGCCCAAAGCGAGGCTTGGCGATGGCGTTCCTCCCCCAGCACGAGGTCCATCCCCCGCATGGCGTCCTGACGTGCCTCGTCGCACGCCAGGTCCCACACGGAGCGATGTCTGACCTCATGAGGAAGAACCGCTTTGGCTCCGTAGACGAGGAAGAACGGAGTCTCGCCTGTCAGCTTGGTGGCGGTGGTGCGGATGGACCACATCACGGACTGGAGCTCGTCTTGAAGGTCCTGGTCTTGAGGCCTCTCAAGACCTCCGCGTTGGCGCGCTCGACTGGGCCATTGCTCCTGGGGTGCGCTACTGAGGCGTAGCATATCAGCATTCCAAGGTTAGCACAATATGTCTTGAAAAGATTGCTAGTGAACCGCGAGCCGTTCTCGGTGATGATGCGGTTAGGGACCCTAAACCGACTTACGAGGCCCTTGATGAACTTGACTGCGGAGCCTGCTGGGATGGTGCAGACGGCTTCCACCTCCGCTCATTTGGTGAACTTGTCGATGGCGACGTAGAGGTAGCGATAACCCCGGGCGCTCGAGGGAATGGACCCAGGATATCCATCCCCCAGACCGCGAACGGCCACGAGAGTGGGATAGTCTGGAGGCCCTGAACAGGCTGGTGGATTTGCTTGGCATGGATCTGGCAGGCCTTGCAGGATCTCACCAGCTCGGTTGCGTTGTTAAGTGTGTTGGAAATATTCCCTAGAGGCAATAATAAAATGGTTATTGTTATATTTCCTTGTTCATGATAATTGTCTATTATTCATGCTATAATTGTGTTATCCAGAAATCGTAATACATGTGTGAATACATAGACCACAACATGTCCCTAGTGAGCCTCTAGTTGACTAGCTCGTTGATCAATATATGGTTACGGTTTCCTGACCATGGACATTGGATGTCGTTGATAACATGATCACATCATTAGGAGAATGATGTGATGGACAAGACCCAATCCTAAGCCTAGCACAAGATCGTGTAGTTCATATGCTAAAGCTTTTCTAATGTCAAGTATCTTTTCCTTAGACCATGAGATTGTGCAACTCCTGGATACTGTAGGAATGCTTTGGGTGTGCCAAACGTCACAATGTAACTGGGTGGCTATAAAGGTGCACTACTGGTATCTCCGAAAGTATCTATTGGGTTGGCATGAATCGAGACTAGGATTTGTCACTCCGTATGACAAAGAGGTATCTTTGGGCCCACTCGGTAAGACATCATCGTAATGAGCTCATTGTGACTAAGGGGTTGGTCATGGGATGATGTGCTACGGAACGAGTAAAGAGACTTGCCGTAACGAGATTGAACAAGGTATCGGTATACCAACGACCGAATCTCGGGAAAGTGCTATACCGGTAGACAAAGGGAATCGTATACGGGATTGATTGAATCCTTGACATCTTGGTTCATCCGATGAGATCATTGTGGAACATGTGGGAGCCAACATGGGTATCCAGATCCCGCTGTTGGTTATTGGCCGGAGAGATGTCTCGGTCATGTCTGCATAGTTCTCGAACCCGTAGGGTCTACACACTTAAGGTTCGATGACGCTAGGGTTATAGGGAATAGATGTACGTGGTTACCGACTGTTTTTCAGAGTCCCGTATGAGATCCTGGACATCACGAGGAGTTCCGGAATGGTCCGGAGGTAAAGATTTATATATGGGAAGTCCAGTTTCAGTCACCGGAAATGTTTCGGGGTTTATCGGTATTGTACCGGGACCACCGAAGGGGTTTCGGGGGTCCACCAGGAGGGTCCACCTGCCCCGAAGGACCTAATGGGATGTAGTTGGGTGGGAACCAGCCCCTTAGTGGGCTGGTGCGCCCCCCAAGGGCCCAAGGCGCCTAGGGTTGGAAACCCTAGGGGGCCGCTGCCTCCCGGGGGGTGGGCGCCCCCTAGTTGGAAACCCTAAGGGGGCCGCTCCCCCCCTGAGGGGCCGCCCCCCCTCCAGATGGATCTAGGGGGCCGGCACCCCCTCCCCTTCCCCTATATATAGTGGGGGTTTTGGGGCTGCTAGAGACACGAGTCTCCCTCTCTCTTGGCGCAGCCCTACCCCTCTTCCTCCTCGTCTCTCGCAGTGCTTGGCGAAGCCCTGCTGGAGTGCCACGTGTTGGAGAACATTGCAGAAAACAAAAAATTTCCTACGGTTTCACCAAGATCCATCTATGAGTTCATCTAGCAATGAGTGATTGGATGCATCTACGTACCTTGTAGATCGCGAGCGGAAGCGTTCAAAGAACGGGGATGAGGGAGTCGTACTCGACGTGATCCGGATCACCGGAGATCCTAGCACCGAACGGACGGCACCTCCGCGTTCAACACACGTACGGTCAGCGTAACGTCTCCTCCTTCTTGATCCAGCAAGGGGGAAGGAGAGGTTGAGGAAGATGGCTCCAGCAGCAGCACGACGGCGTGGTGGTGATGGAGCTGCAGTACTCCGGCTGGGCTTCGCCAAGCTCTATGGAGGAGGAGGTGTTGGAGAGGGAGAGGGGGGCGCCAGGGCATGGGTGTGATGGCCCTTCCTCCCCCCACTATATATAGGGGGCCTAGGGGGGGCGCCGGCCCTAGGAGATGCAATCTCCTAGGGGGGCGGCGGCCAAGGGGTGGGGGGCTTGCCCCCCTAAGCAAGGGGTGCCTCCTTTAGGGTTTCCCCACCCCAGGCGCATGGGCCTTAGGGGAAGTGGCGCCCCAGCCCACTATGGGCTGGGTCCCTTCCCACTTCAGCCCATGGGACCCTCCGGGATAGGTGGCCCCACCCGGTGGACCCCCGGGACCCTTCCGGTGGTCCCGGTACAATACCGGTGACCCCGAAACTTGTCCCGATGGACGAAATAGCACTTCCTATATATAATTCTTTACCTCTGGACCATTCCGGAACTCCTCGTGACGTCTGAGATCTCATCTGGGACTCCAAACAACATTCGGGTTACTGCATATACATATCCCTACAACCCTAGCGTCACCGAACCTTAAGTGTATAGACCCTACGGGTTCGGGAGACATGTAGACATGACCGAGATCGCTCTCCGGTCAATAACCAACAGCGGGATCTGGATACCCATGTTGGCTCCCACATGCTCCTTGATGATCTCATTGGATGAACCACGATGTCGAGGATTCAAGCAACCCCGTATACAATTCCCTTCGTCAATCGGTATGTTACTTGCCCGAGATTCGATCGTCGCTATCCCAATACCTCGTTCAATCTCGTTACCGGCAAGTCACTTTACTCGTACCGTAATGCATGATCCCGTGACCAGACACTTGGTCACTTTGAGCTCATAATGATGATGCATTACCCAGTGGGCCCGTGATACCTCTCCGTCATACGGAGTGACAAATCCCAGTCTTGATCCGTGTCAACCCAACAGACACTTTCGGAGATACCCGTAGTATACCTTTATAGTCACCCAGTTACGTTGTGACGTTTGGTATACCCAAAGTACTCCTACGGTATCCGGGAGTTACACGATCTCATGGTCTAAGGAAAGGATACTTGACATTGGAAAAACTCTAGCAAACGAACTATACGATCTTGTGCTATGTTTAGGATTGGGTCTTGTCCATCACATCATTCTCCTAATGATGTGATCTCGTTATCAATGACATCTATTGTCCATAGTCAGGAAACCATGACTATCTGTTGATCAACGAGCTAGTCAACTAGAGGCTTACTAGGGACATGTTGGTGTCTATTATTCACACATGTATTATGATTTCCGGATAACACAATTATAGCATGAATAAAGACAATTATCATGAACAAGGAAATATAATAATAATGCTTTTATTATTGCCTCTAGGGCATATTTCCAACAGTCTCCCACTTGCACTAGAGTCAATAATCTAGTTACATTGTGATGAATCGAACACCCATGGAATTCTGGTGTTGATCATGTTTTGCTCTAGGGAGAGGTTTAGTCAACGGATCTACTACATTCAGGTCCGTATGTACTTTACAAATATCTATGTCTCCATCTTGAACATTTTCACGAATGGAGTTGAAGCGACGCTTGATGTGCCTGGTCTTCTTGTGAAACCCGGGCTCCTTGGCAAGTGCAATAGCTCCAGTGTTGTCACAGAAGAGTTTGATTGGCCCCGACGCATTGGGTATGACTCCTAGGTCGGTGATGAACTCCTTCACCCAAATTGCTTCATGTGCTGCCTCCGAGGCTGCCATGTACTCCGCTTCACATGTAGATCCCGCCACGACGCTCTACTTGCAACTGCACCAGCTTACTGCCCCACCATTCAAAATATACACGTATCCGGTTTGTGACTTTGAGTCATCCAGATCTGTGTCGAAGCTAGCGTCGACGTAACCCTTTACAACAAGCTCTTCGTCACCTCCATAGACGAGAAACATTTCCTTAGTCCTTTTCAGGTACTTCAGGATATTCTTGACCGCTGTCTAGTGTTCCTTGCCGGGATTACTTTGGTACCTTCCTACCAAACTTACGGCAAGGTTTACATCAGGTCTGGTACACAGCATGGCATACATAATAGAACCTATGGCTGAGGCATAGGGGATGACGCTCATCTCTTCTATATCTTCTGCCGTGGTCGGACATTGAGCTGAGCTCAATTTCACACCTTGCAACACAGGCAAGAACCCCTTCTTAGACTGATCCATATTGAACTTCTTCAATATCTTATCAAGGTATGTGCTTTGTGAAAGACCTATGAGGCGTCTAGATCTATCTCTATAGATCTTGATGCCTAATATATATGCAGCTTCTCCAAGGTCCTTCATTGAAAAACTCTTATTCAAGTAGGCCTTAATGCTGTCCAAGAGTTCTATATCATTTCCCATCAAAAGTATGTCATCTACATATAATATGAGAAATGCTACAGAGCTCCCACTCACTTTCTTGTAAACGCAGGCTTCTCCATAAGTCTGCGTAAACCCAAACGCTTTGATCATCTCATCAAAGCGAATGTTCCAACTCCGAGATGCTTGCACCAGCCCATAAATCGAGCGTTGGAGCTTGCACACCTTGTCAGCATTCTTAGGATCGACAAAACCTTCCGGCTGCATCATATACAATTCTTCCTTAAGGAAACCATTAAGGAATGCCGTTTTGACGTCCATTTGCCATATCTCATAATCGTAGAATGCGGCAATTGCTAACATGATTCGAAGGGACTTTAGCTTCGCTACCGGTGAGAAAGTCTCATCGTAGTCAACCCCTTGAACTTGTCGATAACCCTTAGCGACAAGCCGAGCTTTATAGATGGTCACATTACCATCCGCGTCTGTCTTCTTCTTAAAGATCCATTTATTTTCTATGGCTCGCCGCTCAACGGGCAAGTCAGTCAAAGTCCATACTTCGTTTTCATACATGGATCCTATCTTGGATTTCATGGCTTCCAGCCATTTGTCGGAATCCGGGCCCGCCATCGCTTCTTCATAGTTCGAAGGTTCACCGTTGTCTAACAACATGATTTCCAATACAGGGTTGTCGTACCACTCTGGTGCGGAACGTGTCCTTGTGGACCTACGAATTTCAGTAGGAGCTTGATCAGAAGTATCTTGATCATCATTAACTTCCTCTCTAGTCGGTGCAGGCACCTCAGGAACATTTTCTTGAGTTGCGCCTTTTTCCAGTTCAAGAGGTAATACTTCATCAAGTTCTACTTTCCTCCCACTTACTTCTTTCGAGAGAAACTCCTTCTCTAGAAAGGATCCATTCTTGGCAACAAAGATCTTGCCTTCGGATCTGAGGTAGTATACCCAATAGTTTCTTTAGGGTATCCTATGAAGACGCATTTTTCCGACTTGGGTTCGAGCTTTTCAGGTTGAAGTTTCTTGACATAAGCATCGCATCCCCAAACTTTTAGAAACGACAGCTTAGGTTTCTTCCCAAACCATAATTCATACGGTGTCGTCTCAACGGATTTCGACGGAGCCCTATTTAAAGTGAATGCGGCAGTCTCTAAAGCATAGCCCCAAAATGATAGCGGTAAATCGGTAAGAGACATCATAGATCGCACCATATCTAATAGAGTGCGATTACGACATTCGGACACACCATTACGCTGAGGTGTTCCAGGCGGCGTGAGTTGTGAAACTATTCCACATTTTCTTAAGTATGTGCCAAATTCGTGACTCAAGTATTCTCCTCCACGATCTGATCGTAGGAACTTGATTTTCCTGTCACGTTGATTTTCAACCTCACTCTGAAATTCCTTGAACTTTTCAAAGGTCTCAGACTTGTGTTTCATTAAATAGATATACCCATATCTACTCAAGTCATCAGTGAGGGTGAGAACATAATGATAGCCACCGCGAGCCTCAACACTCATTGGACCGCACACATCAGTATGTATGATTTCCAATAAGTTGGTCGCTCGCTCCATTGTTCCTGAGAACGGAGTCTTGGTCATTTTACCCATGAGGCATGGTTCGCACGTGTCAAATGATTCGTAATCAAGAGACTCTAAAAGTCCATCTGCATGGAGCTTCTTCATGCGTTTGACACCTATGTGACCAAGGCGGCAGTGCCACAAGTATGTGGGACTATCATTATCAACCTTACATCTTTTGGTACTCACACTATGAATATGTGTAGCATTACGCTCGAGATTCATTAAGAATAAACCATTCACCATCGGAGCATGACCATAAAACATATCTCTCATATAAATAGAACAACCATTATTCTCGGATTTAAATGAGTAGCCATCTCGTATCAAATGAGATCCTGATACAATGTTCATGCTCAAACTTGGCACTAAATAACAATTATTGAGGTTCAAAACTAATCCCGTAGGTAAATGAAGAGGCAGCGTGCCAACGGCGATCACATCGACCTTGGAACCATTCCCGACGCGCATCGTCACCTCATCCTTCGCCAGTCTCCGCTTATTCCGCAGCTCCTGTTTGAATTACAAATGTGAGCAACTGCACCGGTATCAAATACCCAAGAGCTACTACGAGTACTACTAAGGTACACATCAATTACATGTATATCACATATACCTTTTATGATGCCGGCCTTCTTGTCCGCTAAGTATTTGGGACAGTTCCGCTTCCAGTGACCACTTCCCTTGCAATAAAAACACTCAGTCTCAGGCTTCGGTCCATTCTTTGGCTTCTTCCCGGCAGCTTGCTTGCCGGGCGCGGCAACTCCCTTGCCGTCCTTCTTGAAGGTTTTCTTACCCTTGCCTTTCTTGAACTTAGTGGTTTTATTCACCATCAACACTTGATGTTCCTTTCTGACTTCTACCTCTGCCGATTTCAGCATTGCAAATACTTCAGGAATGGTCTTTTCCATCCCCTGCATATTGAAGTTCATCACAAAGCTCTTGTAGCTTGGTGGAAGCGACTGAAGGATTCTGTCAATGACCGCGTCATCCGGGAGATTAACTCCCAGCTGAGTCAAGCGGTTATGCAACCCAGACATAGTGAGTATATGCTCACTGACAGAACTGTTTTCCTCCATCTTACAGCTGAAGAACTTGTCGGAGACTTGATATCTCTCAACCCGGGCATGAGCTTGGAAAACCATTTTCAGCTCTTCGAACATCTCATATGCTCCGTGTCTCTCAAAACGTTTTTGTAGCCCCGGCTCTAAGCTGTAAAGCATGCCGCACTGAACGAGGGAGTAGTCATCGGTACGTGCCTGCCAAGCGTTCATAACGTCTTGTTCTGCAGGGAGAATAGGTGCGTCACCTAGCGGTGCTTGTAGGACATAATCTTTCTTGGCAGCTATGAGGATGATCCTCAGGTTCCGGACCTAGTCCGTGTAGTTGCTGCCATCGTCTTTCAGCTTGGTTTTCTCTAGGAACGCGTTGAAGTTGAGGACTACGTTGGCCATTTGATCTACAAGACATATTGTAAATATTTTAGACTAAGTTCATGATAATTAAGTTCATCTAATCAAATTATTCAATGAACTCCCACTCAGATAGACATCCCTCCAGTCATCTAAGTATAACATGATCCGAGTTAACTAGGCCGTGTTCGATCATCACGTGAGACGGACTAGTCAACATCGGTGAACATCTTCATGTTGATCGTATCTACTATACGACTCATGCTCGACCTTCCGCTCTTCTGTGTCCCGAGGCCATGTCTGTACATGCTAGGCTCGTCAAGTCAACCTAAGTGTTTTGCATGTGTAAATCTGTCTTACACCCGTTGTATGTGAACGTTAGAATCTATCACACCCGATCATCACGTGGTGCTTCGAAACAACGAACTGTCGCAACGGTGCACAGTTAGGGGGAACACTTTCTTGAAATTATTATGAGGGATCATCTTATTTACTACCGTCGTTCTAAGTAAACAAGATGAAAAACATGATAAACATCACATGCAATCAAATAATAATAGTGACATGATATGGCCAATATCACATAGCTCCTTTGATCTCCATCTTGGGGCTCCATGATCATCTTGTCACCGGCATGACACCATGATCTCCATCATCGTGTCTCCATGAAGTTGCTCGCCAACTATTACTTCTACTACTATGGCTAACACGTTTAGCAATAAAGTAAAGTAATTTACATGGCGTTTCTCAATGACACGCGGGTCATACAAAAAATAAAGACAACTCCTATGGCTCCTGCCGGTTGTCATACTCATTGACATGCAAGTCGTGATTCCTATTACAATAGCATGAACATCTCATACATCACATATATATCATTCATCATTCATCACAACTTTGGCCATATCACATCACAAAACACTTGCTGCAAAAACAAGTTAGACGTCCTCTAATTGTTGTTGCAAGTTTTACGTGGCTGCAATAGGGTTCTAGCAAGAACATTTTCTTACCTATGTGAAAGCCACAACGTGATCTGTCAACTTCTATTTACCCTTCATAAGGACCCTTTTTATCGAATCCGCTCCAACTAAAGTGGGAGAGACAGACACCCGCCAGCCACCTTATGCAACTAGTGCATGTTAGTCGGTGGAACCGGTCTCACGTAAGCGTACGTGTAAGGTTGGTCCGGGCCACTTCATCCCACAATACCGCTGAAGCAAGATAAGACTAGTAGCGGCAAGAAAGTTGACAACATCTACGCCCACAACAAATTGTGTTATACTCGTGCAAAGAGAACTACGCATAGACCTAGCTCATGATGCCACTGTTGGAGAACGTTGCAGAAAACAAAAAATTTCCTACGGTTTCACCAAGATCCATCTATGAGTTCATCTAGCAACGAGTGATTGGATGCATCTATGTACCTTGTAGATCGCGAGCGGAAGCGTTCAAAGAACGGGGATGAGGGAGTCGTACTCGACGTGATCCGGATCACCGGAGATCCTAGCACCGAACGGACGGCACCTCCGCGTTCAACACACGTACGGTCAGCGTAACGTCTCCTTCTTGATCCAGCAAGGGGGAAGGAGAGGTTGAGGAAGATGGCTCCAGCAGCAGCACGACGGCGTGGTGGTGATGGAGCTGCAGTACTCCGGCAGGGCTTCGCCAAGCTCTATGGAGGAGGAGGAGGTGTTGGAGAGGGAGAGGGAGGCGCCAGGGCATGGGTGTGATGGCCCTTCCTCCCCCCACTATATATAGGGGGCCTAGGGGGGGCGCCGGCCCTAGGAGATGCAATCTCCTAGGGGGGCGGCGACCAACGGGTGGGGGGCTTGCCCCCCCCCCCCCCAAGCAAGGGGCCGCCCCCTTTAGGGTTTCCCCACCCCAGGCGCATGGGCCTTAGGGGAAGTGGCGCCCCAGCCCACTATGGGCTGGGTCCCTTCCCACTTCAGCCCATGGGGCCCTCCGGGATAGGTGGCCCCACCCGGTGGACCCCCGGGACCCTTCCGGTGGTCCCGATACAATACCGGTGACCCTGAAACTTGTCCCGATGGACGAAATAGCACTTCCTATATATAATTCTTTACCTCCGGACCATTCCGGAACTCCTCGTGACGTCCGGGATCTCATCCAGGACTCCGAACAACATTCGGGTTACTGCATATACATATCCCTACAACCCTAGCGTCACCGAACCTTAAGTGTGTAGACCCTACGGGTTCGGGAGACATGTAGACATGACCGAGATCGCTCTCCGGTCAATAACCAACAGCGGGATCTGGATACCCATGTTGGCTCCCACATGCTCCTCGATGATCTCATCGGATGAACCACGATGTCGAGGATTCAAGCAACCTCGTATACAATTCCCTTCGTCAATCGATATGTTACTTGCCCGAGATTCGATCATCGGTATCCCAATACCTCGTTCAATCTCGTTACCGGCAAGTCACTTTACTTGTACCGTAATGCATGATCCCGTGACCAGACACTTGGTCACTTTGAGCTCATAATGATGATGCATTACCGAGTGGGCCCAGTGATACCTCTCCGTCATACGGAGTGACAAATCCCAGTCTTGATCCGTGTCAACCCAACAGACACTTTCGGAGATACCCGTAGTATACCTTTATAGTCACCCAGTTACGTTGTGACGTTTGGTATACCCAAAGTACTCCTACGGTATCCGGGAGTTACACGATCTCATGGTCTAAGGAAAGGATACTTGACATTGGAAAAACTCTAGCAAACGAACTATACGATCTTGTGCTATGTTTAGGATTGGGTCTTGTCCATCACATCATTCTCCTAATGATGTGATCTCGTTATCAATGACATCCAATGTCCATAGTCAGGAAACCATGACTATCTGTTGATCAACGAGCTAGTCAACTAGAGGCTTACTAGGGACATGTTGGTGTCTATTATTCACACATGTATTACGATTTCCGGATAACACAATTATAGCATGAATAAAGACAATTATCATGAACAAGGAAATATAATAATAATGCTTTTATTATTGCCTCTAGGGCATATTTCCAACACCACGCTCCTCCACTCCCACCACGCCGCCGTGCTGCTGCTGGACGGAGTCTTCCCCAACCTCTCCCTCTCTCCTTGCTGGATCAAGGCGCAGGAGATGTCACCGGGCTGCACGTGTGTTGAACGCGGAGGCACCGTTGTTCGGTGCTTAGATCGGAATCAACTGCGATCTGAATCGCTATGAGTGCGACTCCTTCATCCGTGTTCTTGTAACGCTTCCGCATCGCGATCTTCAAAGGTATGAAGATGCACTCCCCTCTCGTTTCTAGTAAGCTCCATAGATTGATCTTGGTGATGCGTAGAATTTTTTTAATTTCTGCAACGATCCCCAACAAAGTGCCGTGGGCTAGTAGAACCCACTGCGGAATGCCTTGCCCACTAGGGTTCGTGACGATGAGTGATGCCCGCAATACCCGTCGTGTATGTTAGCTGGCAGCTCGTACCCCTGCTTCCTGGAGATGCATCGCAAGAAAACATCATTTAGTCGCTTCCTGTATAGCTCACCATCCTAGATGCGGTACGCCGTAGCCTGTCGGGCCACGCACTCCGCGTCTTCTTCCTTCTCCGGCAGTGTTCCTTGCCCGAGGTATGCCCTGAACTCTTCAGTCCAACATCCTTCCTGAGGCCCGAGCGCGAGTAGCAGACGCGATCCTGAGGTCGGGCCACGAGAAGGGGCTCCTGAGGCTGGTGGCGAGGGAAGCAACTTTCGTGGCGGTGTTGGCTCCACGACCGGAGGGGTCGCGGAAGGCTTGAAGAGCTGCTCCTCGAAGACGCCTGGTTCGTGAGGCTGACGCTTGGATGCCCTCTTGGCGATGTCGTCGGCCTCCTTGTTCGTGCCTCGAGGCACATGCTGCAGTTCTAGGCCCAAGAACTGCAAATCCATCTTGCGTACCTCCGCGAGGTATGCCTCCATGTGCTCGTCCTTTGGCTCATACACCTTATTGGAGAAGTTGATGAGGAGCTGAGAGTCGCCCTTGATGGTGAGACGCTTCACCCCCAAGGCTGCTGCGGCCTTGAGGCCGACGATCAACCCCTCGTATTCCGGGATGTTGTAAGAGACCTTCTCGCCCTGCTGAAAGCAGAGCCACACAACGTAGTATAGCTTGTCCTGAGTGGGCGAGATGAGCACGGCGCCAGCCCTTGCGCCCTGGCATGCGAAAGCGCCGTCGAAGTACATGACCCAACCATCTGGCGCTTCACTTCCTGGCGAGAGGGATCAGTTCTCGCCTGCTTCGGGTTTCGAAGCGTCGGTCCATTCTGCCACAAAGTCAGCAAGGACAACTCCCTTGATGACCCTGGTTGTGCTGAACTCCAGCTGAAACACCTGCAGCTTGATGTTCCACTCGGCGATTTTTCCCGCAGTGTTGGGACTCCGGAGCACCCTCTCCAGTGGGTAAGCTGAAACGACCTTAATTGGATGGCCTTGGAAATAATGACGCAGCTTGCGTGAGGCCACTAGGAGCGCGAGCAGGAGCTTCTGCGGCATGGGGTATCATGCCCTTGTGTCTCATAGCACCAGGCTGAGGAAGTACACCGGGTGCTCGACGAGGGCGGGAGCATTGACGGAACCCGAAGTCTCCGGAGGTTGGGACGCCTCCTGAGATGGAGGGACCTCAGGAGTCTAGTCACCAATTGGGGCCTCCACTAGCCCAGGACCGCCGTCTTGCAGGGCCTGACCATCTGCTGGCATCGCTACGGCTCTAGTGGCGCCATCTTGGTGCCGCCTCACCCCTGCTGAAGGTGCAACATTTGCGCGGCGGGCTCCTGACCTGGCGCTCCTCCCGGACAGCCACCAGCGCCGTGCTGGTGGAGTGAGGCGTGGCGGCCAGATAGAACACCAGAGGCTTGAGGGGGCGAGGCTCTACCATCACTGGTGGGCTGGTCAGGCACCTCTTGAGGTCGTGGAACGCCAGGTCGACCTCTGGGGTCCACTCGAATGGGCCTTTCTTCTTCATCAGCTTGAAGAACGGCATGGCACGCTCCCCCAGCTTGGAGATGAAGCGCCCCAGTGAGGTCACGCACCCCGCAAGCTTTTGCATTTCTTTGAGGGTTTGCGGTGGGCTCATGTCTTCTATCGCCTTGACCTTCTCCGAATTCGCCTTGATCCCCCTGTGTGACACGAGGAAACCCAACAGCTTGCCGGAAGGGACGCCAAACACGCACTTCTCTGGATTGAGCCACAGGTCCACCTGGCGCAGGCTGGCGAAAGTCTACTCCAAGTCTTGAATGAGGGTCCTTGCCTCCCGAGACTTTACCACGATGTCGTCGACATAGGCCTCATCGTTCCTCCCGAGCTGCTGGCCCAGGGTGATGTGCACCAGCCGCTGAAAAGTCGCCCCAGCGTTGCATAGTCCGAACGGCATGCAGGTGTAGCAGTATACCCCACACGGGATCAGGAAGGCAGTCTTGTCCATGTCCTCCACCGCCATCTTGATCTGGTGATAACCCGAGAAAGCATCTAGAAAACACAGCAGAGTGCACTCGACGGTGGAGTCGACGATCTGGTCGATGCACGGAAGCAGGAACGGATCTTGAGGGCAGGCTTTGTTGAGGTTGGTGAAGTCGACGCATATACGTTCCTTCCCACCTTTCTTGGGCACAACGACGGGGCTCGCCAGCCACTCTGGGTACCGGACCTCGTGGATGACACCCACAACTTGTAGCTTGCGGGTTTCCTGGATGATGAAGGACTGCTTTTTCATGGACTGCCGTCGCGCCTTCTGCTTCATAGGGCGCACATTGGGGCACACCCTTAAGTGATGCTCGATTACCCCCCTTGGGACCCCCACCAACTGCTTGGGCTCCTAGGCGAATACCTCCTTGTTCGCACGCAGGAACTTCACCAGTGCCTCTTCTTGGTCAGGATCGAGGTTGGCGCCTATGGTGAAAGTGGCTCCTGAGGCCCCGTCCTCCTCGACCGGCACTTGCTTGGTTTCAGCCCGATCTGGAGTGAACAACTGCTTCTTTTTTGCTGGCGCAGCCCCCTTGGCCCCCGGGGCGGCTCCGTCGACTGGGCGCGTTGCCGCGACGACCCTGGAGGCGAGCTTGAGAGCCGTCAGGGCTTTCTTGGTGTCCCCAGCCATGGTGAGAATGCCGCTGCTCCCCGACATCTTCATGGGGTTGTAGATGGGTCACTGCCATGAACTGAGCCAGGGCAGGGTACCCGAGGATGGCGTTGTACGGGAGTCCGATGCGGGCGATGTCGAAGTTGATCATCTCGGTGCGGTAGTTGTAGCGGGTACTGAAGGTGACCGGGAGGCGTATTTGCCTCAAGGGGCTGGTGGAACCGATGCCGACTCCGGAGAAAGGCTTGGTGGGGTGGAGCCGGCCGTATGGTACATGAAGCAAACCGAAAGCTTCCACAGAGAGCACGTTGAGGCCGGCCCCGCCGTCGATGAGGGTCTTAGTCACATCCACGTTGCAGATGGTGGGTGTGCAGAGCATTGGGAGCGCGCCCGAACCTGTGGTGATTGCTGGGTGGTCCTCCGAGCTGAAGGTGAGGTCGGCATGGGGCGCCGCCCATCCCGGGGGAGCCCCCTGCTTCACGCGGGCGGCGCCCATCTGGCGGATGAACTACTTGATGTGGCGATCCGAGGGCGGCGCCCGCGAACCACCAAGGAGGGCTGCTACGGCGGGGGGCGCCTGTGCCGCGAAGCGCGCGATGAAGAGACCGCGCAACTCCTCCTAGGAGGCTATCGAGGATCTTGGCAGACTGAGCAGCCAGGCGCGTGGCACGCCGGCCAGGGCCATGGGGAACCAGTTGGCCATGACCTGGTCATCGCCTTCGGCTTCGAGAACGGCCTCCTCGTGCGTCTGCAGGAAGGCCGCTGGATCTGCCGCGCCATCATAGCGGGGCGGTATCTCTGGCTTGAACTTGCGCGGCCACCACACCTGCCGCAAAGCGAGGGTGAAGGCCCGGATGCCCGCGGCGCATCCGCAGGTGCCCGCCGGCCTAATCGGAGGAGTGACGTCTGCCATGGGAGCAGGACGAAGCAAGCGGAGAGGCGAATCTTCGGCGCACCACTACCTGGCGCGCCAAATGTCGGATTCTGGATTCCGGCTAACCCTTGAGGTTCGAACACTAGGGTGCGCACGAAGTAATCTCTCTTTCTCTCTCTCTCTCTCTCTCTCTATCTATCTCGCTCGCACAACGATCTCAAGGCCGATCTCGACGAACTCAAGGAACACGGGACACGGAGGTTTATACTGGTTCGGGCCACCGTTGTGGTGTAATACCCTACCCCAATGTAGTGGTGGTGGATTGCCTCGAGGGCTTGGGATGAATTAGTACAATGGATGAACTGCCTCCTGAGGAGAGGTGTTCTTGAGCCCAATGAGCTGGTGTGTGTGCGGATGGTCCGAATGACCTCCCCTTTGCTATGGTGGTGGCTAGCCCTATTTATAGAGGCCCCGATCCTCTTCCCAAATGTTAGGCGGGAAGGGATCCAACAACAGCCAAGTTTGAAGGGGGACAACCAGTACAAGCTATCCTGATAAAAGGTGGTCTTCGCCTGTCAAAGACTCTGATAGTGACGCCGCTGTGGGCTCCGTGATGACCTTCGTCCTGCCGTCCTGCTGGCCTTGGTCTTGTTGCACCGATAAGGAAATCTTTGCCTGATGCCTCGGGACTCCTCGCCTGCGCCTGTCTCTTTAGCACCAAAGAGGAAACTGGTACACTGCGTCTGCTGGCGCCCGCCTGACCTTGGTTATCATGGCTCACGTCACGCGAACCTCGCAAGGTGCCCCTTGCATAGATATCTCCGCTCCTCAGGAGCCAGCCTAGTGAGGCTGCCCCTGGGAGGTCTTGGCGTCGCCCGCCTCGCGAGGCTTGGCCCCTCGCGAGGGTCTTGAATTGTCGCTGCAGATAATGGGCCGCACCAGGCCACCGGTGGAGCCACGCCGTGGACCGCAGACAGGCAAGTGTGGGTACCCCGTTCCCAGGACACCGACATTAGTCATGAATTTAGGAGCTCGAATGTCGAGGCTCACAAGCTCACGAAGCATGCTTTATCCCTACCGGCTAGCAGGCATGTGTGGTTGGGTCAGTCGGAAGGACTTCCTTTCGTCCGTGTAAACATTGTGACGGTTGAATAAAAAGCTTTGGAGTTTGTCTAAAAAAAGAAAAAGCCACACGAGGGGCGCCATGTTTGATTTTAACCCCACGATCTTTTTTCTACCTCACTTCATGTGGTTTTGATCAATAAAATCTAGATATTACCCTAAACTAGTAATAATGTACGTGCAATGCACGTTTATATTAGGTAGGATATTAGTTACACGTTATATTAGGTAAGATATATCTGTTGCACATTGGTATTTAGTAGTATATCAATTACTTTTTCACGGGAATGGTAGGATATTAATTACATGCCAGATTTCATGGGATAGCGTTGAGTCAAAACGTGTTTATAACCAATGGCAGTGGTGGGTAATTAGAGCGTTAAACGTGTTTGATGCTCACCATTGGAGGGATTTGAACAGTTAGATAACATGATTTAATGGTTGAGATGGTTTGAATCTGCCCCTTTGGGTTTTTTTATATTGGTATAGATATAGATATAGATAAAAACCAGCCACACGAGGGTTTCTAAAACAAAACAAAAACAAAAAACAAAACAGCCACACGAGGTGCGACCTCCTTCTTTCCGAAGCAAAGCACGAGGGCCGTGCGACGACGACTTCCCCACGGCAGAGTTTTCCCCTTTCCCCCCTCATCCCCTCCCCACTCGCCAAAAATCCTCGATCCAAATCCCCACTCCGGCGACGCGACGCGGCCATGCGCAGCTGCCGATAGGCGACGACTGCAGCGACCACGCTTGAGCGGCCATGGACGAGGGCTACGCCAGCCTCCCCACCAGCCACCTCCTCGGCTCCGTCCCCGTACCGATCACGCCCTTCCCCCCTAATCGTTTCCTGCATCTCGTCTCGCTAGGGTTGGCGTTGTTGTTGAGCTGGGGTGATCGATTCTGTTGCATCTGCAGGCTGTGGCTGTGGCTCCCGATGAGAGGAAGCCCGGTGCCCCGGCCGAAGGTACGTGCGCGCGCGCGCGCGTGCGTTTCAGATTAGTTCTGCCGCTGCCGCTGCTTGGTTGAGGTTACATTAATTGCCATTAATTACATTTCAGTTGGAAATGCCGCTGCCACCTCGCGCCTGCAGCAGTTTCCGCCTGCTCCTGCTGCCAACGGAGGAGGTTACCAGCCTCCAGGGAGTCCTCTAGGTAATGAACTGGCCTCTTAAATTAATTATCAGCGTGTTCCATCCACAGTAATTAGTTTGTCTGCAATATTCGAATGAATCCAGCTCTGCATACACGATGTACCAGGGTAATGTGTGCGGATACATTTTGGTTTGGTGGGATGCGAAGTGGATATCTTACTTGCTTATGTGATTGTATTTACATTCCAATGGGCCAAGTGTAGGGTTTATAGATTTCAGTCCGAAAGGGCCTGAGTATAGCTGTGATGTCTCTGGTGTGAGAAATCTTGAACAAAGGACATGGCCTCCCCATGGTTTCCGTCCCGATGTGATATTAGTATGTATATATATATATATATCCTGGTAATACTTTGTTAAAGCTGCATGTGCAAAATACTAATATAGAGCTTATAGCAACTTCTGTTTGCATGAGTCATAGAGATTGCGTACCATAGCTGCTGTATGGAGCACATGATAATAATATTGTGCATTTCATGACTGCTATTGTTTGCCTACGGCGCACCATTTTTAGGTCTTCAGAAAAATAATGTAATTATGATTTTTCTAGAAGTCTCCAGTCCAAAGAAAGCACTATCGTGCGTTAGTTCTTTGTTTGTTACTTTGGCCTTTATCCCAGACAATGCATAGATGATAGGATTTTTCTCAATATTTCATTTTAAATTGCATGTGGTGATGTGGATGATGTTTCTTTTGCATCTGTTGTTCTATGTTGAAGTCTTTTTTTACCCTCTTTGCAGGTGGAGATGTAGAAACACAGACAAACTGGAAAGGATACTTCAATGTTGCCTCTTATACTCCATATTTCAATGTTGATACTGATGTCGTTGTTGACAGACTTATCAGTTCAGTTTATCCAATGGAGGGATTTTTCAGGAAGATAGATGCTAATCCTGACATGTAAGTGTATTGCCAAGCTTCTACCTGCTTCCAAGTTTGAAAATTTTGAGTTCTAAGTACCACAGTCTGTATTAAATGATTTGAGGCAAATGGTCAAGTATATAGCTCATAATATGGGCAATTCACAAAGATCACTACACTCAAGTGATATCATAAGTTGCAGCACATGCACATGCTGCAGTATTATTGAGAGCACTGTTGGAACATGCCAGAATTGTGTAGTGAAGCAATACTAGCACTAGCATCAGATGAATTTTTTTATTGGGGAAGTGCGATAATTTAATAGACATTCTAGAGAAATACCAAATATGGTGTAACAGGTATATGTTGTAACTTGTAATTTGTATAGCAGATGGGGTTTGTTATGCTAGCAACATAATTTTTAAGGGAACACGACAAGTCATAATTTTAAGGAACTCCTCACCCACTTTTGCACTTGAGTTTCTTATTGCATTGTTATGACTACATTTTATCTCTGAGCCTACTTTTCGATCTGTGATAAATCATTTTCTTTATTCTGCAGGTATGGGCCCTTATGGATCACCACTACACTGATATTCATGCTGGCTGCATTCGGAAACTTTGCCACTTATCTAATGCAAAGGAAAAGTGATCTGAATATATGGAACTTTGATGTTAGCTATTTCAGTTTGGCGGCATCAGTCATGTACGGTTATGCTATCGTGGTACCTGCTGCATTCTTTTTCCTGTTTCAGTACTTTGGATCACGCCCAAGCCTTATCCGGTTTTGGTGTATGTGGGGCTATTCTCTGTTTATCTTCGTACCAGCATCTGTAAGTATTTAAGTTCTATCCCAGTACATTTTTTTTTTACAAGCAAGAACATGTAGCACATTGCGTATGTACCTTTTATTGAACTTCCGTGAGAATTTTCATTCATTGATGCAACTATATATAATGTAAAGAATATCTAGTCAGAGAATTGACTATCGAAGTAATAATCCATGTAATGTTATGGTTGTCCGTGTTTTGGCTAGCACTCTATTCTTTCATGCAAAGGGTGACTTGCTTGTCTAACACAGATTGCTCTGCTATTTTTCTTTGCCTCAGATACTGCTACTTATTCCTGTGGAATTTCTTCGCTGGGTCATCATAGCTGGTGCTGGTGGTGCATCATCTTGGTTCATCTTTTTAAACTTGAAGGAATGCACCGAAGGAGCTGATATGATGGCTTTGATTGCAAGTGCATCAGTGCTGCAGTTTGCTCTGGCACTGTTCATCAAAGTTTTCTTTTTTGCCTGAGATCTATTCTGTGTTGCTTCAGGTCGGCTACTCTTGTCGAACTGCATATCCTCAATTCCACTTCCAAATATTCCGTTACACCCTTCTGAACAACTCCACGCTTTTAATGTTATTGAGTACTCTATAGTAAAGTGGGCAAGCTGTTTAACACACTTCCTTTTTCCTTTTAGCAGGTGAGCTGGATGTTTTCTTTGTGTCCCCGTCGTTCTGTTCTGCCATTCATCTTTCTGAGGACCAGGCAGTGGACTAGTTTCACCCTACATGCATATTGACCCTAGATTTGATAGACCTTGGGAGTGTCTGTTTTCAAGATTTTTGACTCGTGTAGTTAAGGGAATTTCACTGTGTGCATTCCAGTGCGAAGTTACTAAGTTTGCAATCTAAATTTGCACCTGGTGAACTTTCTGCCACCGTGTCGTACAACAACGGTGGTTAGCAAGAATGTGAAGCTCTTTTTTGTTTGTACAATCCATTGCTGTGAATGCATGGTTTTCTCATGTTTCTATCCAGCATAGTAAGCTAATTGATGTGAGGTATGTTGTTTGCGTAGACGTGCATCCCTTAGGTTTAACCAGCGAACTGAACAAATCATGAATGCCTTCATTATTTCATGGGCGAAGCTTGAAAAAGTAGATATAGCCTGGTTAATCATACGATTCTGGAATTTGGACTGAGATGACATTCGGTTCAAATCATTGGGCTGTTTGGATCTCAATCAAAGCTTGTCACACCTATGGTTGCCAGAAGTTTAATAGTGATGCTGCTTTTGTACAACTTTCGTATGGATCGGAGGGAGTAACGAACTTTGTAGGCTTATTCTTGTGGTAAGGCGCGAGGGAGTAACGAACTTTGTAGGCTTATTCTTGTGGTAAGGCGCATACTCGCAGCAGCTTAGCTTCAAACCAAACAAGCAGCAGAGTGGTAAGCATTTTTCACCAGGATTTGTAGGAGTACTCGATAACTGTAGCACCAGTGAAAGTGTGAAATATTCTAGGAAGAGATGGTTGCAGTGGTCAGTTCCTCGCTTAATTTTGACAACCAAATGCAGTCCATGACCAAGGCCCAGTACAACTACAGCTAAAACAAAGTTCTGTAGTAGCATTTGCCTCAATGTTAACATGACACATAACAAAGGTTATACAGTACAATTCTAGGCCCCATCTCACATCATTTCTGCAGGACTCATGTTCCATAGGGATGCATCCCTAGTACCATTTGCCCAAACTACCACCCAGATTGAAAGAAATAAACCTGAACTTCCACTCCATTCAACCCTTTACCAGACCTTTGAGTTTTCTCAACCAGGACAAATACTCAAGGCACTCCTTGTTTATCATGTAAGCATGGATGAAGTCGGTAAAATGCGTCGAGATGCCCCTACTTCCCAGGTAGAGATGCAAAGCCTTCTGAAGCTCCCCAGGAATGTCGCTGCAAACAATGTGATGTGAACCCAGTGTAAGCAAACCTAGAACAGCCATGACAAACCATCACCGCAAGGGCATTACACCAATTACCTGAAAGCAGTTCCACCAGCAGATTCATCGCTCGATCCAAACTCCAGCCTCTCGACGACGAACCCCGTGGGGTAGGAGCAGCAGCCGATCTCCAAGCATGAAGCCGCTCCCACTCCTTTGCGAATCCTCACAGTGAGCGGGATGCAGTACTTATTTGGGACATCGCCGCCGGCGTGGCTCTGTTTCTTGCCGTCTTCGGCTTGGTCCTCCTCCTCCGCCTGCTCGCCGTCGTCCTGCGCAGCTCCGTGGACGGGGCTGGGCAGGAGCGCCTCCACCTCGATCCGCTCGTCCTGATGGGTCCTCGTGAGCGTTATCCTGTTGGTGCCCTCCTTGTCTCTGATCTCGAAGGGGAAGCCTTCCCCTAACTCCTTCGCCTGGCAGGACCATAATCCATTGTTACATCTTCAGATGAAGTGATGAACCACCATCATCTGCAGTGAAGGGGAGAGAAACGGCGAGCTCTGTGCAGGGGGCGTGGCTGTTACCCAGTTACGGTTCCTGCAGTCGAGCTGGGCGCGGGAGATCTCGTAGGCTATGACCCGGAGGAGTTGGGCGTCGGCGACGGCGCTCGGCTGCGGGGCGGAGAGGGAGGAGAGAGGAGCGACGGGCGCCGCGCGAGGGTGGGGAGGGCCGACGCGTCCGCCGCGTGGGCTGCCCAGGGCCGCGAAGAGGGCGCGCGCGGCCGCTGCCGCCCGGGGGGCGCGGCGTAGGGCGGAGGCGATGGCCATTGCTGCAAGGTTCTAGGGGGGCTCGGTTTTCTTTTCTTTTCTCCCCTTGGCCTCGGACACCTCTCATGATGCCCTATGACTTTTCTTTTAATACAGTACATACGCACACCTTCATACATATGCACTTCTACATAAACTGACCGTGCACACTCACATTCTAACCATACGTGCATCTTTGAGAGACTGGTCCGACACATCATCTTAAGATTGATAAAATCGTCATAAACGCCTTTAGTCGACGGGAACGTCTCCTCCCATTGAATGCACATCACCGAAAGACATGAAATAAATTCATAAAAATACGATCACCAGTGTCAAGTCTATAGATTGAACTCTGGTGGGTTGAGGATATCACTATCATCCTAACCATTCAACCACAGTTTGTATTGAAATTTTAGAGGTTGGTCCTTTTAGGCCTTGTACATACAATGCAAGGTCAACGGGGAGATGCTTAGTAAAATAAATCAATTTTTTGAAGTACCATGCTTATATCTATGAGAGGGATGCCTAATTAAACTTCTACCTTCTACAAATAGACATCGTAAAAAAAATAATTTATTTCTTTAAACACCTTTCCTAAGCATCCTTGCATTGACAATTATTAGAAGGACATCCTCAAATGTTCGCGGCGAGTCGGTCGCACGACGGTCATCCAATACTATCCCTCAATTATCCGCCCATTTGTCCAATGAAAAGACGAGAGAGGAGGAAAATAAAGGAAAAAAGTGAGTTTGCGGTGTGGTTGGAGTGGTCCTAAGCCGGATTGGCGGTCTGGACTCCCCTAGAGCCCCCCTCCCCTATTTTTGGGAGGGACTAGGGGATTTCACACGTGTAGATTAGATTAGTATAAATAAAGGATAACATTGACGGTCTAAAAAACATCTCGACCTTCATGTTCAATCATATAGAATATCTAGGAGAGATTTGGTGAGCCGGGTTGGAGATGCCCTTATGGGCTTGTAAAATATTAATTTTCTATCAATGCCAAGGTGGAAAGTATTTGCTTTTTCTTGGAAAATTGATGTAATACTCTTAAGGTTAAGAACTACAATATGATATACATTTTTCACAGTTTGAATATAATATTTGCGAATAGAGGGATACAACAATCAAAATGGTAGCACACAAGAAAGTATATGAATGAGCAATTATTTTAGTACTTCAGTAAAAGAAGACATCTTTTCGACCTTCCCATCCATTGATGCACACATCCATAAAAAGGGCATTTATTCTCAGTAGTTTTAAAGTAAGTATCTCCATCTGCATACAACCGATGAGAACAAGTAAGAGATTTATGCTAGCATGATAATAATGCTATGCCTTCATCAGAACTTCATACACTTCAGATTTCACCATCCCAAAAATCCTCCACGGTTTTGTAAATACCTTGGGGGTGAACTACAAATTCAGCTCTTAGAGTCTTAATCTGCATACAAAGGACCAAAACAATCTCAATAGCCAACATCAGAGAGTAATTGTATGGATTGACATGCACTATGTTTCTAAAAAATAATGATACAAAACATTAATGTTTTAAGCATTTTTTTCGAAAGGACAAAATATTGCATATTACCATCAAGCTGCGCTATGCCAATATAACCAACATAATAAAGATTGGAAGGACCATTTTCAGTTTTGCATGGAGGAAAATAGAGGAAGTTAGGCATGCCTGTGGGATTTCAGAGAACTTTGACATCAAATCTTCAGGAATAGACCAGTCCAATATGTTAAAGTTCTCCTTTATCCTTGTTTCATTGATGCTTTTTGGAACTACACTCTGACCCATTTGAAGGCCCCAGCGTAGAGCAACCTGTGCAGGACTTCTCTGCAACTTCTCGGCAATAGAGATGACAATAGGGTTGCTAAGAAAGCTTGGACCCATGAACGCAGGTGATCCAGGTCTACCTAAGGGTGAATATGCCTGCAAAAATGAAAGTAAAAATTTGTGAACAACCTAAGGTAAACTAACCAATGGAGAAGTGATTTTCAAGAAAACAACCTAAAGTAAACTAACCAAGGGAGAAGTGTTGTTCAAGAAATTTGGGCAGTATCTTATTAAAAGAGAAGAACACGACGGAAAATTGCAGGTACATTAGTGATGTTCGAAACTTACAGAAAGATGAACACCATTTGAGTGGCAAAGTTCGCGGAGTTTCATTTGCTGCCAACCTGGATGGGACTCAACCTGGTTGACAGCAGGAGTTACTCTAGCAATGGCAAGCAAATCCTCCATCCTCTTACAAGAAAAGTTGCTCACGCCGATTGCACGAGCCTTGCCGGAGTCGTATAACTTCTCCATCGCCCCCCATGTAGCAGGGACATCAAGAGGAATATAGTTTTCAGCGGATCGGATAGCTCCTTTGTTAGTTCGGACCGGAGCATGGATCTGCACAATATAGTACATTATCAGTAAACCAACTAAGGTACATTCATATATTTTTTCGAAAAGGCATTCATACAGTTAAAACAACTTTTACTTCACATTGAGCTCAGGAATGCACTTCATTCAGTTAAAAAAACACTTCATCGTTTAGTAAATGTAATACTATTAGGTTTTGTTTGACCCTCTTAATCTTTTACGCCAAAGAAGTTGCTTAGAGGTGAGTCATATTTGTACTTTCAGTACTGTGAGTCATATATCACAGTAGATTCACTGTTAAATGGATAGACAATCAAGCATAGAAATTTACAAGGAACAGGTCTAAGTACTCCAGTTGCAAATCTTCAAGAGTAGTGTCAATGCCCTCTGGCACATCTTCTGGGGCATGATTACCAGACCTGCAAAATCCAAAACATCTTTTGACAACACAGCCCTGCAAATTACATACAAATGATGAAACTAGGGTAAAAAGGAATGAAGCCTAACCACAACTTAGAAGAGATAAATAAATCTTCACGCTTAACCACGCAGTCCTCAAACAGTTTCTTCAGAGCCAGACCAATCTATAAAAGGGTGCAGATTCAATTTGCTTGGTTATATGCCAAAACGCACAAGGTATACAGATGGACAGTTTTGTGTAGCAGAAATGACTTCAGATAAAAATAATAATGATGACATGAGTCTCATACTCTCATGACTAACCACCAACATTTCATGAACCTATAATTTTCCTGATCTGATAGGACGCTATGGATCAAGTATTACCTCCTTCTCATTGCGGTACGCTGGAGCACAATCAATATGCCGATATCCAGCCTGTATTGTAAATGCATCAAACTCTTAGACTTGGATGAGATAGTATAGTTTCATATTTCAAGCTTAAGAGTTAAGACTACGAAAAGCTTCAGTAGCATTCTCCAGAGCTTAAATCCAGTGGCGGAGCTTCAGCGAAAAAAGAGGGGGCCAAAGAGAATGCAAAAGTAGAATTTAGCGAGAATAGAAGCAAAAAGTGCCAAAAACTAAGTGAACGCAGGCTAAACTGGTGGAATTTTGGAATCACAGAGATAACCTTATAACTAATTGTGTTGCTTGCTGTAGGTGCCAAAACACCCCGCTCCAGATTAAATCGCACACATTGTAGCATGTGAGCACTTCAAGTGCAACTAAGATTCGAATTTAAGGATGGGATGTACGTTGTTCAGACGGTGAAGCAGTTTATGACGCGAGGTGCACGCAGATTAACACAAACCGACCTTAGCTCAGTTGGTAGAGCGGAGGACTGTAGTTGTTTGCAGATCAATCCTTAGGTCACTGGTTCGAATCCGGTAGGTCGGATTACTTTCTGTTTTTTTGTTTTTTTGTTTTTGCCATTTGAAGAGGAAGTCCCAGCTTCCAGCTACACAGGCCTAAAATTTGATTTGAACAAAATCTTTCTAGCTACATCCGATTCGAATAGTTTATCTAAATAAATAAACAGAGAAATCTCCCGATCAAATAAAATAAAATAAACAGAGCTACATCTCTACAGGTTCCATGAAGAGAAACAGACCTTGACAGCAGCGTAGACGGCCTCCCCGACGGTCACTGGTTCGAATCCGGTAGGTCGGATTACTTTTTTTTTTGTTTTTTTTTTGTTTTTGCCATTTGAAAAGGAAGTCCCAGCTTCCAGCTACACAGGCCTAAAATTTGATTTGAACAAAATCTTTCTAGCTACATCCGATTCGAATAGTTTATCTAAATAAATAAACAGAGCAATCTCCCGATCAAATAAAATAAAATAAACAGAGCTACATCTCTACAGGTTCTATGAAGAGAAACAGACCTTGACAGCAGCGTAGACGGCCTCCCCGACGGTCACTGGTTCGAATCCGGTAGGTCGGATTACTTTTTGTTTTGTTTTTTTTTTGTTTTTGCCATTTGAAGAGGAAGTCCCAGCTTCCAGCTACACAGGCTTAAAATTTGATTTGAACAAAATCTTTCTAGCTACATCCGATTCGAATAGTTTATCTAAATAAATAAACAAAGCAATCTCCCGATCAAATAAAATAAAATAAACAGAGCTACATCTCTACAGGTTCCATGAAGAGAAACAGACCTTGACAGCAGCGTAGACGGCCTCCCCGACGGTCACTGGTTCGAATCCGGTAGGTCGGATTACTTTTTGTTTTTTTGTTTTTGCCATTTGAAGAGGAAGTCCCAGCTTCCAGCTACACAGGCCTAAAATTTGATTTGAACAAAATCTTTCTAGCTACATCCGATTCGAATAGTTTATCTAAATAAATAAACAGAGCAATCTCCCGATCAAATAAAATAAAATAAACAGAGCTACATCTCTACAGGTTCCATGAAGAGAAACAGACCTTGACAGCAGCGTAGACGGCCTCCCCGACGGTCCCGGGTTCTGTTTTCGCCGTGCCGAGGCCAACTGACGGTATTCTTGCGCCGGTGTTGAGGACAAATGATTCGGCCATCTCCCCAAAAGCTAGAGATCAAAGAACAAGCAGGTATAATAAAGATGCTGCTCCATTCATTGGCACAGAAGATAACAACAGTTTGTTGGATTTACAAGGGATCACGAGCGTCCTACAGAGTTCAAACTGAGAAGAATTATACTACTGCGCTACTGCATAGTGAAATTAATCCTGACAGGAAAAGCAGAGGAATGATGGGTGGTTACTTGCAATTGGGTTGGAGTGGAAGCTGATGGATCCTTAGGCTCTTTACGCCATCGCCTGTCGAGAGTCTCCGGGGAAGGCGAAGTGGAGGGGAAGCTGACGGCCGCCGGGAGAGGAGAGAGGGGGGAAGATCGGAAGAGCAACGCGGGCATGCGACAAGGCGGAGAGCGGCCAGTGGAGTTCTTTTTGACGGACTTGCCGGCGTAGGTTTGTTTATTTCCCGCGCCAAGTATTTTTTTTAGTGCGAAGACCGTCGGATGGGGGATCAATGGCCCCACGTGAGAAATAAAAAAACGATGGTAATAGCGGATCATGAATTATAGGCAGCACATAGGAGGGTCTGGTGAGTTCTACGGTGCAATACTGTCGATAGCAAGGCCAAGCTATGGTGTTTTTTTTGTGTGTGTGGAACAGATTATGATGATTTTTATATGTTTATACACAAGGATAGCCTGCAAAAATTCCTTTTGGAGGCCTCCATTTGCAACTTTCAAATTTCATATTTTTACATTTCAAAAAAATTCTGAAAAAATACAGATATAGATGGAGGCATAATGTATATGTGTGTAAAATTTTAGGACGAAATAAGTTAAAATGAGGGCTGTGCATAGAAAAAGAAACAAATCTGGGGCTTCTTAGCACATGATACTATTCATCTTCAAAGTTCATGAATTTGTTTTTTTGTACAGATCGCATTTTAAAGTATTTCATCCCGATTTTTACACACATATACATTTCATCCTTGTATACTTGCATACATATTTTTTCAGATTTTTCTAAAATCTTCAATTTTGAATTTTCAAAAAATACGGGCTCCATGGAGCCTAGTCACCAAAACGCCCCAATCGATAAACCATTGCTTGCAACATGCCTAAAACACATATTCGACATTTGACGTGCAGTCCTTATGTGAGGTGATCAGCTTGTGTACTCATCTTTTTTTTTGCATGACTAGAGAACTTCTCATAACATAGAGTTGTTCCTTTTTTTTTCTTCCCAGGATTGATTATTATATTTTTATGTAAGTTGCCATACTTGTTATTATTGTGAATGTTTTGTATGTGCAGAATAAAAAATATCCACTAAATTTTCCATGTGAGCAATACAAACATTTTCCAAAATATGCCATGTGAGCAGTACAAAAAGTCCTACATTTGCCATCTGACCATTACAAGATTCTTCAAGTTTTGCCATGATTCAGAAAACAAAAAATATACTAAATTTTAACAATTTACATTTCCCTCCATAACTGCCATGTTTTTTCCCTGATACCATCATTCCTACTATTGCCATGTGAACACCACAAAAATTTCTGCCACGACTTCTAGAGAAGACATTTTTTTTCCTGATTTCATTTCAACACTGCACATTTTCCTTAAATTTGCCATGGTCTAATGTGGCAGACGTCTGGACTCCCCCAGACCTCCTCGATTTGTAGCTGGTCTGTGGGATTTCAAACATCCAGACTGGTTTGGCCCGATTTGGTGATCCGCGTTGGGACGCTAAAAGTCTCATGACCGTCCAGTCCGGATATTTGGGGCTGATTTGAGGACTCACGTTGGAGATGCCCTTAGAGATGTACCACCATTTTCTGGTAGCCGCCAGAATATTTTTTTTTTGACGCTGCAACGGCGGGCTTACGCCGGCCTGAACGTATATATTAATCAACGTGAAACTTACAACCAGGTGAAGAGGAGGTACAAGGTGAGAGAAGGGGGAAAAGGTGATGGAGAAAAAACAGAAAAGTTACATTCTCCCAGCTAAGAGCAACACCATTGATCTCCACTCTAGGAGAAGAGACTTCTTTAGCTCGGAGGAGCATCTATTAGACCATAGCATGAGATCGTCCGCGCAGGCGCGGAGCAGCTTGTACGCATCCTGTATTTCAGCTCTGAACACTTTAGCATTTCTTCGCTTCCAGATATTCCATAGGATAGCGATGATCACCGTGGATCGGACTTTGTCATTCACCAGTGAGCCCCAACATGTTGCAATGGAGTTGGGCGTAGTATGGCAGAGAGAGTTGAGCTCAGCCCAAATCTGACGAGTTTGAGCACACGTGAAAAGCAGGTGGTTGATAGACTCGGAGTTGTTACAGAAGGGGCAAGAGGCCGTGGTCGCAATGCCCCTCCTGAATCTTCGATCGTTGGTGTAGAGCCTGTCTTTGTGCGCTAGCCATAGGAACAGCCGGCACTTGTTGGGGGCATAGTTCTTCCAGATTGTAGGCACCATCGGATCCATCGGCCGGTCCATCCATAGAGCCCTGTAAGCTAAAGACGTGGTCAGAGGTTTACCTTCGAGCCTGCTGATTCTCCGGTCAGGTACCTAATCATTCAAGGAAAACATGGCAAGAATAGAGCGGATAGATTCGAGGTCTCTCTCTGCAGCATGCGAGAGTCGAGGGGCGAGGTAGGTGTTTAGTTGTGGGTGGGCTAGAACAGCTGCAACGGAAGCGTTAGGTCTAAGAGTGTGGGAAAAAATGGCCGGGAACTGAGCCGCTAGAGTGGTGGTGTGGTTAGGAATCCATAAGTCTAGCCAGAATGCCGTGGAGCGACCATCGCCAGGGATTACCCTGGTGATGGCACGGAGCAGAGGAAGACCCTTTGCTATGTCACGCCAGATGACAGTGTCAAGACGCGCTGGGTCGCCGAGGTCACGGTGATGGCTCCAACCGTAGGTGGAGGCCATGTGGTTTGGCTCGGAGGTTATGCAGTGTGAGTGAATTTTGAGCAATTGTTTGAGGAGAAGACACTGATTGAACTGATGCAGCGACAGAAACCCAAGACCCCCACGAGAGAAGGGAGCACAGACCGCATCCCACGCAACTTTACACTGACCCCAAGAGATCGTGTCCTGCCCTGCCCAGAAGAAAGCCCGGCAGCAACTATCGATGGCCTGGATTGTACCTAGAGGAAGCAGAAGGGCAGACATCGCATAGAGTGGGAGGGCACGTAGGACCGCCCGCACTAGGATGGCTCTGCCGGCTAAGGAAAGGAGCAGGCCCCGCCACCCAGCGAGTCTCTGATCCACTTTGTCTATGATGAAGAAAAAAGTCGATAGGTTAAGCTTGTGGGTGGAAAGAGGAAGGCCCAGATAGCTTTGAGGGAAGGAGGCCACAGGGCAGCCCAGCACCGCGGCCATAGAGGAGGCGAGAGCATCATCCACGTGAATAGGGGCGAAGGTGCTCTTGTGAAAATTTATCTGTAGCCCGGTGGCGGCCGAGAATTCTAGTAGAATTGATTTGAGGTGAATTAATTGCTCCAAGCTAGCCTGAAGGATAATTGGAGTATCATCCGCGTACTGAAGGACTGGGCATGGGAGAGAGCTGTCTAGAGGATGTAGAAGGAGCCCCGAAGCTGAAGCGTGCAGAATAAGACACTGAAGAATGTCGGCGATGAGGATAAATAGGTACGGGGACATGGAGTCGCCCTGGCGCAGTCCTTTTTTGCAGTGAAACCAGGGTCCAGGGGTCCCGTTTAGGAGCACAGAGGATTGGCTCGATCTGTTTAGTTGATCTATCCAAGAGCACCAAAGAGGGGGAAACCTTTCGCCTGCAAGACGGCCGTGATAGCCTCCCAAGATATTGAATCAAAGGCTTTTTGGAAATCTAGTTTCAGAACAATAGCAGCCTTTTTGCGCTTGAAACAAGACTAGACGATATCTGCAGCATGCGTGAAATTGTCTGCGATCCCTCTTCCCCGGACAAAACCAGATTGGTCATGATGGATCATATGGTTGATGAAAGGTTGAGTCCGATTAGAGAGGCATTTGGAGGTGATTTTTATAGCGCAATTTTGCAGGGACACAGGGCGGTAGCTCCCTGGTTCATTGGCGCCAATTTTCTTGGGGATTAGAACTATGAAAGCTTTGTTGACCCGTTTAAGATCCGCGGAAGAGCTGTGGAACCCGTTCAGCAGGCTGAGAAGGTCATTTTTAACCAACTCCCAGTTGGCTTTAAAGAAGGCAGGGCCTAAGCCATCCGGACCCGGACTGGCGTTGTCATTCATGCCCCAAAGAGCGGTTTTAATTTCGCATAGAGAGAAAGGCCGGATGAGACTGGCCGCATCAAGGGAGGAGAGGGCAGATGAGGCCACTAGACTAGGTAGATCAAAGTTGATAGACGAAGCAGCAGGGGTTCCCACCAGATTTTTAAAGAAGTTTAGTAGGATTTTTTCTTTCTGATGGTGGGAATAGAAGTTCGATCCCTCCACCATTAGGGACTTGATCTGATTCTTGCGGAATCTGACAAAGGCGCAGGCGTGTAGGTAAGCGGAGTTTTTGTCGCCAAGAGTGCACTCTCTAATTTTTGCGCGCTGACTCCAATAGATGGCCAAAATTTTATTGTGACGGTGAAGGAAGAGCTTAACCGCTACGCGAAGTTGAAGCTCTAAAGGAGATAAACATCGCGACTCCTCTAGTTTGTCCAGAAAATTGATGGTGGTTGTGCAGTTTTTTGCAATGGTTTTGGGAGATTTAGCGTTGAAAGCCCATTTCTTAGCCATACATCGAGTCCTCTTAATTTTAAGGCAAATCTTGCCCGCAGGGTCCAGATGGTTGTGTGTGACGCTAGACCAGTTCCTCTTCACCAAGTCTTGGAAAAGGGGATGGTGAAGTAAGTTGTTGTTCAAGCGGAACACACTAGACTTAGGAATCGACGTGGATGCCGATAGGCAGATAGGCACATGGTCGGAGGTAGTCCGAGAGCAAGAAATTAGCGAGGAGTCCGGGAAAGTTTGGGACCAAGGAACGTTGACTAAGGCACGGTCTAGCTTAACCAAAATGGGATTGTCTTGTTGGTTGGACCAAGTGTAAAAGCGATCGAGAAGAGGGAGATCTTGCAGCTGCAATAATTGAATCGAGGAAGAAAACAGCGTTGCCTCGGCGTGATTAAAGTTCGCGTTCGATCTCTCGGAAGGGCGGAGGGTCAAGTTAAAGTCGCCGATGATAGTCCAGGGGCCGGAGATCATCGTCTTGAGAGTAGATAGGGAGTTGAGAAAAGCAGGTTTTAGCGAGTGATCACAAGGGCCGTAGACATTAGTTACCACAAAGGAGAGGTCAGTCGCCTTGAACTCGAACCAGCAAGTTAGAGAGAAGCTGTCCGAGTGGGTTTTAGTGCAAATGATGGAGTCGCCATCCCAAGAAGTGAGCAGTCCGCCCGATGCTCCAAGAGATGGACAGAAGTGAAAATTCCTGGACATAGGCGGAAGAAATGTGGTGGCTTTAAAAGTGTCTACAACCTGGAGCTTGGTCTCTTGCAAACAAATAACCGCAGAGGGATTGCTTAACAAAGCCGATTTCACATCATTACATTTGTCCGGGCGACCCAAACCGCGGACGTTCCAAGATAGAATACGTAGGTGTCTATTCATTGGGAACAGCCGGATACAACCGAGCAAAGAGCGAGGGCCCGAGGCAAAAAGAAGAGATAGACACCGAATAGAGGCCGGCCTAATGACCAGCGAGCCTAGCGCAGGCAGATAGCAGCAACCTAAAAAAGAGAAGAGGAAAAAAATAACTAGGGGGAGCAGGTAGACCGCTAGATGCCCTCCAAAGAAACTGAGGCTAAAACTAAGAGGGGAGCCTAGTTCATGATTAGCGAGAGGCCGAGAGCATCTAGGGATGGAACCGCAGAATAGCATGATTGTGTCACACATCGACGTTGGCCGGGGCCACCTTGTTGAGGTCGAGTTCGCTGACCCCGCATGCGTCGGCAAACTGAAGCACGTCCTTGCGAGGCAGAGGGGGTCCACCGTCCGCAGCCAGCTCCATCAGTTCCACGGCTAGGATCAGCGCGTCGGAGGCCGAGCTGGACCCCTCGCGCCGAAGCTTCTTCCGCAGCTTTGCCTTCTTCAGCATGGTCAAGCGGTTAGGGTTTTCCGCTTTCTTGAGACGGGCACTGCGCCTGGTGTAGACGATGGTTGGAGAAGCAGCGCGCGGTGGTACGGAAGGAGAGGCAGAGGTCTGCGGTGGTGGCAAGGCCACCAGAGCAGCAGAGGGGTCCTGGGCCGCCACGGCTCCGTCCGCCAGCATGGGGGTCAGGCTGCCGCTGTCGAAGTGGTCGATGGCAGCTGTTGGGGAACGTAGTAATTTCAAAATTTTCCTACGCACACGCAAGATCATGGTGATGCATAGCAACGAGGGGGAGAGTCTGATCTACGTACCCTTGTAGATCGCAACGGAAGCGTTGACACAACGTAGAGGAAGTAGTCGTACGTCTTCTTCCCGATCCGACCGATCCAAGCACCGTTACTCCGGCACCTCCGAGTTCTTAGCACACGTACAGCTCGATGGCGATCCTCGGGCTCCGATCCAGCAAAGCTTCGGGGAGGAGTTCCGTCAGCACGACGGTGTGGTGACGATCTTGATGTTCTACCGACGCAGGGCTTCGCCTAAGCACTACAACGATATGATCGAGGTGGAATATGGTGGCAGGGGGCACCGCGCACGGCTAAGGAACGATCTCAATGATCAACTTGTGTGTCTAGAGGTGCCCCCTACCCCCGTATATAAAGGATCCAAGGGGGAGGGCTGGCCGGCCAAGGAGGAGGGCGCAGGAGGAGTCCTACTCCTACCGGGAGTAGGACTCCCCCCCTCAATCCTATTCCTAATAGGATTCCGAGAGAGAGAGAGAGAGAGAGAGAGAGAGAGAGAGAGAGAGAGAAGGGGGCCGGCCACCTCTCCTAGTCCTAATAGGACTAGGGGAGGGGGAGGCGCGCAACCCACCTTGGGCTGCCCCTTTCACCTTTCCACCAAGGCCCAACAAGGCCCATATGGTTCCCGGGGGGTTCCGGTAACCTCCCGGTAATCCGGTAAAATCCCGATTTCACCCGGAACACTTCCGATATCCAAACATAGGCTTCCAATATATCAATCTTTATGTCTCGACCATTTCGAAACTCCTCGTCATGTCCGTGATCACATCCGGGACTCCGAACAACCTTCGGTACATCAAAATGCATAAACTCATAATAACTGTCATCGTAACATTAAGCGTGCGGACCCTACGGCTCGAGAACAATGTAGACATGACCGAGACACGTCTCCGGTCAATAACCAATAGCGGGACCTGTATGCCCATATTGGCTCCTACATATTCTACGAAGATCTTTATCGGTCAGACCGCATAACAACATACGTTGTTCCCTTTGTCATCGGTATGTTACTTGCCCGAGATTCGATTGTCGATATCCAATACCTAGTTCAATCTCGTTACCGGCAATTCTCTTTAATCGTTCCGTAATACATCATCTCGCAACTAACTCATTAGTCACAATGCTTGCAAGGCTTATGTGATGTGTATTACCGAGAAGGCCCAGAGATACCTCTCCGACAATCGGAGTGACAAATCCTAATCTCGAAATACGCCAACCCAACATCTACCTTTGGAGACACCTGTAGTACTCCTTTATAATCACCCAGTTACGTTGTGACGTTTGGTAGTACCCAAAGTGTTCCTCCGGTAAACGGGAGTTGCATAATCTCATAGTCATAGGAACATGTATAAGTCATGAAGAATAGCAACAGCAACATACTAAACGATCGGGTGCTAAGCTAATGAAATGGGTCATGTCAATCAGATCATTCAACTAATGATGTGACCTCGTTAATCAAATAACAAGACCTTGTTCATGGTTAGGAAACATAACCATCTTTGATTAACGAGCTAGTCAAGTAGAGGCATACTAGTGACACTAAGTTTGTCTATGTATTCACACATGTATTATGTTTTCGGTTAATACAATTCTAGCATGAATAATAAACATTTATCATGATATAAGGAAATAAATAATAACTTTATTATTGCCTCTAGGGTATATTTCCTTCAGTCTCCCATAGATGGATCGCTGGAGCTTGCATATTTTGTTAGCACCTTTAGGATTGACAAAACCTTCTGGTTGCATCATATACAACTCTTCTTTAATAAATCCATTAAGGAATGCAGTTTTGTTTATCCATTTGCCAGATTTCATAAAATGCGACAATCGCTAACATGATTCGGACAGCCTTGAGCATAGATACGAGTGAGAAACTCTCATCGTAGTCAACACCTTGAATTTGTCGAAAACCTTTTGCGACAATTCTAGCTTTGTAGATAGTAACACTAGTATCAGCGTCCGTCTTCCTCTTGAAGATCCATGTATTTTCTATGTCTTGCCGATCATCGGGCAAGTCAACCAAAGTCCACACTTTGTTCTCATACATGGATCCCATCTCAAATTTCATGGCCTCAAGCCATTTCTCGGAATTTGGGCTCATCATCGCTTCCTCATAGTTCGTAGGTTTGTCATGGTCAAGTAACATGACCTCCAGAACAGGATTACCGTACCACTCTGGTGCGGATCTCACTCTGGTTTACCTACGAGATTCGGTAGTAACTTGATCTGAAGTTACATGATCATCATCATTAGCTTCTTCACTAATTGGTGTAGTAGTCACAGGAACAGATTTCTGTGATGAACTATTTTCCAATAAGGGAGAAGGTACAATTACCTTATCAAGTTTTCTACTTTCCTCCCACTCACTTCTTTCGAGAGAAACTCCTTCTCTAGAAAGGATCCATTCTTAGCAACGAATGTCTTGCCTTCGGATCTGTGATAGAAGGTGTACCCAACTGTCTCCTTTGGGTATCCTATGAAGATATATTTCTCCGATTTGAGGTTGAGCTTATCGAGATGAAACTTTTTCACATAAGCATCGCAACTCCAAACTTTAAGAAACGACAGCTTAGGTTTCTTGCCAAACCATAGTTCACACGGTGTCGTCTCAACGGATTTAGATGGTGCCCTATTTAACGTGAATGCAGCTGTCTCTAATGCATAACCCCAAAACGATAGTGGTAGATCGGTAAGATACATCATAGATTGTACTATATCTAATAAAGTACGGTTATGACGTTCGGACACACCATTATGCTGTGGTGTTCCGGGTGACACGAATTTGTGAAACTATTCCACATTGTTTTAATTGAAGACCAAACTCGTAACTCAAATATTTGTCTCCGCGATCAGATCGTAGAAGTCTTATTTTCTTGTTACGATGATTCTCCACTTCACTCTAAAATTCTTTGAACTTTTCAAATGTTTCAGACTTATGTTTCATCAAGTAGATATACTCATATCTGCTCAAATCATCTGTGAAGATCAGAAAATAATGATACCTATCGCGAGCATCAATATTCATCGGACCACATACATCAGTATGTATGATTTCCAACAAATCTGTTGCTTGCTTCATTGTTCCGGAGAACAGCGTTTTAGTCATCTTGCCCATAAGGCATGGTTCGCAAGCATCAAGTGATTCATAATCAAGTGATTCCAAAATCCCATCAGCATAGAGTTTTTTCATGCGCTTTACACCAATATGACCTAAACGGCAGTGCCACAAATAAGTTGCACTATCATTATTAACTTCGCATCTTTTGGTTTCAATATTATGAATATGTGTATCACTAAGATCGAGATCCAATGAACTATTTTCATTGGGTGTGTAACCATATAAGGTTTTATTCATGTAAACAGAACAACAATTTATTCTTTTACTTAAATGAATAACCGTATTATAATAAACATGATCAAATCATATTCATGCTCAACGCAAACACCAAATAACATTTATTTAGGTTCAACACTGATCCTGAAATTATAGGGAGTGTGCGATGATGATCATATCAATCTTTGAACCACTTCCAACACACATCATCACTTCACCCTTAACTAGTCTCTGTTTATTCTGCAACTCCCGTTTCGAGTTACTAATCTTAGCAACTGAACTAGTATCAAATACTGAGGGTTTGCTATAAACACTAGTAAAGTACACATCAATAACATGTATATCAAATATACTTATGTTCACTTTGCCATCCTTCTTATCTGCCAATCACTTGGGGTAGTTCCGCTTCCAGTGACCAGTCCCTTTGTAGTAGAAGCACTTAGTCTCAGGCTTAGGACCAGACTTGGGCTTCTTCACTTGAGCAGCAACTTGCTTGTTGTTCTTCTTGAAGTTCCCCTTTTTCCCTTTGCCCTTTTCTTGAAACTAGTGATCTTGTCAACCATCAACACTTGATATTCTTTCTTGATTTCTACCTTCATTGATTTCATCATCATGAAAAGCTCGGGATTCTTTTTCGTCATCCCTTGCATACTATAGTTCATCACGAAGTTCTACTAACTTGGTGATGGTGACTAGAGAATTCTGTCAATCACTATCTTATCTGGAAGATTAACTCCCACTTGATTCAAGCGATTGTAGTATCCAGACAATCTGAGCACATGCTCACTAGTTGAGCGATTCTCCTCCATCTTTTAGCTATAGAACTTGTTGGAGACTTCATATCTCTCAACTCGGGTATTTGCTTGAAATATTAACTTCAACTCCTGGAACATCTCATATGCTCCATGACGTTCAAAACGTCTTTGAAGTCCCGATTCTAAGCCATTAAGCATGGTGCACTAAACTATCAAGTAGTCATCATATTGAGCTAGCCAAACGTTCATAACGTCTGCATTTGCTCCTGCAATAGGTCTGTCACCTAGCGGTGCATCAAGGACATAATTCTTCTGTGCAGCAATGAGGATAAACCTCAGATCACGGATCCAATCCGTATCATTGCTACTAACATCTTTCAACACAATTTTCTCTAGGAACATATCAAAATAAACACAGGGAAGCAACAACGCGAGCTATTGATCTACAACATAATTTGCAAAATACTACCAGGACTAAGTTCATGATAAATTTAAGTTCAATTTAATTATATTACTTAAGAACTCCCACTTAGATAGACATCCCTCTAATCCTCTAAGTGATCACGTGATCCAAATCAACTAAACCATGTCCGATCATCACGTGAGATGGAGTAGTTTCATTGATGAACATCAATATGTTGATCATATCTACTATATGATTCACGCTCGACCTTTCGGTCTCCGTGTTCCGAGGCCATATCTGTATATGCTTGGCTCGTCAAGTATAACCTGAGTATTCCGCGTGTGCAACTGTTTTGCACCCGTTGTATTTGAACGTAGAACCTATCACACCCGATCATCACGTGGTGTCTCAGCACGAAGAACTTTCGCAACGGTGCATACTCAGGGAGAACACTTCTTGATAATTAGTGAGAGATCATCTTATAATGCTACCGTCAATCAAAGCAAGATAAGATGCATAAAAGATAAACATCACATGCAATCAATATAAGTGATATGATATGGCCATCATCATCTTGTGCTTGTGATCTCCATCTTCGAAGTACTGTCATGATCTATATCGTCACCGACATGACACCATGATCTCCATCATCTTGATCTATATCAATGTGTCGTCACGTGGTCGTCTCGCCAACACTTGCTCTTGCAACTATTGCTGTCGCATAGCGATAAAGTAAAGCAATTATTGGGCGCTTGCATCTTATGCAATAGACAGACAACCATAAGGCTTTTGCCAGTTGCCGATAACTTCAACAAAACATGATCATCTTATACACCAACTTATAACTCATCACGTTTTGACCATATCACATCACAACATGCCCTGCAAAAACAAGTTAGACGTCCTCTACTTTGTTGTTGCAAATTTTACGTGGCTGCTACGGGCTTAAGCAAGAACTCATCTCACCTACGCATCAAAACCACAATGATAGTTTGTCAAATAGACTCCGTTTTAACCTTCGCAAGGACCAGGCGTAGCCACACTCGGTTCAACTAAAGTTGGAGAAACAGTCACCCGCAAGTCACCTATGTGCAAAGCACGTCGGGGAAACCGGTCTCGCGTAAGCGTACGCGTAATGTCGGTCCGGGCCACTTCATCCAACAATACCGCCGAACCAAAGTATGACATGCTGGTAGGCAGTATGACTTATTGTGATGGCCTGGCTTATTAGGGATGATAGACTACTCATATCAATAAGGAATTCCTTCTTTTCCGGGAGCCCATTCGACAGAACTCCAAAGTTAAGCGTGCTCAGCTTGGAGTAGTGTCAGGATGGGTGACCGACCGGGAAGTTGCTCCCGGGTGCGCATGAGTGAGGACAAAGTGTGCAGAAAAGACTAGTATTGATCTGTGGGGCCAGTCTAGATCCCGCCAGGAGTAACGACCACCGGCGGGTGTGTCCGGAGCGTTACAAGTTGGTATCAGAGCCGACCCTCGCAGTTACACGGATGATTGCGGACAGGTGCGCGGTCATGTTGTTCATGACGTTTGTGACCCATCGTGGCACCCGGCATGGCACATGTACCGGACTGGATGCACAGACGGTTGTGCCAAGAGGGAACGTTCCTGTGGCCCGACGAGGACGTCGGTTCCTCTGAGTGGGGGTGTATGTGATGGCCTGGCTTATTAGGGATGATAGACTACTCATATCAATAAGGAATTCCTTCTTTTCCAGGAGCCCATTCGACAGAACTCCAAAGTTAAGCGTGCTCAGCTTGGAGTAGTGTCAGGATGGGTGACCGACCGGGAAGTTGCTCCCGGGTGCGCATGAGTGAGGACAAAGTGTGCAGAAAAGACTAGTATTGATCTGTGGGGCCAGTCTAGATCCCGCCAGGAGTAACGACCACCGGCGGGTGTGTCCGGGGCGTTACAGAGACAGTATTCTCATCATAAGCCATCGGAACAAATCCAAGATACTCGCGTGATCCTAAAATTTTTTTAGTGAAATTTGAGAAGAGAAGAGTCAAAACTATACGTCAGGATGCCTTACCAGAGCGATGAGGAGACTGGGAAGTAAAAAGAATTCCTAAGCTCTCCGATATATAATTCCTAAGGACTCAAAACATTTTTCTAGACACAACTCGGCCGCTAAAAATGATCAATCAGTGGGGGCTCCTAAGGTCGGGGAAGGCTCTGATTACCAACTTGTAACACCCTCGATGCGACTATATCTCCCACGTGTCGAGGCACGACTTAGAGGCATAATCGCATTGAAGGCATATGTCGCAAGTGAGGTAATCGTCACACAACCCATGTAATACAATAGGGGAAAAAGTTACATAGTTGGCTTACAATCGCCACTTCACGCAAATACATGAATAAAGCATTACATCAACCAAATACACTCATGGTCCGACTATGGAACCAAAATAAAAGAAGAACCCCAACTGCGACAAAGGTCCAGTGTCAGGATGGGTGACCGACCGGGAAGTTGCTCCCGGGTGCGCATGAGTGAGGACAAAGTGTGCAGAAAAGACTAGTATTGATCTGTGGGGCCAGTCTAGATCCCGCCAGGAGTAACGACCACCGGCGGGTGTGTCCGGGGCGTTACAGAGACAGTATTCTCATCATAAGCCATCGGAACAAATCCAAGATACTCGCGTGATCCTAAATTTTTTTTAGTGAAATTTGAGAAGAGAAGAGTCAAAACTATATGTCAGGATGCCTTACCAGAGCGATGAGGAGACTGGGAAGTAAAAAGAATTCCTAAGCTCTCCGATATATAATTCCTAAGGACTCAAAACATTTTTCTAGACACAACTCGGCCGCTAAAAATGATCAATCAGTGGGGGCTCCTAAGGTCGGGGAAGGCTCTGATTACCAACTTGTAACACCCTCGATGCGACTATATCTCCCACGTGTCGAGGCACGACTTAGAGGCATAATCGCATTGAAGGCATATGTCGCAAGTGAGGTAATCGTCACACAACCCATGTAATACAATAGGGGAAAAAGTTACATAGTTGGCTTACAATCGCCACTTCACGCAAATACATGAATAAAGCATTACATCAACCAAATACACTCATGGTCCGACTATGGAACCAAAATAAAAGAAGAACCCCAACTGCGACAAAGGTCCCCGATCGACCCCAACTGGGCTCCACTACTGATCGATTAGAACGAAATAACATAAAGGATAAGATCTTCATCGAGCTCCTCCTGAGCTTGGTTGCGTCATCTGCTCGGACTCATCGGCACCTGCAAACTGGTTTTGGAAGTATCTGTGAGCCACAGGGACTCAGCAATCTCGCACCCTCGCGATCAAGACTATTTAAGCTTAAGGGTAAGATAAAGGTATGAGGTGGAGCTGCAGCAAGCGACTAGCATATATGGTGGCTAACATACGCAAATGAGAGCGAGAAGAGAAGGCAAAGCACGGCCGATAAAAGTATGATCAAGAAGTGATCCTGGACTACCTACGTCAAGCATAACTCAAACAACCGTGTTCACTTCCCGGACTCCGCCGGAAAGAGACCATCACGGTTACACACGCGGTTGATTCATTTTAATTAAGGTCAACTTCAGGTTTTCTACAACCGGACGTTAACAAATTCCCATCTGCCCATAACCGCGGGCACGGCTTTCGAAAGATCAAATCCCTGCAGGGTGTCCCAACCTAGCCCATGACAAGCTCTCACGGTCAACGAAGGAATAGACCTCCACCCGAGACGTTCCGATCAGACTCGGTACCTCGGTACAACAAGACATTTCGACAGGGTAAAACTAAACCAGCAACACCGCCCGATGCGCCGACATCCTGATGGGAGCTGCACATATCTCGTTCTTAGGGCAACACCGGATGAGACATCCTACGAGTAAAACCAGCCCTCAAGTTTCCCCAAGGTGGCCCCGCAGTCTACTCAGTTCGGACCAACACTTAGACAAGCACTGGCCCGGGGGGGGGGGGTTAAAATAAAGATGACCCTCGGGATGCGCGACTCCCAAGGGAAAAAGGCTAGGTGGCAAATGGTAAAACCAACGTTGGGCATTGCTGGCAAAGCTTTACTTAAGGCGAACTGTCAAGGGGTTCCCATTATAGCCCAGCCGCGTAAGGGACGCAAAATCCGGGAACATAACACCGATATGACGGAAACTAGGGCGGCAAGAGTGGAACAAAACACCAGGCATAAGGCCGAGCCTTCCACCCTTTACCAAGTATATAGATGCATTAATTAAATACGATATATAGTGATATCCCAACAAGTAAATAAATGTTCCAACAAGGAGCGGTCTCCACGTTCCAACAAGGAACAAACTTCGATCTTCACCTACAACTAACAACGCTATAAGAGGGGCTGAGCAAAGCGGTAACATAGCCAATCAACGGTTTGCTAGGACAAAGGTGGGTTAGGGGCTGAACATGGCAATTTGGGAGGCTGACAAGCAAGTGGTAGGCATCGTAGCAATGGCATAGCAAAAGAGCGAGCATCTAGCATAGCAAAGATAGTAGTGATTTCGAGGGTATGATCATCTTGCCTGAAATCCCGCAAGGAAGAAGAACGAGTCCATGAAGAAGACAAACGGACGAAGTTGAACGAATCCTCACAACACGACGTTACCGGAATCAACCCGAAGAAGCAATCACCGGAAAAGAAGCACACAACATAGTAAACAACCAACACATAGACATGGCATGATGCACAAACGAGTATGATGCATGTCCGGTTTAAAGAGGCATGGCATGGCAAAGTGCACAAACAACACTACAAGTTAAGTGGAGCTCAATATGCAACGAGGTGCATATTGACGGAACACCACGTCAATTATTTAGTTCTCTCCCGTTTATGTACCCAACAATATTAAATGTTGATTGACATGGCAAGAGGTGAAACATGATGAAACTATCTAATCTAGGCATGTTTAAATGAGGCCGGAACAACAAAACAACAAGTCCGGAAAATCCCCATGTGCAAATATTAGGTTTGGTCCTGATCTGTCCTAAACACAATTTTAGAGTTGTTTAACATGCAAAGTGATGCCACCATGATAAACTAGGCGAAATTCTACCCCATTTACATATAAAGTTTATTTAATTTGGAGCTACGGTTATTTAGTTATGAATTAAAGCATTTTTAACATGGCATAGAGCAAAAATTAATCAAACAACATTTTAGACATTTTAAACATGGATGAAAGTGGCATATTATTAAACTAGATGAAATTCTAGTCAAGTTTCATATATAAATTATTTTAATCCGATGCACGGTTCATTAGTTATTAAATGCATGATGTCTAGGGGGGTTTTTGCAAAACTGCTGACTCCTGGATAATTAGGAAAAACTCAAGCGCTGAAAAAAAAACATGACGGGCTGAAACACAGAAGGCTGGCCCAACTGGAGGGAAAAGAAAAAATAACAAAAGAGGGGCGCGGGTGCCCTCACCATGGGCTTCGGCCCAGTCCTGTAGAGAGGGAGGCCGGTGGGCGCTGGGCCAGCTGGAGCCTGGCGCGGCTGCTGGCGACGTTGGGCCTTGGCGATTGTCGGTGGAGGCGGCCCAGGGGGGGCGCGGTCGAGCAGGCGTGGTCAACGGGCGAGCAGGCGAGCTCTCTGCTCGACTAAAACAGAGCAAACAGGAGCGGTGTTCAGGTTCAGAGCCGTAGCCGTTGCCGCCGTCGATGCAGGGAGGCGCGAGGAGGCGGGGATCAGGCGAGGCGACGAGATCCGGCGGATCTGGGCGCGGGATCCGGCGAGGTGGACGAACGGGCGAGAAGACGAGCGCGGGGCCGAGCGCTGCAACGCGGTACTCGTCTCCCGTGCGGCTCGGGCGTGACGGGGTCAAGCGGTCGAGGAAGCAGGGGCACGCTCAGGCGGACGGGCGTCGGGGCTCCGCTCGTCGCACCCTGGCTCCGGGCGCTGCTGACTCGGGAAGGAGGAGCTCGGGCTCCTGGCTTGCGGACGACGACGGGAGGCGGCATGGTAGCAGAGTCTTGGGTGTCCGGCTCCACCGGGCCGAGACGAGGCAAGGATGGCGCCATGGATGTGGGTGGTGGTGTTGCTCCTTCCGGCAAGGTCTGTCAAGAAACGGCGCGGACGGGAGGCTGCGGACGAGTTGCTCGGGGTCGGCCTGGTGAAGAAGGACGACGGCAACGGACTTGGCGCGGGCCGGTGCTGCTTCCGGTCCCTCCTGGATCGAGGCACGGGACGAGGCGCTCGGACCTTGCGGCGCTGCGCGGGGTTGCGGAGAACCCGGGAGGTGGTTGGCGCTCGAACGAGGGGCTCCTGGCTCGGGGCGACGGGCCCATGGTTGACGACGGGCGCGAGGTGGCTCTGGTGCTGCTGCTGGTGGCCGGCGTGAGGGAGACGAGGTGAGGAGGAGGCACTCAAACGAGGGTTCCAGCGAGGGGAGGAGCGGACGGTGGATCGATGGAGGCAGAGGCCGGTGGATTGGATCAGGGGAATGAGGAGATCCCGAGGAAGAAAGGTAGGTGGGTGGCGGCGGCTCAGGAATGGGTGGATGGATGGGACAGGATCCCTAGTTTTTAGGGTTGGATCCGTATTTATATAGCAGGAGGATTTTTGGATAGGGGCATCGGACCCCTCCGATCGTAATCGGACGGTCACGAATAAAGTAGCTAGGAAGTCCAAATGAGAAAACGGCGACGTTTTGTAGACGTTCGGGGATGTTCCGGACACAGCGGTGGCGACAACCCGGGTCGGGTCCGGGACAACTTTCGGACGCGCGCGAGGGGGGCCGCGGGCTGACGAGAGGGGTTAGGTAGGGCCTGGCGATAGGTAGTGATCTGTGTAGACGGTCTCGAGCTGAGAGAAGAGAAGAGAGGGAAGCCCGGCATCTGTTTCCGGAGACCGAAAACGTCCGACGTTAGACCGGCTACTATTGCCGCTATATTTATTCGTTGGGGCGTCAAACGATCTCCGAATGCGATGAAACTTGACAGGCGGTCTACCTACACTATAATAAGACCACACGTCAAATCTCATCTCATTCCGAGAACATTTCCCGGCCACTTATAAAAATACTATTTCGGACATGCCGCGGGCGCGTGCAAGTGTGTCTGGGCTCAGAACGGACAACGGAAGGAACGAGGAGACCGGGACTGATGCAAGTTTTGAAAACATGATGATGCAATGCACATGATGACATGATGAAATGCAACACGCAAGCAAATGACATGGCAACGACGGCGAATAACTTGAAGACACCTGGCACATCGGTCTCGGGGCGTCACACTTATATCGCCCACAACTCACTTGTGTTCTACTCGTGCATATAACATCAAACCATAAAACCTAGGCTCGGATGCCACTGTTGGGGAACGTAGTAATTTCAAAATTTTCCTACGCACACGCAAGATCATGGTGATGCATAGCAACGAGGGGGAGAGTCTGATCTACGTACCCTTGTAGATCGCAACGGAAGCGTTGACACAACGTAGAGGAAGTAGTCGTACGTCTTCTTCCCGATCCGACCGATCCAAGCACCGTTACTCCGGCACCTCCGAGTTCTTAGCACACGTACAGCTCGATGACGATCCCCGGGCTCCGATCCAGCAAAGCTTCGGGGAGGAGTTCCGTCAGCACGACGACGTGGTGACGATCTTGATGTTCTACCGACGCAGGGCTTCGCCTAAGCACTACAACGATATGATCGAGGTGGAATATGGTGGCAGGGGGCACCGCACACGGCTAAGGAACGATCTCAATGATCAACTTGTGTGTCTAGAGGTGCCCCCTACCCCCGTATATAAAGGATCCAAGGGGGAGGGCTGGCCGGCCAAGGAGGAGGGCGCAGGAGGAGTCCTACTCCTACCGGGAGTAGGACTCCCCCCCTCAATCCTATTCCTAATAGGATTCCTCGAGAGAGAGAGAGAGAGAGAGAGAAGGGGGCCGGCCACCTCTCCTAGTCCTAATAGGACTAGGGGAGGGGGGAGGCGCGCAGCCCACCTTGGGCTGCCCCTTTCACCTTTCCACCAAGGCCCAACAAGGCCCATATGGTTCCCGGGGGGTTCCGGTAATCTCCCGGTAATCCGGTAAAATCCCGATTTCACCCGGAACACTTCCGATGTCCAAACATAGGCTTCCAATATATCAATCTTTATGTCTCGACCATTTCGATACTCCTCGTCATGTCCGTGATCACATCCGGGACTCCGAACAACCTTCGGTACATCAAAATGCATAAACTCATAATAACTGTCATCGTAACGTTAAGCGTGCGGACCCTACGGCTCGAGAACAATGTAGACATGACCGAGACACGTCTCCGTCAATAACCAATAGCGGGACCTGGATGCCCATATTGGCTCCTACATATTCTACGAAGATCTTTATCGGTCAGACCGCATAACAACATACGTTGTTCCCTTTGTCATCGGTATGTTACTTGCCCGAGATTCGATCGTCGATATCCAATACCTAGTTCAATCTCGTTACCGGCAATTCTCTTTACTCGTTCCGTAATACATCATCTCGCAACTAACTCATTAGTCACAATGCTTGCAAGGCTTATGTGATGTGTATTACCGAGAAGGCCCAGAGATACCTCTCCGACAATCGGAGTGACAAATCCTAATCTCGAAATACGCCAACCCAACATCTACCTTTGGAGACACCTGTAGTACTCCTTTATAATCACCCAGTTACGTTGTGACGTTTGGTAGTACCCAAAGTGTTCCTCCGGTAAACGGGAGTTGCATAATCTCATAGTCATAGGAACATGTATAAGTCATGAAGAATAGCAACAGCAACATACTAAACGATCGGGTGCTAAGCTAATGAAATGGGTCATGTCAATCAGATCATTCAACTAATGATGTGACCTCGTTAATCAAATAACAAGACCTTGTTCATGGTTAGGAAACATAACCATCTTTGATTAACGAGCTAGTCAAGTAGAGGCATACTAGTGACACTAAGTTTGTCTATGTATTCACACATGTATTATGTTTCCGGTTAATACAATTCTAGCATGAATAATAAACATTTATCATGATATAAGGAAATAAATAATAACTTTATTATTGCCTCTAGGGCATATTTCCTTCAGCAGCTGAGACCTTGTCGGCGCCGGTGAGGACGTTTCTGAAGCCACGGCCTCGGATGTCTTGGCAGAAAGCTGAGAGGTCGGTGAGCGGCATGCGGGCGGCGCCCACCGTGGCCACCCTGTCCAGGTAGCCAATGGAGCAGGAGGCAAGGTTGGCGACGATGAGCTTGGAGGAGCCCGCCGGACGCATTGGGATGCGGTAGAAGCCACGCTCATCATTCTCGCCGGTGACATGCACGTCGTAGAAGCCGGCGTACAGCTTGATCTCCACCTTCTTCGGGCGAGCGTCCATGGGCACAGCCCGAACCATGGGCTTGTGATTAGCCATCATGGTTAGGCCGCCCGGCAGCTGGACCACCCTGTCGCAGTGCCCCGCGTCAGTTAGGGGAGGGGGAGGTGGTGCGAGGGCGGGGTCCATCCTAGAAGGGAAGTCGCTGTCACCGCCGTCGTCTCCATCGCCACCGTCGCCCCCACCACCAAAGAAGTCGTCGCTGGAGTCCGAGACAGGGAAAGCAGGGTCGGGAGGGAGCTGCTCCGAGCGGATGACAAGAACGGTGGCAATGGCACCAAGGCCAGAGAAGCCATGGACCGGGATGGAGTGTGGTACGTCGGTGAGGCTTCTAGCTTTGACAGAGATGAGAACAGCAGAATAGTCGATCCCGGTGAGGCACACCAGGTCGATCTCAATGGGGCTCGCGAAGGGGACAACCGAGTTGACGATGTTTGGGGCGAACCAGTATTCAAGAGGGAAATCCTCAATTCTTGTTCTCAATTCTTATGGCAGAACTAGTGATTTTTTTATCAGACCAGAACTATTTTCTACTCCCTCAGTGTTTGAAAATAAGGCGTATAAATTTTGCTTGAAGCCAAACAATGTAAAGTTTGACCCAAGTTTGTAGAATATTTCATCAACAACTAAAGTACCAAATTAGTACTTTTTTTTCATATTGTATCTATTTACTAGTATTGTAAAACAAGGAAAATGGAGTAAAACAGGGGACATCATGGCTCAACTATAGATTCTATGAGCTTAGGTATCACGAAGCGGCCTGTATTGACTATTGTATAAGATGAATCATATTTTTCACATTTGAAAATGAGATATTCCCGGATAAAGGGACCTGATAATCATAGTAACACCAGTAAAAATTACAGAGGAAGACAGATGATCTAGCCAATATGCTTTCAGTTTCTTCTCTACAAGAAGCATTTACATGCAAATACAAAATCAGACGACGACTACGGCCTTATGCTGGAGTACAATGCTTTCAGTGCAGCGCTTCATACGCTTCAGATTTCACCATCCCAAAAATCCTCCACGGTTTTGAAAATACCTTGGGGGTGAATCACAAATTCAGCTCTTAGCACCTTAACCTGCATTTAGCAACACAAAGCAATATCAGATAACAAATATAGGAAGGTAAAGCTGTCATGCACTGCATTTCCCCGATTGAAGAATGAGCAAATTATTAGACATCATAATACGGATAAAATTCTGTTTCAACAGAGCAAAATAACAAGGATGGAACTGAGAGTTGCCTGCTGAATTTCAGAGAAATTCGCCATCAAATCTTCAGGGATAGACCAGTCAAATATGCTTAAGTTCTCCTTTATTCTTGTTTCATTGGTGCTTTTTGGGAGTACACTCTGGCCCATTTGAAGACCCCAGCGTAGGGCAACCTGCGCAGGAGTTTTGTTTAACTTCTCCGCAACAGAGATGACAATGGGATTGCTAAGAAAGCTTGGACCCGTGGATCCAGGTGATCCATGTTTTCCTAAGGGTGAATATGCCTGCAAAAGCAGAAGTAAAAAAATTGTGAACAACAAACAGAAGAAGTGGAGTAATTTTCAAGAAAGTAGCTACCAAGGTTACTGAAAAAAGAGGGGAAATCGCCGCTATACTGGCGATGTTTAAAACTTACAGAAAGATGAACACCCTTTGACTGGCAAAGTTCCCTGAGTTTCATTTGCTGCCAACCTGGATGACACTCAACCTGGTTGACTGCTGGAGGTACACTTGCAATGGCAAGCAAATCCTCCATCCTCTTACAAGAAAAGTTACTCACACCGATCGCACGGGCCTTGCCAGAGGCATATAACTTCTCCATTGCTCCCCAAGTAGCAGGAATGTCAACAGGAAGAAAATTTTCAGGGGCTGGGGTGGCACCTTTCTTCGAACGAAGTGGAGCATGGATCTGCAAAATATAGGACATCATCAACAAAACAACTTGGGCACATATACACACGGTTAAAATCAATTTCTCCCACGATGAGCTTGAGAATACACTTCTAGTTCAGTGAAAGCTAGGCCGGGCGTTTCAACCTCCTTTTCAGGGAACAAAATATTTTAGTATTGTTTTTACTACCAAATACAAAAAACATTCATGCTGAAAATGTTTCTCAGACTGCATAATAAGCATAATACATCTACTTTTAGTATTATGTGAGCGAAGGGAATTTCATTATATACACTATTAAAGAGATGGACAATTATGCATAGAAATTTACGAGGAAAAGGTCTAAGTAGTCCAGCTGCAAATCTTCAAGAGTGGTGTCAATGCCCTCCGGCACATCTTCTGGGGCTTGATTACCAGACCTGCAAAATTTAAAAGATATTTTGAAAACGCAGCACTGCAAATTACATAAGCTGCTTCTTTATCAATGATGCAGCTGAGGTTGAAAACATGAAGCCTAACCACAACTTAGAAGTGATAAATAGATCTTCACGCTTAACCACGCCTTCATCAAATAATTTCTTGAGAGCGAGACCAACCTATAAAAGGTGAGAAGGCATATATTTCAATTCAGTTAGCTTAGTGACAGAACATAACATAGCTTTTGATAAAAATCAACAAGAGTAGAGGAGGGATAAATTTTGTAGTACTACATGAGTTCAGACAACATATGAATGCAGGAATGATATCAAGAGTCACAGTGTGGCCTTCTCTTTAAGCAGACCACATATCTAAATGTTTTCCCATCAATTTTGCAGGTTCATAATTCGTTCCCACATGTACAGGTCAGAATGTTTTCAGAAATTTTGGCACTTCATTTGATTTGGTAATTATCCATATTTTTTGAACAAAGAGAAGTACCATGTTCCTTGTCAGTGTCAGGGAGAAAACACAGCAGTACAGATAGCAGAATTATGTACATTACTGTGCAAACAAACATTTTTTGTTACAGAAAATTTAGCATCACACATGTTTTCAGTGAGTACAGACCAGTTAATTTAAGTTGGTAAAAGAAAATCTCCACAACAAGCACATCTAGAGGGCATCCATCAAATCTGATTGAATACTACTGCTCAAGTAATTACTACGTAATTACCTCCTTCTCATTGCGGTACGCTGGAGCACAGTCGATATGCCGATATCCAGCCTGTAGCATTGCCGAAACATCAAAATTTCAGTGTTGAACAGAGGAGTGCATTTCGGTATTTCAAAATCGAAACCACGACAGGCTTTTCGGTAGCACTTTAAGCCACACAAAATGAGTAGCACATGGGCACTTCGGAACAAACCTAATTTTGAATTCAACAGACCATTCATCTTAATTACTCCGTAGATGTGATTCGGCAATTTAGCTAAGGTAAACCGTAAACCTATCAGCAGAAAAGCTGTAGAGATACTGCTTAAAGGTGACCTTGACGGCGGCGTAGACGGCCTCCCGTACGACGCCGGGTTCGGCTTTCCCCGTCGCCGTGCCGAGGCCAACCGATGGGATCCTTGCACCGGTGTTGAGCACAAAGGATTCGGCCATCTGATATTATGTGGCTGGTCCCAAGTCCCAACAACCTGCGAGAGATCGAAGAGCGAAGCAGACAAAGGTAATCGCGGGAACATGGAAATCGCACTGAGATGGATTTGATTTGGGGGATCGAACCTTGCGCCGTTCGACGGCTCGCCGGAGGAGGCGAAGTCGAGGTGGGCGGACGGCCGGCCTAGCGGTAGAGAGGGGCGACGCGACCAAGGGGGCGAGGGACTCTGGCCGGTGAGAGTACAGTGCGCAAAGTGGACCGTGGAGTGGAGTGTAATTAACTAGCGGAAATTGCTTGGACGGTACCGCCGCCATGGCCGTTGTTTGTCCGGTGCGAGCCCCGTTATCGTCACGTCTGAGTGCTCTGGACAATGACGCTGTCGCTATCGTTGTGCCGTAGCCCTGCTTTTTTTTAGTCTTGCTAAGTCTCATTCGATGCTATACCCGTTAGATCTTATGTTAATATTTGTGCAAAATTTTCTTTTCAGTTTTTTCTTTTTCTCTATTATATGTTATGCCACTTGACAGAGACTTGGTTAAATCTCAGTCGACTGAGACTTAGTCATACCTTTTTTTAAGAAATTAGTGTCGTCGCCCTGCTGTCTGCTAATTTAGGACGTGTTTGGTTGCCTGCATATAGGCCAACTAGACCCGCACGGGAAAATTATGGCCCGTTTGGTTGCATGCATAGCACGAAACTCAAAGCACATCTGAGCCTGCCTCGCTGGGAACGCTGGAATCGACAGTTTCTCGAGAACCAGACTCGTGCGATGCATGTGCGCGGTGGGGCCTCCACGTGAGGAGCCATGCTCGAGAAGCCATATTGCTTCCCGAAGCGCTAAAAGTTATTACCCTCACTGGCCCCTCATCGCTGCCTCTCCCCTCTCTCTCCACTCTCACTCACTGCCCCCTCGCCGCTCTCTCTCCCCTCTCTCTCCACTCCCACTGACGGCGGCGGCAGCTTTCAGCAGATTGAAGAACAACAAGGCGGCCTCCGGCCCCTTCATCGGCATCGGTATCATCACCTCCCGCACTTCGGCGATGGCCGTAAGTTCTTTTTTCACCTCCTCACATACTCATTCGCATTCGATTCACGTTAGAAGAATGGGGGATCGGGGTAAATAGCCATAGAAGTGATCATAACATCATCATGAGTTCCTAGTACCAATAGATTTGAGATTACCAATCGGGAATGAAGTACAAGGGTTATGGGTATTGGGAGTAAATCTTACACATTAGTCGGCGTCGCCGGACTCGGCCTGATTCATGCCCTAGCAAAGGATGTCAACTAACATAGCTCCCTTCGCTGGGTCAGGAATCAACGTCTTCAACTCCTCCGGCGTTGCCTTCTTCACCACATCGTCCGACTCTTTCTGCATGTCTGCCATGCTGGTGAAGTTCGGGCAGACTTCCATGGTGTTCTCGAACTTGGTGCGGTCACCGAGCGAGCACCCGAGGAAGAAAGCCCTCCATCCAATGCCCCAAGGGAAGGGGTTGGGGATGGGGTTGGAGCTGCTGCTGGAGTTCATGGCGATGGATACGAGGAACAGTGAGAGACAAACATAACTTAGTGAGATGGTGGGTAAGTAGTGACCGTGAGGATGGGTAAATAAAGGGGTTATGGATGATAGGTTTTAACGGCGATCAACCTCGGAACTTTGTGCTCTTCATAATGCGTGCTCTTGGTAATGCAGAATGACACGGAGAACAAGGGCAAGGAGGTGGTGCTGCCCATGGAGAAGGGCAAGGAGGTGGTGCCGCCCATGAAGGTTGTGTCGACCACGCCTGAGGAGGTGGCCACGGATGACGACGTAGTGCCGGAGGGGCACCATAGCGGGAAGCGACGGAAGTACGGGCACTACTAGGAGGAGGGTGGTCCAACCCACTTCTGCAAGGTGATCCTTTCCCCTCAGCTTGAGTGCATCCGGAAACCCCTAGACTTCAGCAATCACTTCCCTGCCGTGCCGCAAGAGTTCAAGCTAAGGACGAACACCGGCTGCTCATGGAGGGTCACTGTCCGGCTGATGGACGAAAGGGTCACCCTCGATCAGGGTTGGGCCCCCTTCGTAGTCATCTATCAGATCCAGATCAGCTACATGGTGACGTTCAATCTGCTCACTCCCGACACGCTCAAGGTCGTCATCCTCAACGATGACAACATTGAAGTGGTAACCAAGTGCGGGAGGCACGACGTCGCCTTCGCCGTGAACGTCTAGAACAATCCTTCCTATGCTCCAGTTGGTTTAGTTTCCTATCGTACCATTTTGCGTTTGAACTGATATGTTTAACTGTGGCACTATATTTAAAACTGTGGCTTGCTATAGTTTACAACTATCTTCTGTTGTGTGTGTATAATTTATTCTTCACATTGCTGTGTTCTGGTAACCTCACCACCTCGCTAAAGAGGTTACCAGACAACAGGTGTTGCATGGAAAGAGGACTAGATGCGGGCAACCAAACGAAGTGCAGATGTTAGTTTTCTGCATGTCTTATCTCAGTCAGGCTTCGTTGAGCCAGGCTCGCTCGGGAAGGCCACCAAACACGTCCCTAGCATATCTCGGCCCACGAAGCATCGCGAAGAGGTTGTGCCAAAAACCCAGCCGGAAGCCGATATAATTTGGGTTTAAGGACCCTAATAAGTGCCACAAGTGTGGCACGAACACATGGCAACTCCGTTTTATGACAATTTTAGTGACACAAGGATGTCAACTTTGGTTGTCAAGCATGGAAACTTCCTTTTTGGATGGCAAGTTTCTGTTTTTTTGTTTGTTTTTTCTTTTCGGATGACAACTTTAGTTGTAAAAAATGCCAGGGCCGGAGTGCTTCGTGCCACACATGTGACACTTATCATTTGAGTTTAATTTGAGATTGTTCAATGAATTCATGTCCTGCAAACCTCAAAAAAGGCTTTCCTCCATACGGCTGAACTGATATAATGGGGCAATGAAAGCTATATGCAAGCAAATCAAAACAAAATGACATATGAGAGGGAAGCAACAACGCCAAAACTCAAAGTCGAACAATAAAAGAGGAGACAAAACATCTAACAACAAGCTACCGTAACCATCAGCCCAGAATAGACTAGCGCCTACCCTCTCGTGGGATGTGGAGTACTGATCTTGCTAGGAGATCACGAGGACCGAGAACAGTGACAACAAGGACACCCGTAAAAGATAGGAGACCAATCAGACGGGACACGAGCTCCACGACGATGCCCCAAAGAGAGTGCGGACGCAACACGTCGCCACTATTGAGCCTGAAAAGATGGCCTAGGGTGGACATAGAGGGGGTATCATCAATTTTTGGATAAATTACGAAAGCCGGGACTTGAACCAATATCTTAGGCGCTGATGCCATGTTAAGTTTCATGCATTAGCCAACGCAACCAAAAGTCTGAACTTATGAAAAGGATTAGGCAATCAATATCTACACTTCAACGGAAACCACTTTTTCTTAACTCCACAAATTTGAGGAGTTAAAATTTGAGGAGGCTTTTGAGGGGATAAATTTTGACGGTTCGACTAGAGATGATCAATGGCACCTTGCATGAAATGAGGCTTGGATGTGCACGTGGTTGGTATTTCACGTATACTAGGAGACAAAACATATGATATCATCAAAATTCTTTATGAATTTGAAAATGAAAAATGTCTTAGCTCTCATCGAATTTACACTCTTTCAATCGACTTTGTCTTAGTAGGATCTTCATACCTTTTTTTCGTCAAAAGCTATCACCTAGTAGTTGACCAAGTTACCACTTCATTGATAATAAAATTGTCACATCTCAATGTACTTACTTCGTTTAAAATATTAATTAATTGGCATATGTCTTTGTCATAGATGCGTTTGGAGGCTAGGCATTCATCCCACTCTAATCGAACACCCTCTGAATAGTATATCTTCCCTATTACTCAACATAGAGAATAAATGCATAAATAAATGTCGCCTTGCTTCCTCCTCTTTGCTTAGGGTTTCTAAGTACCTTTTCTTCATTTCCATGCGATTAAAGCATGTTGACATACCTAGTGAATATCTTTAGTCCCCCTAATCACTTTTGCAAAAATGGCATGCAACGTTGTATCAGCTACCAACACAAACTAGTTGCAACAACACAACTCAAACTCTCATTGTGACGAGTAACTATACATCCATGAAATTCCATATCGTGCCAGAAATATATATTTACATTTATAAAGCCAACACGGGAATTCTGTCTTGTGCCAAAAAAATAAAGATTCCCAAAGCTACAAATGGGTCGGTTCATTTCTAGGACATAAGCTACATATAAACCGAAAAATTGACCAAACTTGCGTTGTGACAATTTGTTCGTTCATATTGCAGAGGCCGGGTGTGAATCCGTTACGCTTGTATCCCCTTAATGTGACGTTATGAGTCAATAACAGTGCATTGAAAAAATATGTTGATTACTGAAAGAACAGTTGCTCCAAAACATTGCCTCCATGGAGATATCAGGAGCACACTAGCACTATATGCTCATACTCACACGACATTCATGGTGGAGGATACATAAGGGTGGATTTCACCTCCGAGACCATCATCGTCAGATTTCCAGAAATCATTGCTGCAATTCAAACGTTCAATTAGCAAAACAATATGAGTGACTTGTAACTAACTAACGTCGCAACTGACTGCAACCCAAGCAATGAATTACCTATTGGCATTTCCACAATGCTCTTCTAAGATGTTCCTTACATTTTTTTCGCTCTCCGTAGACGGTGCTAGAATGACACACTGATTGACGCAAAAAGCAACAACAGATTTATCGGTCAGATAATGAAATTATAAGACTGGCCATGGTAGAACAGTGGAGGAAATTAATAATTACCAGGATTGATGGTGACAGACCATATCTAAGAATGCTCTCTGCAAAGACAAATACAGCACATATGTGCATCCAGGAACTGAATACCTGCACCATAGTCAGTAAAAGCAGTTATAATCGAGGAGGCATGCAGGAACATAGGTGGTCGCGACTCACAAGAAACCCATAAGTGTTGACCGTGTAATGTTGACAACTCAGAACAACCACTATCAGATTAGTAAGTCAGAATAGGCCTGATTTGGACATGCCAGTATCATCATGTCCAGACAGTCAAACTACTAAAGAAGATGATATAGACATAAAAAATTCAGAACCATAGTGTGGAGGTTTTTCAGTTCAACCAGAGAAGAAATGAAAAAACTTATGGAGCACAAAAGAATAAATAGAAATAAGAACTCAAATAGGTAGGAAATAATAGACGGAGATTATAGTTCGCAATCAGTGGGTATTAATGCAAAAGTGAAGAAGATCTATGGAACAAAATGCAAACATCCAAATGACTTGTTGTCTCCGGCAAATATGGAAACTATAATAGTATCAATCTTAACGAAAACTGAAGAAAAATAAGACGCCGGACACCATGACATAATGGTTCTCATGGAAAACCATAGTGAGTGGAGACATAACCTTCTTTTGTTTTCAAGAAGAAAATGACGCCATTTTGGACAGGAACGTGTAAATAAGCTACAGAAGGCATATACCTCACTGTATCTGGCATATAACAGTTGCAGAAGAGACGTTCTCATAGCTTCCTCGTCTTGCAGCAGCTTTTCCAGGTCGTCCTTCTCACTTTCCTGTGCTTCAGGACTATACACAAAATCACGGATCTGTAATCCAGGGTGAAATATATGTTAATGGTTGACAAAAGTAGGGAAAAAATGACATGGACGATAATCAAGATCATTTAGGGCCAGTTCTTTTGTTGGCTTCAAGAATAAGCTGCCCCCTACCCAGCTTATTCTAGAAGCGCAACCAATTTTTTTAGAAGCCTAATAGTTAAGGCTTGACTAGTAGGCTTTTAATTTTTTTTTGGTTAGTCTTCTAGAATAAGCTGGGTAGGGAGCAGCTTATTCTGGAAGCCCAAAAAAGCCAGCAAAAGAATTGTCCCTTAGTGTTATACCGAAGGATGCTTGGATCGAGGTTACCTTGTGAAACTACGACAAGTGTAAACAAGGTTCCAAAGAGGGTATGGGCAAAAAACTTACCAGAAAACCTCTCTCTTGAGCATGTGCTTTAAAGTTGCCAACAACCTTCGCAAATAATGTGACGGTGTAGAGCGCATATTCATCATCCTCCTTGTGGATGATCTCGGTACCTATAATTCAACAACTACCTCAACTGAATATAATCGCAAATAGGACAACTTTTCGGCAAGAATTATGTATAAGCTCTTCATAAGGGCAAATACAACAACATTTGAGTGAAAAAGAGTTGCAAGTCAAATGTATTTGTAATTTATATATGATGTCAAGTTCATGATTATTGACACTAGAGGGGAAAACACACAAGCAGAATAGGCAGTTATTGAAATGAATGACAATTCTAAAATAGTTGAGTGACAGTTTTCCACAAATATTATCACTACTCAAGTGCATACACACAATTTCAAACTTACCACAAAGGTGTCAAGTGACTCATAGCATGACAACCAGTCCTTCTGGGAGCATTTTGGAACAATAGCAAGAAGTGTTGCTAGATGTTCCGAAGTGATTATATCCTCTGGTTTTACCAGGTTCGACAGATCACGCACGACTAAACTGTCACACAAGAAAGGCGGACCAATTAAAGTAGGAAAAACAATGAATGGAAGGAGAAACATGTTTTTCTTATTTTACAAGGAGACTTGAGGTCAAGAACTCAGCAACATTCTAGGGACTAAGTAGTGGTCAACATTCTAGCAACATCTAGGTATTTTACCTTACACTTTGCTTTCTGTAGACTGTTCTAAGGTGGTTCTTACAAGAATTATACTTTGCTGCTTGAACCTGCAAAAGGTAATCTTGAGTTTCATTAAATTCGAAATTCTACCCAAAACTTCAGTTCCGGGGGGGGGGGGGGGGGGGGATTTTCATCTTATTCGTATTTCATAACGAAGTGAACATCCATAAACTCAAGATTGAGCCCCAAACCTGGCATACGTATAAGAATGGCTTGGTGTAGCTGACGAGTAAAATTACTTGCTAAACAACTCTATCTAACATGTACAGTTCCCATAATGCATGTAGCTACACGGGTAACCAGTGTTAACGTTCCACTATCTTAGCAGAATTCGGGGCAGACTAGAAAAAACTAACGAGTAAACAAGAAGTAAAGTTACTTATCACCTTGATCTCATCCTCGATCTTGGAGATCCGCGACAGGATGCTGGCGATGATGTCCTTGAGTGGCGACTTTGTTGGGTACTTTCCCTCATCCCACACAAACCTGCGCGAAAATCCAAGGCCAAGCTTCAGTTAAGCTAAGCAGACGCGGCCGTGAAAACCAACAGCTAAATGCATGCGCAGACCTGGAGAGGTAGGAGTCGACTGGGACGCCGTCGACGGTGATCAGGGCGCCACCCTCGCCGGCGCCTCCGTTGCGCTCCAGGTCCTCGATCTGCCTCCTGATCCTGTGCGAGGCCCCCTCGATGAAGAGGTTCGACTGCACGCCCGGAAGCACAGAGACAGACAACGATCAGAATACCCTAACACTAGCGAGCGAGATTATATAAAGCTTGTAGGGGAGGAGGGGGCGCACCCTGATGAGGTCGTCGCTGAGGGCGAGGAGGGAGTCGAGCGTGCCGCCTTTGAGGGCGGGGACCGTGAACTGCAGGAGGGAGGCGGAGGAGGGAGTGATCAAGCTCGGGGAGATTGAATTGAAGTAGCTAGAAGAGAGGATCGCGGAGGAGGTGCTTGCTATATATGCTTACGCGGTATAGGGGGGTGTCGATGGCGTGCTGAGAGATGGAGTCCTCGAGGCTGCGCCAGAGGGAGTTTTCGGCGGCGGCGACGTCGCCGCCGGCGGGTTGTACGGGGAGGGCGGCGATCAAGTATTTCGTCGGCATGGTCGATCACCCGAGGTCCGAGGTTGTTTCAACTTTTAACTTCACGTTGTTTCGGTTTGAATCTCCTAGTACATATGGATATGTGGATATTGATGGCCCGAGACGAGAAGATGTTTCGGTTGTGTTTCCCTTGTGGTAATCCGTCCGGTCCTCTAACTGCAGGCCTGGTTGCAAGCAGGAGCAAGTGTCTTGCAGAACAATTTAGTCCAAATTAAAGCAGGCGTCCGAACATGGCACGTCGGGCATGCACACACGTGGCAAATGACGTGTCTCTATTCAGGATATTTGGGTCCGTTTGGATCACGCCCCAACCAGCCCCACCAAAAAATTGACGAAATATTTTGTCGCCGCAATCTCACTAACGCGTGGGTGTGAAAGCTGAATGGACCGAAAAATTGTCTACCGATTCGAAATGTTGGTGCTAATCCAAACGGGCGCCCATAGTAGTGGTCAACGGGGAATTTTTTGGTAGAGGCGCCCCGTGGCTGCATTCCAAACATGCCCTTTAGGCGGGATTTTAGTGCTGAAAACATCCGTTAAGCAATGGGCATGCTCAAGCTATGGCAAACGAAGATGAAAAGATGTTGCCCATGACTTTCTCCTAACTTGGCCGCTCTTTTGTGCCGCATCTATCCACTTCCTTCGACAAAACTGGCCTGAGGTCATCTATGGTGATCGGTCAGCACATGACTAGGCGGCATGGACGTGAACTGGGTAGCATCCTTTTGAACTATAGTTAGTCATTTAAATTCTTTAGGTAGGACAGGGTTTTTAGATGATCATGACTGGTAATAATGTGTGCGATGAACTTATGCATGTAAAATCTGACGTTGAAACATATTGCATGGTAAATGTGGCACTAAATTTTGAATATTTAAAACTTTACTTGGACCACAGGAACTTACACAATGGACCATAAGTGGGATGATATGTACATGAAACAACAGAGTTGTCTAAGAGATTGTGTATTTGGCGAACAAGAGCTCTCTTCTTTCGCGCGCGCGGGGGGGGGGGGGGGGGGGGGGGGGACTAGATAGTATTTCAAACTTTTAGCATTATGAGTCTTCAAATGTATCCATAGTCAGTTTTTCTTTTTCTTCGGTGCAAGTTATATTGCATTATTGCCATGTGTGGTGCGAACGATGATGGAGTCATTATTATCACGCTACCAATTGGCCATGGCCACTTACTAGTCCTCTTAGGATATCCCGACGTCAACACCGGTCATCGCCCGTATCCCACGAAGAGTTCATAAACTCAGCAAGGTGGCCAATGAGGCAATAACCCAATCATAAAGCTTGTTTGATGAAATGCTTCGGAGAGTAGTCTCTGGGTTAACTAGAATTTGTTTTGTAAATGCTCTTTAGTTCCAAAATATAGTGCACATTTAAATGTTTATGGTCTTTGATATATGCATTTTTTATGGTCTTCGATATATGACATTGACAACCAATATGTACAAAACACACGGATTCAACATATACAGATTGTATATTTATATTTTTCTTGCAAAATACTTTTAGTCCCGAAAGTAACCTTCTACTCCCGAGCTCAAATGCACCAGCCCTGAATAGTACTTCCTCCATTCCTAAATGAAAGTCTTTTTAGAGATTCCACTATAAACTACATACAGATGTATATAGACATATTTTAGAGTGTAGATTCACTCATTTTGTTTCATATGTAGTCCATAGTGAAATAGCCAAAACGACTTATATTTAGGAACGGAGGGAGTAAAAATATAAAAAGTAGACAAAATCAAAATATTCAGAGTTTTTTGGCAAAAAACATTGTCGGATTTGCAAATGTGAAGGAAAAACATTCCTAATTCTCTAAAAAGAAAAAAAAACAAATCAGTGCTTCAAATTGCTTTAAAAAATAGTATTTTCTGGAGCATTGAATTTTTTGCCTAGAGCATTAGGAATGTTTTTTCTTCATGAAAAATCACACGCATGTGCATTCAACGATGTTTGTGCAAAAAAAATTCATTTTTTTAACTAATGTTTTTTCGATTTTACGATTCATGAGGATATATTTGAGCTCGGATTAGAAGCTCCTGTGTTTCAAAAAGTTCACTCCGGATATATTGCCTTGCTTTTTGGGTAGGATGAAACATTTTTTTGCTTTGACGCAGAATTTGCGGTTGTCGTCCAGCGGCAGAACGACAAACGAGCATCGTGGGTCGCCGGCCCACGACGATGGTGGGCGCATGGGTCGGGTCTTCGGGCTTTCGAGGCTATCGTCCAAGTCAGCTGGACGACTGGAAACCCAGCCAGCCGACGCCCAGCCTTTTGCAGTTTTGCTATGCCTGTCTCCTCCTATGTCGCTGCTGCGCCGAAACAGATCCAGAGAGAGGTGAGGGGGATGAGCTCGAGCTCGGTGGAGGGAGGAGATGGCCGGGAAGAGGAACCGCTCCAGCGGAGGAGAAGAGGTCGACGACGAGGGGAACCGCCCGGGGGAGGAGAAGAGCTCGAAGAAGAGGGGAACGCTTCCTCGCATGGTATGTATGGCTTTATTTCTGGTCAGTACTTTGTGTAGATCTAAATAGCAATACGCACTAGGCTGTGTTGATATTTGTCTAAAAATTATGCTTATTATTGGAGATTGTTTTGTTTATGTGTTGGAGTGTGCAGTGTCTGAAAAATGTACTGTTACGTGTTTAATTTTTTGCTTAGTTATTTATTCGATTGTAGTAATACACTAATACTGAAGTATTATTATAACTTAATGCACGGCACCTTAGCTAATACTGTAAAAAATTAATGGGATTGATCTCGCTGAATTAAGCCATGTTTGCCTCTAACCAATCCGTAGACGCAGACATCAGATAAGTGAATGATTGACTGACATTTAGCTTCTCTCAAACTCTCTAGACCATTCATGTGTTCGTTTAATTCTAAAGTTGTAAAAGGGTGCTGAATTCATCCATGTTCCATTGCATCTATCTGGTTCGGAGAGGCCAAACATCTCGCCAAATCCTTCATGTTGCCCTAGCTTGTTTGTTCAATCCTAAAATTTTAATGGGGTTGATATCACTGATTTCAGCCATGTTGCCTTGCCTCTAACCGATTGGGAGAGGCCGAACATTTGGTAAGCGAACGATTGGTCGACATGATCCTTCGCAATATGTTGTCAATATCAAGCAGTAATCAATATCAAATGGAAGTTGTTGCCGTCAGAAGCACTAGAGACCAGGTATCTTGGCCTGACCATGCAATGCTCGGTAAAATCTTCAGGTCGCATTAGTGCAACCCACTGAGAAGAAATTCGTGTTAGAAGGAGACGGGCATAGCAAAGAAAGCGGTGTTGGCACGAGCACTCAGAGGGAGTTCCGTCTTGTGTACCAGAGGCAAACAATACTAGATGACTAAGGCAAAGCTAGTATTCGATGTCACCGTGGAGGAGACGGCCGTTCACCGAGTGATGCGGCAGTTTGGAAGACACCAAGTGTTTCCTCCCCCACCAAGACATCCCATTCAACCTCACATTCACAAGTACTCCCTCCGTTCCAAATTACTCTCGCAGAAATGGATGTATCTAGAACTAAAATACATCTAGATACATCCATACCTGCGACAAGTAATTCGGAACGGAGGAAGTATGTGCATATCTAATTTGGCAACTAAATTTACTACAGTATCATATATTTGCCCCGCCAACAGATCCTATTCAACCTCACATCCAGAACTGCATGCATATATTTTTGTTGGAAGCTAAGCTTATTGTCATATGTTTTTCTCACTTATATTAAAAAAACATCATTTGTAGGTACGGCGGCAAGGGTGGAAATAAGACGGCACATAATTGGGAAACAAAATTGAGACCATTCGTTGAGCAGTGGAAAACAGCAAGCTCGGTTCACTGGCACGAGGAGGCGCTCTTCGACCGAGCTGCGCATGAGGCTCACCTACGGTGGTACCGGCCTCAGACGAGATTGCGCTGCATACCAAGAGCTGACCCTGAGGACATGGAGACGGCTCACACTTCGGCTTCGGAGACGTACTACAGTTCTTCAGTGACCAGCGTCATAGATCACTCGGTAAGCAATATGGTTACATCATTTATTCAGTTCATATTTGGGAACCATAAGAAGTGACCGATTTCTAACTGTTAGGGAATTTGCAGGCCCAGTTGATGCTGGAGGCTCAAGAGGAGACTGCCGTGATAATTAACCGAGTGACCATGGGGATCGAAATGACTCCGTCCGAGAATCTAGCAGCGTGGCAGCGTACTTAGAGCAAGCTGCGGAGGATCTTCGAGACTTTGAGGCATAGGGTGCATCTGACACCCTGTCTAGTCGCGAAGCATACACTCCCCCATGCCCCTCACACCATGCTAGGCCGATGTTCCAGCCAACGGTCCGCCTGCTGCCTCCACCTTCCCCTATGCAGTCCGGTGGCTCCTCCTGGTACCACCAGCCTCACCCCCCTCCTGCTCAACTCTCAGTGATGGTGACAACAGGTATATATCAGTGCTAATATACTAATTACTGTTTTAGTGATCGTGATGTTGTAACTATGATTTTCCTATGAAACCTGCATGACTCATATGCATGCTCTTTGCGGGTTCACCAGATACTCCACCACCGCCGGCCACACAGGTCACCCTGGCCATGCCACCTCCGGCGCAATCCCATACCCGCAAGAGACATCGCCATCCTACTCGTAGTCGTAGAAGTGCTGCGCAGGGTTGTGGACAGCGAGGACAGGAGGACGAAACAGGTGCTTAGGATGAACAGACGGTTAGTGGTGTCCCACTATGTGATTTGACTTTCTTGACGTCATTATATCCATATATGTAGCACTATTCAACTTTGTGGTAAAAAGCACATATTCCTTTTCATAAAACTATAAAGACACATATTCAACTCTGCAGACATTATAGTAGCATGATGCATCCTGAGGCAGACTCCTTTGAGAAACAATACAATACTTCAAATAAACAGCAGAGCGATTCCTTTCGGATTTTTCTCTGATAAATGGCAAATATTATTACATTACCAGAAGTTCAAGAGAGAAATGAAAAATATCTTCAAAACAATTAACTTTGTTTAACACACAAGGCATACTGCGGATATGCAGTGCCTTCACTAGCTCATTCAGTTTCTTCACTCTAGAGAAATTCATCTGCTTTAAATTTCGCCATCCCAAAGGTCCTCCAAGGTTTTGTAAACGCTTAGAGGGTGAACCGCAAATTCCCCTTTCATCAACCTTGCCTGCATTTTTCAAGTCAAACCAGATATCAGATGTGAATAATGAAAGGGTAAGGACCGGAGCTATCCGATGATATATTGCCGAGAAAAGAATGGTCTTTGAGCTTTGAAGTATTGTCGATTTTTAAGTTACGTTAGATAACAGAAGAAACAAGCGTTAAGACTTCAGACATGCCTGTTTGATTTCAGAGAACTTTGCCACTAAATCTTCAGGAATGGACCACTCAAATATGCCAAAGTTCTCCTTGATCCTTGCTTCATTGGTGCTTTTTGGAAGTACACTCTGACCCATTTGAAGACACCAGCGCAAGGCAACCTGAGCAGGCGTCTTCTGCAACTTCTCGGCAACAGAGATGACAATAGGATTGCTAAGGACGATAGCCCCACTGACCCCAGGTAGAGATGATCCAGGCGAACCTAACGGCGAAAATGCCTGCAAGTGACAGTTTATGACAACACATGGAAGCGGCGCAGTACTGATTATCAACAAACCAAGATATCAGCTTACAAAACTGAAAGAAATGCTACAGCATTAGACATATCAAGCTTACAGAAAGATGAACACCCCTCGAATGGCATAGTTTTTGGAGCTTGTCTTGCTGCCAAATCAGATGACATTCAACCTGGTTGACTGCTGGAGGCACACGTGCAATGGCAAGCAAATCCTCAATCTTCTTGCAAGAGAAGCTACTCACACCAATTGCTCGAGCTTTGCCAGAGTCGTATAGCTTCTCCATCGCTTCCCATGTAGCAGGAATATCAGGTGGGAGAATGTTTTCATGGCTCGGCGCAGTCCCTTTCTTTATACGGATTGGAGCATGAATCTGCAAAATAAGGTCATTTCAACAACCAAACGGGGTAATAACTGGTGTGCAGTTAAAGCAGTTATGTTGTGCACAATTATTAATGTACTCAGTTTAACACATTTGTATTTACAATTCTCTTTTATATATTCTCAAAAACAGATCAGTCTTGACTATATAATTTAGTTTCAGTTATTATCATCAAAATATAAATGTCTTCTCACATTTTTATTTCATTTTGCAATTAGAACTGTCTGTGTAAGAGCTATGGCTGCACAAATTAGAACCCCAATATGATAATCCTAGTGTGTTTTCCATTTTTTGGTGTGCAACTAACACCTAACGACCATCCCTAAAAAAATACCGAAGGACCGTACAAAAACATAATTAACCCTGGACAAGAATATTGCCAAGCCATGCAGAGGTAATAAGAATTTGGATCAAGAAGAGGTCTTTGCTCCTTACCTTCTGGTATTCAATTAGCTATTGGTATATCTTAGTACATAAGTGTGAAAAATAATAACTGAATGTACTATGAAGCATAGGAATTTACGAGGAACAGATCTAAGAAGTCAAGCTGCAAATCTTTAAGAGTAGTGCAAATTGCCTCTGGAACATCTTCAGGTGCATGATCACCAGACCTGCGAAATTAAGAATATTCCTGACAGGATGGAAATTATTTCACATGTTCCCTTAATTGAGGTTGGGGAATGAATCCTAACCATAGCTTAGAGGTGATAAACAAATCTTCACGCTTAACCACACCATCCTCAAATAGTTTCTTCAAAGCGAAACCAACCTACACAAATAATATTTCATATTAGTAGAAATGTTTCCAAACCAAAATAATAATATTGAAACACTAGAAGGCTTCTTGGAATGTGTACTTGCTACTTCCAGTTTCATTGACCTACTTGCACACACCCCTAAAAAAATGCTACCTTGCACACCCTTTTTGTCATCGCATTGTTGTGTATGATTCTAAATTTCAGAGCTGAAGTATTTCCTTCTCACTTATCAATTATCATCAATACATTTCCGCAATATTGTTTTGAGAAAAAAATATGCATTGAATTTTGGCATAATAACTGTATGCACATAATATATCAAAATTAAAAGCTTTTCATGTGGTAACATACACATTTAGACAAGTACAGTATTCATGTGGGATCAAACAATGACGGACTAGTAAAACATACACCAACATTGTTTTGCGGAGCACTCCAATTTAAGCATTTAACCTGTTATTACACAAAAAAGAAAAGAAAAAAGGTTGCAGCATGCACATTGAGCTATTGAAGGGACAAACATGTGATGTAACGGTCACGCTATGGTGCATGTAATTACTAATACCTGTTTCTCGTTGCGGTACACTGGAGCACAATCAATATGCCGATATCCAGCCTGCCGGAAAAGCATGGAACTTTTAGAAGGGAAAAAATAAGGGATAGAGATTGATATATATCTCAGGGCTCCGGAGCAGAAGCATGTGGAAAATTCAAAAGTCAACTTGAGGCAACTGAATGAACAGAGATTTCTACACAGGTCGCCAATTTTATCCACCATTAAAAAATCACCCTAATGGAGCTAACTTGATCCACAATTAAAACCTCATCCTAATGGATTCTACAGGCCCCAGGTAACACAAAGCTGAACCTAGCTTGATGGGGTGAGCACTTAATATCCAAGACCATCAAGAAGGGATTAAAGCGACAGGAAAAGACCTTGACAGCAGCGTAGATGGCGTCGCCGACAACATCAGGCTCTATCTGCCATGTGCCGAGGCCGACCGATGGCATCCTTGCGCCGGTGTTGAGGACGAAGGACCCGGCCATCTTTGCTCTTTGGGGCAAGATAGACGAGAGAGAGACTGTCAAAGAAGATGGGTACGGTGGGCTTGGGGTTGCTGCTGGGGTTATCTATTCGCTTTGCAATAAATTAGACATATCAATGTAACAGAGTGATCGACACACACATAATGTATGTCATCAGTGACAGGACTGTAAAGAGCTGATTGGACTGAGTACACTTTTCTAGAAGATGGGTCCTCTTCGCTGTTGTGGACAAGAATTTGACCAAAAGTGGATCGGTGCGGAACAAACGGTCATTAGCCAAATTAGGGACTGCAGCATATAGGCACAACTACGTACATCACAGGAATTTGATGGATGTAGCACGGCACAACACGGGGAGCAGCATCAACTCCTTGTGAAGGAACGGAAACTTTGTGCAGAATCTCTGCAGAATGATTTAACGGCGTTATCTGAAATGGACACGCCTCTTTTGGTTGTGCTTAGGACGGACAGACGGTTAGCACTATTCAACTTTGTGATAAAAAAGCACACCATACTTGTCTAGAAAGAATAACTAAAGGCACACACACACTATAGTAGCATGACAAAACCGAAATCAGATTTCTTTGAGAAACAGCACAAGACTTCAAATGAACAGCAGATCGGTTCCTTTCGGAAACTTCTCAGATCAGTGGCACAGATTATTAGTTTATCAGATGTTTTCAAGAAAGAAATGAAAAATATCTGTAAAGTAGTAACTAATTAACTTCATTCAACATACATGGCATGCTGCATATATGCAGTGCCTTTCACTTGCTCATTCGTTCACTCTCGAGAAGTTCATGTGCTTTGAATTTCTCCATCCCAAAGATCCTCCAAGGTTTTGTAAACGCTTAGAGGGTGGACTGCGAATTCTGCTTTCAGCAACCTTTCCTGCATTTTTCAGATCAAACCAGATGTCAGATGTGAAGAATGAAAGGGTAAGCACTCTGATGCTATCAAATGCTATATTGCCGGAAAAATAATGGTCTTGATCTCTGAAGGATTGCCTATTTCCATGTCCATATCGAGTTAGATAGCAGAAGTAACAAAAATGGACGAGAAGTCAATGCCATGAGGCTTCAAACATGCCTGTTTGATTTCGGAGAACTTGGCCATCAAATCTTCGGGAATGGACCAATCAAATATGTCATAGTTCTCCTTAATCATTGCTTCATCGGTGCTTTTTGGAAGTACACTCTGGCCCATTTGAAGACCCCAGCGTAAGGCGACCTGTGCAGGCGTTTTCTGCAACTTCTCGGCAACAGAGATGACAATAGGATTGCTAAGGACACTAGTCCCACTGACCACAGATAGAGGTGATCCAGGCGAACCTAATGGTGAATATGCCTGCAACAACACAAGTGGCAGGTTATGACAGCATATGGGAGTAGCAGTACAGATTGTCAAAAAACCGAGTGTAGGGGCAGCTTTACAAGACTGAAAGAAATGCTACAGCATTAGAGATGACATATCAAAGCTTACAGAAAGATGAACACCCCTCGACTGGCATAGTTTGCGGAGCTTGTCTTGCTGCCAAATCGGATGACACTCAACCTGGTTGGCCGCTGGAGGCACGCGTGCGACGGCAAGCAAGTCCTCCATCTTCTTGCAAGCAAAGTTACTCACACCAATTGCTCGAGCTTTGCCAGAGTCATATAGCTTCTCCATCGCTCCCCATGTAGCAGTGATATCCGGTGGAAGCAAATTTTCAGGGCTCAGTGTAGTTCCTTTTTTGATGCGGACTGGACCATGAATCTGTAAAGTAAGGTAATTTCAACAACCAAATCAGATAATAGGTAGCGTACACTTAAGGGACAGTTTTGTTGTGCTCACTGTTAAAAAAAAGTCAGCTATTAGTATAGAATGGGGACTGCTGCCAATTTATGCAAGAACTATGGCATAGATATCCAATCTGGTAATTCTAGTATGATTTCTTCTTTTGGATTGCAACTAATATGTAGTGACTATAGGCTAGCACTGTATAAGAATAGGGCCAAGCCATACGGAAAATAATTGGGAACTCATGATATTGTTTGCTCCTTCCATTTCAATGTTCAGTTAATTATAGGCACATCTACATATATACCAGTTAATTAAACGGATAATTGAGTTTAATACCAAGGATAGGAATTTACGAGGAACAAATCTAAGAAGCCAAGGTGCAAATCTTTAAGAGTAGTGTCAATTGCCTCCGGCACATCTTCAGGTGCATGATCACCAAACCTGGATAATTCAGAGGCAAGACGGGAATTATTTCACATGTTCCTTTAACCGAGGCTGGGAAATGAAGCCTAACCATAGCTTAGAGGTGACAAACAAGTCTTCACGCTCAATCACACCATCCTCAAACAATTTCTTTAAAGCCAAGCCAACCTACACAAGTAATTAATACTTCGATTTAGTTAGAAATATTTCCAAATCAAAATAATAACATTTGAACTCTAGAAGGCTTCTTGAAATGTGTGCTTGTTATTTCCACTTTCATTGATACTCCCTCCGGTCTTTTTTAGTCCGCATATAATTTTGTCCAAAGTCAAAGTATGTCTATTTTGACCAAATTTATAAAAATACGTATCAACATTCACAATGCCAAATCAACATTGCTAGATTCATTACGAAATGTAGTTTCATAGTATATATATTTGGTATTGTAGATGTTGATATTTTTTAATATAAATTTGGTCAAACTTTGTAAAGTTTGACTTGACGCAAATCTAATACGCGGAGTAAAAAGGACCGGAGGGAGCATATACTACTTTGCACACCCTTTTTGCCATCTCATTGTTTGTCCCTGCTTCTAAATTTCAGAGCTGACGTATTTCCTTCTCACTTGTCCCTTTTAAAAGCATGCTCTTCATGTCGTAGAATTCAAATATTTAGACCAACATGATATTCATGTGGGATTAAACAATCATGGACTAGTGAAACATACACAAACTATTGTTCTGCTGACTAATCAGTCCAAATGAAGTATTTAACCCGTTACACACAAAAAAAAAAACGGGTTGCAGCATGCACATTGAGCTATTGAAGGGACATACATGCGACCGAATACTGTGGTGCAAGTATAATTACTAATACCTGTTTTTGTTGTTGTTGAGAGAACTAATTAATATACCTGTTTCTGATTGTGGTATGCTGGAGCACAATCGATATGCCGATATCCAGCCTGCCAGAAAAGCATGAAGCTTTCAGAAAGGAAAACAAGGGAAATATATTTGATATTATCTCAGAACTTCATAACACAAGCACGTGTTTGTTGAAGTGAGCAGGTAATACCCAAAGATTCACAAAACCATCAAGGATGATTAAAGCGACAGGAAATGACCTTGACAGCAGCGTAGATGGCGTCGCCGACAACATCAGGCTCTATCTGCCATGTGCCGAGGCCGATCGGTGGGATCCTTGCGCCGGTGTTCAGGACGAAGGACCCGGCCATCTTTGGAGCAAGGTAGAAGAGGAAGACTATGGAAGATGATGGGTACGGTGGGCTTGGGGTTGGTTGTGGGGGTATATCTATTCGTTCTGCAGCAACTACACATAATATATTGCGACCCTGTGACCGGCATACACTCCATTATCAGTGATACTATAAGATTGTAAAGAGTGACTGACCGACCGACACATGATTTTATATCCCTTCATTTGTTTTTTTTTTCATTCGCTGACGCGTAGGTAGGGAGAGAGAACGTGAGTTGACTTGCCACATTTGACCGGAATATCATACGGGGAGCCAATGGAGCTATACGGGGAGCCAATGGCCATATAATCACCAAATATCATATTTATTGACATCATTCTTTAGTACAATACCAAAGTAAAACCTGTTGAGACAAGTACAGTGATCACCGGTACATTTTACTTCATATTCAAGATGAATTTTGAAAAGGCATACGACAGAGCTAAGTGGCCTTTTTGTTCAACAAGCGCTCGTAATGAAGGGTTTCTCTCCTAAGGGGTAGTGTATTTGTCAAGGTCAATGATGACATTGGTTACTACTTCTAGACAAATAAGGGCCTCCGACAGGTAGACATTTTGCATAATACTGTGGTGGATATTCTTGCAATCCTTGTTGAGCGTGCCAAGGCAAAAAATTAACTTTATTGAACACACAAGGCATGCCTTCACAACGTTCTTCAGGTTGTTCACTCTAGAGAAGTTCATGTCCTTTAAATTTCGCCATCCCAAAGGTCCTCCAAGGTTTTGTAAACGCTTAGAGGGTGAACTGCGAATTCTGCTTTCAGCAACCTTTCCTGCATTTATTTTTTGCAGATCAAACCGGATATCAGATATGAAGAATGCAAGGGCAAGCACTTTGAGCTATCGAATGATATATTGCCAAGAAAAGAATGGTGATAATCTCTCAAGGATTGCTGATTTCCATGTAGCGCCAGCAACAAAAATGGACGAGAAGTCAATGATATGCGATACCAGAAGAAACACATGTGTTGAGGTTTGAGACATGCCTGCTTGATACCGGAGAGCTCCGCCATCAAATCTTTGGGAATGGACCAATCAAATATGTCAAAGTTCTCCTTAATCCTTGCTTCATTGGTGCTCTTTGGAAGTACACTCTGACCCATTTGAAGACCCCAGCGCAAGGCAACCTGCGCAGGCGTTTTCTGCAACTTCTCGGCGACAGAGATGACAATAGGGTTGCTAAGGACACTAATGATCCCAGGTAGAGGTGATCCAGGTGAACCTAATGGCGAAAATGCCTGCAACAACACGAGTGGCAGTTTTTCACAACATATGGGAGTGGTGCAGTGCCGATTATCAGCAAACGGAGGTAGCAGAAGCTTACGAAACTGAAAGAAAATGCTACAGCACTGTAGATGACTTATCGAACTTACAGAGAGATGAACGCCCCTCGAATGGCATAGTTTACGGAGCTTGTCTTGCTGCCAAATCAGATGACACTCAACCTGGTTGACAGCTGGAGACACGCGTGCGACGGCAAGCAAATCCTCCATCTTCTTGCTAGAAAAGTTACTCACACCAATTGCTCGAGCTTTGCCAGAGTCATATAGCTTCTCCATCGCTCTCCATGTAGCAGGAATATCAGGTGGGAGAAAGGTTTCAAGGCTCGGCGTTGTTCCTTTCTTGATGCGGATTGGACCGTGAATCTGTAAAATAAGGTCATTTCAACAACCAAACGAGGTAATAAGTGCGTGCAATTAAAGCAGTTTTAACGGTGCTTTGTTGTTCATTTACTCAGTTCACCAGAGTTGTTTTTGCAATTTTCTTTCATATATTCTCAAATAGAAAATTCAAAAAAATATATTCTCAAATACAGAATAACCTTGAAAACATGTTTAGTGCCAGTAATTATCATGAAATTATAATTATCACTAATCTATGCAAGGGCTATGACAAAGAAATTCTATATGGAATCCTAGCGTGTTTTCCATTTTTGGTGTGCAACTAATAGCTACCATCCCTAAAAATTAATCCCCCCAATCCAAATTAATTGTCCCAGCTTTAGTAGTACAACGTTAGTACTCCCTCTGTAAAGAAATATAAGAGCATTTAGATCACTACTAAAGTTGTACTAAAGCTGCGACAATTAATATGGATCGGAAGGAGTACCTAAGGACCATACGCAAACATAATTAGCTCTGGACAAGAATATTGCCAAGCTATGCAGAAATAGTATCAAGCAGAGGTTTTTGCTCCTTACCTTTTGGTATTCAGTTAGTTATAGGTATATCTCAGTACATAACTGTAAACAAACGAATGACTGAATATACTACCAAGCATAGAAATTTACGAGGAATAAATCTAAGAAGTCAAGCTGCAAATCCTTAAGAGTAGTGCCAATTGCCTCTGGCACATCTTCAGGTGCATGATCACCAGACCTGCAAAATTAAGAATATTCTGACAAGATGGAAATTATTTCACATGTTCCCTGAAATTGGGAAATGAATCCTAACCATAGCTTAGATGTGATAAACAAATCTTTGCGCTTAACCACACCATCCTCAAATAATTTCTTCAAAGCCAAGCCAACCTACACAGGTAATACTTCATATTAGTACAAACATTCCCAAATCAAAATAATACTATTGCAACTCCAGGAGGCTTCTTGATATGTGAACCTGTTTTCCAGTTTCATTGTTCTACTACCTTGCACACCCTTTTTGCCATCTCATGTTTGTGTCTGATTCTAAATTTCAGAACTGCACTGAAGTGTTTCCTTCTCACTTATCAGTTATCATCAACATATTTTCCCAGTATTGTTTTGAGGACAAAAAATATGCGTTGAATTTCAGCACAGAAACTATATGCACATAATATATCAAAATTAAATGCTTTTTATATCATAAAATTCACATTTAGACCAATGTAATATTCATGTGGGATCAACCAATCATGGACTAGTTAAACACACACTAGTATTGTTTTGCTGAGAGTACTAATCAGTCCAATTCAAGTATTTAACGCGTTACTCGAAAAAGAAAAGAAAAATGTTGCAAGTAATCACTAATACCTGTTTCTCATTGCGGTACACTGGAGCACAATCAATATGCCGATATCCAGCCTGCCGGAAAAGCATGGAACTTTTAGAAGGGAAAATAAGGGAAAGAGTTATATCTCAGGGCTTCAGAACACATGCGTGCGCAAAATTCAGAAGTTAAGTTGAGTTCACTGAATGAACACAGATTTCCACTTAGGATACAATTCGATCCACAGTTAAAACTCATCCTAAGGATTCTATAGGCCCTAACCTACCTTGATGAAATGAGCAGGTGATTCGAGCTCACCTCCACATACAGATATATCTTGGATTCACAAAACCATCAAGAAGGAATTAAAGGGACAGGAAAAGACCTTGACAGCGGCGTAGATGGCGTCGCCGACAACATCAGGCTCTGTCTGCCATGTGCCGAGGCCAATCGATGGGATCCTTGCGCCAGTGTTCAGGACGAAGGACCCGGCCATGTTTGGAGCAAGAGGCTAGAAGAGAAAGACTATGGAAGAAGGGTACGGTGGGCTTGGGGTTGGTGGTGGTGGTGGGTGTATATCTATTCATTCTGCAGCAACTACACATAATGTAGGCCATCTTTGGAGCAAGGTAGAGGAGAAAGACTATCAAAGAAGATGGGTACGGTGGGCTTTGGGTTGCTAGTGGAGGTATCTATTTGTTCTGCGGCAACTACACATAATGTATGAGACAGAGTGACCGACACACTCCACTATCACTTTATCAGTGATATAAGATTGTTAAAGAGCTAGACTTTTCTAGAAGATGGGCCCTCTTTGCTGTTGTGGACAAGAATGTGACCAAAAGTTTATCTGTGCAGAACGGATGAGGCGCAGGGGGGTAGCAAGGAAAACAAAGGAGGCGGAGAGACTGAGGCACGGAATTCCTCGGTGAGAAAAATGATCGTTGATTGCATTGCCGTTGTTTTTCAATGAACAAAACTAGGGCGCGTAAGTTTTAGAAATGAGAAACTAAAGGCGCACATCATATATAGTAGTACTTGGTACATACACTCCAGGTGAACTTCAGAGCGGTTCTTTTCGGGGGGTTTTATCTGAACCCTACATTATCAGGTGTTCAAGAAATAAAGGAAAATTATCTCCATGACAATCAACTTTATTTAGTAAGCATGGAGTGTCTTTGGCTGGCTCATTCGGTTTGTTCGCTCCGGAGAAGTTCACATGCTTCAGATTTCGCCATCCCAAAAGTCCTCCAATGTTTTGTAACCGCTCAGAGGGTGAACTGCAAACTCCGCCTTCACCAACCTTACCTGCATTTTTTTCCAAATCAAACAAAATGTCGAATGAGTTTCTCCAGTGATATGGGAGTATATCTCTGAGAAAAGAATGGTCTGGTCTTTGGAGGATTCTCCATTGCCATGTGCATATCGTTACACTACAAGATTCAGGACTTTGGGAGAACCATGTGCTGAGACTTGAGACATGCCTGTTTGATGTCGGAGAATTTTGCCATCAGATCTTCAGGAATGGACCAATCAAATATGTCAAAGTTCTCCTTGATCCTTCCTTCGTTGCCGCTTCTTGGTAGTACACTCTGACCCATCTGAAGACCCCAGCGTAACGCGACCTGCGCAGGCGTTTTCTGCAGCTTCTCGGCAACAGCCACGGCAATAGGGTTGCTAAGGACACTAGCCTCACCTAATGGTGAATGTGCCTTCAACAAAAAGAAGTCGCAGTTTATGACAAGAAACATGTGCATTTGCTGCTTATTTGCAAGCTAAGGTAGTAGCTTACCGAAACTGAAAGAATGCTATAATATTTGTAATGAGCTTACAGAAAGATGAACACCCCTTGACTGGCATAGTTCACGGAGCTTGTCTTGCTGCCATATAGGATGACACTCAACCTGGTTGACTGCTGGAGGCACGCGTGCGACGGCGAGCAAGTCCTCCATCTTCTTGCAAGTAAAGTTACTCACACCGATTGCTCGAGCTTTGCCGGAGTCGTATAGCTTCTCCATCGCTCCCCATGTAGCAGGGATGTCAGTTGGGATCAAATTTTCAGGGCTGTGCGTGGTTCCTTTCTTGATACGGATTGGACCATGGATCTGTAATATAAGGTCATTTCAACAACCAAATAGACACATGTCAGTATAAAGCGGTTAAATGTACATACAAATAACTGAATGTACTATGAAGCATGGGAATTTACGAGGAACAAATCTAGGTAGTCAAGCTGCAAATCTTTCAGAGTAGTGTCAATTGCCTCTGGTACATCTTCTGGTGCATGATTACCGGACCTGCAAAATTAAGAACATTCCTGACAAGACAGAAATTGTTTCACCTGTTGCTTTAACTGAGGCTGGGAAATGAAAACTAACCATAGCTTAGAGGTGATAAACAATGCTTCACGCTTAACCACACCATCCTCAAATAATTTCTTCAAAGCCAAGCCAACCTACGAAAGGTCAATCGGTTTAGAGACCTACAAAATGATAATATCGCAAAACTAGAAAACTTCCTCAAGTGTTTTCTTGTTTTCCAGTTTCATTGATGTACTGTGTGTCAGCACACACAGGACACGGACACACCCTTTTTGCCATCTTATTGCTGGTGCCTGATTCTATGTTTCAGAACTCAAGTATTTCCTTCTCATATGAAGGTATATTTCCTTCAAAATTACTACTCCCTCCGTTCACTTTTGTAAGTCATTTCAGACAACTCAAAGTGGGTAGTTTTATACATTGTCTGAAATGTCTTTAAGGTCTTATAAAAATGAACAGAGGAAGTATTAGAAAAATGTGCACTAAATTTCAGCACAAAAACTACAGACCTATCAGATATGCGTATAACGTACCGAAATTAAAAGGATATGCTTTCCATATGATAAAATCCAAACATCTACAATGATACAATATTGTGGGATCACACATTCATCGACATGACACTTAGGGTGTGTCTGGTTGGTATACTAAGTCTCCACACTTTACCACTCTCCAAGTTAGGCAAGTTTGACTGAGTTAGGCCCCGGTTTGGTTTGCAGCCACACTTAGGGCAAGATTCCTTTCATGCAAACTAGACCCCACATGTCAGAAAAGTGTTTTTTTTTCGAAAAGGAGGATTACTCCCGGCCTCTGCAACATGTCAGAAAAGTGTGGCAAACTGTGGTGCCAATTTTGTGGCAAAAAGTGTGGTAAATGGTGGCAAACTTAGTATATGAACCATCCCTAAGAAAAACTTAGTATATGAACCAAACATGCGCTTAAGCATACGCCGACCATTTTGTCATAAGAGTATTGATCAGAGAGGCAGAAGCAAGCCACATTTTCGGGACAAACATGGGAGGAAAAGCTATATATGGTGCAAGTAATTACAAGTACCTCTTTCTCATTGCTGTATGCTGGAGCACAATCAATAAGCCGATATCCAGCCTGCCAGAAAAAAACATGAAACTCATAAAAGGGATGTAGTTTGATAGCATATCTGAACTGAGCGCGGTAAAGCAACAACCCATACAGGTATACATGTCCAAGATTCAGAAAACCATGAGGAAGGAATCAAGGCAGAGCTAGAGCAAGGAGAAAAGACCTTGACAGCGCGTAGATGGTGTCGCCGACAACCTCAGGTTTTATCTGCCATGTCCCAAGGCCAACCGATGGGATCCCTGCGCCTGTGTTCAGGACGAATGATCCAGCCATTTTTGGTCAAGAAAACTCAGCTAGGACTGGAGTAATATAAACTAGCAGGGAGTGAGACTACCAATTCAAACACGTAAGGATGGTGGGTGGAAGGTTCAGCGGGGTTGGGGGTAGGGTTTGGGCAATAATTTATACATAATGAACGACACGTACTTACTGTTAGTGAATGGGATCATGGCAGCTGCGATTTCTAGAAGATGTGTCATCTGTTCCTGCTGTGAAGTGAACAGACAAAGCTGTGGCAGGATTATTTTGCACAACGTAGGCATCACTTGCACAGTGTCTCGACCTATTCAGGCTGCAAGAAATGGTTCATCTTCGAGCACGTCGTGCCTTCTTTTTGCTAGATGAATAGAAGGCTCTCCTGAAAAAAGAAAAGAGCTGGCTTAGAGCTCCCCTCTTGACTTGCTTGGCCAGTTGGCCTCTTTGATGTAAGTAGAGTTGCTGGATCCATGTGGCCGGACCCCGGAGAGCCCGCTTCTCCGGGACGTCGGCGCTGCCGTGCTCACCGTAGGCGCCGGCATGATGGTGCTCGGCTTCTGGGAGGAGGTCGGCAACGGCGGACCGAGTAATCTCTGCTCACCATCTAAATAATACGCACGCTTTTCTTGTTTTTTGTTTTTTTCTCTTTCGGATTGATGATTGTTTTGATTTGCGCGGAAAAAATCCGGAGGAAATTCTATAGATCAACAAGAAAATTTATTTATTTGAACTTTATCATGCAAATTATTAATGAGAAGTTGGTTGGTATCTCGCAATCTGCCTGTCTTTTGCTCTGCATTTTCAGAAACTCTGCAGGAAGCTGGTGCACATAAGTGACGGGCAGGTATATTTCCTTATGTGGCCTTTGTTCAGGACGATGGCGTGGTTAATTCAATGACAAGACATGGAGACTATAGGTAAGCCTCTCTTTTTCCCCATCTTTGGTAACTTCTTAATTAATAATTAGTCTAACAATGAGCTGACTACATCTTCATCTTTTCACCATCATCTCTAGAGAGCTTCTCAAAGGTCCACAGTATTACGCCGGGCTTTAGATTTCGCTGCTGTAATCTTTTGGAGGACTTCTCCCGTTTCCATCGCCGTGATTTGCAATTTGTGCGCGGGTGATGGTACCAAGTTCTTTCTCATGCAGTTAAATTTTTGTCCGGTGCTACATTCTCCTTAATTTGATTGTTCAAGGGAAGGTTTCAGAAAACAGCATAACTATGTATGCTACTTCTTTTAGGTGTGGCTGACATAGCCGGGAGGCGATTCGGCTGCGCGAAGCTCCCTTACAATACCGACAAATCCTACACCGGAACCACCGCAATGTTCTTCGCCGGCTTCGTGTCATCGGTCCTGTAAGCAAAAGAGCAATTAAGTCCCAGGTCATCTTTTATTTTGTTGTCTGTAACTGTATGACTGAAACTAGAACTGAATGTGGTGTACCTGCAGCTTCATGTGCTACTTCGACCTTTTCGGGTTCGTCGAGCAGAGCTGGACCATGGCCGTTGGCTTCGGCATCACGTCGCTTGCCACGGCGACCGTCGAGTCACTCCCCGTCAGCACGCGCTTGGACGATAACCTGACGGTTCCGCTCGCCTCTACGCTCGTCGGCGGCCTGGTTTTCTACTATGTTTGTGGTGGTGGTGGTGCCGGAAGCGACGACTGGAGCACCATCTCGGCAAGTGCTGCGGTGGCCTTTGCAGGCAGTAGCTAGCACAGTGAGGGGACATTGCAGTAAATTAGAAGGCCTTGTTGGTGGTGACACTGGAATGAACTGTTCTATCTGCTTTTTTTCACAATGACTTTGGATTGACTAATGCATCAAACAAAAATGACAGAGCAGGACAAAGCTATTTGTATTTTACAACTTCCAGGGAGGATTCTGAACTCAAATCACTCATGCAAATTACTCTACATACCAGCAGAAGCGAAGCTCGAGCTCCTTCGACTGCTGATTATTACTACCGCATTATTCTGCTGCCATGGCAGCACTTGGCAGCCTCCGCTCAAGGAACAGTGACTGTTCTGTTCAGACTATATTTCACCATCCCAGATCTCTTCTTCGGATTTGAACAGGCCTTCCGGGTGAGTCCAGAATTTCCCGCGGATCAGCCTTGTTTGTTCGATTTCAGAGAAGCCGGCGAACAGGTCGCTCGGAATGGACCAGTCGAAGACGTCGAAGTTGGCCTTGATCCTCTCCTCGTGGGTGCTCTTGGGCAGCACGCTGTGCCCCGCCTGGATCCCCCACCGCAGCACCACCTGCGCCGGCGTCTTCCCCAGCTTCTCCGCCGCCGACACCACCACCGGGTGCTCCAGCACGCTGTATGCCTTGAACGTCCCCGGCGAGCCCAGCGGCGAGTAGGCCTGCATACGCATGAACTGTTGAACGCACCGGGAAAGCTACAGTAACAATGGCGTGTTTCTATACGAGAGAGACATGAACGTACGGAGAAGTGTATCCCTTTGGACGCGCAGAGGTCCCGGAGCTTGGCCTGCTGCCAGACGGGGTGGCACTCCACCTGGTTGGCCGCCGGCGGCACGCGCGCGACGGCGAGCAGCTCCTCCAGCTTCTTGCACGAGAAGTTGCTGACGCCGATGGCGCGGGCCTTGCCGGAGTCGTAGAGGCCCTCCATCGCCGCCCACGTCGCCGGTATGTCGGCCGGGATCACGTTCTCCGGGCTGAAGCCGGCGCCCTTCTTCATCCGGATCGGCCAGTGTACCTGACGAGAACGAAGAATGCATCTCAGGAATCAAAATCAAGATACCGGGTGGAAGAAACTGCAGCAATGCAGTCAGTCAGATGGCGCGCGGGCTCACGAGGTAGAGGTCCACGTAGTCGGTCTGCAGGTCCTGGAGCGTGCCATCCAGCGCCACCGGGACGTCCTCCGGCGCGTGGTTAGTGCACCTGAAAGAAGCTCAGATTGAAAATTTCGCTCGTTAACATCTCAGAAATTTTGCTCTGCAGTGTCTGAGTGGACAATGTTCACCATAGCTTGGAGGTGATGAAGAGATCTTTCCGGCTGGTTATGCCCTCGTCGAACACCTTCTTGAGAGCGAATCCGATCTGCAGAGGCGTGGTGGTTGTCTAGTGTCCTGCCTTTTGATGATGCAAATTAACATCGTTAATTTGAGAGAGGGGCGATCCGATTACCTCTTTCTCGTTGCCGTAGACCTGAGCGCAGTCGATGTGCCGATAACCAGCCTGCATTATTACGCAGGGTAAGATTCAGACGGCGGGAAGGACCGTCGGATGCCAAATTCGCACGCATTTTCCACATGATCCGAGAATTGGTTTGCAGCGACGAGGTACGCACGCACCTTGACGGCGGCGTAGACGGCGTCGCCGACGACGCCGGGCTCGGACTGCCAGGTGCCGAGCCCGACCGACGGGATCTTGGCGCCGGTGCTGAGGACGAAGTGGCTGGCCATGCCTTTAGCGCTCGTAGCTAGCGTGCGAAGAGTGTGTTTGCACTTGCAAGTGGAAATCGAGTGGAAGCTGCGCGCGGAGACGAGAGACGGCGACCGACTGCTCGATCGCACTCGCACGGGCCAACTTGTATAGGCACTGCGGGCCGGCAATGAAGTTGCGTCGCTATTACCGGTGAGGCAGTGATGTCGATGCGGCAGCGACCGTGCAATTGCACGTGCCAGTGGGGCTGGAGGACGCAGACACGCCAAACGTGGTGCTGTCGTGTCTTTACCTTGTGACGGCCAAGAGCACAAGACTACGCCGACACCCTAACGATTTGCTCGTGGCGGAAAGCAATGCCCCTAAGAGCATCTACCGTCGGAGTTGGCAAATACGGCCCTATACATCTATACGTGTCCGCAAACAGTGTTAGATGACCCCTTGTTTAGCAGGTTGCTCAATCATACATCTTAAATATGTACCCTCAAATTCATGCAAGTCATGCATATCGATCGTACGATCCTCAAATTCATGCAAGTCATGCACATCGATTATACGACACAAATTCATCATAATTCAATGTTCTAAAACAAAAACAACAAAACAAAACAAATCATATCTCAACAATCTGGACACGCCATAAATCAAAGTTCGAGCGTAACAGATCACTCACTGGCCGGATGAGTCACCAGACGCCAGCTATGCCGCCTGCTCCGTGACCATTCTTGCCTCTTGCTCCGCCTGCATCCTTGCCTCCTCTTCCGCTGCTGCCATAGCCACCCTCGCTGCCTCGTACTCCTTATGTTGTTGAGCTTCTTCTTCATCCCCACAAGCCAATTCTTTGCATGCTCGTCCAAGAGGCCTTCGTCCAACAACATTATTGGCATCCTCCGCGTCTTGTGTGATTTGCAATCTCTTCTTCTCAAGCTCAAGCTCTCCAAATGTATTGGCCTTCTCGATCTCCCATTTGATCGTCGCTTCTTTCTTCTCCCTCTCAATTTGCAGCTTCTTGTTCGCCCTCTCCCGGTCCTGATCCATCATCTCCTTGTACGCATCAAACATGAACTTGTACCTCTTCTCTTTTTTGTTCTCCCTAACAGAAAAAATGCCCATCCATGTGGAGGACACTTTTGTAGTCGCGGCATCGCGAGAGGCCCTCTCCTTCTCCCACTTGTTTCCCATCACTTGCCGGTTATCATTTGGCACGGTTGCTCTTCCATTCCCCCCTACAATATCTTCCTCTTCTTCTTCTAACCCAATTGACTAGTAGGAGCTTGAGCCACCATTCCTCTTCTTGCCTGCCTTAGATCGGCCACAAGTTGTGCCCACTTTGGTTTGCCATTCAATATCACCCAACAAGGCTAAAACCAAATGACTTCTTCTCCATTTCTTGATACATAGTGGTCGCACGAGCAAACAAAAATTGTATGACAATGAGAATGCAACAAAAAACAAGCATATGCAAAATGATGACAAGATTAAGTAATTAAGCTTACTTGAGTTGCTACTCCCATCCCACTTTGAGGGCAGCCAAGCACTTGTGAATAGTGGTCGATGTACTTGTTCACTTTCCCTTGAATGATTCCCCGTTGATGTTGGAGAGATGCCACATTGCGGTTGGTGACGATAGGATATGGCTCCACATATTGATTTTGTTCATGATAGTGCTTCCAAATCATCTCCTAATACTTATTCCCATTTTGCTATGTGTCGCATGGGATCCATTGTTGTCGCCAACCAAGATTTAACCAATAAAATATCCTCAAAAGTTGAGAATGTCAAACCTCTTGCCTTTGATGTCTTTGGCTTCTTTATCATACTCGGGTTGTGATTTGAGGTTGCCCCAACTTCAAATCAAGGGAAAGTTGGATCCCCCAACTTGTAGTCCATTCAAGTCAGTTCATGATTATCATTGATCATGTCCGACATGATAAACTCCTATAACTATCATGGTTTCAAAGCATTGATCATGTCTGAAATGAACTAATGGTCTATGCAAAACATTGATCATGGCATATGCAAAGTTGTTCGGAGAGGAGAAAAAAGAACATATCAAGTCTTGTTGTGTCATTTCGTCAAACAGGTCGTGGGCAGCCCAGGTGTCGCCGGTGCATGTGCTTGTCTGCGCTCGAACGAGCTACGACAAGTGATAGACGTCTACCGGTGGCATCTGTGCCAGCGGAAAGCTCTCCAAAATACCCCAATCGTTCGCTAGATCCTCCTTTGTCCTAATCGATCCTTGACGTCGGCTGGATGGAAAGGGTGCGGGGGATAGCTGCTCCTCAAGGTCTGCATCTGCTCCTTGTGGTGTTGCTTCCCTCTCCCACTACATCCGTCGTCGGTCCATTCGGGCGATGTTCTCCGGCTTGCATGATGTAGCCGAGGAAGGGACACCAATCGACGACGCCAACGCAACCTTCTCGCGGCGGTGGGGGCGGACTGGGCGACATCTAGGGTGGCGGATGGGAGCTGAGGGCGAGGATGGGGGATCAAGCATGGCCGACGGCGAGGGCTCGGGCGAGGTAATTGGTGGAGGGATGCGGGAGGAGGGCGACGGGTTTGGTGCAATTTGTGGTGGTGTCGAGCTATCGAGTCTGACATGACGGACGCGTCTGGACGCGCCCGGGCCTCCCCATACCCGCCCTAGATTTGGGTTGGATACGAGGGGTGCCGGTCAGTCCGGGCGTTAGAGGCACTCGTATGGGTCGCTTGTTATGACCGCTCGTTGATCGGGCCATTAGCCTAGGCACTTGGGGAGGGGAGGTAGGTTGAGGCGCCCGACTGTAGATGCTTGATATGAAGGAAATATGCCCTAGAGGCAATAATAAAGTTGTTATTTTATATTTCCTTATATCATGATAAATGTTTATTATTCATGCTAGAATTGTATTAATCGGAAACTTGATATATGTGTGGATACATAAACAAAACACCATGTCCCTAGTAAGCCTCTACTAGACTAGCTCGTTAATCAAAGATGGTTAAGTTTCCTAACCATAGACATGTGTTGTCATTTGATAACGGGATCACATCATTAGGAGAATGATGTGATGGACAAGACCCATCCGTTAGCTTAGCATTTGATCGTACAGTTTATTGCTACTGCTTTCATGTATATCAAATACATATTCCTTTGACTATGAGATCATGCAACTCCCGGATACCGGAGGAATGCCTTGTGTGCTATCAAACGTCACAATATAACTGGGTGATTATAAAGATGCTCTACAGGTATATCCGAAGGTGTTTTGTTGGGTTGGCATGAATCGAGATTAGGATTTGTCACTCCGAGTATCGGAGAGGTATCTCTGGGCCCTCTCGGTAATACACATCATAAGCTTGCAAGAAAATGATTAAGGAGTTAGTCACGAGGTGATGTATTACGGAACGAGTAAAGAGACTTGACAATAACAAGATTGAACTAGGTATGAAGATACCGACGATCGAATCTCGGGCAAGTAACATACCGATTGACAAAGGGAATTACGTATGTTGCCATAACGGTTCGACCGATAAAGATCTTCATAGAATATGTAGGAGCCAATATGGGAATTCGGGTTCCGCTATTGGTTATTGACCGAAGAGGTGTCTCGGTCATGTCTACATAGTTCTCGAACCCGTAGGGTCCGCACACTTAGCGTTCGATGACGATTTAGTATTATATGAGTTATGTGATTTGGTGACCGAATGTTGTTCGGAGTACCGGATGAGATCACGGACATGACGAGGAGTCTCAAAATGGTCGAGAGGTAAAGATTGATATATAGGACAATGGTATTCGGACATCGGAAGTGTTCTGGAGGGTACCGGGTACTTATCGGGTCACCGGAAAGGAGTTTCGGGCACCCCGACAAAGATATGGGCCTTATGTTGGGCCAAGTGAGGGAACTGTCGGGGAACGTAGTAATTTCAAAAAATGTCCTACGCACACGCAAGATCATGGTGATGCATAGCAATGAGGGGGAGAGTCTGATCTACGTACCCTTGTAGATCGCAACGGAAGCGTTGACACAACGTAGAGGAAGTAGTCGTACGTCTTCTTCCCGATCCGACCGATCCAAGTACCGTTACTCCGGCACCTCCGAGTTCTTAGCACACGTTCAGCTCGATGACGATCCTCGGGCTCCGATCCAGCAAAGCGTCGAGGAAGAGTTCCGTCAGCACGACGGCGTGGTGACGATCTTGATGTACTACCGACGCAGGGCTTCGCCTAAGCACTACAACGGTATGATCGAGGTGGAATTTGGTGGCAGGGGGCACCACACACGGCCAAGGAACGATCTCAATGATCAACTTGTGTGTCTAGAGGTGCCCCCTGCCCCCGTATATAAAGGAGCCAAGGGGGAGGGGTGCGCCGGCCAGGGAGAGGGCGCGGGAGGAGTCCTACTCCTACCGGGAGTAGGACTCCCCCCCCAATCCTATTCCAACTAGGATTCCCAAGGGGGAAAGGAGAGAGAGGGGGGCCGGCCCCTTCTCCTAGTCCTAATAGGACTCAGGGAGGGGGGGGGGGGGGGGGGCGGCCAGCTATGGGCTGCCCCTTTTCTCTTTTCCACTAAGGCCCATGAAGGCCCATATGGTTCCCGGGGGGTTCCGGTAACCTCCCGGCGATCCGGTAAAATCCCGATTTCACCCGGAGCACTTCCGATGTCCAAACATAGGCTTCCAATATATCATTATTTATGTCTCGACCATTTCGAGACTCCTCGTCATGTCCGTGATCACATCCGGGACTCCGAACAACCTTCGGTACATCAAAATGCATAAACTCATAATAACTGTCATCGTAACGTTAAGCGTGCGGACCCTACGGTTCGAGAACAATGTAGACATGACCGAGACACGTCTCCGGTCAATAACCAATAGCGGGACCTGGATGCCCATATTGGCTCCTACATATTCTACGAAGATCTTTATCGGTCAGACCGCATAACAACATACGTTGTTCCCTTTGTCATCGGTATGTTACTTGCCCGAGATTCGATCGTCGGTATCCAATACCTAGTTCAATCTCGTTACTGGCAAGTCTCTTTACTCGTTCCGTAATACATCATCTCACAACTAACATCTTAGTTATAATGCTTGCAAGGCTTATGTGATGTGTATTACCGAGAGGGCCCAGAGGTACCTCTCCGACAATCGGAGTGACAAATCCTATTCTCGAAATACACCAACCCAACATCTACCATTGGAAACACATGTAGTACTCCTTTATAATCACCCAGTTACGTTGTGACGTTTGGTAGCACCCAAAGTGTTCCTCCGGCAAACGGGAGTTGCATAATCTCATAGTCATAGGAACATGTATAAGTCATGAAGAAAGCAATAGCAACATACTAAACGATCGGGTGCTAAGCTAATGGAATGGGTCATGTCAATCAGATCATTCAACTAATGATGTGACCTCGTTAATCAAATAACGACTCTTTTGTTCATGGTTAGGAAACATAACCATCTTTGATTAATGAGCTAGTCAAGTAGAGGCATACTAGTGACACTCTGTTTGTCTATGTATTCACACATGTATTATGTTTCCGGTTAATACAATTCTAGCATGAATAATAAACATTTATCATGATATAAGGAAATAAATAATAACTTTATCATTGCCTCTAGGGCATATTTCCTTCAGTCTCCCACTTGCACTAGAGTCAATAATCTAGATTACACAGTAATGATTCTAATACCCATGGAGCCTTGGTGCTGATCATGTTTTGCTCGTGGAAGAGGCTTAGTCAACGGGTCTGCAACATTCAGATCCGTATGTATCTTGCAAATCTCTATGTCTCCCACCTGGACTAGATCCCGGATGGAGTTTGAAGCGTCTCTTGATGTGTTTGGTCCTTTTGTGAAATCTGGATTCCTTTGCTAAGGTAATTGCACCAGTATTGTCACAAAAGATTTTCATTGGACCCGATGCACTAGGTATGACACCTAGATCGGATATGAACTCCTTCATCCAGACTCCTTCGTTCGCTGCTTCCGAAGCAGCTATGTACTCCGCTTCACATGTAGATCCCGCTACGACGCTTTGTTTAGAACTGCACCAACTGACAGCTCCATCGTTTAAAGTAAACACGTATCCGGTTTACGATTTAGAATCGTCCGGATCAGTGTCAAAGCTTGCATCAACGTAACCTCTTATGGTGAGCTCTTTGTCACCTCCATACACGAGAAACATATCCTTAGTCCTTTTCAGGTATTTCAGGATGTTCTTGACCGCTGTCCAGTGATCCACTCCTGGATTACTTTGGTACCTCCCTGCTAAACTTATAGCAAGGCACACATCAGGTCTGGTACACAGCATTGCATACATGATAGAGCCTATGGCTGAAGCACAGGGAACATCTTTCATTTTCTCTCTATCTTCTGCAGTGGTCGGGCATTGAGTCTAACTCAACTTCACTCCTTGTAACACAGGCAAGAACCCTTTCTTTGCTTGATCCATTTTGAACTTCTTCAAAATCTTGTCAAGGTATGTGCTTTGTGAAAGTCCAATTAAGCGTCTTGATCTATCTCTATAGATCTTTATGCCTAATATGTAAGCAGCTTCCCCGAGGTCTTTCATCGAAAAACTTTTATTCAAGTATCCCTTTATGCTATCTAGAAATTCTATATCATTTCCAATCAGCAATATGTCATCCACATATAATATCAGAAATGCTACAGAGCTCCCACTCACTTTCTTGTAAATACAGGCTTCTCCAAACGTCTGTATAAAACCAAATGCTTTGATCACACTATCAAAGCGTTTATTCCAACTCCGAGAGGCTTGCACCAGTCCATAAATGGATCGCTGGAGCTTGCACACTTTGTTAGCTCCCTTTAGATCGACAAAACCTTCTGGTTGCATCATATACAACTCTTCTTCCAGAAATCCATTCAGGAATGCAGTTTTGACATTCATCTGCCAAATTTCATAATCATAAAATGCGGCAATTGCTAACATGATTCTGACAGACTTAAGCATCGCTGCGGGTGAGAAGGTCTCATCGTAGTCAACCCCTTGAACTTGTCGAAAACCTTTTGCGACAAGTCGAGCTTTATAGACAGTAATATTACCGTCAGTGTCAGTATTTTTCTTGAAGATCCATTTATTCTCAATTGCTTGCCGATCATCAGGCAAGTCAACCAAAGTCCATACTTTGTTCTCATACATGGATCCCATCTCAGATTTCATGGCTTCAAGCCATTTTGCGGAATCTGGGCTCACCATCGCTTCTTCATAGTTCGTAGGTTCATCATGATCTAGTAGCATGACATCCAGAATTGGATTACCGTACCACTCTGGTGCAGATCTCACTCTGGTTGATCTACGTGGTTCAGTAGTATCTTGTCCTGAAGTTTCATGATCATCATCATTAGCTTCCTCACTAATTGGTATAGGTGTCGCAGAAATAGTTTTCTGTGATGTACTATTTTCCAATAAGGGAGCAGGTACAGTTACCTCGTCAAGTTCTACTTTCCTCCCACTCACTTCTTTCGAGAGAAACTCCTTCTCTAGAAATGATCCATTCTTAGCAACGAATGTCTTGCCTTCGGATCTGTGATAGAAGGTGTACCCAACAGTCTCCTTTGGGTATCCTATGAAGACACATTTCTCCGCTTTGGGTTCGAGCTTATCAGGTTGAAGCTTTTTCACATAAGCATCGCAGCCCCAAACTTTAAGAAACGACAACTTTGGTTTCTTGCCAAACCATAGTTCATAAGGCGTCGTCTCAACGGATTTTGATGGTGCCCTATTTAACGTGAATGCGGCCGTCTCTAAAGCATAACCCCAAAATGATAGCGGTAAATCAGTAAGAGACATCATAGATCGCACCATATCTAGTAAAGTACGATTACGACGTTCGGACACACCATTACGCTGTGGTGTTCCGGGTGGCGTGAGTTGCGAAACTATTCCACAATTTTTCAAATGTACACCAAACTCGTAACTCAAATATTCTCCTCCACGATCAGATCGTAGAAACTTTATTTCTTGTTACGATGATTTTCAACTTCACTCTGAAATTCTTTGAACCTTTCAAATGTTTCAGACTTGTGTTTCATTAAGTAGATATACCCATATCTTCTTAAATCATCTGTGAAGGTGAGAAAATAACAATATCTGCCACGAGCCTCAATATTCATCGGACCACATACATCGGTATGTATGATTTCCAACAGATCTGTTGCTCTCTCCATAGTACCGGAGAACGGTGTTTTAGTCATCTTGCCTATGAGGCACGGTTCGCAAGTACCAAGTGATTCATAATCAAGTGGTTCCAAAAGCCCATCAGTATGGAGTTTCTTCATGCGCTTTACACCGATATGACCTAAACGGCAGTGCCACAAATAAGTTGCACTATCATTATCAACTCTGCATCTTTTGGTTTCAACATTATGAATATGTGTATCACTACTATCGAGATTCATCAAAAATAGACCACTCTTCAAAGGTGCATGACCATAAAAGATATTACTCATATAAATAGAACAACCATTATTCTCTGATTTAAATGAATAACCGTCTCGCATTAAACAAGATCCAGATATAATGTTCATGCTCAACGCTGGCACCAAATAACAATTATTTAGGTCTAATATTAATCCCGAAGGTAGATGTAGAGGTAGCGTGCCGACCGCGATTACATCGACTTTGGAACCGTTTCCCATGCGCATCGTCACCTCGTCCTTTGCTAGTGTCCGCTTATTCCGTAGTCCCTGTTTTGAGTTGCAAATATTAGCAACAGAACCAGTATCAAATACCCAGGTGCTACTGCGAGCTCTAGTAAGGTACACATCAATAACATGTATATCACATATACCTTTGTTCACCTTGCCATCCTTCTTATCCGCCAAATACTTGGGGCAGTTCCGCTTCCAGTGACCAGTCTGCTTGCAGTAGAAGCACTCAGTTTCAGGCTTAGGTCCAGACTTGGGTTTCTTCTCCTGAGCAGCAACTTGCTTGCTGTTCTTCTTGAAGTTCCCCTTCTTCTTCCCTTTGCTCTTTTTCTTGAAACTAGTGGTCTTGTTGACCATCAACACTTGATGCTCCTTCTTGATTTCTACCTCCGCGGCTTTCAGCATTGCGAAGAGCTCGGGAATAGTCTTGTTCATCCCTTGCATATTATAGTTCATCACAAAGCTCTTGTAGCTTGGTGGCAGTGATTGGAGAATTCTGTCAATGACGCAATCATCTGGAAGATTAACTCCCATCTGAATCAAGTGATTATTATACCCAGACATTTTGAGTATATGCTCACTGACAGAACTGTTCTCCTCCATCTTGCAGCTATAGAACTTATTGGAGACTTCATATCTCTCAATTCGGGCATTTGCTTGAAATATTAACTTCAACTCCTGGAACATCTCATATGCTCCAAGACGTTCAAAACGTCGTTGAAGTCCCGATTCTAAGCCGTAAAGCATGGCACACTGAACTATCGAGTAGTCATCAGCTTTGCTCTGCCAGATGTTCATAACATCTGGTGTTGCTCCAGCAGCAGGCCTGGCACCCAGCGGTGCTTCCAGGACGTAATTCTTCTGTGCAGCAATGAGGATAATCCTCAGGTTACGGACCCAGTCCGTGTAATTGCTACCATCATCTTTCAACTTTGCTTTCTCAAGGAACGCATTAAAATTCAACGGAACAACAGCACGAGCCATCTATCTACAATCAACATAAACAAGCAAGATACTATCAGGTACTAAGTTCATGATAAGTTTAAGTTCAGTTAATCAAATTACTTAAGAACTCCCACTTAGATAGACATCCCTCTAATCCTCTAAGTGATCACGTGATCCAAATCAACTAAACCATAACCGATCATCACGTGAGATGGAGTAGTTTTCAATGGTGAACATCGTTATGTTGATCATATCTACTATATGATTCACGCTCGACCTTTCGGTCTCTGTGTTCCGAGGCCATATCTGCATATGCTAGGCTCGTCAAGTTTAACCTGAGTATTCTGCGTGTGCAAAACTGGCTTGCACCCGTTGTAGATGGACGTAGAGCTTATCACACCCGATCATCACGTGGTGTCTGGGCACGACGAACTTTGGCAACGGTGCATACTCAGGGAGAACAATTCTTGATAATTTAGTGAGAGATCATCTTATAATGCTACCGTCAATCAAAGCAAGATAAGATGCATAAAAGGATAAACATCACATGCAATCAATATAAGTGATATGATATGGCCATCATCATCTTGTGCTTGTGATCTCCATCTCCGAAGCACCGTCATGATCACCATCGTCACCGACACGACACCTTGATCTCCATCATAGCATCGTTGTCGTCTCGCCAATCTTATGCTTCCACGACTATCACTACCGCTTAGTAATAAAGTAAAGCATTCCATTGCGATTGCATTGCATACAATAAAGCGACAACCATATGGCTCCTGCCAGTTGCCGATAACTTGGTTACAAAACATGATCATCTCATACAATAAAATTTAGCATCATGCCTTGACCATATCACATCACATCATGCCCTGCAAAAACAAGTTAGACGTCCTCTACTTTGTTGTTGCAAGTTTTACGTGGCTGCTACGGGCTTAAGCAAGAACTCATCTCACCTACGCATCAAAACCACAACGATAGTTTGTCAAATAGACTCCGTTTTAACCTTCTCAAGGACCGGGCGTAGCCACACTTGGTTCAACTAAAGTTGGAGAGACAGTCGCCCGCAAGCCATCTATGTGCAAAGCACGTCGAGGGAACCGGTCTCGCGTAAGCATATGCGTAAGGTTGGTCCGGGTCGTCTCGTCCAACAATACCGCTGAACCAAAGTATGACATGCTGGTAGGCAGTATGACTTGTATCGCCCACAACTCACTTGTGTTCTACTCGTGCAAATAACATGAAACCATAAAACCTAGGCTCTGATACCACTGTCGGGGAACGTAGTAATTTCAAAAAATTTCCTACGCACACGCAAGATCATGATGATGCATAGCAACGAGGGGGAGAGTCTGATCTACGTACCCTTGTAGATCGCAACGGAAGCGTTGACACAACGTAGAGGAAGTAGTCTTACGTCTTCTTCCCGATCCGACCGATCCAAGTACCGTTACTCCGGCACCTCCGAGTTCTTAGCACACGTTCAGCTCGATGACGATCCTCGGGCTCAGATCCAGCAAAGCGTCGAGGAAGAGTTCCGTCAGCACGACGGCGTGGTGACGATCTTGATGTACTACCAACGCAGGGCTTCGCCTAAGCACTACAACGGTATGATCGAGGTGGAATTTGGTGGCAGGGGGCACCGCACACGGCTAAGGAACGATCTCAATGATCAACTTGTGTGTCTAGAGGTGCCCCCTGCCCCCGTATATAAAGGAGCCAAGGGGGAGGGGTGCGCCGGCCAGGGAGAGGGCGCGGGAGGAGTCCTACTCCTACCGAGAGTAGGACTCCCCCCCAATCCTATTCCAACTAGGATTCCCAAGGGGGAAAGGAGAGAGAGGGGGGCCGACCCCTTCTCCTAGTCCTAATAGGACTCAGGGAAGGGGGGGTGGGCGCGGCCAGCTATGGGCTGCCCCTTTTCTCTTTTCCACTAAGGCCCATGAAGGCCCATATGGTTCCCGGGGGGTTCCGGTAACCTCCCGGTGATCCGGTAAAATCCCGATTTCACCCGGAACACTTCCGATGTCCAAACATAGGCTTCCAATATATCAATCTTTATGTCTCGACCATTTCGAGACTCCTCGTCATGTCCGTGATCACATCCGGGACTCCGAACAACTTTCGGTACATCAAAATGCATAAACTCATAATAACTGTCATCGTAATGTTAAGCGTGCGGACCCTACGGTTCGAGAACAATGTAGACATGACCGAGACACGTCTCCGGTCAATAACCAATAGCGGGACCTGGATGCCCATATTGGCTCCTACATATTCTATGAAGATCTTTATCGGTCAGACCGCATAACAACATACGTTGTTCCCTTTGTCATCGGTATGTTACTTGCCCGAGATTCGATCGTCGGTATCCAATACCTAGTTCAATCTCGTTACTGGCAAGTCTCTTTACTCGTTCCGTAATACATCATATCACAACTAACATCTTAGTTATAATGCTTGCAAGGCTTATGTGATGTGTATTACCGAGAGGGCCCAGAGGTACCTCTCCGACAATCGGAGTGACAAATCCTATTCTCGAAATACGCCAACCCAACATCTACCATTGGAAACACCTGTAGTACTCCTTTATAATCACCCAGTTACGTTGTGACGTTTGGTAGCACCCAAAGTGTTCCTCCGGCAAACGGGAGTTGCATAATCTCATAGTCATAGGAACATGTATAAGTCATGAAGAAAGCAATAGCAACATACTAAACGATCGGGTGCTAAGCTAATGGAATGGGTCATGTCAATCAGATCATTCAACTAATGATGTGACCTCGTTAATCAAATAACAACTCTTTTGTTCATGGTTAGGAAACATAACCATCTTTGATTAACGCGCTAGTCAAGTAGAGGCATACTAGTGACACTCTGTTTGTCTATGTATTCACACATGTATTATGTTTCCGGTTAATACAATTCTAGCATGAATAATAAACATTTATCATGATATAAGGAAATAAATAATAACTTTATTATTGCCTCTAGGGCATATTTCCTTCAGGAACACACCAGCCCTGGTGCGCACCTACAGAGGCCAGCCCTATGAGGAGGAGAAGGAAAGAGGGGAGGGCAAGGAAAGTGTGGATTAGGATTCCTACTCCCTCCCCTCCCCCTTTTTCCTTCCACCTCGGTTATAGATTGCAGGGGGCGCGTGGCTCGGGAGGGACTCCAAGTAGGATTCCTCCTACTTGGGCGCCTCCTATGGATGCTCCTCCCACCCTCCCACCTATAAATATGAGATAAGGGGGGCGCCTATCACACAACAGACAATTGCCTAGCCATGTGCGGCGCCCCCATCTACAGTATACTGAAAAAGTCTTTCACCCCGCTTTATATGTAAAGCAAACCGCCCAAGCCACAAACACACAAACAAGTACTGCCACAGCACACCCAAGGCGTGGAGGTCCAACACACATACACACAAGCACAACACAAGGTACCAGGGTTAATGCTGAGGGCACAACTCAACAAGCCCAAAGAAAGAAACACAAAGAAGGGGGGCGACACACCGGCACACCGGAGACATTCGAACATCTAATCTGGCTCTGGAGGAGGCGGCGGAAGCGAAGGCGCCACGTGGAAGGCCATCGCTCGAAGGTCGGAGATGAGAGTGTTGATGGCGTTCCGGTCCTGGGTGCGGCTAAGCGGCCGCCAGAGCTGCAAGAAACCACACATTTTCAATATGGCGTCAATCACACGACGAAGAGGAGATCGCTGAATGACAAGCCTATTGCGTACGGTCCAAAGGGTCTAGGCGAGCACCCCCACATACAACCACCTAATGTGGTGATGACGGGGGCAGAAGCCTGAATCTCTGCCAGCGGGTCGGGGAAGTTGGTGTTGCACCAAGTTCCCCCAACCACATCGCGGAAGCAGGACCAAAGGAACTGGGCGGTCATGCAAGAGAAAAAGATGTGGTTAGCATCTTCGGCAATGCCACAAATGGGGAACAGACCATCGCCAGGCCCGTTGCACTTTCGCACCTCAACACCAGAGGGCAAGCGACTACGGATCCACTACCAGAGAAAGATCCTGATCTTCAAAGGGAGGCAGATGTCCCATATCAAACTAAATGTTTCCGGGGCCGAAGATGGGGCAATTGCTTGGTATAGGGACTTGGTCGAGAAGTAGCCCGAAGGCTCAACTTGCCACAAGAGGGAATCCTCAGCGTTGTCCATGTCGAGGGGCTGAAGGGCGATGACCTGGAACCTGGAGGAGAGCGTCCCACGCTGCGACCTCAAGGGGGCCAAAAGGGCAACGGAACGCAAGGTGCCCTAAGTCAATAAGGGCCACCTCCAGGGAGACCCAAGGGCCGGCCATGATAGTGAACAACTCAGGGAAGCAAGCGGCCAGGGGAAGATCGCCAACCCAACGATCGAACCAGAACAAGGTCAAGGCACCAGACCCCACAGAGATGGACGTGCCGATGCGGAGGACCGGCATGAGTTGGACCACGGCCTACCAGAACTGGGATCCACCCATGCGCTAGCAGAAGGCAAGGGGATGGCCTCAAAGGTATTTGGAATGGATAATGTCCAACCACAGGCCGCCCTCGCCATTGGCAATCTGCCATAGCCAACGGGTCAGGAGAGCAATATTCATGCGCCTGGAGGCCATGATCCCAAGACCTCCCTGGTCTTTGGGTTTACAGATGTCTGGCCAACTAACCATGTGGTACTTCTGCTTGTCCCCCTCGCCCACCTAGAAGAATTTGGATTGGTACTTGGCAATCTCCTGGTTCAGGGTCTCATGTAAGCTATAGAAGCTCATTAGGAACCAGAGGAGGCTGGAGAGGGAGGAGTTGATGAGAAACACCCGATCAGCCTTGGAGAGCCACCTGCCCCTCCAGGGTTCCACCCGGTGCTGCAGGCGGGTTACGGTCGGTTGCATGTCCGCCACCGTGAGCCTGGAATTGCTAATGGGAATCCCCAAATAAGTGGTGGGGAAGGAGCCCAATCTACAGTTCAGGCGGTCGGCCATCCCTTGAGACTCCTCCGGGAGTAGCCAAGGATCATCACCTTGCTCTTGTCGAAGTTGATTGTGAGGCCCGACATCTGCTGGAAGCAGAGGAGGAGGAACTTAAGGTTGGCGATGTCCTCATCCAAACCCTCGATCATGATGATGGTGTCATCCGCGTACTGAAGGAGGAAGATCCCCCTCCCACCAGATGGGGTACCACCCCACGGATATGACCAGCAGCCTTGGCCTTATCGAGAATAGCCACCGGGGCATCAACCACCATGTTGAAGAGGAACGGGGAGAGGGGGTCGCCCTGGCCCACCCCACACATGGTGGGGAAGTAGGGTCCAATCTCACCATTGATGTTTATTGCTGTCCAGCCGCACAAGATGAGCTGCATGACACGGGTGACCCAACAATCGTCGAAGCCCTTCCCGATGAGGACTTCACGAAGGAAGTACCATCGACCTATGTCATACGCTTTATGGAAGTCCATCTTCAGAAATACCGCACGCTGGCGCTTTGCGTGGACTTCATGCAGGACCTCGTGGAACACCAACACCCCATCCAAGATGAACAGGACTTGGATGAAGGCGGACTGGTTGGGGTGGGTTATGGAGTTAGCTAGGAGGGTCACCCTATTGGTGTACCCTTTCGCAAGGATTCGGAATATCACGTTGATCACCGTGATAGGCCGGAACTGGCGGATATCCGAGGCACCCAGGTCCTTAGGGATAAGAGTGATGATCCCATAGTTAAGGCGGCCAAGGTCCATGGATCCCATGTACAACTCATCGAAGAGCGCCATAACCTTGGGTTTGATAGCCTGCCGGAAGGTTCGGAAGAATTTCATCGGCAGGCCATCAGGGCCCGGAGCGGAGGAGGGGTTCATGCCCTTAATAGCGGCATGTACCTCTTCCTCCCCGAAGGGGGCCATAAGGGCCTCATTGGCAGCGTGCGAGAAAGCCTAACGGCCCACCCAGGTATCAATGGCCAGAGAGGCGCCTGATGTCTACTACACAACCTTCTTCTTGTAGACGTTGTTGGGCCTCCAAGTGCAGATGTTTGTAGGACAATAGCAAATTTCCCTCAAGTGGATGACCTAAGGTTTATCAATCCGTGGGAGGCGTAGCATGAAGATGGTCTCTCTCAAGCAACCCTGCAACCAAATAACAAAGAGTCTCTTGTGTCCCCAACACACCCAATACAATGGTAAATTGTATAGGTGCACTAGTTTGGCGAAGAGATGGTGATACAAGTGCAATATGGATGGTAGATATAGGTTTTTGTAATATGAAAATATAAAAACAGCAAGGTAACTAATGATAAAAGTGAGCACAAACGGTATTGCAATGCGTTGAAACAAGGCCTAGGGTTCATACTTTCACTAGTGCAAGTTCTCTCAACAATAATAATATAACTGGATCATATAACTATCCCTCAACATGCAACAAAGAGTCACTCCAAAGTCACTAATAGCGGAGAACAAACGAAGAGATTATTGTAGGGTACGAAACCACCTCAAAGTTATTCTTTCCGATCAATCCGTTGGGCTATTCCTATAAGTGTCACAAATAGCCCTAGAGTTCATAGTAAAATAACACCTTAAGACGCAAATCAACCAAAACCCTAATGTCACCTGGATACTCCAATGTCACCTCAAGTATCCGTGGGTATGATTATACGATATGCATCACCCAATCTCAGATTCATCTATTCAACCAACACAAAGAACTTCAAAGAGTGCCCCAAAGTTTCTACCAGAGAGTCAAGACGAAAATGTGTGCCAACCCCTATGCACAAGTTCGCGAGGTCATGGAACTCGCAAGTTGATCACCATAACATACATCAAGTGGATCACATGATATCCCATTGTCACCACACATAAGCACGTGCAAGACATACATCAAGTGTTCTCAAATCCTTAAAGACTCAATCCGTTAAGACAACTTCAAAGGGAAAACTCAAATCATCACAAGAGAGTAGAGGGGGAGAAACATCATAATATCCAACTATAATAGCAAAGCTCGCGATACATCAAGATCGTACCACCTCAAGAACACGAGAGAGAGAGAGAGAGATCAAACACATAGCTACTGGTACATACCCTCAGCCCCGAGGGTGAACTACTCCCTCCTCATCATGGAGAGCACCGAGATGATGAAGATGGCCATCGGAGAGGGATTCCCCCCTCCGGCAGGGTGCCAGAACGGGTCTAGATTGGTCTTCGGTGGCTACGGAGGCTTCTGGCGGCGGAACTCCTGATCTATTCTCCTCCTCGATGTTTTTAGGGTATATGGACATATATAGGCGAAAGAAGTCGGTCAGGGGAGCCACGATGGGCTCACGAGGGTGGGGGCGCGCCCAGGGGGGTAGGGCATGCCTCCCTACCTCGTGGATTCCTCAAAGCTTCCCTGACGTCTACTCCAAGTCTCTTGGATTGCTTCCGTTCCAAAAATAACTCTCCCGAAGGTTTCATTCCGTTTGGACTCCGTTTGATATTCCTTTTCTTCAAAACACTGAAATAGGCAAGAAAAAAACAATTTGGGCTGGGCCTACGGTTAATAGGTTAGTCCCAAAAACAATATAGAAGTGTTTAGTAAAGCCCATAAACATCTAAAACAGATAATATAATAGCATGAATACTTCATAAATTATAGATACATTGGAGACGTATCAGCATCCCCAAGCTTAATTCCTGCTCGTCCTTGAGTAGGTAAATGATAAAATAAATAATTTATGAAGTGTGAATGCTAGCAGGTGCACAAGTTTGATCAATGATGATTTCAATCACCTTTTCTAGCATCATTATATATCATAACAGTAGCTCAACTCATAAAACTTCTCATGATCAAGTAATAAGTTATTCACATGTTAAAGTATAGATCATAAACTTTCTTGAAAACTAACAAACCGTGTTATTAGTCATCAAACAATTACAATTCATCTTTTTTTCGGGAAGGGTCTATGTCAGAGCTTTGATTCAGCAAACTTCACACGCTCAACTATCATTTAGTCTTTCACAATTGCTAACACTCACATGATATTTATAGGTTCAAAGTTTTAATCAGACACGGAGAAATATAGGGGCTTATAGATTTGCCTCCCAACCTTTTACCTCAAGGGTAATGTCAACAATAATAGTTCATGATGCCTTACATCCAATTGGATATATATATCAGGATCTTTACAACACAATGCGCTTGCCAAAGGATAAAATGTAAAAAGAAAAGGTGAAGATCACCACGACTCTTGCATAAGGTATAAGACAAGAATAAAAGATAGGCCCTTCACGGAGGGAAGCAGAGGTTGTCATGCGCTTTTATAGTTGGATGCACAAAATCTTAATGCGAAAGAACGTCACTTTATATTGCCACTTGTGATAGGGACCTTTATTATGTAGTCCGTCGCTTTTATTACTTCCACATCAGAAGATCGTATAAATCTTATTTTCTCAACACTAATAGATCATACATATTTCAAGAGCAATTTTTATTGCATGCACCGATGACAACTTACTTGAAGGATCTTACTCAATCCATAGGTCGGTATGGTGGACTCTCATGGCAATACTGGTTTAAGGGATATTTGGAAGCACACGTCTACTCGGTGCAAAGAATTTGGCTAGCATGAGGGGGAAAGGCAAGCTCATCATGTTGAATGATCCATGACAATATACTTTATTTCAGATATAAGAAAACATAACCCATTACATTGTCTTCCTTGTCCAACATCAACCTTTTAACATGTCATATTTTAATGAGTGCTCACAATTACAAAAGATGTCCAAGATAGTATATTTATATGTGAAATCTCTCTTCCCCCAATATTCTTTCATGAATTGTTCAAGTGACCAATACAATGTTTGCTAACCTTGAATAAATTTACCACCTCTACTTCTTATATGTGAAGTCATTACTCCCCATTGGATAAGCATATGAAACATATATAATTTCATATTTATTATATTCAATTCATTCAACCATTTACTCGTAGGATATATGTGAAGCACGCGAATGAGTAACAAACTACTCCGAAAGATATAAGTGAAGATCAATGAGTAGTTAAATAATTATTTAGATATGTGAAGACTCTCCCATTTAATAATTTCAGATCTTGATACTTTATTCAAACAGCAAGCAAAACAAACTAAAATGACATCTAATAATAGCAAACATCATGTGAAGAAGCAAAAACTTAGGATCAACCGATACTAACCGATAGTTGTTGAAGAAGAAAGGTGGGATGCCAACCGGGGCATCCCCAAGCTTAGATGCTTGAGACTTATTGAAATGTTATCTTGGGATGCCTTGGGCATCCCCAAGCTTGAGCTTTTGTGTCTCCTTAATTCCTCTCATATCACGGCCTCCCTAAATCTCAAAAGCTTCATCCACAGAAAACTCAACAAGGACTCGTGAGATAAGTTAGTATAAACCAATGCAAAAACCTTATCATACTATTCTGTAGAAAATCACTAAAATTATTAATCAACATTGCGTACTAAATGCCTCCACATATTTAATAGTCCTATCCTCAAATAGAATCATTAAACAAGCAAACATATGCAAACATAACAGCAATCTGCCTAAACAGGACAGTCTGTGAAGAATGCAGCAAGATCCAAACTTCCCTAGCTCCAAAAATTATGAAAGAAAATTTGCACTGTAGTAAATTTATCATATCTGATTATGCAAAAGGTTTCAACATTTTATCACATTCTGACTTTTCTAGGGAATTTTTGCAACAATGGTAAACTTTCTGTTTTCAAACAGCAACATGTAGACTTGTAAAATAGGCATAGTAAAGGCCATCAATGCCACTTTTATTGAAATAAAAGATGAAAACATTGTTCTAAATAACAGCAAACAAATACTAACAAAATAAATTGATGCTCCAAGCAAAAAAAATATCATGTGGGGAATAAAAATATAGCTCCAAGTAAAGTTACCGATGAACGAAGACGAAAGAGGGGATGCCTTCTGGGGCATCCCCAAGCTTAGGCTCTTGGTTGTTGAGGGAGACCTGGATTAGGGGGTGTCCGGATAGACGGACTATACCTTCGGACGGATAGCCGGACTATACCTTTGGCCGGACTCCTGGACTATGAAGATACAAGATTGAAGACTTTGTCCCGTGTCCGGAAGGGACTTTCCTTGGCGTGGAAGGCAAGCTTGGCGATACGGATATGTAGATCTCCTACCATTGTAACCGACTCTGTGTAACCCTAGCCCTCTCCGGTGTCTATATAAACCGGAGGGTTTTAGTCCGTAGGACGGACAACAATCATACCACAGGCTAGCTTCTAGGGTTTGGCCTCTCTGATCTCATGGTAGATCTACTCTTGTACTACCCATATCATCAATATTAATCAAGTAGGACGTAGGGTTTTACCTCCATTAAGAGGGCCCGAACCTGGGTAAAACATCGTGTCCCCTGCCTCCTATTACCATCCACCTAGATGCACAGTTCGGGACCCCCTACCCGAGATCCGCCGGTTTTGACACTGACGTTGGTGCTTTCATTGAGAGTTCCTCTGTGTCGTCACTTTTAGGCCCGATGGCTTCTCCGATAATTAACAGCGATGCGATCCAGGGTAAGACCTTTCTCCCCGGGCAGATCTTCGTATTCAGCGGCTTTGCACTGCGGGCCAATTCGCTTGGCCGTCTGGAGGATATCGAAACCTACGCCCCTGGCCGTCAGGTCAGATTTGGAAGTTTAAACTACACAGTGGACCTCCGCGGAGACTTGATCTTCGACGGATTCGAGCCGTAGCCGAGCGCGCCGCACTGTCACGATGGGCATGATCTAGCTCTGGCGCCGAACAGTGCCCTGGAGGCCGCACCCGCATCAGCTCTGACCCTTAATTCGGAGCCAACTGCGCCAATCAAGGATGGGTGGTTGGACACCGCCTCGGGGGCTGCAATCTCTACGGCGATCGAGCCGAACACCATCCCTATTCTCTGCGAAGCCCGTGACTCCAAGGAGCCAGACTCCTCTCCAGACTCCGAGCCCTCCGCGCCCCTACCGATCGAACCCGATTGGGCGCTGATCATGGAGTTCACCGCCGCGGACATCTTTCAGCACTCGCCCTTCGGCGATATTCTGAATTCACTAAAGTCTCTCTCTTTAGGAGAGCCCTGGCCGGGCTATGGTTAGCAAGGTTGGGATGCGGATGATTAAGAAATTCAAAGCCCACCCACCACCCACTTCGTAGCCACTTTCGATGATTTAACCGACATGCTCGACTTTGACTCCGAAGACATCGACGGTATGGACGCCGATGCAGGAGACGATCAAGAACCAGCGCCTATAGGGCACTGGAAAGCCACCTCGTCGTATAATATATACATGGTGGACACCCCAAAAGAAGGCAATGGCGATGTAACAGCGGAGGATGACCCCTCCAAGAAGCACCCTAAGCGCCGGCGTCAGCGGCGCTGCTCTAAATCCCGCCAAAGCAAAAACGGCGATTCCGGCACGGGAGATAATAACACCCCGGACAGTGCTGAAGACAACCACCTCCAGCAAGATTCAGCACAGGAGGATGGAGAAGCCAGCCCTCATGAGACAGCGGCAGACAGAGAGGTCGAGGACGATAATTATATGCCTCCCTCCGAAGACGAGGCAAGCCTCGACGACGACGAATTTGTCGTGCCGGAGGATCCTGTCGAACAAGAGCATTTCAAACGCAGGCTTATGGCCACGACGAGCAGCCTCAAGAAAAACAGCAACAGCTTAGAGCTGATCAAGATTTGCTAGCCGACAGATGGACTGAAGTCCTTGCGGCCGAAGAGTATGAACTCGAACGCCCCTCCAAGAGCTACCCAAAGCGCAGGTTGCTACCCCGACTAGAGGAGGAAGCACCTAAATCTACATCACCAGCGCATGATGCGGCCGATCGGCCACCCCGTGGCCGCGACAGAGAAGCCTCCCGGCCCTCCACTCAAGCCGCAACCCGGCGCCGCTCAAAAAATACCAAGGCATGGGAAAATGCGCCAGACCTGCGAGATATATTGGAGGACAAGGCAAGGCAAACAAGATCGATCTACGGATCGCGTGGGCACCCCACGACACGAGACGGTAATCGTCACTCCGGATACAGTCAATCCGGCCGGGCCGAACACAGTAGACAAAGCTCATTTGAGCTGCGTCGTGATATAGCCCAATACAGAGGCGCCGCACACCCACTATGCTTCACAGATGAAGTAATGGATCATCAAATCCCTGAGGGTTTCAAACCCATGAACATCGAATCATATGATGGCACAACAGATCCCGCGGTATGGATCGAGGACTATCTCCTTCATATCCACATGGCCCGCGGTGATGACCTACACACCATCAAATACCTCCCACTCAAGCTTAAAGGACCAGCTCGACATTGGCTTAACAGCTTGCCAGCATAATCAATTGGTTGCTGGGAGGACCTGGAAGCCGCATTCCTTGACAATTTCCAGGGCACTTATGTGCGACCACCAGACACCGATGACCTTAGCCACATAATTCAGCAGCCAGAGGAATCGGCCAGACAATTCTGGACACGGTTTCTAACCAAGAAAAATCAAATCGTCAACTGTCCAGACGCAGAGGCCCTAGCAGCCTTCAAGCATAACATGCGCGACGAGTGGCTTGCGCGACACCTAGGACAGGAAAAGCCGAAATCTATGCAGCCCTCACGACACTTATGACCTGCTTTTGCGCGGGAGAAGACAGCTGGCTAGCTCGCAGCAATAACATGACCAAGAGCCGTGGTAATTCGGATACCAAGGACAGCAGTGGCAGGTCACGTCGCAACAAGCAAAAGCGCCGCATTAACGGCGACAATGCTGAGGATACGACAGTTAATGCTGGATTCAGAGGCTCTAAACCCAGTCAGTGGAAAAAGCCATTCAAAAGAAATACTCCGGGCCTGTCCAGTTTGGACCGAATACTCGACCGCTCATGCCAGATACATGGCACCCCCGAAAAACCAGCCAATCACACCAACAGGGATTGTTGGGTATTCAAGCAGGCGGGCAAGTTAAATGCTGAAAGCAGAGACAAGGGGCTGCATAGCGATGACGAGGAGGAGCCCCGACCGCCGAACAACAGTGGACAGAAAGGTTTTCCCCCACAAGTGCGGACGGTGAACATGATATACGCAACCCACGTCCTCAAGAGGGAGCGGAAGCGTGCGCTAAGGGACGTATACGTGATGGAGCCAGTCGCCCCAAAGTTCGACCCATGGTCTTCCTGCCCGATCACTTTTGATCGAAGGGACCACCCCACTAGCACCCATCATGGCAGATTCGCCGCATTGGTTCTAGACCCAATTATTGACGGATTTCACCTCACTAGAGTCCTTATGGACGGCGGCGGCAGCCTGAACCTACTTTACCAGGATACAGTGCGGAAAATGGGCATCGATCCCTCGAGGATTAAACCCACTAAAACAACCTTTAAAGGCGTCATACCAGGTGTAGAGGCCAACTGTACAGGCTCAGTTACACTTGAAGTGGTCTTCGGATCTTCGGATAATTTCCGAAGCGAGGAGTTAATCTTTGAAATAGTCCTGTTCCGCAGTGGCTATCACGCACTGCTCAGGCGAACCGCATTTGCCAAGTTCAATGCGGTACCGCACTACGCATACCTCAAGCTCAAGATGCTAGGCCCTCGAGGAGTCATCACGGTCAATGGAAACACCGAACGCTCTCTCCGAATGGAGGAGCATACGGCGGTTATCGCAGCGGAAGTACAAAGCAGTCTCTCAAGGCAATTCTCTAGTCCGGCCATTAAACGTCTGGACACCGTCAAGCGTGCCCGAAGTAACCTACAACAAGACCGTCGGGCACGCTCCGAGAAAGCGTAGCAATGCGGCCCCAACCCCAGCCCTCGCGAACTTGCGAAACTAGTGTTGCACGTACATAACTATGCTCTGTAAATACCATGGGCAAAAGGGGAGGGGCACCATCACGGCACGCCCGAAACGCGGCTTAAACCTCACTAGGGGTTGTTGATTTCTTAATTTTCTCTTATTTTCAGGACTCCATTCTTCGGAAGGCTTGTCCGGCGGTACAATTGTCGCACAAACGATACAACTAGGGAAGCAGAAAACTACGCCACACTATGGAACTCTAAGGTGGTCTATATAACGAGCAGTATACCTGTTTCACATAACATTCCGCAGCTTGCCCCTGGAAAGGACATGTTAAATAGTCCCATCTTTTGCTTATTGCAGTATTTGTATCGTTCTTCTTTGATCACAACTTTTTTAAATAAACAATGCGTAGCTTCCGTCTATTATTGCATTACTCTTTTTTACGAATATATGTTCATTAATGACATGTTGCACCCGTACACTTTGGTACGGCCAATACGCCAGGGGCTTAAGTACCCCACAATATGGTGTGAGAAGTCCGAACACTTTCACAAGTGCGGCACCCCGAACTTATAGCATTATATGCATCGGCTCCGAATCATGTCTTGGGTAAATAGTTGGGTTTGCCCGGCTCCTATGTTTTGGTACCTTACGTTCCGTTATATCGGCTAAGGTAGCACTAGGAGAACTGCTGCGATTGTGCCCCAGTTGAGCTGGGCTAAGCACCTAAGTAGAGAAAGCTAAAACTGACCATCATGATGAGGCGAGAGCTGGTCGCTGTTCGAGAGGTTTTCGAGTCCCTAAAGACTTATGCCGCTTAGAGCGAGGAGTCGGCTTTGTCCGGCCTAGGCATGGATAGCGCCCCGAACTCGGTCTTCCGAACACTAGGGGCTTTGCCGAAATTTAAAATTATAGAATTCTATGGCTAAGTGAGAGTGTTCAAGCATTATAGTCCGATTGCCTTGTTCGTTGTGTTGAGCGCCTCCCTCGAAGGACCCAAGAATGGGAAAAAGAGCGCTCATGTTTATCCCGAACACCCCAGCACTCGTGCCATGGGGGCAGAAGCCGACGACTCGCCATCTCACAAATTTGATAAACGGTCGCACAGAAGGTAATATTTTAAATTCAAAAAGCATTGCTTAGCGCACATGAACAAGTTTTCAGCGCACAGGACAAAACGAGCGAGTTTACTGAAAAATTACACCCATGGAACATTCATCCGCAACAAGGCGGGCACCCTTCAAAATGCCCTCATAATACATCTCGGGCTTGCGATGCTCCTTGCCCGGTGGTGGCCCGTCCTTCACAAGCTTCTCAGCATCCAGCTTGCCCCAGTGCACCTTCGCACGGGCAAGCGCCCTACAGGCACCCTCGATGCATACGGAGCGCTTGATGACTTTGAGCCTTGGACAGGCCTCCACCAGCCGCCTCACCAGCCCGAAGTAGCTCCCAGCCATGGCCTCTCTAGGCCACAGCCGGACTATGAGGCCCTTCATGGCCTATTCGGCCACCTTATGGAGCTCGACCAGCTGTTTCAGCTGGTCGCTTAAGGGCACCAGGTGTTCGGCCTCAGCATACTGAGACCAGAACACCTTCTCCGTCGAGCTCCCCTCCTCGGCTCGGTAGAAGGCGGCGGCATCCGACACGCTACGGGGCAAGTCTGCGAATGCTCCTAGAGAGCTCCGGATTCGGGTAAGTAACAAGTAATTCACTTTTATGTGCTTGCTTTGCATAAAGAATGCCTTACCCACCGCTATCTTTTTTATTGCCTCAACCTCCTGGAGGGCCTTCTGGGCTTTGGCCTTGGCAGACTTGGCATCTTCAATGGCCGTCGCGAGCTCAGACTCTCGCATCTTTGAGTCAAGCTCCAAACTCTCATGTTTTTTCATGAGAGCCTGGAGCTCTTGCCGCACCTCGCCAACCCACGTCTCATGCTTCTCCCGCTCGATGCGCTCCGTGGCCGCCCTCTTCTCGGCCTCGGACAGCGCTTGCTTAAGGGTCGCCACCTCAGTTGTGGCCCCTACAATAGCTGCGTTAATCTTGTCACTTTTCGCAATTGCACCTTTCACATATTTCAATAAGGTATTTCTTACCTTCCGTCTCCTCGAGTTGCCTCTTGGCATGGCCGAGCTCGTTCTCGGACCACTCGAGGTTCTGCTTCAACGTGCCCACCTCCGCGGTCAGTGCGGCGGATGCTAGCAGCGAAGCCTGCATACGCATATTGACTTACTTTTGTTAGACTCCTACGAACGTTATTAGATCCTCTATTCGGCTTTTCTTTCCAAATGCTGAACAGAGCATCAGGGGCTACTGTCTATGCGGTAATATTTTTACATATTCTTTACTTACCTCGAAGCCTGTTAGAAGGCTGGCACAGGCTTCAGTCAGTCCGCTCTTGGCGGACTGAACCTTCTGGATCACCGCACTCATAATGGTGCGGTGCCCCTCGTCGATGGAGGCGCCATTAAGCACCTCCAGCAAATTGTCCGGTGCCTCCGGTTGGACGAAGGTCACCGGCTCGGTAGGCTTGCTCCTCTTGGAAGGAAGCTGCCTACCGGAGTCTGGAACCGTTGAAGGTTCCGGCGCGGTGTACGGCTCAAAGCCGGACTTGGAACCCTTGGGGGTTCTATCCCCTTCATGCATGGAGTCCGGGAGGTCGCCTTGCAGCGCCTCCAGGACCACCTCCTCTTGGCTCGGAACCTGTTGGGACGCCGCCTCGGCGTCGTCCGTAGGATGGGGGAGGTAGCCGTCGGAAGCGAATTCACATCCGACGAATCCAGGGAACCGCTCGACAACACGTCAAGCCGATCTTTGGGTGGACTGCATAAACATGTTCGACGTAAGGAAAAGCTGTGCAATGAGGGAATACTATGAATCACTCTGGTATCCGAATACTTACGATCTCGCGAGGGGCTTGGCCCTGTGCAGCCACTCCTCTTTGCCGTCGTCGGCGTTGGTGTAGTAGTCCGGAGGAGGGGTCTTCCTCTTCTTGGACCCTTCAGCCTCCCCAGTTGGGGCGGCCTTCCTTTTCTTCCCTCCCCCCGCTGGAGGGGGAGAGGTCTCTTCTTCCTCCTCCCCGTCTTCAGGGAGGAGTGCGCCTTGGAGTCGTCGGATGATGAATCCGACACCTCCTGGCGCCAGGCACTCTTTCGAGTCCCCGTGGCCTTCTTCTTGGCCTTCTTCTCCGGCACCACATAGGGTGCCGGAACCAGCAGCTTCGCCAAACGAGCGTCCGCTGGGCCTTCGGGCAAAGGAGCCGGATAGTTGATCTGTCCGGATGTCTCCTGCCAATCCTGTCAAAGGTAAGAGAGCTTAGATCTCGCATGGAGTCAAACTATGAAAAACTAAATACCCTATAAAAGGTAAGAACAGCTTACCGCGCGAGCGTGACGCTGCGTGGTGAATCCGCGATCCTCGGTAGCGGATGCAGGGGCCTCGGCGCCCTTGAAAAGCACCTTCCAGGCATCTTCGTACGTCGTGTCGAAGAGCCTGCTCAGAGTTCGGTGCCGCGCCAGGTCGATCTCCCACAGGTTGAAGGCCCGTTGTTGACACGGGAGGATCCGGCGGATGAGCATAACCTGGACTACATTGACAAGTTTGAGCTTCTTGTCCACCAGGGTTTGGACGCATGTTTGGAGTCCGGTCAGCTCTCCTTTTTTACCCCACGACAGGCCCGTCCCTTTCCAGGAGGCGAGCTGCGTAGGGGGTCCGGATCGGAACTCGAGGGCTGCGAACCATTCAGGGTCGCGCGTCTCGGTGATGTAAAACCACCCCGATTGCCATCCCTTTAGGGACTCCACGAAGGAGCCCTCGAGCCATAGGACATTGGGCATCTTGCCCACCATGGCGCCTCCGCACTCCGCCTGGGTGCCACGCACCACCTTCGGCTTGACATTGAAAGTCTTGAGCCATAGGCCGAAATGGGGGCGGATGCGGAAGAAAGCCTCGCACACGACGATGAACGCCGAGATGTTGAGGACAAAGTTCGGGGCCAGATCGTGGAAATCCAGGCCATAGTAGAACATGAGCCCCCGGACAAATGGGTGGAGAGGGAAGCCCAGTCCGCGGAGGAAATGAGGGAGGAACACCACCCTCTCATGGGGCCTAGGGGTGGGGATGAGCTGCCCCTCTTCGGGAAGCCGGTGCGCAATGTCGTTAGACAAGTATCCGGCCTTCCTCAGTCTTTTGATGTGTCCCTCCGTGACGGAGGAGACCATCCACTTGCCTCCCGCTCCGGACATGGCTGGAGAAGGTTGAGGTGGGGTGTGCGGACTTGGGCGCTGGAGGTCGAGTGCGCGGAAATGGATAGGCAGAGGAGGAAGAAAGCATGGATGAAAAGGTGGATCCTTATCCCCTTATATGGGTGGACGCGACTATGCGTCCCCACCAGCCTGGTAAAACTCGCTTATCTCCCAAGTGCCGTAATCAATGGCGCGGTTGGGTTACCCATGCCCGTATTGATGAGAATCCCGGAATAAGGGGACACGATCTCTGCTTTGACAAGACGTGCCAAGGAAACCACCTCGCTAAACACGCTGAGGTGGAACAGTAAAACGATTTGAATAAAGAGTTGGCCGTGGCGTGATGTCACGCTACGGAATACGTCAGCAGATTATATTTGTGTAAATATCATTCTCTCTATGGCAATACATGGAAACTTATTTTGCAGAGCCGGACACTACCTTTGTGTTCAAAATCTTCTATGAAGTACTTGGAGGAGGAACCCGCCTTGCAATGCCGAAGACAATCTGCATGCCGGACTCGTCGTCATTGAAGCCTGGTTCAGGGGCTACTAAAGGAGTCCTGGATTATGGGGTGTCCGGATAGCCGGACTATACCTTCGGCCGGACTCCTGGACTATGAAGATACAAGATTGAAGACTTCGTCCCGTGTCCGGAAGGGACTTTCCTTGGCGTGGAAGGCAAGCTTGGTGATACGGATATGTAGATCTCCTACCATTATAACCGAGTCTGTGTAACCCTAGCCCTCTCCGGTGTCTATATAAACCGGAGGGTTTTAGTCCGTAGGACGGACAACAATCATACCATAGGCTAGCTTCTAGGGTTTGGCCTCTCCGATCTCGTGGTAGATCTACTCTTGTACTACCCATATCATCAATATTAATCAAGCAGGACGTAGGGTTTTACCTCCATTAAGAGGGCCCGAACCTGGGTAAAACATCGTGTCCCCTGCCTCCTGTTACCATCCGCCTAGACGCACAGTTCGGGACCCCCTACCCGAGATCCGCCGGTTTTGACACCGACAGTTGTCCTTTAATATTACCTTGGGGCGCCTTGGTCATCCCCAAGCTTAGGCTATTTCCACTCCTTATTCCATAGTCCATCGAATCTTTACCCAAAACTTGAAAACTGCACAACACAAAACTTAACAGAAAACTCGTGAGCTCCGTTAGTAAAAGAAAACAAACCATCACTTCAAGGTACTGTAATGAAATCATTCTTTATTTATATTGGTGTTAAAACTACTGTATTCCAACTTTTCTATGGTTCATAAACTCTATTACTAGCCATAGACTCATCAAAATAAGCAAACAACACACGAAAAACAGAATCTGTCAAAAACAGAACAGTCTATAGTAATCTGTAGGTTTTGAATACTTCTGGAACCGCAAAAATTCTAAAATAAATTGCTGGTCGTGAGGAATTTATCTTTTAATCATCTTCAAAAAGAATTAACTAAATATCACTCTCCATAAAAATGGCAGCAAATCTCATGGGCGCTAAAGTTTCTGTTTTTTACAGCAAGATCGCAAAGACTTTCCCCAAGTCTTCCCAAAGGTTCTACTTGGCACAAACACTAATTAAAAGCATAAAGCCACATCTAAACAGAGGCTAGATGAATTATTTATTAGTAAAGAGGAGCAAAAAGCAAATAACAAAAATAAAATTGGGTTGCCTCCCAACAAGCGCTATCGTTTAACGCCCCTAGCTAGGCATGATGGTTTCAGTGATGCTCACATAATAGATAAGAATTGTAACATAAAGAGAGCATGATGAAGAATATTACTAGCACATTTAAGTCTAACCCACTTCCTATGCATAGGGATTTTGTGAGCAAACAACTTGTGGGAACAAGAATCAACTTGCATAGGAAGGTAAAACAAGGATAACTTAAAGATTTTAAGCACATAGAGAGGAAACTTGATATTATTGCAATTCCTACAAGCATATATTCCTCCCTTATAATAATTTTCAGTAGCATCATGAATGAATTCAACAATATAACCATCACATAAAGCATTATTTTCATGATCTACAAGCATAGAAAATTTACTACTCACCACATAAGCAAAATTCTTCTCATTCATAATAGTGGGAGCAAACTCAACAAAATAACTATCATGTGAGGCATAATCCAATTGAAAACTAAAATCATGATGAAAAGTTTCATGGTTATCATTATTCTTTATAGCATACATGTTATCACCATAATCATCATAGATAGCAACTTTGTTCTCATAATCAATTGGAACATCTTCCGAAATAGTGGATTCATCACTAAATAAAGTCATGACCTCTCCAAATACACTTTTATAATTATCACAATAAGATCCAACATCCTCCAAAATAGTGGGATCATTACTTCCTAAAGTTGACACTCTTCCAAACCCACTTTCATCAATATAATCATCATAAATAGGGGGCATGCTATCATCATAATAAATTTGCACATCAATACTTGGGAGAAAAAAATATCATTTTCATCAAACATAGCATCCCCAAGCTTGTGGCTTTGCATATCATTAGAATCATAGATATCCAAGGAATTCATACTAACAACATTGCAATCATGCTCATCATACAAAGATTTAGTGCCAAACATTGTAATGCATTCTTCCTCCAACACTTTGGCACAATTATCGGAATCCTTATTTTCATGAAAGACATTAAAAGGATGAAGCATATCAGGTATCCTCAATTCCATTTTCTTTTTATAATTTTCTTTTATAAACTAAACTAGTGATAAAACAAGAAACTAAAAGATTCGATTGCAAGATCTAAAGATATACCTTCAAGCGCTAACCTCCCCGGCAACGGCGCCAGAAAGGAGCTTGATGTCTACTACACAACCTTCTTCTTGTAGACGTTGTTGGGCCTCCAAGTGCAGAGGTTTGTAGGACAGTAGCAAATTTCCCTCAAGTGGATGACCTAAGGTTTATCAATCCGTGGGAGGCGTAGCATGAAGATGGGCTCTCTCAAGCAACCCTTCAAAAAAATAACAAAGAGTCTCTTGTGTCCCCAACACACCCAATACAATGGTAAATTGTATAGGTGCACTAGTTCAGTGAAGAGATGGTGATACAAGTGCAATATGGATGGTAGATATAGGTTTTTGTAATCTGAAAATATAAAAACAGCAAGGTAACTAATAATAAAAGTGAGAACAAACAGTATTGCAATGCGTTGAAACAAGGCCTAGGGTTCATACTTTCACTAGTGCAAGTTCTCTCAACAATAATAACATAAGTGGATCATATAACTATCCCTCTACATGCAACAAAGAGTCACTCCAAAGTCACTAACAATGGAGAATAAACGAAGAGATTATTTTAGGGTACGAAACCACCTCAAAGTTATTCTTTTTGATCAATCTATTGGGCTATTCCTGTAAGTGTCACAAACAGCCCTAGAGTTCGTAGTAAAATAATACCTTAAGACGCAAATCAACCAAAACCCTAATGTCACCTGGATACTCCATTGTCACCTCAAGTATCCGTGGGTATGATTATATGATACGCATCACACAATCTCAGATTCATCTATTCAACCAACACAAAGAACTTCAAAGAGTGCCCCAAAAGTTTCTACCGGAGAGTCAAGATGAAAACGTGTGCCAACCCTTATGCACAAGTTCATGAGGTCATGGAACTCGCAAGTTGATCACCAAAACATACATCAAGTGGATCACATGATATCCCAATGTCACCACATATAAGCACGTGCAAGACATACATCAAGTGTTCTCAAATCCTTAAAGACTCAATCCGATAAGACAACTTCAATGGGAAAACTCAATTCATCACAAGAGAGTAGAGGGGGAGAAACATCATAAGATCCAACTATAATAGCAAAGCTCGCGATACATCAAGATCATACCACCTGAAGAACACGAGAGAGAGAGAGATCAAACACATAGCTACTAGTACATACCCTCAACCCCGAGGGTGAACTACTCCCTCCTCGTCATGGAGAGCGCCGGGATGATGAAGATGGCCACCGGAGAGGGATTCCCCCCTCCGGTAGGGTGCCGGAACGGGTCTAGATTGGTTTTTGGTGGCTACGGAGGCTTCTGGCGGTGGAACTCCCGATCTATTCTGCTCCTAGATGTTTTTAGGGTATATGGACATATATAGGCAAAAGAAGTCGGTCCTGGGAGCCACGAGGGGCCCACGAGGGTGGGGGGCGCGCCAAGGGGGGTAGGGCGCGCCTCCCTGCCCTGTGGCTTCCTCAAAGCTTCCCTGACGTCTACTCCAAGTCTCCTGGATTGCTTCCGTTCCAAAAATAACTCTCCCGAAGGTTTCATTTCGTTTGGACTCCGTTTGATATTCCTTCTCTTCGAAACACTGAAATAGGCAAGAAAACAACAATTTGGGCTGGGCCTCCGGTTAATAGGTTAGTCCCAAAAATAATATAGAAGTGTTTAGTAAAGCCCATAAACATCTAAAACAGATAATATAATAGCATGAATACTTCATAAATTATAGATACGTTGGAGATGTTGGAGACGTATCAGCGCCACCCCTAGGGGAGGGGGAGAAGAGGGCTTTATAGAAGTCGTCGACATGAGCGCAGATCTCAGTAGGACGAAGGAGGATGGTGTCCCCATCCCAAAGGCAGTGGATGGAGTTGTGTCGGCGCCTACCGTTGGCGATCGCCTGGAAGTAAGCGGTGTTGGCGTCCCCACGGAGCACCCAACGATGGGTGCCCCGTTGGTGCCAATAGGCCTCCTCCTTAGTGTATATGACTGACAGCTGGTCTTCGAGATCATATCGCAACATCTATTCACCAGAGGAGAGCCCGGAGGAGTCAGCCAGGGCGTCAAGAGCTTGGATGGACGGAAGTAGTGCCGATTTCCGCTGTCTAAGATCCCTTCCAAGATTGGCACCCCAGCCTTTCTTGAGCTGTTGGGTCAATTTAGCACAAAACTGCCAGGTGTCAATCGCAGATATGGCCCGGTGCGGGCGTTCCCGGGCCTCCACCCATCTAGTGACCACCGCGTCCACAAAGCCCGGTTGGTTGAGCCAGAATAGCTCAAACCGAAACCTGGGGGCGTGGCTGTCGGATTTCGGGTTCCGGCAGACCCTTGAGGTTCAAACACTGGGGTGCGCGCGGAGATTTTGCCTCCTACCTACCTGCACCCCTCCGCCACGCTAGGATCTAAACTACAGGAAGAACAACACAAGAGACACAGGGTTTATACTGGTTCGGGCCACCGTTGTGGTGTAATACCCTACTCCAGTGTGTGGTGTGTGGATTGCCTCTTGGGCTGACGATGATGAACAATACAAGGAAGAACAGCCTCGCGAGGGCCTGTTCTTGGCTGAGGCGATGAACTGCTGGGAGGAGTTCAGTCACCTTCCTCTCTCTTTCTCTGCTTCCGACCTCTCTAATGAGCCTTTTCCTTCCTACCTCCCAACCCACTTGCTCTGTGGGTGGCTGGTCCTATTTATAGAGGCCCTGGTCCTCTTCCCAAATATTGAGCGGGAAGGGAGCCAACAATGGCGGGCTAATTTGAAGGGGGACAACAAGTATCAGCTATCCTGACAAAAGTAGTCTTCGTCTGCGCAAAGCTCTGGTGATGACGCCGTCTTGGGCTCCACGGTGACCTCCGTCTCGTAGTCCTCCTGGTCTTGGTCTCGTTGCATCGAAATGGAAACCTTTGCCTGATGCCTTGGTACTCCGCGGCTGCGCTTGCCCCCTTTGCACCAAAGAGGAAAGGAGGATGCGCGGGCTGGCGCCCGCCTGGCGCCCTGAGTCGTCATGGCTTGCGTCACGGGAACCTCGTGAGGTACCCCGCCTTGATCTCTCCGCCTCCTCGCGAGCCAGCCTGACGAGGCCGTGCCTGAGGAAGCTCCGCGTCGTCTGCCCCGCGAGGCTTGGCCCCTCGCGAGGGTCTCGAGTTTGTGTTGGTGAAGATGGGCCGTGCCGGGCCCCTTTTGAGCCACCCCGCAGGTCGCAGGCAGGCAAGTCTGGGGACCCCCGCTCCCAGAACACCGACAGTAGCCCCCAGGCCCAAGGCGTGCCCAGACTTGGCCGTGCAGGGAGGCGGAAGGGCAAGAGCGAAGCGCCGCGGGCCCTAACATCCTGCGGCCTTGGGCGCCGCGTGGCGGTTGACTGGACGTGGGCGCCTTAGCAGCCGCGCGAGTTGATAAGGGAGTGGCGTCCGCCTAGGCCCTTCTTCTTGCTTTCCTCGGTTGCTGCTCAGATCCCCTTTCTTGCGCTTCTCCTCCCTTCCTCCGAAATCTCCAGATCTGCTATGACCGTGCGACCTAGGAAGCCATGGCGCCTCGCCAGCCCCTGGCCGCAGCTTGGTACTCGTCTGCCCTGGACCCGCCGAACGTGTCGGAGACGGGCCTTGCCCGGTTGCGCTGGATAGCGACGGCGCGAGGCATTGACGGGGCGAAGGTGTTCAAGGCCGGCTCTGCCACCCCCGAGGGTCAGAGGAGCACCTTCTATCCGCTCTTCGTAAGTGCCATTGTTGCTGGCCTGGTGCCTCCCTTCTCCGAGTTCTTCTTCTCTATCCTCCGCCATTACAAGCTACAGGCTCTGCATCTCCATCCCAACTCCGTCCTTCTCCTCGCGGTCTTTGCTTATTATTGCGAGGCCCACGTTGGGGTGCAACCCTCAGTGGCCTTGCTGCGCCACTACTTCTACCTCCGGACCTCTCGCGGTCCTGCTTCCGCGTGCGCGAGCTTCGTCGCGTACGGTGGCGCCATTGCCATATCGAACCCTGGGAAGAGGATTGAGGGCTTCAGGAGCAAGTGGGTCTTGGTGGATGCTGAGCGCATCCACCCTCGGCTGATCTTGCCCACGGAGCAGCCCACGAGCTCCAACAACTGGGGTCGAGCGGAGCTCACGGATCCCCGCGCGAAGATGGTGTTGGAGAAGATGGACGCGGATCTGAGGCCGACTGACATGGCGGTGGCGAAGCTGACCGGCGCATCGTTGCTGAGGGAGTTCCTGGAGCACCAGCTGGCTCCGCTTCGGCAGTACTCGCTTCCAATGTGGAGGCCCCGTCCGAGCCCCGCGGCCTGGGCCGACGGAGACCTGGCTGCGGTTCTCCAATCTCTGGTCGGGGCAACATGGCGAGGTTGGAGGGCGCTCCTACGCCCTTGTTCCTCCACGACGACTGGGAGCGGGTAGTGAAGTCCATGCCCGTCTTCAACGGGAAAGGGCCCGTGCCCCTGGAGGCTCCCGAGGGACCGGTGGCTGTGCCCTCCGACGACTCCAGCGAAGAGGAGGAAGGAGGGGAGTGGGGAAAAGGGCCTAACTCCGAGGCTACTGACGGAGAGTCGAGGGCTCCCCTTCCCCGGTGCAAGTCCCGCGCTCTCCGCCTCCCTCTGAGCGACGACGACGAGGATGACGATGAGGACGACGACGTGGACGATGACGAGCAGGACGGCGGGAGCTCACCCCCGATCCCAAAGAAGGATAGGACCGGGCTGATCTCCCGCGGGTCTGCCCTAGCCTCAGGGCGGACTGCAGGTGCACCTTCCGCCTCCAAGCTTCCCAAGGTTGACCCTTCTAGCCGGCTTTCGGGCTTCAAATTTGGCCGGAGGCCGCTTGAGCTCACTGGCGATGACCCATAAGCGCTCGATTCTTGTCTTTATTTCTTGCTCTGCCTTTGAGGCTTGACGTTCGCACCCCTTGGATAGGCTGGCGCCCGTAGCGAAGAAGTCAAAGGGGGCTCCTGAGGTTCCGTCCGTGGCAGCGCCCCTGAAGGAGGGTGACCGCGACGCACAAGCTTCTCCTGCCCGGTCGTCCTCGCGAGGCCCGACTGAGCCGGCTGGGGCGAGCTCAGCCCCCACGGCCCAAGTGGCTCCCGAGGTGCTCTTGCTTGCCGCCGCCGCTACAGCTGTCGGGGCGCGGCAGACTCCGCCTCAGGATGCTGCGGCCGTGCTGCCACCTTCTCCTCCTACTCCACCGGATGCTATCTCCCCGACTCCTTCCGCCGTTCTGGACCGTGCTGTTGCTGAGCTGGACCGGCTGCGGCAGGATCTTCTCGGCGCCGACCCTTGCCTGGCTTCTGGATGGGTTCGCTCTGACGCTTCGATTCGGGCGGCACTGGTCCAGGCCTCGACGGCATGCGACGAGGAGAAGCAGGCCGTCCTTGAGGCGAAGGCTGCTCATGATGCAGCCCTGGGGGAGGTGGTCGACGTCCGTGGTCGCTGCAAAGCGCTGGGGGACGAGCTACAGGGCCTGCGGGATCAGCTCGCGAAAGAGGTCCGTCTTCGCCAAGAGTAGGAAGAAGGCGTGAATGCTCGCGAGGTGGCCGTCGAGAGCCGGGAAGCCAAGCTCAAGAAACGCTGCGACCGCCTAGGCACGCTGGAGCAGGAGTTGGGGGCGAGGAAGGCCGAGCTGGACGGCAAGGCCCTGGTCCTTGCCGAAGACCGCGCGACCTTCATGGAGCTGGAGGCGAAGGCTCGCTCCTCGCTGAGGACGCTTTATGACAGCGGCCTGGAGAGCCTGGTGGCCGGCGCCGAGGACGGCCCCGCCAAGCTGCTTCCCTTCTTGGTCCACGCTCTTGAAGATGTCGCCCTTGGCCTTGGCCCCACGGCCGAGGCCGAGGTGCGTGTTTTGTCTTCTTCAGCGCTGAGGCGGGTCCTCACCCACATCCACCTTCGCGATCCCGGTTTCGACCTCGACAGCCTGCTGGAGCCCGTGAGCGGCGAGCGTGCCGCGGCTGCTGCCGAGGCCATGAAGGGTCGCGTAGAGGCTCTGCTGGGGAAGTTCCGGGCCTTTAGCACCAGGCCGGAGCAAGGCACTGCCGACCCCGCTGTTCCGTGAGGCGAACCCTCTCCGCGCTGCTCCCCCGCCGCCAAGTGACTCCATCATGGCTCCTGTCCTGCTTTTAATTCCTGCACATGTATCATGCCTCGGGGAGGCGTTTAAACTTGCGTCTGATATTGGGATAACAGTGTGGACTATAATATTTGCTTTCGAATTCCTTTGAAATTTGCGCTTTTCCTTCCTACTTGCTTATGTTCTACGCCGGCAGAGCTCGGACCCGCGTGTACCTCACCCAGCAATAGCCCCGACCGGAAACCAGGACGGGACCAAGGAGTGAGGGGCTACGTGACAAGTTAGGCTCCTGAGTCGCGATGCTCAGGAGTCCCCCTTGGCGCACGAACAACAAGTAGGGAGGTGTGATGTGGGTGGATCCACCGTTCTACGTCTATAGAGCCCGGCCCCACGCGTACCTCACCCAGCAATAGCCCTGACCGGAAACCAGGACGGGGCCACGAAGTGAGGGGCTACGTGACCAGTTAGGCTCCTGAGTCGCGATGCTCAGGAGTCCCCCTTGACGCTCAAACGGCCTTCATACCTTAGCTCCGCTCGGGGAGAGGCGCGCGATGAACCAGGCCCGGGGGGGGGGGCTAGCTGGGCAGCGTGCGTCTGGGCGTGACCCAGGCGCAGCCCCCGTGCCCAGCCCCCTCGCGCGGCACTCCCGAGGGGAGGCGTTACGATGAGGCTAGACACTGAGCTCTGGGCTCCCTAAGGTTGATGCGGCCCAGAGGCCACCCTCAGTTGTTTATCACCAGCGCGGAGCATAGCGCTTCCGTATGTGTACGGGCATAGCCGCTACTCAGCAGTGTCGTCAGCCAGCGCGGAGCATGGTGCTTCCACTGGTACGTGGGAGGGGGCCCCCTCCGGGAGGAGCCCCCGGGGCGTGTACAGCCCCACCTTGACACATGGTTGGCACGGTAGGGCCTGGTGAGGTGTATCTGGGCACCCGTGAGCCAGTGCGGGACTCACGGGGCCCTACCTCTAGGCGGGTTGCGCCTGGCACTGGACCTTATCTTGTGTTGTGTCCCTGCAAGTTCGGTTAGATGCCTGCACTCTACGTCCTCGGGTCCCGGCCCTCGAGCTGGTCTCAGTCGTCGCTGGTATGCCAGGTCGCGATGCCGTGGTCAAGGCCAGAGGGTGAGGGCTGGAGAGCCAGTAAGAGCCCTGAGTCGCGATGCTCAGGTACCCCCTTTAACGTGCAAGTGGTCAGCATGGAGAAGAAGAGGCGCCGCGGACCGGCATCAAATAATCAAGCATGGCGGTTCTAACGCATAACCGGAAATGAATGCAAATGGGGTACATGCCGCTGGGCCTGGCCCGAGTGGCTTGGGGATCATGCAGCCCGAGGGGCGCCCCCAACAAGGTAAGCTAACGACGCGAAATAAAAGGGATATATGCCGCAGGGACGGACCCACGCGGCCTGGGAATTATGCAGCCCTGGGGGCGCTCCCAGCTGGAAGTGAAACTTGAAAGATGTCACCTGATGACGTTGAAGACGAAGGGGTGTTGGTGTAGCCAGCTCGGTGGGCTGCGGAAGCCGATCCTCATGAGCCCCCAGGCCCAGGGGCCTCGGGAGGCTCCGAAGGCGCTGGCGGTTCCTCGCGGGCCATCTTCATCTCCGCCAGGGCTGCGGAGCGCCTGGCCTCTTGTGCCTCTGTGATGCCCCTCATGAGGCGCTGGTGTGTGTCAGTCGCGCTCGGCAAGCCGTAAGGCATGCGAATGTAGCTGTGGGCTGGACCTCCGCAGCGCCCCACTCGCGAGGGCCAGAGGCGCTCTAGGGAGGCGACTCGGTTGAGCCCTGGTACGTCGATGCAGACGCGCAGCCCGCCATCCTCGCCTGGATGGGGAGCCACTACTAGTAGGCGGCGGGCGCCTCTCATGACTCTGGACTCCTGTAGCTCCTGAATGGCCTTGCTGACGAACTCCTGTGGGTCTGGATCTCCTTGCCTTGCTCCTTCTTGAGGGAAACGTGCTTTGGAACACGCCTCCATGTGGTGCCCCAGCGCCTCCCTCGTGACCCTGGCTAGGTCGGTGGCCCTCCAGGGGAGAGCCCCCGAGCCCTGCCTGAGGAGGGCGCTGGGTGCGCTTTCCTATGCGATGGAAGGAGGCTCCCCCTGGGCAGGCACGGGCCCAGAGGGGCCTGCCTCCTGAGGGGTCAGGCCGGACAACGTCTTCTTCTTCTTGGGGGCGGCCTCGGGAAGCCTCCTGCTTCCGCGATCCGGGTCTTCCAGTGATGCGGCCTGGAAGGCTCGTTCCAGGGAACACACCGCGTCCTTCTCTTCACATGGCACCGTGATGACTCTGACGCTTCCTGGCATCTTGAGGACGTTGTAGCCGTGGTGAGTCACGGCCATGAACTTGGCCAGCGCCGGGTACCCAAGGATGGCGTTGTACGGCAGACGGATGTGAGCGACATCGAAGTCGATGAGCTCGGTGCGGTAGTTGTCGCGTGCCCCGAAGGTGACAAGGAGGCGGACCTGCCCAATCGGGACCGTGGAGCCATCGGTGATACCGGAGAAGGGCTTGGTTGGCTGAAGCTGGCTGTAGGGCACTTGGAGGTTGTTGAATGTCTCTACGGACAGGACGTTGAGCCCTGCCCCGCCATCGATGAGGGTCTTGGTGACCACCACGTTGCTAATGATTGGGGAACAAAGCATTGGGAGGACTCCAGTTGTAGCCGCACACTTGAGTTGATCTGCTGAGCTGAACGTGATGGCGCACGCCGACCACCTGAGAGGGCGCGTGGCTTCGAGCCTAGGGAGGACTGCGTTCACTTCGCGGGCGAACTGCTTGAAGATGCGTTGAGAGGCTGGGGCTTGAGCTCCGCCCAGGATGCAAGCGATCACGCGCGGCTCCTGGAAGCCCCCAGCCTCCTCGTCCTGGTGGCGGTCCTCGTTTCTCCTTGGCTGCGGCGGCAGCGGTGGGAGGCCTGTGTTGCCTTGCGGGCGATCCTTGCGAGGCTGATCCCTCCAGCCTCCCTCGCGAGGCGGGTCTTGCCAGCGATCCTCGCGAGGTTGGTCGCGCCACCCCTGGCGCGGGCCACGGTCTTCCCAGCGCCCTGCGTTCCTTCCTCCTCCTCGGCCGTAGCCCCGGTCACCGCGGTCAGGGCGACGGCCGATCCTTCCTTCTCGCACGGCTCGGAGTTCTTGGCATTCGCTGGTGTTGTGGGTGTGGAGGTCGTGGTACACGCAGTACCGGCTGCCCTTGGGAGGTTCGGGCTGATCTCTGCCCCGCTTGGTGTCTGGTTCTGCCGCGAGCACGGCAGCCCCCTTGCGCTTCACTTTCTTGGCCTTGAGCTTCTTCTCTTCTGGGTCTGCGGCAGGCAGCTCGAGGAGGGAGAGACGCCCTTCCTCAGCCCTGGCGCACTTGTTCGCCAAGTTGAACAGCTCCAAGGAAGTGCACATGTCTTCGTGCATCGCCAGCTCCTCCTTCATCTTGACGTCGCGCACGCCATCGGAGAAGGCTGAGATGATGACCTCTTCAGTCACCTTGGGGATCTTGAGGCGTGCGTTGTTGAAGTGCTGGAAGTACTTCTGCAGGGTCTCCCTGGGTTGTTGCTTGATGCGGCGCATGTCGCTCACGGCGGGTGGCCGGTCGCGAGTACCTTGGAAGTTGGCGATGAAGCGGGTGCGCATTTCTTCCCAGGAGGAGATTGTGCCTGGAGCCAGGTTCAGGAGCCAGGTACGTGCCCCGTCCTGGAGCGCCATGGGAAACCAGTTCTCCATGACCTTCTCGTCTCCGTTGGCAGCTTCGATGCCCAGCTCGTAGAGCTGGAGGAACTCCGCAGGGTCGGCCGTGCCGTCGTAGCGAGGAGGCAGGTCCGGCTTGAACTTGCCTGGCCATGCGACGCTGCGCTGCTTGGTGGTGTAGGCGCGGCAGCCTGCTGTGGCCACGGGAGGCCTTGGGTGATGGAGAGACTGGTCTTGCATGTCCCCACGCGCCGGAGCGGGAGGATGGTCGCGACGTGCTGGAGCAGGGAGCGCCTGGGCAGCTTCTGGCGGACGAGGGACTTCTTGGCAACTCTGTTCTTGTTGCGCTGGCACCTGACGGAGCGGGTTCCGCCCAGGGGCCACGCGCCTTGGTGCCATGGCTACTTCTTGAGGAGGAGGTGGCCAGGGCGCCGCTGGAGCCAAGTCGCCCGCGCGGGGCGGGGTGCGGTGCAGCGGAACGGACGGCGCGGAAGAACCCCCTACGGCGCGGACGAGCTCGGCGACGCGGCCGAGCCATTCTTCGTAGATGTCGTCGACGGGACGGTAGCGCAGGATCTCGTTCGCCGCGATGAGTGCAGCCCGAGCCTCCATGGGCGCGCGGAGCGCGTGGGACGAAGATCCAGCTGGGGCGAGCGAGGGAGTTGCGGTGCAGCCGTCTTGGCGCACGGATGGGTGCTGAGACGATGCTTGCTGCTCGTCCCCCGCCGGGCCAGTGGCGGCATTGACGGCAGGTGACGGGGAACGGCGAGGACGCCCGCCGACAGGGGCTGTCTGGGCGATGCGGGAAGCGAGGCCGGCCCGGTGCTCCGCGCGGGCCTGACGTGCGTCAGACATGAGCGCGATGGTCGGAGGAGAACGGGGTGATGGAAGACGAATTCCGGCGCACCCCTACCTGGCGCGCCAAATGTCGGATTTCGGGTTCCGGCAGACCCTTGAGGTTCGAACACTTGGGTGCGCACGGAGATTTCGCCTCCTACCTACCTGCACCCCTCCGCCTGCTAGGATCTAAACTACAGGAAGAACAACACAAGAGACACAGGGTTTATACTGGTTCGGGCCACCATTGTGGTGTAATACCCTACTCCAGTGTGTGGTGTGTGGATTGCCTCTTGGGCTGACGATGATGAACAATTCAAGGAAGAACAGCCTCGCGAGGGCCTGTTCTTGGCTGAGGCGATGAACTGCTGGGAGGAGTTCAGTCACCTTCCTCTCTCTTTCTCTGCTTCCGACCTCTCGAACGAGCCTTTTCCTTCCTACCTCCCAACCCCCTTGCTCTGTGGGTGGCTGGTCCTATTTATAGAGGCCCTGGTCCTCTTCCCAAATATTGAGCGGGAAGGGAGCCATCAATGGCGGGCTAATTTGAAGGGGGACAACAAGTATCAGCTATCCTGACAAAAGTAGTCTTCGTCTACGCAAAGCTCTGGTGATGACGCCGTCTTGGGCTCCACGGTGACCCCCATCTCGTAGTCCTCCTGGTCTTGGTCTCGTTGCACCGAAATGGCAACATTTTCCTGATGCCTCGGTACTCCGCGGCTGCGCTTGCCCCCTTTGCACCAAAGAGGAAAGGAGGACGCTGCGCGGGCTGGCGCCCGCCTGGCGCCCTGAGTCGTCATGGCTTGCGTCACAGGAACCTCGTGAGGTACCCTGCCTTGAGCTCTCCACCTCCTCGCAAGCCAGCTTGACGAGGCCGTGCCTGAGGAAGCTCCGCGTCGTCCGTCCCGCGAGGCTTGGCCCCTCGCGAGGGTCTCGAGTTTGTGTTGGTGAAGATGGGCCGTGCTGGACCCCTTTTGAGCCATGCCGCAGGCCGCAGGCAGGCAAGTCTGGGGACCCCTATTCCCAGAATGCCGACAGTGGCCGGACGCTCGTCAGATGTGGAGAGCAACAAGGGAACGTGATCTGACCCAATGTTGGTAATCGCCCTAAGTGAGGCGACGGGGCATCGGAGCTCCCAATCCGGGGATAGTAGGACGCGATCCAGAACAGATCGTGTCGGGTCAGTTTGCCTATTGGTTCAGGTGAACCTAGCCCCAGTCCGCTCCAACTCACGGAGCCCCAGATCCGCGATACAGTCGTTGAACATCTGCATGCGAGGGAGGTTCAACCGGTCGTTCTTCTTATCATCGGGGGAGCTCAACAGATTGAAGTCGTCGCCGACCACCATAGGTAGCTGGGCAGCTGTGGCCTTCCATCGAAGCTTGTCAAGGAAAGATGCCAAGCGACGGTGATCGGCAGCCGGCAGGTCCATAGACAATCACAATCTCCCACTTGAAGTTGAGTGAGCGCTCAAACACTGCCATACTAACGAAGAACTCCCCCTGTCCATGCCGCCCACCTCAAAGGTGTCATCCTTTACCCCTAAAAGGATGCCACCCGAATGGCCGGCGCTCCCACTAGAAGGGAGCCAGTGCCAGGCGAACAGGTGGGAACTTTCGCTCAAGCTCTTGAAGGGTGAAGTCCATTTGCATGGTTTCTTGTATGGCTACAATGTCAATGTGTTCGTCTCGCATGTACTGGACTAACTGGCAACGCTGGCCATCTTGGCCGAAGCCGCAGATATTCCAAAATAGGGTTCACATCCAGGTGCCATTTGGGGGTTGCTTGACCCCAGGACGGTGGAGGCGTTGCAGGCCTTGAGGGCAGTAGTGCGGGAACGAGTGCAGCCGCGGATTTCTCTGGCACGCACCACTGCGGGAGGCCGGGGAGCTGGCGTATGTAGGAGTCGGGCCCGGGTCTCCGCAAGCTTCCCGCCAAGAGTTTTGCAGGCCTGAATCGCCAGAATCTGCTCTAAGGGGGGACCAACTTCCCCCTGAAAATAATAGACGAGTCTGCGGCCACCTTGGCAAGGTGGCCGAGCAGAACAGCCTCAAGTGCAGAAAACGAACAACTAGAGGAACTGGAGGGAATGTCGGTCGCACCTGGCTCGAGTTTCTGGGCCACGGCGCGGAGCTCGGCACGCTCGGTGATGGACGACGCTGGGAAGCCGGACGGATGGTTAGCATCGAGACGGGCATTGCGGCGGGATGTAGTCACCGGAGTCGACGAGTCCCGGGTCCGATGGGTGTACGACACCGCCCGAGGCATGTGGGAGGCGACGGGGGTAACCACCTCGTCAGTGGTCACCAGGAGCATCCAAGTCGGGGAGGTGGGCGCATGTGTCTCCATAGGGGCGCCGGACTCTGACAGGGCGGGGACGAGCGGGTCCAGGGTCACCGCGCAGCCAACCGGCTCCGCCACGGGGGCGGAGACCAAGGGGTGGAGGCGGGCCGTGGCGAGCAGCCCCAAGCGGCCCGGGCAGAGGGAGGCCAAGGGGGGATCAACAGTCTGTGGAGACGCCAACACCGGGGACTGCTCGACCGGGACCGACGGCGAAGTGACGGGCACTAGAGTGGAGCAGGGGGAGCGCGGCGAAGATGCCGGGAGAACAAGGAGGCCGATGCTGGAGATGTCGCTCAACTCGGCCGAGGAGGTGGGAGAGGCAGGCGGCAGCGCGTCAGGCGCCGTCTTGTCAGAGGGAACAAGCGCGCGCGACCGTCCGACGCCCGCACAACCGCGGCTTGGAGGTGGGTCGGAGGGGTCCCGCGAGGGGGAACGGTTGTGCCCCGAGCGCTTGTCGTCGTCGTGCGGATCCTCGTGGTGGGAGGGATGCAGACGGCGGTAGTGGGAGTCGTCTCGCTTGTCCAGCCACCCCCACCAAAGTGTCCGTCATCAGAGAATCGGGGGCGGCCGACGTGGTTGGGGGGCTCGGGGTAGATCTTGGGGTCGAATCCCCGGTCATTGAAGAAGACCCAGATGGTGGCACAGAGCTTGGAGGAGTCAAGGCATTTGACCTTGACCCGGACCTCCTCCTCTTTGCGGAGGGAGAGCTCATCTACCACCACCACCTTGCTGAGTATCTTGGACATACTGCAAATCACCCTCTCAGAGCGGGCAATGTTGGGGAGGCCCGCAATGAGGATCCAAGCCATGTCCAGTACGGCAACCGCCTTGGGGTCCACCCGAGGCTCAGAGATGTTGATGACGAGCTTGCTGAGGGCTAGAGTGATGTCGTCGCTGTGGGTGCAGAGGCCCAAGTTGATGGCATCTGGGAAGATCACGGAGAAGGAGTTGTCTGCGGTCACTTGCCAGTCCCAGACACGCCGACACAGGTGGTTGAGCTCGGCCTCGATCATCTCCGAGGATGCGACACCCGCCCCTACAATGGTGACGATTGCAAGGAGCGACGGGGAGGGGGGAGGTACGTCCTCCACCTCGATGTGGAAGAAGCCGAGACCCTCGATGTCGTGGCCGTACATCATGAGCTCCTCCGACACCGGTCGATCCAGGCATAGGGCTGTGGGATGACCCGAATCCTTGCAAAGGTAGCACATCGGGGGGTTGGAGCACTCGACTTGGTAGTGGCCTGCAATCCCACAGTTGAAGCATGGAGGTGGATTGCGGGGAGCACCGGAGGCGGGCGCTTCCGAAGCCGCAAGGGTTGGTGCCGAGGCGTTGGGGCGAGCGGGACCTCTCTTCTTCTTCTTCTTCTTCTTCTTCTTCTTCTTCTTCTTCTTCTTCTTCTTCTTCTTCTTCTTGGCACCTTGGCGCCCCCGCGCCCTGGTGCCGCCATTGCCCGGTCACAAGCTAGGTTGGTTCTGTGGCGGTTGATCCCGGTGAGGGGGCGGCATCGGATGTTTGCCATTGGGGGCGGCGAGGCGACGGAGAGCGGCTGCGGCGGCGGGCAAGGGAGGGGGACCGGCGTCGGTCCGAGAGCCAGGAATCCTCTATGGGAGACCGGGGCCGCTCCCTGCGGTCCTCCCAAGCGGGGGAGCGATGGGTGTCGTCCTGGGTCGGCGAGCGACGGTTGGAGCGGGCTGGCCAGCGTCGTGAGTTGCGGCCCGGCGAGCGGCGGGACTCGCGGGGGGGGGGGGGGGGCACCGGGCGTCTCGGGAAGACAACTAGCGGCGGAGGTTGGCCTCTCGGCGCTGGCCCTCTGGTGAGGCGTGGGCAGGCGCCCGACGTTGGTCCAGCAATCTCTTGGGGTGGCCGGCGCCATCGCCCCAGTCGCTCGTCATGGGGAGGGTCGGCGGGGGCGGGGGCGGAGAGGGAGGAGGGGGAGCTGAGGAGAGCGGTGTCAGGAGCAGGGGAGCAAGGTCGCAGCAACCAGAGGGAGGGGCGAGAAGAGATGGCGGCTGGAGGGAAAACCCTCGTGGGAGCCATATCCGTTCCTGAGCGGGGGTGCGCTGGGCCGCCGCCTATCGTGGGCTGACCTGGCCCAACAGCCACAAGAGGCCCAGCTGGGCTGGCACCAGATGGAGGCGTGAGAAGCAGGCCCAACCGCCGGTCCAGGCCTGGAATGGGAGGGCCCAGCCCGGGGGGCACCCAGCTAGGCTTTCCCAGCCGTCGCCAGAGTGGGCGGCGCGGCCATCGGCCGGCGAGGGGGACAACATGGACTGTAGTGGCTAGGGATGGGAGAGCAGCACAGCCTGGAGGATCCAAAGAATGCAATGAACTGCTGGAAAGGAGAACGCCAGGAAATCACCGGGGAGCCAGCGATCCCTGACGGCGGCGGAGCAGACGGGCGCGCCGGAGCATGGGTGCCGGGGAGCCTCCACGACGAGCGGGCGGGGCCAAGCTCAGCCCGCCCAGCGACCCCCCAACCAGCAGAGCACCCACGGCGACGGCCACCCCCGGCCCGCAAGGCGCCGCCTTGCTCCGCGGCCACCTGAGGTGAGCTCGGCAGCCGGCGGAGGAGCTGAGCCCGCGCGCGGGCCGCCGAACTCCCTCCTCTGGGAGTAAGGCCGCCGGCAACGCAGGGCAGCGGCTGGCGCGGCGGTGTAGTTTCTCAAACCAGTGCTTTTCCTGGAATGGATAGAATTCCTCAACTCTAGGAAAACCTGGTATGAGAAATTCCGTATAATATGCAAAATTCCGCGGGCGGGGGGACGCGGTCGCGGTAGACCACCGGCCGGCCCGCAGCGAGGTAGTCGGCCTCCGCCACGTCGGCCCAGACGACCTGACCAGGGGGCACTGGGGACAGGGGGAGGGAGCAAGGGCCGGGGCGAGGCACCGGCGAGGTCATCGGCGGCCTGGGGCAGGGGGGAGGAGGGGCAGCGCAGGAGGAGACACGTCGGGCGCGTCGCCCCGCGGGTCGCCGTAGTCGCCAGAGCTCACCATCACCACTCGCATCCTGATCCTCTCATGGATGCCTCCATATAAAGTTTACACCCTCGGTCATATCTTCGTAGTGCTTAGGCGAAGCCCTGCGAGGATCACTTCACCATCACCATCACCATGCCGTCGTGCTGACGAAACTCATCTACTACCTCGATGTCTTGCTGGATCAAGAAGGCAAGGGACGTCACCGAGCTGAACATGTGCAAAACTCAGAGGTGTCGTGTGTTCGGTACTTGATCGGTCGGAGCTAGAAGAAGTTTGACTACATCAACCGCATCGTCAAACGCTTCCGCTTTCGGTCTACGAGGGTATGTAGACACACTCTCCCCTCTCATTGCTATGCATCTCCTAGATAGATCTTGTGTGAGCGTAGGATTTTTTTGAAATTGCATGCTACGTTCCCAACAGTGGCATCCGAGCCAGGTCTATGCGTAGATGATATGCACGAGTAGAACACAAAGAGTTGTGGGCGGTGATCGTCATACTGCTTACCACCAATGTCTTATTTTGATTCGGCGGTATTGTTGGATGAAGCGGCCCGGACCAACCTTACATGACCACGTTCATGAGACCGGTTCCACCAACACACATGCAACTAGTTTTACATAAAGGTGGCTAGCAGGTGTCTGTTTCTCCAACTTCAGTTGAATCGAATTTGACTGCGGCCGGCCCTTGTTGAAGGTTAAAACCGCAAACTTGATAAATCACCATTGTGGTTTTGATGCATAGGTAAGAACGGTTCTTGCTAGAGGCCCATTGCAGCCATGTAAAACTTGGAACAACAAAGTAGGGGACGTCTAACTTGTTTTTGCAGGGCATTTGTGATGTGATATGGTCAAGACATGATGTGATATATGTTATTGTATGAGATGATCATGTTTTGTAAAAGTTATCGGCAACTGGCAGGAGCCTTATGGTTGTCACTTTATTGTATGAAATGCAAATGCCATGTAATTGCTTTACTTTATCACTATGCGTTGGCGATAGTTGTAGAAGCAATAATTGGCGAGACAACCACGACGCTACAATGGAGATCAAGGTGTCAAGCCGGTGACGATGGAGATCATGACAGTGCTTTGGAGACGGAGATCAAAGGCATAAGATGATGATGGCCATAGCATGTCACATATTTTGATTGCATGTGATGTTTATCTTTTATGCATCTTATTTTGCTTAGTACGGCAGTAGCATTATAAGATGATCCCTTACTAAAATTTCAAGGTATCAGTGTTCTCTCTGAGTATGCACCGTTGCGACAGTTCGTCGTGCTGAGACACCACATGATGATCAGGTGTGATAAGGTCTACGTTCACATATGACGGGTGCAAGACAGTTTTGCACATGCTGAATACTCGGGTTAAACTTGGCGAGCCTAGCATGTACAGACATGGCCTCAGAACACTGTAGACCAAAAGGTCGAACGTGAATCATATAGTTGATATGATCAACATAGAGATGTTCACCATTGAAGACTACTCCATCTCACGTGATGATCGGACATGGTTTAGTTGATTTGGATCACGTAATCATTTAGATGCCTCGAGGGATGTCCATCTAAGTGGGAGTTCTTAAGTAATATGATTAATTGAACTTAATTTATCATGAACTTAGTCCTGATAGTATTTACATATCTATGTTCACTGGTGCGTGTCGGTCCTAAACAAATGGTTTTTAACCCCTTTCCGCGACGGCCTTCGGAACCATCGCCAAGTGAGTGTGTGCGATAGGGGGTCCTTCCCACACGACCCAGAAACCGTCGGGGATATGGAACAGTGATCCAGAGGCCTTCCAAAATGTAATCGTGTGTAACGCAGCACACACTAAATTCTTTCGCGCGTGTGGTATCGGTGATTGAGTGTTTCTAATGACGCAGTGAAACCATACGGTCTGTCGTAACAAACCGTTTGGGAAACAGTATGTAAGGCACACGGGCCAACATATGAACTATGTGCGATTTGTGCCCTATCGCACATGAATTTTCTGCGTAACTCATCTTCCATGCTAGACTCCATCGCACACGTTTTCCAACAATTACCGTCTGCAATAATGTTCTATCAGAAACGGTTCAGGAGCCCCTTCGCACACATACAAGTGCTGCAGACCGTTTGTGATTTGTTAGGTATCATCGACGGTTGCCGCAAGAGTGATGTGTGCTTTTTATTTGGGATCCCACACGTTTCCTGAAAAAAATACGACTGGGATTGTATTTTGCATTGGGCACGGTTTACTCCCAGTTCTCGTGTGCGATAATGCGATATCACAAATGGTTCCAGAGAACCTATGCACACGTAGCAGCGCTGCAAATTGTTTGCGACCTGATTTGTATCACCGACGGTTCTGCTATGATTGATGTATGCTTTCCGATGTGGATCGCACACACTCATTTAGTTGAACCATGTGCGGAGCAATTGCCAGGTTAAAACAAAATTTTCCCATTTTGAATCGGCATGCAAAAAGCAAATTCGTCATAATATTCAATTGAACAAATAAACAAAAATATCCCATTTTGAATCGGCACGCAAAAAGCAAATTCGCCACAATATTCAATTGAACAAATAGTGTCCACAGGAAGAACATTCATCAGATTCTGCAACAATTGCAATTGAACATATGGTAGCTAAATTTTAATGGTTTGTCTACAGATATATGCATTACATAATTAATCATAGTGTACTAAATACGAAGACCTCATCAGATGGAAAACAATGGATCTACGTGTTATATGTTTAGCGGCTAACTCTTACTCAATGTTTCAGGAGAAGGCACGCTGAAATCTTCATTATCACCAGTGGGATTGATGTAGTGATCCAGGAAGAAGTCGATGATAAATCTCTGAACCATCAACAATTCACCAGCCGGGAGCGGTTCAGGGGTCCTCGGTTTTAAGATGAGCTGCAGTATTTTTAAGATCAGAATGTGCCATATGAGTGGAGTAGAAGATATTAATTAAGATAGACTTATTGGTACTAATTCGCGAGGATCGTACTATCAACAGATTTGCAGATGGAGATCATGTGTCTGCAAACATAGTATCCACAAAGGTTGGTCCCTCCTTCTTGCTAAGGACACTAAAACTTTTTGTACAAAATTAGTCATGTATTTTTCCTGTTAGGAACAAACTAACCCGTGTTAGATGTATTATTTTTTCTTTGGAAAAAATAGAAAGAGATTTATTTAGAAGCTTGAGCATTTGACTAGCGTAAGGAAAGGTATTTATAGACTGTTGGATAAATTTTCCAAAAATAACGGATTTCGGTGTGTTACCGGAGAAACGATCTCGTGCTGCACGGGTTGTTCCGTCTTGAACAGGTTCCCTGGTTTAGTTTTCCACAATGCGAGCACACTGCAAATGATCATGAATTTTGACAACATCAATTATTGAACCAGATATGAATGCAATTAATTTCAACATCATAGAATTCAATACCTATCCAAGAATTGTTGAACATGCGTCAGATCCTGAGCGTTTGTTGACTCTCTGAGAGAATCGATGTAGTAAACTATGTTCTTGTTTGGAACAATGAATACGAATATACAGTGATTGCTATATATTAAGAAAGACATGAACTTACGAATGATGTTGAAATCTGAAAGACAATCAGTGTATGCGTGGTTGTTTACTTGACTTACCGTTCATGATATGGCCAGAGAAATGATTGTGCATGGGACGTGTTTTCGAAGATACGGAGGACCGTGTTAACAGCCCAGTCACGTCGGTCCTCACCATCTAATGATGTGCCATTTGCTAATGCAGGATCTATGAAATACACACCCTTCCTTATTCTTCTCCGCACGTTCAATCCTCTGAGAGGAATAAAATGCAGTTAGCTGTTTATCATTTACAGCATTGTACGGAGAAGTTGATCAGAGTTTGTTAAGTACTTACAAAATCAGGCATCTAACAAGAGTGGCATCGAGCATGTTGAAGTTGAAGAAGAGATGTAAGTCCTCGAAACTCACATTGATGGAACCAACATCGTGTCAGAAATGATCTCTATTGTAGTGGACTAGCAAAGCATGATAACCTGCTGACATTTTATCCATGCAATATTCATGTAACTCGTGGCAACTGGAGCTGCACTCATCAAAGTATTCGCCAACAAGAAATGGATGGCCATGGACGTAATTGCATGCTTCAAGTACATCTGCTTTACTTTTAGCAAGCAAAAACTCTACTTCTTCATCATCCATGGCATCAGAAATAATATTACTCCCCGATTCGAACAAGCTGCTGTTAATTTGGTTCTGTGCGATGAGTGCTTTAAGTAAGAGGCAATCATTCTCTTTCCTCTTCACTCTCCCGCTGCGCTTCCTCGTGGTCGTGGTTGTAGCCTTTTTGGCCACTTCCTTCTTGGTACTTGAAGCATTTCTGGCAGAACATCTGGTTGCCTGCAAGGTAGACTGCCGAGCAGATGGTGAAGCTTGGACAGACTTCTTAGCAGATGGTTTATCTATGCCAGACCGCTGAGCTGGTGGTGCTACTGTGACAGACTGCTGGGCTGTAGGAGCAGAGGCATCGGACTGCTGACCATGCGTTGAAGCTATGTAGGGTTTCTGTGCAGGTGGTGCCAACTTGTCGGTGTGCCGAGGAGGCCGTGCCAACGCGTTTGTTTGCTGAGTAGGAAGTGTTGACGCATTGGTATGCTAATCACGCGCCTGCGGACCGACGGACTGATGAGCAGTCGGTTCTGGACCTACAGACTGCTTAGCAGGCGGTTCCGAAGCATCAGACTGCTTAGCAGTCTATTCCACCAGGTTGGTCTGCTGAGCATGTGTTGCAGCTGGGTCTCCCCCCGCTACTTCAGCGGCCGGCATCTGAACCAGTGGTGCGTCATCAGCAGTTGTAGGCCTTGCCACTGGCTGCTTTGGGGCGGAGGATGACATGGCATGTACGCCACAAAGTCAGGCCGGCTGATCACAGGTTGATGCATCAGCCCGCGAGAGCTGCTGCGGCAAGGAGAGCGTCACCGGTTGAGGGGCGACAGTGGTTGCTCTTGGCGGGGCTTCAAGAATCTCATCGATGAACTCTATTTCCTTTCGCGGCCACTGGATGTGATGTAACAGTGTTTCTCCCAAGGTCCTTTGCTCATTGAAGTCTCCTAGGACATTCTTTAGGGAAAATTCATTGAATCTAGGCTTTACTTCAGTCACATAGCACTTCACACAGCCCGGCTTCAATGGCACATTGTCCAAGAAGAGGCCATCTTCCAAGAAGGGTGGGAAAACCCAGGCTGTTGCACATTTTAATGTACCTTCATAATGTGTAAGCACGCCCTTCAGTATGTCTTTCACTCCAGATAGATCAGATATATCATCATCATGAGCTGCTGCAGTCTCAGTGTCGCTGGGGTCAGCTAATGCACAGCTACTCTTGTGCAGTGTTGTCGCGCAATAAGCAACATCATCCATGCTTGCCTCCCCTCCCATCTGTTGGCTATCTGTCAGTGTTAGAGTCTTCTGCATCATCATTGACTCCTCAACATCCTTTCGAACAGCCGGATAAATCTCCTTGTCGGTGTCAAAACCAGCGGATCTCGGGTAGGGGGTCCCAAACTGTGCGTCTAAGGCGGATGGTAACAGAAGGCAGGGGACACGATGTTTACCCAGGTTCGGGCCCTCTTGAAGGAGGTAATACCCTACGTCCAGCTTGATTGTTCTTGATGATATGAATATTACAAGAGTTGATCTACCACGAGATCGTAGAGGCTAAACCCTAGAAGCTTGCCTATGGTATGATTGTTTGTTGTCCTACGGACTAAACCCTCCGGTTTATATAGACACCGGAGGGGGCTAGGGTTACACGAAGTCGGTTACAAGGGAGGAGATCTACATATCCGTATTACCAAGCTTGCCTTCCACGCCAAGGAGAGTCCCATCCGGACACGAGACGAAGTCTTCAATCTTGTATCTTCATAGTCCAACAGTCCGGCCAAAGGATATAGTCCGGCTGTCCCGAGACCCCCTAATCCAGGACTCCCTCACTCCTTCTTCAACTTTTCAAACAATGCATTCTGCTTCATTTCACTCATCGCTTTTTTCATGCTGAGCCTCTCTTCTTTGCTGAGTGTGAAAGCCCTCTTGTGCGGGACATTAACACCTATACCCCTTGCATGGCCAGGGGGCTCTTTTGTGTCCAGAGCATTGGACAGAATGTCACATGGCCCTGAGTTCCTGTAGAACCTGCCAGGGATCTTGGAAGCCTCTACCATCACTTCATATAGTTTGGCGTCACGTGCGTTTTCAAAGTAATAAGTTCCATCATCACGCCTCTTTGCACATGCCCACAAGTAGTCTCTGGCACGTTCGCCCTTGATTTCACTAAATGCCGGATTCCCACCCGCTGCTACTGCTTCTTTGTCCTCCTGTTCCCATATCAGTTTCATGCCGTAGTATCCTGCCACATCCATACGGTGGGGGTGTATGTTCTTCTTCTGAAGTTCCGATTGCTTGAAACTCTTCGCAGCAAACTCTGGAGTTGCCCTGACCCTTTTGAATTCTGCCCAGTCTGCCTTTGTAATTTGGGGGTATGCGGGGATTGGGTCCTTGCCTTCACCCAAGTACTTCTTATACAGCACGTGCTTCCAGTTTCTCCAAGCATCCCTAGCCTTCTCCAGTGCAGCGTGTTCCACATGCATTCTCCACTGCTCTGGAACATTGAAGTGATCCATGATCTCCCGGACTATCCTTCGCTGTGTTTCTGTGTCAGCCTTCCGAAACCCCGGCAGATTAATGTTGAGCCTTGCCTGCCAACAAATCCACACACACTCCTGAACCTCATGCGTGCTTTATCTGGTTTAGTTGGAGCCCAGGACTTTAAATCAATCTCGGTTACTTCATATACACCTTTAGGATGGTGTGTGGGCTTCCTTGGAGCGTTCCTCTGTGTCCTGACCGGAAGGGTAATTGCTGGAGCTCTATCCCGTTCAAGACTACTTGATCCCTCACAATCTGCTGAAGACCTAGGGTTGTCCGAAACAGATGAAGATACATGGCCTGAATGAGTGCTGTCGCTGCTACTCGGCATCTACAGAGAACACATGCAAAACTCAAGAAAGGAGGATAAGCATAAAACTAACAACTTGGTATCAAGCTTTCTGAACATGCCATCCAATAATTTAGAAAATGTACGGCTAATTTGTTAAGTTTGTGTGACTCGGGCACTCGCGATCTGTAAATAGGCAGGAACTTATTGGAACAAATACAACTTATATGTAGTAAGGAAGGTAGATAATGAACATATATACGCTCTTTGTTTTTATAGCCAATTTGGGAACATACGGAACGAAATTGGAAGAGGGATTGCGAGGAAATATGCCTCACTGTGATGGAGAGCAGTAACTAATAGGCTTCTTAATGCAAACCCGGCCGAACCACAGGAGAGGCGAGGGTTACTGCATCGATATGCTCGAGGGTGGCTGGCGAGCAAACGAAGACGGTGAGGCGCGGGCCGCCACGTGTTGGGAACAATAGTGGAGGTAGGCTTGACGCCGAAGAGCGGGCACACGGCTGGGGTGAGCACGGCGGCGCCGGAGAGGATTCTGATGTGGATCTGGGGGAGGGGGAGCTGGCGAAGGAGATTGGGTGGACTAGTTGAGTGAAACACGGGCGGACGGTGGGGGGTGTTAGCGGCCTAGGTGAAAAGGGTGAAAAATATCCCCGGTCGCCGCGCGCGCGGAAAGGCCTATGAAAACGGTTGCCTCTAAGCGCTCATGTGCACAAACAAAATAATTTCGTTTGAAATGAAGACGTGAGTTCATCCTTTCGCCTCTAAAATTTTCACACGTAAACCAATCACAATTTTACCACTAGTTTGATTTGCTGGCGCATTTCAGGTCTCGTGTGCTATATGTAAGACATTTTTTGGCATTTACCGTGCATGTTGGCATATAAATCAATTCCTAGCCGGATTGCATTTCCTATCGAAAGGGGTGAGGATTGTCGTTTGATCTGGGAGCATCCAATGGTGCAGACGTACGATCCGTGGGGTTTGGGTTCTGGCCAATCAGAACACACGACTCGGATCACGCGCGCAGCGAGGGGGGCATCAACCACGGTTTGGTAGGCACACGGCTTTCGTGTGTGAACCGTGTGCTATTTGAAAACATTTTTTGGGAGGGGCTATTTGAAAACATGTACATGTGTTGTCGAAAGGGATGGGGATCGCCATTCGATCCAGGAGAATCCAACGGTGCTGACATGCGATCCGTGGGGTTTGGGTTTTGGTCAATCAAAACGCACGACTTAGATCGCGCGTGTGGCAGAGGGGTGGGGGTGCATCAACCACAGTTTAGTGGACACATGGCTTTCGTGAGTGAACCGTGTGCTCTTTGAAAACATTTACATTACCTAACATCATATTTTTGTTCGAATGAAAACATGAGTTCATCGTTTCGCCTCCAATTCTTTTCCACGGTAAGAAATCATGAGTATAGTGGGGAGTGTCATATACTAGTATCATGAATATACAGTACATATGATACTAGTGTATGATACTACCTTTAATTAATTATAGTGTTTAGTATAATACATAGAGTATAGTATCATATATAGATCATATTTATTGCCATGCATGACACAAATTAGCATCGCATTTAACATGATACGGTATCTACCTACTATATGTTACTCTAACCCTGTTTATATATATATATTTAATTCTTTGCCACATCAGCATACTTGCTATTTTCGAGTGCATGACATCGTCGGCCACTATGGCCAGCCTTATATAGAGGGGAGTACACTACTGCAGGATGCTGCTAATGCGACACTACGATCAGAGACCCTTCGAGAAACTGTGTGCGATGCAATGATCGCAAACGGTTGTGTAGGAAAATCGTCAGAAATGTATAAAACATTTGTGATGACGGATGCATCAAACACGGTTTAGGTTTTAGTTGCGTGTGCGATGAAGGGCATACGGTTCAGTTCAATTAACTGTTTGCGATGAGGAGGAATAAAAGAAACGGGCAGCCGATGAAGGTGTGCGCGATGTACAACAAACGGTTCACTCAGATGAACTGTTTGTGATTAGGCAACACAAAAGAAACGGACAACCCGATCAAGGTGTGTGCGATGTACAACATACGGTTCACTCAGATGAACTGTTTGTGATTAGGCAAGAGAACAGAAATGATTCAATATAACAAGATGTGTGTGATACGCGGCAAACAGGTCTGTAATCAGAAATGTGTGCGGACCGATAATAACACAGACGATTGCTTCTAATAAGACGTATGTGATATGCTCTGTCTACACAACATCTATTGGCCATTGTGGGACGGGCGGTCATCCAGATACGCCATAAGGATGCGAAGAGGCATTCCTATCAGTAAGGACTAGCTGTTCCACCAGTAGCTCATGTAAGAAAACTATCAAGTTAAGTGTGCTCAGGCTGGAGCAGTCATCGGATGGGTGACTGGATGGGAAGTTGTGTCGATGTTAAATTATGTGATGGGATTGACCGAAATACCCCATTCCTTCAGCTAGTTTAACCTCGAGGGCCTTGTTTTTTGTTTATTTTATTTTTAACACATGTTAAAGAAGGTCTACCGCATTACTTTTTGAAAATGTGCGATACGTGGCATACAGTTGATCCATCCGACCTATTTGTTATGGAATAGGCCGTGCGTGTTGTGGGAAAACGCTTGCTAGTATTCAACTATTTGGTATTGATGAATTCATCACCAACGGGATCCCTAGTGTGGTCCGTGTTCATATGATCATCATCTACTTCTTGTGCCAGCTCGATGCTAAGTTTCCATTAATTGATGGTGTTTTATGAACACGCCGCCATTTCCTCACATGTTTCCCGCCACCCTACTATATTGCGCATAGGGGGCACGTGACGCACAGAGGCGACAAGCGCAACCTGTAGCACATCCACCTTTTCCATGCATGCCAACCCACCAAAGCGCCGCCTCTGCCATCAACCTCGTCGACGAGGAAAACGAGCAGGCGCCACGGTCCGTGAAGCCAAGGCGCTCCCCGGCAACGCGATGGATGACGTTGTGATGCGCGTCATCGCCAGGGTTGAGCAGACCTTTGGCGCATGGCACTTGAGCGTCGCGGATCAAGATAAGCATGTCAGCACCGACAGGCTGCAGCTCGCCGCACAACATGATCGATGGCGCGCCGCAAAACAAGCTAGGCGCGTCCGCGCCGATAGGCTGCGGCTCGCCGCACAGTGAGATTGTTGGAGCGCCGCAGAGCGAGAGGTGCGGCACGCCGCACAGCAAGAGCGGATCCATCAGCGCTTGCCTGCTGTCGACACAGCATCGCAACTAGGTACATGTCCCGTCAGTACCCCCATTCTTCGCCAGGAGTGGGTAGAGGCCCTCAGCACCATACTTGCACCAGATGCCGGCCACGTCGTACTTGCACCGGACGCCCGCCGTGCCGTTTGCATGGTTGCCGCCGTTCGCCTTGTCCGTGGCTCACTGGATGCCAACGCGCTGGTCCGTAGGCTCGACCGCCTCCTTGGCCCAGGTGTCCACCTGGGCGTAGTAGAGGAACATGGCCGTCACATCCTCGAGCTGGTGATCTCCGATGAAATAGCTAGCATGGAGCTCGAGATCACGCTCCAGATGTACTGCGAGCGTGTCGACCGCTTGGACGAACGCCTGCACGAGTTCAGGCAGAGCCAAGAGCTACCCTAGGCAAGGGCTGCTGGTCATGGTCTCATGGACGCGTTTTATTTTGAAAAGTTGTTTCGACATGGATAGCTTTGTATTCATAGCAATCATAGTATTGCTCTGTTTATTGCTTTGTTTCAATGTGTGTACTCTGTTTCCCATTCTTATATGTTCTGTTTCAATGTGTGTATATACGCTTTCCATTCTGTATATATGGATGATAACAGCTAGATTCAAATTAGTATACAAAACAGATAGAAAATGGAATTCATAATATATATATATATATATATTAATTGTTCATTAGATCATCAAGAATATATATATATATATATATAATCATCACATATACGTGATGATACTTAACTACTAGGTACAATGCATAAAATTGAAAACAAACAATACTAAAACTAATAATCCCTCCTGGGCCAGTATTCAGGCGGCCCCTCGCCAGCAGCTCCCTGGTGCGCGGTGTCTTCTCAGTGCAGAGGCAGTACCCCGACTCCTCCGCCTCGCAACGCTTGATGTACTGATCTGCTTCTTGCTGGCGCACACGCGTGGCCGATCTTGCCATTTCGTTGGGCGCCCACCGGAGCTCCTCATCGGTGGCACACTGGAGCTTATCGGCCCACTTCCACACAGCAACGAGGCGTCCAGCGCCTATGACCTTCCTCGCGAAGTACCCGTCTTTGTACACCTCCTCGGCACGACGACGCGCCTGCCCCCAAAGCTCCGCCGCCTCCTTTTTCCAAGCGGCATGATGGGCTTCACAGGCCGCCTGGTACCTGGCTTCCTCCTCCTCCATGTCCTTCTTGAACGCCACTTGTTTGGCTTTCTCAGCTGGCGGCAGCGACTTCCACAGACAAAGATTGTACCGGCACCAAAACCAATCCAAAGTTGGGGGGTCCGGCGCAACCTCGTCAGGCGGCGCGTAGGGGTCCTCGTTCCTGCTAATTGAGTGAGCGTCCTCGGGGGGGGGGGGGGGCGGCGAATCCTCATCGGCGTGTGGGCAGACCGGCGGCGCCATGGTAGAGACTTGAGAGAGAGAGAGGGCGAGCGAGGGGAGGATGTAGATGAGAATGCAGGCGGGACGATGTGAGCAAGGTAGTATTTATTGGCGGCCGGAATCTAGATCGACGGGGATAGTACACACGCCGGTCACCGGAATTTACGAGTATTGTAGTCTGAATTACACACAATTCCCGTAGCAAATCCGTGTGTGAACATAATAGCCAAAATCCGTGTGTGAACATAATAGTTGACGGTTTCCGATGCAAAACCGTGTATGATTAATGATCCCCGCCATTCACCTACCAAACCTGGAGCCGCGAGATAGACTGCCAATTGTGTGTGGGCCAGTTGTCTTGCCAGATCTTTGCATTTTCTTTTTTGAACACCAGATATTTACATCGTCTGATGATTTTTTAACTCGCACATAAGTACACAAAAATATAATTTTTCAAACTGTTTTGATTAGGCATTGCATGTAGATGTAGTTCAAATTTGAATTACGGTCATTAAATGGTTAGAAAATCACTTAAATGTCTTTAGAAGGTCAAATGACCCCTAAAATTTACCAAATTTTTACATGACAGTTGTATTAGTGCATGTTAAACATAGGAAAAAAATTGAAGGCCGTAAGAGCAAGCTGTCTCCAGTTCATCATCAAACATGCATTGTTCCCTCTCGGAACCATGAACCTTCTAGCGAGTTGCTCTTGTTTGTAAGGGGTGTGTGTCCAAACGTTCGTCAAGCATGCCAATTTTTTACCACATCATCTTGGTGGCATGACATTACATCAACCAAGGTTTCATGTGTTTCTGATCATTTTTCTATTTTTTTTGAATTAAAATGTCATGTCACTCCATGCATATGTATGCATGTGTCCATGTCGGGAGACCAATATGTTTGAAAGTTCCTTCTAATTTACTGCACATGGAATTAACTCGCACACAAGTACACAGATATGATTTTTCAAACCGTTTTGGTTAGGTGTTGCATGTAGATGTAGCTCAAATTTGAATTACGGTCATTAAATGGTTATAAAATCACTTAAATGTCTTTGAAAGGTCAAATGATCCTTAGAATTTTCCAAAATTTCACATTACAGTTGTAGTAGTGCACGTTAGACATTGAAAAATTTTCAAGGCAGTAAGAGGAAGCTATCTCACGTTCGTCATCAAACATGCATTGTTCCCTCTCGGAACCACGAACCTTCTAGCGAGTTGCTCCGGTTTGTGAGGGGTGTGTGTCGAAACTTTCGTCAAACATGCCAATTTCTTTACCACATCATCTTGGTGGCATGACATTACATCAACCAAGGTTTCATGTGTTTCTGATTTTTTGTTTTGGAATTAAAATGCCATGCCACTCCATGCATACATATTCATGCATATGTGTCCATGTCGTGATACAAATATGTTTGAAAGTTCCTTCTAGTTTACTGCACATGGAATTAACTCGCACACAAGTACACAAATATAATTTTCAAACCGTTTCGGTTACGCATTGCATGTAGATGTAGTTCAAATTTGAATTACGGTCATTAAATGGCTAGAAAATCACTTAAATGTCTTTAAAAGGTCAAATGACCCCTAGAATTTTCAAAATTTCATATTACAGTTGTAGGAGTGCACATTAGACGTAGAAAAAAATTTGAAGGCCGTAAGAGGAAGCTATCTCCCATTCGTCATCAAACTTGCATTGTTCCCTCTCGGAACCACGAGCCTTCTAGTGAGTTACTACGGTTGGTGAGGGGTGTGTGTCCAAACTTTGGTCAAACATTCCAATTTTGTTACCACACCATCTTGGTGGCATGACATTATATCAACCAAGGTTTCATGTGTTTCCGATTTTTTTTGGAATTAAAATGCCATGTTACTCCATGCTTAATTGTGTCATAGCTGTTAGACCAATATGTTTGAAAATTCCTTCCAATTTACTGCACATGGAATTAAATCACACACAAGTACACGAAATATGAGTTTTCAAACCGTTATGGTTAGCTGTTGCATGTACATGTAGTTCAAATTTCAATTACGGTCATTAAATGGCTAGAAAATCACTTAAATGTCTTAGAAGGTCAAATGACCCCTGAAATTTTCCAAAATTTGACATGACAGTTGTATTAGTACTACAAAATTTCTTGTTCATTTAAAACACCATCCGTTGGCACTTTATTCCAAATTCGTCTTTCACAGCTAATAAAAAAAACCTACGACATCACACACAGTTGTTTTCTAGGAACCGTTTGCGATGAAAATATCTGGGTCTATTTAAGTCTCCCTCCTTAAGCTTCGCCGGCTCGTCTGCTCTAGTGCCGGCAAACCCCGAATCCACGAATCCCGATCCCCATTCCTGCACCCACTTCTTGCAAAGATGACGCCATGAAAATGCTTCGTGAAGGCACGTACGATGGCCGCGTCCCCCCCGAGCGCTGCCGCCTGCGCCGAGAGCGCGGCCGCCTATGCAGAGAGTGCCACCGCATCCGCATTGAGCGCGGTTGCTTCCGCTGAGAGGGCATCTGCGGCAGCCGACAGGGCAGCGGCAACAGCCGAGACGGCTACAGCTGCTGCTACGACGACGGCTGCAAACGCCGAGAGCGCTCGAGCTGCAGTCCGTGCCGCTGATGTTGCCCTGGCCCGGGTCGAGGCCATCCACGCCAAGATCAAGGATGCACACGCCAAGATATTCCAGGCCACCTCAGACTCCAGCATGCAGCCCATGTCTGAAAAGGCGGCGGTGGCCATGGAGCACCTGCTTCCTCATGAGGTCGTCGAGCGGGAGCTGGAGATGCAGGAGGCGACGGAGATGGAAGAACGTCAGGAGGAGGACTTGCGCGTGGCCAAGGTCGAGGTAGAGAAGAGTCTGTCCGTCGAGGAATCGGCGGTGGAGTACCAACGCGAGCTCTGGCGCAGCCACTACTACGAGTACTACAACCTTGAGGGCGGCGCCGAGGAGGAGGACGCGGTTGACTTCAGCAAGGGGGACGCGGAGTCCACCAACGGCGGCATGTCGCCAGGACAAGTCATCGATGTCTCATCTCACACCGGCGATGCATAGGCCGGCGCGGCGGCAAATTTTTAATTATGCGTACTTAGGTTTTGTTTTTAATGCTGGTCTTTTGTTAGAGAAAAGTTTAGGTCAACTGGCTTTGTGTAATTACTAAAATTGCTCGATTCAGTAAGCGTGGTCTGTCTGCTGTACGCTCTTTTGTGTGCCCAAAATAGCAAGCAATGTTAAATTATGCAATGACGTACCTGGGGAAATTTCCACCAAAAATTGAATTATCAAACTCATCTCATGCGCGTAAAGCTGAAGAATCGTTTGCGATGCACATAGTCATTCACATTGAATGGTCCGGCGGCACCGCACGCGTTCAAAGTGAATGTGCCCATGCCTTGAGACCAAAATTTGAATTATCAAACTCATCCCATGCGTGTAAAGCAGAAGAATCATTTGCGATGCACACAATCGTTCAAAGTGAATGGTCCGGTGGCACCGCGCGCAAAGTTTCCCTCCACATTTCCAAAATTTTGGCCTACCGCCAAAATATCTACCCCCGCCCCCTTTCCCACCCTTTTTCTCCCTGACCACAAGTGACATTTCCCATGTTTCCTCCTTCCTTCCTTCCTTGCTAAGCTATAGCCGCTTCCTCGCTCTCGCCGTCTCGCATCCTACCACCGGGGTCGCCATGGTCTTCTTCAAAGACATCTCCAGCGGTTCCTCCTCCGGCGACTACTACTTCACCACCCGAGTATGCCTCTCTTCTCTCTCTCGGGCTATGACTTGGAATGAAGGATTTTTACCCGGAGGTCGATTTGAGTCATTTCTTCCTCTTGTAGCTCCCTAAGACCATCAGTGGCAACGAATGGAGCGGGGTGGCTGAAGATCTATCTGCTCATTGTCACCATCAATCTCCATGCGTGAAGCTACTTGTGTTTGATTCTGTGGACAATGGGAGGAAGTTTCTGGCACGTGTAGAGAAGGTTAGACCCTCTTCCATTGTTACAAATCATTTGTTAGATGTGATTCAGACACTGTCATGGTCCCAACCCATTCATACCACACCTTCAACCAAACGCATCCTAAGACAGTGTCACAGTTTGTACCTACTATCTTAAATTGTTGCCATCTCATCAGTGGTGCCATTAGAAAATTATTTGGCACCGCTTCAGCAGTTTGTGCAGCCAACTTTGGTCCACACATCCGAGCAGCCAAGCAGTAGAATACTAAATCTTTATGGCATGAAGGAACTAGGCATCGGAGAAAATCCGTGCTCCGGAGTCGGGGTCCCTGATTTTTTTCCGCTGCATCGGCTCGCCAGTTCAGGGCACCGGTGCAAGATGTAGCAACAGTTGTCTTTACACCAATTTTGGCATACATAGCTGACGGCCTTAGTGCTATTAGTTCTATGTTACTAAATTTGTGCATGTACACACCTGTTTGTATCAATTTGTTGTCATCCAAACATTGTCGCTATGCTGTTGCGGTTATATTTACCTTCCTCATAAAATGTTCAATTTTTTATTTATTGTACATGAGTAAGAACTTGTAGCGTCGTTGTAGTTAATTATAGCCTCTGATGTTCCAGAATTTGGTTGTTCTCTCAGTACCAATTATTTCATTTGCACATTGATCTTTTTGAGAAGATATATCATAATTAACATGTTTCTTCAGTTTCTCAAAATAAGCATTGGTGATTTTCTATGTTGCTATAAACCCATTTCCCCTACAATTGTTACTGGTCTAGTTTTAAATATTATAGGATGAATGGAAGTGTTCTTACTTGGAGTGGGTTGATCAAGAGTGGCCATAGTCTTTGAAGATGTGCCTAACGAAGCTCTGGAGCATGTATGAAGAAGTGAACACAGCTAGGCTTAGAGAAAGTCTTGTCAACGCTGAATCATATTTCAAGATGCGGGATAAAAAGTTGAAGGTGGAGAATGAGCTCAGATTTTTTTAAAGACTATGCTAAGATGGTGTTGGCGAAGGAGGGGGCACTTTCCTAGTTGGCCCGTGCAAAACGGGTTCTTACTGAACTAAAAGCAGAGGTGGATAAGACGAGCCTAGATGATCTCGATTAGAGAAATGAATATATTGTTCTTATGAAGTTGAACTAGCTATGTGTTGTACTGTGTTGTTTTCATGTAGCTACCGTACTGTGATGTTATAATATATTTTTGTGCCTGATATGAAATTGGCAAACCGCTATTCAATATGATATGTGAATTTACGTAATACTAGAATTATTAATTGTAAACTAATAAACCAGCTAAATGTGTCATGGACCTTTGCAAACGGTTCTAGCAGTAAAAGCGGTTGTGATGGATAGCCCAATGCCACGCAGTTTTCTTCATCAAATCGTGTGTGATATAGTTGATAAAAGTAAACAGTTAACCAAGGAAGACCGTGTGTGATAGTTACACCTTTCACACACGAGCCTACACATAAAACTATGTGGGATTTACGTAAGAACGGAAACTGAGGGAGTCTTGGATTAGGGGGTCTCCGGACAGCCGGATTATATCCTTTGGCCGGACTGTTGGATTATGAAGATACAAGATTGAAGACTTCGTCCCGTGTCCGGATGGGACTTTCCTTGGCGTGGAAGGCACCGACTTTGTGTAACCCTAGCCCCCTCCGGTGTCTATATAAACCGGAGGTTTAGTCCGTAGGACGACAACAATCATACCATAGGCTAACTTCTAGGGTTTAGCCTCTTCGATCTCGTGGTAGATCAACTCTTGTAATACTCATATCATCAAGATCAATCAAGAAGGATGTAGGGTATTACCTCCATCGAGAGGGCCCGAACCTGGGTAAACATCGTGTCCCCTACCTCCAATTACCATCTGCCTTAAACGCATAGTTCGGGACCCCCTACCCGAGATCCGCCGGTTTTGACACCGACATTGGTGCTTTCATTGAGAGTTCCACTGTGTCGTCACCATAAGGCTCGACGGCTCCTTCGATCATCAGTAACGATGCGGTCCAGGGTGAGGTTTTTCTCCCCGGGCAGATCTTTGTATTCGGCGGCTTCGCACTGTGGGCCAATTTGCTTGGCCATCTGGAGCAGATCGAGAGCTACGCCCCTGGCCATCAGGTCAGATTCGGAAATTTAAACTACACTGCCGACATCCGCGGAGACCTAATCTTCGACGGATTCGAGCCCGTGTAAGGTGCGCCGCATAGTCATGACGAGCACGACGTAACTCTACCGTCGGACAGTGTTCGGGAGATCGCATCCGCAACTACTCCGGCCATCAATCCGGAGCAAATCGCGCCATCCGAGAGCAGAGGGGTAGACCCCGCTAGGGAGGCCGCACTCTCAGTGGCGATGGAGCCGGATACTGACTTCACCCCTTACGAGAGTCGTGTTGCCGAACCACTGGATTCATCTCCGGCCACGGACTCCGAGCCGCCCACATTCGTGCCTATCGAATCCGATTGGGCACCGATCATGGAGTTCACCTCCGCGGATATCTTTCAGCACTCACCTTTCGGCGATGTGCTAAATTCATTAAGGTCTCTCTCCTTGTCAGGAGATCCTTGGCCGAACTATGTCCGGCTAGAATGGGATGCGGACGTCAAAGGAATTCGCTGCCCACCCACCACCCACTTAGTAGCCTCTGTTGATGATTTAATCGACATGCTCGATTTCGACTCTACAAATATTGACGGCTTGGACGACAATGCAGGAGAGGAACAGGAACTAGTGCCCACAGGGCACTGGACAGCCACTTCATCACATGACATATACATGGTGGATACACCCAAAGAAAACGATGACGAGGAATGGGAGGAAACAGCGGAGGATGACCCCTCCAAGAAGCAAACAAAGCGTCGGCGTAGGCGCCGCTCCAAATCCCACCTCGGCAAAAACAGCGATAACAGCGCAAGAGAAAATAACACTCCAGTCGACTCCAGAGGAAACGACGACCACATTGCTCTGGCGGCAGAGCACGATGAAGCTGCAAACGGCAAACATAGTACAGATCCGATGTTCGAACACGGTGACGCCAAGGATAAACCTCATCAAACCCCCTCTGGGGAGGAAAACAGTCCGGACGAAGATGCACACATCATCTCGGGAACACACTTGGAGCAAGAGTACCTCTGCGGAAGGCTTATTGCCACAGCGAGGAGTTTGAATAAGCAGAAGCAAAGGCTTAAGGCCGAACAAAATACGCTCAACAGCAGGTGGAACAAAGTGCTCGACAACGAAGAAAAGTATGGTGGAGGTTACCACACAAAGAGCTATCCAAAGCGCAAGCTATTACCCGAATTCGACGATGAGGCCTTAGAGCCCATACAGCCGAAACATAAAACGGCCAACCAGCCGGATCAACCACTTTGTGACCGCGATAGAGCGGCTGACAAAGTCGCACATAAGTCAACACACGATCTATGTGAGGACTTGCGCCAAAAATCCAGTATGACCAGATCCATCTATGGATCTAGGAAGCGTGCTCCGGCACAAAATCAAAACCGAATACTACAACCGTTTGAACGCCATGATACATCCAAATACATGGGTGCCGCACACCCCCTATGTTTCACCGATGAGGTGCTGGACCATGAATTCCCATAAGGATTCAAACCAGTGAACATAGAGGCGTACGATGGGACCACAGTCCCTGGGGTCTGGATTGAGGACTTTATCCTCCATATACATATGGCTCGCGGAGACGATCTCCATGCCATCAAGTGCTTGCCTCTCAAGCTTAAAGGACCAGCTCGGCACTGCTGAAAAGCCTCCCTGAAAACTCAATTGGAAGTTGGGAGGAGCTCGAGGACGCTTTTCGGGCTAATTTTCAAGGGACCTATGTCCGGCCTCCAGATGCAGACGATTTAAGTCATATAATTCAACAGCCCAGAGAGTCAGCCCGAAAGCTTTGGAATAGGTTTCTCACTAAGAAGAACCAAATCGTCAACTGTCTGGACGCTGAAGCCTTAGCAGCTTTCAAACACAGCGTCCGAGACAAATGGCTCGCCAGACACCTCGGCCAAGAAAAACCGAGAACAATGGCAGCCCTGACAAGCCTCATGACCCTCTTTTGCGCGGGCGAAGATAGCTGGTTAGCCCGCAGTAGCACCAGTGACCCAAGCACATCCGAAGTCAGGGATGGCAATGGAAAACCATGGCGTAGTAAAAACAAGCGTCGAAATAAAGAAGACATCCACATAATACGGCGGTCAACGCCGGATTCAGGGGCTCTCGACCAGGTCAGCGGAAAAAGCCTTTCAAAGGCAGCAGGGATGGACCGTCTAGCCTAAACAAGATTCTCGACAAACTATGTCAAATTCATGGCACCCCCGATAAACCTGCAAATCACACCCACAGAGAATGCTGGGTCATCAAGCAGGCCGGTAAGCTAAACGCCGAACACAAAGGGGGGAGACACCAAGCAAAGACGAGGACTAACCTCGCCAGCAAAGCACTGGAGGACAGAAAAAATTCCCACCAGAGGTCAAAACAGTAAACATGATCCACATGACGAAGAGGAGAATCAAACATGCACTCCGAGACATACGCGCCATAGAGCCCGTCACCCCAAAGTTCAACCCCTGGTTGGCCTACCCGATCACTTTTGATCGCGGGGATCACGCGACAAGCAGCCGACATAAAGGATTGGCTGCCTTGGTGTTAGACCCAATAATAAACGGATACCATCTCACACGAGTCCTTATGGACGGTGGCAGTGGTCTAAATCTGATATATCAGGACACAGTCCGCAAAATGGGGATAGACCCAACAAAAATAAGCCACTGTAACACTACCTTCAAGGGAGTAATACCAGGCCCAGAGGCCCGCTGTACGGGCTCTCTATTACTAGAGGTTGTATTCGGTTCTCCCAACAACTTTCGAAGTAAAGAGTTAACTTTCTACATCGCTCCATTCCGAAGTGGCTATCAAGCACTACTCGGAAGAGCAGCTTTCACTCGTTTCAATGCAGTACCGCATTACGCTTCTCTCATGCTTAAGATGCCCGATCCACGTGGCACCTTCACAGTTAGTGGAAATATTGAGTGTTCTCTACGTGCGGAAGAATGTGCGGCGGCTTTAACAGCCGAGCACTAGAAGGCCTCACCAACCAGAATAAATGACAGGTCATCAAGAACACGGACACGGTTAGACGAGTCCGGCGCATCACTACAAATACATGAGATTGGTTTGATGGTTAAACCCTCATAAACGGTACCAGGGGCTTCTCGCGTGTAATCAAGGCTAGTTCGGCTCAACTTGACTTATCTTGAATTTTAATGGTTTATTGATAACAACCAATTTTCTGGCACGACAACTTTCACCTAATTTCTTCTCTTTTACAGATGACAATCGTGCTACACCCGTCCAAGACATGGCACAACGGAGACACAGGCGCAGACGTGCAGCAGGGACCCGCTCAAAGGCTTCTTTTCAGATTAAGACCCTGCGTAAACCTTTTTTACTGTCTTTTGTTGTTCACATCCTCTGGATACCCAATACAACTGAGAAGGATGCTGACGTTATTGGCATGTGGCCACTTCAGGATATTGCACGTACCTGGACACTCGGGGTTTATTAGTAAGGGCACTGTTCAGCCCGCATATGTTATAAAGAGTGAATACCTTAGGGAGTGTTCGGCGTCGCGAGTTTGGCCTTATATGCATCAGCTCCGAATCATGTCTTTGGTCAAACGTTGGGTTTGCCCGGCTCCCATGTTTTGGTACCTTACGTTCTGCTATATCGGCTAAGGTAGCACTGGGAGAACTACTGCGATTGTGCCCTGGTTCATCCGGATGAGCACCTCAGTAGAGAAAGCCGAAAACTGACTGTCATGATAAAGCGCGAGACTGGTCAACCACTCGCTGACTTAGTGGAATCTTCGGGATTCCTCCGCATTAACGAAGGGCTGTTTCCCGGTCATGTACATACGCACCCCATATTCGTATGAGTGCGGAGGTACCAGGGGCTATCTAGTAGTCCCGCGGTCAAACTCCTATGGCTAAGTGAAAGTGTTAAAGCAATATAGTCTGATTGCCTCGTTCGCTGCGCTACCACCTCCTTAATGGACCAAGACGTTGGATCAAGTGTGAATACATGTTTTTCGCGAACACCCCGCATTATATGCGTGGGGGTGAAGCCGACGACTGCAAACTTTCAGGTTATATACATATATACATAAACGGCCGCACAGGAGGCATCATAATACTTTCAAGCAAAAGTATAAACACAGCCTTCATAATTCTATAAAACATTGTTTTTACAATGGGAATACATGTCACTAGAACATAATATTCTTAGAGCACTGCGCCTCTATCGAGCGAGCGCCTTCAAGCACTTCTTCAAAGTAGTGCTCGGTAGCTACTCGGCCCACGGCCGAACCCTGTGTTGCAATCGTGGTGGCCTCCATCTCTGCCCAGTATGTCTTGACACGGGCAAGTGCCATACGCGCACCCTCTATGCACGCCGACCTCTTCATAGCGTCGACGTGCGGCACAACACCAAGGAATTGTTGCACTAAACTAAAGTAACTGTTCGGCCTTGGCCCTTCCGGCCACAGATGATCCACAACAGACCTCATGGCAAGTCCGGACAGCCTATGGAGCTCGGCCCATTCGGCCATTCGCTCATTCAATAGCAGCGGACGCACTGGAGCATGGAACTGTGACCAGAACAGCTTTTCTACTTCACGATCTTTTTGATCCTTGAAGTACTCGGCCGCATCAGCAGCACTTGCTGCCAAATCCATGTATGTGTCTACAGAACTCCATAGTTGATCAAGAGGGGCATACTTCGGATCTCTGAACTTAGTCCGCAACAAAAAGGGCTTCCCAGCCGCGATATCTCCAGCTTGACGCAGCTCCTCCTTCGTCGCTCTGATTTTGGAGCGGGTTTCCTTGGCTGCAACCATGGCCTTCTCCAGGTCCGTCGACTTCGCTCGGCTTTATTTTTCAAGAAGAAGGTAAAGGCTGGCGGCATCTTTCAACTCAATGGCCATCTTGGCCATTATTTCCTTGCTCTGGCAATGCGCGGCCTGTTCGGCCCTCAGCTCTTCGGCCGCCTTTAGAGCGGCCACATCACTATTTCTGCCTTGTTCCTTGGCTCAGGCAAGTTCCGCCCGAAGGGTCTCCACGGTGGCAGCTCCATCTGCAGTCACAACATATTAAAGATACTGGCATCATGCTCCTCTTACTATGTGTTGATCACCGGAGAAATCACATACCCTGTGCCTCGTCAAGCCGCTTGTTGACAAGCACGATGTCGGCATCTACCGCATCAAGTTGCCGCTTTAGCTCGGCAAACTCATCAGTCCGGCTAGCCACCGGACCTTCAACCACCTGCACATGAAGGCAGTTTGATTATTACTTGGGACTATGATCCTCTGTTTGCCGCCGTTCTCGATGGCAACCAGAGTCTCAGGGGCTACTATCTGCATAGGGCACACCTAACGTGTGCGGTACTGTCAAAAACATACACTATTTCACGTACCTCAAAGCCTTTCAGCAGACTCATAAAAGCATCATGCAACCCGCTGTCGGTGGATGAAATCCTTTCAATCACCGTACCCATTAGCGTATGATGCACTTCTGAGATGGCCGCTTGCTCCAGAAGATCCTTCAGTGCATCCGACCGCACACTGTACGGATCGGATTTTTTCTGTCGCTCTCTTTAGGAGCCGAATACTGAGCACTTCGGGTAGCCAAAGGATTACCCTCTAGCCTTGGCGGATCAGGAGAAACCCTCCGCGACGACACTTCAGGGTCACCCGCCTCATGAGGCGGGGTGGCAGGGGGAGGTGTTTCGCTCTCCATCATCTCCGGAAGAATATCCTCCAAAGACGAACTCTTTCGAGAGGGGCTACGATCCGAATTGCAAGATATATGCTTCGGTTATTACCTTTAGAAGTAATGTAAGATATTTTTACTATTAAGTACCTTTTTACTTACAGCTCGGTAGAGGGCTGATCCCCTTGCGGACACTGTGCGACAAGGGTACCCTCCGAGGTACGACCCTCTGGCAAAGATTTCTTCCCCCGTTTGGAGACCTTTGTTTCCGGGTCCTCATAGGTGGTCCTCTTCCTTCCTTGGGGAGAGGGAATTTCAGATTCTTCTCCCTGGTTATCCTCCTTCGCGGAGGCGCTAATTCCCCCTGATCGGATGAATGATGAGTGAGGCCTGCTTTCAGCCTCTTTATTCCCCCCTTCATCTTCCCCTGAGGGCGCCTAATAAGGCACCAGCTCGAGCATTCTAGCCAGTACTGTATTGGCCCAGCCTTTGTTATCCAGTCCAAGTCAAAGAGCGACTTTTCATAATGATGTTATGATAAATAAAAAGACAGTGTATTCGGCCATGGGATTACTTACTTGGGTATCGGGGCGATTACAGCTCAGACCCGCATCCTCGGTGGTGTCCGGACACTCTATTTGGGGTCTGAAGAACAATTTGTACATCTCTTCGAGCGTCATGCCAAGGAAGTGTTGAATAGTCTGCTGTCCTTCCGGGTTGAATTCCCACATACGGAGGGGACGACGTTTGCAAGGCTGGACTCGACGAACTAGCATGACTTGCATTACCATGACCAGGCTGACATCTCTCTCAAGGAGATCTCAGATGCAACTCTGCAATATCGGCACATCATTTATTGGCCTGTAGTTCAGCCCCTTGTTGATCCATGACGTCAGTTGTGGTGGGGGGCCTGAGCGAAAGGCAAGGGCAGCTACCCACTTGGAACTCCGGGGAGCTGTGATGTAGAACCACTCCCGCTGCCACAATCTGGACACCTCCGGGAAGGGACCCTCTGGCCATGGAGCATCAGCGCTTTTGCTTATTACGGCACCTCCACACTCTGCGTGCCGCCCCTCGATCATCTTCGGCTTCACATTGAAGGTCTTGAGCCACAGGCCGAAGTATGGGGTAATGCGGAGGAAGGCCTCACACACAACGATGAACGACGAGATGTGAAGGAGGGAATCCGGGGCCAGATCATGGAAATCCATCCCATAATAGAACATGAGCCCCCTAACAAAGGGATCCAGAGCGAGGCCTAGCCCTCAAAGGAAGTGAGAGATGAACACAACACTCTCGTTGGGTTCAGGAGTGGGGATGACCTGCCCTCGGGCAGGAAGCCTGTGCGAGATTTCGGCTGTCAGATACCTGGCCTCTCTCAGCTTCTTGATGTCCTCCTTTGTAATAGAGGAAGGCATCCACCGACCTTGGAGGTTGGATCCGGACATGGTTGAAGGTCCGAAGCGCCTGACCTGAGCCTTGGGTGATGGAACTCGAGGCGGGGGAGGGATTCGATTGAGCACGAGAGGGAAAAAGGACAGGCCTTGGCCTCTTTATAAAGAGGATGAATATCAAGCGTCCTCCTCGTGGCCGTTTGGGACTGCCTAAAATCAAGGAGTCATACCAACAGGCATGATTGGGTTACCCACGTTCGTATTGATGAGAATCCCGTAATAAGGGGGACACGATCTCTGCTTTGACAAGACGTGTCAGGAAAACCGCCTCGCGATATGTGCAGTGTTGGTTGAGAAAAACGGTTCGAATAAAGACCGGGCCATGACATGATGTCATGCTGTCAAAACGTGTCAGCAGATTTGTGGAAATATTCTCTCTACGGTGGTATGTGGAACTTGTTTTGCAGAGCCGGACACTATACTTGTGTTCAAAATCTTCTATGGAGTATTCATAGGAGGAACCCGCCTTGCAATGCCGAAGACAAATCTGCGCGCCAGACTCATCGTCATTGAAGCCTGGTTCAGGGGCTACTCAGGGAGTCCTGGATTAGGGGGTCTCCGGACAGCCGGATTATATCCTTTGGCCGGACTGTTGGATTATGAAGATACAAGATTGAAGACTTCGTCCCGTGTCCGGATCGGACTTTCCTTGGTGTGGAAGGCAAGCTTGGCAATACGGATATGTAGATCTCCTCCCTTGTAACCGACTTTGTGTAACCCTAGCCCCCTCCGGTGTCTATATAAACCGGAGGTTTAGTCCGTAGGACGACAACAATCATACCATAGGCTAGCTTATATGGTCTAGCCTCTTCGATCTCATGGTAGATCAACTCTTGTAATACTCATATCATCAAGATCAATCAAGCAGGACGTAGGGTATTACCTCCATCGAGAGGGCCCGAACCTGGGTAAACATCGTGTCCCCTGCCTCCTGTTACAATCCGCCTTAGAGGCACAGTTCGGGACCCCCTACCCGAGATCCGCCGGTTTTGACACCGACAGAAACATATTCCCTGGATTGACTGTGTGGGATGTACATAAGAACGGAAATGTATTCCTTGGATTGACTGTGTGTGATATACATACGAATGGAAATGTTTTTCTAGGATTCGCCGTGTGGGATGTACATACCTATGGAAATGATTTTCTCGGATTACCTTGTGGGATGTACATACCTACAAAAATGATTTCTGGGATTCACCTTGTGGGATGTACATACCCACGGAAATGATTTCTGGGATTCACCGTGTGGGATGTACATACCTACGGAAATGATTGGGTTTCGATGCCTTGCCCGATCACACACGGCCCCAGCCTGGGTCCCAGGAGGGCCTATCCCCGACGATTTTTGGGTCGTGTGGGAAGGACACCCTATCGCACATACTCACTTGGCGACGGTTCCAAATGCCATCGCGGAAAGGGGTAAAAATCGTTTGTTTAGGACCGACGCGCACCAGTGATATCATATACTATATATAGTATCATGCATATGATACTACGTATGTACCTTCGTAGTGCATATATAGTATCATAAAGTAGTGCTAGCTCCCTCTGTAAACTAATATAAGAGCGTTTAGATTACTAAATAGTGACCTAAACACTCTTATATTAATTTACGGAGGGAGTATATATCATAGATGGCCGTATTTATGAATTGATCCCTATAAGGCTGGTTGTAATGGGGAGTATTATATATATACTAGTAGTATCATGCATGCATATATATGATAGTGTAGCTAGGATACTACTTCCGTAATGCATGGTATCATAAGTTAACATCTTAGGTTGCCTTACTAATTGGCATGCATCACACAAAGTAGTAGTACAACATTTAATATGACACATGATACCACATCCTCTCTTGTGTGCCACATCATCTAGGAAGTCTAGTTGGCATGCATGATACCGCTTATGATAATACCATTACAACCAGCCTAAATCGAAAAGGAGGTAGTATGAGACTAGCCACAATGGAGAGTAGTACACTAGTAATATACACATATCCCTAGACTATATATGTTACTACCTTCATAGTGGGTAGTAACATAAGTGTAGTGTCATGCAAAGCTTCATTTCTTAGGTTACAGACTCATATTGCATTGGGACATGTGATGCTACAGTAACTAGCTAAGTTACTGAAACTATCTCTCTCCTCATTAACTTATTGCCACATAAGCAAGTTTGTTGAGTTGGAGTCGGTGTTACTGCTGAAGTTACTCCCACTGTGGCTAGTCTGATACTAGCTAGTCGTCTATGATATATTAGCTACCTCACTAAGAGCATGCATGGTTAATAATACAGCCAAGGGTCGGCTATAAGAAGTTGCCATGTCATATACAGCCAACCTCTTAGCGGGCATGTACAATAATAAGTTTTATATACGTACTAGTTTATCAATAGTTGACCCACCTTACATCCTCACAAAGTGTCTTGGGTCTCGTGTTGCAGTTGGCTCTATTAACCAAGAGCCCGCTTCTCTTCTCTTTCCTCCAACTAATAAGTGAAGGAAATATGCCCTAGAGGCAATAATAAAGTTATTAATTATTTCCTTATATCATGATAAATGTTTATTATTCATGCTAGAATTGTATTAACCGGAAACATAATACATGTGTGAATACATAGACAAACAGAGTGTCACTAGTATGCCTCTACTTAACTAGCTCGTTAATCAAAGATGGTTATGTTTCCTAACCATGGACAAAGAGATGTCATTTGATTAACGGGATCACATCATTAGTTGAATGATCTGATTGACATGACCCATTCCATTAGCTTAGCACCCGATCGTTTAGTATGTTGCTATTGCTTTCTTCATGACTTATACATGTTCCTATGACTATGAGATTATGTAACTCCCGTGTGCCAGAGGAACACTTTCTGTGCTACCAAACGTCACAACGTAACTGGGTGATTATAAAGGTGCTCTATAGGTGTCTCCAAAGGTACATGTTGGGTTGACGTATTTCGAGATTAGGATTTGTCACTCCGATCGTCGGAGAGGTATCTCTGGGCCCTCTCGGTAATGCACATCACTTAAGCCTTGCAAGCATTGCAACTAATGAGCTAGTTGCAGGATGATGTATTATGGAACGAGTAAAGAGACTTGCCGGTAACGAGATTGAACTAGGTATTGGATACCGACGATCGAATCTCGGGCAAGTAACATACCGATGACAAAGGGAACAATGTATGTTGTTATGCGGTCTGACCGATAAAAGATCTTCGTAGAATATGTAGGAACCAATATGGGCATCCAGGTCCCGCTATTGGTTATTGACCGGAGACATGTCTTGGTCATGTCTACATTGTTCTCGAACCCGTAGGGTCCGCACACTTAAGGTTTCGATGATAGTTATATTATGAGTTTATGCGTTTTGATGTACCGAAGGTTGTTTGGAGTCCCGGATGTGATCACGGACATGACGAGGAGTCTCGAAATGGTCGAGACATGAAGAATGATATATTGGAAGCCTATATTTGGATATCGGAAGTGTTCCGGGTGAAATCGGGATTTTACCGGAGTACCGGGAAGGTTATCGGAACCCCCCGGGAGATATATGGGCCTTAGTGGGCCTTAGTGGAAGAGAGGAGAGGTAGCCAGAGATGGGCCGCACGCCCCTCCCCTCCCTTGGTCCGAATAGGACAAGGAGGGGGGGCGGCCCCCCTTCCTCTTTTCCCCCCTCCGCGAATCCTATTCCAACTAGGAAAGGGGGGAGTCCTACTCCCAGAGGGAGTAGGACTCCTCATGGCGCGCCTCTCCTGGCCGGCCGCACCCACCCCCCCTTTGAGCCTTTATATATGGAGGCAGGGGCACCCCCTAGAGACACAAGTTGATCCACGTGATCATATTCTTAGCCGTGTGCGGTGCCCCCTTCCACCATAGTCCTCGATAATATTGTAGCAGTGCTTAGGCGAAGCCCTGCGACAATAGTACATCAAGATCGTCACCACGCCGTTGTGCTGACGGAACTCTTCCCCGACACTTTGCTGGATTGGAGTCCGGGGATCGTCATCGAGCTGAACGTGTGCTAGAACTCGGAGGTGCCGTAGTTTCGGTGCTTGATCGATCGGGCCGTGAAGACGTACGACTACATCAACCTAACGCTTCCATTGTCGATCTACAAGGGTACGTAGATCACACTCTCCCCCTCGTTGCTATGCATCACCATGATCTTGCGTGTGCGTAGGAAATTTTTTGAAATTACTACGTTCCCCTACAGTGGTATCCGAGCCTAGGTTTTATGTGTTGATGTTATATGCACGAGTAGAACACAAGTGAGTTGTGGGCGATATAAGTCATCCTGCTTACCAGCATGTCATACTTTGGTTCAGCGGTATTGTTGGACGAAGCGGCCCGGACCGACATTACGCGTACGCTTACGCGAGACTGGTTCTCCCGACGTGCTTTGCACATAGGTGGCTTGCGGGTGACAGTTTCTACAACTTTAGTTGAACCGAGTGTGGCTACGCCCGGTCCTTGCGAAGGTTAAAACAGCACCAACTTGACAAACTATCGTTGTGGTTTTGATGCGTAGGTAAGATTGGTTCTTGCTTAAGCCCGTAGCAGCCACGTAAAATTGCAACAACAAAGTAGAGGACGTCTAACTTGTTTTTGCAGGGCATGTTGTGATGTGATATGGTCAAGACATGATGCCAAATTTTATTGTATGAGATGATCATGTTTTGTAATCAAGTTATCGGCAACTGGCAGGAGCCATATGGTTGTCGCTTTATTGTATGCAATGCAATCACGCTATAATGCTTTACTTTATCACTAAGCGGTAGCGATAGTCGTGGAATCATAAGATTGGCGAGACGACAACGATGCTACGATGGAGATCAAGGTGTCGCGCCGGTGATGATGGTGATCACAGCGGTGCTTCGGAGATGGAGATCACAAGCACAAGATGATGATGGCCATATGATATCACTTATATTGATTGCATGTGATGTTTATCTTTTGCATCTTATCTTGCTTTGATTGACAGTAGCATTATAAAATGATCTCTCACTAAATTATCAAGAAGTGTTCTCCCTGAGTATGCACCGTTGCGAAAGTTCTTCGTGCTGAGACACCACGTGATGATCGGGTGTGATAGGCTCTACGTTCAAATACAACGGGTGCAAAACAGTTGCACACGCAGAATACTCAGGTTATACTTGACGAGCCAAGCATATACAGATATGGCCTCGGAACACGGAGACCGAAAGGTCGAGCGTGAATCATATAGTAGATATGATCAACATAGTGATGTTCACCAATGAAACTACTCCATCTCACGTGATGATCGGACATGTTTTAGTTGATTTGGATCACGTAATCACTTAGAGGATTAGAGGGATGTCTATCTAAGTGGGAGTTCTTAAGTAATATGATTAATTGAACCTAAATTTATCATGAACTTAGTACTTGATAGTATCTTGCTTATGAATGTTTGATTGTAGATAGATGGCCCGTGTTGTTGTTCCGTTGAATTTTAATGCGTTCCTTGAGAAAGCAAAGTTGAAAGATGATGGTAGCAATTACACGGACTGGGTCCGTAACTTGAGGATTATCCTCATTGCTGCACAGAAGAATTACGTCCTGGAAGCACCGCTGGGTGCCAGGCCTGCTGCTGGAGCAACACCAGATGTTATGAACGTCTGGCAGAGCAAAGCTGATGACTACTCGAGAGTTCAATGTGCCATGCTTTACGGCTTAGAACCGGGACTCAACGATGTTTTGAACGTCATGGGGCATATGAGATGTTCCAGGAGTTGAAGTTAATATTTCAAGCAAATGCCCGGATTGAGAGATATGAAGTCTCCAATAAGTTCTATAGCTACAAGATGGAGGAGAACAGTTCTGTCAGTGAGCATATACTCAAAATGTCTGGGTATAATAATCACTTGATTCAAATGGGAGTTAACCTTCCAGATGATTGCGTCATTGACAGAATTCTCCAATCACTACCACCAAGCTACAAGAGCTTCGTGATGAACTATAATATGCAAGGGATGAATAAGACTATTCCCGAGCTCTTCGCAATGCTGAAAGCCGTGGAAGTAGAAATCAAGAAGGAGCATCAAGTGTTGATGGTCAACAAGACCACTCGTTTCAAGAAAAAAGGGCAAAGGGAAGAAGAAGGGGAACTTCAAGAAGAACAGCAAGCAAGTTGCTGCTCAAGAGAAGAAACCCAAGTCTGGACCTAAGCCTAAAACTGAGTGCTTCTACTACAAGCAGACTGGTCACTGGAAGCGGAACTGGCCCAAGTATTTGGCGGATAAGAAGGATGGCAAGGTGAACAAAGGTATATGTGATATACATGTTATTGATGTGTACCTTACTAATGCTCACGGTAGCACCTGGGTATTTGATACTGGTTCTGTTGCTAATATTTGCAACTCGAAACAGGGACTACAGATTAAGCGAAGATTGGCTAAGGACGAGGTGACGATGCGCGCGGGAAACGGTTCCAAAGTTGATGTGATCGCAGTCGGCACGCTACCTCTACATCTACCTTCGGGATTAATATTAGACCTAAATAATTGTTATTTGGTGCTAGCATTAAGCATGAACATTATATCTGGATCTTGTTTGATGCGAGACGGTTATTCATTTAAATCAGAGAATAATGGTTGTTCTATTTATATGAGTAATATCTTTTATGGTCATGCACCCTTGAAGAGTGGTCTATTCTTATTGAATCTCGATAGTAGTGACACACATATTCATAATGTTGAAGCCAAAAGACACAGAGTTGATAATGATGGTGCAACTTATTTGTGGCATTGCCGTTTAGGTCATATCGGTGTAAAGCGCATGAAGAAACTCCATACTGATGGACTTTTGGAACCACTTGATTATGAATCACTTGGTACTTGCGAACCGTGCCTCATGGGCAAGATGACTAAAACACCGTTCTCCGGTACTATGGAGAGAGCAACAGATTTGTTGGACATCATACATATAGATGTATGTGGTCCGATGAATATTGAGGCTCGTGGCGGATATCGTTATTTTCTCACCTTCACAGATGACTTAAGCAGATATGGGTATATCTAATTAATGAAACATAAGTCTGAAACATTTGAAAAGTTCAAAGAATTTTAGAGTGAAGTTGAAAATCATCGTAACAAGAAAATAAAGTTTCTACGATCTGATCGTGGAGGAGAATATTTGAGTTACGAGTTTGGTGTACATTTGAAACAATGTGGAATAGTTTCGCAACTCACGCCACCCAGAACACCGCAGCGTAATGGTGTGTCCGAACGTCGTAATCATACTTTACTAGATATGGTGCGATCTATCATGTCTCTTACTGATTTATCGTTGTCATTTTGGGGTTATGCTTTAGAGACGGCCGCATTCACGTTAAATAGGGCACCATCAAAATCCGTTGAGACGACGCCTTATGAACTATGGTTTGGCAAGAAACCAAAGTTGTCGTTTCTGAAAGTTTGGGGCTGCGATGCTTATGTGAAAAAGCTTCAACCTGATAAGCTCGAACCCAAATCTGAGAAATGTGTCTTCATAGGATATCCAAAGGAGACTATTGGATACACCTTCTATCACAGATCCGAAGGCAAGACTTTTGTTGCTAAGTTCGGAAACTTTCTAGAGAAGGAGTTTCTCTCGAAAGATGTGAGTGGGAGGAAAGTAGAACTTGACAAGGTAACTGTACCTGCTCCCTTATTGGAAAGTAGTACATCACAGAAATATGTTTCTGCGACACCTACACCAATTAGTGAGGAAGCTAATGATAATGATCATGAAACTTCAGGATAAGATACTACTAAACCTCGTAGATCAACCAGATTGAGATCCGTGCCAGAGTGGTACGGTAATCCTGTCCTGGAAGTCATGCTGCTAGATCATGATGAACCTACGAACTATGAAGAAGCGATGGTGAGTCCATATTCCGCAAAATGGCTTGAAGCCATGAAATCTGAGATGGGATCCATGTATGAGAACAAAGTATGTACTTTGGTTGACTTGCCCACTGATCGGCAAGCAATTGAGAATAAATGGATCTTCAAGAAGAAGACAGACGCTGACGGTAATATTACTGTCTACAAAGCTCGACTTGTCGCAAAAGGTTTTCGACAAGTTTAAGGGGTTGACTACGATGAGACCTTCTCACCCGTAGCGATGCTTAAGTCTGTCCGAATCATGTTAGCAATTGCCGCATTTTATGATTATGAAATTTGGCAGATGGATGTCAAAACTGCATTCCTGAATGGATTTCTGGAAGAAGAGTTGTATATGATGCAACCGGAAGGTTTTGTCGATCCAAAGGGAGCTAACAAAGTGTGCAAGCTCCAGCGATCCATTTATGGACTGGTGCAAGCCTCTCGGAGTTGGAATAAACGCTTTGATAGTGTGATCAAAGCATTTAGTTTTGTACAGACTTTCGGAGAAGCCTGTACTTACAATAAAGTGAGTGGGAGCTCTGTAGCATTTCTGATATTATATGTGGATGACATATTACTAATGGAAATGATATAGAATTTCTGGATAGCATAAAGGGATACTTGAATAAGAGTTTTTCAATGAAATACCTCAGTGAAGCTGCTTACATATTAGGTATAAAGATCTATAGAGATAGATCAAGACGTTTAATTGGACTTTCACAAAGCACATACCTTGACACGATTTTGAAGAAGTTCAAAATGGATCAAGCAAAGAAAGGGTTCTTGCCTGTGTTACAAGGTGTGAAGTTGAGTCAGACTCAATGCCCGACAACTGCAGAAGATAGAGAGAAAATGAAAGATGTTCCCTATGCTTCAGCCATAGGCTCTATCATGTATGCAATGCTATGTACCAGACCTGATGTGTGCCTTGCTATAAGTCTAGCAGGGAGGTACCAAAGTAATCCAGGAGTGGATCACTGGACAGCGGTCAAGAACATCCTGAAGTACCTGAAAAGGACTAAGGATATGTTTCTCGTATATGGAGGTGACAAAGAGGTCATCGTAAACAGTTACGTTGATGCAAGCTTTGACACTGATCCGGACGATTCTAAATTGCAAACCGGATACGTGTTTACATTAAACGGTGGAGCTGTTAGTTGGTGCAGTTCTAAACAAAGCGTCGTGGCAGGATCTACATGTGAAGCAAAGTACATAGCTGCTTCGGAAGCAGCAAACGAAGGAGTCTGGATGAAGGAGTTCATATCCGATCTAGGTGTCATACCTAGTGCATCGGGTCTAATGAAAATCTTTTGTGACAATACTGGTGCAATTGCCTTGGCGAAGGAATCCAGATTTCACAAGAGAACCAAGCACATGAAAAGACGCTTCAATTCCATCCGGGATCTAGTCCAGGTGGGAGACATAGAGATTTGCAAGATACATACGGATCTGAATGTAGCAGACCCGTTGACTAAGCCTCTTCCACAAGCAAAACATGATCAGCACCAAGGCTCCATGGGTGTTAGAATCATTACTGTGTAATCTAGATTATTGACTCTAGTGCAAGTGGGAGACTGAAGGAAATATGCGCTAGAGGCAATAATAAAGTTATTAATTATTTCCTTATATCATGATAAATGTTTATTATTCATGCTAGAATTGTATTAACCGGAAACATAATACATGTGTGAATACATAGACAAACAGAGTGTCACTACTATGCCTCTACTTAACTAGCTCGTTAATCAAAGATGGTTATGTTTCCTAACCATGGACAAAGAGATGTCATTTGATTAACGGAATCACATCATTAGTTGAATGATCTGATTGACATGACCCATTCCATTAGCTTAGCACCCGATCGTTTAGTATGTTGCTATTGCTTTCTTCATGACTTATACATGTTCCTATGACTATGAGATTATGTAACTCCCGTGTGCCGGAGGAACACTTTGTGTGCTACCAAACGTCACAACGTAACTGGGTGATTATAAAGGTGCTCTACAGGTGTCTCCAAAGGTACATGTTGGGTTGACGTATTTCGAGATTAGGATTTGTCACTCCGATCGTCCGAGAGGTATCTCTGGGCCCTCTCGGTAATGCACATCACTTAAGCCTTGCAAGCATTACAACTAATGAGCTAGTTGCATGATGATGTATTACGGAACGAGTAAACAGACTTGCCGGTAACGAGATTGAACTAGGTATTGGATACCGACGATCGAATCTCGGGCAAGTAACATACCGATGACAAAGGGAACAACGTATGTTGTTATGCGGTCTGACCGATAAAAGATCTTCGTAGAATATGTAGGAACCAATATGGGCATCCAGGTCCCGCTATTGGTTATTGACCGGAGACATGTCTCGGTCATGTCTACATTGTTCTCGAACCCGTAGGGTCCGCACGCTTAAGGTTTCGATGACAGTTATATTATGAGTTTATGCATTTTGATGTACCGAAGGTTGTTCGGAGTCCCGGATGTGATCACGGACATGACGGGGAGTCTCGAAACGGTCGAGACAAAAAGAATGATATATTGGAAGCCTATATTTGGATATCAGAAGTGTTCCGGGTGAAATCGGGATTTTATCGGAGTACCGGGAAGGTTACCGGAACCCCCAGGAGATATATGGGCCTTAGTGGGCCTTAGTGGAAGAGAGGAGAGGTAGCCAGAGATGGGCCGCGCGCCCCTCCCCTCCCTTGGTCTGAATAGGACAAGGATAGGGGGCCGGCCCCCCTTCCTCTTTTCCCCCCTCCGCGAATCCTATTCCAACTAGGAAGGGGGGGAGTCCTACTCCCAGAGGGAGTAGGACTCCTCCTGGCGCGCCTCTCTTGGCCGGCCGCACCCCCCCTTTGAGCCTTTATATACGGAGGCAGGGGCACCCCCTAGAGACACAACTTGATCCACGTGATCATATTCTTAGCCGTGTGCGGTGCCCCCTTCCACCATAGTCCTCGATAATATTGTAGCAGTGCTTAGGCGAAGCCCTGCGACAATAGTACATCAAGATCGTCACCACGCCGTCGTGCTGACGGAACTCTTCCCCGACACTTTGCTGGATCGGAGTCCGGGGATCATCATCGAGCTGAACGTGTGCTAGAACTCAGAGGTGCCGTAGTTTCCGTGCTCGATCGGTCGGGCCGTGAAGACGTACGACTACATCAACCTAACGCTTCCGTTGTCGATCTACAAGGGTACGTAGATCACACTCTCCCCCTCGTTGCTATGCATCACCATGATCTTGCGTGTGCGTAGGAATTTTTTGAAATTACTACGTTCCCCTACAATAAGCGCATATATATTATTCTATTCCTTATAGCCAGACTACTCACAGTGGGAGTAACATAGGTAGTAACATCACACATATCTAGATAAAATAGATGATGTGGCAAGCAATAAATGAAGAAATGGAGGAAAGTGGATATGTGTGATGTTACTACCTATGTTACTCCCACTGTGGGTATAGTCTTACTATAGTATGAGACTACCCACAATGGGAGTAACATAGGTAGTTACATCACACATATCTAGATAAATTAAGTAGATGATGTGGTAAGCAATAAATGAAGAAAGAGAGGAAAGTAGTAACATAGCTAGTTACTAGTAGTATGAGTAACATCACATGTACATATCAAGGCAAGATGTGTCTATAGCCTAATAAATGAAGCGTTGCATGTTACCACACATATATGTTACTCCCCACTATAGAGGTAGTAACATAGACTAGTAACACATGGGCATGTTACTAGTCTATGTTACTACCCATTGTGGCTAGTCTGAGTAACATCACACATCTCAAGGCAAGATGAGTCTATAGCCTAATAAATGAAGTGTTGCATGTTACTACATATATGTTACTCCCCACTATAGAGGTAGTAACATAGACTAGTAACATTCTATGTTACTACCCATTGTCGCTAGTCTTATGTCACTTTATTGTGTACTTACTTGCTCTAATGCATAGTATCATAGAGTAGCTAGTATCATATGCAGTACTTTATGTATATTGTCATGCATGACACATAGTAGCATAACATTTATTATGATACGGTTTCATGATATGATACTTAACCCTCTCTTTCTTCATTTAATTAATTATATGACAACTCATCAAAATTGCCTAGTTGGCATGAATGATACTAGCTATGATACCCCCTTACTATCAACCTAGCAAAGGTGTACAGATCATTTGTGCATCGCTTTGTGAGTTTTCATCTGTTTGTTCAAGAAGCGGGGAGGAGTTTCAAACATTTCTGCCGCGAGGTGCGGCCATAGGCGTAGGCCTAGTTGGTATTTTAATTACGAAAATTCAGATGGAGTTCGGACATCATCAAATTCGATGTGTGCCTGTGGCGTGCTCTCACGACCCCATGGAAAAAAATTGGTAAAGTTTGGCACAAGTTTTAATGACCGCTCCTTCCAAACCGGAGCATCTCACATGAAGGATCATGGTTTTCCAAAAGGAGACATGTCAATTCAAACTCCTGTGGTCGGTGACTTCATTGTTTGGCCTCATAAAAATTTCCACGGTACTCAATCACCATTATACCACGGGTTTGATTTTCTGGCGCATTTCAGGTATCGTTAGCTGTATTTAGGACATTTTTTGAGATTAACGTGCATTTTGTGCATAAAAATAAAATTACAACCGAAACTGCATGTGTTGTCGAAAGGGATGAGGATCGTCGTTCGATCTGGGAGCATCCAATGGTGCAGACGTACGATCCATGGGGTTTCGGTTCTGGCCAATCAGAAAGCACGACTCAGATCATGGGCGGGGTGGCGGGGTTTAGTCGGCACACGGCTTTCATCAACGAACAGTGTGCTATTCGCAAACCAGATTGCATATTTTTGTTCACACATACTGTAGTGAGATTGATTGAGTGTGCTACCTTTATGATATAATAATAATAATAATAATAATAAATAGTTTATATTCATTGCCTGAGCTGACATCATATCAAGGTCAACATATTAATGGTTCTTACATCAACAGAAAATCGGGCATAACTCACAAATTCAGTACACGCGACAGTTCTAAATTGAACGAATTAAGTTGCAGGGTAGGCATAAAGACTAGTCTTACGGCTTAATTCCCATGTAGATGGGGGAACTGGGATCATTAAGTTGACCCCGAATGAACTTGGGGTTTTTGATGATTTTACGCTTCTCTGTTGCACTGGTGCGCGATCCCTTGGCTGGCAACTAATCAAATTCATCGTACTCGTCCTGATCGGCAACATCGTCGACACCTAGTACCCTTATCTTCCCATGCATCACTAAATGGTCGTTCTTATGCAAGGGGTCTTCCACAAAGAAAATCTGGATAGCATCGCTGGCAAGAATGAATGGGTCCGCGTGATATGCCATCATTGTCCTGTTCACACAGGTCTTCCTGTACTCATCAATCCTTATCTGACCAAGAGGGATCCATGCGCACCTGAATAATGCCACCTTAACTTTCACATAGTCAACCTCCCAAATCTCTTTGATGGTTCCATAGTATACCCTTTTATCAGCTTCATTTATAGTCATGCATTCTATTCGAACAGAGTTGTTCTAATACGAGGTCTTCTTATCACGTTCCTTAGTGTAGAACATGTATCCATTTATGTCATATGCTTGGTAGGTCAACACCGTAGGTGATGGCTTTTGTGCCAACCACGTAGCAATGTCATAGATGGATCCTTGTGCCAAATGATTCTTCAAACATTCGGCATACTTCTTAGTGCGCTCCTTCATCTCCACTTCTGATGAAGACACCATTGGTAAGAAGCTTTGGCGTATCTCCACCAAGTGTTCTTCGGCATAAGCGATGAGAACTGGGTTGTTAAGCAGTACCGTCAAATGGGCTTTCTCTACCAATTCTCCGGGTACAGCCATTTGCGTGCCAGCAAGGACCAGCTTACCTTTCAGCCTTCCCTCGTGGCGAGAGAGGGGCAAACCTATTGGACTTTGTTTCATGTATTCGGTGCAAAACTCAACCACCTCCTCCGCGGTATAACCTTGTAGGATGCTTGCCTCTGGATGGTTTCAGTTCCGACAAAAGCGCTTCAGTATTCCCATGAACTGCTCGAAGGGATACATGTTGTGAAGAAACACAGGACCACAATACTTTATCTCTTCGACAAGGTGCATAGTGAGATGGACCATGACATCAAAGAATGACGATGGGAAAAACATCTCTAGGTTGGACAATATTCTTGCAACATCATCTTGCATATTATCCAACTCTTCAGGATCTACAACTTTCTGCCATAGTTTGTTTAAGAAATCACGCACAGAGGTCAATGAGTGTGTTTCTTATATCTTTGTCCATCAGATTCCTGATGGCCACCAGGAGGATTTGTGTCAACATTACGTGGCAATCATGTGACTCCATGTGTCCCAACTTCATTTTACCTGAGCTCACATCCACGAGACTTCTGATGTTTGCGCAGTAGGAAGAGGGTGTCTTAACTGACAACAAATAGGTGAAGAACGGTGTTGCTTCTTTTGTACTGAAATTGTAACTCTGGCGAGCTTTGATGAATTTGTCATCATCTTCTGCTTCACTCTTGCATTGTGATTGATCAGCAAGCATATCGAGCCATGAACTGTCACCATCCTTTCTTTTACCTTTAATCTTGAGCAGAGTACCAAGGATGCTTTCACATACGTTCTTCTCTACATGCATGACATCGATGCAGTGACGTACATGTAGAATCTCCCAGTAAGGTAATTTCTAGAACACCGATTTCTTCTTAAACACTTGATCCTTGGGTGTTAGTTTCACTGTCAAAGGGTGGTTCTTGCCAAGCACAACATTATTTTTTAGCCATGTTGTGGACCACCTCCCCGTAATAGGGTCTTGGGGCCACACCTGCCTCTGTCATACCATCAAAATTAGCTTTCATCTTTCGATATGGGTGATTCATCCGCAAGAACCTACGATGACGCAAATACACTGTTTTGCGCGAGTTGAGAAGTCTTCTGCTAGCTGTCCTATCCTTGCATGTGACACATCCTACATCTCCCCTTGCTTTATGCCACGATGTGTTACCTAATGCTAGCATATCTTGAATGGTGTGCACCAGCATCGCATGTAGATCGAAAATCTCCTTTATGTAAGAATCATAACATTTTACAGCAGTCACATTTATCCACACTGTCAGCAGTTCTTCTACCAGTAGCAGAAAGTAAATGTCGATGCCATTTCCAGGTTGCTTCGGGCCTTGGATAATCATTGACATCATAATGTATTTTTTTCTTCATACACAACCAAGTAGCAAGGTTATATATGCACAGAAGCATCGGCCATATGCTGTGATTGGTGCTCATATCGCCAAAAGGATTCATCCCGTCAGTACACTCCCCGAGCCTTATACTTCTAGGATCCTTGGCAAATTTTTCAAACTTTTTGTCGATTAATTCCCACTGAGCACCATCTTTCGGGTGCCTCATAAACCTATCTGCAATTTCCTTGTCATGATGCCACTGCGACCTCTTTCCCTCTCTAGGGTTTGCAAACAAACGCCTCAACCTTGGAATTAAAGGCAAGTACTAAACAAACTTGAATGTGATTCATGTCTTGATCTTCTCATCCAATTTGTACTTGTCCTTTGCTATCCTGCACTTGTATCGTGCATGCTTGCATGTGGGACATGCACAAAAATCTTTGTACTCATCACGGTACAATATACAATCATTCACACAAGCGTGTATCTTCTGTACTTCAAGTTCCAATGGGCAAACAATTTTCTTCGCTTCATTCGTGCTTCTGGGGAGCACATTATCTTCCGAAAGAATATCTTTGAAAATACCTAAGATCTCTGTGAAGCCCTTGTTTGATATACCGTTTGTTGCTTTAAATCTGAGAAGCGCCATGGTGGCACTCAACCTGGAATATTTCTTTTTGCAACCTGGATACAATTCTTTCTTGGAGTCAACATCAATGGTTGGCAGATCCTTGTACCCAATCATATCTTTTTCTGGGCCCTCGAAATCTGTAATCATAGCAGCAAAATCTGGCATATCAATATTGTCGTCATCTGCGTGGAATTCTTGGTTTTCCAGTGGGAGTTTTGGCTTTCCGGTGTTACATTGGTAGCTTGACGCCTCTGCCCTGATGTTAGATTCAACATCCATGTGACACTGATCGGGGTTTGGCATCTCGCTGCCCTGGGTATCTTCATCCATGACCTCCTCTTCACTTTGTCTGGTCCAACGTGTATATCCATCCATGGATCCCCTAGAGACTAAGTGCATCTGGACATCTGCAACTTCATGTGACTCTGTATTGGCACAATCAATACATGGACATAAGATTTAATCCGCATCAGCAATTCTCCTCTTTATACTTTCAGCCAAATTCATGAACTCGGTCACGCCACTGATAAAATCTGTGATTTTCTGATTCTTCATCCATCAAGATCGTTCCATCTGCAGCAGACGAATGGTAATTAAAAACAAAACAGCAACATTAATACATGGATTAACTGCTGCCCAGAGATGCATGCATAAATCACAAGGTTTTATTTTAATAATTATTGAGGGCGCTCCATGTTGTTATCCAGACGTGCAATGACAAAAATTAATGGACAGTCAATTTACACGCAGAGTACTAGTACAACACTACACTTAGGAATTGAATACCTTAATTAAGCCACTCACGAAAAAGAATACCTTAATTACTTAGCCGCACGGTGACCTCCATGATACGTCTCCAATGTATCTATAATTTTGATTGCTCCATGCTATATTATCTTCGGTTTTGGAAATTATCAGGCTTTATTATTCACTTTTATATTATTTTTGGGACTAACCTATTAACCGGAGGCCCAGCCCAGAATTGCTGTTTTTTTCCTATTTTAGGGTTTCGAAGAAAAGGAATATCAAACGGAGTCCAAACGGAATGAAACCTTCGGGAACGTGATTTTTGGAATGAACAAGATCCAGGAGACTTGGACCCTACATCAAGCAACCAACAAGGAAGCCACGAGGTAGGGGGCGCGCCTACCCCCCCCCCCCCACCATGCGTGCCCTCCACCCTCGTGGGCCCCCTGTTGCTCCACCGACGTACTCCTTCCTCCTATATATACCTATGTACCCCCAAACGATCAAATACAGAGCCAAAACCCTAATTCCACCACCGTAACTTTCTGTATCCACGAGATCCCATCTTAGGGCCTGTTCCGGAGCTCCGCCGGAGGGGGCATCGATCACGGAGGGCTTCTACATCAACACCATAGCCTCTCCGATGAAGTGTGAGTAGTTTACCTCAGACCTTCGGGTCCATAGTTATTAGCTAGATGGCTTCTTCTCTCTTTTTGGACCTCAATACAAAGTTCTCCCCCTCTCTTATGGAGATCTATTCGATGTAATCTTCTTTTGCGGTTTGTTTGTTGAGACCGATGAATTGTGGGTTTATGATCAAGTTTATCTATGTACAATATTTGAATCTTCTCTGAATTCTTTTATGTATGATTGGTTATCTTTGCAAGTCTCTTCGAATTATCAGTTTGGTTTGGCCTACTAGATTGATCTTTCTTGCAATGGGAGAAGTGTTTAGCTTTGGGTTCAATCTTGCGGTGTCCTTTCCCAGTGACAGTAGGGGCAGCAAGGCACGTATTGTATTGTGGCCATCTAGGATAACAAGATGGTTTTTTTTATCATATTGCATGAATTTATCCCTCTACATCATGTCATATTGCTTAAAGCGTTACACTGTTCTCTTGAACTTAATACTCTAGATGCATGCTGGATAGCGGTCGATGTGTGGAGTAATAGTAGTAGATGCAGGCAGCAGTCGGTCTACTTGTCTCGGACATGATGCCTATATACATGATCATACCTGGATATTCTCATAACTATGCTCTATTCTGTCAATTGCTCAACAGTAATTTGTTCACCCACTGTAAAATATTTATGCTCTTGAGAGAAGCCACTAGTTAAACCTATGGCCCCCGGGTCTATCTTCATCATATTAATCTTCCAACACTTAGTTGTTTCCTTTGTTTTTTTACTTTGCTTTTATTTTACTTTGCATCTTTATCATAAAAATACCAAAAATATTATCTTATCATATCTATCAGATCTCACTCTAGTAAGTGACCGTGTAGGGATTGACAACCCCTTATCGCGTTGGTTGCGAGGATTTATTTGTTTTGTGTAGGTGCAAGGGACTCGTGCATAGCCTCCTACTGGATTGATACCTTGGTTCTCAAAAACTGAGGGAAATACTTATGCTACTTTGCTGCATCACCCTTTCCTCTTCAAGGGAAAACCAACGCACTGCTCAAGAGGTAGCAAGAAGGATTTCTGGCGCCGTTGCCGGGGAGGTCTACGCAAAAGTCAACATACCAAGTACCCATCACAAACCCTTATCTCTCGCATTACATTATTTGACATTTGCCTCTCGTTTTCCTCTCCCCCACTTCACCCTTGTCGTTTTATTCGCCCTTCTTCTGTTTGTATTTCCATTTGCTTTGATGTCTTACTTGGCTCGTTTACTCGTTTGGTTGGAATAATTGTTTATTTATTACTAAACAGAGAACCTAAGATCTATGGATCCTCATCCGCTTGATAATCTCTTTAAGAGATCCAATTATGTTGAACCAATTGCTAGTAAGTTTTGTGCACTAGATTATCTTTATGAAGTTTTGCTTGGAATTCGTGAATCTGAAAATTGCGATGATGTATTTTATGAAGTGATTCATGATAGATCTTTGAATAAAAAGCATGATTGCAATGATGTTATTATAAATTCTATTAATGTCAATTGCGCTAATAATATGCAAAACCCTAAGCTTGGGGATGCTAGTTTTGCTATGTCCTCTACTTGTTGCAATGATCATGATTGGGGTGATTCTTCTTTTGATCTTGAAAATTTATTTAAGCCCCATGATGAATATGAGATTGATTATAATGTTTGCAATAATATTGAAAGTGGGTTTGGAAGAATGTCAACTTTAGATCCCACATATTTGGAGAATGTTCAATCTTATGAAGTTTTTGTTAAAAGTGCGTTTGGAAAGGTCATGACTTTAGTTAATGTTAATCCCACTATTTTGGAAGTGCCAACTTTGCATGCATGTGGATCATGTTGAGAATATTTTATGTGATAGCTATGTTGTTGAATTTGCTTATGATCCTACATGTAATTACTATGAGAGAGGAAAATATGGTTGTAGAAATTTTCATGTTACTAAATTACCTCTCGTTATGTTGAGATTGCTATTCTTTCTTTCCGCTTCCTTGCATATGCTAGTTTTTTCTTGCGTTGATAATTTGTTTGCCTATAAGATGCCTATGCATAGGAAGTATGTTAGACTTAGATGTGATTGTCACGTGTTTTATGATGCTCTCTTTGTGCTTCAATTCTTGTCTTTCTTGTGAGCATCGTTAAAATCGTATGCCTAGCTATAAGGCTTTAAAGAAAAGCGCTTGTTGGGAGATAACCCAATATTTTTCCTTACTGTTATTCAATAAATAATTTATCTAGCCTATGTTTTGGTTGTGTTTTTTGTGTTTAATTAGTGTTTGTGCAAAGTAGAACCGTTGGGAAGACTTGGGGAAAGTCTTGTTAATCTTCCTGTAAAAAACAAAAACTTTAGCGCTCACGAGAACTGCTGCCATTTTATTTGGAAACTGATATTTAGTTAATTCTTTTTGAAGATGATTAATAGATAAATTCCTAACGTCCAGCAACTTATTTTAGAATTTTTGGGGTTCCATATCTTGCGCTAGCTACAGATTACTACAGACTGTTCTGTTTTTGACAGATTCTGTTTTTCGTGTGTTGTTTGCTTATTTTGATGAATCTATGGCTAGTAAAATAGTTTATAAACCATAGAGAAGTTGGAATTCATTAGGTTTAACACTAATATAAATAAAGAATGAGTTCATTACAGTACCTTGAAGTGGTCTTTTGTTTTCTTTCGCTAACGGAGCTCATGAGATTTTCTACTTTAAGTTTTGTGTTGTGAAGTTTTCAAGTTTTTGGTAAAGATTTGATGGACTATGGAATAAGGAGTGGCAAGAGCCTAAGCTTTGGGAGCCCATGGCACCCACAAGATAATCTAAGGACACCTAAAAGCCAAAGCTTGGGGATGCCCCGGAAGGCATCCCCTCTTTCGTCTACTTCTATCAGTAACTTTACTTGGAGCTATATTTTTATTCACCACATGATATGTGTTTTGCTTGGAGCGTCTTGTATGATTTGAGTCTTTATTTGTTAGTTTTACACAATCATCTTTGTTGTACACACCTTTTGAGAGAGAGACACATGATTCGTAAATTATTAGAATACTCTATGTGCTTCACGTATATCTTTTGAGTTATATAGTTTTTGCTCTAGTGCTTCACTTATATCTTTTAGAGCACGTCGGTGGATTTGTCTTATAGAAACTATTGATCTCTCATGCTTCACTTAGATTATTTTGAGAGTCTTAAATAGCATGGTAATTTGCTTAAATAATCCTAATATGCTAGGTATACAAGATTAGTAAAACTTTCTTATGAGTGTGTTGAATACTAAGAGAAGTTTGAAACTTGATAATTGTTTTGAGATATGGAGATGGTGATATTAGAGTTGTGCTAGTTGAGTAGTTGTGAATTTGAGAAATGCTTGTTATGATGATTGCGATTCCCGTAGCATGCACGTATGGTGAACCGTTATCTGATGAAGTCGGAGCATGATTTATTTATTGATTGTCTTCCTTATGAGTGGCGGTCGGGGACGAGCGATGGTCTTTTCCTACCAATCTATCCCCCTAGGAGCATGCGCGTAATACTTTGCTTTGATAACTTGTAGATTTTTTCAATAAGTATATGAGTTCTTTATGACTAATGTTGACTCCATGGATCATACGCACTTTTCTTCCTTCCACCATTGCTAGCCTCTCTAATACCGCACACCTTTCGCTGGTATCATACACCCACCATATACCTTCCTCAAAATAGCCATCGTACCTACCTATCATGGCATTTCCATAGCCATTCCGAGATATATTGCCATGCAACTTACCACCGTTCCGATTATTATGGCACGCTCCATCATTGTCATATGGCTTTGCATGATCATGTAGTTGACATCGTATTTGTGGCAAAGCCACCGTTCATAATTCTTTCATACATGTCACTCTTGATTCATTGCATATCCCGGTACACCGCCGGAAGCATTCACATAGAGTCATATTTTGTTCTAAGTATTGAGTTGTAATTGTTGAGTTGTAAGTAAATAAAAGTGTGATGATCATCATTATTAGAGCATTGTCCCAAGTGAGGAAAGGATGATGGAGACTATGATTCCCCCACAAGTCGGGATGAGACTCCGGACTGGAAAAAAAAGAGGCCATAAAAAAGTGGGGCCCAAATAAAAAATGAGAGAAAGAGAGAGAAGGGACAATGCTACTATCCTTTTACCACACTTGTGCTTCAAAGTAGCACCATGATCTTCATGATAGAGAGTCTCCTATGTTATCATTTTCATATACTAGTGGGGATTTTTCATTATAGAACTTGGCTTGTATATTCCAAAGATGGGCTTCCTCAAAATGCCCTAGGTCTTCGTGAGCAAGCAAGTTGGATGCACACCCACTTAGTTTCTTTTTGAGCTTTCATATACTTATAGCTCTAGTGGATCCGTTGCATGGCAATCCCTACTCACTCACATTGATATCTAATGATGGGCATCTACATAGCCCGTTGATACGCCTAGTTGATGTGAGACTATCTTCTCCCTTTTTGTCTTCTCCACAACCACCTTTCTATTCCACATATAGTGCTATGTCCATGGCTCACGCTCATGTATTGCGTGAAGATTGAAAAAGTTTGAGAATGTCAAAAGTATGAAACAATTGCTTGGCTTGTCATCGGGGTTGTGCATGATTTAAATACTTTGTGTGGTGAAGATAGAGCATAGCCAGACTATATGATTTTGTAGGGATAACTTTCTTTGGCCATGTCATTTTGAGAAGACATAATTGCTTAGTTAGTATGCTTGAAGTATTATTATTTTTAGGTCAATATTAAACGTTTATCTTGAATCTTTCGGATCTGAATATTCATGCCACAATTAAGAAGAATTACATTGAAATTATGCCAAGTAGCATTCCACATCAAAAAATCTGTTTTTAACATTTACCTACTCAAGGACGAGCAGGAATTAAGCTTGGGGATGCTTGATACGTCTCCAACGTATCTATAATTTTTGATTGCTCCATGCTATATTATCTTCTGTTTTGGACATTATCGGGCTTTATTATTCACTTTTATATTATTTTTGGGACTAACCTATTAACCAGAGGCCTAGCCCAGAATTGTTTTTTTTTGCCTATTTTAGGGTTTTAAAGAAAAGGAATATCAAATGGAGTCCAAACGGAATGAAACCTTCGAGAACGTGATTTACGGAATGAACAAGATCCAGGAGACTTGGACCCTACGTCAAGCAACCAACAGGGAAGCCACGAGGTAGGGGCGCGCCTACCCCCCCCCCCCCCCAGGCGTGCCCTCCACCCTTGTGGGCCCCCTGTTGCTCCACCGATGTACTCCTTCCTCCTATATATACATGCGTACCCCCAAATGATCAAATACGGAGCCAAAAACCTAATTCCACCACCGTAACTTTCTGTATCCACGAGATCCCATCTTGGGGCCTGTTCTGGAGCTCCGCCGGAGGGGGCATCGATCACGGAGGGCTTCTACATCAACACCATAGCCTCTCCGATGAAGTGTGAGTAGTTTACCTCAGACCTTCGGGTCCATAGTTATTAGCTAGATGGCTTCTTCTCTCTTTTTGGATATCAATACATAGTTCTCCCCCTCTCTTTTGGAGATATATTTGATGTAATCTTCTTTTGCGGTGTGTTTTTTGAGACCGATGAATTGTGGGTTTATGATCAAGTTTATCTATGAACAATATTTGAATCTTCTCTGGATTCTTTTATGCATGATTGGTTATCTTTGCAAGTCTCTTCGAATTATCAGTTTGCTTTGGCCTACTAGATTGATCTTTCTTGCAATGGGAGAAGTGCTTAGCTTTGGGTTCAATCTTGCGGTGTCCTTTCCCAGTGACAGTAGGGGCAGCAAGGCAAGTATTGTATTGTTGCCATCGAGGATAACAAGATGGTTTTTTTTATCATATTGCATGAATTTATCCCTCTACATCATGTCATCTTGCTTAAAGCCTTACTTTGTTTTCTTGAACTTAATACTCTAGATGCATGTTGGATAGCGGTCGATGTGTGGAGTAATAGTAGTAGATGCAGGCAGGAGTCGGTCTACTTGTCTTGGACGTGATGCCTATATACATGATCATACCTAGATATTCTCATAACTATGCTCAATTCTATCAATTGCTCAACAGTAATTTGTTCACCCACCGTAAAATACTTATGCTCTTAAGAGAAGCCACTAGTGAAACCTATGGGCCTGGGTCTATCTTCATCATATTAATCTTCCAACACTTAGTTATTTCCTTTGCTTTTAAATTTTCTTTTATTTTACTTTGCATCTTTATCATAAAAATACCAAAAATATTACCTTATCATATCTATCAGATCTCACTCTCGTAAGTGACCATGTAGGGATTGACAACCCCTTATCACGTTGGTTGCGAGGATTTATTTGTTTTGTGTAGGTGCGAGGGACTCCCGCGTAGCCTCCTACTGGATTGATACCTTGGTTCTCAAAAAATGAGGGAAATACTTACGCTACTTTGCTGCATCACCCTTTCCTCTTCAAGGGAAAACCAACACAGTGCTCAAGAGGTAGCACTCCACCCAGCAGACAGACAAGTGCGATGCGGCGGCACGCCGAGACAGCAGGGTCAAGGAGCAAAGCTTAGTGCGGCTGCCGCCTGAAGTTCAACCTCCGCTATCCCGCCATCGACCACGATGGATTTGCTCGAATCACGCCACCGCCGACCTCAATGGTTGAGCTCCTCCTATCTCCCGCCGCAGACCAAGGATTGACCTCCTATGACGCCGCCACCGCCCATCGACCGAGGATTGACCTCTTCTCCGGTAGCTGCTGCCTAGGCCACCACCGGCATCTCTATATGCAGAGCGGTTGTTTGTTTTACGGATATCCGTGGAGCGGCTGTTTACACGGTATCTCACCGTAACTCAATTATATGGACAAGGTAGTACATCACATACGGTTATGTAACGGCAACCGTGTCTAACCTACGTTGTCTTCTCACACGGTTTGGTGCGGAAATCATGTGTGACGTTCTAATACCCAACACAAATGACATGTACAAACAGTCTGTCATATACAACATATATATAGTGCCATTAGTAGTTCCCGACCGTTAGCTTATCTCCATAGTTTCCCCATTTGCCCCAAATCCCTACATAGCCTCCAAATTCCCTCGCGTGGCGCTGACATTGGGGGAATGCGGATGAGTGGTACTGATGATTTTGATGCGGCTGCTCCTGCTCGTATCGCCGCCTAGCACTTGCCTAAGGTCATCAAAAGGCAGGTGTACTACGGATCCGAATCGTCATGTCAGGTTCCAATCTAACCTGACCTTTTTTAGCATGTCCAAAGTGTAGATCCTTGTTGAATACGTCCTGAATGACCCCCCCCCCCCACAAGAAAGCGATCTATCACCGGATCCGGAGCTTGACTCCAGACTCCCGCAACATGAGTTCGACTCTGAGTTTTGCGCCATCAAGAAGTACCAAAAGCTGAGTTGTGTGCACGGGGACACTCCCGCTCGACATGTATACACGGAGGGATTCGGCATTGGCAGGCGGTTTCTTAGTTTCCCCTTGGAGGTTAGTGCTAATTAAGTTCATCATTTTACTTCAGTTAATGCCACCGCTCATCCAGAATACCATTTAACATTGGCAGGGATATGAGGCTTGTGCCTTTGTTAACTGGCTGGATGAAGAATGGCATGGCAGGGCTCGGAGTGTTATCACCAAGCTCGCAGAAGATAACGTAAAGCTGAAGAAGAAACTGGTTGATCTGGAATGTACAATCAGTACGATCAAGCAAGAAAGAATCAATCACACGCAACATATAAAAGCAAGAGACAAGAAGGAACTAGCATGTGTAGTTGTGGTTGTCGCATTAGCCATGTTCTATGTGCGGTTTGCAATGATGATTAGGGGTTTTGTTTGATAGTATTGCTAAAGCACATCTAGATGTGCTCTAAGTAATGCACATCTAGGTCCTATGCCATTGATGTTACACGAAGATTTGGGCAGATATTTTTCTTTGTCTTCTTTCTTTTCCTTTCTAGTTTGATTATTACTGGCTTTATCAATAAGAAGAGCTCAATGTATTGCTTGCCAACTATCCTACTCTGTTCGTACCAGTACTGATGCATAATCCCAAAACTCGTTCCTTGTTTTTGTCCTGAAAAAGGAAACCAGCCAAATAGCCAATAGGAGTCTTGCGCTACCCTAGGAATTTGGAGCGACTGGGTACAAATAATTGCGGTTGATTATATCAGTGGTTAGATAATACGTCAACCCCCGCTTCAATCCCCTCTTCAATTGGCAGTTCCTCTTCTCTGCATACCCCGCTTAAGTGTCCACCATCTTCATCATCCCCGGCAGGCCACGCTACACACTGGCACACACTCAACAGCCATGTCGAGCGATAGCGAGGACGACAGTTCGGCCAGCAGTCTGGCGCCTGATGGTAGGTCAACATCGGAATCATCCCGCTCGTCTTCCATGAGTCCAGCGTTGAGCCCAGACCTCGATTATATCTGGTTCATGGAAGGGACACCGCCTCCGAAGTTGTCAGACAACAACCAGACGGACGAGGAGCCATCGGAGGATGAAGAAGAGGACGGCGATGATGATGAGGAGGAATGGTCGAATGAGGAGGAGGACGGCGACGACAGCAATGGCGATGATGACAGCGGTGGCGATGAAAAGCCAACGGTCAGTGGCAAGAAGCATCCTTGCCAAGACGATGTCATGGGGCCATCCAACAAGAACAATAAGAAGAAGAAGGACTAAATTAAGCAGACTGCATATATCTGTGTTTATCCTGTCAATCTCATCGCAGACGGTTAGTAATATGTATTTGACAGAGATCTTCTACATTATCGCCAACAGGTTGGTTTGTTGAATTGTATGCCCTGATGTCGGTGTAAAAACCGGCGGATCTCGGGTAGGGGGTCCCGAACTATGCATCTAAGGCGGATGGTAACAGGAAGCAGGGGACACGATGTTTACCCAGGTTCGGGCCCTCTTGAAGGAGGTAATACCCTACGTCCTGCTTGATTGTTCTTGATGATATGAGTATTACAAGAGTTGATATATCACGAGATCGTAGAGGCCAAACCCTAGAAGCTAGCCTATGGTATGATTGTATGTTGTCCTACGGACTAAACCCTCTAGTTTATATAGACATCGGAGGGGGCTAGGGTTACACAAAGTCAGTTACAAGGGAGGAGATCTACATATCTGTATTGCCTAGCTTGCCTTCCACGCCAAGGAGAGTCCCATCCGGACACGGGACGAAGTCTTCAATCTTGTATCTTCATAGTCCAACAGTCCGGCCAAAGGATATAGTCTGGCTGTCCGGAGACCCCCTAATCCAGGACTCCCTCAGTAGCCCCTGAACGAGGCTTCAATGACGATGAGTCCGGCGCGCAGTATTGTCTTCGGCATTGCAAGGCGGGTTCCTCCTCCGAATACTCCATGGAAGATTTTGAACACAAGGACAGTGTCCGGTTCTGCAAAACAAGTTCCACATACCACCGTAGAGAGAATAATATTTCCACAAATCTACTCTGCTGACATGTTTTGACAGCATGACATTACGCCCTAGCCCGGCCATTATTCGAACCGTTTTTCTCAACCAGCACCGCACATATTGCGAGGCAGTTTTCTTGACACATCTTGTCAAAGCAGAGATCGTGTTCCCCTTATTACGGGATTCTCATCAATACGGACATGGGTAACCCAACCACGCCATTAATTACAACGCTTGGGGAATAAGCAATTTTACCAGGCAAGTGGGGGGCGCATCGTCTCCTCCGCCCTTATAAAGGGACAAAGATTCACTCTTTTCACCCACGCCTTCTTTCTCCTCGCTTATCCGTTCCCGCACACTCGAGCTCTAGCGCCCAAGCTCGCGTTCCTCTTCTCAAACCACTCCAAGTATGTGCGGAGCAGGAGGCAAGTGGATGGTCTCCTCCATCACGGAGGAGAACATCAAAAAGTTACGGGAAGCCGGATATCTGGCCACGGATATCGCGCACTGGCTGCCAGATGCAGGGCAGATCATCCCAACACCCGAACCCCATGAGAGGGTAGTTTTTCTTACCCACTTTTTCCACCAACTGGGATTTCCTCTCCACCCGTTTGTCCGCGGGCTCATGTTCTACTACGGGCTGGATTTTCATGATCTGGCCCCCAATTTCATCCTCAACATCTTGGCGTTTATCGTCGTGTGCGAGGCCTTCCTCCGCATCAAGCCCCATTTCGGCCGTGGCTGAAGACCTTCAATGTCAAACCGAAGGTGGTGGTCGGCCAACAAGCGGAGTGCGGAGGCGCCATGGTGGGCAAGATGCCTAATGTCACCTGGCTTGAAGGCTCCTATGTGGAGACTATAAAGGGGTGGCAATCGGGGTGGTTCTACATCACCGAGCCGCGCGACACCAACTGGGTGACGGCCCCCGAATTCTGATCCGAAATCCCCGCACGGCTTACCTCCTGGAAAGAGAAGGGCATGTCCTGGGGTTCCTCGGTAGAGCTGACCAGACTCTAGACCTGCATCAAGAACATGATGAGCAAGAAAATCAAGCTCATCAACGTGGTCCAGGTCATGCTCTTCCATCGGATTCTCTTGTGTGAACGACGGGTATTCAAATTGTGGGAGTTCGACCTGGCCAAGCACCAGACGCTGCGAGAGCTCTATGACACGACGCACGAGGACGGCTGGAGGGTGTTGTTCAAGGGCGCCGAGGTACCTCCTTCCCACACCGAGGACCGCGAACTCAGCGCAAAGCGCCGCGCCAATCCGGTAAGTTTTTATATTTCACAGGGTATCCATTTTCCCCAGTTTAATCATGTGCGTGATCTAAGCTTTCCATGCCTTTAACAGGACTGGGTGAAGACAGTGGAGCAGATCGATTACCCCGCCCCTCTGCCGGAGGATCCTGCAGTCGCTCTCCTGACGGAGATGCTGGTTCCGGCACCTTACGAGGTGCCGGTGAAGAAGGCGAAGAAGAAGGCCGCGGGGACCCGAAAGGGTCTCCGGCGCAAGGTTGTATCAGACTCATCGTCCGATAACTCCGACGCGCCCTCCTCCCCCGAAAACAAGGAGGAAGAGGAAAGTCCCCCCCTAGCCGGGGGAGACAAGAAAAGGAAGTCCGACCCAACCGGGGAGGCCGAAGGGTCCAAGAAGGGCAGGACCCTCCCTCCGGACTGCTCCACGACGGCCGCCCACAGCGGCGACGAGTGGCTACCCAGGGTCAAGCCCCTGGCGAAGTCGTAAGTATCCGGACATCATAGCAATTCATGGTATGTTTTACTGCATTGCTTCTTCTCATGCCGAACATGATTATGCAGTCCGTCCCGAGCTCATCTCGACGTATCTTCATCGAGCGGTTCATTGGACTCGTCGAATATTAACAGCGGTTCTCTTCCGGCCACCTCCACGCCTTGCCATGCGGACAGCGCCAAGGTGTTGTCTCAACGGGCACCGGGCCAAGGGGAGGCAATCCTGGGGGCGCCTCGAGGCGACCTTCCGGACCCTGGGTGCAAAGGGAGCCGGACTCCCATGGGCTCCAGGTTCGGCCCCCAGCCGAACACTGCACTGGAATCTTCGGTGGTTCCGGACTTCGGCGGGCGATCCCCCGTTAAGGGGGGGCAGCCACCCGTGCCGGTGTCATCTGTCCATCCAGAGGCACTGGACAACTTGCTGGAAGCGCTTCGCAGCGCCTCCATCGACGAGGAGCACCGCACTATCATGAGTGCGATGATCGAGAAGGTTCAGTCTACCAAAAACAGACTGACCGAAGCTTGTGCCAGCCTCCTAACAGGCTTTGAGGTAGGCAATCAAAGTATAAGAAAGTATTACCGCATAGATAGTAGCCCCTGATGCTTTGTTCGGTGTTCGAGAAGAAAGGTCGAATAGAGGATCAAATGATAACTCAAGAGTCTAATCAAAATATATCTATGTGTATGTGTAGGCTTCACTACTGGCCGCTGCCACACGTACTGCGGAGGTCTCTGCACTAAAGCAGGGCCTGGAGCGGTCCGAGAACAAGCTCAACCTTACCAAGAGGCAGCTCGAGGAGAGCAAAGGTAAGCAATACCTTGTCTACGCTTTTAAAAAGAAGTTCGGTTGTAAATAATAGGATCAGGAAGAATTTGTCAGGGCCCATGACCGAAGTGGCGGCCTTGAAGAAGGCACTATCTGAGGCCGAAGACAAAGCGGCCAAGGAGCGCATTGAGCGGGAGAAACAAGAAGCCCGAGTGGACGAGGAGCAGCAGGAGCTCGAGGCTCTTGCCAAAAAAGCATGAGTCCTTGGAGCTTGACTCTAAGACGCGAGAGTCCGAGCTCGCGCAGGCGCTTGAAAGCGCCCGGAGCGCTAAGGCTGAAGCCCACAAGGCCCTCCCGGAGATTGATGCGGTGAAGAAGATAGCAGCGGGTAAGGCATTCATTATGCAAAGCAAGCACGTGAAGGAGACTTTCCTTTTTCTTACCCGAGTTCGGAGCTCTCTAGGAGAGTTTGCAGATCTTCCCCACAATGTACAGGATGCCGCGGAGTTTTACCGAGCTGAGGAGGGGAGCTCGATGGAGAAGTTGTTCTGGTCTCAGTATACTCGGACCGAACACCCCGTGCCCTTGAGCGACTAGCCAAAGCAGTTGGTCGAGCTTCACAAGGCGGCCGAACAAGCCATGAGGGGCCTTATAGTCTGGATGTGGCCTGGCGAGCCCCTGTCCGGCAGCTACTTCGGTCTAGTAAGGCGGATCGTCGACGCCTGCCCACGGCTTGAAGTCATAAAGCGGTGTGTCTGCATCGAGGGTGCGCGCATGGGCTTTTGCCCGGGCGAAGTTGGTGAAGGAGGGGCCGCCGGAGGGCAAGGAGCATCGCTGCCCCGAGATGTACAATGAGAGTGTCCTGAAGGGTTCCCACCTTGTGGCAGATGAATGTGCCAAGGATGTAATTTTTGAATGAACATGCTCATGTGATCCTGTAATATGAAACTAATTCATTTGCGCCATGCGACGCATTTTTAATTTAAAATATTACCTTCTGTGCGGCCATTTATAAAATCTGAGAGTTGGCCAGTCGTCGGCTTCTACCCCCATGTAACTAGTACTGGGGTGTTCGGGATAAACCTGAGCACTCTTTACCCCAATTTTGGGTCCTTCAAGGGAGGTGTTCAGCGCAACGAACCAGGCAATCGGACTATAATGCTTTATCACTCTCACTTAGCCATAGAAGTCTACAAATTTAAATTTTGGCAAAGCCCCTGGTATTCGGAAGGCCGAATTTGGGGCGCTATACATGCCTAAGCCGGACAAGGACGACTCCTCGCCCAAAGCAGAAAAAGTCTTTAAGGACTTGAGACCTCTCGAACAGCGACTAGTCTCTCGCCTTATCATGACAGTCAGTTTTCGGCTTTCTCTACTGAGGTGCTCGTCCGGAAGAACCGGGACACAGTCGCAGTAGTTCTCCCACCGCTACCTTAGCCGATATAGCAGAACGTAGGGTACCAAAGCATGGGAGCCGGGCAAACCCAACTATTGATCCAAGACATGATTCGGAGCTGATGCATATAATGCTATAAGTTCGGGGTGCCGCACTGTCAAAAGTGTTCGGACTTCTGATATGTCCATTTTGCATCATGCTTTATCGATATTTATCGCATTATGGGTTTTTATTTCACTTTATATCACAATACTTATGGCTATTTTCTCTTATTTTACAACGTTTACATAAAGAGGGAGAATGCCGGCAGCTGGAATTCTGGTCTGGAAAAGGAGCAAATATTAGAGACCTATTCTGCACAACTCCAAAAGTCCTGAAACTCCACGAAACGTCTTAAAACAAATAAAGAAAATCCACGCCAAAGATGAAGGCCAGGGGGCCCACACCCTGCTCACGAGGGTGGGGGGCGCCCCCCCAAGGGCGCGCCCCCTACCTCGTGGGCCCCCTGGTGGCTCTCCGATGCCCATCTTCTCCTATATGAGGTCTTTCAATGAGAAAAAAATAAGAAGGAACTTTTCGGGATGAGACTCCGCCGCCACGAGGCGGAACCTTGGTGGATCCAATCTAGAGCTCCGGCAGAGCTGTTCTGCCGGGGATACTTCCCTCCCGGAGGGGGAAATCATCACCATCGTCATCACCAACGCTCCTCTCATCGGGAGAGGGCAATCTCCATCAACATCTTCACCAGCACCATCTCATCTCCAAACCCTAGTTCATCTCTTGTATCCAATTCCTGTCTCAAAGTCCGGGATTGGTGCTAGTAGGTTGCTGGTAGTGTTGATTACTCTTTGTATGCTAGTTGCTTTAATTGGTGGAAGATCATATGTTCAGATCCTATATGCATATTATTACCCCTCTGATTATGAACATGAATATGCTTTGTGAGTAATTACGTTCGTTCCTGAGGACAAGGGAGAAGTCTTGCTATGAGTAGTCATGTGAATTTGGTATTCGTTTGATATTTTGATAAGATGTATGTTGTCTAGCCTCTAGTGGTGTTATTTGAACTTCGACTACATAACACTTCACCATTATTTGGGCCTAGAGGAAGGCATTGGGAAGTAATAAGTAGATGATGGGTTGCTAGAGTGACAGAAGCTTAAAGCCTAGTTTATGCGTTGCTTCGTAAGGGGCTGATTTGGATCCATATGTTTCATGCTATGGTTAGGTTTACCTTAATACTTTTGTTGTAGTTGCGGATGCTTGCAACAGAGGTTAATCATAAGTGGGATGCTTGTTCAAGTAAGAACAGCACCCAAGCACCGGTCCACCCACATATCAAATTATCAAAGTATCGAACGCGGATCATATGAACGTGATGAAAACTAGCTTGACAATATTCCCATGTGTCCTCAGGAGCGCTTTTCCTATTATAAGAGTTTGTTCCGGCTTGTCCTTTGCTACAAAAGGATTGGACCATCTTGCTGCATTTTATTTACTTTTGTTACTTGTTGCTCGTTACAATTTATCATATCACAAAACTATCTGTTACCACTTATTTCAGTACTTGTAGAGAATACCTTGCTGAAAACCGCTTATCATTTGCTTCTACTACTCGTTGGGTTCGACACTCTTACTTATCGAAAGGACTATGATAGATCCCCTATACTTGTGGGTCATCAAGACTCTTTTCTGGCGCCGTTGCCGGGGAGTGTAGCGCCTTTGGTAGGTGGAATTTGGTAAGGAAAAATTTATATAGTGTGCTGAAATTTACTGTCACTTGTTACTATGGAAAGTAATTCTCTAAGGGGCTTGTTCGGTGTATCTTCACCCCGTCCAGTAGAGCAAAGAGTTACTCCTCAACATAATGAACCTACTGAAAATGAAACTCCTTTTGAATTTCCTGTGGCTATGATGGAAAAACTGCTAGCTAATCCTTTTACAGGAGATGGAACAAAGCATCCTGATGAGCACTTAATATATGTGGATGAAGTTTGTGGATTATTTAAGCTTGCAGGTATACCCAATGATGTTGCTAAGAAGAAGGTCTTCCCTTTATCTTTGAAGGGAGACACATTGATATGGTATAGTCTATGAGATGATATGAGATCGTGGGACTATAAAAGATTGAAGCTAGAATTTCATTAAAAGTATTACCCTATGCATCTTGTTCATCGTGATCGCAATTACATATATAATTTCTGGCCTCGCGAAGGAGAAAGAATCGCTCAAGCTTGGGGGAGGCTTAAATCAATGTTATATTCATGCCCCAATCATGAGCTCCAGAGAGAAATAATTATGCAAAGTTTTTATGCTCGGCTTTCTGAAAGCAATCGCAACATGCTCAATACTTCTTGTGTTGGCTCTTTTATGATGAAGACTATTGAATTCAGATGGAATTTATTGGATAGAATTAACCGCAACTCTGAAGATTGGGACCTCGACAAAGGTAAGGAGTCAGGTATGACACCTAAGTTTGATTGTGTTAAATCTTTTATGGATACCGATATTTTTCGTAAGTTTAGCACTAAATATGGACTTGACTCTGAGATAGTAGCTTCTTTCTGTGAATCTTTTGCTACTTATGTTCATCTCCCTAAGGAGAAGTGGTTTAAATATCATCCTCCCATAGAAGTAAAAGTAGATGCATGTATTAAAGTTGAAAAGACTGTCACTTATAATGATCCTATTGTTCCTACTTCTTATATTAAGAAACCACCTTTCCCTGTTAGAATAAAGGATCATGATAAAGCTTCAATTGTTGTTCATAAAAGCAATATTAGAACTTATACACCTCCTGAGCAAGTTAAAGTAGAACCTAATATTGCTATTGTTAAAGATCTCTTGTCTGATAATATTGATGGACATGTTATTCAGTTCGAAGGTGAAACTGCTAGAATTGCTAAACCTTGTGCTAGAGATAAACATAGACCTGTGGTAGGCGTGCCTGTTATTTCCGTTAAAATAGGAGATCATTGTTATCATGGCTTATGTGATATGGGTGCGAGTGCTAGTGTTATACTGCATACTTTATACGAAGAAATTAAGAATGAAATTGCACCTGTTGAGTTAGAAGATATTGATGTTACTATTAAACTTGCTAATAGAGATACTATTTCAGCAATGGGAATTGTTAGAGATGTTGAAGTCTTGTATGGGAAAACTAAATATCCTGCTGATTTTCTTATTCTTGGTTCCCCGAAAGATAGCTTTTGTCCCATTATATTTGGTAGACCCTTCTTGAATACCGTCAATGCTACCATAGACTGCACTAAGAATATTGTTACTGTTGGTTTGGATGATATGGTTCATGAGTTTAATTTCTCTAAATTTAGTAAACAACATCATGAGGAAGAATTGCCTAGTAAGGATGAAATTATTGGTCTTGCTTCTATTGCCGTACCTCCTAGTGATCCTTTAGAACACTATTTGCTAGACCATGAAAATGATATGTTCATGAATGAAAGAAGGGAAATAGATGAAGTATTATTTAAACAGGAACCTGTTCTGAAACACAATTTGCCTGTTGAAATCCTAGGGTATCCTCCTCCACCCAAGGGTGATCCCGTGTTTGAGCTTAAACCTTTGCCTAATAATCTTAAATATGCTTATCTTGATGAAAAGAAGATATATCATGTTATTATTAGTGCTAACCTTTCAGAGCATGAAGAAGAAAGATTATTGAAAACTCTAAAGAAGCATCGTGCTGCTATTGGATATACTCTGGATGATCTTAAGGGCATTAGTCCCACTCTATGTCAACATAAAATAAATTTGGAAGCAAATGCCAAACCAGTTCGTGATCCTCAATGACGTCTGAATCCTAAAATGAAAGAAGTGGTAAGAAAAGAAATACTCAAGCTTCTGGAGGCAGGTATAATCTATCCCGTTGCTGATAGTGAGTGGGTAAGTCCTGTCCATTGTGTCCCTAAGAAGGGAGGTATTACTGTTGTTCCTAATGATAAAGATGAATTGATTCCACAAAGAATTATCACAGGTTATAGGATGGTAATTGATTTCCGCAAATTAAATAAAGCTACTAAGAAAGATCATTACCCCTTACCTTTTATTGATCAAATGCTAGAAATATTATGCAAACACACACACTATTGCTTTCTAGATGGTTATTCTGGTTTCTCTCAAATACCTGTGTCGGCTAAAGATCAATCAAAGACTACTTTTACATGCCCTTTTGGTACTTTTGCTTATAGACGTATGCATTTTGGTTTATGTAATGCACCCGCTACCTTTCAAAGATGCATGATGGCTATATTCTCTGAATTTTGTGAAAAGATTTGTGAGGTTTTCATGGACGATTTTTCCGTCTATGGTTCCTCTTTTTGATGATTGCTTGAGCAATCTTGATCGAGTTTTGCAGAGATGTGAAGAAACTAATCTTGTCTTGAATTGGGAAAAGTGCCACTTTATGGTTAATGAAGGTATTGTCTTGGGGCATAAAGTTTCTGAAAGAGGTATTGAAGTTGATAAAGCCAAGGTTGATGCTATTGAAAAGATGCCATGTCCCAAGGACATCAAAGGTATAAGAAGTTTCCTTGGTCACGACAGATTTTACAGAAGGTTCATTAAGGACTTCTCAAAAATTTCTCGGCCTCTGGCTAATTTATTGCAAAACGATATACCATTTGTCTTTGATGATGATTGTGTAGAAGCATTTGAAATACTTAAGAAAGCATTAGTCTCTGCACCTATTGTTCAGCCACCTGATTGGAATTTACCCTTTGAAATTATGTGTGATGCCGGTGATTATGTTGTAGGTGCTGTTCTAGGGCAAAGAGTTGATAAGAAATTAAATGTTATTCATTATGCTAGTAAGACTCTAGACAATGCTCAAAGAAATTATGCTACTACTGAAAAAGAGCTTTTAGCAGTTGTATTTGCTTGTGATAAGTTCAGATCTTATATTGTTGATTCTAAAGTAACTATTCAAACTGATCATGCTGCTATTAAATATCTTATGTAAAAGAAAGATGCTAAACCTAGACTTATTAGATGGGTTCTCTTGCTACAAGAATTTGATTTGCATATTGTTGATAGAAAAGGAGCTGAGAACCCCGTTGCATACAACCTGTCTAGGTTAGAAAATATTCTTGATGACCCACTACCTATTAATGATGACTTTCCTGATGAACAATTAAATGTTATAAGTACTTCTCGTAGTACTCCATGGTATGCTAATTATGCTAATTATATTGTTGCTAACTTTATACCACCTAGCTTCACATACCAACAAAAGAAAAAGTTTTTCTATGACTTAAGACATTACCTTTGGGATGACCCACATCTTTATAAAGAAAGAGTAGATGGTGTTATTAGGCGTTGTGTACCTGAGCATGAACATGAACAGATCCTATGCAAGTGTCATTCCGAGTCTTATGGAGGACACCACGCTGGAGATAGAACTGCACATAAGGTATTGCAATCTGGTTTTTATTGGCCTACTCTCTTCAAGGATGCTCGTAAGTTTGTCTTGTCTTGTGATGAATGTCAAAGAATTGGTAATATTAGTAGACGTCAAGAAATGCCTATGAATTATTCACGTGTTATTGAACCGTTTGATGTTTGGGGCTTTGATTATATGGGACCTTTTCCTACCTCTAATGGATACACACATATTTTAGTTGCTGTTGATTACGTTACTAAGTGGGTAGAAGCTATTCCAACTAGTAGTGCTGATCATAATACTTCTATTAAAATGCTTAAGGAAGTTATTTTTCTGAGGTTTGGAGTCCCTAGATATTTAATGAGTGATGGTGGTTCACACTTTATTCATGGTGCCTTCCGTAAAATGCTTGCTAAATATGATGTTAATCATAGAATTGCATCCCCTTATCACCCACAGTCTAGTGGTCAAGTATAGTTGAGCAATAGAGAGATCAAATTAATTTTGCAAAAGACTGTTAATAGGTCTAGAAAGAATTGGTCTAAGAAACTTGATGATGCATTATGGGCTTATAGAACTGCATACAAAAATCCTATGGGTATGTCTCCGTATAAAATGGTTTATGGAAAAGCATGTCACTTACCTCTCGAACTAGAACATAAGGCTTATTGGGCTATTAAAGAGCTTAACTATGATTTTAAACTTGCCGGTGAGAAGAGGTTATTTGATATTAGCTCACTTGATGAATGGAGAACCCAAGCTTATGAAAATGCCAAGTTGTTTAAAGAAAAAGTTAATAGATGGCATGACAAAAGGATACAAAAGCGTGAGTTTAATGTAGGTGATTATGTATTGCTTTACAACTCTCGTTTAAGATTTTTTGCAGGAAAACTTCTCTCTAAATGGGAAGGCCCCTATGTCATCGAGGAGGTCTATCGTTCCGGTGCCATAAAAATCAACAACTTCGAGGGCACAAATCCGAAGGTGGTAAATGGTCAAAGAATTAAACATTATATCTCAGGTAATCCCATAAATGTTGAAACCAATATTATTGAAACCATAACCCCGGAGGAATACATAAGGGATACTTTCCGGAACGTTTCAGACTCCGAAAAGGAATAGGTATGTGATACGCTAAGTAAACCGACTACAAAACAATTTTTAAGGCAATATTTCTCCGTTTTGGAATATTTATAAAAATAGAAAAATAAGTAGCAGCCCGGGAAGGACACGAGGGCCCCACGAGGGTGGTGGGCGCGCCCCCTACCTCGTGAGCACCTCGTGTGCCTTCCGGACTCCGTTTTCTTGCATGTTATGTATTTTGGTCGGTAAAAATTCATTATATATTCTCCCAAAGTTTTTGACTCCCGTATCACGCAAAAATCTCCTGTCTCTGTTTCGAGTTGTCTTGTTGCAGATTAAATCAACATGTCTTCCCAGGATTCGGAAGGAGAAAGCTATGTGGATGATTACTTAGCAAATCCAAAGGTCTATGGAGATATGGAACATAATGGATGGACCACGGAGGAAGAAGAGGACTATGAACCCAAGGGGAAGGAGGAGACGAGCTCAGATGAAGATGAAGCACCATTACCTCAACCTGGGGACATGCACGTGGAGTTTAAAAAGTCAAGTTTCCCTGATAGGGTAAAGAAACCCAAGTTCGAGTTTATCCCTTTCCGTCTCTTGCAGGAAAATAAGCAGGACCTATGCAAAAAGATATTAAACCTGGAGTGGGAAGTTGATGGTCTGAGGGATCAAAATGCCGTCCTCAAGCGCAAATTAATGGAGAAGACTAAGCCATCAACTAAGCCAACATCACCACCACCTTCTTCACCAACCAAGGAGACATAATCACATGGGTATGGGCACTCCCCTTGGCAACTGCCAAGCTTGGGGGAGGTGCCCCAGTATCGTATCACAATCACAACTCCTACCTTTACCGTTTTTTTCTTAGTTCGATCCTATTAGTAGTATCTTGATCTAGTAGAATAAAGTTTATGGCATGATCTAGTTTTGAGTTTTGCTTTATGATCTCTCTATGTAATCGAGTCCATGAGTTATATATAATAAAGATTAGTGTCGAGTCAAGGGCTTGATTATTTTGCCATGATCTTGGGTGAATAAAAGAAAAGAGAAAAAGAATAAAAAGAAACAAAAAGTTCATATTGATCTTATTGAGAGTAATGACTTCACATAGAAAGAGTATGATGATTAAAAGTTGTTGGGAATTGGCAGACATAGCTTTGGTCATTGTTGCAATTAATAGGAAGTAATAAGGAAAGAGAGGTTTTCACATGTAGATATATTATCATTGACATCTTTTATGATTGGGAGCACTCATTAAAATATGACATGCTAAAGAGTTGATGTTGGACAAGGAAGACAACGTAATGAGTTATGTCTTTCTTATATCTGAGATAAAGTATGTTGCCATGGTTCCTCTAACTTGTTGAGCTTGCCTTTCCCCCTCATGCTAGCCAAATTCTCAGCACCAAGTAGAAATACTACTTGTGCTTCCAAATACCCTTAAACCAGTTTTGCCATGAGAGTCCACCATATCTACCTATGGATTGAGTAAGATCCTTCAAGTAAGTTGCCATCGGTGCAAAGCAATAAAAATTGCTCTAAATATGTATGATTGATTGGTGTGGGAGAAATAAGCTTTATACGATCTTGTGATGTGAAAGTAATAAAAGCGACGTACTGCATAATAAAGGTTCATATCACAAGGGGCAATATAAAGTGATGTTCTTTTGCATTGAGATTTTATATATCCAACCATAAAAGCGCATGGCAACCTCTGCTTCTCTCTGTGAAGGGCCTATCCTTTATTATTATCTTCTACCTTATGCAAGAGTCACGGTGATATTCACCTTTCCTTTTTCATTTTATCCTTTGGCAAGCTCAGCATGTTGGAAAGAACATGATATATATATATATATATATATATATATATATATATATATATATATATATATATATATCTAATTGGATGTAGGGGAGCATGAACCATTATTGTTGACATTACCCTTGAGGTAAAAGGTTGTGGGGAAAAACTATAAGCCCCTATCTTTCTCGGTGTCCGATTAAAACTCCGTAACCACAAGTATTGCGTGAGTGTTAGAAATTATGGAGGACTAAATGATAGTTGAGTATGTGGACTTGCTTTTTAGCTCTGACATAGACTCTTTCCGATGTTATCATAAATGGCAATTGCTTCAATGACTGAGATTATTGTTTGTTGGAGCCCAATAAAGTTTATGATTTATACTTTTGCATTGTGAATAGATCATCACTTGAACATAAGTAATCATATGACAAAATCTATATATGTTGTTGTTATAAGAATAATCATGATGCCTTCATGTCCGTATTTTATTTTTATCGACGCCTCTGCCTCTAAACATGAGGACATATTTATTGTTATCGGCTTTTCGCTTGAGGACAAGCGAGATCTAAGCTTGGGGGAGTTGATACGTCCATTTTGCATCATGCTTTTATATCGATATTTATCGCATTATGGACTGTTATTTCACTTTATATCACAATACTTATGGCTATTTTCTCTTATTTTATAAGGTTTACATAAAGAGGGAGAATGCCAGCAGCTGGAATTCTGGTCTGGAAAAGGAGCAAATATTAGAGACCTATTCTACGCAACTCCAAAAGTCCTGAAACTCCACGGAACGTCTTAAAAGAAATAAAGAAAAATCCACACCAAAGATGAAGGCCAGGGGGCCCACACCCTGCTCACGAGGGTGGGGGCACCCCCCTAGGGCGCGCCCCCTACCTCGTGGGCCCCCTGGTGGCTCTCCGATGCCCATCTTCTCCTATATGAGGTTTTTCAATGAGAAAAAAATAAGAAGGAACTTTTCGGGACGAGACTCCGCCGCCACGAGGCGGAACCTTGGCGGATCCAATCTAGAGCTCCGGCGGAGCTGTTCTGCCAGGGATACTTCTCTCCCGGAGGGGGAAATCATCACCATCGTCATCACCAACGCTCCTCTCATCGGGAGAGGGCAATCTCCATCAACATCTTCACCAGCACCATCTCATCTCCAAACCCTAGTTCATCTCTTGTATCCAATTCCTGTCTCAAAGTCTGGGATTGGTGCTAGTAGGTTGCTAGTAGTGTTGATTACTCTTTGTAGTTGATGCTAGTTGGTTTAATTGGTGGAAGATCATATGTTCAAATCCTATATGCATATCATTACCCCTCTGATTATGAACATCAAGATGCTTTGTGAGTAATTACGTTCGTTCCTGAGGACAAGGGAGAAGTCTTGCTATGAGTAGTCATGTGAATTTGGTACTCGTTTGATATTTTGATAAGATGTATGTTGTCTAGCCTCTAGTGGTGTTATGTGAACGTCGACTACATAACACTTCACCATTATTTGGGCCTAGAGGAAGGCATTGGGAAGTAATAAGTAGATGATGGGTTGCTAGAGTGACATAAGCTTAAAGCCTAGTTTATGCGTTGCTTCGTAAGGGGCTGATTTGGATCCATATGTTTCATGCTATGGTTAGGTTTACCTTAATACTTTTGTTGTAGGTGCGGATGCTTGCAATAGAGGTTAATCATAAGTGGGATGCTTGTTCAAGTAAGAATAGCACCCAAGCACCGGTCCACCCACATATCAAATTATCAAAGTATCGAACGCGAATCATATGAACGTGATGAAAACTAGCTTGACGATATTCCCATGTGTCCTCAGGAGCGCTTTTCCTATTATAAGAGTTTGTTCTGGCTTGTCCTTTGCTACAAAAGGATTGGGCCATCTTGCTGCACTTTATTTACTTTTGTTACTTGTTGCTCGTTACAATTTATCATATCACAAAACTATCCGTGAGCACTTATTTCAGTACTTACAGAGAACACTTTGCTGAAAACCGCTTATCATTTCCTTCTACTCCTTGTTGGGTTCGACACTCTTACTTATCGAAAGGACTACGATAGATCTCCTATACTTGTGGGTCATCAACTTCTCGCGTCGTATTACGGGGTAAACGAAAGCCCCTGGAGTACTGACCGTACCCGAATTGCTGGGTGCGGATTGTCGTAAATGGACATAAAGGAAGAAAAAAGAATGAATAATGCAATAATAGACTTATGCTATGCATTGTTATTTAAATAATACGTCGAAGCGTACTGGTACAGGTAGTGCAATAAGCAGAAAGTAGGACTATTCGAAATGTCCTATCCAAGGGCGAGCTGTGTATAGAAAGCGGGTATTATTATTAGAGACCACCTGGGGGTTCCCGTGTACATCTTAGCTTCTTGCCACCTTGGTTGTTCCTTCCCGTAATGTGTCTGGCAATCATACTGCCGGAAAGGGCTTCCAGAGAGTTAGGCCCTGAAAGAGAAAAGAAATGATAAAGATATACAGCCCCGAGGGCGGTTAAGCCGCATTGCGGGACGTGCCTTGATTGTGCCCCCGCCTATGTCCATGGTATTTTCAGTGCGTAATTATGTACGCGTGGCACGGATTTCGTCGCTTGACTAGGACTGGGATGGGGGCCGAATTGCTAGGCGAGCTCTGAACGTGCCAGGCGATCCTATTGCAGTTTACTCCGGACACGCTTGAATGTGTCCGGGGGCTGTATTGCCGAATTAGTGGTTTGCCTTGAAAGGCTGCTTTGTGCTTCTGTTGTGAGGGCCGCAGTGTGCTCTTCCATGCGGAGCGAGCGTTCTGTGTTTCCATTCACTGTTATGACCCCCCGATGTCCTGGCATCTTGAGCTTGAGGTATGCGTAATGCGGTACTGCATTGAATTTTGCAAATGCAGTTCATCCGAGCAGTGCATGATAGCCACTGCAGAACAGGACGATGTCGAAGATTAACTCCTCACTTCGGAAGTTGTCCGGTGATCCGAAGACTACTTCCAGTGTGATTGAGCCCGTGCAATGGGCCTCTACACCTGGGATGACGCCCTTAAAGGTGGTTTTGGTGGGTTTGATCCTCAAGGGATCGACACCCATTTTTCACAATGTTCAGGCTGCTGCCGCCGTCCATAAGGACTCAAGTGAGATGAAATCCATCGATGATGGGGTCTAGGACCAGTGCGGCGGATCCGCCATGACGGATACTTGTGGGGTGGTCCCTGCGATCAAAGGTGATTGGGCAAGCAAACCATGGGTTGAACTTTGGGGCGACGGGCTCCATCGCATAGACATCCCTTAGTGCACGCTTCCGCTCCCTCTTGGGAATGCGGGTTGCGTATATCATGTTCACCGTCTTCACTTGTGGGGGGAACCCCTTTTGTCCTCCCGTGTTCGGCGGCCGGGGCTGCTCCTCGTCATCACTATGCAGCACCTTGTCCTTGTTTTCGGCATTTAACTTGCCGGCCTGCTTGAACACCCAACATTCTTTGTTGGTGTGATTGGCTAGCTTGTCGGGGGTGTCGTGGATTTGACACGAGCGATCCAGTATGCGATCCAAACTGGACGGAGCCGGAGTACTTCTTTTAAATGGCTTTGTCCGCTGACCGGATCTAGAGCCTCTGAATCCGGCATTGACTACTGTATCCTCGGTGTTATCGCCGTTATTGCGGCGCTTTGGTCTGTTACGATGTTGTCTGCCATTGGCATCTTTGGTATCCGAAGCGCCCGGATTCCTCAATGTGTTATTGCTGCGAGCCAGCCAGCTATCCTCGCCCGTGCAAAAGTGGGTCATGAGTGTCGTGAGGGCTGCCATAGACTTCGGCTTCTCTTGGCCAAGGTGGCGGGCAAGCCACTCGTCACGAATGTTGTGCTTGAATGTCGCGAGGGCCTCTGTGTCCGGACAGTCGACAATTTGATTTTTCTTAGTCACGAACCGAGTCCAGAATTGTCTGGCCGATTCCCCTGGCTGCTGAGTTATATGGCTCAAGTCATCGGCATCTGGTGGTCGCACATAAGTGCCCTGGAAGCTGTCAAGGAATGCGTCTTCTAGATCCTCCCAACTGCCGACGGAGTCGGCTGGCAAGCTATTCAGCCAATGTCGAGCTGGTCCTTTGAGTTTTAGTGGGAGGTACTTGCTGGCGTGTAGGTCATCACCGCGAGCCATGTGGATGTGAAGGAGGAAATCCTCAATCCATACGGCTGGATCTGTTGTACCATCATATGATTCGATATTTACGGGTTTAAAACCCTCCGGGAATTCGTGATCCATAACTTCATCAGTGAAGCATAGGGGCTGTGCGGCGCCTCTTCTTGGGGAACGTAGCAGAATTTTAAAATTTTCTACGCATCCCCAAGATCAATCTATGGAGTCATCTAGCAACGAGGGAGAGAGGAGTGCATCTACATACCCTTGTAGATCGCGCGCGGAAGCGTTCAAGAGAACGGGGTTGATGGAGTCGTACTCGACATGATCCAAATCACCGATGACCTAGTGCCGAACGGATGGCACCTCCGTGTTCAACACATGTACGGTTGGGAAGACGTATCCTCCTTCTTGATCCAGCAAGGGGGAAGGAGAGGTTGATGAAGATCCAGCAGCACGACGGCGTGGTGGTGGATGCAGCAGGATCCCGGCAGGGCTTCACCAAGCGCAAGCGGGGAGGAGAGGTGTTACGGAGGGAGAGGGAGGCGTCAAGAGCAAGGGTGCGGCAGCCCTCCCTCCCCCCCTATTTATATAGGGGCCTTGGGGGCGTCCCTAGGAGATGGATCTCCAAGGGGGCGGCGGCCAAGGGGTGGCTTGCCCCCCAAGCCAAGTGGGGGGCGCCCCCACCCCTAGGTTTCCCAACCCTAGGCGCAGAGGAGGCCCAAGGGGGGCGCACCAGCCCACTAGGGGCTGGTTCCCCTCCCAACTCAGCCCATGGGGCCCTCCGGGACAGGTGGCCCCACCCGGTGGACCCCCGGGACCCTTCCGGTGGTCCCGGTACAATACCGGCGACCCCCGAAACCTTCCTGATGGCCGAAACTGGACTTCCTATATATAAATCTTTACCTCCGGACCATTCCGGAACTCCTCGTGACGTCTGGGATCTCATCCGGGGCTCCGAACAACTTTCGGGTTACTGCATACTAATATCTCTACAACCCTAGCGTCACCGAACCTTAAGTGCGTAGACCCTACGGGTTCGGGAGACATGCAGCCATGACCGAGATGCCTCTCCGGTCAATAACCAACAGCGGGATCTAGATACCCATGTTGGCTCCCACATGCTCCACGATGATCTCATCGGATGAACCATGATGTCGAGGATTCAATCAATCCGTATACAATTCCCTTTGTCAATCGGTACGTTACTTGCCCGAGACTCGATCGTCGGTATCCCAATACCTCGTTCAATCTCGTTACCGGCAAGTCACTTTACTCGTACCGTAATGCATGATCCCATGATCAACCACTTGGTCACATTGAGCTCATTATGATGATGCATTACCGAGTGGGCCCAGAGATACCTCTCCGTCATACAGAGTGACAAATCCCAGTCTCGATTCGTGCCAACCCAACATACACTTTCGGAGATACCTGTAGTGTACCTTTATAGTCACCCAGTTACGTTGTGACGTTTGGCGCTGTCAGGACCCCGATTCCAAGCCACATCGATCTAGCCGGTAACACCTCATATCACTTTGCGGCCTCACGCACGATATCCCACGGGTGTCGCCTTACCATGGCCCGGGACCGTTTGCGCCTTTTGGCTCACATATATGATAGTGTCGCTAGCATCCATATGACAGAGAACCCGGGCCGACATGGCTAGTCGTGAACCCAAAGCGGCACAGACCTATGGAGACAGGCATACATGAATCACATCGAGCATGTCGGTCATCAGCGAGTGATTCCGGGATGTAGCACTGGGCTAACAGGACTCCGGGGAACCCGGGCTGTAGTAGGCTAGGCAGGACTCCGGAAGTCACCGCGTGACATTTCCCCGAAGGGACAGACATAGGAACGAAGTGAATCACATGCCGGCCAGTCAAGTGTCCTGAGCAGTAGTGCTGGGCTAGCAGGACTCCGGTGAACCAGGCTGTAGCGGACTACTATGGCTCAAGGAACACTAGACTACATTTCCCCATAAGAAAGGCTGCCAAGGATAAACAACTAGATTGTCGGATCCCACTCATACCAAGCATTTCAATCATACACACAGTATGCCCGATATGAGTACATACAACATGGCATCACAACAAAACTCTACAACTCAAGTACTTTATTTAAAGGCTCCAGAGAGCCATACATAACATGTTCATACAGATAGGGGTCACATGACCCGACACTCAAGTCATACAATCATACAAGCACATGCGGAAGCAACCGGTCTGAGTACAGACACTAGAAACAAAGAAGGCTCCTCGAGGCCTGTCTATCTACATAGGGCCCTCCATGGCTAGGATCACCACCTGGGTGGCTAGTCACTCGTCGACGTCAAGGTCTACATAGAACCCATCGGAGGGGTTGGTGTTGTCGTCTGAAAACAGTAATTAAGCAAACATGAGTACGAAGGTACTCAGCAAGTCTTACAACAGAACCTACTATACATGCTTATTCTCAAGAAGGTGGTGGGGATATTGCAGCAAGCCAGCTTTGACTCTTGGCTAAACTATCCTACGGAACATCTCTAGTAAAATAGTTTTCGCACACGAGTCCACTACTCACCAACACAATACTCCACCGGGGATCCTCCCTCGTCATCCTACGAGAGGGCCATCCTCGGTACTCACACTTATCTTGAGTCTTTTAGTAGTATCCATTTACTTGTCTATGAACTATATAGGCAACCAAGTAGTCCTTTACCGCGGACGCGGCTATTCGAATAGTTTTTATACCCTGCAGGGGTGTACTTCGCCATACACGCTTTCACCACTTACCGCCGTTTACACGACATGTACTTGGCAACCTTCAAGCGGAAGCCCAGCGAGGGTGTCGGCCACGGCCTACCTAAACACTTAAGTCTCTAGTCCAGGTTTATCGCCAATCTAGGTTCCATCCGCAGGGAGTCCGGCCGAGGTTTCCACATACGGCCCCGAACGATGTGAACAGGGTCCGAGACGCCAAACGGGCGCCCGGCATACCCGGCCACGGTGTATCTACCGCAACATAGCCCACCCCTAGGGTCAGCGCTACGCACGGCCGCCAACACATAACCTACAAACACCAGAAACTATTTGCAACTCCTGGACAGAGTATTAGGGTGATTAAGAAGCCGAGATTGTCAATTAAGGATCCCAATGCATGGTAGTAACTGAATCTTAAATCACACATACAGATCTCAGTTCTTAGGGACGGTCTCAATGAAACAGCCCACCATGTACTCCTACATGGCCTCTCATCGATACCTTCACCAAAACATGTTCAACACATTCCTCATATTACCGACATAATCATATCACTCTAGCCCATCACCCGGATGAACCAGACCTGACACAACTCTAAGCATAGCAGGCATAGCAAGGTAGGAATCACATACATGGCTCAATCAACTCCTACACATGCTAGTGGGTTTCATCTAGTTACTGTGGCAATGACAGGTCATGCAGAGGATAAGGGTTCAACTACCGTAGCACACAGCAGTTTGAATCGTGATGTCTTAATGCAGTAAACAAGAGCAGAGGCGAGAACACGGGTTGTATCGGAATGATCAATGGGTTGCTTGCCTAATGGAGTGGTAGTGGGATACTGCCCTTCAGTTGGATACTCGTGAATATCCTCGGAGGCAGAACCTACCACGAAGAACACATCGGAACACAATCAACACATGACGATATGCAACAATATGATGCATGCTATGACATGGCAATATGAATGTGTATTGGCCTAATGCAAGCTATAACAGGAAGAAATGAACTCATTTGAATCAAAGATTCAAATATTAGCTCATTAAACATGGCCTTAATAGTGCATTTCCTTATTCTGCTTAAACAGCAAGGTAAGCTTGTTTTGTCATGCATGGAACCAGTACAGATGGATAGATTGAATTTTTCTGATAATTTTTCATATATAAATTATTTCATTTGGAGTTACGGTTGAATTTCTATGATTTTTAGAAGTTTTAAATATTTTCTGGAATTTCCTGAATAAAAATAAATCCAGAAAATGCATTACTGCATCAGCATTGCATCATGCTGACCTCAGCAGGTCAAAGGCGCCAGCCTAGTTCAAACCTGACTGGTGGGCCCATTTTGTCAGTCTCTCAGTTAAATAACGGGATTAGATTAACACTAATTAGCAGTTAGTGGGGCCTGGGCCCACATGTCAGTGACTGATTAAAATAAAATTAGTTAAAACTAATCCTAGATTAGTTAGAAGACCGGCCCCACCTATCATAGACTCAGGGGGGTCTACCTGGGCCCACCCAGGGTCAAACTAGGTCAAACTCGCCGGCGTTGAGCCGCTGGCGAGGCCCGAGACGATGGCGCAGCTCGGAAAACGCCTACAGGGCACGAGCGAGGCCGTTCTTGGGCTCGTTGGAGAGCTCTTGCAGTCACGCATCTAGTGGTGGTGGTGGCCGGGCCTACGGTGGCCGGAGACGACGACGGCGAGCTCCAAGGCGGCGGCCGGAGTTCGGCCATGTGCGGGGTGTGGGCTGCGGCGTGCAAACATGGAAACTGAGGCGCTAGCGAGGCACTACGCGATGCGGCAAGCACGTTGCGTACCACGGGATGACCAAATGGCGCCGGAGCGGCGCCGGCGACAAGCTCGAGCGGAGACGAGCTTCGGCCATGGTGGAACTATGGCCTAGAGGGTGCAAACGCGTGGAAAAGAAGAGGGGAAAGGTGGCGGAGCTCACAGGGAGGTCGATGAGCAGCTCAGTGAGCTCGGGGGCGACCGGAGTGAGGCGAATCGATGAGCGGCGTCCGGCGGGTACCGAGGTTGAAGACGATCCGATGGCGGCGATGCAGGGCCTCCGGCGATGCATGGCTCAGTAGGAAGGGCGAGGGCGTCACGGCGGAGCTTCTGGACAGGTCAGAGAGGTGAGGGGGTGACGGAGGGCGCGACTACGGCAGTGAGACGGCGACGGGTGCGTCGGCCATCGCGGGAGAGGGAGAGGGAGACGAGGGGGAGAGTGAAAGAGGATGAGAGGGGGACGTGGGGGTCACGTGGCATTCCCTGGACGTCTCCCGGCGTCGGCGGAAGCAGGAGGTGGCCGGCGTGTGGCCGCGGGCGCCGGCCACGCGCTCCGCCTCCTTCTGGCGCAAGGACGACGACGACTGGCAGCGCCTGTAGGCTGGGCCGAGCCAGGTGGGCTGGCCAGCACAGGTAAGGCCCAGGTGGGCTTCTCCCTCTCTTTTTTTTAATTTGTTTCTGTTTTCTATTTAACTATAACTATTGGGCTTTATTTAAAATACTAAAACATTTCCAAAAATCCTGAAAATAATTGTGGGCTCTGTTTGGATTATTTCCAACAGCAAACATTTATTTCCAGAATTATTTGAGCATTTAAATTATTTAATAGCATTTAAATGCCCAAATTCAAATACTTATGGTTTAAATGAATGACCTTCTGTTGACCTAGAAAAATGTGCACCAATTTTGCGAGAGGTTCTAACCCAAGACAAAGAGGGTGAACTTTTTAGAAGGGCATTTCAGGTTCATTGAAAATAATTTTAGTAAACCCTAGTTGTTTCCAGGGGGGTGTTGGGGGTTTCTGCCTTCCCCAATTCAAATTTAAGAGGAATTTAAACATGATGCACATTCTAATGCTTGAACTAGCTAGGGTGTGACAACTCACCCCCACTCAAAGGAAACTCGTCCCGAGATTTAGGATCCTCTGGAAAGAAGGTGGGGTACTCGAGTCGAAGACGATCCTCCCTTTCCCAAGTGGCTTCTTTCTTGGAATGGTGTGACCATTGAACCTTGAGAAACTTGATATTATGACGTCGAGTGGTACGCTCGGCTTGATCAAGGATATGAACGGGATATTCCCGATAAGAGAGGTTATCTTGTAGATCAAGCGTTTCGTGGTCCACTCCACGGATAGGATCCGCGAAGCAACGCCTGAGTTGTGAAATGTGGAAGACATCATGAACTCTAGAAAGATGCAGAGGTAGTTCCAATTGGTAGGCAACTTCTCCTTGTTTGGCAAGAATGCGAAAGGGTCCAATGTAACGAGGAGCCAATTTGCCTTTGATACCGAAACGATGGGTTCCTTTTAAAGGGGTAACCCGAAGGTAAGCCTTCTCGTCGACTTCATAAGTCATAGGATTATGTTTACGATCATATTGACTCTTTTGACGAGATTGGGCTGTTTTCAATTTCTCACGAATAACGCGAACCTGCTCTTCCGCTTCCTGAATCATATCCGGGCCAAAGAGTTGTCTTTCCCCGGTTTCTGACTAGTTAATAGGCGTTCGACATCTTCGTCCATAGAGAACTTCGAAAGGAGCTTTTCCCAAGCTAGCTTGATAACTATTGTTATAAGCAAACTCCACGAATGGGAGGCATTTCTCCCAACTCATTCCGAACGAGATAACAGAAGCTCGGAGCATATCTTCCAGAATTTGATTGACTCGCTCTACTTGACCACTTGATTGAGGATGGAAGGCGGTACTAAAAGAGAGACGAGTTCCCATAGCATTTTGGAAACTTTCCCAAAACCGAGAGGTGAAGAGACTCCCACGGTCTGAGTTAATTTCCAATGGGACACCATGGAGAGACACTATTCGGGAGATGTATAAATCGGCTAGCTGGCTAGGAGTGATACTCTCATGAACAGGTAGGAAATGGGCTACTTTAGAAAGACGGTCGATCACGACGAAGATGGCATTATTCCCTCTCTTGGTCCTGGGAAACCGAGTAATGAAATCCATACTGATTTTATCCCATTTCCATTCAGGAATAGCCAAAGGTTGAAGGGTGCCAGCAGGCCGTTGATGCTCTGCTTTAACACGACGACAGACGTCGCAGCTAGCAATGTATTGAGCGATTTCTCTCTTCATCCTAGTCCACCAAAACCTCTGGCGTAGGTCTTCATACATTTTAGTGCTACCGGGATGAATGGTGAGAGGGGATTCATGAGCTTCCTTAAGGATCAATTGGCGTAGATGTTGTTTCTTGGGAACCACCAAACGGTTCTCAAAGAAGACAGCACCCCGCTTATCCATGGAAAAACATTTAGCAACTCCGCTAGCAATGTTTTCCTTAATCCGGGATATGCCCTTATCATACCGCTGGGCGGTTATGATCTGATCCATAAGGTTAGGTTTCGCCACCAGGGTGGATAGGAATCCTCGAGGAACAATGTGAAGATTAAGCTTACGGAATTCCTCATGGAGAAGTGCTTGACTTTGTTGTAACATCAGGTTGTTACAATAGGATTTACGGCTTAGCGCATCAGCCATGACATTGGCTTTGCCCGGGGTGTAGGTTATTCCTAAGTCGTAATCTGAGATCAACTCAACCCAACGTCTTTTCCTGAGATTCAAATATGGTTGGGTGAGGATATATTTCAAGCTTTGGTGATCGGTGAAGATCTCGCAACGATTACCGAGGAGGTAATGTCGCCAAGTTTTAAGGGCATGGACTACAGCTGCCTGCTCTAGATCATGTGTGGGATAATTTTCCTCATGTGGGTGTAATTGCCGTGAAGCGTAGGAAATTACCTGACGATCTTGCATGAGTATGCAACCTAGTCCTTGTCGCGAGGCGTCGCAATAGATAATAAAGTCCTTGGAGAAATCTGGTGGTACCGGTACGGGAGCAGATGTCAGGCGTCTTTTCAGTTCCTGAAAGCTGAACTCGCACTGTGGAGTCCACTCGAACTTTTTATCTTTCTTGAGGAGTTCAGTTAGAGGTTTAGCAACCTTGGAGAAATTCTCGACGAAGCGGCGGCAATAGCTCGCTAAGCCAAGGAAGATCCAAACTTGCTTGACCGTCTCAGGTGGAGTCCAATCAAGGATGGCTTGAACTCGCTCGGGACTGATGGCAATACCCTTACCAGAGATTACATGGCCTAGATAGGTTACTTCTGGCAACCAAAATTCACACATGGAGAATTTGGCATAAAGGCGATGCTCTCGAAGTTTCATCAATACCAGCCTTAGATGTTCGGCATGTTCCTCTTCATTCTTGGAGTAGATGAGTATGTCATCGAGGTATACTACGACGAATTTATCCAAGTACTCCATGAAAACCGAGTTCATTAACCAGGAGAAGGTAGCCAGGGCATTGGTTAAACCGAAGGACATAACGGTGTACTCGTATTGGCCATAACGAGTAACAAAGGCCGTTTTGGGAATGTCCCCGTTTCTGATTTTGATTTGATGGTAGCCCAACCTCAAATCCATCTTGGAAAAGACTGAGGATCCAGCGAGTTGATCATACAGATCGTTGATCCTGGGAAGCGGGTATTTGTTCTTGATGGTGACCAAGTTGACAGGTCGGTAATCCACAACCATTCAATCTGTTCTATCCTTCTTCTTGACGAACAGGATGGGGCAAGCCCAAGGAGAGGAACTAGGACGGATGAAACCCTTTTTCAAGGACTCGTCGAGTTGGTTCTTAAGCTCGGCTAGTTCTAAGGGTGCCATCTTGTAGGGTCTTCTAGAAATTGGAACGGTTCCTGGAACAAGGTCTATCACAAACTCAACATCCCTGTCAGGTGGAACACCTAGCAGTTCTTCTGGAAAGACATCCGGAAAATCTCGGACTACCGGAACATCCTCAAGGCCTGGAAGGGGGTTGGCATTTAGGGAGTAAAGTTGGCGCTTGGCCACTCGAGTTAAGACATTAACTGTCTTGCCCGACGGGTGAGTAAGTTGAATGGTTCTAGTGGCACAGTCAATCTTAGCATAATGAGCTGACATCCAGTCCATACCTAAGATGATGTTTATGTCCGAGGACTTGAGAGGTATTAAGGATGCAAGGAAGACAAGTCTATCGACAAGAATTTCGTTCCCATGGCTTACTCTAGAAGTTTGCCATCTAGAGCCAGGGGTTTGAATTTCCATGGTAGAGGGCATGTCAAAGAATGTCGTGTTGTGCAATCGAGCATAGTTCTCGGATATGAATGAATGAGATGCTCCAGTATTGAAAAGAACAGATGCCGGATGGCAGTTAACAAGGAGCGTACCAAGGACGACGTTGGGATCCTCATGAGCCTCCTCGGCTGAAACATAGTTGACATGGCCACGTGCAGTGGTGGCCGGCTTGGCGTAGAATGTTTTTCCCGCGGGCTTACCACAGCCAACGAACTTTCCAGTTTGATTAGGGTTGTTGTTCTGGGGACACTCTCGGCTATAGTGACCCGGCTCTCCACACTTAAAGCATGTCACCACATTGGGGCGTGGAGCAGCATTAGCAGCGGGGCCACCATAGGGCTTGGGCGGTGCAAATTGCTGGTTGGGACGTGGTGCCTCAAAGGATGGCCTCAGGATGAACCTGGGTGGCAGTGCCGTGCTTGGAATCCACACCCGGCGCTTCTGAGCTCCAGAGCCGGATGAAGAGCCAAAATCACGGGAGTGCTTGCGTGAAGTGTCATAATCAGTCTGGCCTGTCTCAGGACTGATGGCTTTATTGACCAACTTCTGAAAGGAGGTGCACTCGTGCAGACGAAGACCGCGGCGAAGCTCAGGGCTAAGTCCCTTGCGGAACCTTGCCTGCTTCTTAGCGTCAGTAGAAACCTCTTCAGGGGCATAACGTGCCAGATTCCCAAATTCACGACTGTAAGCATCCACAGTCAGTCTTCCTTGGGTGAAGTTGCAGAACTCCTCCCTCTTGCGATCCATGAGACCTTCCAGAATGTGATGCTCATGGAAAGCCTCACTGAATTCAGCCCAAGTAGTTATTTGGCCGACCGGGCGCATGGCTTCGAAGTTTTCCCACCAAAGGCTAGCAGGGCCTTCGAGGTGATAGGCAGCATAAGTAACCTTGTCGGCTTCGGCTACGTTGGCAGAACGTAGCTTGTGGGTGATGCTGCGAAGCCAGTCATCCGCGTCGAGGGCCTCGACGGAATGGTTAAACTTTGGTGGGTACAGCTTGATAAAGTCATTGATTGACACCAAGTCATTTCGCGGGTGGCGTGCAGTGTTCTGCTCAATCCGCTCCAGCAGGCGGTTGGTCTCACACTTGTTTCTTTCCGCCTCCAGCATTACTTCGGCCAGAGAAGGCGGGTGAGGCAGATTTTCACCTCTAGCAGCACTGGCTTCCCCCTGCTCCGGGTCAGCAGGGTTGCTGCGGGTGTTGACCATCCTAGGAGAAAACAAGACAACGGTTTAGACAAGGATGGCTCAAACTTAGCAAGGAAGTGCAGAATGTAATGGACAACACGGAATGCAGAGATGTTCATCCGTATGTCATGGTAATATAAAATTGCCATATATATACCAACAGTCATACACATCATACATAGTTTAGTACAAGCCCAGGCTACAATACAACTATGATGAAAGACGTTACATCTCATCGGAGGCATTCCAAGCTCCTATACATTGTTGTCTACACCTCCGGAATTGATTACACGCAAAGTCATATTCCACAAGTCATGCAGGACAGTGGAGATACAACTACTACAATACTAGTGGTACTACTACTAACTCAGACAGCTCCGTAGTAGTCCTCATAGAAGTCACCTCCATAGCCTGGAAGTTCAACGTGACCATCCGGGAACAGACGGTCCTGAGGAGCCTGTGGACCATAGGGGCTAGGATGGGGTCTTGGACCAACAAACGGTGGCCTGCGGGGACCACGGGGTGGGGTGATGCCTCCCACATCACGCCAATCCACCACGTCTGGCAAAGCAGACCTCACAGGATACAGATCCCTTGTATCCATACATCTAGCTTGCACCGCAGGTGCAAACCGAGTCAATGTGGCCCAATGATCAGCACGGGTATTAAAAAGCTCCAGCCTCAAGGCCCGATTCTCTCAGTCCTTATCTTCGAGCATCTCGGCAGTGGTACGAGTTAATGAATCCTCCTGAGTGGAGTCAGCATAGATAGCCTGAAGATACCCTTGCGCTCCCGAAAGTGAAGCTGGCATGTATCGGAAGTCGGTGTTCCGAAGCAGGCCAGTCCAGACTCGCATGATGGTCATCATGGAATAGGCAGCATCCTGCACAGCCATCTCAATAGTAACCCCGAGTCCATAGGAACAGTGAAGGGGCTCGGTAGATCCAGGATAAGAAGGAAATATCCTGACGGTGCAGAAATACTGGCTTTGATTAAAGTCTCAGAATTGCTCTTCGACGGTGTATTCGGGATACCAACGGTAACCCGTCTCGATCATGACCCGGACTAACATAGCAGTATGACCGGGCACGTCGAGGCACCGGGTCAAGCGAACCACTTGGTTTTGAGCACGGTTGGCCATCTGAAAGCACAACCACAATGCAAAGACATCAGAATTTCTAGGGAAAATTGGATAGCATAACAACTGTAAATGCTCAGAAAAAGATTTGAGACAGCCACAACAGTTCGCAATACCACTCAACAACATCATATCAAGGTTCTGATCCAAATAGCAACATACTAAAAATAGTACAAACTGAACTGGGGCTTGTAGCAACAATCCTATAAGCTACTATGGATTAGTAACACGTGAACCTGATAGAAGAAGAGAGCCTAGCCTTAACCCACGTTGAATGAGAAGAGAATGACTCAGATCAGAGGCATAGGGTAAAAGAGTAAAAGAGCCTTACGTTCCCTCCCACAATAAATTCCCCTACATATAACTAAAGCATTTCTAGACTCGACATCGACCAGTTTGGCTCAACGAACCTACAGGCAGTCCGGCTCTGATGCCAACGCTGTCAGGACCCCGATTCCAAGCCACATCGATCTAGCCGGTAACACCTCATATCACTTTGCGGCCTCACGCACGATATCCCACGGGTGTCGCCTTACCATGGCCCGGGACCGTTTGCGCCTTTTGGCTCACATATATGATAGTGTCGCTAGCATCCATATGACAGAGAACCCGGGCCGACATGGCTAGTCGTGAACCCAAAGCGGCACAGACCTATGGAGACAGGCATACATGAATCACATCGAGCATGTCGGTCATCAGCGAGTGATTCCGGGATGTAGCACTGGGCTAACAGGACTCCGGGGAACCCGGGCTGTAGCAGGCTAGGCAGGACTCCGGAAGTCACCGCGTGACATTTCCCCGAAGGGACAGACATAGGAACAAAGTGAATCACATGCCGGCCAGTCAAGTGTCCTGAGCAGTAGTGCTGGGCTAGCAGGACTCCGGTGAACCAGGCTGTAGCGGACTACTATGGCTCAAGGAACACTAGACTACATTTCCCCATAAGAAAGGCTGCCAAGGATAAACAACTAGATTGTCGGATCCCACTCATACCAAGCATTTCAATCATACACACAATATGCCCGATATGAGTACATACAACATGGCATCACAACAAAACTCTACAACTCAAGTACTTTATTTAAAGGCTCCAGAGAGCCATACATAACATGTTCATACAGATAGGGGTCACATGACCCGACACTCAAGTCATACAATCATACAAGCACATGCGGAAGCAACCGGTCTGAGTACAGACACTAGAAACAAAGAAGGCTCCTCGAGGCCTGTCTATCTACATAGGGCCCTCCATGGCCAGGATCACCACCTGGGTGGCTAGTCACTCGTCGACGTCAAGGTCTACATAGAACCCATCGGAGGGGGCGGTGTTGTCGTCTGAAAACAGTAATTAAGCAAACATGAGTACGAAGGTACTCAGCAAGTCTTACAACAGAACCTACTATACATGCTTATTCTCAAGAAGGTGGTGGGGATATTGCAGCAAGCCAGCTTTGACTCTTGGCTAAACTATCCTACGGAACATCTCTAGTAAAATAGTTTTCGCACACGAGTCCACTACTCACCAACACAATACTCCACCGGGGATCCTCCCTCGTCATCCTATGAGAGGGCCACCCTCGGTACTCACACTTATCTTGAGTCTTTTAGTAGTATCCATTTACTTGTCTATGAACTATATAGGCAACCAAGTAGTCCTTTACCGCGGACGCGGCTATTCGAATAGTTTTTATACCCTGTAGGGGTGTACTTCGTCATACACGCTTTCACCACTTACCGCCGTTTACACGACATGTACTCGGCAACCTTCAAGCGGAAGCCTAGCGAGGGTGTCGGCCACGGCCTACCTAAACACTTAAGTCTCTAGTCCAGGTTTATCGCCTATCCAGGTTCCATCCGTAGGGAGTCCAGCCGAGGTTTCCACATACGGCCCCGAACGATGTGAACAGGGTCCCGAGATGCCAAACAGGCGCCCGGCATACCCGGCCACAGTGTATCTACCGCAGCATAGCCCACCCCTAGGGTCAGTGCTACGCACGGCCGCCAACACATAACCTACAAACACCAGAAACTATTTGCAACTCCTGGACAGAGTACTAGGGTGATTAAGAAGCTGAGAGGGTCAATTAAGGATCCCAATGCATGGTAGTAGCTGAATCTTAAATCACACATACATATCTCAGTTCTTAGGGACGGTCTCAATGAAACAACACACCATGTACTCCTACATGGCCTCTCATTGATACCTTCACCAAAACATGTTCAACACATTCCTCATATTACCGACATAATCATATCACTCTAGCCCATCACCCGGATGAACTAGACCTGACACAACAATAAGCATAGCAGGCATAGCAAGGTAGGAATCACATACATGGCTCAATCAACTCCTACACATGCTAGTGGGTTTCATCTAGTTACTGTGGCAATGACAGGTCATGCAGAGGATAAGGGTTCAACTACCGTAGCACACAACAGTTTGAATCGCGATGTCTTAATGCAGTAAACAAGAGCAGAGGCGAGAACACGGGTTGTATCGGAATGATCAATGGGTTGCTTGCCTAATGGAGTGGTAGTGGGATACTGCCCTTCAGTTGGATGCTCGTGAATATCCTCGGAGGCAGAACCTACCACGAAGAACACATCGGAACACAATCAACACATGACGATATGCAACAATATGATGCATGCTATGACATGGCAATATGAATGTGTCTTGGCCTAATGCAAGCTATAACAGGAAGAAATGAACTCATTTGAGTCAAAGATTCAAATATTAGCTCATTAAACATGGCCTTAATAGTGCATTTCCTTATTCTGCTTAAACACCAAGGTAAGCTTGTTTTGTCATGCATGGAACCAGTACAGATGGATAGATTGAATTTTTTTGATAATTTTTCATATATAAATTATTTCATTTGGAGTTACGGTTGAATTTCTATGATTTTTAGAAGTTTTAAACATTTTCTGGAATTTCCTAAATAAAAATAAATCCAGAAAATGCATTACTGCGTCAGCATTGCATCATGCTGACCTCAGCAGGTCAAAGGCGCCAGCCCAGTTCAAACCTAACTGGTGGGCCCCTTCTGTCAGTCTCTCAGTTAAATAACAGGATTAGATTAAGACTAATTAGCTGTCAGTGGGGCCTGGGCCCACATGTCAGTGACTGATTAAAATGAAATTAGTTAAAACTAATCCTAGATTAGTTAGCAGACCGGCCCCACCTGTCATAGACTCAGGGGGGTCTACCTGGGCCCACCCAGGGTCAAACTAGGTCAAACTCGCCGGCGTTGAGCCGCCGGCGAGGCCCGAGACGGTGGCGCAGCTCGGAAAACGCCTACAGGGCACGAGCGAGGCCGTTCTTGGGCTCGTTGGAGAGCTCTTGCAGTCGCGCATCTAGTGGTGGTGGTGGCCGGGCCTACGGTGGCCGGAGACGATGACGGCGAGCTCCAAGGCGGCGGACGGAGTTCGGCCATGTGCGGGGTGTGGGCTGCGGCATGCAAATGTGGAAACTGAGGCGCTAGCGAGGCACTACGCGATGCGGCAAGCACGTTGCGTAGCACGGGATGACCAAATGGTCGCCGGAGCGGCGCCGGCGACAAGCTCGAGCGGAGACGAGCTTCGGCCATGGTGGAACTATGGCCTAGAGGGTGCAAACGCGTGGAAAAGAAAAAGGGAAAGGTGGCGGAGCTCACAGGGAGGTCGATGAGCAGCTCGGTGGGCTCGGGGGCGACCGGAGTGAGGCGAATCAATGAGCGGTGTCCGGCGGGTACCGAGGTTGAAGACGACCCGATGGCAGCGATGCAGGGCCTCCTGCGATGCGTGGCTCGGTGGGGAGGGCGAGGGTGTCACGGCGTAGCTTCTAGACAGTTCAGAGAGGCGAGGGGGTGACGGAGGGCATGACTATGGCGGTGAGAGAGCGACGGGTGCGTCGGCCATCGCGGGAGAGGGAGAGGGAGACGAGGGGGAGAGTGAGAGAGGATGAGAGGGGGACTTGGGGGTCGCGTGGCATTCCCTGGACGTCTCACGGCGTCGGCGGAAGCAGGAGGTGGCCGGCGTGTGGCCGCGGGCGCCGGCCACGCGCTCCGCGTCCTTCTGGCGTGAGGAGGACAACGACTGGCAGTGCCAGTAGGCTGGGCCGAGACAGGTGGGCTGGCCAGCACAGGTAAGGCCCAGGTGGGCTTCTCCCTCTCTCTTTTTTTAATTTGTTTCTGTTTTCTATTTAATTGTAACTGTTGGGCTTTATTTAAAATATTAAAACATTTCCAAAAATCCTGAAAATAATTGTGGGCTCTGTTTGGATTATTTCCAACAGCAAACATTTATTTCTAGAATTATTTGAGCATTTAAATTATTTAATAGCATTTAAATGCCCAAATTCAAATACTTATGGTTTAAATCAATGACCTTCTGTTGACCTAGAAAAATGTGCACCAATTTTGCCAGAGGTTCTAACCCAAGACAAAGAGGGTGAACTTTTTAGAAGGGCATTTCAGGTTCATTGAAAATAATTTTAGTAAACCCTAGTTGTTTCCACGGGGGGTGTTGGGGGTTTCTGCCTTCCCCAATTCAAATTTAAGAGGAATTTAAACATGATGCACATTCTAATGCTTGAACTAGCTAGGGTGTGACGGGCACACCCAAAGCACTCCTACGGTATCCGGGAGTTGCACAATCTCATGGTCTAAGGAAATGATACTTGACATTCGGAAAAGCTACAGCAAACGAACTACACGATCTTTGAGCTATGCTTAGGATTGGGTCTTGTCCATCACATCATTCTCCTAATGATGTGATCTCGTTATCAATGACATCCAATGTCCATAGTCGGGAAACCATGACTATCTTTTGATCAACGAGATAGTCAACTAGAGGCTCACTAGGGACGTGTTGTGGTCTATGTATTCACACATGTATTACGATTTCCGGATAACACAATTATAGCATGAACAATAGACAATTATCATGAACAAAGAAATATAATAATAACCATTTTATTATTGCCTCTAGGGCATATTTCCAACAGTCTCCCACTTGCACTAGAGTCAATAGTCTAGTTACATTGTGATGAATCAAACACCCATGCAGTTCTGGTGTTGATCATGTTTTGCTCTAGGGAGAGGTTTAGTCAACGGATCTGCCACATTCAGGTCCGTATGTACTTTACAAATCTCTATGTCTCCATTTTGAACACTTTCACGAATGGAGTTGAAGCAACGCTTGATATGCCTGGTCTTCCTGTGAAACCTTGGCTCCTTGGCAAGGGCAATAGCTCCAGTGTTGTCACAGAAGAGAGTCATCGGGCCCGACGCATTGGGTATGACTCCTAGGTCGGTAATGAACTCCTTCACCCAAACTGCTTCTTGTGCTTCCTCCGAGGCTGCCATGTACTCCGCTTCACATGTAGATCCCGCCACTACGCTTTGCTTGCAACTGCACCAGCTTACTGCCCCACCATTCAAAATATACACATATCCGGTTTGTGACTTAGAGTCATCCAGATCTGTGTCGAAGCTAGCATCGACGTAACCCTTTACGACGAGCTCTTCGTCACCTCCATAAACAAGAAACATATCCTTAGTCCTTTTCAGGTACTTCAGGATATTCTTGACCGATGTCCAGTGTTCCATGCCGAGATTACTTTGGTACCTTCCTACCAAACTTACGGCAAGGTTTACATCAGGTCTGGTACATAGCATACCATACATGATAGACCCTATGGCCGAGGCATAGGGGATGACACTCATCTTTAATCTATCTTCTGTCATGGTCGGGCATTGAGCCGTGCTCAATCTCGTACCTTGCAATACAGGCAAGAACCCCTTCTTTGACTGATCCATTTTGAACTTCTTCAATATCTTGTCAAGGTACGTACTCTGTGAAAGACCAATGAGGCGTCTCGATCTATCTCTATAGATCTTGATGCCTAATATATAAGCAGCTTCTCCAAGGTCCTTCATTGAAAAACACTTGTTCAAGTAGGCCTTTATGCTTTCCAAGAATTCTATATCATTTCCCATCAACAGTATGTCATCCACATACAATATGAGAAATGCTACAGAGCTCCCACTCACTTTCTTGTAAATGCAGGCTTCTCCATAAGTCTGCGTAAACCCAAACGCTTTGATCATCTCATCAAAACGAATGTTCCAACTCCGAGATGCTTGCACCAGCCCATAAATCAATCGTTGGAGCTTGCACACCTTGTCAGCATTCTTAGGATCGACAAAACCTTCCGGCTGCATCATATACAATTCTTCCTTAAGGAAACCATTAAGGAATACCGTTTTGACGTCCATTTGCCATATCTCATAATCATAGAATGTGGCAATTGCTAACATGATTTGGACGGACTTCAGCTTCGCTACGGGTGAGAAAGTCTCATCGTAGTCAACCCCTTGAACTTGTCGATAACCCTTAGCGACAAGCTGAGCTTTATAGATGGTTATGTTACCATCTGCGTATGTCTTCTTCTTAAAGATCCATTTATTTTCTATGGCTCGCCGATCATCGGGCAAGTCAGTCAAAGTCCATACTTCGTTTTCATACATGGATCCTATCTCGGATTTCATGGCTTCCAGCCATTTGTCGGAATCCGGGCCCGCCATCGCTTCTTCATAGTTCGAAGGTTCACCGTTGTCTAACAACATGATTTCCAAGACAGGGTTGCCGTACCACTCTGGTGCGGAACGTGTCCTTGTGGACCTACGAAGTTCAGTAGCAACTTGATCTGAAGTTTCACGATCATCATCATTAACTTCCTCTCTAGTCGGTGCAGGCACCTCAGGAATATTTTCTTGAGCTGCGCCACTTACCGGCTCAAGAGGTAATACTTCATCAAGTTCTACTTTCCTCCCACTTATTTCTTTCGAGAGAAACTCTTTCTCTAGAAAGGACCCATTCTTGGCAACAAAGATCTTGCCTTCAGATCTGAGGTAGAAGGTATACCCAATAGTTTCTTTAGGGTATCCTATGAAGATGCATTTTTCCGATTTGGGTTCGAGCTTTTCAGGTTGAAGTTTCTTGACATAAGCATCGCATCCCCAAACTTTTAGAAATGACAGCTTAGGTTTCTTCCCAAACCATAATTCATACGGTGTCGTCTCAACGGATTTCGACGGAGCCCTATTTAAAGTGAATGCGGCAGTCTCTAAAGGATAGCCCCAAAATGATAGCGGTAGATCGGTAAGAGACATCATAGATCGCACCATATCCAATAGAGTGCGATTATGACGTTCGAACACACCATTACGCTGAGGTGTTCCAGGCGGCGTGAGTTGTGAAACTATTCCACATTTTCTTAAGTGTGTGCCAAATTCGTGACTCAAGTATTCTCCCCCACGATATGATTGCAAGAACTTGATTTTTCTGTCACGTTGATTCTCAACCTCGCTCTAAAATTCCTTGAACTTTTCAAAGGTATCGGACTTGTGTTTCATTAAGTAGACATACCCATATCTACTCAAGTCATCAGTGAGGGTGAGAACATAACGATAGCCACCGCGAGCCTCAACACTCATTGGACCGCACACATCAGTATGTATGATTTCCAATAAGTTGGTTGCTCGCTCCATTGTTCCTGAGAACGGAGTCTTGGTCATTTTACCCATGAGGCATGGTTCGCACATGTCAAATGATTCATAATCAAGAGACTCCAAAAGCCCATCTGCATGGAGCTTCTTCATGCGTTTGACACATATGTGACCAAGGCGGCAGTGCCACAAGTATGTGGGACTATCATTATCAACCTTACATCTTTTGGTATTCACACTATGAATATGTGTAACATTATGCTCGAGATTCATTAAGAATAAACCATTCACCATCGGAGCATGACCATAAAACATATCTCTCATATAAATAGAACAACCATTATTCTCGGATTTAAATGAGTAGCCATCTCGAATTAAACGAGATCCTGATACAATGTTCATGCTCAAAGCTGGCACTAAATAACAATTATTGAGGTTTAAAACTAATCCCGTAAGTAAATGTAGAGGTAGCGTGCCGACGGCGATCACATCGACCTTGGAACCATTCCCGACGCGCATCGTCACCTCGTCCTTCGTCAGTCTCCGCTTATTCCGCAGCTCCTGCTTTGAGTTACAAATGTGAGCAACCGCACCGGTATCAAATACCCAGGAGCTACTACGAGTACTGGTAAGGTACACATCAATTACATGTATATCACATATACCTTTGGTGTTGCCGGCCTTCTTGTCCGCTAAGTATTTGGGGCAGTTCCGCTTCCAGTGACCACTTCCCTTGCAATAAAAACACTCAGTCTCGGGCTTCGGTCCATTCTTTGGCTTCTTCCCGACAGCTTGCTTACCGGGCGCAGCAACTCCCTTGCCGTCCTTCTTTAAGTTCTTCTTACCCTTGCCTTTCTTGAACTTATTGGTTTTATTCACCATCAACACTTGATGTTCCTTTTTTATTTCCACCTCTGCTGATTTCAGCATTGAATATACCTCAGGAATGGTCTTTTCCATCCCCTGCATATTGAAGTTCATCACAAAGCTCTTGTAGCTCAGTGGAAGCGACTGAAGGATTCTGTCAATGACCGCGTCATCCGGGAGATTAACTCCTAGCTGAGTCAAGCGGTTATGCAACCCAGACATTTTGAGTATGTGCTCACTGACAGAACTATTTTCCTCCATCATACAACTGAAGAACTTGTCGGAGACTTCATATCTCTCGACCCGGGCGTGAGCTTGGAAACCCATTTTTAGCTCTTTGAACATCTCATATGCTTTGTGTCTCTCAAAATGCTTTTGGAGCCCCGGTTCTAAGATGTAAAGCATGCCGCACTGAACGAGGGAGTAATCATCAGCACGTGACTGCCAAGCGTTCATAACGTCTTGGTTCTCTGGGATAGGTGCGTCACCTAGCGGTGCTTCTAAGACATAATCTTTCTTGGTAGCTATGAGGATGATCCTCAGGTTCCGGACCCAGTCCGTATAGTTGCTGCCATCATCTTTCAGCTTGGTTTTCTCTAGGAACGCGTTGAAGTTGAGGACAACGTGGGCCATTTGATCTACAAGACATATTGTAAAGATTTTAGACTAAGTTCATGATAATTAAGTTCATCTAATCAAATTACTCAATGAACTCCCACTCAGATAGACATCCCTCCAGTCATCTAAATGAAACATGATCTGAGTTAACTAGGCCGTGTCCGATCATCACGTGAGACGGACTAGCCAACATCGGTGAACATCTTCATGTTGATCGTATCTTCTACACGACTCATGCTCGACCTTTCGGTCTTCCGTGTTCCGAGGCCATGTCTGTACATGCTAGGCTTGTCAAGTCAACCTAAGTGTATTGCGTGTGTAAATCTGGCTTACACCCGTTGTATTCGAACATTAGAATCTATCACACCCGATCATCACGTGGTGCTTCGAAACAACGAACCTTCGCAACGGTGCACATTTAGGGGAAACACTTTCTTGAAATCATTACGAGGGATCATCTTATTTAAGCTACCGTCGTTCTAAGCAAATAAGATGTAAAACATGATAAACATCACATGCAATCAAATAGTGACATGATATGGCCAATATCATTTGCTCCTTTTGATCTCCATCTTCGGGGCTCCATGATCATCGTTGTCACCGGCATGACACCATGATCTCCATCATCGTGTCTTCTTGAAGTTGCCTCTTCATCTATTACTTCTACTACTATGGCTAACACTTTAGCAATAAAGTAAAGTAATTACATGACGTTTATGTTGACACACAGGTCATAAATAAATAAAGACAACTCCTATGGCTCCTGTCGGTTGTCATACTCATCGACATGCAAGTCATGATTCCTATTACAAGAGAATGATCATCTCATACATCACATATATCATTCATCACATCCTTTGGCCATATCACATCACAAAACACTTGCTGCAAAAACAAGTTAGACGTCCTCTAATTGTTGTTGCAAGTTTTTACGTGGCTGCTATAGGTTTCTAGCAAGAACGTTTCTTACCTACGCCAAAACCACAACATGAATTGCCAATTTCTATTTACCCTTCATAAGGACCCTGTTCATCGAATCCGACCCGACTAAAGTGGGAGAGATAGACACCCGCCAGCCACCTTATGCAACTAGTGCATGTCAATCGGTGGAACCAGTCTCACGTAAGCGTACGTGTAAGGTCGGTCTGGGCTACTTCATCCCACAATGCCGCCGAATCAAGATAAGACTAGTAACGGCAAGATAATTGACAATATCGACGCCCACAACTACTTTGTGTTCTACTCGTGCATAGAAACTACGCATAGACCTAGCTCATGATGCCACTATTGGGGAACATAGCAGAATTTTAAAATTTTCTACGCATCACCAAGATCAATCTATGGAGTCATCTAGCAACGAGGGAGAGAGGAGTGCATCTACATACCCTTGTAGATCGCGCGCGGAAGCGTTCAAGAGAACGGGGTTGATGGAGTCGTACTCGACGTGATCCAACTCACTGATGACCTAGTGTCGAACGGATGGCACTTCCGTGTTCAACACACGTACGGTTGGGAAGACGTCTCCTCCTTCTTGATCCAGCAAGGGGGAAGGAGAGGTTGATGAAGATCCAGCAGCACGACGGCATGGTGGTGGATGCAGCAGGATCCCGGCAGGGCTTCGCCAAGCGCAAGCGGGGAGGAGAGGTGTTACGGAGGGAGAGGGAGGCGCCAAGAGCAAGGGTGCGGCTGCCCTCCCTCCCCCTCTTTATATAGGGGCCTTGGGGGGGCGCCGGCCCTAGGAGATGGATCTCCAAGGGGGGCGGCGGCCAAGGGGTAGCTTCCCCCCAAGCCAAGTGGGGGGCGCCCCCACCCCTAGGGTTTCCCAACCCTAGGCGCAGGGGAGGCCCAAGCAGGGCGCACCAGCCCACTAGGGGATGGTTCCCCTCCCAACTCAGCCCATGGGACCCTCCAGGACAGGTGGCCCCACCCGGTGGACCCCCGGGACCCTTCCGGTGGTCCCGGTACAATACCGGCGACCCCCGAACCTTCCCGATGGCCGAAACTAGACTTCCTATATATAAATCTTTACCTCCGGACCATTCCGGAACTCCTCGTGACGTCCGGGATCTCATCCGGGACTCCGAAAAACTTTTGGGTTACTGCATACTAATAGCTCTACAACCCTAGCGTCACCGAACCTTAAGTGTGTAGACCCTACGGGTTCGGGAGACATGCAGACATGACCGAGATGCCTCTCCGGTCAATAACCAATAGCAGGATCTGGATACCCATGTTGGCTCCCACATGCTCCACGATGATCTCATCGGATGAACCACGATGTCGAGGATTCAATCAATCCGTATACAATTCCCTTTGTCAATCAGTACGTTACTTGCCCGAGACTCGATCGTCGGTATCCCAATACCTCGTTCAATCTCGTTACTGGCAAGTCACTTTACTCGTACCGTAATGCATGATCCCGTGATCAACCACTTGGTCACATTGAGCTCATTATGATGATGCATTACCGAGTGGCCCAGAGATACCTCTCCGTCATACGGAGTGACAAATCCCAGTCTCGATTCGTGCCAACCCAACAGACACTTTCGGAGATACCTGTAGTGTACCTTTATAGTCACCCAGTTACGTTGTGACGTTTGGCACACCCAAAGCACTCCTACGGTATCCGGGAGTTGCACAATCTCATGGTATAAGGAATATTTGACATTCGGAAAAGCTACAGCAAACAAACTACACGATCTTTGAGCTATGCTTAGGATTGGGTCTTATCCATCACATCATTCTCCTAATGATGTGATCCCATTATCAATGACATCCAATGTCCATAGTTAGGAAACCATGACTATCTTTTGATCAACGAGATAGTCAACTAGAGGCTCACTAGGGACGTGTTGTGGTCTATGTATTCACACATGTATTACGATTTCCGGATAACACAATTATAGCATGAACAATAGACAATTATCATGAACAAAGAAATATAATAATAACCATTTTATTATTGCCTCTAGGGCATATTTCCAACACCTCTGTGTCGGGCTATATCCCGACGCAGTTCATATGAGTCTTGTCTGCTGTATTCGGCCCGGCCGGATTTGCTTTTGACGTATCCGGCACGACGATCATCGTGTCGTGTTGGCGCGCGTGCCTGTGACCCGTATATTAACCTTGCAAGTTTTTCCTTACTGTCCAATACATCTCGCAGGTCCCGTGTGTTGCCCCGAGCCTTGGTATTTTGGATTGAGTGGCGGCGGGGTGCAGGCTGAACTTCAGGCTGAAACGCCTCTTTGGCTCGGCCACGTAGTGGCCGGTCAGCCGCATCATATATTGGTGCATGGGGTTTCAATGCTTCCTCCTCGAGGTGAGGTAGCAACCTGCGTTTTGGGTAACTTTTGGAGGGGCGCTCGAGTTCGTATTCCTCGGCCGCAAGGACTTCGGTCCATCTGTCTGCTAGCAAGTCTTGATCAGCTTGAAGCTGTTGTTGCTTTTTCTTCAGGCTATTTGTTGTGGCCATAAGCCGGCGCTTGAAGCGCTCCTGTTCGACGGGGTCCTCGGGCATGATAAATTCTTCATCGCCGAGGCTCACCTCTTCTTCGAAGAGAGGCATGTAATTGTCCTCTTCTGGTTCTCCATCTGCTGCCTGCTCTGGAGGGCTGGCTTGTTCATCCTTCGGCTCTACATCGTGCTGGAGGGGATTGTGATTGTCTTCGGCACTATTCGGAGTGTTATTATCTCCTGTGCCGCTATCACTCCTTTTGCTGTGGCGGGACTTAGAGCGGCACCGCTGACATCGGCGCTTGGGTTTCTTCTTGGAGGGGTCATCCTCCATTGTCCCATCGCCATTGCCTTCTTTAGGGGTGTCCACCATATATATGTCGTATGATGATGTAGCGATCCAGCGCCCTGTGGGCGGTGGTTCTTGCTCGTCTCCTGCATCGTCGTCCATACCGTCGATGTCTTCGGAGTCGAAGTCGAGCATGTCGGTTCAATCATCGATAGTGGCTACTAAGTGGGTGGTGGGTGGGCAGCGAATTTCTTTATCGTCCGCATCCCGTTCTAGCCGGACAGAGTTCGGCCAAGGTTCTCTTGATAGGGAGAGGGACCTCAATGAGTTTAGCACATCGCCGAGGGCGAGTGCTGAAAGATATCCATGGAGGTGAACTCCATGATCGGCGCCCAGTCGGATTCGACGGGCATGGATGTAAGCGGCTCGGAGTCCATTGCCGGAGGTGAATCCAGTGGTTCGGCGACACGGCTCTCATGAGAGGTGAAGTCAGTATCCGGCTCTATCGCCACTGAGAGTGCAGCCTCCCTGGCGGGGTCTACCCCTCTGCTCTCGGATGGCGCGATTTGCTCCGGATTGACGGCCGGAGTAGTTGCAGATGCGATGTCCCGAACACTGTCCGACGGCAGAGTTACGTCGTGCTCGTCGTGACTATGCGGCGCACCTGACACGGGCTCAAATCCGTCGAAGATTAAGTCTCCGCGGATGTCGGCAGTGTAGTTTAAATTTCTGAATCTGACCTGATGGCCAGGGGCGTAGCTCTCGATCTGCTCCAGATGGCCAAGCAAATTGGCCCACAGTGCGAAGCCGCCGAATACAAAGATCTGTCCGGGGAGGAAAACCTCACCCTGGAACGCATCGCTACCGATGATCGAGGGAGCCATCAAGACTTATGGTGACGACACAGTGGAACTCTCAATGAAAGCACCAATGTCGGTGTCAAAACCGGCGGATCTCGGGTAGGGGGTCCCGAACTGTGAGTCTAAGGCGGATGGTAACAGGAAGCAGGGGACATGATGTTTACCCAGGTTCGGGCCCTCTTGAAGGAGGTAATACCCTACGTCCTTCTTGATTGTTCTTGATGATATGAGTATTACAAGAGTTGATCTACCACGAGATCGTAGAGGCCAAACCCTAGAAGCTAGCCTATGGTATGATTGTATGTTGTCCTACGGACTAAACCCTCCGGTTTATATAGACACCGGAGGGGGCTAGGGTTACACAGAGTCGGTTACAAGGGAGGATATATACATATCCGTATTGCCTAGCTTGCCTTCCACGCCAAGGAGAGTCCCATCCGGACATGGGACAAAGTCTTCAATCTTGTATCTTCATAGTCCAACAGTCTGGCCAAAGGATATAGTCCGGCTGTCCGAAGACCCCCTAATCTAGGACTCCCTCACCTGACGAGCACACAATTCACAAAAAAATACCGTATGGGCTGTCTATAATGATCGCACACAATTCTGATTACCGACCTATTTGTCGGGTATCACACACATCTTGTTATGCCGAATCATTTGTGTTCACCTCACTCATCGCAAACGGTTCATCGGAGTGAACTGTATGCCGTATATCACACACACCTTGATCTGGCTGTCCATTTCTGTTGTTCTGTCTCATCGCAAACATTTCGTACAGATCAACCGTATGCCCCTCATCGCACACGCAACTATAATCTGAACTGTGTTTGATGTATCATTCATCACAAATGTTTTGCATCATTTCTGACGGTTTTCATACAGCACCGTTTGCGATTATTGCATCGCACATAGTTTCTCGAAGGGTCTCTGATCGTAGTGTCGCGTTAGCAGCATCCTGCAGTAGTGGTTGTAGATCAATAGCTCGCGTATAGCTCCCCTGTTTTATTTTTGATATGTTCCTAGAAAAACTAAGTTGAAAGATGATAAGTAGCAATGATGCGGCCTGGGTCCATGATCTAAGGATTATCCTCATTGCTGCACAAAAGAATTATGTCCTTGATGCACTGCTAGGTGACAGACCTATATTGCAGGAGCAGATGCAGACGTTATGAATGTTTAACAAGCTCGATATGATGACTACTTGATAGTTTAGTGCACCATGCTTTACGGCTTAGAACCAGGGACTTCAAAAATGTTTTGAATGCCATGGAGCAAATGATATGTTCCAAGAGCTAGAAATGATATTTCAGACTCATGCCCGTGTTAAGAGGTATGAGACCTCTAATAAGTACTTTGCCTACAAGAAGGAGGAGAATAGCTCAGCTAGTGAGCATGTACTCAGATATGTTTGAGTACTACAATCGCTTGAATCAAGTGGGAGTTAATCTTCCAGATAAGATAGTGATTGACAAAATTCTCTAGTCACTATCACCAAGCTACTAGAACTTCGTGATGAACTATAATATGCAACGGATGACGAAAATGATTCCCGAGCTCTTCGCGATGCTAAAATCGGCGATGGTAGAAATCAAGAAAGAGCATCAAGTGTTGATGGTTAACAATACCACTAGTTTCAAGAAAAGGGGCAAGGGAAAGAGAGGAAACTTCAAGAAGAATGGCAAGCAAGTTGCCACTCCCATGAAGAAGCCCAAAGCTGGACCTAATCCTGAAACTGAGTGCTTCTACTACAGAAGAAATGGTCACTGGAAGTGGAACTGCCCCAAACATTTGGCGGATAAGAAGGATGGCAAAGTGAACAAAGGTATATTTGATATACATATTATTGATGTGTACCTTACTAGTGTTCGTAGTAACCCCTGGGTATTTGATACTAGTTCAATTACTAAGATTAATAACTCGAAACAGGAGTTGCAGAATGAATAGAGACTGGTTAACACTACTAGGGAAAAGCCTAGCAGTAGCATGGGTTTTGGGTGTATAAGTAGCGCAGGAGCCCGCGCTACTGCTACGGCGCCACAACTAACTTGTAGCAGTAGCGCATGTATAACCCTCACTACTGCTACTTCTGATAGTAGTAGCATGGTTGACGCCTGCGCTACTACTACTTAGCTGTAGCGCGGGTCAGGGACCCGCGCTACTACTAACTAATTGGGAATTAAAAAATGAATTCCATCCATGATTGTTGCTACTGAGCATCATCGTCCTCTCCAACCATGGTTGCTGCTAGTCCTGGAGGGGAAGAAGTTGTCTATGGTGATGGTGGCTCCCCACCCAACTCGTTCTCGCACCTCTCATCTCTACTGTTACTACAAAAGAAGAGAAAATTATTTGAATGAGGAAGAGAGAGATAGAGAGGAGTAGGAGGAGGAACTCACTGGTGGCCGCCGAAGTTGGAGCCGACGCTCGAAACCTAGATGAAGCCCGGTGACCTGCTACTGCTTGTCGTAGGACCCTTGAACATGGTGCTCGCATGTCCTTGGGAGGCCTTGTCCCGGCGAGGAGGTGCAAGTGGCTGCATCCATGGTGGATCTGGCCGCTGCCATGGACGATGCTCTGCTGGTTTCCCTCTCCTTCCAGCAACGGAGAAGGGGGAAGGAGGGGCCGAGGAGGGGGCTGCGATGGGAGAGGAGGTCACCAAATTTGGGGAAGGCGCCAAGGTGTGAGATCGGCGGAGGCAGTGGGTGAGGATGGGAATCATGGGTGGGAGGCGAAGGGGAATGGGAGAGTGTGGGAGAGAGGAGGGATTCAGACGAGGATATGGGGACTTCACCTACCTTTTACTTAGTAGTAGCGAGGGGTATAAACCCGCACTACCACTATCAACTTAGTAGTAGTGCGGGTTCATACCCCTCGCTACTACTATGGCATGTCCCGGGGGCACGGTAGAGACTGCTTAGTAGTAGCGAGGGGTAAAAACCTGCGCTGCTACTATCAACTTAGTAGTAGCGAGGGGTAAAAACCCGTGCTACTAGTAAGTAGCAGTAGCGAGGGGTATATACCCGCGCTACTAGTAAGCGTCTGCCTATAAGCTTTTCCCTAGTAGTGTAAGGGCAAGGTGACGATGTGTGTTGGAAGTGATTCCAAGGTTGATAAGATCACCATCGCACACTCCCTCTAACTTCGGGATTAGTGTTGAACCTAAATAAATGTTATTGGGTGTTTGCGTTGAGCATGAATATGATTGGATCATGTTTATTGCAATACAGTTATTCATTTAAGTCAGAGAATAATTGTTGTTCTGTTTACATGAATAAAACCTTTTATGGTCATACACCCAATGTAAATGGTTTATTGAATCTCAATCGTAGTGGTACACATATTCATAATATTGATGCCAAAAGATGCAAAGTTGATAATGATAGTGCAACATATTTGTGGCACTACCATTTAGGTCATATTGGTATAAAGCGCATGAAGAAACACCATGCAGATGGGCTTTTGGAATCACTTGATTATGAATCATTTGATACTTGCGAACCATGCCTCATGGGCAAGATGACTAAAACTCCATTCTTCGGAACAATAGAGCGAGCTAATAATTATTGGAAATAATACATACCGATGTATGCGGTCCGATGAGTGTTGAGGCTCGCTGTGGGTATCGTTATTTTCTGACCTTCACAGATGATTTGAGCAGATATATGTATATCTACTTAATGAAACACAAGTCTAAAACATTTGAAAAGTTCAAAGAATTTCAAAGTGAAGTGGAGAATCATCGTAACAAAAAAATAAAGTTTCTACGATCTGATCGCGGAGGCAAATATCTGAGTTACGAGTTTGGCCTTCATTTAAAACAATGTGGAATAGTTTCACAACTCACGCCACCTGGAACACCACAGCATAATGGTGTGTCTGAACGTCATAACCGTACTTTATTAAATATGGCGCGATCTATGATGTCTCTTACCGATTGACCACTATCGTTTTGGGGTTATGCATTAGAGACAGCTGCATTCATGTTAAATAGGGCACCGTCTAAATCTGTTGAGACGACACCGTATGAACTATGGTTTGGCAAGAAACCTAAATTGTTATTTCTTAAAGTTTGGGGTTGTGACACTTATGTCAAAAGGCTTCAGCCTGATAAGCTCGAACCCAAATCGGATAAGTGCATCTTCATAGGATACCCTAAAGAAAAAATTGGGTACACCTTCTACCACAGATCCAAAGGCAAGATCTTTGTTGCCAAGAATGGAAAGCTTCTAGAGAGGGAGTTTCTCTCGAAAGAAGTGAGTGGGAGGAAAGTAGAACTTGATGAGGTAATTGTACCTTCTCTCGAATTGGAAAGTAGCTCATCACAAAAAACCGTTCTTGTGATGCCTACACCAATAAGAGAGGAAGCTAATGATGATGATCACGAAACTTTGGATCAAGTTACTACTAGACCTCGTAGGTCGAATAGAGCACGTTCTGCACCAGAATGGTATGGTAATACTATCATGGAAGTCATGTTACTATACCATGACGAACCTATGAACCATGAAGAAGCAATGATGAGCCCAGATTCCGACAGATGGCTTGAGGCCATGAAATCTGAGATAGGATCCATGTATGAAAACAAAGTGTGGACTTTGGTGGACTTGCCCAATGATCAGCAAGCCATAGAGAACAAATGGATCTTGAAGAAGAAGACTGACGTTGACAGTAATGTTACTATCTACAAAGCTCAACTTGTTGCAAAAAGGTTTTTGACAAGTTCAAGGGGTTGACTATGGATGAGACTTTCTCACCCGTAGCGATGCTTAAGTCTACCCGAATCATGTTAGCAATTGCCGCATTTTATGAAATCTGGCAAATGGATGTAAAAACTGCATTCCTTAATGGATATCTCAAAGAAGAGTTGTATATGATGCAACCGGAAGGTTTTGTCAATCCTAGAGGTGCTAACAAAGTGTGCAAGCTCCAGCGATCCATCTATGGACTGGTGCAAGCATCTCGGAGTTGGAATATATGCTTTGATGAGGTGATCAAAGCATATGGTTTTATGCAGACTTACGGTGAAGCTTGTATTTACAAGAAAGTGAGTGGGAGCTCTGTAACATTTCCGATATTATATGTGGATGACATATTGTTGATTGGAAATGATGTAGAATTTCTGGATAGCATAAAAGGATATTTGAATAAGAATTTTTCAATGAAAGACCTCGGTGAAGCTGCTTACATATTGGGCATCAAGATCTATAGAGATAGATCAAGACGCTTGATAAGACTTTCAATGAGTACATACCTTGACAACATTTTGAAGGAGTTCAAAATGGATGAGTCAAAGAAGGAGTTCTTGCCTATATTGTAAGGTGTGAAGTTGAGTAAAGACTCAAAACCCGACCACAGCAGAATATAAAGAGAGAATGAAAGTCATTCCCTATGCCTCAACCATAGGTTCTATAAAGTATGCCATGTTGTGTACCTTAGTGATCCAGGACTAGATCACTGGACAGCGGTCAAAATTATCCTTAGTTACCTGAAAGAGGACTAAGGAAATGTTTCTCGGTTATGGAGGTGATAAAGAGTTCGCCATAAAGAGTTACGTCGATGCAAGATTTGACACTGATCTAGATGACTCTATGTCTCAATCTAGATATGTATTGAACGTAGGAGCAATTAGCTAGAGTAGCTCCATGCAGAGCATTGTAGACATAGAAATTTGCAAAATACATATGGATATGAATGTGGCAGACTCGTTGACTAAACTTCTCTCACAAGCAAAACATGATCACACCTTAGTACTCTTTGGGTGTTAATCACATAGCGATGTGAACTAGATTATTGACTCTAGTAAACCCTTTGGGTGTTGTTCACATGGCGGTGTGAACTATTGGTGTTAAATCACATGGTGATGTGAACTAGATTATTGACTCTAGTGCAAGTGGTAGACTGAAGGAAATATGCCCTAGAGACAATAATAAAGTTGTTATTTTATATTTCCTTATATCATGATAAAAGTGTATTATTCATGCTAGAATTGTATTAACCAGAAACTTGATACATGTGTGGATACATAGACAAAACACCGCGTCCCTAGTAAGCCTCTACTAGACTAGCTCGTTAACCAAATATGGTTAAGTTTCCTAACCATAGACATGTGTTGTCATTTGATAACGGGATCACATCATTAGGAGAATGATGTGATGGACAAGACCATCCATTAGCTTAACATTTGATCGTACAGTTTATTGCTACTGCTTTCATGTATGTCAAATACATATTCCTTTAACTATGAGATCATGCAACTCCCGGATACCGGAGGAATGCCTTGTGTGCTATCAAACATCACAACGTAACTAGGTGATTATAAAGATGCTTTACAAGTATCTTTGAAGGTGTTTCGTTGGGTTGGCATGAATCAAGATTAGGATTTGTCACTCCGAGTATCGGAGAGGTATCTCTGGGCCTTCTCGATAATACACATCATAAGCTTGCAAGCAAACGACTAAGGAGTTAGTCACGAGGTGATGTATTACAGAACGAGTAAAGAGACTTGCCAGTAACGAGATTGAACTAGGTATGAAGATGCCGACGATCGAATCTCGAGCAAGTAACATATCGATTGATAAAGGGAATTATGTATGTTGTCATAACGGTTTGCTCGATAAAGATCTTCGTAGAATATGTAGGAGCCAATATGAGCATCCAGGTTCCACTATTGGTTATTGACCGAAGAGGTGTCTCGGTCATGTCTACATAGTTCTCAAACCCGTAGGGTCCGCACGCTTAACGTTCGATGACAATTTAGTATTATATGAGTTTTGTGATTTGGTGACCGAATGTTGTTCGGAGTCCCGGATGAGATCATGGACATGACGAGGAGTCTCAGAATGGTTGAGAGGTAAAGATTGATATATAGGACAATGGTATTCGGACACCGGAAGTGTTCTGGAGGGTACCAAGTAATTATCGGGTCACCGGAAAGGAGTTTCGGGCACCCCCGGCAAAGATATATGGGCCTTATGGGCCAAGTGAGGGAACACACCAGCCCTGGTGCGCCCCTATAGAGGCCAGCCCTATGAGGAGGAGAAGGAAAGAGGGGAGGGAAAGGAAAGTGTGGATTAGGATTCCTACTTCCTTCCCTCCCCCCCCCCCTCTCTTTCCTTCCACCTCGGTTATATATGGCAGGGGGCGCGCGGCTCGGGAGGGACTCCAAGTAGGATTCCTCCTACTTGTGTGCCTCCTATGGCTGCTCGTCCCTCCCTCCCACCTATATATATGAGGAGGGGGCTCCTAGCACACAACAGACAATTGCCTAGCCGTGTGCGGCGCCCCCATCTACAGTTTACACCCTCGGTCATATCTTCGTAGTGCTTAGGCGAAGCCCTGCGAGGATCACTTCACCATCACCGTCACGATGCCATCGTGCTGAGGGAACTCACCTCGACGTCTTGCTGGATCAATAAGGTAAGGGACGTCACCAAGCTGGACGTGTGTAGAACTCAGAGGTGCCGTGCGTTCGGTACTTGACCGGTCGGAGCTAGAAGAAGTTCGACTACATCAACCGCATTGTCAAATGCTTCCGCTTTCGGTCTACGAGGGTACGTAGACACACTCTCCCCCTCTCATTGATATGCATCTCCTAGATAGATCTTGCGTGAGCGTAGGTATTTTTTTGAAATTGCATGCTACGTTCCCCAACATGATAACCCACAAGTATAGGGGATGGCGACAGTCTTCCAGGGTCACAACCTAGAGCGATACACAATAGCTCCAATTCATCAATCAATGTAGGCATGTATTCCTTATATAGTCATATGTGCTTATAGTAAGAACTTGAATGACATTTTTTGTCCTACCATCCTGTGGCAGCGGGGTCCATAAGGAAATCTAAGGGATGTTAAGGTCTCTCTTTAATAGATAACTGAAACAAAGCATTAACACATGGTGAATACATGAACCCCTTGAACTACAGTCATCCCCGGAGAGTATCCCAATTTTTGTCACCTTGGGGGTCTATGGTTCAGAAAAATAACAACTACATATGACTAGAAGATAGGATCAAGAACTCAAATATATTCAGGGAAACATAAAGGGTTCAGATCTAAAATCATCGCACTCGGACCCTAGTGACAAGCATTAAGCATAGCAAAGTCACAGCAACATCAATCTCAGAACATAGTGAATACTAGGGGTCAAACCCTAACAAATTGACTCGATTACATTACAAATCCCATCCAACTCCATCACTGTCCATCAAGTCTACGAAGGAATTATTCACTTTCGGTGGTGAGCATCATGGAATTGTTGATGAAGAAGAGTTGACAATGACTACGGTGACAAATTTCACAAATCCAACTGCGTGGAGTGAATGAATTTTACAGTTAGTGTATAGAAGTCTTCTTTCCTAGGTTGTGTTGGCCTCCATCCCCTCTAGCTATTAGTGAATTTCATCTTCAAGGACTATTGTGATTTCAACATTGTTGAGCAACAAAAGAAAGGGGCTCGACTCTCTGGTCATTGTGGTCACATGGTCCCTTTAGAACAAACACATCAATAGGTCTTTCAAAAATGACCATTATTAAAGCTTAGTAGTAGCAGAGCCAGCAGGAACACGTGCCTAAGGCTACCTTCAGTCTGAACAGTAGCTACAGTGGTAGAAAGTAGCTACAGTATGAACATTTAACAAAGGAATTGGTATACACGCCCCAGGCCAAGGCCCCTGTTGCCTGGGGCCTGTCTCCGCCACTGAAGCTGAGTGTCTCTCATGGACGAGGAATGACACATCCACAATCTTTTCTCTCTCCTCCCTCGCTTATTGCTGCTCTTGTACTTGCCTCGTTGTACCATGATGATATCCATTCTCTCTTAATAATTTATGACAAATACAGCTCTTCTTCATGATTCAAAAATAAATCTTGATTTCCCAAACTTTACAAGTTTATTTATGCTTAAAACAACATCAGCTGCTCAACACATCGTGCCTTCGCCGAATATCATTTTTGGCCGTGGCTGCAGGCATGTCCCGCTCATTGATCACATACACAGAAGCGGACATCACACCACACGTGATTCCCATCTCCACACCACACCACCACCGCATCAGTACAAAATTCACGCAAAAAAGGGTGGGTTTGATTTGCATTCGCTACTTTGATAATTCGATATGTGGGTGGACCGATGCTTGGTGCTTTTCTCACTTGAACAAACCTCCCACTTATGATTAACCCCCTCGCAAGCATCCACAACTACGAGAAAAGTATTAAAATAAAATCTAACCATATCATTAAACATATGGATCCAAATCAGTCCCTTACGAAGTAGCGCATAAACTAGGGTTTAAGCATCTATCACTCTAGCAACCCATCATCTAATAACTACTCCATAATGCATTCCCTTAGGCCCAAGGATGATGAAGTTCCATGTAGTCGACGTTCACATGACACCACTAAGGGAATCACAACATACATATCATCAAAATATTAAACACATATCAAATTCACATGATTACTTGCAACATGATTTCTCACGTGGCCTCAAGAACAAAAGTAACTAGTCACAAATGATATTCATGCTCAAGATTAGAGGGGTATTAAATAGCATAATGGATCTAGATATATAATCTTCCACCAAATAAGCCATATAGTAATCAACTACAAGATGTAATCAACACTACTAGTCACCCACATGTACCAATCTGAGGTTCCGGTACAAAGATTGAACACAAGAGATGAACTAGGGTTTGATATGAGATGGTGTTGTTGAAGATGTTGATGGATATTGGCCTCCCAAAGATGAGAGGGTTGTTAGTGATGACAATGGCTTCGATTCCCCCCTCCGGGAGGGAAGTTCCCCCGGCGAAATCGCTCCACTTGAGGGCAAAAGTGCTCCTACCCAAGTTCCGCCTCGAGACGGCGGCGTTCCATCCCAAAAGTCATCCTCTTATTTTTTTCCTAGGTCAAAATGACTTATATACCAAAATATGGGCACCGAAGTTGGGCTGGGCTGCCCACCATCCACCAGGGCGCGCCCTGCTGTCTCGTGGGCACCAGGTGCCCCCCTCCGGTAGTTATTTTCTCCAAAAATTATTAAATATTCCAAAATAATTCTCCGTGAAATTTTAGCTTATTTAGAGATGTGGAGAATAGGTATCTCTTATGTAGCTTTTTCAAGTCCAGAATTCTAGCTGCCGGTATTCTCCCTCTTGGTGTAAACCTTGCACATTATGATAGAAAAGGCATTATAATTACCCCATAAAGCATTATTATGCATAAAACACTATAAATAACAGTAGAAAAACATGATGTAAAATGGACGTATCAATCGTCGAGGCCGAGGATATGTGATTCCTCCAAATGAGACAAGAAAGTTGCAATATTATGTTCCTCCACACCCCGATCAACAAAAACAAGCACAGACAAGCATATCATTTGAATCTCATGGCCACAAATCATTACCAATATTTTGGCCGAAAAAGTGAAGCAATTTTTTATCTCTCGGGCATATCACAGAAACACTTGGTGGCGATAGTCCTCAACCGTGGCTGCAGCCGCCGAACATGACGGGGGAGGGAAATGGGTGGCTCGAGAAGTGCTACGAGCCACCAATAACGGGGGAGGCATCGACATGGGCACATTATTATTCTTATTTGTCACCTCGGTGATGGCCTTCCCTCTCTGCGTCGACTTCCTCGCCCTCTTGCCGCTGACCAGAGCAAGCGGTCGTCATCACGGGCGCTCTGGCCTTACCCCGACCTTTGTTGACGGTGTAGCAGGGCACAACATGTTTTTAGTGCCGAGCCGCTTCCTTCGTGCGGGCGGAGGCGCGTGGGTCGATTCCGGCAGAATCGGGACCTCCGGTGGCGGTGGCAGGAAGAAGCGGCGGCCGTGGGCGGGAGTGGAAATGACAGAAAATTTAGTAAGAAGTGAGACCGTGCTCTTAGCTACTTTTTTGTCTTAACTCCTCAAGACCGAAAATTTGAGGAGTTTAACTGATTATAAGGGATCGGTTAGAGATACTCTTAACGAGGGAGTGGCCTCCCTGAACAACCTCAGTGCCCTTCCAGAAGAAAGCCCGTCTAATTTTATCAATTTCCTTAATAACCCAACTTGGAGGCTCAAGGGCCATGATGTGGTAAAGGAGAACGATGAGAGGACTAACATAACCAAAACTAACCAATAGATTTAGTATGACACGTACCCCTTAGGGTTTCTTTCTCCTAGGCGACGGCCGAGGAGACTACGGGAACACGGCGAGACTAGATCGGATCCCGATCGGGCTTCTAGTCCGGCAGGGCTCTCTCGATCCATAAGGGCAAAGAAAGAAGGGACAACAACCCTAGGTGGGAAGATCATGGCACCCGCGGACTCATCCACATCTAGGGTTAATGGGCGGAAGTCGGTGGAGCAGGAGGGAGAGAAGAGGAGGGCGAAGGGAGATCTGGGATCGGAAGGCTCGATGGATGGAGCCAGGGTGTCTCAGGAAGATTCGTTGAATGAGAAGCTTAAGTACATGAATCTTAGAGAGGAGGAGGAGGAAGACGTGGTATTAGAGGAAGACCTGGAAGAGCTAGAGAAGGATGCTGAATTCATGGCATTGGCTAGGGTCCATACTAATAAAAAGTTCAGTCATGGTGCCTTCTATGGCAATATGCGATCGGCTTGGAACCTGGAGCAAGAAGTGGAGTTTAGGGCTATTGAGGACAATCTGTTTTCGATACAGATGAGTTGCTTGGGAGACTGGGAGAGGGTGATGAACGAAGGGCCGTGGATTTTCAGAAACTGCCCAGTATTGTTGGCCTCCTATGATGGGTGGTCGGAGGTGAATGAGATTGAACTCAATACCTATCAGGTTTGGATGAGGGTGATGGGGCTTAAGGAGAAGATGAGAACTGCGAGTATTGCTAGGCAATTAGCGAGAAGGGCATTCGAAGTGGTGCGTGTGGACGAGCGGTCAGTCAAGGGCCAAGGGGGAGGGATCCGAGTGAGAGTCACTTTGGACGTACGAAAACCATTGATGAGATGTGCAAGCCTTACTCTAAGGCAGAAGAAGGTGCATTTTGAGTTTGAACTAGATCATTATAGGCGCGCGTTGCTGCGCCCATCTATTTTTGTAGTAGAATGATAGGAGTTTACATAGCATATGGACCGAAAGGTGGGTACAATATTCAATATTTTGATTCTTAAAACTTTATGAATACTTCAAAAAAAGTTACTACTTCGAACAAGCTACATTTAGATCTATCATTAGTTAACTAATCTTGCTGAGGAACCAATCGATCCTTAAGTACACGGTGGATCTTTTATTGTTCTATAAGAGCAACAAGAAAGATATGTCGGTGGATCATGTGTAAACTCTTTTCAGCTAGGCAGAACTATGTCTACATCTGGGCATGCCACTTGGAATCAAAGTTAATCTAGATAACATGGAAACACGATATGAACGAAAGCAAGTAACTTCAATGGTGTACCAGAAAAACTGTTCATGTTAGCTCTTTAGTATTTTCCTTGTCTGTCAACATAAGTAGTACATCAAGCATTTATCCAGTGCATCAAAAAAATTGACAGCTAGTTATGCTAGCAGAAAACTGGAAAACCAAAGCCGAAACAACAACTATGTGGCATGTGATATTGGCAAGTGGATCTTGTGTTTCCTGCAAAGAGGGGAAGAACCATTTAAAAAATCGCAAATGTCTGGCACCATACATGTAAAAATTCGGTGCTATTGCATGTTGTGGAATGGTCAAGTGGAGTAATATTATCTATATGAAGTATTCAGATTTAATTGATTGAAGGAAGCGGAAATAGTTGATCCGAAGACATCACTATCCAAAGTACCAAGAACCAATTGGCAACATACCAGGAATGTTGAGATAGTTGGAGTTAAAAACTAATAAAGAACAAACAATGATGTCAATACAGAATAACAGAGGCTATAATGTAAATGAGACATGCATGCAAATGACACAATTTCCTTTTCGCAACTCTAGTTCATATCTTCCTTTAGTGATAATGAAACCAACTTGCAAAAACTCACCTCTACTATAGTTTGTTAGAAATCAAGTAAAACTCTGATAGTAATGTATATCAGGAAAAGGCAGCCTAATGGAAAAAAACAAAGAATTACTAACCTTGGCTGGAAACAAACAGGGAAGAATCTGTGCCCGGCCGGGTTGTAGAAGGCTAGTAGCAATGCCGAATACAGAAAAACACAACAAATAAATTGGAGAGCACAAGTAGGAAAATCATTATACAATACGATGATCGGTGTGTTTCCATCGCTTAACAGGTATGGGTCCCGAGCCTTTTATTCTAATTGTTTCCCTTTTGTTTATTGACATCTTCTAGTTGGAAGGTCAATTCCATCGCTTAACAGGTATGTTGCGAATTCGAACCACTAACATAACATGTACAGATTTCCATGCTAATCGATATCATTCGAAGAAATATGTGTCGTCACCCATAAGTCAGTTTTAATAGTCTTTTTAAGAAGGGGCTCCACCTCGATTTTATTAACGACATAGATTCAAGTTACAATGGAATATAAGGAACTAAAATCGAAATATTTGTTTTGAGATCTACAGAACAATCACATGCATTCTCTTAAACTTACATCGCTGAACTGGTTTGGAAACACCATCTGACAGCAACCTGATCAAAGTTTGGTCACCCTTTCTACGGTGACACCTTCAGTACATATAAATTACAAGGCTACTAAATATTGCACAGAGTAGACTCGCTGGCCTTGCTGAATTACTATCTTCATTTGAGATTTCTTGTCATCTCACATGATGTCCTATAAGCACAGAAGCAACCTCTTTTCCAGCAAATAAACTGTTATCAGAAGAAAAATGTACAGTTAAGAATTGACTTGGCATGTGATTCGTAAGCTATCGCAGCTAGACAGAACCAAAAAAAAGACATGAAACAAGTAAGTATAGCAGATGTTTCAGATCAAACCAAATGCAGATTGAAGAATCAGAACTGAAGAAGTGTATCGGAGCTCACCAACAACCAGTCGTTGGAGGTTTTTTGAGAGGTTTTAATACAGCAATATGAGGACAAGGTGCTCCAATAAAAAAATCCTCTGGATCCACCGCCCATGACCATCTCAGATCCTCTTAGGTGACTGGTGGAGCAGCACAACGGCCATATTGGAAAGTAGCGTGCATAGGAACACCAGCTGCATCCTCGGCCCTAGTATTTTGTGGCAAGTAGCAGAGATCCAGCGAGATCCAACATGAAGGTCACATGAAGAAATCATGGGGATGTAGCTGAAGATAACCTGGAGGGAATTGGGATCTCTAGGAAAAGGTTGGAGGAAAAAGGAACGCACACCCCCATTTAATTGCAGCCAGTGAGTGGCGCACATCAATTGTGATGAATGCTTCCTGAAACTGAAGATTGATTGCCGGATTCATCACCGAACAGTCCACCGCCGCTTCGCCTACAACCTCGCATCCCCATGGACCGGTCTGAGATGCCGACCAAGCAGACTGCTCGTCAAGCCACGCCTGTGCTTCCCAAGGGGCCGCATCGACCCAAGCAGCAGCGATCGACACCTGTGGAGCGGCACCTAGCCCATTTGGCCCAAATTCATAGAATACGTCCAAAATAGTTCCCGGAGCAGCGGCCCACTCCAGTTGATCGCTATGTGGTCAACGTATAGAGCTCATCGGGTCCAGAATGACATCCAATGGACAGCAAAGGCTGAAACAACAGATCTGACGGTTGAAACCCCTAATGGCCTGAGAGGGCTGAATTAGTGCTCAGTTATAATATATTTAAATATGAGAACATGCCAGTTTTTTGTGGTGTTTGTGGCCTGGTTAGTCATGTCGCCAAGGAGCATGGTAACAGTGTCCATGATGAAAGTGCTATAATTTACCCAGTTTCCTTGATTGCTCCGGAGTTTAGAAGAGATGAACATTGGGCGCAGATAGCCCAGGAGGAGGGAGGATCATGGAATACTCAGGGAGGAAGAGGAGGACGAGGCAGGGGAGCTTGGAGGAACCAAACTTCAGGAGAGAGGTATGATGATGACCTACGTAGTACGGCTAGCAGCCCGGTCAAATATCCTATTGATGGCCAACCTTCGGGATCATTTAAAACAAGACTGGAGTTCAAAGAGAAGGATCAGGGGACAGGCACGCAACTTCTATTAACTGATGGCAAAGGGGGAGAGCAGCTGGAATCGAAGGAAGCAAGCAAGAAAGGAGGAGAGGAGGGGGAGGATGACACAAGCTCGCAGGGAAGCAAGAGGCATAAGGTTGATGATACAATTTCTATGGACTTGGCAATGTTGGCGGCCCCTGGTTCGGGGGACCGCCAGGCTCAATGATACTCTTAGGGTGGAACTGCCGCATGATTAGTCCCGGGCGGTTCGAGCACTTCGGGGGGTCCAGAGGTGCTATAAACCAGATGTGCTTTTTCTTTTAGAGGCACACCTGTCTAACACGGAGGCGGAGAAGTTGATGACAAAGTTAGGGTTCCAGGAGAGGCTGGTCGACCCGAGTGATGGTAGGGCGGGGGATCTTGTGATGTTTTGGAGAAGCGAGATGAAAATCACAAAACTTGATGTTACGAGTAATTTCATTGATGTCATTATTGATGATGGGAAGGAGTGGAGATGTACATGATTCTACGGAGAACCAACAAGAGAGAATAAGCATAAATCATGGGACTATCTTAGATCGCTGCACCAGGTCATGGACGTTCCCTGGATGGTGTTTGGTGATTTTAATGAGATTCTTTTTGCTCATGAGAAGGAGGGGGAGCAGCGACATATGCAAGGGTTTAGAGATGCTCGGGCCGATTGTGATCTAGATGATATGGGAGCCTCAGGAGATAGCTTTACTTGGAGCAGATGTCGGATCAAGGAGAGACTGGATAGAGGGGTTTGTAATTCAATGTGGAATAATATTTTCCCGCATGTAGGAGTGCTGAATGGGGAGATGACGAAGTCTGATCATCGACCTTTAGTGGTGAATACGGAATATTATGCAGAACATAGTAGACCGAGGGGAACTAAAAGAAGGTTTGAAGCAAGATGGCTCAAGGAGGAAACGGTGGAGGAGGTGCTACGTACGGCATGGCAACGGGCGGCGATGCTAGGCATTGGGCCCTTCAAGCCTAAAGTCGATGCTGTACACACTGAGTTGCACAAGTGGGACAGGGAAGTGTTGAAGAGACCGCAAAAGAGGATGGCGGCCCTTAAGGCGGAGTTGGAGGACTTGAGAAGGGGTCCGGCTACAGATGCAGCCATAGATAGGCAAAAGGAGATACTTCTTGTCATTGAGAACTTGCTAGAACAAGAGGAAATCGAGTGGGTGCAGAGAGGCCGAGCGAATTGGTTGAAACATGGTGATAGAAACACAAACTTTTTCCACATGTATGCCTCAGCTAGGAGGAAGAAGAATACTATCAAGAGTTTACAAGATGAGAATGGAGTGGTGCAGGAAGGGCAAGCAGAGATGGAGAAGATCGTACAAAATTATTTCACTAACTTGTTTACCTCGCAGGTGAATAATCCAAATGAGGATGTAATTCAAAAAGTGGTGCCTAAGGTATCGGTGCAAATGAACGAAGCGCTGCTAGCTCCGTTCAATGAAGAAGATGTCCGACGAGCACTGTTCAGTATATGAGGTTTCAAGGCCCCTGGACTGGACGGATTGCATGCTGCTTTTTACAAACGGTTTTGGAATATGATTAAGGAGGACCTGGTGAAAGAAGTGTAGGAAGTAATAAACACAGGTACGATCCCAGAAGGATGGAACAGTACCACCATAGTGTTGATTCCGAAAGTGGCAGCTCCGACTAATATCACGCAGTTCAGACCGATTAGTCTCTGTAATGTGGCCTACAAGATCATCTCGAAGATGCTAGCTAATCGGTTGAAAGGAATCTTACCGGAGATCATCAGCCCGATGTAGAGTGCTTTTGTCCCGGAAGATTGATCACGGACAACATACTTATTGTGTATGAATGCATGAATACTATAAAGAGAAAGCAAGGCAAGTCAGGGCTATGTGCGGTGAAATTATATATGCATAAGGCATATGATAGGGTGGAATGGTGCTTCCTGAAGAGAATGATGGAGCAGTTGGGTTTTGATAACAGATGGATCTCGTTGATTATGGCTTGTGTGTCATCAGTTTCATATGATGTTTGCTTCAATGGGACAAATACGGACGTGTTTTACCCATCGAGAGGGCTAAGGCAGGGAGACCCCTTGTCTCCTTACTTATTTCTATTGTGTGCTGAGGCCTTGTCAAGTTTGCTGCAAAGGGAAGAGAACAACAGGAATCTAGTAGGCGTGAGAGTCTGTAGAGATGCACCATAAATTTCACATTTACTCTTCGCGGACGACTCACTAATTCTGATGAGAGCAGATGGGGCCAATGCTGATTGTCTACGGGATATTTTGGATGCTTATTGTGAGAGCTCGGGGCAGTTGGTAAGTGATGCAAAGTCCAGCATCTACTTTAGCCCGAATTTGGCAGTGGAAGAAAAAGTAATAATATGTCAGAAATTGCGTATATTCACGGAAGCGATGAATGTTAGATACTTGGGTCTACCGGCAATGGTGGGGGCGGACAGGAGTGAAAGCTTTTGAGTACCTCATTGACCGGATCAATCAGTTGTTGAGCGGATGGAAGGAGAAGATGCTATCTACAGGAGGGAAAGATGTGCTCATTAAGGCTGTTTCTCAAGCCATGCCAATTTTCGCTATGTCGGTGTTTAATATCCCGAAAAAAGTTTGCAAAGGGATGACGGATGCCATATCAAGATACTGGTCGGGTGACAACGATAACCATAAGAGGACACATTGGGCGGCATGGTGGAAACTTTGTATTCCGAAGAACAAAGGGGGAATGGGATTTAAGGATCTACACAGCTTCAATCTCACTTTGCTTGCCAAGCAAGTATGGAGACTGTTGGAGAATCCGGATTCCTTGTGTGCGCAGGTCCTAAGATCAAAATATTACCCAGACGGGAAACTTCTGGAAGCAAAGATGAAGAGTGGATGTTCCTTCACATGGCAGAGTATATGTGCTGGTATTCATACTTTCAAAAGAGGGGCCATTTGGAGGATTGGAGATGGTTCACAAGTTAATATTTGGTCTGACCCATGGATAGCAGCGAGTGCGGATGGACGTGTAGTCATCCCGAGAGGAGCAAACATGTTGTCGAAGGTTTCTGACCTGATCGACCCGGCGACAGGAGTGCGAGATCACGAGCTGATCATGAATACGTTCTGGCAGGTGGATGCGGAGAGAATTCTTGCTATTCCGCTGGCGCCGTCAGGAATGATGGATGATTTTGTGGCGTGGAGGTTCACAAAGAATAACATATTCACGGTTAGGTCGGCATATCACGCTGAGTGGGATCATCAGTTCGGACGTTGGTTCGAGCGAACGGAAGGCCAACCGTCACAGCAATATCCAGTTTGGGGAAAATTGTGGGAATCTTCACTGCCGAGTAAAGTCAAGATACATGCATGGAAGGTGTTGCATGGGTTTTTGCCATGCTTTGGAGTCCTCGCGAATCGTCATATAGTTATGCCCACGAACTGTCCAATGTGTGCAGGAGGATGCGAGGATATAAAGCATGTCCTGTTTACTTGTCCAAGAGCGGCCGAGATTTGGAGATGCTTAAAGTTGGATGGGTTTGTGGAGGAGGCATGCGAGGTGGATAGAGCTGGTTCATCGGTGCTGGACTACATTTTACGTGCACCGCGGAGAGGAAGTTTACTTCCGGATGTCAGTGTGCAGACCCTAGTCTTTGTGGGAGTGTGGTACATGTGGTGGGAAAGAAGGCAAAAGATCCATGAAGAGGAAGTTCAAACGCCAGCCCGATCGGGGCTACCAATTTTTGCTCTAGCTGCTAACTACACGAACGCCAGGAAGAAGGAGATGGGAGTACAAAAGGGCGGATGGACCAAGCCAAGGGAGGGATTCGTGAAGCTCAACGTTGATGCATCATTTTATGCACAGAATCTGAATGGAGCAGTCGGGGCAGTGCTCAGGGATGACAAAGGGGGGTTTTTAGCAGCCCCCAACGACAAGCTGGAGCATGTCTCCCATGCAGCATCAGCAAAAGCATATGTATTGAGGCATGGCCTCCTACTAGCGCAACAAATGGGAGTAAGCAAGCTGGTTGTGGAGGCGGATTGTGTGGAGGTGATCGATACAATGAACTCGGGTGGCTTCACTGCAACAGGAGCGGCGGCAATTTATGCAGATTGCAATGTCTTATCAGTAGGTTATACTTCGGTGTCTTTCATTCACTGCCCTAGAGAGGCAAACCGTGTCTCCCATGAACTAGCTAGGCTGGCGGCTTTTAATCCACCCGGTTTGTGGGTTGAGGAACCACCGGCATCTATCGTAAGGTGGCTGGTGTAACGGTTATTTGATCTAATAAAGAGGCCGAAGTTTAAAAAAACATAACCAAAACTAACCAACCACCAATGAGTGAGCATGTGAGCCTTCCAACTGACGAGGATTGAATGAATTTTACGATCAGGATATAGAAGTCTTCTTTCCTAGGGTGTGTTGGCCTCTATCCCCTCTAGTTGTTAGTGAATTCCATCTTCAAGGACTGGTGGGTTGTTGCGGTTTCAACATTGTTGAGCAACAAAAGGAAGGGCCCGACTCTCTGGTCGTTGTGGTCGCATGGTTCCTTTAAAACAAATGCAACAATAGGTCTTTAAAAAATGTTCATCATTAAAACTGAGCAGTAATGGAGCCAGCAGAAACACACGCCCCTGCCCACCTTCAGTATGAACAGTAGCTACAAAGTAGCTACGGTATAAGCAGTTAACAAAGGAATTGGTAGACACGCCCCAGGCCAAGGCGGCAAGGCCTCTGTTGTAGGCCTGGGGCGTGTCTCCGCCATCGAAGTTGAGTGTCTCTCATGGACGGGAAATGGCACATTCGCCATCTTTTCTCTCTCCTCCCTCGCTTTGTTGCCGCTCTTGTACTTGCCTCTTTGTACTCTGATATCCATTCTCTCTTAATTTATGACAAATGCAGCCCTCCTTCATGATTGGAAAAAAATTGAAAATCTTGATTTCCCAAACTTTACGGGTTTATTTACGCTTGAAACAACATCAGCTGCTCAACACAAATGTGCCATTTTCTTTGCCGAATAGTAACATTTTTTGCCGTGGCTGCACGCACGATTCCGCTCACTGATTGCAGACACGGGACAGAAGTGGACATCACACCACGCGTGATTCCCAGCTCCACGCCATTACCACCGCACCAGTACATAATTTACCCCAAAATGGTACGGACGCGACGTTAAAGCGCTGCACGGAAAGTCGATGGAGGAGGATCGCTCCCCCTCACCCCCGCCTCTGCCGGCTCACCCCGGCCATCCGATCAGATCAGATCGGATCCAGATCAGAAACCACCAACGCAAGCAACCCCGCGGCCCCGGGCGCTCTCCGCCCTTTTCTCCGCGGCCGGGGCCCGCCGCCCGCCCGCCCGCCCGCGCGCGTCACCCCTGCACCAACTCCCCACCGCGCCGGCGCCCCACTCCCACCCCCCGCCCCCCCTTTCCCAATCCCCTTTTCCTCGTCGACAACAAGTCTCGCCCAAAGCCGCCGGCAGCAGCTGAGCCACGATTCCTCTCCGCCCCCGCACGGCGCCGCGCACCTTACACCAGCCGGCCCGGGACCTGATTCGGCGGCAGCAGCAGTACAACTCCACCAGCACGCGCGCGCATGGCCGACCGGGGAGGGAGGTGATAGGTGGGGGGTCGCGGAGATGAGGGAGCTGGTGGGGAGGCCCGGGACGTGGGGCGGGCTCTGGCTGCGGCTCGGCCAGGCCGCGCTCGCCGCCGCCTCCATCGCCGTCATGGCCTCCGCCTACGGCTTCGCCGGCTACACCGCCTTCTGGTAACCTCCCGCCCTGCTCGTCCCGTCTTGCTCTGGGAAGTTTGGTGCCGGGTGGGGCACCATCTACTTAGGATCCAGCCCTGAATCGCTTAACATGAACTCATGGAATGCAGTAGAGGGAGTGATGGACGATTCATTTACCAGTGGCCTTTCTTCTGGGGAAGGTGGGGTGGTAGATTGATGCTCCCAGTTTATTTATCACCAAGGCCTTTGTTAATTTTTGCGTAGTCAACTAGAGATAGAATTGGATAGTTGGCTAGAGAATCTAACAAGATAGTATGAGGTTAACCATCACTGTCCTGTGATACATGTGCCTGAGAAAATAGTAGTATGTGAGTTTAGACTTGTAACGAATGTCCATTCTAGTGCAAGTTGGCTCTTGCACGGGTGAATACTGTCCACAAACAAGTAGCCGAGCTTCTCAAGGCCTGCTGTTGTGCCAACGACGCCCAACAGTCCCGCATAAATCATCCACATAAAAACGCTTAGAGCATGGCCCACCTTCCATTCTCACTTAGTGCCTTAATAGTATAGCCAACTATTAACCATGCTCTTAATAGTATAGCCAACGGTTGGCTATAAGAGAGTGCCATATCATCTATAGCCAACCTTATAGACTTTCTACTGCAGGACGCATCTGAGTTTTCTAATGAGCTCCTTGTCCTTGTCTCTTTCAAATTTCAGCTATTTGATTGCGTCGATGGGATTGCAAGCGTTGTGGAGCTTGGGACTTGCATGTCTTGATGGATACGCCCTTAAAGTCAAAAGAGATCTCAACAATGCTGTTTTAGTGAGCTTATTTGTCGTTGGAGACTGGGTAATGATAACATTCCTTTTGGAACTCTTTTCATCCAGTGTGCTTCTTTGATTTATTGCTTTCTCCAGTTTTTTTTTCTTTTTTGAAATGTGCTCTACTTCATTGTTTGTCATGGACTAACGTTTGATATATGATAAGCATGCTCTTTGAGAAGCTCTGAAACGTACCATATGAGTAAAACGAAATCAAATGATCATTCAAGGCTTATTTTGTGTTCTGAAATGCTTCAGAAATGTAGAGTTTTATACTTGGCAACGTATCAAGTGAAAACCACTGCTCAGTGAAAATCTGAAAACTTTCACTTCTAACCATAAGATCTCAAATGGATGGATTCGAGAAGAGTCGGGATACCCCCTTATAGCCACTTAAACGCGTTTAACAGAAAACCCCCTACATGTCTTACTCAGGCCGTACAACTTCATCTCCCACCTCTTGTTTGATCTAATCCCCGTCATACAAAAATTACCGCTAGAGCTAATCGGAGACCCGACACCAACGAAGGCAGAGTCCCTAAACCATGAACTCGTACGGCACAATCCCTAGATGACAACCTTCCGCTGTTTCCGAGAGGAGCAAGAACGAAGTCAAGGTGAGACCAGGGATGGATCTAGACGACACACTTATGAATCACGAAGGCCAGCGGGGAATGGAAACACGCTCATACCTCAAGACCCACCGGGAGGTTGGGAATGAGGCGGAAACAACAGGTGCGCGATGCCCCGGCGAGGAAGAGCACGACCAGCGATGGGCGCGTGAAAGGAAGGGCGGCGGTGTGGATTGCGGCCTCATCGGTGAGACGACACGGCGGAGGCTGCATGGTAGCACGGTGGTGGACTCGCAAGGGACTTGAGCTGATCGATCTGGTCTTCCTAGGATTGAGCTCAGCTCTAGCCGTCGTCTGCATCGGTGAGCTCCAGCGGTGATTTTTTTCTCAGATTATTTTCTTTTGCCAGATTAGATCGAACGGGAGGTAGGAGATGAAGTTGTAGGACCCAATTAAAACGTTTGAGGGGGTCTTCTGTTAAACGTGCTTAAGTGGCTAAGGGGTATCCCACCTCTGATCTAATCCACCCATTTGAGATCTTATGGTTAGTAGTGAAAGTTTTCAGATTTTCACTGAATGGTGGTTTTCACCTGATACATCGCCTTTATACTTATAGTTTTACTAGGTTAATGATCCTGTCTAGTGCAATTGTTCCCTCTGTCTCGCTCAAGATACATGCACGGCTGCAAGCACACATATTACATGGATGGCATTTAAGATACAGCAGATGACGCCCTTGTTGGTTATTGCTCGTTTAGGGAATTTTATTGTTATGTTACACACTAAAAATTTAAGGTGTTATACTTTTTGTTGAATTTTGGTTTCTGTACCTATTATTGAAGTTATTCATGGTCTCTCTGTTCTTTTTCTTTTCCCATATAATGATGCCTCTAGCGTTAGCTGAATGATCATACTAATTCGACATTAAAGAAAATCTGATCTGTGCATGTCCTAGTCTTAGTCGATTGAGTTATCTACCAAATTGTATGAGTATTTCCTTCATTTGGACAGCTTTGTGTTCCCTTGTTCACTGTCTCCAGCAACACTAACGGAACCCAACTATGCGATGCAGGTTACTGCAATTCTCTCGTTTGCTGCATCGTGCTCAGCTGCTGGTGTAACAGTTCTTTTTGAGAGGGACATTTCTTTCTGCAGAAGATATTACGAACTGCCTTGTGGGAGATTTCAACTCGCGACAGCATTCGCTTTTCTATCCTGGGCACTAAGTGCTACATCAGCAGTCATCATGTTTTGGCTCCTGGCATCCTTCTGATTTTGTGTATAGTCCTCCTGTGTGTAAGTTCTGTTTATAGTGAGGTTTCCGCTCATCATAGGATTTATATAGGACGATTTTTCAGATATGTAAGCAACAGAAACCACACTGCCAAAACAGATGGAAATGTTGGGACACCTGTAAACTCTCGCAGTGTGGCATTTCCTAGGTATTATTACTCAGTGGAAGCTTTCCTCCAGATAATGATGCTAAATCGGTTTCTCATTATAGTGTCTCCAGATACACTTCATATTCATTCTCTAAGGTGATAGTACCACAGTCTTAGCGTTGCAGCTGTACCAGTTATCTGACTAGTTACTTCCCTTGTAGTTTTGGGAAGATGCGATGCAATATTGGTGACCAAATAGAAAGTTTTAGCCGAGTCTGGGATGTGTGTCGCTGCTCTTTAGCGGTGTCGCGAATGAACACAAAAAATCTGCGGAGTTTCAGGCACGCCGAGACCTATCAGCTCTGTTGTAAAGAATCAAAGTACAAGGGGGTTGGTCTGGACAGGGGTGTCATTTCAATAGTCCGACTGCTCTGATTTTGTTGTATAACTCCACCTGAAACACCGTTAAAGAAGTTAGGCAATTTCAGATTACAACTGTGTACGAATTTCATCAACGCCATGTTGACTATACTCTGCACCTCTAGATCATCTGAATGGAATGTCTGCATGAGAAGTTCTGATTCTGGTCCATTCAGCCTACAAAAGGCTTTAATTGCCTGAAGCAAAGGAGAGGTTTTCTTGTGTGGGCTTGGTTCTCGATATCGAACCAATATTTTTTTTCGGTTTTGCGGGGATATCGAACTGGATTTAACAAAGATGAAATTTGTTTGATACTTCAAGCTTATTTCAAATGGATTTGTCAGGGCACATGTGCCTAGAATTTTGTTAAATTCCAATTTACGTGCTCCTACCCCTGTTTTCCCTTTGACGCCCACCCGACGCTCCGGCGTTAAGGTTTTGGGCAGGCGGACAATGTCCGCGAGTCCGCGTTGGTCCGTATGGGCGGAAAACGAACTGATCCTAGTTCATGTAGTATTCGTGCGTGCTTTAGTTATGGTTCTCGTGCGTACTCCTTTCCTGATAGGAGACCAGAGTAGCACAGAACCTTCCATGTGTTCTTGTGATTCGGCATGCATCTTTTCAACCAAAGTTATTCTTGTTCTTCTGAGTTTCAAGAGAAAAATGGTTGTTCTTGCTCTGGGTATGAAACCCGAAGGTTGTTTTTATCCTGATTTTGAACTGAAGACGAGATTTTTTTTTTCTTCTTCTTCTTTGAAAAGGAAGATTGAACTGAAGAACGCGGATGCAATTAGCAATCCTGATGCTTGACACTCGCTTCTTTTGCAGTCTTGCAGCAAGCAGTCATGTGTGCGTGTACACAACCTTTTTGTACATGGTGAAGCTTTTATTGCCATATATTACACTCCATGTATATGTATGGACTCTGACACTATACATCTTCTTCACAGGCCTCCTTCGGAGGTCCTGCGCTTGTACATCCCATATTTACAGTTGACACTCACCGACTCGTTACAAGCTGAACTGAAATACAAATATATGCATGTATAGCACACATAAACTGCAGGTCTGAAGCTCGTATTAGCTTAGCTAGGCTCAGCAATCGACATCGTATCTGCATGTACTCGACGACGTACCTAGGCAAGTCTTCACCTGCTTCGCTCTGTTTCCTTTATTATTGGCCTTTCTGCGCTTCAATCACAATCGGTCACCACGATCCGTGCTCCATGGTGCGCCGACGGTGCGCCGGAGACCGCCGTGCAGCACCGGAGTCAGCCGAGACGCGCTGGTGCCGGCCGGAGTCCCCGGGGAGACGGAAGTAGGCCGAGGCCGCCGTGGGCGAGGAGGACGGCTGCTCGTCGAAGAGCAGGTCGGCGAGGGAGACCTGCCCCTCCTTCTTGTACTGCGCCACGGCCCTGTAGATGAACGGGATGAGGCCCTCCATGAGACCCTTTTTCCTTCCGCTCGAGAGAGCTGAAGAAGACGGTGGAGAGAAGAGGTAGTGGGTATTGGGACAACACTTGAGGGAGAGGTTTGACACGCTTTGTTGGGGGTGATGGCGAGGGAGGAGGACATGGGCTTAAAAAGGGAGGCAAAATAGACCATTCCTCTGAGCGGATAGAGATCAGAGACCAAATGGGCTATTCGCCTAGGAAGGAAGGATAATTGCTCGTTCCCTGACAGTTTCACCTTAGCTCCGAAACCAATCAATCAAAATGTGTCGTGCCAGACACTCACCACGAGAATTTCCCAGGGTCACTAACAGAATTCCGGGCTAATTAATCAATCATCGGGGCTATGGAATCCCAGGAGCAGTAGGGGAGGAGGCTTGAACGCAAGGGATGGGCAGTCTTACAAGGCGAGTTTTCCAAGTGGAGTACGTAGTGGACAGCGACGTAGTTTCTCAGTCGCTGTAATTTCTCGGCTGAAAAACAAAAGCCTTTGATTGAAGCCTACAGCTTACCTGCCGCAAAAGATAAGCAACGCAAACCTCCGCCGGATCATGATTGGCCGGGTTCTTTTTATCCGACGGTGGCGTAAGCCGTCGGAAACCGCTGCCATGGCGGGAAAGTTCAGCGTGACCTCGCCTCACCCCGGCCGACTATGCTGCCTGCCAGGGCGGGACAACCGGACAAGGAGATCGACCCGTCTGGCTGCTGACTTCTCCCCCGATACACCTGTCGAGCAGTTGCGTGGCGATCGTGGCTAAACAATGGGGTAGATGGCGGCCCGTGCGGCTGACGTGGAGGCATGATTGCTAGGGTTGACCTCGCCGGCGTAAACTGGTGCGGTGCTGGGGTTTGTTTATGGCAATGGAGATGCTGATCGGGCAACAGTTCATACCAGATCGTTGTTTTTTTTCAAGAAGAGGAAGAGAATGAGCGGAGGTTCGTACCGGATCGTATCATCTGCTGCTATGAGCCGGCGGTCGGATTTATTTGTAGTACTTTGGTTCGATAGCTGGATCTCTAGTTGGCTAAGGCTATTGTATTGGGTGCTGATGGGTCTGTCCCAACTAACCATGGGTAAGGCTGGCTGGCTGGGTCAAGAAGAGTAGAGGTGCGCGGAAACCGCACGAGCTTGTGCTTGCTTCTTCACCTCAATATCTGGTTGATTTTCTACAGCGGTGAAATGCGTCTCAGTTTTTTTTCTGTTTCCAAAAAGTCTATAACATTTTTGAATTAAAAGTATTTTTAAAATTTTATTTTCAAATCATATTTTTTTCTAGCGTTTATTTTTTAACTCATAGTATGATTCTGATTTTCTGCGTTTGCTTGGACTGGACACTATCCTATCCCCTTAATTAAGCCCAAAAAGCCCAAGTGCCGGACGGCCTTCAGCCCGTGGGCCTGCGTCTGATCGATCTCGCTGGACGTTTTAGTCCCATACTGCTCGTCAACAGAGCAAGACATACAAGGGGAGGCTATATATGAGGCACCTGGTGCTACCGAGAAAAGCACTTACCTGGACGGGGTCAATGGGTGATCAAGAAGGCCCATGGCCTGGATTAGTGGCCTCCATTGCACTTGGGAGGAGCACTGGTCCACCATCTCCTCTAGCAGGAGAATGGATGTCATAATTTGTGATAGAGGGGTTATGTGTTCGCGGAGATTTTAACAAGTGACTATATATGGAGCAAAATAAGTAAATCTACACCTTTTTTTTAAACGGGTGAATCTACATTTTAAAATATGTCTATATACATCCGTATGTGATGGTCCTAAAAAGACAAATATTTAGGAATGAAGGGTTCTTGTTTTAGAGTGTCAACGTGGCACCTGTAGCGTATGGATATGGGTAATGCATGCCCGCACCCATCTCAATATTTTCCGCCCAAACCCGCACCTCGGGTTTATATGTCAGCATGTTTAAAGTTGACTAAACACTTGTCAAGACATTCAGATAATCAATTCATACATCATACACATTCGTCGATAAACCAATCATCAACACATTCATGCATCATAGGAATTCAAAAACAAAGTGTCAAGTGCGTAGCATCACCAAATTGTATGCCTGTCATGCTCCGCCCTTGTCATTGACAGAGCACATGGGTTCCTCGTAGGAGTAGCCGGGCGTTGCTTCGGGCAGCTGCGACCACGACCATGTCCCACCTTGTAGTCGCCACGACACCCTGGCATTTTCCCTTTTAAAGGTGGTTGGAGGCGTGAGGATGAAGACGAGAACAAATCTACTTGACAAGTTGTACTTAACGCTTGGTAACTTATATTTTTTTAATCTAGTCAATGATACATGGGACCTACTTGAGATGGTGTAGTAGTATATGGGCTTGCGGGTTTGTGGGTATGGGTATTTCCTTCCCATACCCATACCCACCTTACCTGATGGATATTTTTTTTTTCCATTTAGAAATCCATGGGTATTTTTATTTTCTATACCCTTACTCTAATAGGGCAACAGTTATACCAGATCCTTGTTTTTTCCTTTTTTTCAAAAAGAAGAGAATGAACGGCGGTTCGTACCAAATCGTATCATCTCCTGATAGTATTTGTTTTGAGCCGGCGGTCGGATTTATTTATGCTTTGCTTGGATAGCTGGATCTCTAGTTGGCTAAGGCTATTGTATTGGCACTGATGGGGCTGTCCAAACTAACCGCAAGTAGGCTGGGTCTCTCAAATTTTCTTTGGTTTCTATCTTCAAAAAGTTTTTTAAAACACATTTTTTATAGCATTTTCCAATGAAAGTACTTTTTATTTTATTTCATCTTCAACCCATATGATTACAAAAAAAAATTTGAGGCAATCCCATATGATTACAAATTTCAGCGGCCACTGGAACCTGGACGTATCGCATCCCCTCTGGCCCAAGAAGCCCAAGGCCCAGACGGTTTTGAGCCCGTAGGATGGCAGCTGGAAAAGACGTTGGGCAACACGTCTGATCGATCTCGCTGGACGTTTTAGTCCCATACCGCTCATCAACGGAGCTAGACATGTCAGGGAAGGCTATATATGAAGCACCTGGTGCTACCGAGAAAAACACTTACCTGGACGGGGTCAATGGGTGATCAAGAAGACCCATGGCCTGGATTAGTGGCCTCCATTGCACTTGGGAGGAGCACTGGTCCACCATCTCCTCTGGTAGGAGAATGGACGTCATAATTTGTAATAGAGGGGGTACGCGTACGCGCGGCCCCTGCAAATCTAAATCTAAAATATTCCAAGCATACGTTTGAATTTTGTTCATGTTTGAGAGTGTTTGATCATGTTATTGGTGAAGAATCTGTTCAGGCTAAGCTGTGTGTGTCCTCTTTAGAGCTTTCTTCTCAGAGGCTTATGCTGCAGATGATATTTGTTAACGAGAACGTTCCGGGCGGATCGAATTGAACGGCCTGGAAAGTCGTGACAGGACTCATCAAAAGTCAGCTCTGTTTTTGGGTGCATTCTGGGAGTTTCCAGCTGACGCCTGACGGCTTTCAGCGCCTATAAAGGACGCTGACGCTCGGCGTACCCGCTGCTAACGGCAGCTGCTTGCAAGAGAGCATTTCGCCCTCGTTCGCAATCTTCCGCCTTGAGTAGCATGGCGCCGTCATACTCGCCGGAGCCGGAGCCGGAGCCGCCGTTCCGGCCGAGGGAGAAGGTGGTCGAGAAGCAGAGGTACTTCCAGAGCGTGCACAGGCCGACGTACCTCAAGGGGCGCTACGACGTGGTCACCTCCGTCGCCATCCCTCTCGCGCTGGCCGCCTCCAGCATCTTCCTCGTCGTAAGTTGAAGAGACCTTGACTGATGCTGCACTTTTCTTGTGTTTTTCGTTGGGCATTGGGCTGATGTTTGGTGTGTTGTGCGTGGATGCGCAGGGGCGCGGGATCTACAACATGTCCCACGGCATCGGGAGGAAGGAGTGACCATTTGGGGTACCGTTTGAATTGAAGCCCTCTCTTCTGTGTCGTCTCAACACATAAGAGCCCTTGTACAGTTGTGTGTGTACGTACCTTTGTGAAGTGAAAGCAATGTACTAGAAGTGTATTCAGATGGGAGTTGTCGCCTATTTTGAACGAGCAAGCCAACAATCGAGTGGTTTTCCAGTCAAGATGACAAAGATCATGTATTGGATTTGCAAGGGTACCTCTCCACCAAAGCTCAGAGACACATGCAAAGCGTAGGCAATCCATGGGGAACCTATATTACATTAGTGTAGCGTTCCCTGATTATTGCATAGTAAGTACCTTTGTCCTCAGACTGTCATGGAAGCTATATGACCCTGCCGATACGGGTATCAACCACTCTAGGCTTTGAAACTTCTGAAAACTCCAATGCTTGGGCTAATGTTAACCTACGATTCTTCCAGGCATCCTCTGCCCACTCCTTCATTCGCTCACCTTCTGCCTTCCTATTCGACTGGATAAGCAACAGTTCAGCATACTCACCTGCAAATTGGACAGGCAGCAACAAATTCAATATTAACCAAACACAAGAACATGAGCACGGGGCACTGTAAGAGCTTCAATAATGCTGGCTACATTCACTGTTTATGGTTTTGTCAGGACTCCAGGCTTACACTAACACTAACCAACGGTTACTGGTACTATACAATTCTAGGAAAGTTTTCATGGGAAAGATTAGAAAATATGTTTTCCCATGCTCCAGTTACTGAAACAAGGGTTTACGACACGTTGCAATCCTACTAACTACTGTACTAACACAGACAGGTAGGCAGGTTTAGATTCACATTGTTAGGTTCTTTTTACAAGATCCACAAAAGAGGGGGGGGGGGGGGGGGGGTGTTACATTACAAGATTTAGCACAAGCCACCCCATATCGTCTCATTCAAACAGGAGGCAAGGAAACAAGCAAAAAAATAATTTAAAACTGTAAACCAGAAGCTAGAATGACCCGATAGAGGAAAAACTTAAACTGATTATGATATCAATTGGCAATCAATTGACATATACTCCCTCCGTTCCAAATTACTCGTCGCAGAAATGGATGTATCTAGAACTAAAATACATCTAGATACATCCATACCTACGACAAGTAATTCGGAACGGAGGGAGTATGATGTTGCATGAAGTAACTTGCTTTTCTAATGATACACTAGAAGTGCCTTTTGGTATAATGTTCCAGAGAAGATTAGGTAATAAAGATTCAAAGTATAACCTCTGGCAAGGGAAATGATATCTCTCCAATCAACCTGCCTTCTTGTGTCTGCAAAATATTAATACGAAACTTAATACTGCCCAAGGGATTAACAAGAAACAACACCATAGGAGATCATTGTTTTACCCTCAGAGTTGATGGCAGGTGCTTTCAATACTTCTAGAGCCTTCCTGTATAGCCCCTGCAACCAGCCAGCTTGTTAATAAACATCAAGTACGGGTCATTTGCAAGGAGAAAAGATTACTCAAACTCCACCAAGCAGTAATAAATATATAAATCAAATAAATATTATGAGAGCTGACTTGAGAAGAATAAGAATTGCCTCATCCTTAACTCATCATCAAAATTTAAGACCAAGGGAACATGAAGATCAAAATTTCTAAATGATGACACATAAAGCTGAAATAAGAATTATGATTTACTGACCTCCTGAACCATTATTGAACTAGAACCTTCAGATTTTGCTTTCAGTTTATACATTCTTGCTACACAAGTCAATACCATACCAACCTTTGGGTGATTTGAACCTGCATGGATTACAAGGTTACATAATAGTACTCGGAGGTCAAATGCTTCGATGCATTATTTTCTCATATTCATTAACAAGCTTTGCGTGACAAACCGAATTGTTCTTCAGCCTTCTGCAGTGCTCTTGTGAGATAGTCCTCTGCCTCATCAAACTTCCTGTAAAAGCACCGAGTGAATGCCGTCAATAGGATCCCTAACAGGGACAAATTGCCGTCCTAAAGATAATTACTTTGTAGTTCATCGAACAATATTGGTGTTGGTTTTAAAATGGATATTTTCATAATAAGACCAACAAAGAATATGTCTTAGAAATCGAAGAAAAAAAGACCAGCCACAGAATGACTGTAGAGAAGAATCTGAATATTACCCAGAATGAGATAAAAGCTGGCCGTATGAGCAAGTGGCACCCAGAGAAACCTCCTCAGGAGCCATATTTCCAGCTGCTAACAGATTTCCAGATATATCTTCTCTGCTTGCTGCCTCAAGAACCTTTTCATACATCTGTGTTGCCAAAGGAAAATCCCCAGTACAGTGCAGATATTCACCATATGTAAAGACAGCATTTTCTGTAATGAACATCAATAAGGTCCATGTCTGCACTAGCCATACGGAAAGGAGCAAATGCTTTATATACAGTAATACCTGTTTTGTTATTGCCTACTGCAGCATAGCAGCTGTTGGGCCCACCAAAGAGCGTCTGGGCTGATAAAGAGCAACTGTAAATCACTCTGGATAATATCCGCTCCTTATTTTCCAGCAGAGATATGCAGGAAGTCAAAATGAAAAATAACCTGAGTCTATCTCTCCATTTAGAAGAGCAGCAAGTCCTTTGATTGCATCAACCCGAAATTTCAGATGGTCCTGATCAGACCATTTGATTTCTTCTTCTTTGATTGACAAATCAACTGAATCATTCAGGGACATCGATGAGGAGACATCCTGTGTTAGGAAATACCATGATGCTAGCTTTATTTACGGCCACGAAAAGGATAAATATTTGCTCGCAGTGCCAAACCTGGCTTGCTTCCATGCGAATTCCCATTAGTGCTTCCCATGCAGCAACTACACATTTAAATAAAAATATTGCATCAGAAATGCCATTCAAGAGCATGAACTGAATTAGTATCTCTCCCTCCCTCCCCCCTCTCTCGAACTGTTCTTTCACATTAGCTTCCTTAGTTTTGTAACAGTTCTGCTCCTTTTTGTCAAGTCAGTTGATGCCTTCTTTTTGACAGAAAATAAATAAAGCACCATCAGATAATAAATGATAGTATTTCTGAGTATGTATAGTTATTTCTTTCCCTGTTTCTATCTGCTAAAATCACAAAATAAATGTGAGCCTTGAGAGCTCTTTGCTTTAAAAGTTTATCATTCCACATTCTGCCCCAATACACAATACTACCATTAATAAAAAAACAAGGACCTATAAAAGTAAAGCACCTCTGAAAGCTGCAGAAGGAGCGACTTGCTGGGTTGCTTTGAGCTTTTCCATTGCATCTTCGCGTCTTCCACTGTACAGAGAAAACAAGCATAATTTTACTCAAATCTACACAAGTGAGAAGGGCAATTAAGCGAAGGGAGTAGAAACTCGCTATGCTAAACGGGATAGTAGTATTGCCGTGAATAACAATGCCATTAGTCAGTTCTCATGTGCAAGCCAAATATGTTAAAACGTTTGCATGACATGCCCAGTTCATAACTTCGTACACACTGTATCTGTGTATCATAATAATCCACACTATGTTCATGCACCAGCACAGCACAAGATGCCTAAACCAAACTAGAATGTACTCCCTCCGTTCCTAAATATAAGTCTTTTTAGACATTTCAAATGGACAACAACATACGGATGTATGTAGGCATATTTTAGAATGTAGATTCGCTCATTTTGCTTTGTATGTAGTCACTTGTTGGAATCTCTAGAAAGACTTATATTTAGGAACGGCGGGAGTAGCAAGTAGGCAAACCATAAGGGAGGAGGCAATTTCACCCTCACAGAGGGTGCTATAGCTAGAACATTCCTAAATGCCGCGACAATACCAGACTGTAAAATTACCCAAACAGGAGGAGCATCCAAATCTACTCAAAATGAAAGCACCAGACTACGAAATCTAGACGTAATTGCAATGTTTCATACCTCCTGTATAGCAGCGTGGACATGGCGAGCATGAGCAAGCTCACGGCCTCGGCGGCGCCCTCGCCGCCGCCCTGCAGGTTCGACGCCCCCTGCTCCAGTATCCGCATCGCGTCCTCTGGCACACCAGCAGCAAAACAGCGGTTCAGTCCTCAAACCCTAACGCCCAGTGGTACTACGGGGAGGCGAAGGGAGGGAGGGATGGATAGGGGACCTGAAGAGCTCTGATGCGCGGCGCCGCCGAGGGCGTAGCGGACCATCTCCGCCGCCACCCGCTCCGGCTGCGTTTCGCCGACGGCGGCGTAGTGGCGCGCCAGCGGCGGCCGGGGCTTCGGGGCGGAGAGCGCCCTCGCGAGGGCCGACCGAATCGCGTTCATGGCTGCCACCTGCGCTGCTCCGGTGGTGGAAGCGGCGGGGGAGAAGGGTCTAGACTCTAGAGCAGTCGAAAGGGAGAGCAGAGGCGACGTGTCCGGCTCGATGCAAGCATAAACCCGGCGGAAGTCGTTAGCGGTGGAGGGAGGCGACACGAGTCGGGCCTTCGTGGCATGTGTACGCGTAACAGTTGCCAACGGGCTGGCCCGGGCACGCACCTAAACGGACCTGGCCCAGCATGGTGTCAGACCCAAGTGTTCTGACGAACTAAATTCAGAAGTTGCTAAAAAAAACTAAATTCAGAAATTCTCAACTATAAAAAAACCTAAGTTCAGGATTTCAGACTTAACACATACTAATATCTTAGCACTTTCATAGGAATGATTTGAGAGTACAAGCTTGTTACAAGGAGAACTAGACAACGCTGGCCGCAGGGCTCGCTCCTCCTAGGTAGCCACCCGCTCGCCCCTGCGCCGCTGGCCGCCCCGGCCACGGCGGCCACCTTTCCCGGGCCCAGCATGGGCGCGCCACCCCGTTGCACTCCTGCAAGCTCTGATCCGCAGGGCCATGCGCTGGTTCTTCTGGATGCGAGGGGCAGTCCAGCCCCCTCCCCCGCCGCCCAGCCGGAGATCCCGGACTCTGCCGCGCATTCAATCCCTGATCCGGTGGGAGCGCCACGCCTGCTGCTGCGGGGTGAATGCTCCAGGGCTGCTGCTTCTTTAGATCCGGCGGATATTTCCCCTCCCCCAGCCCAAAGACTACAATCCATCATCGTCGTCCCATCCCATGCTTCCCCTTCGGGAATGGGCGGTGGCTGGACCGAAGTCACCTCGTGCAAAAGCCGCAAGGCCGCTCTGGATCTGCCGGTTTCTCCTAGGTCGAGCGCAGTTCATCGCTCGGATCGCCGGCAGGGTTTCAATGCAGTGGGTGGCCGGGAGGCCTTCTTAAGCCGTTTCCGCGGCCACTGCTTCCGCTGCCTCAGCAAGCACCACCGTAGAAAAGATTGCCGTGATCCCCTGCGCTGTGTGATCTGCGAGCTTCTTGGCCATTTTGCTAGAGAGTGCCCTCAGAACCCGCGCAACGGCCATGGCGGCCCCGCCTCTAGTAGGATAGGACCGCTCCCTCCTCCCATGTCGGTGCACGCTCGCCTCCACTTCCCTTCTCCGCCGCCTGTGCCCCCGCCACCGCAAGCCACGTCTGAAGCTACTATGGCGCTCGCGCCTGAGCTCAGCCTGGTCGATCCGGCCAGGCGCCCGCGCTTGAGCCATAAGATCGGCGAGTCCACCCCTGCCATCGAGCAGAGCATCTTCTTCCTTAGGCGGCATGCAGTCACGCTGCGCGCGCTCGACAGGGTCAGCGCCACCTCGCCCATGGCGGTGGGCCGTACGTTCGAGGCGCAGCTCTGCGTGCCGCCGCACCATCTGCGGGTGACGGCGCACAACCCGGAGGACTTCTTCATCATCTTCATGCAGCCTGCCCACCAAGACAATGTTGTGCGTCGCGGCACCCTGCGCGTCGACGACGTCAACTTCGGCATCGCGTCGTGGAGAGAGAACGACCACGCCGGCCATGGCACCTTCAACCTCCACGTCCGCTGCGTCATCAAGCACCTGCCGCAGCAGTACTGGTCCCTGGAAGGAGTCCAGGAGGTGTTTGGCGACAAGGTGCGCGTCGACCGCCTCGACAGCCACACGCTGGAGCGCGACCACACCAAGCACCTCGCCTGCTGGGTGTGGGTCTGGGACATGGCCTTCATACCCACCAGGCACACCTACTAGAAGCTTCCCCAGGGCGCTGGCCGCGTCGAGGAGATGGAGGGCTTCTCGCCACCGGACCGGCGGGTCGCCCTGCCGCCCAGCACCGAGCGCTTCGATCTGCTCATCCACGTCGACAGGGTGGAGGACTGGTCCCCCCGCTCGCCGCGCTCCTCGCACTCCGCTTAGAGCGGTCTGCCCTCCTCCGGCTCTGACCACGACGACGACCTGCCGCGCACCTACCCAGGCTCCTGGATTCTGCACGTGGAGGACGGCCAGCCTGAGGAACGGCACCGCCGCCAGCAGCGCGCGCCGGTGGTTGACTCGGGTTGTCGGGGTCTCCCTCGTGGTGACCCGTGGCGCGACAACGATGGGCGCGGTGGCAGCGGCGGCCGTCACTCCTGGAAGGACACGTTGCTGGGACGCGGTCGCGGCTCCAACGCCCAGTCGGCTGCGGACGGGGCCACTAGCAAGGTGCGCCAGCGCAGCCGCTCCCCTCTGCCCCGGCGCGCGAGCAGTGGCCGGCACGGAGGTCGTGATCGATCAGCTGGCAAGGCGTACCCAAGCAAGAAGATGGCTGGCAAGCAGCGCCTGGCCAGTCTGGTGCACGTGCCCACTCCATCCACGACCTCGCGCGTGGCTGCCCCCGTCACCATCATCGCCACCGACGGAGTCAACGAGTTCTTCAACGACGCCGACAGGGTGCTGCTCGCCCCCAGGGCCTCTGGAGACGGTGTCGCGGCCCAGCTGGATGAGGTGATCGCGGCATCGACGGTCATGCCGCTCGAGTTTGAGGAGGAGGCAAGGCGATCCAAGGGCAAGGAATTAGTTGACATTCCGGATGTGTTCAGCCCGACACTCTCTGGATCATGCCATAGCCCTGCCCTCCTCAGCTGTCAGACCCCGACGGCCGCGGCCACGGTTGCGGTTGAGCTGGGAGCAGTCACACAGCAAGTTCAGCTCCTGGAGATCGCCGAGTCCTCTGCTGCACCACGGCGCCTCTTCTGCGACAAGCCAACCCCCCTGCTTGGCCTGCCCAAGCCCAAGCGAAGTTCCGCTCCTCCCAAGACACGTGCCACGTCCGTTCCGCCATCGCGCCAGAGCACGCGCCAGGCAGCCCTGAACTGCAAGGTACCGGTTGCTCAGCGCGGCACGCTCCGCCTGGTACAAGGCCTTGGCCTCCTCGGACCAAAGGAGAAGATGACGAAGAAGGCGGCGGAGGCGCTCGTGCGCAGGTTCGACGAGCCCCTCTCCGAGGAGGACATCGCCGTCATCGCCAAGCTTACCAGGATGGGCACGGAGGCCCTGCGCATCGCTGCAGGTCTCAACGGGCCTGAAGGAGTCGCCGAGGAGGCCATAGTGTAGTCATGTTAGAGATCCTTCCTTGTTGTAGTAGTAGCTGTAGTCTCCGGTGGCGGCCAGCGTTTGGCTGGCCTGATTTAGGTTTACTTCCCCTCTGTCAGCGTTGTAGTGTGAGGTTGAGCTGGCGCCGTCGCAACTTGGGGCCTATTGGTGGGCAACGGCGCTCCCCGGACCGCTCGCAAGTGTACATGTGTTCTTTTCTTAGTAAGTGTAGTCGCCAGAGAGATCTCCAGTGTCCTGATGATTGACGAACCCACCTTGCCCCCGATCATGAGTTGGAACGTTCGTGGTTTGAACTCGCCGGTGAAGCGAGAAGCGGTCCGCGAGGTTGTTGCCGCGCACCGCGCCGCCATCTTGTGTTTGCAGGAGACCAAGATCGATGTGTGGACGTCGGCCCTTGTGCACAACATCGACGGCCAATCCTTGCGGGGCTGTGCGGTACTGCCAGCCATGGGCACTCGAGGCGGCATAGCCATCCTTTGGAATCAGGACTTAGTCAACGTAGTCACTCACGTTGTAGGCCAGTTCGCGATCACTATAAAAGTTAGCCTAGCTAGGCACCAATATCAGTTCTGGTTAACCTCTGTCTATGGGCCGACGGATGATGCAGGCAAAGAAGCTTTTCTAGCAGAAATCTCAAACTCCGCCCCGCCATGCTCTGAGCCATGGATTATAAACGGAGACTTCAACCAAATTTACGAGGCTAGGGAGAAAAACAACCTAAACCTAAATAGAAGGCTCATGGGTCGTTTTAGGGCAGCCATAGATAGAGCCGGGCTACACCAAATAAAATGCGGCAACCGCAAGTTCACCTCGAGCAATGAGCGTGACAACCCAACAATGGTGGGCATCGACAAGTTCTTCTGCAACGCGTGGTGGGAAGCCCTGTTCCCTCGTGCAATGCTGCTGGCTGCATCTACAGCATGCTCCGACCACTGCCCACTACTGCTTTCTGATGCGGAGGGACCCAAACGGCGAAGGTGCTTCAAGTTTGAATCCTTCTGGCCCCGTTTCCCGCGCTTCATGGACACGGTGACCACGGCCTGGGCGCGGCCAGTCGCGCCAAACTGTGCGTTTGCGCGCCTCCACATCAAGCTAGCTCGCACGGCCAGGGATCTTCACATTTGGAGCCAGAGCCTCTTCGGCGACGCAAAGTTGCAGTTCCACATAGCTTGTGAGGTCATCTTGCGCCTTGACGTAGCTCAAGAGAGGCGCCAGCTGTCGCCTGCAGAACAAGAGCTGCGGAAGGGACTGAAGCTCAGGCTTTTGGGTCTGGCAGCGATCGAGCGGTGCAGAAAGAGACAAGCTTCTAGGCTTACATGGCTGCGCTCCGGCGATGCTCCAACAAAATTCTTCATGGCCAAGATTTGCTCACGCAGAAGGAAAAAATTTATCCATGCGCTCTCCACCAATGAGTCTATTGCCACGGCTCACAGCAACAAAGAAGCGGCCATCCACAGCCATTTTGATGCAATCCTAGGGACAGCAGGCCACCGTACATCCACGATCAACTGGAGTCAGATCAACATGCCACAGATTTAGGGAGGGGGGCTCGATAACCCATTCACAGAGCAAGAGGTGTGTACGGCGATCCAGGCCACGCCACCAGAGAAGTCGCCGGGGCCGGACGGTTTCAGCGGGCTGTTTTTCAGATCATGTTGGGGGATCATCAAAGATGACATGATGCGAGCTTTCAACCAGTTCTACAATCTGGCCGGCAACAACTTCAGGCTGTTAAACTCAGCGATCGTGGCACTGATCCCAAAATAAGACGGAGCGACTGGCCTTGGCTACTACCGCCCAATCAGCCTGATTCACTCCATCGCAAAGCTAGTATCCAAAGTTCAGTCGATCAGGCTGGCTCCAATTGTCCAGAATATCATATCGCCGGCCCAGACTGCGTTCATTAAGTCCAGATGCCTTCATGACAGTTTTGTATACGTGCAAAACTGCGTCAGAGCTCTGCATCGCCGGAAAACGCCGGCCGTTCTCCTCAAACTTGACATCTCAAGAGCCTCCGATAACGTCTCATGGGAGTATATGCTCGAGCTCATGACAACCTTGGGCTTCAGCGCTAGAAGGCGGGATTGGATCACCCTGCTGCTGGCCACTTCATCCCCCGCCTTCATCCTCAACGGCATCCCCGGCTCATCCATCCTACATCGACGTGGCCTCCGTCAGGGCGACCCTCTGTCGCCGCTTCTCTTTATTCTAGCTATAGATCCCATCCATCGCTTGCTCAAAGCGGCATAAGAAGAGCTACTCATATCGCCGATGCTGGGAAGGGAAGTTAAGTTCAGAGTCAGCCTTTATGCAGACGACGTCGTCATCTTTGCCAACCCAATCAAGGAGGAGATTGATCAGATCATAAACATACTCAGTAGTTTTGGCGACGCCTCTGGCCTGAAGATCAACAACGCAAAATCCATGGCGACTCCGATTTGCTGCAACAACGTCGACCTCAACGCAGTTCTTCGGTCTTTCGGAGGGCCGGTTACGCAGTTCCCAATTAGATATCTAGGTCTTCCCCTCACAATCGGCCGCCTCCGTCTCGTCCATCTCCAATTCATCCTCGACCGTATTAGGGCTAGGCTTGCGGGCTGGAAGGGGAAATTGTTATCCATCGCCGGTCGTAGAGTTCTTATCAGATGTGTTCTTACTGCCATGCCAACGTTCGCCCTCACGGCACTGCGCTTCCCTGCCAAGCTCCTCAAGGAAATCGACAAGTGTAGACACCGCTTCCTCTGGGGCCAGGACATGGAGCTCTCTGGCGGCAGCTGCAAGGTTAGCTGGGGGCGGGTCTGCACGCCGATTGAGCACGGAGGGCTGGGCATCCTCGACCTGACTAAATTCAGCCACGCCCTAAGACTTCGATGGCTTTGGCACGCCTGGAAAAGCCCGGAGCGACCGTGGGCGGGGATGGAGCCGCCCTGCGACGCCTCCGACAGGGCCCTCTTCTGCGCGGCCACCAAGGTGGATATTGGAAACGACCGGATGGCCAGTTTTTGGCATTCGGCATGGATCGATGCGTCACCTCTGAAGATCCCCTTCCCCAACCTTTTCAAGCTCTCCAAGCGGAAGAACAGGTCTGTTGCTAACGCGCTGCTACATGATCGCTGGATCGCCGACCTAGCTCACGGCGACGCCAACCCAATCGCCCGGGACGTGCTAAACCTGCACATGCGCATCCAACAGCGCGGTTTAAACCTCCAGGAGGTCAGCCAGGACAACATTACATGGAAAATCACAGCCTCCGGACAGTATTCCGCGCGATCGGCGTACGCTACTCAGTTCTAGGGCTGTGTTCAATCTCCCCTCCACACGGTCATCTGGGACACTTGGGCACCCTCAAAGCTAAAGATTTTTGCATGGCTGCTTCACCAGGACCGTCTCTGGTGCAACGATCGTCTGCAAAGAAGAGGCTGGCCCAACAATTATTTCTGTCAGTTGTGCCTGCGAAACCTGGAAAGCTCCATGCATCTGTTCTGGCAATTCCACGTTGCGGCTCAAACCTGGGAGGCAATCTCAACCTGGCAGCTTTGTCATGCCATGCGCCAAGAAACTTGGATCGGCAGGAGCAGCTCCCTGGACAAAGTGCAAGCTATGGTCGAGGCCACGCCACCAAATTTCAGAAAAGGAATCAAGGCCCTCGCAATGCTTGCCCTTTGGGAGATCTGGCGGGAAAGAAACAATTGCATTTTTAGAGCAAAGACGGCAGACGTGAATGATGTTCTCCTTGCGATCAGAAGAGGTCTAAACCTATGGCAGCAGGGCGGCGCGAAGTTCATCAAGAGCCCCTTCGGGGACCAGCCAGGAGAATAGGCTAGCGGTCTTGGTGCCGCAGGCACCATTTTTACCTTCTTCTTCTTATTTCCTTGATCTACGGATCGCCGCCTTGCCACTTTGTCATCTGCTCCCTGCTCATTATCAATGAAACACCAGCTTTGCTGGTCCTTCAAAGAAACGAGGAGAACTAGCCAATCAGGAACACTGGCGACGGAGGGGGGAAACCCTAGAAATTGAGAGATGGCTCTCCCAGACCAAGAGGGTTCGCTCTATAGCCTTACAATTCGAGAGAAAAAACACAAGAAAAGAAATGGAGTGGTTGAACTACTGTAGACTTTGTCAGAAACGTGAACAACGATAAGAGCGCTAGCGTGAGCCGTTCAATACTCGATCAGCGGATGCTTCTTTATCTTAGCTTACGACCGGTACGAGGGAAGGAGACGCGTCCGATGGCAGATGCACGGCGATGGAGTCTTCCCACGCTCATCTCTTCATTCAAACTTAACTGAATATAAACTACAGCAGCAACATCTTCAGATAGAGCGTCGTTGGGTCGTGACAACTCCCCCGATCAAGAACGAACATGTCCTCGAGGTTTTGAATTGAGGAAAAACTTTCTGAATAAATATTGCAGCTTACCAAGTGGCTTCCTCGGGTGGTAAGTGTTGGGGATCGTTGCAGAAATTAAAAAATTTCTACGCATCACCAAGATCAATCTATGGAGTGACTAGCAATGAGAGAGAGGGGAGTGTACCTTGAAGATCGCGAAACGGAAGCGTTATAAGAACGCGGATGAAGAAGTCATACACAAAGCGATTCAGATCGCGGCCAAATCCGATCTAAGTACCGAACAATGGTGCCTCCATGTTCAACACATGTGCAGCCCGGTGACGTCTCCCGTGCCTTGATCCAGCAAGGGGAGAGGGAGAGGTTGGGGAAGACTCCGTCCAGCAGCAGCACGACGGCGTGGTGGTGGTGGTGGAGGAGGAGCGCGCCCCCTACCTCGTGGGCCCCCTGGTGGCTCTCCGACGTCCATCTTCTCCTATATGAGGTCTTTCGATGAGAAAAAAAATAAGAGGGAACTTTTTGGGACAAGACTCCGCCGCCATGAGGTGGAACCTTGGCGGATCCAATCTAGAGCTCCGGCAGAGCTGTTCTGCCGGGGATACTTCCCTCCGGGAGGGGGAAATCATCACCATCGTCATCACCAACGCTCCTGTCATCGGGAGAGGGCAATCTCCATCAACATCTTCACCAGCACCATCTCATCTCCAAACCCTAGTTCATCTCTTGTATCCAATTCTTGTCTCAAAGTCCGGGATTGGTGCTAGTAGGTTGCTAGTAGCGTTGTTTACTCCTTGTAGTTAATGCTAGTTGGTTTAATTGGTGGAAGATCATATGTTCAGATCCTATATGCATATTATTACCCCTCTAATTATGAACATGAATATGCTTTGTGAGTAATTACGTTCGTTCCTGAGGACAAGGGAGAAGTCTTGCTATGAGTAGTCATGTGAATTTGGTATTCGTTTGATATTTTGATAAGATGTTTGTTGTCTAGCCTCTAGTGGTGTTATGTGAACGTCGACTACATAACACTTCACCATTATTTGGGCCTAGAGGAAGGCATTGGGAAGTAATAAGTAGGTGATGGGTTGCTAGAGTGACAGAAGCTTAAACCCTAGTTTATCCGTTGCTTCGTAAGGGGCTGATTTGGATCCATATGTTTCATGCTATGGTCAGGTTTACCTTAATACTTTGCTACTAAATACTTTGCTGCAGATATTAAGTTTCCAGGTATGGTTGAATTGACAACTCAGCTGCTAATACTTGACAATATTCTTTGACTCCCCTTGTGTCGAATCAATAAATTTGGGTTGAATACTCTGCCCTCAAAAACTGTTGCGATCCCCTATACTTGTGGGTTATCAGGCCCCTCCGATGAAGAATTTGAGAGATCCAAAAAACCAAGATCTATCCCTCAACTACGAGGGGAGGTAAGGAACTGCCATCTAGCTCTGCACTTGATTCACCTTTTGTTTTGAGTAAGCTTGCGACACCTAAACCAGCTTCTGCTATTCGTTCTGATATGTCGTATGTTATCGATGATGCCACTTCTGCTATACATGATACTTATGATGAAACTACTTCTATGCTTGATACTACTGTGCCACTTGGTGAATTTCTTGATGAACAACTTGCTAGGGCTAGAGAGATTGAAAATATTGAATCTGATAATACTGATGAAAGTGATGATGAAGAATCACTTGTTATTCCTAAGGGTTATGTTTTTGATCAAGAAGCTTCTTTAGCTATTTTAGCTTGCAAATATAGATATGAACTCAAAAGGTTATTAGCTAAATGGAATAAGCAATCTCTAAATGGTAGAATGAAACATGACCCTGCTTTTGTGTAACGCCCCGAGACCGATGTGCCAGGTGTCGTGCAGTTATTCGATGTTGTTGCGTTGTCATGTGCTTGCGTGTTGCATCATGTCCGTCATCATGTGCATTGCATCATGTCATCGTGTCATAATCTTTTGCATCTCAACTAAATAATTCGTATGGGTCTTCGATCCATTTAATTCGAGGGAAGGATGACTTCTCTTTATAATATGTCCTCCCGATATTAGTGGAGCTACTATAATAAATATTCCATTCTTTTGGAATTAACCGAAACACACTTGCAAATCCTAATGGCTTTGTTATCACAACCCTTGGCCTCGAACTTAGTCCGTAAATTCTTTCGTCATTTTCCGGAGCTCCACCAATATTCCGAACATTTTGGACTCTCCAAAAATGTTTTCCTAATTCAAACTCATTTGAATCACATTCAAATGTGTTCGAATGCAATCCTTCCAAACGGTGCCAAATGTATTTTTCTTGGATCAAGCTCATTTTTATGAGTCCAAGAAAATTGGCGCCCTGCTCAAATTCTTCTCCTATCTCTCCCTACATTTCTTATTCCTCGGTTTATTTGTTAAATCGGGAAATAAAGAAGTAAAAGAGAATTAGAGAGGAGTAGGAGAGAGTAGCCAGTCCAGGCCGGCCTCCCTGGGTCTCCCTTGGCCAAACTCTAGGCCGACCCGTTTGTTCTTGGCAGCCCAGCCTAAGACCGGTCGGCCCATCCATCACCAAGGCCCAGCCTTGTGCCCTCGTAACCCTAGCCGTGAGGGAGCCCGTTCCCTCGATCCCCTCTCTTTCCCTCGCGCCGCCAGGGAGTCGATCGAACCGATCTCCCTCTCCCTCTCGCCTCACGCACGCATCGCACCAGGGGTCGATCCCATCATCTCCCTCGATCCCGCTCGAACCCCATCTCCCATCTCCCGATCCCCTCGATCTCCCTCTCCCGTCGACCTCTCCTCCGCGCGCCATGGCCGCCTCCCCCTCTCGCTCTCACCAGGGGACCCGACCCCATTTCCCCTGTCATCGCCCCGCCTCGGCGCCGACGTCCTCCATGGCCGCGCCTAGCCGAGCTCGGGGCTCCGCCGCCCTGCAACCCCGCGCCCGAGCTGCTCTGCTGCTGCTCTCCTCGCTCACCGCCCGGGTCCTCTCCCGTCGACAACCGCCGCCGTCGGCGGCCACCAGGAGCGCCCACACCAGCGCGAGCCCCGCGCCCCGCCTCCTCCTTCCACCAGTGCCTCCGGTGATGGACGCCGTCGCTGAGCCCCAACCTCTGGCAGCCCCTGCTACAAGTCCGGCGCCTTGCTTCTTCCTCGTCAACGGCGAGCCACGCCACCGCTCCGGCCATGTTCTTTGTCAGTTCCGGCAACCTTCGCCTTGGACCCGTCGTCTCCATCCCATTCGGGGCCTGTTTCGCGCTGCTCCTCCTCTGCTTCGCCTTCTTGCCGCAGATCGCGTCGCTGCGTCTCCTTCACCTCCTGCCCGAGTCCCCTATCGGTGGTCTCCGCTGTCCCCGAGCACCTCCGCTTGCTGTTGCCGTTGACGCCAAGATGGACGACTCCGAACAGGGAGTAGCGCCAAGTTCGATCGTTGAAGATTTCGCCAAGTACCACGACATACGGCGCCCGAACGACCACCGAACCGGAAACGTCAAGTACCTCTACGTGCGGACTCGCCAAGTACACGACCACGGACAGCTTACCTACGTATGGATTTCGTCAAGTACAACGGCGTCCCGTGAAGCACATGGGTACATCAAGTTCCTCTCCGAACGTGAACGACTACCGTCGCCGAGACCGCAAGTACCACGACCACCCCGAAAGGGTTCGGAACCGTCAAGTACCTCTCCGAAGAACGAGCATGTACCACTACGTTCGAAGGCATCGGATCCGTCAAGTTCCACTACCGCCGTGAACAACTACCGTCGCTGAGATCGCGAGAACCCCTACTTCCTCCTCAAAATGCGAACGACTACCGTCGACCCCAAGTGACTTGGTTTCGTCAAGTCCTTCCACTACCATCGCGAGAACGACTACTTCCCCTACTTCCCACGACGACCCCGTGAACAACTACTTCCTCGTCGACACGTGTACCCCTACCGCCGAACTCGATCCGTTTCGATGATGCTCGCTTCAAAGGTATAACCGCCGGAACGATGCCCGTGAACGAATGCATGTGTGATGTATGAAATGCTCGTGTTTGCTCCGTGTCGAAGTTGTTCGGTGCACGTTGCCCCTCTTTTGCCTTGCCACCATCTTGTGGGAACCCGGTATCCGGGATCACCCCACCTCCTATCGCGTGTCACGCTCCCGTCACTTTTCCTTTTGCGCCGGTATCTCCGCGAGTTACCGGAACCGATATGTTGCCGTGGCATCATTTTCGGATTCGTTGCCGTGGCACCCCCTTTTTCCTTCCACCACGGTGACAATGCTTCATTATGCTCATGTCAACTCTTAATAACTTTTGCATAACTTGTTCATGTCATCCGCATCATGATAACAACAATTAAAAATGTCTAAAATGATGTTTGTTTAAATTTGCTCCCATGCCATGCTAAAATGATTTTATTCATATCTAATTAACCGTAACTCCGATTTTAATAATCTTTATATGTAAATGGGGTAGAATTTTGCCTAGCTTAACGCGGTGGCCTCATCTTGCATGTTTAACAACTCTAAAATTGTGTTTAGGACAGATCAGGACCTAACCTAATATTTACACATGAGGATTTTCCGGAATTGTTGTTCGTTGCTTCCGGCCTCATTTAAACTTGCCTAGATTAGATAGTTTCATCATGTTTCCCCTCTTGCCATGTTTAAACAACATTTAATATTGTTGGGTACATAAACGAGATCGAACTAAATAATTGACGTGGTGTTTCGTCAATATGCAACTCCGTTGCATATTGAGCTCCACTTAATTTGTAGGATTGTTTGTGCACTTTGCCATGCCATGCCTCTTTAAACCGGACATGCATCATACTCGATTGTGCATCTTGCCATGTTGATGTGTTGGGTGTTTACTATGTTGTGTGTGCTTCTTTTCCGGTGATTGCTTCTTCGGGTTGGTTCCGATAACGTCGTGATTGTGAGGACCCGTTCGACTACGCCCGTTTGTCTTCTTCATGGACTCGTTCTTCTTCCTTGCGGGATTTCAGGCAAGATGATCATACCCTCGAAATCACTACTATCTTTGCTATGCTAGTTTGCTCGCTCTTTTGCTATGCCAATGCTACGATGCCTACCACTTGCTTGTCAGCCTCCCAAATTGCCATGTTCAGCCCCTAACCCTCCTATGTCCTAGCAAACCGTTGATTGGCTATGTTACCGCTTTGCTCAGCCCCTCTTATAGCGTTGTTAGCTGCAGGTGAAGATTGGAGTTTGTTCCTTGTTGGAACATGGAGATACCGTTCCTTGTTGGGACATTTATTTACTTGTTGGGATATCACTATATGTCTTATTTAATTAATGCATCTATATACTTGGTAAAGGGTGGAAGGCTCGGCCTTATGCCTGGTGTTTTGTTCCACTCTGGCCGCCCTAGTTTCCGTCATATCGGTGTTATGTTCCCGGATTTTGCGTCCCTTACGCGGTTGGGCTATAATGGGAACCCCTTGACAATTCGCCTTAAGTAAAGCTTTGCCAGCAATGCCCAACATTGGTTTTACCATTTGCCACCTAGCCTTTTTGTTCCCTTGGGAGTCGCGCATCCCGAGGGTCATCTTTATTTTAACCCCCCCGGGCCAGTGCTTGTCTAAGCGTTGGTCCAAACCGTCAGCCGCCGGTGGCTACCAGGGGCAACTCTAGGCTGGCCTACCGGAAGTTTAGACAATCCGGTGTTGCCCTGAGAACGAGATATGTGCAGCTCCCATCAGGATGTCGGCGCATCGGGCGGTGTTGCTGGTTTAGTTTTACCCTGTCGAAATGTCTTGTTGTACTGGGATACCGAGTCTGATCGGAATGTCTCGGGTGGAGGTCTATTCCTCCGTTGACCGTGAGAGCTTGTGATGGGCTAAGTTGGGACACCCTGCAGGGATTTGATCTTTCGAAAGCCGTGCCCGTGGTTATGGGCAGATGGGAATTTGTTAACGTCCGGTTGTAGAAAACCTGAACTTGACCTTAAATAAAATGAATCAACAGCGTGTGTAACCGTGATGGTCTCTTTCCGGCGGAGTCCGGGAAGTGAACACGGTTGTTGGAGTTATGCTTGACGTAGGTAGTCCAGGATCACTTCTTGATCATACTTTTACCGACCGTGCTTTGCCTTCTCTTCTCGCTCTCATTTGCGAATAGGTTAGCCACCATATATGCTAGTCACTTGCTGCAGCTCCACCTCATACCTTTACCTTACCCATAAGCTTAAATAGTCTTGATCGCGAGGGTGCGAGATTGCTGAGTCCCCGTGGCTCACAGATACTTCCAAAACCAGTTTGCAGGTGCCGATGAGTTCGTGCAGATGACGCAACCCAGCTCAGGAGGAGCTCGTTGGAGACCTTGTTCATTTGTGTTGTTTCGTTCTAGTTGATCAGTAGTGGAGCCCAGTTGGGGTCGATCGGGGGGTCTTTGTCGCATTTGGGGTTCTTCTTTTATTTTTGGTTCCGTAGTCGGACCTTGAGTGTAATTGTATGATGTAATGCTTTATTCATGTAATTGTGTGAAGTGGCGAGTGTAAGCCAACTATGTACTCTTTCCCTTATTGTATTACATGGGTTGTGTGAAGATTACCTCACTTGCGACATATGCCTTCAATGCAATTATGCCTCTAAGTCGTGCCTCGACACGTGGGAGATATAGTCGCATCGAGGGTGTTACATTTTGCTACTTCACCTATCTGTGTTACTGATAAGGATTATGAATTCTCTGTTGATCCTGATATATTTACTTTGGTTGAATCTGATCCTTTTCATGGTTATGAATCTGAAACTGTTGTGGCACATCTTACTAAACTGAATGATATAGCCACCCTGTTCACTAAAGATGAGAGAACTCGTTACTTTTATATCCTTAAAATATTCGTTCTCATTAAAGGGTGATGCTAAGATATGGTTTAATTCTCTTGATCCTGGTTGTGTGCGTAGTCCCCAGGATATGATTTATTAATTCTCTGCTAAATATTTCCCTGCTCATAAGAAACAAGCTGCTTTAAGGGATATATATAATTTTGTGCAAATTGAAGAAGAGAGTCTCCCACAAGCTTGGGGGAGGCTTCTCCAATTACTTAATGCTTTGCCTGGTCATCCTCTTAAGAAAAATGAAATACTTGATATCTTTTATAATGGACTAACCGATGCCTCCAGAGATTACCTGGATAGTTGTGCTGGTTCTGTTTTCAGGGAAAGAACACTGGATGGAAGCTGAAATTCTATTGAATAATATGTTGGCAAATGAAAATAATTGGACACCTCTGGAGCCAGTTCCGGAGCCTATTCCTAAACCAACTCCGAAGAAGAGGGGTATTCTATTTCTCAGTCCTGAAGATATGCAAGAGGCAAAGAAATCTATGAAAGAAAAAGGTATTAAAGCCGAAGATGTTAAGAATTTACCTCCTATTGAAGAAATACATGGTCTTAATTTACCGCCTATTGAAGAAACATATGATCTTAATACTTTGCCTATTGAAGAAAATCATGGTCTTGTTAACCCGACACAGGTAGTAAAGGTAAATTCTCTCTATAGATATGATAAAGTTGAAATCCCGTTTACTAATTTTGCTAGCCCATGCTTAGATGAGTTTGATAGATTTATGGCTAAGCAAGAAGATTTTAATGCTTATTTTGGTAGACAATTGAAATACAATTCAAATATGCTTGAACACTTGGGTGATTATATGGCTAATGTTAAAGGTGAACTTAAACTTATTAGTAAACATGCTTCTATGGTTACCACTCAAGTAGAACAAGTACTTAAGGCTCAAAATGATTTGCTCAATGAATTGAATAGTAAGGATAATGATAATGATGTTAGAGTTATGACTAGAGGTGGTAGAATGACTCAGGAACCTTTGTATCCTGAAGGCCATCCTAAAAGAATTGAACAAGATTCTCAGAGAAATAATATAGGTGCACCTAGTTCGTCTAAAAAGAAGAAAAAGAAAAATGATAGGACTTTGCATGCTTCTAGTGAACCTATTGCTGAAACACCTGAGAATCCAAATGATATTTCTATTTCTGATGCTGAAACACAATCTGGTAATGAACCTGAAACTAGTGATAATGTTAATGATAATGTTCATGATGATGCTCAACCTAGTAATGATAATGATATAGAAATTGAACCTGCTATTGATCTTGATAACCCACAATCAAAGAATCAACGTTATGATAAGAAAGACTTTGTTGCTCGGAAACATGGTAAAGAAAGAGAGCCTTGGGTTCAGAAATCCATGCCTTTTCCTCCCAAACCATCCAAGAAAAAGGATGATGAGGATTTTGAGCGCTTTGCTGAAATGATTAGACCTATCTTTTTGCGTATGCGATTAACTAATATGCTCAAAATGAATCCTTATGCTAAGTACATGAAAGAAATTGTTACAAATAAAAGAAAGATACCGGAAGCTGAAATTTCCACCATGCTTGCTAATTATAAGAGTTTCTTCCGGCTTGTCCTTTGCTACAAAAGGATTGGGCCACCTTGATGCACTTTATTTACTTTTGTTACTTGTTGCTTGTTACAATCTATCTTATCAGAAAACTATCTGTTACCACTTATTTCAGTACTTGTAGAGAATACCTTGCTGAAAACCGCTTATCATTTCCTTCTGCTCCTCGTTGGGTTCGACACTCTTACTTATCGAAAGGACTATGATAGATCCCCTATACTTGTGGGTCATCAAGACTCTTTTCTGGTGCCGTTGCCGGGGAGTGTAGCGCCTTTGGTAGGTGGAATTTGGTAAGGAAAAATTTATATAGTGTGTTGAAATTTACTATCACTTTTTACTATGGAAAGTAATTCTCTGAGGGGCTTGTTCGGGGTATCTTCACCCCGACCAGTAGAGCAAAGAGTTGTTCCTCAACCTACCGAACCTATTGAAAATGAAATTCCTTATGAGTATCCTTCGGGTATGATAGAAAAACTGCTAGCTAATCCTTTTATAGGAGATGGAACAAAGCATCCTGATGAGCACTTAATATATGTGGATGAAGTTTGTGGATTATTTAAGCTTGCAGGTATACCCGATGATGTTGCTAAGAAGAAGGTCTTCCATTTATCTTTGAAGGGAGATGCATTGATATGGTATAGGCTATGTGATGATATGAGATCATGGGACTATAAAAGATTGAAGCTGGAATTTCATCAAAAGTATTACCCTATGCATCTTGTTCATTGTGATCGCAATTATATATATAATTTCTGGCCTCGCGAAGGAGAAACCATCGCTCAAGCTTGGGGGAGGCTTAAATAAATGTTATATTCATGCCCCAATCAAGAGCTCTCGAGAGAAATAATTACGCAAAGTTTTTATGCTCGGCTTTCTGAAAACAATCGCACCATGCTCGATACTTCTTGTGCTGGCTCTTTTATGATGAAGACTATTGAATTCAGATGGAATTTATTGGATAGAATTAAACGCAACTCTGAAGATTGGGACCTTGACGAAGGTAAGGAGTCAGGTATGACACCTAAGTTTGATTGTGTTAAATCTTTTATGGATACCGATATTTTTCGTAAGTTTAGCACTAAATATGGACTTGACTCTGAGATAATAGCTTCTTTCTGTGAATATTTTGCTACTTATGTTGATCTCCCTAAGGAGAAGTGGTTTAAATATCATCCTCCCATAGAAGTAAAAGTAGATGCACCTATTAAAGTTGAATAAAAGACTGTCACTTATAATGATCCTATTGTTCCTACTTCTTATGTTGAGAAACCACCTTTCCCTGTTAGAATAAAGGATCATGCTAAAGCTTCAACTATTGTTCTTAAAAGCAATATTAGAACTTATACACCTCCTGAGCAAGTTAAAGTAGAACCTAATATTGCTATTGTTAAAGATCTCTTGTCTGATAATATTGATGGGCATGTTATTCAGTTTGAAGGTGAAACTGCTAGAATTGCTAAACCTTGTGATAAAGATAAACATAGACCTGTGGTAGGCGTGCCTGTTATTTCTATTAAAATAGGAGATCATTGTTATCATGGCTTATGTGATATGGGTGCTAGTGCTAGTGTAATACCTATTGACTTATACAAAGAAATTAAGAATGAAATTGCACCTGCTGAGTTAGAAGATATTGATGTTACTATTAAACTTGCTAATATAGATACTATTGCACCAATTGGAATTGTTAGAGATGTTGAAGTCTTGTGTGGGAAAACTAAATATCCTGCTGATTTTCTTGTCCTTGGTTCCCCACAAGATAGCTTTTGTCCCATTATATTTGGTAGACCCTTCTTAAATACTGTCAATCCTACCATAGATTGCATAAAGAATGTTGTTACTCTTGGCTTGGACAATATGGTTCATGAGTTTAATTTCTCTAAATTTAGTAAACAACATCGTGAGGAAGAATTACCTACTAAGGATGAAATTATTGGTCTTGCTTCTATTGCCGTACCTCCTAGTGATCCTTTAGAACACTATTTGCTAGACCATGAAAATGATATGTTCATGAATGAATGAAAGGGAAATAGATGAAGTATTCTTTAAACAGGAACCTATTCTGCATCACACTTTGCCCGTTGAAATTTTAGGGGATCCTCCTCCACCCAAGGGTGATCCCGTGTTTGAGCTTAAACCTTTGCTTGATAATCTTAAATATGCTTATCTTGATGAAAAGAAGATATATCCTGTTATTATTAGTGCTAACCTTTCAGAGCATGAAGAAGAAAGATTATTGAAAACTCTGAAGAAGCACCGTGCTGCTATTGGATATACTCTTGATGATCTTAAGGGCATTAGTCCCACTCTATGTCAACATAAAATAAATTTGGAAGCAGACACCAAACCAGCGTGATCCTCAACGACATCTGAATCCTAAAATGAAAGAAGTGGTAAGAAAAGAAATACTAAAGCTTCTGGAGGCAGGTATAATCTATCCCGTTGCTGATAGTGAGTGGGTAAGTCCTGTCCACTGTGTCCCTAAGAAGGGAGGTATTACTGTTGTTCCTAATGATAAAGATGATTTAATTCCACAAAGAATTATCACAGGTTATAGGATGGTAATTGATTTCCGCAAATTAAATAAAGCTACTAAGAAAGATCATTACCCCTTACCTTTTATTGATCAAATGCTAGAAAGATTATACAAACATACACACTATTGCTTTCTAGATGGTTATTCTGGTTTCTCTCAAATACCTGTGTCGGCTAGGGATCAATCAAAGACTACTTTTACATGCCCTTTTGGTACTTTCGCTTATAGACGTATGCCTTTTGGTTTATGTAATGCACCTGCTACCTTTCAAAGATGCATGATGGCTATATTCTCTGACTTTTGTGAAAAGATTTGTGAGTTTTTCATGGACGACTTTTCCGTCTATGGTTCCTCTTTTGATGATTGCTCTAGCAATCTTGGTCGAGTTTTGCAGAGATGTGAAGAAACTTATCTTGTCTTGAATTGGGAAAAGTGCCACTTTATGGTTAATGAAGGTATTGTCTTGGGGCACAAAGTTTCTGAAAGAGGTATCGAAGTTGATAAAGCCAAGGTTGATGCTATTGAAAAGATGCCATGTCCCAAGGACATCAAAGGTATAAGAAGTTTCCTAGGTCACGCCGGATTTTACAGGAGGTTCATTAAGGACTTCTCAAAAATTTCTCGGCCTCTGACTAATTTATTGCAAAAAGATATACCATTTGTCTTTGATGATGATTGTGTAGAAGCATTTGAAATACTTAGGAAAGCATTAGTCTCTGCACCTGTTGTTCAGCCACCTGATTGGAACCTACCCTTTGAAATTACGTGTGATGCTAGTGATTATGCTGTAGGTGCTGTTCTAGGGCAAAGAGTTGATAAGAAATTAAATGTTATTCATTATGCTAGTAAGACTCTACACAATGCTCAAAGAAATTATGCTACTACTGAAAAAGAGCTTTTAGCAGTTGTATTTGCTTGTGATAAGTTCAAATCTTATATTGTTGATTCTAAAGTAACTATTCAAACAGATCATGCTGCTATTAAATATCTTATGGAAAAGAAAGATGCTAAACCTAGGCTTATTAGATGGGTTCTCTTGCTACAAGAATTTGATTTGCATATTGTTGATAGAAAGGGAGCTGAGAACCCCGTTGCAGACAACTTGTCTAGGTTAGAAAATATTCTTGATGACCCACTACCTATTAATGATAGCTTTCCTGATGAACAATTAAATGTTATAAGTGTTGGGGATCGTAGCAGAAATTTAAAATTTTCTACCCATCACCAAGATCAATCTATGGAGTAATCTAGCAACGAGGGGAAGGGGAGTGCATCTACATACCCTTGTAGATCGCTAAGCGGAAGCGTTGCAAGAACGCGGATGAAGGAGTCGTACTCGCAGCGATTCAGATCGCGGTTGATTCCGATCTAAGCGCCGAACCACGGCGCCTCCGCGTTCAACACACGTGCAGCCCGGTGACGTCTCCCACGCCTTGATTCAGCAAGGGGAGAAGGAGAGGTTGGGAAGACTCCATCCAGCAGCAGCACGACGACGTGGTGGTGATGGAGGAGCGCGGAACTCTAGCAGGGCTTTGCCAAGCACTACGAGAGACGAGGAGGGAGAGAGGTAGGGCTGCGCCAAGAGGGAAAGGATCTCGTGTGTCTTGCAGCCCCCAATACCTCAAGTATATATAGGGGAAGGGGAGGGGCTGCGCCCCCATCTAGGGTTCCCTCCCTAGGGGTGGCGGAAGCCCCAAAACCCATCTAGGGTGGCGGCCAAGGGGGGAGAGAGGGGGGGGCGCACCTAGGGTGGGCCTTAAGGCCCATCTGGACCTAGGGTTTGCCCCCTCCCACTCTCCCTTGCGCCTTGGGCCTTGGTGGGGGGGGCGCACCAGCCCACCTGGGGCTGGTCCCCTCACACACTTGGCCCACGTAGCCTTCTGGGGCTGGTGTCCCCACCTGGTGGACCCCCGGGACCCTCCCGGTGGTCCCGGTACGTTACCGATAGCACCCAAAACTTTTCCGGTGACCAAAGCGGGACTTCCCATATATGAATCTTTACCTCCGGACCATTCCGGAACTCCTCGTGACGTCCGGGATCTCATCAGGGACTCCGAACAACATTCGGTAACCGCGTACATACTTTCCCTATAACCCTAGCGTCATCGAACCTTAAGTGTGTAGACCCTACGGGCTCGGGAGTCATGCAGACATGGCCGAGACAACTCTCCGGTCAATAACCAACAGCGGGATCTGGATACCCATGTTGGCTCCCACATGCTCCACGATGATCTCATCGGATGAACCACGATGTCAAGGATTCAATCAATCCCGTATACAATTCCCTTTGTCTAGCAGTATAGTACTTGCTCGAGATTCGATCGTCGGTATCCCGATACCTTGTTAAATCTCGTTACTGGCAAGTCTCTTTACTCGTTCCGTAACACATCATCCCGTGATCAACTCCTTGGTCACATTGTGCACATTATGATGATGTCCTACCGAGTGGGCCCAGACATACCTCTCCGTTACACGGAGTGACAAATCCCAGTCTCGATTCGTGCCAACCCAACAGACACTTTCGGAGATACCCGTAGTGTACCTTTATAGCCACCCAGTTACGTTGTGAAGTTTGGCACACCCAAAGCACTCCTACGGTATCCGGGAGTTCACAATCTCATGGTCTAAGGAAATGATACTTGACATTAGAAAAGCTTTAGCATACGAACTACACGATCTTGTGCTAGGCTTAGGATTGGGTCTTGTCCATCACATCATTCTCCTAATGATGTGATCTCGTTATCAACGACATCCAATGTCCATGGTCAGGAAACCGTAACCATCTATTGATCAACGAGCTAGTCAACTAGAGGCTTACTAGGGACATGGTGTTGTCTATGTATCCACACATGTATCTGAGTTTCCTATCAATACAATTCTAGCATGGATAATAAACGATTATCATGAACAAGGAAATATAATAATAACCAATTTATTATTGCCTCTAGGGCATATTTCCAACAGTCTCCCACTTGCACTAGAGTCAATAATCTAGTTCACATCGCCATGTGATTAACACTCACAGGTCACATCGCCATGTGACCAACATCCAAAGAGTTTACTAGACTCAATAATCTAGTTCACGTCACTATGTGATTAACACTCAATGAGTTCTGGGTTTGATCATGTTATGCTTGTGAGAGAGGTTGTAGTCAATGGGTCTGCAATATTCAGATCCCTATGTATTTCGCAAAACTTTATGTCATATCATAGATGCCGCTACCACATTCCACTTGGAGCTATTCCAAATTGTTGCTCCATTATACGTATTAGGTATGTCTACTCAGAGCTATCCGGATAGGTGTTAAGCTTGCATCGACGTAACTCTTTACGTCGAACTCTTTATCACCTCCATAACCGAGAAACATTTCCTTATTCCTCTAAGGATAATTTTGACCGCTATCTGGTGATCCACTCCTAGATCACCTTTGTACCCTCTTGCCAGACATGTGGCAAGGCACACATCTGGTGCGGTACTCAGCATGGCATACCGTATAGAGCCTATGACAAAAGTATAGGGGACGACCTTTGTCCTTCCTCTTTCTTCTGCCGTGGTCAATCTTTGAGTCTTACTCAACTTCACACCTTACAACTCAGGTAAGAATCCCTTCTTTGACTGATCTATTTTGAACTCCTTCAAAATCATGTCAAGGTGTGCGTTCTTTGAAAGTATCATCATGCGTCTTGATCTATCTCTATAGATCTTGATGCCCAATATGTAAGCAGCTTTATCCAGGTCTTCCTTTGAAAAACACTCTTCAAACAACCGTTTATGCTTTCCAGAAATTCTACATTATTTCGGATCAACAATATGTCATCCACATATACTTATCAGAAATGTTGTAGTGCTCCCACTCACTTTCTTGTAAATACAAGTTTCTAGCAAACATTGTATAAACCTAAAAGCTTTGATCACTCCATCAAAGCATATATTCTGACTCCGGGATGCTTGCTCTAGTCCATAGAAGGATCACTGGAGCCAGCATGCCTTTTAGCATCCTTAGGATCGACAAAACTTTGATTGTATCACATACAACTCTTTCTTACGAAAACTGGTAAGAAAACTTGTTTTTGACATCCGTCTGTCAGATTTCATAATCGAAAAATACAGCTAATGCTAACATGATTCCGACGGACTTAAGCATCGGTACGGGTGAGAAATTCTCATCGTAGTCAACTCCTTGAACTTGTGAAAAGACTCTTTCCCACAAGTCGAGCTTCATAGACGGTAACATTACCGCCCACGTCCGTCTTCTTCTTAAAGATCCATTTATCTCAATGGCTTGCCGATCATCGGGCAAGTCCACCAAAGTCCATACTTTGTTCTGATACATGGATCCTATCTTGGATTTCATGGCTTCTAACCATTTGTCAGAATACGGGCCCACCATCGCTTCTCCATAGCTCGTAGGTTCATTATTGTCTAACAACATGATATCTAAGACAGGATTACCATACCACTCAGGAGTAGTACATATCCTTGTCGACCTACGAGGTTCGATAGCAACTTGATCTGAAGCTTCATGATCACTATCATTAACTTCCTATTCAACAGACGTAGGCGCCATAGAAAACATCTTTCTGTGTTGCATCACTCTCTGGTTGAAGTAAAGGTTCGACAACCTCATCAAGTTCTATCTTCCTCCCACTCAATTCTTTTGAGAGAAACTCCTTCTCGAGAAAGGACCCTTTCTTAGTGACAAACAATTTTCCCTCGGATCTGACGTAGAAGGTATACCCAACTGTTACCTTTGGGTATCCTATGAAGATGTATTTGTCCGTTTTTGGGTTCGAGCCTTTCCGGCTGAAGCCTTAAGTATCGCAGCCCCATACATTAATAAACGACAACTTTGGTTTCTTGCCAAACCAATGTTCATACGATGTTGTCTCAGCGGACTTATATGGTGTCCTATCTAAAGTGAATGCAGCTGTCTCTAATGCATAACCTCAAAATAATAGCGGTAGATCGGTAAGAGACATCATAGATCGCACCATACCTCATAAGGTTCGATTATGACGTCCGGACACACCATTACGCTGTGGTGTTCCAGGTGGCTTCAACTGCGAAACAATTCCACAATGTCTTAAGTGATTGCCAAACTCATAACTCAGAAAATCCCCCTTTGATCAGATCGTAGGAACATGATCTTCTTGTTATGATGATTCTTCACTCTGAAATCGCTTGAACTTTTCAAACGTTTCAGACTTGTGCTTCATTAAGTAAATATACCTATATCTACTCAAATCGTCGGTGAAGATGAGAAAATAGCGATATCCACCGCACGCTTCAATTCTCATTGGATCACACGCATCAGCATGTATGATTTCCAACAAGTCACTTGCCCGTTTCATTGTACCTGAAAATGGGGTCTTAGTCATTCTGCCCATGAGGCATGGCTCGCATGTGTCAAGCGATTCAAAATCAAGTGACTCCAAACATCCATCGACACGGAGTTTCTTCATGCATCTTACACCAATATGACCTAAGCGGCAGTGCCACAAGAAAGTGGTACTATCATTATTAACTCTACATCTTTTGGCGTGAACATGTGTATTACCACGACCGAGATTCACTGAACCATTCACATAGGGTGCATGACCATGAAAGGTATTATTCATGTAAACAGAATAACCATTATTCTCTAACTTAAATGAATAACCGTATTGCAATGAACATGATCTAATCATATTCATGCTCAACGTAGACACCTGATAACATTTATCTAGGTTCAATACTTATCCCGAAGGCAGATGGAGCGTGCGATGGTGATCTCATCAACTCTGGAAACACTTCCAACACACATCGTCACCTCGCCCTTAGCCAGTCTCCGTTTAGTCCGTAGCTTTTGCTTCAAGTCACCAATAGTAGCAACTGAACCGGTATCCAATACCCAAGTGCTACCAGGAGTACTAGTAAGGTACAGATTAATAACACGTATATACTTTGTTGAAGTTGCCAGCCTTCTTATCTACCATGCATTTGGGGTAGTTCCGCTACCAGTGATCGTCCCCCTTACAATAGAAGCACTTAGTCTCAGGTTTGGGTTCAACCTTGGGTTCCTTCACTTGAGCGGCAACTAGTTTGCCATCCATGAAATTTCCCTTCTAGCCTTGCCCTTCTTGAAACCAGTGGTCTTGTTAAACCATCAACACTTGATGCTCCTTCTTGATTTCTACCTTTTGCGGTCTTAAGCACCGCGAACAGCTCCGGGATCATCTCCATCCCTTGCATGTCATAGTTCATCACGAAGATCTAGTAGGTTAGTGATAGTGACTAGAGAACTCTATCAATCACTATCTTATCTGGAAGTTTAACTCCCACTTGATTTAAGTGATTGTAGCACCCAGACATTCTGAGCACATGCTCACTAGCTGAGCTATTATCCTCCATCTTGTTGTCAAAAGAACTTGTCAGAGGTCTCATACCTCTCAACACGAGCATGAGCCTGAAATCCCAATTTCAGCTCTTGGAACATCTCATATGTCTTATGGTGTTCAAAACGTCATTGGAATCCTGATTCTAAGCCGTAAAGTATGGTGCACTAAACTATCAAGTAGTCATCAGGATGTGTCTGTCAGATGTTCATAACATCCACAGACGACGCTGGAGGGGTTGGCACACCGAGCGGTGCATCAAAGACATAAGCCTTCTGTGTAGCAGTGACGACACTCCTCAGGCAACGGACCTAGTCCGCGTCAATGCTTACAATATCTTTCAACTTAGTCTTTTCTCTAGGAACGTATTAAAACAGGGAGCTAAAACATGAGCCATTTATCCACAACATATTTGCAAAGACAATTTAGACTATGTTCATGATAATTAAGTTCATCTAATCAAATTATTTAATGAACTCCCACTCAGATAGACATCCCTCTAGTCATCTAAGTGAAACATGATCCGAGTCAACTAGGCCGTGCCCGATCATCACGTGAGACGGACTAGTCAACATCGGTGAACATCTTCATGTTGATCGTATCTTCTATACGACTCATGCTCAACCTTTCGGTCTTCCGTGTTCTGAGGCCATGTCTGTACATGCTAGGCTCATCAAGTCAACCTAAGTGTATTGCGTGTGTAAATCTGGCTTACACCCGTTGTATTCGAACGTTAGAATCTATCACACCGGATCATCACGTGGTGCTTCGAAACAACGAACCTTCGCAACGGTGCACAGTTAGGGGGAACACTTTCTTGAAATTATTGCGAGGGATCATCTTATTTAAGCTACCATCATTCTAAGCAAATAAGATGTAAAACATGATAAACATCACATGCAATCAAATAGTGACATGATATGGCTAATATCATTTTGCTCCTTTTAGTCTCCATCTTTGGGGCACCATGATCATCATCGTCACCGGCATGACACCATGATCTCCATCATCGTGTCTTCATGAAGTCGTCTCGTCAACTATTACTTCTACTACTATGGCTAACGGTTTAGCAATAAAGTAAAGTAATTACATGACGTTTAAGTTGACACGCAGATCATAAATAAATTAAGACAACTCCTATGGCTCCTGCCGGTTGTCATACTCATCGACATGCAAGTCATGATTCCTATTACAAGAACATGATCAATCTCATACATCACATATATCATTCATCACATCCTTTTGGCCATATCACATCACAAGGCATATGCTGCAAAAACAAGTTAGACGTCCTCTAATTGTTGCAAATTTTTGCTGCAAGAACTTGTCTAGGTTAGAAAATATTCTTGATGACCCACTACCTATTAATGATAGCTTTCCTGATGAACAATTAAATGTTATAAGTGTTGGGGATCATAGCAGAAATTTAAAATTTTCTACGCATCACCAAGATCAATCTATGGAGTAATCTAGCAACGAGGGGAAGGGGAGTGCATCTACATACCCTTGTAGATCGCTAAGCGGAAGCGTTGCAAGAACGCGGATGAAGGAGTCGTACTCGCAGCGATTCAGATCGCGGTTGATTCCGATCTAAGCGCCGAACCACGGCGCCTCCGCGTTCAACACACGTGCAGCCCGGTGACGTCTCCCACGCCTTGATCCAGCAAGGGGAGAAGGAGAGGTTGGGAAGACTCCGTCCAGCAGCAACACGACGGCGTGGTGGTGGTGGAGGAGCACGGAACTCCAGCAGGGCTTCACCAAGCACTACGAGAGACGAGGAGGGAGAGAGGTAGGGCTGCGCCAAGAGGGAGAGGATCTCGTGTGTCTTGCAGCCCCCAATACCTCAAGTATATATAGGGGAAGGGGAGGGGCTGCGCCCCCATCTAGGGTTCCCTCCCTAGGGGTGGCGGCAGCCCCAAAACCCATCTAGGGTGGCGGCCAAGGGGGGAGAGAGGGGGGCGCACCTAGGGTGGGCCTTAAGGCCCATCTGGACCTAGGGTTTGCCCCCTCCCACTCTTCCTTGCGCCTTGGGCCTTGGTGGGGGGGGGGGGCGCACCAGCCCACCTGGGGCTGGTCCCCTCCCACACTTGGCCCACGTAGCCTTCTGGGGCTGGTGTCCCCACCTGGTGGACCCCCGGGACCCTCCCGGTGGTCCCGGTACGTTACCGATAGCACCCGAAACTTTTACGGTGACCAAAACGGAACTTCCCATATGTAAATCTTTACCTCCGGACCATTCCAGAACTCCTCGTGACATCCAGGATCTCATCCGGGACTCCAAACAACATTCGGTAACCGCGTACATACTTTCCCTATAACACTAGCGTCATCGAACCTTAAGTGTGTAGACCCTACGGGCTCGGGAGTCATGCAGACATGGCCGAGACAACTCTTCGGTCAATAACCAACAACGGGATCTGGATACCCATGTTGGCTCCCACATGCTGCATGATGATCTCATTGGATGAACCACGATGTCAAGGATTCAATCAACCCCATATACAATTCCCTTTGTCTAGCGGTATAGTACTTGCCCGAGATTCGATCGTCGGTATCCTGATACCTTGTTCAATCTCGTTACCGGCAAGTCTCTTTACTCGTTCCGTAACACATCATCCCGTGATCAACTCCTTGGTCACATTGTGCACATTATGATGATGTACTACCGAGTGGGCCCAGACATACCTCTCCATTACACGGAGTGACAAATCCCAGTCTCGATTCGTGCCAACCCAACAGACACTTTCGGAGATACCCGTAGTGCACCTTTATAGCCACCCAGTTACGTTGTGATGTTTGGCACACCCAAAGCACTCCTACGGTATCCGGGAGTTTCACAATCTCATGGTCTAAGGAAATGATACTTGACATTAGAAAAGCTTTAGCATACGAACTACACGATCTTGTGCTAGGCTTAGGATTGGGTCTTGTCCATCACATCATTCTCCTAATGATGTGATCCCGTTATCAACGACATCCAATATCTATGGTCAGGAAACCGTAACCATCTATTGATCAACGAGGTAGTCAACTAGAGGCTTACTAGGGACATGGTGTTGTCTATGTATCCACACATGTATATGAGTTTCCTATCAATACAATTCTAGCATGGATAATAAACGATTATCATGAACAAGGAAATATAATAATAACCAATTTATTATTGCCTCTAGGGCATATTTCCAACAATAAGTACTTCTCATAGTACTCCATGGTATGCTAATTATGCTAATTATATTGTTGCTAAGTTTATACCACCTAGCTTCACATACCAGCAAAAGAAAAAGTTTTTCTATGATTTAAGGCATTACTTTTGGGATGACCCACATCTTTATAAAGAAGGAGTAGATGGTGTTATTATACGTTGTGTACTTGAGCATGAACGGGAACAGATCCTACGCAAGTGTTACTCCGAGTCTTATGGAGGACACCACGCTGGAGATAGAACTGCACATAAGGTATTGCAATCTGGTTTTTATTGGCCTACTCTTCAAGGATGCCCGTAAGTTTGTTTTGTCTTGTGATGAATGTCAAAGAATTGGTAATGTTAGTAGACGTCAAGAAATGCCTATGAATTATTCACTTGTCATTGAACCATTTGATGTTTGGGGCTTTGACTATATGGGACCCTTTCCTTCCTCTAATGGATATACACATATTTTAGTTGCTGTTGATTACGTTACTAAGTGGGTAGAAGCTATTCCAACTAGTAGTGCTGATCATAACACTTCTATTAAAATGCTTAAAGAAGTTATTTTTCCAAGGTTTGGAGTCCCTAGATATTTAATGACTGATGGTGGTTCACACTTTATTCATGGTGCTTTCCGTAAAATGCTTGCTAAATATGATGTTAATCATAGAATTGCATCTCCTTATCACCCACAGTCTAGGGGTCAAGTAGAGTTGAGCAATAGAGAGCTCAAATTAATTTTGCAAAAGACTGTTAATAGGTCTAGAAAGAATTGGTCCAAGAAACTTGATGATGCATTATGGGCTTATAGAACTGCATACAAAAATCCTATGGGTATGTCTCCGTATAAAATGGTTTATGGAAAAGCATGTCACTTACCTCTCGAACTAGAACATAAGGCATATTGGGCTATTAAAGAGCTCAACTATGATTTTAAACTTGCCGGTGAGAAGAGGTTATTTGATATTAGCTCACTTGATGAATGGAGAACCCAACTTATGAAAATGCCAAGTTGTTTAAAGAAAAAGTTAAAAGATGGCATGGAAAAAGGATACAAAAGCGTGAGTTTAATGTAGGTGATTATGTATTGCTATACAACTCTCGTTTAAGACTTTTTTGCAGGAAAACTTCTCTCTAAATGGGAAGGCCCATATGTTATCGAAGAGGTCTATCGTTTCGGTGCCATAAAGATCAACAACTTCAAGGGCACAAATCCAAAAGTGGTAAACGGTCAAAGAATTAAACATTATATCTCAGGTAATCCCATAAATGTTGAAACCAATATTATTGAAACCGTAACCCCGTAGGAATACATAAGGGACACTTTCCGGAACGTTTCAGACTCTGAAAAGGAATAGGTATGTGGTACGGTAAGTAAACCGACTCCAAAACAATTTTTAAGGCAATATTTCTCCGTTTTGGAATATTTAGCAAAATAAAAAAAATAAGTAGTAGTACGGGAAGGACACGAGGGCCCCACAAGGGTGGTGGGCGCGCCCCCTACCTCGTGAGCACCTCGTGTGCCTTCCGGACTCCATCTTCTTGCACGATACGTATTTTGGTTGGCAAAAATTCATTATATAATCTCCCGGGGGTTTTGACTCCCGTATCACGCAAAAATCTCCTGTCTTTGTTTCGAGCTGTTTTTCTGACAGATCTAGATTATCATGACATCCCCAAGTGCTTCCAAGGACAAGTTCTTCGAGAAGGTCATCAACCCTTACCTCACGGAGGTGCTGCGACACCCTCAAACCATTGAGATGCATGAAGGGTTGTTGCACATCCGCGATGTTGAGGGACCAAAGGGAACCGGAAGCATGGAGACGAGGCTCGAAGCAATGGAGCAACCAATTTTCAAGTGCCAGGGGATGGTGGAGTGTGGAATCAACGCTAGGCACACGATGCTTGCGGAGTTCACTAACAACTACAAGCCGGATGCCAAGAACACCGAGGAGGCCATCTTCAAGCTATATGAGAAGATCGAGCACCTCCAAGCCCAAATCTATGACTTTCAAAACCAAAACTGTGAGTATGAATATAGATTCAAAAGAATGAGTTTGGCTGTAGATTCGAGGATTCCGGAGACTCGATCATCCTTCTATGATGGTGAACCTATGCCTTGGAAGATGGATGACAAGCCCGCATCATCAACAACACCCCCACCTTCTTCACCAACCAAGGAGATATAATCACATGGGTATGGGCACTCCCCTTGGCAACTGCCAAGCTTGGTGGAGGTGCCCCGGTATCGTATCACAATCACAACTCCTATCTTTACTGTTTTTCTTAGTTCGATCCTATTAGTAGTATCTTGATCTAGTAGAATAAATTTTATGGCATGCTCTAGTTTTCAGTTTTGCTTTATGATCCCTCTATGTAATCGAGTCCGTGAGCTATATATAATGAAGATTAGTGTTGAGTCAAGGGCTTGACTATTTTGCCATGATGTTGGGTGAATAAAATAAAGAGAAAAGAATAAAAAGAAACAAAAAGTTCATATTGATCTTATTGAGAGTAATGACTTCACATAGAAAGAGTATGATGATTAAAAGTTGTTGGGAGTTGGCAGACATAGCTTTGGTCATTGTTGCAATTAATAGGAAGTAATAAGGAAAGAGAGGTTTCACATATAGATATATTATCATTGACATCTTTTATGATTGGGAGCACTCATTAAAATATGACATGCTAAAGAGTTGATGTTGGACAAGGAAGACAACGTAATGAGTTATGTATTTCTTATATATGAGATAAAGTATGTTGTCATGGATCCTCTAACTTGTTGAGCTTGCCTTTCCCCCTCATGCTAGCCAAATTCTCAACACCAAGTAGAAATACTACTTGTGCTTCCAAATACCCTTAAACCAGTTTTGCCATGAGAGTCCACCATATCTACCTATGGATTGAGTAAGATCCTTCAAGTAAGTTGTCATCGGCACAAAGCAATAAAAATTGCTCTAAATATGTATGATTGATTGGTGTGGGAGAAATAAGCTTTATACGATCTTGTGATATGGAAGTAATAAAAGCGACGGACTGCATAATAAAGGTTCATATCACAAGGGGTAATATAAAGTGACGTTCTTTCACATTGAGATTTTATATATCCAACCATAAAAGTGCATGGCAACCTCTGCTTCCCTCTGCGAAGGGCCTATCCTTTATTATTATCTTCTACCTTATGCAGGAGTCATGGTGATCTTCACCTTTTCTTTTTCGTTTTATCCTTTGGCAAGCTCAGCATGTTGGAAATAACATGATATATATATATATAATTGGATATAGGGGAGCATGAACCATTATTGTTGACATTACCCTTGAGGTAAAAGGTTGTGGGGCAAAACTATAAGCCCCTATCTTTCTCGGTGTCCAATTAAAACTCCGTAACCACCAGTATTGCGTGAGTGTTAGCAATTATGGAGGATTAAATGATAGTTGAGTATCTGGACTTGCTTTTTAGCTCTGACATAGACTCTTTCCGATGTTATGATAAATTGCAATTGCTTCAATGACTGAGATTATAGTTTGTCGGAGCCCAATAAGGTTTATGATTTATGCTTTTGCATTGTGAATAGATCATCACTTGAACATAAGTAATCATATGACAAAATCTATATATGTTGCTGTTATGAGAATAATCATGATGCCTTCATGTCCGTATTTTATTTTTATCGACGCCTCTACCTCTAAACATGAGGACATATTTATCGTTATCGGCTTTTCGCTTGAGGACACGCGAGGTCTAAGCTTGGGGGAGTTGATACGTCCATTTTGCATCATGCTTTTATATCGATATTTATTGCATTATGGACTATTATTTCACTTTATGTCACAATACTTATGGATATTCTCTCTTATTTTACAAGGTTTACATAAGGAGGGAGAATGCCGACAGCTGGAATTCTGGTCTGGAAAAGGAGCAAATATTAGAGACCTATTCTGCGCAACTCCAAAAGTCCTGAAACTCCACGGAACGTCTTAAAATAAATAAAGAAAAATCATCGCCAAAGATGAAGGCCAGGGGCCCACACCCTTCTCACGAGGGTGGGGGGCGCGTCCCCCTACCTTCTGGGCCCCCTGGTGGCTCTCCGACGTCCATCTTCTCCCATATGAGGTCTTTCGATGAGAAAAAAATAAGAGGGAACTTTTCGGGACGAGACTCCACCGCCATGAGGCGGAACCTTGGCGGATCCAATCTAGAGCTCCGGCAGAGCTGTTCTGCCGGGGATACTTCCCTCCGGGAGGGGGAAATCATCACCATCGTCATCACCAACGCTCCTCTCATCGGGAGAGGGCAATCTCCATCAACATCTTCACTAGCACCATCTCATCTCCAAACCCTAGTTCATCTCTTGTATCCAATTCTTGTCTCAAAGTCCGGGATTGGTGCAAGTAGGTTGCTAGCAGCGTTGATTACTCCTTGTACTTAATGCTAGTTGGTTTAATTGGTGGAAGATCATATGTTCAGATCCTATATGCATATTATTACCCCTCTGATTATGAACATGAATATGCTTTGTGAGTAATTACGTTCGTTCCTGAGGACAAGGGAGAAGTCTTGCTATGAGTAGTCATGTGAATTTGGTATTCATTTGATATTTTGATAAGATGTATGTTGTATAGCCTCTAGTGGTGTTATGTGAACGTCGACTACATAACACTTCACCATTATTTGGGCCTAGAGGAAGGCATTGGGAAGTAATAAGTACATGATGGGTTGCTAGAGTGACAGAAGCTTAAACCCTAGTTTATGCGTTGCTTCGTAAGGGGCTGATTTGGATCCATATGTTTCATGCTATGGTTAGGTTTACCTTAATACTTTTGTTGTAGTTGCGGATGCTTGCAAGAGAGGTTAATCATAAGTGGGATGCTTGTTCAAGTAAGAACATCACCCAAGCACCGGTCCAGCCACATATCAAATTATCAAAGTATCGAACGCGAATCATATGAATGTGATGAAAACTAGCTTGACGATATTCCCATGTTGTGACGCCCCGTGACTGATGTGCCAGGTGTCTTCCAGTTATTCGATGTTGTTGCCCTGCCTTTGCTTGCGTGTCGCATCTTGTCATGTCATCATGTGCATTGCATCATCATGTTTTCGAAACTTGCATGCGTCTCGGTCTCCTCGTTTTTTCCGTTGTCCGTTCTGAGCCCAGACACATTTGCACGCGCCCGCGGCACATCCAAAATAGTATTTTATTAGTGGCCAGAAAATGTTCTCGGAATGGGTTGAAAGTTGGCGCGTGGTCTTATTATAGTGTAGATAGGCTGCCTGCCAAGTTTTATTGCATTCGGAGTCTGTTTGACGCCCCAACGAATAACTATAGCGGCAATAGTAGTCAGTCTATCGTCGGACCTTTTCGGTCTCCGGAAACAGTCGCCGGGCCTTTCTCTCTTCTCTTTTCTCAGCGTGAGGCCTTCTTCACAGTCCACTACCACCGTCAGGCCCAGCCTAGGCTCTCTCGTCAGTCCATGGACCTCCTCGCGCGCGTGTCCGAAAAGCTGTCTCGGACCCGACCCGGACTGTCGCCATCGTTGTGTCCGGATCATCCCAAACATCTGTAAAATGTCTCCGTTTTGTTAATTGAACTTCCTAATCTATTTTTCTCGACCGCTAGATTTATTTAGAGGGACGGATTAGCCCCTACCCAATCCCCATCTGCGATATATAAAGCAGATGAAACCCTAGACCACTAGGTTGTCCCATCCACCAAAATCCCCTCACCCGTCGCCGCCAGTCCTCACCTCTCTTTCTCGGGATATTCCCCGATCCATCTGCAGCGCCACCCACCTCCCTCGTTTTCTTCACCGGACCAACCAGCGCGCCTCCCAATCGAGCGGCACGATCTGCTGCACCCGAGCGCGCCTGCATCCTCCTGCTAACATGCCTCATCACTGGAGCTTGCCGCCGGCGACAACAGCAACAACACCGACCTCCCCTGCTCCTTTATTTTTCCCTTTCCTCCTTGGTCTCCCTCTCTCTCATGCCGGTCCTCCTCCCTCTCTCTCAGGTACCCTGGACCACCCGATGAACGCCAAGTCCACAGCTCATCGCCCCCGGGAACGAGTCCCTCCGCCCGGATCTGACGCGGCGTGTGTCCTCGGCCTCGTTCCCGCCTCCAGGGCGCCGCGCCGCCCACAGGAGACCTCCTGCGACGCCAGCCAAATCCCGGCCGCCCCTGCATCCCCTGATACGAGCAGGAGCTCATCCGATGCCACCTCGCCTCCCCGACCCGAATGGACACCAGATCCGGCCGGGGACCACTTGATCTCGCTGCCTCCGCCATGGATTCCTCATCCCCGACCTCTTCTGCTGCTTCTGACGTCCCACCGCCGTCTTCCCGGAGCCCCAGTTTCCCTCGCCGTTCTCTGCATCGCGGCGTTTCCCTGTTTCTGCGTGCGAGCACGCGAGGATGACGACAAGCACCGAGTTCTCCTTCTCCCGTTGACCGATGCGCGAGGCCCAGCTGCCCGGCCTCCTCCTTTAGTTGGGCCTAGGCCCAATGTGAGCTCACCACGCCGACGCCCCTATCCTTTTTTCCTATTGTTGGGCTGCCCAGAGTCGGCCCGTTTCTATTTTTTCCCCGCGCTGCGATTTTCTCTATTATCCAGAAAACTGCTATTTTACAGAAAAGTCCCTAGACAACATGCATATAATAACTCTCAAACCGTGCATCGGATTAAAACAAACTTATGAAACTTGCTTAGAATTTTGTCTAGATTCATAATTTTCCATTTTCATCTATGTTTAAAATGTTTAAAATGCGATTTGATTAAATTTGCCCCTATGCCATGTTAAAATGTTTTATTTCATAACTAAATAACCGTAGCTTGGATTTAAATAATCTTTATATGTAAATGGGGTGGAAAAATGCCTAGTTTAACATGGTGTACTCAATTTGCATGTTTAACAACCCTAAAATTGTGTTTAGGGCAGAAAAGTACCAAACCTAATATATGCACATGAGGAGTTTCCGGACTTGTTGTTTTGTTGTTCCGGCCTCATTTAAACTTGACTAGATAGGTAGTTTTACTTTGCTTCACCCTCTTGCCATGTTTTAACAACATTTAATATTGTTGGGTACATAAACGAGATCGAACTAAATAACTTGATGTGGTGTTTCGTCAATATGCAACGGAGTTGCATATTGAGCTCCACTTAATTTGTAGGATTGTTTGTGCACTTTGCCATGCCATGCTTCATTAAACCGGACATGCATCATACTTTTTTGTGCATCATGCCATGATTATGTGATGGTTGTTTACCATGATTGTTTGCTTCTTTCCGGTGTTGCTTCTTCGGGTTGGATACGGTAACGTCGTGTTGTGAGGATTCGTTCGGCTACGTCCATTTGTCTTCTTCTTGGACTCGTTCTTCTTCCTTGCGGGATCCAAGGCAAGATGACCATACCCTCGAAATCACTTCTATCTTTGCTTTCTAGTTGCTCACTCTTTTGCTATGCCTATGATGTGATACCTACCACTTGCTTATCATGCCTCCCATATTGTTGAACCAAGCCTCTAACCCACCTTGTCCTAGCAAACCGTTGTTTGGCTATGTTACCGCTTTGCTCAGCCCCTCTTATAGCGTTGTTAGTTGCAGGTGAATATTGGGGCTTGTTCCTTGTTGGAACATGGATATTTTATTGGGATATCACAATATCTCTTATTTAATTAATGCATCTATATACTTGGTAAAGGGTGGAAGGCTCGACCTTATGCTTGGTGTTTTGTTCCACTCTTGCCGCCCTAGTTTCCGTCATATCGGTGTTATGTTCCCGGATTTTGCGTTCCTCACGTGGTTGGGTTATAATGGGAACCCCTTGACAGTTCGCCTTGAATAAAACTCCTCCAGCAAGGCCCAACCTTGGTTTTACCATTCGCCACCTAGCCTTTTTTTTCCCTTGGGAGTCGCACATCCCGAGGGTCATCTTTATTTTAACCCCCTGGGCCAGTGCTTGTCTAAGTGTTGGTCCAAACTAGAGCCCCTTGCAGCGCCACCTCAGGAAAACTCGAGGGCTGGTTTTAGTTGTACGGATTGCTTATCCGGTGTTGCCCTGAGAACGAGATATGTGCAGCTCCTATCGGGATGTCGGCGCATCAGGTGGTCTTGCTGGACTTGTTTTACCATTGTCGAGGATGTCTTGTAACCGGGATTCCGAGTCTGATCGGGTCTTCCCGCTAGAAGGAATATCTTTCGTTGACCGTGAGAGCTTGTGATGGGCTAAGTTGGGACACCCCTGCAGGGATTTGAACTTTCGAAAGCCGTGCCCGTCGTTATGGGCAGATGGGAATTTGTTAATGTCCGGTTATAGAAAACCTGAAGTTTATCTTAATTAAAATACATCAAGCGCGTGTGTAACCGTGATGGTCTCTTTCCGGCGGAGTCCGGGAAGTGAACACGGTGTTGGAGTTATGTTTGGCGTAGGTTGTTCTAGGATCACTTCTTGATCATAGTTTCTCGACCGTGCTTCTGCATTCTCTTCTCGCTCTCCTTTTGCGTATGTTAGCCACCATATATGCTAGTCTTTTGCTGCTGCTCCACCTCATACCTTTTACCTTGCCCATAAACTTAAATAGTCTTGATCGCGAGGGTGTGAGATTGCTGAGTCCCCGTGACTCACAGATACTTCCAAAACCAGCTTGCAGGTGCCGATGTTACTGAGCAGGTGACGCAACCGAGCTCAAGGAGGAGCTCGGTGAAGATCGTGTTCGTTTTGGTGTTCCGTTTTTCAGTTGATCAGTAGTGGAGCCCAGTTGGGACGATCCGGGATCTGTGTAGCATTTGGGGTAGTCTTCTTTTATTTTGGTTCCGTAGTCGGACCTTGAGTGTATTTGGATGATGTAATGCTTTATTCTTGTATTGTGTGAAGTGGCGATTGTAAGCCAACTATGTGTCCCTTTCCCTTTTGTATTACATGGGTTGTGTGAAGATTACCTCACTTGCGACATTGCTTTCAATGCGGTTATGCCTCTAAGTCGTGCTTCGACACGTGGGAGATATAACCGCATCGAGGGCGTGACAAGTTGGTATCAGAGCCTTCCCTGACCTTAGGAGCCCCCTGCTTGATCGAATCATTGGCGTTGTTGAGTCTAGAAAAATGTTTTGAGTCATTTAGGATTATATATATCGAAGAGTTAGGAATTCTTTTTACTCCTCAGTCCCTTCATCGCTCTGGTGAGGCATCCTGACGTAGATTTTTGACTCTTCTCTTCTCAAATTTTCACAAAAAAAATTTAGGATCACGCGGGTATCTTGGAATCGTTCCGATGGTTTTGTGACGAGAACATTGTTCTTGGTGCCTCCTGACATTTAGGGGTTGTGGCAGTGTCCCGAGGAGTTGAGCTCCGAGGTGTTGTCGTCACAATTTTATCGTTGCAGTTCTGGATACCTGAGTTTAGTTTCGCCGACATCGAAAATCTCTTTTATGCAGTTGTTGGTGAGATAACCTCGACGCCACCCAGTACTGGGGCGGGAGTTCGGGAGTATTGCCATAACTCATATAACGGATGCTTTTCGAAGGTTGAGGTAAACAATTTCCGATGGTTTCTTGGTTATGTGTTCAAGGATGGATACAGCTGGATGTAGGATTTGCTAGTTTTGGGTGAGATATTATGCTTCCCCTGTATCCCCAACACCTGATTGCATAACCGGAAAATTTCGGGAGTTTATAAGTGGGAATTCAAGTAGCTCTTAGGATATCTTTCCGACAGATGTATGATATGAAATAGGGGTTCGACGTCTAGTGGTCCGCCTATCCACGGTTGGTTTTACAGTGATCTTGTTGTGTCTTAAAGAGTCCTTGGCTATGCCGACTCGGGGATGCTTCGTATGTCATGTGCACTGCCTTGTACATGATGGTGATGTATGATCGAGCACGTGTAGGCCCCACCACGAAAACTTCAGACGAAATCTCTATCATATGTTTGTTCTGGCTTATTCTGCAAGCCAATCTTTTGTTTTGTTTTGAGTTGTGGTATTCGAGTTGCTTCAATGTCAAGTGTTGATTCCATACCTTTTCTAAGTGGTGTTCTCATACTCCTATGTGAATACCAATCCTTCATGATAATCGGGATTGTCATGTCTATCCTTTTCAACCGGCGTGCTTCTCGTCAAGTGGATCCGATCATTTCAACATTTGCAAGATCCAACTCCAAGTATTCTCAACATTGTTTGCTTCATCCGTACCAAGTTGCTTTTGTTCCTACCCGCCCTCCCACCCTTTTTCTTCGAGGACCCAGATTTCTTTTCCAACTATCCATTTCATCGATGGAAGTCTCTCCATTCTTTTCCTTCACGTTCCTACTGAAGGAAATATGCCCTAGAGGCAATAATAATGTCATTATTTTATTTCCTTATATCATTATAAATGTTTATTATTCATGCTAGAATTGTATTAACCGGAAACATAATACATGTGTGAATACATAGACAAACTAAACGTCACTAGTATGCCTCTACTTGATTAGATCATTAATCAAAGGTGGTTATGTTTCCTAACCATAGACATGTGTTGTCATTTGATTAATGAGATCACATTATTAGGAGAATGATATGATTGACTTGACCCATTCCATTAGCTTAGCACCCGATCGTTTAGTATGTTGCTATTGCTTTCTTCATGACTTATACATGTTCCTATGACTATGAGATTATGCAACTCCCGTTTGCCGAAGGAACACTTTGTGTGCTACCAAACGTCACAACGTAACTGGGTGATTGTAAAGGAGCTCTAGAGGTGTCTACAAAGGTAAATGTTTGGTTGGCGATTTCGAGATTAGGATTTGTCACTCCGATTGTTGGAGAGATATCTCTAGGCCCTCTCGGTAATGCACATCACATAATCCTTGCAAGCATTGCAACTAATGAGTTAGTTGTGAGATGATGCATTACGAAACGAGTAAAGAGACTTGCCGGTAACGAGATTGAACTAGGTATTGAGATACCGACGATCGAATCTCGGGCAAGTAACATACCGATGACAAAGGGAACAATGTATGTTGTTATGCGGTCTGGCCGATAAAAATCTTCGTAGAATATGTGGGAGCCAATATGAGCATCCAGGTTCCGCTATTGGTTATTGACCGGAGACATGTCTCGGTCATGTCTACATTGTTCTCGAACCCGTAGGGTCCGCACGCTTAAGGTTTCAATGACAGTTATATTATGAGTTTATGAGTTTTGATGTACCGAAGTTAGTTCGGAGTCCCGGATGTGATCATGGACATGACGAGGAGTCTTGAAATGGTCGAGACATAAAGATTGATATATTGGACGGCTATATTCGGACACCGGAAGTGTTCCGGGTGATTTTGGAGAAAACCGGGGAGCCGGGGGGTTACCGGAAGCCCCCCCCCCCGGGAGAAGTAATGGGCCATATGGGCCTTAGTGGAGAGAGAGAAGGGCAGCCAGGGTGGGCCGCGCGCCTCCTCCCCCTGGTCCGAATTGGACTAGGAGAGGGGGGCGGTGCCCCCTTTCCTTCTCCCTCCCCACTTCCTTCCCCCTCCTAGTAGGAGTACTCCTACTAGGAGGAGGACTCCTCCTTGGCGCGCCTATAGGGCCGGCCGGCCTCCTCCCCTTGCTCCTTTATATATGGGGGCAGGGGGCACTCCTAGACACACAAGTTGATCCACGTGATCGTTTTCTTAGCCGTGTGCGGTGCCCCCCTCCACCATAATCCTCGATAATATTGTAGCGGTCATTAAGTGAACCCCTGCGATGGTAGAACATCAAGATCGTCAACACGCCGTCGTGCTGACGGAATTCTTCCCTGATACTTTGCTGGATCGGAGTCCGGGGATCGTCATCGAGCTGAACGTGTGCTAGAACTCGGAGGTGCCGTAGTTTCGGTGCTTGATCGGTCGGGCCGTGAAGACGTACGACTACATCAACCATGTTGTGCTAACGCTTCCGCTTCCGGTCTACGAGGGTACGTAGACAACACTCTCCCCTCTCATTGCTATGCATCACCATGATCTTGCGTGTGCGTAGGATTTTTTTTTGAAATTACTACGTTCCCAACAGTGGCATCCGAGCCTAGGTTTTATGTGTTGATGTTATATGCACGAGTAGAACACAAGTGAGTTGTGGGCGATTTAAGTCATACTGCTTACCAACATGTCATACTTTGGTTCGGCGATATTGTTGGACGAAGCGGCCCGGACCAACATTACGCGTACGCTTACGCGAGACCGGTTCTCCCGACGTGCTTTGCACAAAGGTGGCTTGCTGGTGTCAGTTTCTCCAACTTTAGTTGAACCAAGTGTGGCTACGCCCGGTCCTTGCGAAGGTTAAAACAGCACCAACTTGACAAACTATCGTTGTGGTTTTGATGCGTAGGTAAGATTGGTTCTTGCTTAAGCCCGTAGCAACCACGTAAAACTTGCAACAACAAAGTAGAGGACGTCTAACTTGTTTTTGCAAGGCATGTTGTGATGTGATATGGTCAAGACATGATGCTAAATTTTATTGTATGACATGATCATGTTTTGTAACCGAGTTATCGGCAACTGGCAGGAACCATATGGTTGTCGCTTTATTGTATGCAATGCAATTGCGCTGTAATGCTTTACTTTATCACTAAGCGGTAGCGATAGTCATGGAAGCATAAGTTTGGCGAGACGGCAACGATGCTACGATGGTGATCAAGGTGTCGCGTCGGTGACGATGGTGATCGTGACGGTGCTCCGAAGATGGAGATCACAAGTACAAGATGATGATGGCCATATCATATCACTTATATTGATTGCATATGATGTTTATCTTTTATGCATCTTATCTTGCTTTGTTTGACGGTAGCATTTTAAGATGATCTCTCACTAAATTATCAAGAAGTATTCTCCCTGAGTATGCACCGTTGCGAAAGTTCTTCGTGCTGAGACACCACGTGATGATCGGGTGTGATAGGCTCTACGTTCAAATACAACGGGTGCAAAACAGTTGCACACGCAGAATACTCAGGTTATACTTGACGAGCCAAGCATATACAGATATGGCCTCGGAACACGGAGACCGAAAGGTCGAGCGTGAATCATATAGTAGATATGATCAACATAGTGATGTTCACCAATGAAACTACTCCATCTCACGTGATGATCGGACATGGTTTAGTTGATTTGGATCACGTAATCACTTAGAAGATTAGAGGGATGTCTATCTAAGTGGGAGTTCTTTAGTAATATGATTAATTGAACCTAAATTTATCATGAACTTAGTACCTGATAGTATCTTGCTTGCTTATGTTTGATTGTAGATAGATGGCCCGTGATGTTGTTCCGTTGAATTTTAATGCGTTCCTTGAGAAAGAAAAGTTGAAAGATGATGATAGCAATTACACGGACTGGGTCCATAACTTGAGGATTATCCTCATGGCTGCACAGAAGAATTATGTCCTGGAAGCACTGTTGGGTGCCAGGCCTGCTGCTGGAGCAACACCAGATGTTATGAACGTCTGGCAGAGCAAAGCTGATGACTACTCGATAGTTCACTGTGCCATGCTATACGGCTTAGAATCGGGGCTTCAACGACATTTTGAACGTCATGGAGCATATGAGATGTTCCAGGAGTTGAATTTAATATTTCAAGCAAATGCCCAGATTGAGAGATATGAAGTCTCCAATAAGTTCTATAGCTGCAAGATGGAGGAGAACAGTTCTGTCAGTGAGCATATACTCAAAATGTATGGGTATAATAATCACTTGATTCAATTGGGAGTTAATCTTCCAGATGATTGCGTCATTGACAGAATTCTCCAATCACTGCCACCTATCTACAAGAGCTTCGTGATGAACTATAATATGCAAGGGATGAATAAGACTATTCCCGAGCTCTTCGCAATGCTCAAAGCTGCGGAGGTAGAAATCAAGAAGGAGCATCAAGTGTTGATGGTCAACAAGACCACTAGTTTCAAGAAAAAGGGCAAAGGGAAGAAGAAGGGGAACTTCAAAAAGAACAGCAAGCAAGTTGCTACTCAAGAGAAGAAACCCAAACCTGGACCTAAGCCTGAAACTGAGTGCTTCTACTACAAGCAGACTGGTCACTGGAAGCGGAACTGCCCCAAGTATTTGGCGGTTAAGAAGGATGGCAAGGTGAACAAAGGTATATGTGATATACATGTTATTGATGTGTACCTTACTAATGCTCGCAGTAGCACCTGGGTATTTGATACTGGTTCTGTTGCTAACATTTGCAACTCGAAACAGGGACTACGGATTAAGCGAAGATTGGCTAAGGACGAGGTGACAATGCACGTGGGAAATGGTTCCAAAGTCGATGTGATCGCAGTCGGCACTCTACCTCTACATCTACCTTCGGGGTTAGTATTAGACCTAAATAATTGTTATTTGGTGCCAGAGTTAAGCATGAACATTATATCTGGATCTTGTTTAATGCGAGACGGTTATTCATTTAAATCAGAGAATAATGGTTGTTCTATTTATATGAGTAATATCTTTTATGGTCAAGCACTCTTAAAGAGTGGTCTATTCTTATTAAATCTCGATAGTAGTGACACACATATTCATAATGTTGAAGCCAAAAGATGCAGAGTTGATAATGATAGTGCAACTTATTTGTGGCACTGCCGTTTGGGTCATATCGGTGTAAAGCGCATGAAGAAACTCCATACCGATGGACTTTTGGAATCACTTGATTATGAATCGCTTGGTACTTGTGAACCGTGCCTTATGGGTAAGATGACAAAAACACCGTTCTCCGGTACTATGGAGAGAGCAACAGATTTGTTGGAAATCATATATACAGATGTATGTGGTCCGATGAATGTTGAGGCTCGTGGCGGATATCGTTATTTTCTCACCTTCACAGATGACTTTAGCAGATATGGGTATATCTACTTAATGAAACATAAGTCTAAAACATTTGAAGAGTTCAAAGAATTTCAGAGTGAAGTTGAAAATCATCGTAACAAGAAAATAAAATTCCTACGATCTGATCGTGGAGGAGAATATTTGAGTTACGAGTTTGGTGTACATTTGAAACAATGCGGAATAGTTTCACAACTCACGCCACCCGGAACACCACAGCGTAATGGTGTGTCCGAACGTCGTAATCGTACTTTACTTGATATGGTGCGATCTATGATGTCTCTTACTGATTTAACGCTATCATTTTGGGGTTATGCTCTAGAGACGGCCGCATTCACGTTAAATAGGGCACCATCAAAATCCGTTGAGACGACGCCTTATGAACTGTGGTTTGGCAAGAAACCAAAGTTGTCGTTTCTGAAAGTTTGGGGTTGCGATGCTTATGTGAAAAAGCTTCAACCTGATAAGCTCGAACCCAAATCAGAAAAATGTGTCTTCATAGGATCTCCAAAGGAAACTATTGGATACACCTTCTATCACAGATCCAAAGGCAAGACTTTTGTTGCTAAATTCGGAAACTTTTAGAGAAGGAGTTTCTCTCGAAAGAAGTGAGTGGGAGGAAAGTAGAAATTGATGAGGTAACTGTACCTGCTCCCTTATTGGAAAGTAGTACATCACAGAAACCAGTTTCTGTGACACCTACACCAATTAGTGAGGAAGCTAATGATGATGATCATGAAACTTCAGAACAAGATACTACTGAACCTCGTAGATCAACCAGAGTAAGATCCGCACCAGAGTGCTACGGTAATCCTGTTCTGGAAGTCATGCTACTAGATCATGATGAACCTACGAACTATGGAGAAGCGATGGTGAGCCCAGATTCTGCAAAATGGCTTGAAGCCATGAAATCTGAGATGGGATCCATGTATGAGAACAAAGTATGGACTTTGGTTGACTTGCCCAATGATCGGCAAGCAATTGAGAATAAATGGATCTTCAAGAAGAAGACTAACGCTGACGGTAATGTTACTATCTACAAAGCTCGACTTGTCGCAAAAGGTTTTCGACAAGTTCAAGGGATTGACTACGATGAGACCTTCTCACCCGTAGCGATGCTTAAGTCTGTCCGAATCATGTTAGCAATTACCGCATTTTATGATTATGAAATTTGGCAGATGGGTGTCAAAATTGCATTCCTGAATGGATTTTTGGAAGAAGAGTTGTATATGATGCAGCCGGAAGGTTTTGTCATCCAAAGGGAGCTAACAAAGTGTGCGAGCTCCAGCGATCCATTTATGGACTGGTGCAAGCCTCTCGGAGTTGGAATAAACGCTTTGATAGTGTGATCAAAGCATTTGGTTTTGTACAGACTTTTGGAGAAGCCTGTATTTACAAGAAAGTGAGTGTGAGCTCTGTAGCATTTCTGATATTATATGTAGATGACATATTACTAATCGGAAATGATATAGAATTTCTGGATAGCATAAAGGGATACTTGAATAAGAGTTTTTCAATGAAAGACCTCGGTGAAGCTGCTTACATATTGGGCATTAAGATCTATAGAGACAAATCAACACACTTAATTGGACTTTCACAAAGCACATACCTTGACAAAGTTTTGAAAAGGTTCAAAATGGATCAAGCAAAGAAAGGATTCTTGCCTGTGTTACAAGGTGTGAAATTGAGTAAGACTCAATGCCCGACCAATGCAGAAGATAGAGAGAAAATGAAAGATGTTCCCTATGCTTCGGCCATAGGCTCTATCATGTATGCAATGCTGTGTACCAGACCTGATGTGTGTCTTGCTATAAGCCTAGCAGGGAGGTACCAAAGTAATCCAGGAGTGGATCACTGGACAGCGGTCAAGAACATCCTGAAATACCTGAAAAGGACTAAGGATATGTTTCTCATATATGGAGGTGACAAAGAGCTCATCGTAAATGGTTACGTTGATGCAAGCTTTGACACTGATCCGGACGATTCTAAATCGCAAACCGGATACGTGTTTACATTAAACGGTGGAGCTGTCAGTTGGTGCAGTTCTAAACAAAGCGTCGTGGCGGGATCAACATGTGAAGCAGAGTACATAGCTGCTTCGGAAGCAGCAAACGAAGGAGTCTGGATGAAGGAGTTCATATCCGATCTAGGTGTCATACTTAGTGCATCGGGTCCAATGAAAATCTTTTGTGACAATACTGGTGCAATTGCCTTGGCAAAGGAATCCAGATTTCACAAGAGACCCAAGCACATCAAGAGACGCTTCAATTCCATCCGGGATCTAGTCCAGGTGGGAGACATAGAGATTTGCAAGATACATACGGATCTGAATGTTGCAGACCCATAGACTAAGCCTCTTCCACGAGCAAGACATGATCAGCACCAAAGCTCCATGGGTGTTAGAATCATTACTGTGTAATCTAGATTATTGACTCTAGTGCAAGTGGGAGACTGAAGGAAATATGCCCTAGAGGCAATAATAATGTTATTATTTTATTTCCTTATATCATGATAAATGTTTATTATTCATGCTAGAATTGTATTATCCGGAAACATAATACTTGTGTGAATACATAGACAAACTAAACGTCACTAGTATGCCTCTACTTGACTAGCTCATTAATCAAAGATGGTTATATTTCCTAACCATAGACATGTGTTGTCATTTGATTAAAGAGATCACATTATTAGGAGAATGATGTGATTGACTTGACCCATTCCATTAGCTTAGCACCCATTCGTTTAGTATGTTGCTATTACTTTCTTCATGACTTATACATGTTCCTATGACTATGAGATTATGAAACTCCCGTTTGCCGAATGAACACTTTGTGTGCTACCAAATGTCACAACGTAACTGGGTGATTATAAAGGAGCTCTACGGGTGTCTCCAAAGGTAAATGTTGGGTTGGCGTATTTCGAGATTAGGATTTGTCACTCCGATTGTCGGAGAGGTATCTCTGGGCCCTCTCGGTAATGCACATCACATAATCCTTGCAAGCATTGCAACTAATGAGTTAGTTGTGAGATGATGCATTACGAAATGAGTAAAGAGACTTGCCGGTAACGAGATTGAACTAGGTATTGAGATACCGACAATCAAATCTCGGGCAAGTAACATACCGATGACAAAGGGAACAATGTATGTTGTTATGCGGTCTGGCCGATAAAGATCTTCGTAGAATATGTGGGAGCCAATATGAGCATCCAGGTTTCGCTATTGGTTATTGACCGGAGACATGTCTCGGTCATGTCTACATTGTTTTCGAACCCGTAGGGTCCGCACGCTTAAGGTTTCAATGACAGTTATATTATGAGTTTATGAGTTTTGATGCACCGAAGTTAGTTCGGAGTCCCGGATGTGATCATGGACATGACGAGGAGTCTCGAAATGGTCGAGACACAAATATTGATATATTGGACGGCTATATTCGGACACCGGAAGTGTTCCGGGTGATTTCGGAGAAAACCGGAGAGCCGGAGGGTTACCGGACCCCCCCGGGAGAAGTACTGGGCCATATGGGCCTTAGTGGAGAGAGAGAAGGGCAGCCAGGGTGGGCCGCGCGCCTCCTCCCCCTGGTTCGAATTGGACTAGGAGAGGGGGGCGGCGCCCCTCTTTCCTTCTCCCTCCCCACTTCCTTCCCCCTCCTACTCCTACTAGGAGGAGGACTCCTCCTTGGCGCGCCTATAGGGCCGGCCGGCCTCCTCCCCTTGGTCCTTTATATACGGGGGCAGGGGGCACCCCTAGACACACAAGTTGATCCACGTGATCGTTTTCTTAGCCGTGTGCGGTGCCCCCCTCCACCATTATTCTCGATAATATTGTAGCGGTGCTTAGGCGAAGCCCTGCGACGATAGATCATGAAGATCGTCACCACGCCGTCGTGCTGATGGAATTCTTCCCCGACACTTTGCTGGATCGGAGTCCGGGGATCATCATCAAGCTGAACGTGTGCTAGAACTCGGAGGTGTCGTAGTTTCGGTGCTTGATCGGTCGGGCGGTGAAGACGTACGACTACATCAACCGCGTTGTGCTAACGCTTCCGCTTCCGGTCTACGAGGGTACGTAGACAACACTCTCCCCTCTCGTTGCTATGCATCACCATGATCTTGCGTGTGCGTAGGATTTTTTTGAAATTACTACGTTCCCCAACACCTACACGGTGGTTCTCTTGAAGATGCTCTACTCGTTCATCATTCTTCATCCTTTTCTTCTCCGTTGGATTCAATTCAAGCTTTCGGTGTTGATCATATTCTTTTCCTTGTTTCAAATACCTTCTCATACCGGTGCACCTCATAATAATTCACTTCTCACTATTCATTTGTTCGGGAGTGCTAAAGATATCTCGGAAGGCTCGTCTTTCCATTCAAGTTCCGTTCAAACCTATCTCGAGGTTGTTATCTCATTCAAGCCTTTTAAATCAACCGGTGCAATCTCTCTCCAAAATCGTTCAACGATGTATCTTTTCGGTGGGCCCTAACCCACAGGTCTTTTCCCAGGATCTTACCTGACTCTTCTTATTTGTCCGGAGCTATCCTCAAATTCTTTTCGAAGTTTGATGTAAGAATGATTGTCATCAGTCTTATGTTTTTTTCTCCAAGATCTTTCAAATTCATTTCATTGTTGATTCAACTTTTATATTCTTCTTTATTCCGGAGTGCCTCAACAATTCATGGTGGTGTTTATCATCGTCATTCTCGAATTTGAAGACCGAAGAAGAGTTTTCGTCCATATCTTGCTCCATTCTCTTCAAGATTCGTGGTTCTAGTGTTATGCCATCCTCTCATAATTGTTTTCGATTGTTAGATTTCATTTCACCTATCCGGAGCAATTCAGGAGTCTTTTCAGTTTGATCATCCGGAGTCCATCATCTCAGATTTATTCATTCTCAGCTTTCAGTTATCATTCTCCAATCTTAGCGGTGCATCATTCAAATATTCTCTAATCAATTATTGATCTCTTCGTTCTCATGTATCTAAATCCTAGCAAACATTTTCGTTCACTTGCTAATTCTTCCCGGTGTTTCTTTATCTTTTCTTCGTTCATTTTAATTCTTACGGTGGTTCGTGCAAGATTCCTCTTCTTTCATTATCTTATCAATTCATTCATTGTTTCGATTCCACCGGTGTTTCGTTGAAGGCTTTCTCAAGTTTGCGCTATATCTCTCTTAATCCTTTCTACGAGAATAAGTACTGTGCCACATTCATTGTTTGTCATCAATTTAATTGATGAAGGATAGGCATAACTTAATTCTTATTCTTGTTTTATCCAAGTGGTTAATTCCTTTCTTCCGGAGTTTGTTCACGATGATTAAATTCTTGGTTTCAAGTGCACATCTTTCTTTTCCGGAGTTCCTAGTTTTTCCGCATTATATCGTCGCGATGACCCATCTAAAGCATTACAAGGTTTCACCTTGTGTTTTCAACTTCTCTTTCTTTTCGTTATCCTTTTGTTACCGGAGTATCTTCATGTAGGCTCTACATGTTGGTTCATCAAGGATTTAATTTCCTTCTCGAAGTGTTCAACAAGTTTCTTTTCAGAGGATCTCAAGTATTCTTAATCTTGCATTCCAAAATGCAATTCTTTCTACCTTATCATCTGAGGTGGTGTTATGTCATTGTTGATAATTTCCCTTCGTGCTTCATGATTCACAAGTTTTCAAGAATAAGATATTGTAAATCCATCAACATCTTCGTTGGAGTTATCTTGTGTCATGTTTCACCTAAAGCCTTCCCTAAGGATCGTTGCTATTTATGGTGCTTATAAATGACCCAAGTTCTTCATTTATCCTACCGGTGAAATAAGTTTCTCGTCTCCTTGTTGATAGCAATCCAATCTATTGTTTTTTCCATTAGTGGCAAAATTCCACCTCATACTTTTGAGATGTTCTCCATAAGCCCACTACAACCTTCTTCTTTTCGTTGTTGATTTCCCAACAACTCAGTTCAATCCTTATTTTTAACAATGCTCTCTCAAATTCATTTCAGGCAGAACTTGTTGCCTTCTTCTCTGTTCTTTTGAGTCCATTCTTATATTTCTTTCGGAGGCTTTGTGATGTTGCTCTCTTCAATTCATCTTCTTGTTTGTCAGGACCTTGTTCTTTTCATACTTATCCATTCAACCAGAGTGTCGTGTTTTCATTTGAGCTCTCTCATCTTATCAAGTTTTACCTCCATTCTCAACTGGAGTGCTGTCTGAAATCTTTCTTACCCCTTCTGCCGTTCTCTCAATAGTTCCGAAGACAGTGTGTTGTTGATTTCATCAAGCATACTCTCATCTTGTCAAGTTCTTATTCAATTCCTTTTCTTTTCAGTCCGAATGCTGCCCAAATTATATCATGCTTTTTCCTTCTCTATCTTGTTTTAACCGGAGTGTCATTTTTATCATTCCTCTTCTAACCGGAGTCTCATCCAAGTGCTTTTGTTTGACAAAGTTTATATTCCTTACCTTCCATGTCGAACCGGAGTGTTGTCATTATTGATCCTTATCGTTCGTTGTACATCTCGTTTCTACCGGAGTGTTTGCATGTACTTCTTGTCCATTGCAATCCTTGTCTTTTGTCTTTCAACCTACAGGGTTCTCGTGATGTTCCTTGTTCCTCTTTCCTAACGGAGTGTTTTGCACATCGTTCATCTTCGTTGTTTTCTTTCTTTCAATTTGTTCAACCTCGCAAGATTCTTTGGTTTCACTCATTTGTCAAAGAAGCAACTTAGTTTTACCTCTTCTCTTTCTCTTCTGGTTTCCCTCCGGTGCCATTCTAGATCTCGGGACAAGATCCTCTCGTAGTGGTGGAGTGTTGTGACGCCCCGTGACCGATGTGCCAGGTGTCTTCTAGTTATTCGATGTTGTTGCCCTGCCTTTGCTTGTGTGTCGCATCTTGTCATGTCATCATGTGCATTGCATCATCATGTTTTCGAAACTTGCATGCGTCCCGGTCTCCTCGTTCTTTCCGTTGTTCGTTCTGAGCCCAGACACAGTTGCACGCGCCCGCGGCACGTCCGAAATAGTATTTTATAAGTGGCCGGAAAATTTTCTCGGAATGGGTTGAAAGTTGGCGTGTGGTCTTATTATAGTGTAGATAGGCTGCCTCCCAAGTTTCATCGCATTCGGAGTCCGTTTGATGCCCCAACGGATAACTATAGCGGCAATAGTAGTCGGTCTATCGTCGGACGTTTTCGGTCTCCGGAAATAGTCGCCGGGCCTTTCTCTCTTCTCTTTTCTCAGCGTGAGGCCTTCTTCACAGTCCACTACCACCGTCAGGCCCAACCTAGGCTCTCTCGTCAGTCCGCGGACCTCCTCACGCGCGCGTCCGAAAAGCTGTCCCGGACCCGACCCGGACTGTCGCCACCGTTGTGTCTGGATCATCCCCAAACATCTACAAAACGTCTCCGTTTTGTTAATTGGACTTCCTAATCTATTTTTCTCGACCGCTCGATTTATTTGGAGGGACGGATTAGCCCCTACCCAATCCCTATCTGTGATATATAAAGCAGATGAAACCCTAGACCACTAGGTTGTCCCATCCACCAAAATCCCCTCACCCGCCGCCGCCAGTCCTTACCTCTCTTTCTCGGGATCTTCCTCGATCCATCTGCAGCGCCACCCACCTCCCTCATTTTCTTCACCGGACCAACCAGCACCCCTCTCGCTCCACCTCAAGCCAGCGCGCCTCCCAATCGAGCTGCACGATCTGCTGCACCCGAGCGCGCCTGCATCCTCCTGCTAACATGCCTCATCTATGGAGCTTGCCGCCGGCGACAGCAGCAACAACACCGACCTCCCCTGCTCCTTTCTTTTTCCATTTCCTCCTTGGTCTCCCTCTCTCTCATGCCGGTCCTCCTCCCTCTCTCTCAGGTACCCTGGACCACCCGATGAATGCCAAGTCCACAGCTCATCGCCCCCGGGAACGAGTCCCTCCGCCCGGATCTAACGCGGCCTATGTCCTCGGCCTCGTTCCCGCCTCCAGGGCGCCGCGCCACCCACAGGAGACCTCCTGCGACGCCAACCAAATCCCGGCCGCCCCTGCATCCCCTGATACGAGCAGGAGCTCATCCGATGCCACCTCGCCTCCCCGACCCGAATGGACACCAGATCCGGCCGGGCACCGCTGGATCTCGCCGCCTCCGCCATGGATTCCTCATCCCCGACCTCTTCTGCTGCTTCTGACGTCCCACCGCCGTCTTCCCGCAGCCCCAGTTTCCCTCGCCGTTCTCTGCATCGCGGCCGTCTTCCCGGAGCCCCAGTTTCCCTCGCCGTTCTCTGCATCGCGGAGTTTCCCTGTTTCTGCGTGCGAGCACGCGAGGATGACGACAAGCGCCGAGTCCTCCTTCTCCCGTTGACCGCTGCGCGAGGCCCAGCTGCCCGGCCTCCTCCTCAAGTTGGGCCTAGGCCCAATGTGAGCTCACCTCGCCGACGCCCCTCTTCTTTTTTCCTATTGTTGGGATGCCCAGAGTTGGCCCGTTTCTATTTTTTTTTCCTGCGCTGCGATTTTCTCTATTATCCAGAAAACTGCTATTTTATAGAAAAGTCCCTAGACAACATGCATATAATAACTCTCAAACCGTGCATCGGATAAAAACAAACTTAATATGAAACTTGCTTAGAATTTTGTCTAGATTCATAATTTACCATTTTCATCTATGTTTAAAATGTTTAAAATGCGGTTTGATTAAATTTGCCCCTATGCCATGTTAAAATGTTTTATTTCATAACTAAATAACCATAGCTCGGATTTAAATAATCTTTATATGTAAATGGGGTGGAAAAATGCCTAGTTTAACATGGTGTACTCACTTTGCATGTTTAACAACCCTAAAATTGTGTTTAGGGCAGAACAGTACCAAACCTAATATATGCACATGAGGAGTTTCCGGACTTGTTGTTTTGTTGTTCCGGCCTCATTTAAACTTGACTAGATAGGTAGTTTTACTTTGCTTCACCCTCTTGCCATGTTTTAACAACATTTAATATTGTTGGGTACATAAAAAAGATCAAACTAAATAACTTGAGTGTGGTGTTTCGTCAATATGCAACGGAGTTGCATATTGAGCTCCACTTAATTTGTAGGATTGTTTGTGCACTTTGCCGTGCCATGCTTCATTAAACCGGACATGCATCATACTTGTTTGTGCATCATGCCATGATTATGTGATGGTTGTTTACCATGATTGTTTGCTTCTTTCCGGTGTTGCTTCTTCGGGTTGGATCCGGTAACGTCGTGTTGTGAGGATTCATTCGACTACGTCCATTTGTCTTCTTCTTGGACTCGTTCTTCTTCCTTGCGGGATCTCAGGCAAGATGACCATACCCTCGAAATCACTTCTATCTTTCCTTGCTAGTTGCTCGCTCTTTTGCTATGCCTATGCTGCGATACCTACCACTTGCTTATCATGCCTCCCATATTGTTGAACCAAGCCTCTAACCCACCTTGTCCTAGCAAACCGTTGTTTGGCTATGTTACCGCTTTGCGCAGCCCCTCTTATAGCGTTGTTAGTTGCAGGTGAAGATTGGAGCTTGTTCCTTGTTGGAACATGGATATTTTGTTGGGATATCACAATATCTCTTATTTAATTAATGCATCTATATACTTGGTAAAGGGTGGAAGGCTCGGCCTTATGCTTGGTGTTTTGTTCCACTCTTGCCGCCCTAGTTTCCGTTATATCGGTGTTATGTTCCCGGATTCTGCGTTCCTCACGTGGTTGGGTTATAATGGGAACCCCTTGACAGTTCGCCTTGAATAAAACTCCTCCAACAAGGCCCAACCTTGGTTTTACCATTCGCCACCTAGCCTTTTTTTCCTTGGGAGTCGCACATCCCGAGGGTCATCTTTATTTTAACCCCCCGGGCCAGTGCTTGTCTAAGTGTTGGTCCAAACTAGAGCCCCTTGCAGCGCCACCTTGGGGAAACTCGAGGGCTGGTTTAGTTGTATGGATTGCTTATCCGGTGTTGCCCTGAGAACGAGATATGTGCAGCTCCTATCGGGATGTCGGCGCATCGGGTGGTCTTGCTGGACTTGTTTTACCATTGTCGAGGATGTCTTGTAACCGGGATTCCGAGTCTGATCGGGTCTTCCCGCTAGAAGGAATATCCTTCGTTGATCGTGAGAGCTTGTGATGGGCTAAGTTGGGACACCCCTGTAGGGATTTGAACTTTCAAAAGCCGTGCCCACGGTTATGGGCAGATGGGAATTTGTTAATGTCCGGTTGTAGAAAACCTGAAGTTTATCTTAATTAAAATACATCAACCGCGTGTGTAACCGTGATGGTCTCTTTCCGGCGGAGTCCGGGAAGTGAACATGGTGTTGGAGTTATGTTTGGCGTAGGTTGTTCTAGGATCACTTCTTGATCATATTTCTCGACCGCGCTTTTGCCTTCTCTTCTCGTTCTCCTTTTGCGTATGTTAGCCACCATATATGCTAGTCGCTTGCTGCTGCTCCACCTCATACCTTTTACCTTATCCATAAGCTTAAATAGTCTTGATCGCGAGGGTGTGAGATTGCTAAGTCCCCGTGACTCACAGATACTTCCAAAACCAGCTTGCGGGTGCCGATGTTACCGAGCAGGTGACGCAACCGAGCTCAAGGAGGAGCTTGATGAAGATCGTGTTCGTTTTGGTGTTCCTTTTTTCAGTTGATCAGTAGTGGAGCCCAGTTGGGACGATCGGGGGTCTGTGTAGCATTTGGGGTAGTCTTCTTTTATTTTGGTTCCGTAGTCGGACCTTGAGTGTATTTGGTTGATGTAATGATTTATTCTTGTATTGTGTGAAGTGGCGATTGTAAGCCAACTATGTATCCCTTTCCCTTTTGTATTACATGGGTTGTGTGAAGATTACCTCGCTTGCGACATTGCTTTCAATGCGGTTATGCCTCTAAGTCATGCTTCGACACGTGGGAGATATAACCGCATCGAGGGCGTGACACATGTGTCCTCGGGAGCGCTTTTCCTATTATAAGAGTTTGTTCCGGCTTGTCCTTTGCTACAAAAGGATTGGGCCACCTTGCTGCACTTTATTTACTTTTGTTACTTGTTGCTCGTTACAATCTATCTTATCACAAAACTATATGTTACCACTTATTTCAGTACTTGCAGAGAATACCTTGCTGAAAACCGCTTATCATTTCCTTTTGCTCCTCGTTGGGTTTGACACTCTTACTTATTGAAAGGACTACGATAGATCCCCTATACTTGTGGGTCATCAGGTACTTTAGGATATTCTTGACCGCTGTCCGGTGTTCCATGTCGGGATTACTTTGGTACCATCCTACCAAACTTACGGCAAGGTTAACATCAGGTCTGGTACACAACATGGCATACATGATAGACCCTATGGCCGAGGCATAGGGGATTGCACTCATCTTTTCTCTATCTTCTGCTATGGTCGGGCATTGAGCCGTGCTCAATCTCACACCTTGCAATACAGGCAAGAACCCCTTCTTGGACTGATCCACATTGAACGTTTTCAATATCTTGTCAAGTTACATGCTTTGTGAAAGACCAATGAGGCGTCTCAATCTATCTCTATAGATCTTGATGCCTAATATATAAGCAGCTTCTCCAAGGTCCTTCATTGAAAAACACTAATTAAAGTAGGCCTTTATTCTTTCCAAGAGCTCTATATCATTTCCCATCAATAGTATGTCATCCACATATAATATGAGAAATGCCACAGAGCTCCCACTCACTTTCTTGTAAACACAAGCTTCTCCATAAATGTGTGTAAACCCAAACGCTTTGATCATCTCATCAAAGCGAATGTTCCAACTCTGAGATGCTTGCACCAGCCCATAGATTGAGCGTTGGAGCTTGCATACCTTGTCAGCATTCTTAGGATCGACAAAACCTTCCGGCTGCATCATATATAATTCTTCCTTAAGGAAACCATTAAGGAATGTCGTTTTGACGTCCATTTGCCATATTTCATAATCATAGAATGCGGCAATTGCTAAGATGATTCAGACGGACTTCAGCTTCGCTACGGGTGAGAAGGTCTCATCATAGTCAACCCCTTGAACTTGTCGATAACCCTTAGCGACAAGCCGAGCTTTATAGATGGTCACATTGCCATCCGCCTCTCTCTTCGTCTTAAAGATCCATCTATTTTCTATGGCTCGCCAATCATCGGGTAAGTCAGTCAAATTCCATACTTCGTTTTCATACATGGATCCTATCTCGTATTTCATGGCTTCAAGCCATTTGTTGGAATCCGGGCCCGCCATCGCTTCTTCATAGTGGAAGGTTCACCGTTGTCTAACAACATGATTTCTAGGACAGGGTTGCCGTACCACTCTGGTGCGGAATGTGTCCTTGTGGACCTACGAAGTTCAGTAGCAACTTGATCCGAAGTTTCATGATCATTATCCTCTCTAGTCAGTGCAGGCACCATAGAAACATTTTCTTGAGTGCGCCACTTTCCGGTTCAAGAGGCAGTACCTCATCAAGTTCTACTTTCCTCCCACTTTCTTCTTTCGAGAGAAACTCTTTCTCTAGAAAGGATCCATTCTTGGCAACAAAGATCTTGCCTTCGGATCTGAGGTAGAAGGTATACACAATAGTTTCCTTAGGGTATCCTATGAAGACGCATTTTTCCGACTTGGGTTCGAGCTTTTCAGGTTGAAGTTTCTTGACATAAGCATCGCATCCCCAAACTTTTAGAAACGACAGCTTAGGTTTCTTCCCAAACCATAATTCATATGGTGTCGTCTCAATGGATTTCGACGGAGCCCTATTTAAAGTGAATGCGGCGGTCTCTAAAGCATAACCCCAAAATGGTAGCGGCAGATCGGTAAGAGACATCATAGATCGCACCATATCCAATAGAGTGCGATTACGACGTTCGGACACACCATTACGCTGAGGTGTTCCAGGTGGCGTGAGTTGTGAAACAATTCCACATTTCCTTAAGTGCGTGCCAAATTCGTGACTCAAATATTCTCCCGCACGATCTGATTGCAAGAACTTTATTTTCCTGTCATGTTGATTCTCTATCTCATTCTGAAATACCTTGAACTTTTCAAAGGTCTCAGACTTGTGTTTTATTAAGTAGACATATCCATATCTACTCAAGTCATCAGTGAGGGTGAGAACATAACGATAGCCACCGCGAGCCTCAACGCTCATTGGACCGCACACGTCAGTATGTATGATTTCCAATAAGTTGGTTGCTCGCTCCATTGTTCCGGAGACGGAGTCTTGGTCATTTTGCCCATGAGGCATCGTTCGCACATGTCAAATGATTCATAATCAAGAGACTCCAAAAGTCCATCTGCATGGAGTTTCTTCATGCGTTTGACACCAATGTGACCAAGGCGGCAGTGCCACAAGTATGTGGGACTATCATTATCAACCTTACACTTCTTGGTATTCACACTATGAATATGTGTAACATCACGTTCGAGATTAAACAAGAATAAACCATTGACCGGCGGGGCATGACCATAAAACATATCTCTCATATAAATGGAACAACCATTATTCTCGGATTTAAATGAGTAGCCATCTCGCATTAAACGAGATCCAGATAAAATGTTCATGCTCAAAGGTGGTACTAAATAATAATTATTGAGGTTTAAAACTAATCTCGTAGGTAAATGTAGAGGCAGCGTGCCGACGGCAATCACATCGACCTTGGAACCATTCCCGACGCGCATCGTCACCTCGTCCTTCGCCAGTCTCCGCTTATTCTGCAGCTCCTATTTTGAGTTACAAATATGAGCAACCGCACCGGTATCAAATACCCAGGAGCTACTACGAGCGATGGTTAGGTACACATTAATAACATGTATATCACATATACCTTTGGTATTGCCGGCCTTCTTATCTGCTAAGTACTTGGGGCAGTTCCGCTTCCAGTGATCGTTTCACTTGCAATAAAAACACTCAGTCTCAGGCTTGGGTCCATTCTTTGGCTTCTTCCCGACAGCTTGTGTGACGCCCCCGATTCAATCATACACTAATCATACACGCAAACATGTACGATCAAGATCAGGGACTCACGGGAAGATATCACAACACAACTCTACAAATAAAATAAGTCATACAAGCATCATATTACAAGCCAGGGGCCTCGAGGGCTCGAATACAAGAGCTCGATCATAGACGAGTCAGTGGAAGCAACAATATCTGAGTACAGACATAAGTTAAACAAGTTTGCTTTAAGAAGGCTAGCAAAAACTGGGATACAGATCGAAAGAGGCGCAGGCCTCCTGCCCGGGATCCTCCTAATCTACTCCTGAACATCGTCAGCGGCCTGCACGTTGTAGTAGGCACCTCCGGTGTAGTAGGAGTCGACGTCGACGGTGGCGTCTGGATCCTGGGCTCCAACATCTGGTTGCGACAACCAGGTAGCAGGGATAGGGGAAAAAGAGGGAGAAAGCAACCGTGAGTACTCATCCAAAGTACTCGCAAGCAAAGGGCTACACTACATATGTATGCATTGGTATCAACTGGAATAAGGCTATTATATGTGGACTGGACTGCAGAAAGCCGGAATAAGAGGGGGATAGCTAGTCCTTTCGAAGACTACGCTTCTGGCAGCCTCCGTCTTGCAGCATGTAGAAGAGAGTAGACTGAAGACCTCCAAGTAGCATCGTATAGCATAATCCTAACCGATGATCCTCCCCTCGTCGCCCTGTGAGAGAGCGATCACCGGTTGTATCTGGCACTTGGAAGGGTGTGTTTTATTAAGTATCCGGTTCTAGTTGTCATAAGGTCAAGGTACAGCTCCAAATCTCCTGTTACCGAAGATCACGGCTATTCGAATAGATTAACTTCCCTGCAGGGGTGCACCACATTCCCCACCACGCTCGATCCCATTTGGCCGGACACACTTTCCTGGGTCATGCCCGGCCTCGGAAGATCAAACACATCGCAGCCCTACCTAGGCACAACAGAGAGGTCAGCACGCCGGTCTAAACCTAAGCGCACAGGGGTCTGGGCCCATCGCCCTTAGCACACCTGCATGTTGCGTACGCGATCGGAAGCAGACCTAGCCTAGTGGCTTTCCAGTCCAATCCGGCGCGCGCCACTCAGTCGCTGACGTCACGAAGGCTTCGGCTGATACCACGACGCCGGGATACCCATAACTACTCCCACGTAGATGGTTAGTGCGTATAAGCCAGATGGCCAGACTCAGATCAAATACCCAGATCTCGTTAAGCGTGTTAAGTATCCACGAACACCGACCAGGGCCAGGCCCACCTCTCTCCTAGGTGGTCTGAACCTGCCCTGTCGCTCCGCCACAAAGTAACAGTCGGGGGCCGTCGGGAACCCAGGCCCACCACTACCTGGATGGAACCACCTGCCCCTTCAGCCCCCATCTCCGAACAGTACCACAGGTAATGTAACCGTGTAAAGTATATAGTATATGCCCGTGATCACCTCCCGAAGTGATCACGGCCCAGTAGTATAGCATGGCAGACGGACAAGAGTGTAGGGCCACTGATGGAACACTAGCATCATATACTAGGCATGTAGGATTGCAGCTAAAGGTAACAACAGTAATAACAAGGACAGGCTATGCATCAGGATAGGAATAATGGAAAGCAGTATCATGCTACACTACTCTAATGCAAGCAGTATAGAAGAGAGTAGGCGATATCTGGTGATCAAGGGGGGGGGGCTTGCCTGGTTGCTCTGGCAAGAGAGATGGGTCGTCAACACCGTAGTCGTACTGGATAGAAGCGGCGTCGGTCTCGGTGTCTATCGAGAGAAGAGGGGGGAGAAACAATAAATATTTAAGCAAGCATATGGATAGTGATGCATGACATGACAAGTATCGGTGCTAGGGGTGCCCTAACGCAGTATGAGATGATACCGGTGAAGGGGGGAAACATCCGGGAAAGTATCCCCAGTGTTTCGCGTTTTCGGGCAGAGGAGCTGGAGGGGGAAAGTTGCAAGTTTGCTATGCTAGGGATGCGTGACGGACGAACGGGCTGCGTATCCGGGTTCGTCTCGTTGTTCTGAGCAACTTTCATGTTGAAATTATTTTAATCCGAGTTACCGATTAAAAGATATGATTTTGTAAAGATTTTATTAATTTCTGGAATCTAATTAATTATTTAATTAATTCGAAAATGAATTAATAACATCAGCATGATGTCATGCTGACGTCAGCAGTCAACAGAGTTGACTGGTCAACCTGACCAGTGGGTCCCACTGGTCAGTGACACATTTTAATTAAACAGATTAATTAAACTAATCAAAATTAATTAAGGGGGTGGGCCCCACTGTCATACTAGTTAATTAACTAATTAACAGTAGTTGATTAAGTTAATTAAACATTAGGTTAATTAATCTTAATTGGTTAATTTAATCATAATTAATTAGGTTAATTAATTAGTTAATTAATCAATCAATTAATTAATTATTTTTATTATGTATTTATTATTATTTTTAATATTATTTTTTAAAACGTTCTGGGGCCGGGGCCCCCTTGTCATAGGCCCCTGGGGGCCTAGCGGGTCGGGCGTGCTACTGGCGCGGTTGCTGGGGCGAAGCCCCGTGAGCGTGCGGGCGCCCGTAAGGGAAGGGCCGGCCAGCTCCGGCGAGCGGCGGGACCGGGCCGACCACGCGACAGGGGGAAGAGGCCACGGGCGCGACCATGGCCAGCCAGGCGAGAGGGGGAGGGCGAGCGGGCGCGACCTGGGCGTCACGGGGAGGCCGGAGGTGGCGATGCGGGGCGAGGGGGCGAGGCCGGGCGAGCGGTGGCCGGGCGTAGGCGGCTCCCGGGGCAACGCTCGCGGCTGGTGAGCGGAGCAACGGCGACGGCGGCAGTGGAGCTCGGTAGCGGTTGGCGTGGGCGGCTCCGAGGCGGGCGGGCGCGGCGATAGGCGCGACGGGGCGCGCGAGCTAGCAGGCAGGGGCGAGCGTGCGCGAGCGGAGGGCTGCGGCGACGAACACGAGCGCGCGCAAGTGAGGGAGAGAGGGAGCGAGGCTCACGGCGGTGAGTAGGGCACGGGGCAGCGGGGCTCGTGGGGGAAGATGGGGACGACGGCGACGTGGAGGTGGCGTTCCGGCGAGTCGGCGACGCGGGCTCGTGGAGGCCGTTCGGGGAGGAGGACGAGGTCGGCCGCGCGACGGGGAGACGAGCGGCTGCGGCGAGGGACGTCTCCGGCGTCGTCGTCGAGCGGCGGGGCCATGGCGCGCAACGGCATCGGGAGGGGTCGGGGGCGTCGGTTGCCCCCGATCCAAATCCGTTCGTGGGGGGGGGGGAGGAGCGAGGGGATTGGGGTTTCGTCCCCGATCCAGATTGGATCGGGACGGGGAGAGGGAGTTGGGCGAGTGGGGGGTTAGGGTTACGGGGGGTGGGGAGTTAGTAGGGGAGGTGGACCGGGGTGGGCCGGCCCGTTCGAACGGCTGAGGCCAGCTGGGCCACTTGGCCCAGCGGGAGGGGGCCTGTTTTCTTTCTTTTTTTGTATTTGTTTTGTCTTCTGTTTTTATTCTTTTATTTATTTTCTATTACTTTTAGTTTCACTTTTATTTTAGATTTATGACCTATAAAAGTAGTCCCTAATTTGGTCTAAATAATTATACTACGTCGACATAAGTTTGGGCAACTAGATAGGATAGTTAATAATTTATTAATTGTAAAAAGCATTTGATTAATTGTGTTGCTACTATTTTATTTACTTTAGGAATCAAACACTTTCAAAGAGGTTGGTTTCTTCACCAATATTACTTATACATTATTTGGCTCACTCTAAACATTTTAGTTTTATTATTTGAAAATTTTTATGGTTTGCTTGATTTTGAATTTGAATTTGAATCGGTTTCGAACTAACGCGAGATTAGCAACAGTAACGGAGGTGACGTGGCATCATTATCGTGGAATAACTGTAGCATGATTACCCGGGCGTCACAATTCTCCTCCACTACAAGAAATCTCGTACCGAGATTTAGGAGCGGTTATAAGGGTAAGGGATCTGGTTACGAAATTCTAAAGATTCTTCTCGGTCATAGTTGCTCTCCTCGAAGAGGTCGATCCATTACATTGATGTCTTCGGTCCTCTGCTTCAGGTCATCATGATGAAGTCATCGTCCTTCCTTCAGGACCTTCATTGAACTTACGAAGGGTGAGAAGGGAAAACTGTATATGGATGGATTCTAACAAGATCGAGCATCAGACGGTTAACCCAGGGAAGAAGCATAAGTTTCTCTCGATTTGAAACTTAAGAAGATATCGAGAGCAAAGTAAGAAGGTACCATGAGAAGTTTCAAACGGATAGGCAATCGTTCAATGCCTAATCAGAAGGTGAAAGGGTTTCAGGGCAACGAGAGTAGGTATTGCGCCTCATACCAGAATAGATCACTAGACAGGTGGTCCGTGAATTACATACGAAGTCGAGCATGAGGAACAACCTTGGGAACAGGTGGTGTATAGGAGAGTCAGGTTTCGATCCTGTGGAACTGTGGGTTATGGGCCCACCATGTGGGATAAAAGTAGGAGGGGTGACATCTTGCATGGTCACGATAGCAAGGCATGTCAGAGGCTAGTCTGTCAGTTATGTCGGCAACAACATCGATACCAAGGGCGAGGGACAAAGAGAACCATTTTCCTGCTCGTTGAACGAGGCGGACCAATAGGCAAAGTTCTCGTCCATCGGTGGTTACCGGGATGCTATCAACAATGGTAACAGGGTCTTACTGACAGAGTTGTACAACGAGGTGCTTACCAAGCAGGGAATTATCACAGCTCAGTTAAATCAGATTACAAGAAAGCTTAACAAGACAATGGAAAGGAAAATGTGATTATCAGGTTTAACAGAAGAATGGAAAGGAAAATGTGCTTTAAACACATAATTCAGGGATATATCCTTCCCAAGGACAAGCAGAGCAGGATATCCGTGGCAGGATATCATGTAGAAAACCCTTTAAGTAAGGGGAGAGAAATCTCATGACATTACCCATACAACGGTGTTTGGATAATGGTTAAAGGGAATTTAGCATTTTGAAGATCAAAGTACCAACGACATGCTTCGAGATAGCATTGACATGGCCCCCAAGCAAAGGTCGAACTTTGGATACACCAGCATCCATCAGGATCAACTTATAGAATAAGCCTTACAATTTCCTAATGGAAGAATGGCTAACCTTGCTAAAAAGGGGACTATAACAATAGGTCCTCCGGCCAGGTGTGCTAGGCATGACACCATCTTACCGGGTCAAAGACTAATGTTATAACTCCTGGAATTATGTTCCAACCATCATGTCTGACCGAGATTCATATCTGATTGGTGACATGATACCTCAGACTCAGGATGTCTGAGAAGAAAAGGTGCAACACAAATTGACGAGAAGACATCGTAAGATTCTCGGGAAATGAACAATGGAAGCGGGTTCTGAAACAAGAGTTCATTAGTAAACCAAGGAGAGGATGAGGGGGTGGCTGATAGGCTCAGCAACAAATCATCGAGGTTTCCAAAGAATTGATTTCCACAATTATGTGAACAAGGAAATATCATTTGTCGGATTAAATGATATAATGATGTATGCCCTAGGGAAACATACACAACTGATCAATGATAGAAGGGTGCACCCAGGAATCTGGACTAGGTAGCACGATCAATGTTCGAATGATGATTCAATAAGCAATAGACTTGGAATGAAACTATAGACCAATAACTTCAAAGCAATAGGGTTGCTAGAAGTTTAGAATTTGCACAACACAGACCATTAGTCGGTATTCCGGTTAGAAATAATACGGAGACCAAGAAATGAACGCAAAAGGCGAGAGATATTACTATATCAAGAATTCTCAAGAGGTGGTAAAATTACCACGACATTCTTGACATAAAAGGTGGTAACATTCCAAGGTAAAGAAGAACAAATGCTGGATAGCAAGGATCTCAAGGTATAACTCAAAACACGAACAAGTTTGTGTTGAACGGAAGGCCATAAAGTGGTAAAAGATATCTCAAAACATCGGGGGCAAGGATGGTATTTCTCATCATGGACTCAATTGATATCCTGGAAGAGCTCATAAGGTTGATGATGATCACGACACATTTGTCGAGAGATTTCATGAGGAGGTAATCGATCAGCGATGACAACAAGTCAAAGGAATGATGAAGCGGAAGGTTATTAGAACCATGGGTAGGACACAAACTTGAAATCAAGCTTGTTGTTCAAGGTGAATAGATATGAAGAGGAAGATCGACGTAAGCTTAGCTCATCATCGAAAGTTGTGCTCCGGGATTAAGGACCAAGTAGCACAGTTGAAATCAGCACGATAATGATATAGCCAATCAGGCTAGGAATGACTTGAAGGATTATTAAACTCGTAAGCAACGAGCTTTACTTAGAGTTATTTAATCGTAGTGCGGAATCAATTCACTTGTCGGTGTTCTCGAGTTACTAATAACTCAGAACCCGGGGAAAATCTAAAGACGGCGAGAAGCAATACTAGATGAAGACTCATAGGAAGCAACACAGTTCCTTGATATTCTCGAGATACCAGGGGGTAATACTCGATGACAAATCAAAGTAGAGGTTGGACTAGGTTATTGCTCTCCAAAAGACAAGTGCTTGAACTTGTCCGAGAAATTGGATCAAGGAAGAACAATCTGGTCGGAAACCATGATTGCAAAAGACCAAATCCCAGATATAAGATGAAATTATATCAAGGGAATAATTATTGTTACGAGAAGCTTCCATGACAAGATCTACATCGTGTCCATGGGCATGAACACAAAGTTCAAGGTCGACTCCCACTTCTCCAATGCATAACCTATCATTCACTTTTCGCTTGATAAAGGTATTAATGTTGAAAGTTTTACCTGGTGAAATACCAGATGAGTATGACTGGTGAAAACTTCCGAGTTCACACATATAAAGGAAGGCATCGGATCAACCCATAGGGTTTCATGGAATCATATACCACAACCTTCAAGAGTAGATATCACCAGCTCGAAAACAGAGCATGGTTGGCAAAAGGAGAGGATACAATTTACCAAAGGCATTATGTATCGGAAAAAGAACTCACAAGAATTTTGGTTGTGAAGGACATTGTCGGATAATAACCCGGCAATGGGTATGGCGGTCCACAACGGGGCTGATGTGAGTATCGATACTCAATTAAAGGAAGAAGGAATACCAAGGCATCGGATTATGGAAACAACTGACTAATTCAAAGCTTAATGCAAAGAAATTTTATGATTTCCAAATCTAAGGATCAGAAGCAAATGCTCTGATTAAGGATGGATAAGTTGAGAAAGTTTAAGGGTAAAGTCAACAACAATTTGATTGGTCGAGATTCAACTCATGTTTAAAATGACGTCTGAGCCGGAAGGATGAATTCTAGGATCTGGTTGAGGAGTGCGAGCATTCGCAACAAATTGAATCAACGGACTCAAAATGAAATGACGAGGGATTCCAATAAGATTTCGGGATTTATGGTATTTACCATAACGCAAGCAAGTAAGAATTTCAAGAGAAATAAGCTGCTAAGGATTTTCGGAATATCAAAAATTATTTCGAATAACTTAGTGAAACACATAAACAACTGGGGATGGGCGGATACTCGGTAAGTGCAAGGAATTATCCGTTGAGGTGTTCATGTGGGTAATGAACTGCAAGGCAGTAGGCACAAAGTATGCTCGGAACAATAGAGTGAATTTCCGTGGTACCTTGTAATAACAAGAGCAATGGGATTGAAAGGACAAGTGTATGTAGTTATCCACAATAATATAACAGTGGTGGAGAATTTGCAAAGGCGGTGGGCACAAGTGTCTCGAGAGAACATCGGAGATTATCTTCGAAATCTTCTGGTGAAGCAGTCGATCATCTGTAATGAAGGGGCTCTCCGGGAGAAAGTATTTACGAGAACCTAGAGTTAGAGTTAGCAAAACCATTTAACCCGAATAGAAGAGAGATCAGGGTCCCAGAGTAAGCCGCACAGCCATGTTAGTAAAAGTTTTTCAATGACTAGACTCGACTTCGGCCAAGGAGTTGGAAAGGGGGATTCCTACAGGCAGTTGGCTCTGATACCAACTTGTGACGCCCCCGATTCAATCGTACACTAATCATACACGCAAACGTGTATGATCAAGATCAGAGACTCACGGGAAGATATCACAACACAACTCTACAAATAAAATAAGTCATACAAGCATCATATTACAAGCCAGGGGCCTCGAGGGCTCGAATACAAGAGCTCGATCATAGACGAGTCAGCGGAAGCAACAATATCCAAGTACAGACATAAGTTAAACAAGTTTGCCTTAAGAAGGCTAGCACAAACTGGGATACAGATCGAAAGAGGCGCAGGCCTCCTGCCTGGGATCCTCCTAATCTACCCCTGAACGTCGTCAGCGGCCTGCACGTTGTAGTAGGCACCTCCGGTGTAGTAGGAGTCGACGTCGACGGTGGCGTCTGGATCCTGGGCTCCAACATCTGGTTGCGACAACCAGGTAGCAGGGATAGGGGAAAAGGAGGGAGAAAGCAACCGTGAGTACTCATCCAAAGTACTCGCAAGCAAAGGGCTACACTACATATATATGCATTGGTATCAACTGGAATAAGGCTATTTTATGTGGACTGGACTGCAGAAAGCCGAAATAAGAGGGGGATAGCTAGTCCTTTTGAAGACTACGCTTCTGGCAGCCTCCGTCTTGCAGCATGTAGAAGAGAGTAGACTGAAGACCTCCAAGTAGCATCGTATAGCATAATCCTAACCGATGATCCTCCCCTCGTCGCCCTGTGAGAGAGCGATCACCGGTTGTATCTGGCACTTGGAAGGGTGTGTTTTATTAAGTATCCGGTTCTAGTTGTCATAAGGTCAAGGTACAACTCCAAATCTTCCTGTTACCGAAGATCACGGCTATTCAAATAGATTAACTTCCCTGCAGGGGTGCACCACATTCCCCAACACGCTCGATCCCATTTGGCCGGACACACTTTCCTCGGTCATGCCCGGCCTCGGAAGATCAACACGTCGCAGCCCTACCTAGGCACAACAGAGAGGTCAGCACGCCGGTCTAAACCTAAGCGCACAGGGGTCTGGGCCCATCGCCCTTAGCACACCTGCACGTTGCGTACGCGGCCGGAAGCAGACCTAGCCTAGTGGCTTTCCAGTCCAATCCGGCGCGCGCCACTCAGTCGCTGACGTCACGAAGGCTTCGGCTGATACCACGATGCCGGGATACCCATAACTACTCCCACGTAGATGGTTAGTGCGTATAAGACAGATGGCCAGACTCAGATCAAATACCCAGATCTCGTTAAGCGTGTTAAGTATCCACGAACACCGACCAGGGCCAGGCCCACCTCTCTCCTAGGTGGTCTGAACCTGCCCTGTCGCTCCGCCACAAAGTAACAGTCGGGGGCCGTCGGGAACCCAGGCCCACCACTACCTGGATGGAACCACCTGCCCCTTCAGCCCCCATCTCCGAACAGTACCACAGGTAATGTAACCGTGTAAAGTATATAGTATATGCCCGTGATCACCTCCCGAAGTGATCACGGCCCAGTAGTATAGCATGGCAGACGGACAAGAGTGTAGGGCCACTGATGGAACACTAGCATCCTATACTAGGCATGTAGGATTGCAGGTAAAGGTAACAACAGTAATAACAAGGACAGGCTATGCATCAGGATAGGAATAACGGAAAGCAGTATCATGCTACACTACTCTAATGCAAGCAGTATAGAAGAGAGTAGGCGATATCTGGTGATCAAGGGGGGGGGCTTGCCTGGTTGCTCTGGCAAGAGAGATGGGTCGTCAACACCGTAGTCGTACTGGATAGCAGCGGCATCGGTCTCGGTGTCTATCGAGAGAAGAGGGGGGAGAAACAATAAATATTTAAGCAAGCATATGGATAGTGATGCATGACATGACAAGTATCGGTGCTAGGGGTGCCCTAACGCAGTATGAGGTGATACCGGTGAAGGGGGGAAACATCCGGGAAAGTATCCCCGGTGTTTCGCGTTTTCGGGCAGAGGAGCTGGAGGGGGAAATTTGCAAGTTTGCTATGCTAGGGATGCGTGACGGACGAACGGGCTGCGTATCCGGGTTCGTCTCGTCGTTCTGAGCAACTTTCATGTTGAAATTATTTTAATCCGAGTTATGGATTAAAAGATATGATTTTGTAAAGATTTTATTAATTTCTGGAATCTAATTAATTATTTAATTAATTCGAAAATGAATTAATGACATCAGCATGATGTCATGCTAACGTCAGCAGTCAACAGAGTTGACTGGTCAACCTGACCAGTGGGTCCCACTGGTCAGTGACACATTTTAATTAAACAGATTAATTAAACTAATCAAAATTAATTAAGAGGGTGGGCCCCACTGTCATACTAGTTAATTAACTAATTAACAGTAGTTGATTAGGTTAATCAAACATTAGGTTAATTAATCTTAATTGGTTAATTTAATCATAATTAATTAGGTTAATTAATTAGTTAATTAATCAATTAATTAATTAATTATTTTTATTATGTATTTATTATTATTTTTTAATATTATTTTTTTAAACGTTCTGGGGCCGGGGCCCCCTTGTCATAGGCCCCTGGGGGCCTAGCGGGTCGGGCGTGCTACGGGCGCGGTTGCTGGGGCGAAGCCCCGTGAGCGTGCGGGCGCCCGTAAGGGAAGGCCCGGCCAGCTCCGGCGAGCGGCGGGGCCGGGCCGACCACGCGATAGGGGGAAGAGGCCATGGGCGCGACCATGGCCAGCCAGGCGAGAGGGGGGGCGAGCGGGCGCGACCTGGGCGTCACGGGGAGGCCGGAGGTGGCGATGCGGGGCGAGGGGGCGAGGCCAGGTGAGCGATGGTCGGGCATAGGCGGCCCCCGGGGCAGCGCTCGCGGCTGGTGAGCAGAGCAACGGCGACGACGGCAGTGGAGCTCGGTAGCGGTTGGCGTGGGCGGCTCCGAGGCGGGCGGGCGCGGCGATAGGCGCAACGGGGCGCGCGAGCTAGCAGGCAGGGGCGAGCGTGCGCGAGCGGAGGGCTGCGGCGACGAACACGAGCGCGCTCAAGTGAGGAAGAGAGGGAGCGAGGCTCACGGCGGTGAGTAGGGCACGGGGCAGCGGGGCTCGTGGGGGAAGATGGGGACGACGGCAACGTGGAGGTGGCGTTCCGGCGAGTCGGCGACGCGGGCTCGTGGAGGCCGTTCGGGGAGGAGGACGAGGTCGGCCGCGCGACGGGGAGACGAGCGGCTGCGGCGAGGGACGTCTCCGGCGTCGTCGTCGAGCGGCGGGGCCATGGCGCGCAACGGCATCGGGAGGGGTCGGGGGCGTCGGTTGCCCCCGATCCAAATCCGTTCGTGGGGGGGGAGGAAGGAGCGAGGGGAGTGGGGTTTCGTCCCCGATCCAGATTGGATCGGGACGGGAAGAGGGAGTGGGGCGAGTGGGGGGTTAGGGTTACGGGGGGTGGGGAGTTAGTAGGGGAGGTGGACCGGGGTGGGCCGGCCCGTTCGAACGGCTGAGGCCAGCTGGGCCACTTGGCCCAGCGGGAGGGGGGGCCTGTTTTCTTTCTTTTTTTGTATTTGTTTTGTCTTCTGTTTTTATTCTTTTATTTATTTTCTATTACTTTTAGTTTCACTTTTATTTTAGATTTATGACCTATAAAAGTAGTCCCTAATTTGGTCTAAATAATTATACTACGGCCACATAAGTTTGGGCAACTAGATAGGGTAGTTAATAATTTATTAATTGTAAAAAGCATTTGATTAATTGTTTTGCTACTATTTTATTTACTTTAGGAATCAAACACTTTCAAAGAGGTTGGTTTCTTCACCAATATTACTTATACATTATTTGGCTCACTCCGAACATTTTAGTTTTATTATTTGAAATTTTTTATGGTTTGCTTGATTTTGAATTTGAATTTGAATCGGTTTCGAACTAACGCGAGATTAGCAACAGTAACGGAGGTGACGTGGCATCATTATCGTGGAATTACTGTAGCATGATTACCCGGGCGTCACAGCTTGCTTACCGGGCGTGGCAACTCCCTTGCCGTCCTTTTGAAGTTCTTTTTACCCTTGCCTTTCTTGAACTTAGTGGTTTTATTCACCATCAACACTTGATGTTCCTTTTTGATCTCCACCTCCGCTGATTTTAGCATTGAATATACATCAGGAATGGTCTTTTCCATCCCCTGCATATTGAAGTCCATCACAAAGCTCTTGTAGCTAGGTGGAAGCGACTGGAGGATTCTGTCAACGACCGTGCCATCCGGGATATTGACTCTCAGCTGAGACAACTGGTTGTGCAACCCAGACATTTTGAGTATGTGCTCGCTGACAGAACTATTCTCTTCCATCTTACAACTGTAGAACTTGTCGGAGATTTCATATCTCTCGACTCGGGCATGAGCTTGGAAAACCATTTTCAGCTCATGGAACATCTCATATGCTCTGTGCTGCTCAAAACGCTTTTGGAGCCCCGGTTCTAAGCTGTAAAGCATGTGGCACTGAACCAGGGAGTAATCATCACTACGCGACTGCCAGGCATTCATAACATCTTGAGTTGCTGGGAAAATGGGCGCTTCACCTAGCGGTGCTTCAAGGACATATGCTTTCTGTTGGGGAACGTAGTAATTTCAAAAAAATTCCTATGCACACGTAAGATCATGGTGATGCATAGCAACGAGGGGGAGAGTCTGATCTACGTACCCTTGTAGATCGCAACGGAAGCGTTGACACAACGTAGAGGAAGTAGTCATACGTCTTCTTCCCGATCCGACCGATCCAAGCACCGTTACTCCGGCACCTCCAAGTTATTAGCACATGTACAGCTCGATGACGATCCCCGGGCTCCGATCCAGCAAAGCTTCGGGGAGGAGTTCCGTCAGCACGACGGCGTGGTGACGATCTTGATGTTCTACCGACGCAGGGCTTCGCTTAAGCACTACAACGATATGATCGAGGTGGAATATGGTGGCAGGGGGCACCGCACACGGCTAAGGAACGATCTCAATAATCAACTTGTGTGTCATGGGGTGCCCCCTGCCTCCGTATATAAAGGAGCAAGGGGGAGGGGGCGGCCGGCCTAGGAGGAGGCGCGCCAAGGGGAGTCCTACTCCCACCGGGAGTAGGACTCCCTCCTTCCTTGTTGGAGTAGGAGAAGGGGAAAGAGGGGGAGAGGAATAAGGAAAAGGGGGCTGCGCCCCTTGTCCAATTCGGACCAGAGGGGGGGCGCAGGCCTCCTTCCTTTTGGCCTCTCTCCTCTATTCCCATATGGCCCAATAAGGCCCATATACTCCCCGGCGAATTCCCGTAACTCTCCGGTACTCCGAAAAATAACCAAATCACTCGGAACCTTTCCGAAGTCCGAATATAGTCGTCCAATATATCGATCTTTACGTCTCGACCATTTCGAGACTCCTTGTCATGTCCCCGATCTCATCCGGGACTCCGAACTCCTTCGGTACATCAAAACTCATAAACTCATAATATAACTGTCATCGAAACCTTAAACGTGCGGACCCTACGGTTCGAGAACAATGTAGACATGACCGAGACACGTCTCCGGTCAATAACCAATAGCGGGACCTGGATGCCCATATTGGCTCCTATATATTCTACGAAGATCTTTATCGGTCAGACCGCATAACAACATACGTTGTTCCCTTTGTCATCGGTATGTTACTTGCCCGAGATTCGATCGTCGGTATCCAATACCTAGTTCAATCTCGTTACTGGCAAGTCTCTTTACTCATTCTGTAATACATCATCCCGCAACTAACTCATTAGTTGCAATGCTTGCAAGGCTTATGTGATGTGCATTACCGAGAGGGCCCAGAGATACCTCTTCGATAATCGGAGTGACAAATCCTAATATTGAAATACGCCAACCCAACATCTACCTTTGGAGACACCTGTAATGCTCCTTTATAATCACCCAGTTACGTTGTGGCGTTTGGTAGCACCCAAAGTGTTCCTCCGGTAAACGGGAGTTGCATAATCTCATAGTCATAGGAACATGTATAAGTCATGAAGAAAGCAATAGCAACATACTAAACGATCGGGTGCTAAGCTAAGGGAATGGGTCATGTCAATCAGATCATTCAACCAATGATGTGACCTCGTTAATCAAATAACAAAACTTTGTTCATGGTTAGGAAACATAACCATCTTTGATTAACGAGCTAGTCAAGTAGAGGCATACTAGTGACACTAAGTTTGTCTATGTATTCACACATGTATTATGTTTCCGGCTAATACAATTCTAGCATGAATAATAAACATTTATCATGATATAAGGAAATAAATAATAACTTTATTATTGCCTCTAGGGCATATTTCCTTCACTTTCTGCTACCTCTTGAGCACTGCGTTGGTTTTCCCCGAAGAGAAAGGGATGATGCAGCAAAGTAGCGTAAGTACTTCCCTCAGTTTTTGAGAACCAAGGTATGAATCCAGTAGGAGGCTACGCGCGAGTCCCTCGTACCTACACAAAACAAATAAATTCTCACAACCAACGCAAATAGGGGTTGTCAATCCCTATAAGGCCACTTACGAGAGTGAGATCTGATAGATATGATAAGATAATATTTTTGGTATCTTTATGATAAAGATGCAAAGTAAAATAAAAGCAAAGTAAATAGCAAAGGAAATAACTAAGTAGTAGGAGATTAATATGATAAAGATAGACCCCGGGGCCATAGGTTTCACTAGTGGCTTCTCTCGAGAGCATAAGTATTCTACGGTGGGTGAACAAATTACTGTTGAGCAATTGACAGAATTGAGCATAGTTATGAGAATATCTAGGTATGATCATGTATATAGGCATCACGTCCGAGACAAGTAGACCAACTCATGCCTGCATCTACTACTATTACTCCACTCATCGACCGCTATCCAGCATGCATCTAGAGTATTAAGTTAAAAATAGAGTAACGCCTTAAGCAAGATGACATGATGTAGAGGGATAGACTCATGCAATATGAATAAAACCCCATCTTGTTATCCTCGATGGCAACAATACAATACGTGCCTTGCTGCCCCTACTGTCACTGGGAAAGGACACCGCAAGATTGAACCCAAAGCTAAGCACTTCTCCCATTGCAAGAAAGATCAATCTAGTAGGCCAAACCAAACTGATAATTCGAAGAGACTTGCAAAGATAACCAATCATACATAAAAGGTAGGGGGTCCTGAACTGTGCGTCTAGGCGGATGGTAACAGGAGGTAGGGGACACGATGTTTTACCCAGGTTCGGGCCCTCTTGATGGAGTTAAAACCCTACGTCCCGCTTGATTAATATTGATGATATGGGTAGTACAAGAGTAGATCTACCACGAGACCAGAGAGGCTAAACCCTAGAAGCTAGCCTATGGTATGATTGTTGTTCGTCCTATGGGCTAAAATCCTCCGGTTTATATAGACACCAGAGAGGGCTAGGGTTACACAGAGTCGGTTACAATGGTAGGAGATCTACATATACGTATCGCCAAGCTTGCCTTCCATGCCAAGGAAAGTCCCTTCCGTACACGGGACGAAGTCTTCAATCTTGTATCTTCATAGTCCAGGAGTCCGGCCGAAGGTATAGTCTGGCTATCCGGACACCCCCTAATCTAGGACTCCCTCAGTAGCCCCTGAACCAGGCTTCAATGACGACGAGTCCGGCGCGCAGATTGTCTTCGGCATTGCAAGGCGGGTTCCTCCTCCAAGTACTTCATAGAAGATTTTGAACACAAAGGTAGTGTCCGGCTCTGCAAAATAAGTTTCCACATATTGCCATAGAGAGAATAATATTTACACAAATCTAATCTGCTGACGTATTCCGTAGCGTGACATCACACTACGGCCAAGTCTTTATTCGAATCGTTTTACTGTCCCACCTCAGCGCGTTTAGCGAGGCGGTTTCCTTGGCACGTCTTGTTAAAGCAGAGATCGTGTCCCCTTATTCCGGGATTCTCATCAATACGGGTGTGGGTAACCCAACCGCGCCATTGACTACGGCGCTTGGGAGATAAGCAAGTTTTACCAGGCTGGTGGGGGCGCATAGTCGCGTCCATCCATATAAGGGGATATGGATCCGCCTTTTCATCCACGCCTTGTTCCTCCTTTGCCTATCCATTTCCATGCACTCGAGCTCCAGCGCCCAAGTCCACACACCCCACTTCAACCTTCTCTAGCCATGTCCGGAGCGGGAGGCAAGTGGATGGTCTCCTCCGTCACGGAGGGACACATCAAGAAACTGAGGAAGGTCGGATACCTGTCTAACGACATTGCGCACCGGCTTCCCGAAGAGGGGCGGCTCATCCCCACCCCTAGGCCCCATGAGAGGGTGGTGTTCCTCCCCCATTTCCTCCGCGGACTGGGCTTCCCTCTCCACCCATTTGTTCGGGGGCTCATGTTCTACTATGGCCTGGATTTCCATGACCTGGCCCCGAACTTTGTCCTCAATATCTCGGCATTTATCGTCGTGTGCAAGGCTTTCTTCTGCATCCGCCCTCATTTCGGCCTATGGCTCAAGACTTTCAATGTCAAGCCGAAGGTGGTGCACGGCACCCAGGCAGAGTGCGGAGGCACCATGGTGGGCAAGATACCCAACGTCCTATGGCTCGAGGGCTCCTTCATGGAGTCCCTAAAGGGGTGGCAATCGGGGTGGTTTTACATCACCGAGCCGCGCGACCCTGAATGGGTCGCAGCCCCCGAGTTCTGATCCGGACCCCCTACACGGCTCACCTCCTGGAAAGAGACGGGCTTGTCGTGGGGTAAAGAAGGAGAGCTGACTGGACTCCAAACATGCGTCCAAACCCTGGCGGACAAGAAGCTCAAACTTGTCAACGTAGTCCAGGTTATGCTCATCCGCTGGATCCTCCCGTGTCAACAACGGGCTTTCAACCTGTGGGAGTTTGACCCGGCGTAGCACCGAACTCTGAGCAGGCTCTTCGACACGACGTACGAAGATGCTCGGAAGGTGCTTTTCAAGGGCGCCGAGGCCCCCGCATCCGCTACCGAGGATCGCGGATTCAGCACGCAGCGTCGCGCTTGTGCGGTAAGCTGCTTTTACCTTTTACAGGGTATTAGTTTTTCATAGTTTGACTCCATGCGAGATCTAAGCTCCCTTACCTTTGACAGGATTGGCAGGAGACGTCCGGACAAATCAACTGTCCGGCTCCTTTGCCCGAAGGCCCAGTGGACGTTCGCTTGGTGAAGCTGCTGGTTCTGGCAGCCTATGTGGTGCCAGAGAAGAAGGCCAAGAAGAAGGCCACGGGGACTCGAAAGAGTGCCCGGCGCCAGGAGGTGTCGGATTCATCATCCGACGACTCCAAGGCGCACTCCTCCCGTGAAGACGAGGAGGAGGAAGAAGAGAACTCTCCCCCTCCAGCGGAGGGAGGGAAGAAAAGGAAGGCCGCCCCAACTGGGGAGGCCGAAGGGTCCAAGAAGGGGAAGACCCCTCCTCGGGACTACTCCACCAACGCCGACGATGGCGAAGAGGAGTGGCCGCACAGGGCCAAGCCCTTGGCGAGATCGTAAGTATTCAGACACCAGAGCAATTCATAGTGTTCCTTTCTTGCACAGCTCCTCCTTACGCCGAATATGATTGTGCAGTCCGCCCAAGGTCGGGCTTGACGAGTCATCGAGCGGCTCCCTGGATTCGTCGGATGTGAATTCTCTTCCGATGACTTCCTCCCCCCACCCTACGGATGGCGCCGAGGTGGCGTCCCGACAGGTTCCAAGCCAGGAGGAGGTGGTCCTGGAGGCACCGCAAGGCAACCTCCGGACTCCAGGCATAAAGGGGATAGAACCCCCAAGGGCTCCAAGTCCGGCCTTGAGCTGGACACTGCGCCGGAACCTTCAACGGTTCCGGACTCCGGTAAGCAGCCTCCTTCCAAGAGGAGCAAGCCTACCGAGCCGGTGACCTCCGTCCAACCGGAGGCACCGGACAGTTTGCTGGAGACGCTTAACGGCGCCTCCATCAATGAGGATCACCGCACTATTATGAGTGAGGTGATCCAGAAGGTTCAGTCCGCCAAGAGCGGACTGACTGAAGCCTGTGCCAGCCTTCTAACAGGCTTTGAGGTAAGTAAAGAATATGTAAAAATATTACCGCATAGACAGTAGCCCCTGATGCTCTGTTCGGCGTTCGGAAAGAAAAGCCGAATAGAGGATCTAATAACATTCGCAGGAGTCTAACATAATCAAGTCAATATGCGTATGCAGGCTTCGCTGCTGGCCTCCGCCGCACTGACTGCGGAGGTGGATACACTGAAGCAAAACCTTGCGCGGTCCGAGAACGAGCTCGGCCATGCCAAGAGGCAACTCGAGGAGAAGGAAGGTAAGTAATACCTTGCGCAAGTATATAGAGAAGATGTGGTTGCAAAAAAGGACAGGATCAACGTGCTATTATAGGGGCCACGACCGAGGTGGCAACCCTTAAGAAAGCGCTGTCCGAGGCCGAAAATAGAGCGGCCATGGAGCGTACAGAGAGAGGGAAGCAGGAGGCGCGGGTGGAGGAGGTGCAGAAAGAGCTCCAGGCTCTCGTGAAAAAACACGAGAGTTTGGAGCTTGACTTGAAGACGCAAGCGTCCGAGCTTGCGGCAGCCCTCGAAAGCGCGAAGTCTGCCAAGGACGAAGCCCAGAAAGCCCTCCAAGAAATTGGAGATATGAAGAAGATAGCGGCGGGTAAGGCATTCATTATGCAAAGCAAGCACGTGAAAGTGAATTACTTGTTACTTACCCGAGTCTGGAGCTCTCCAGGAGCATTCGCAGATTTGCCCTGTAGTGCGTCTGATGCCGCCGCCTGCTACCGAGCCGAGGAGGGGAGCTCGACGGAGAAGGTGTTCTGGTCTCAGTATGCTGAGGCCGGACACCTGGTGCCTTTGAGCGACCAGCTGAAGCAAATGGTCGAGCTCCACAAGGTGGCTGAACAGGCCATAAAGGGCCTCATAGTTCAGCTTTGGCCTGGAGAGGCTCTGCCTGGGAGCTACTTCGGGCTGGTGAGGCGGCTGGTGGATGCCTGTCCACGGCTTGAAGTAATCAAGCGCTCCGTCTGCATCGAAGGTGCCCGTAGGGCGCTTGCCCGTGCTAAAGTGCACTGGGGCAAGATGGATGCGGAGAAGCTGGTGAAGGACGGGCCACCACCGGGCAAGGAGCATCGCGTCCCAGAAGTGTATTATGAGGGCGTCCTGAAGGGTGCCCGCCTTATAGCGGATGAATGCTCCAAAGATGTAATTTTTGAGTAAACTCGCATTTGTGATCATGTACGCTGAAAACTTGTTCATATGCGCTAAGCAACGCTTTTGAATTTAAAATATTACCTTATGTGCGGCCGTTTATCAAATTTGAGAGATGGCGAGTTGTCGGCTTCTTCCCCCATGCCACGAGTGCTGGGGTGTTCGGGATAAACATGAGCGCTCTTTTTCCCATTCTTGGGTCCTTCAAGGGAGGCGCTCAACACAACGAACAAGGCAATCGGACTATAATGCTTGAACACTCTCACTTAGCCATAGAATTCTATAATTTTAAATTTCGGCGAAGCCCCTAGTGTTCGGAAGACCGAGTTCGGGGCGCTATCCACGCCTAGGCCGGACAAAGCCGACTCCTCGCTCTAAGCGGCATAAGTCTTTAGGGACTCGAACAGCGACCAGCTCTCGCCTCATCATGACGGTCAGTTTTAGCTTTCTCTACTGAGGTGCTTAGCCCAGCTCAACTGGGGCACAATCGCAGTAGTTCTCCTAGTGCTACCTTAGCCGATATAACGGAACGTAAGGTACAAAAACATAGGAGCCGGGCAAACCCAACTATTGACCCAAGACATGATTCGGAGCCGATGCATATAATGCTATAAGTTTGGGGTGCCGCACTTGTGAAAGTGTTCGAACATCTCACACCGTATTGTGGGGTACTTAAGCCCCTGGCGTATTGGCCGTACCAAAGTGTACGGGTGCAACATGTCATTAATGAACATATATTCATAAAAAAAGAGTAATGCAATAATAGACGGAAACTATGCATTGTTTATTTAAAAAAGGCTGCGATCAAAGCAGGACGATACAAATAGTGCGATAAGCAAAAGATGGGAGTATCAAATATGTCCTTTCCAGGGGCGAGCTACGGAATGTTATGCGAAATAGGTATACTGCTCGTTATAGAGACCACCTTAGAGTTTTGTAGTGCGGCGTAGCTTTCTGCTCCCCTGGTTGTTGTATCGTTTGTGCGGCAATTGTACTGCCGGACAGGCCTTCCGAAGAGTGGAGTCCTGAAAGTAAGAGAAAATGAAAAAGTCGGCAGCCCCTAGTGCGGTTTAAGCCGTGTTTCTGGCGTGCCGTGATTGTGCCCCTCCCCTTTTGCCCATGGTATTTCCAGAGCGTAGTTATGTACGCGCAACACTGGTTTCACAAGTTTGCGAGGGCTGGGGTTGGGGCCGCATTGCTACACTTGCTCGGAACGTGCCCGGCGGTCTTGTTGTAGGTTACTCCGGGCGTGCTTGACGGTGTCCAGACGTTTAATGGCCAGACTGGAGAATTGCCTTGAGAGGCTGCTTTGTACTTCCGCTGCGATAGCCGCCGTATGCTTCTCCGTTCGGAGAGAGCGTTCGGTGTTTCCATTGACCGTGATGACTCCTCGAGGGCCTGGCATTTTGAGCTTGAGGTATGCGTAGTGCGGCACCGCATTGAACTTGGCAAATGCGGTTCGCCCGAGCAGTGCGTGATAGCCACTGCGGAACGGAACTATGTCGAAGATTAACTCCTCGCTTCGGAAATTATCCGGAGATCCGAAGACCACTTCAAGTGTAACTGAGCCTGTACAGTTGGCCTCTACACCTGGTATGACGCCTTTAAAGGTCGTTTTAGTGGGTTTAATCCTTGAGGGATCGATGCCCATTTTCCGCACTGTATCCGGGTAAAGCAGGTTCAGGCTGCTGCCGCCGTCCATAAGGACTCTAGTGAGGTGAAATCCGTCAATAATTGGGTCTAGAACCAATGCGGCGAATCCACCATGACGGATGCTAGTGGGGTGGTCCCTTCGATCAAAAGTGATTGGGCAGGAAGACCATGGGTTGAACTTTGGGGCGACTGGCTCCATCGCGTATACGTCCCTTAGCGCACGCTTCCGCTCCATCTTGGGGACGTGGGTTGCGTATATCATGTTCACCGTCCACACTTGTGGGGGGAAACTTTTCTGTCCAGTGTTGTTTGGCGGGCGGGGCTCCTCCTCGTCATCACTATGCAGCCCCTTGTCTCTGCTTTCGGCATTTAACTTGCCTGCCTACTTGAACACCCAACAATCCCTGTTGGTGTGATTGGCTGGTTTTTCGGGGGTGCCATGTATCTGGCATGAGCGGTCGAGTATTCGGTCCAAACTGGACGGGCCCGGAGTATTTCTTTTGAATGGCTTTTTCCGCTGACCAGGTTTAGAGCCTCTGAATCCGGCATTAACTGCCGTATCCTCAGCATTGTCACTGTTAATGCGGCGCTTTTGCTTGTTGTGACGCGACCTGCCACTGCTGTCCTTGGTATCCGAATTACCAGGGCTCTTGGTCATGTTATTGCTGCGAGCTAGCCAGCTGTCTTCTCCCGCGCAAAAGTGGGTCATAAGTGTCGTGAGGGCTGCCATAGATTTTGGCTTTTCCTGTCCTAGGTGTCGTGCAAGCCACTCGTCATGGATGTTATGCTTGAAGGCTGCTAGGGCCTCTGCGTCTGGATAGTCGACGATTTGATTTTTCTTGGTTAGGAACCGTGTCCAGAATTGTCTGGCCGATTCTTCTGGCTGCTGAATTATGTGGCTAAGGTCATCGGCGTCTGGTGGTCGCACATAAGTGCCCTGGAAATTGTCGAGGAATGCGGCTTCCAGGTCCTCCCAACAACCAATTGATTATGCTGGCAAGCTGTTAAGCCAATGCCGAGCTGGTCCTTTAAGCTTGAGTGGGAGGTATTTGATGGTGTGTAGGTCATCACCGCGGGCCATGTGGATATGAAGGAGATAGTCCTCGATCCATACCGCATGATCTGTTGTGCCATCATATGATTCGATGTTCACGGGTTTGAAACCCTCAGGGATTTGATGATCCATTACTTCATCTGTGAAGCATAGTGGGTGTGCGGTGCCTCTGTATTGGGCTATATCACGACGCAGCTCAAACGAGCTTTGTCTACTGTGTTCGGCCCGGCCGGATTGACTGTATCCGGAGTGACGATTACCGTCTCGTGCCGTGGGGCGCCCACACGATCCGTAGATCGATCTTGTTTGCCTTGCCTTGTCCTCCAATATATCTCGCAGGTCTGGCGCATTTTCCTATGCCTTGGTATTTTTTGAGCGGCGCCGGGGTGCGGCTTGAGTGGAGGGCCAAGAGGCCTCTCTGTCGCGGCCATGGGGTGGCCAGTCGGCCGCATCATGCGCTGGTGATGTAGGTTTAGGTGCTTCCTCCTCTAATCGGGGTAGCAGCGTGCGCTTTGGGTAGCTCTTGGAGGGGCGTTCGAGTTCATACTCTTCGGCCGCAAGGACCTCAGTCCATCTGTCGGCTAGCAAATCTTGATCAGCTCTAAGCTATTGCTGTTTTTTCTTGAGGTTGCTCACCGTGGCCATAAGCCTGCGTTTGAAACGCTCTTGTTCGACAGGATCCTCCGGCACGACAAATCCGTCGTCGTCGAGGCTTGCCTCATCTTCGGAGGGAGGCATATAATTATCGTCCTCGACCTCTCTGTCTGTCGCTCTCTCGTGAGGGCTGGCTTCTCCATCCTCCTGTGCTGAATTTTGCTGGAGGTGGTTGTCTTCGGCACTGTCCGGGGTGTTATTATCTCCCATGCCGGAATCACCGTTTTTGCTTTGGCGGGATTTAGAGCGGCGCCGCTGACGCCGGCGCTTAGGCTGCTTCTTGGAGGGGTCACCCTCCGCTGCTCCATCGCCATTGCCTTATTTTGGGGTGTCCACCATGTATATATCATACGACGAGGTGGCTTTCCAGTGCCCTATAGGCGCTGGTTCTAGATCGTCTCCTGCATCGGCGTCCATACCGTCGATGTCTTCGGAGTCGAAGTCGAGCATGTCGGTTAAATCATCGACAGTGGCTATGAAGTGGGTGGTGGGTGGGCTTTGAGTTTCTTCATCATCCGCATCCCAACCTTGCTGACCATAGTCCGGCCAGGGCTCTCCTGATAAAGAGAGAGACTTTAGTGACTTCAGAATATCGCCGAAGGGCGAGTGCTGAAAGATGTCCGCGGCGGTGAACTCCATGATCGGCGCCCAATCGGGTTCAATCGGTAGGGGCGCGGAGGGCTCGAAGTCTGGAGAGGAGTCCGGCTCCTTGGAGTCATGGGATTCGCAGAGAATAGGGCTGGTGTTCGGCTCGATCGCCGCAGAGATTGCAGCCCCCGAGGCGGTGTCTAACCACTCATCCTTGATTGGCGCGGTTGGCTCCGAATTAAGGGTCGGAGCTGATGCGGGTGCGGCCTCCAGGGCACTGTTCGGCGGCAGAGCTAGATCATGCCCATCGTGACAGTGCGGCGCACTCAGCTGCGGCTCGAATCCGTCGAAGATCAAGTCTCCGTGGAGGTCCGCTGTGTAGTTTAAACTTCCAAATCTGACCTGACGGCGAGGGGCGTAGCTTTCGATCTGCTCTAGATGGCCAAGCGAATTGGCCCGCAGTGCAAAGTCGCCAAATACGAAGATCTGTCCGGGGAGAAAAGTCTCACCCTGGATCGCATCGTCGTTGATGATCGGAGGAGCCATCGGGCCTAAAAGTGACGACACAGAGGAACTCTCAATGAAAGCACCAATGTCGGTGTCAAAACCGGCGGATCTCGGGTAGGGGTCCCAAACTGTGCGTCTAGGCGGATGGTAACATGAGGCAGGGGACATGATGTTTTACCCAGGTTCGGGCCCTCTTGATGGAGGTAAAAACCTACATCCTGCTTGATTAATATTGATGATATGGGTAGTACAAGAGTAGATCTACCACGAGATCAGAGAGGCTAAACCCTAGAAGCTAGCCTATGGTATGATTGTTGTTCGTCCTATGGACTAAAACCCTCCGGTTTATATAGACACCGGAGAGGGCTAGGTTTACACTGAGTCGGTTACAATGGTAGGAGATCTACATATCTATATCACCAAGCTTTCCTTCCACGCCAAGGAAAGTCCCTTCCGGACACGGGACGAAGTCTTCAATCTTGTATCTTCATAGTCCAGGAGTCCGGCCGAAGGTATAGTCCGGCTATCCGGACACCCCCTAATCCAGGACTCCCTCAATATTCCTTTTCTTCGAAACCCTAAAACAGGCAAAAAAACAGTAATTCTGGGCTGGGCCTCCGGTTAATAGGTTAGTCCCAAAAATAATAGAAAAGTGGATAATAAAGCCCAATAATGTCCAAACAGTAGATAATATAGCATGGAGCAATAAAAATTATAGATACGTTGGAGACGTATCAAGCATCCCCAAGCTTAATTCCTGCTCGTCCTCGAGTAGGTAAATGATAAAAACAGAATTTTTGATGCGGAGTGCTACTTGGCATAATTTTAATGTAATTCTTATTAATTGTGGTATGAATATTCAGATCCGAAAGATTCAAGACAAAAGTTCATATTGACATAAAAATAATAATACTTCAAGGATACTAACAAAGCAATTATGTCTTCTCAAAATAACATGGCTAAAGAAAGTTATCCCTACAAAATCATATAGTCTGGCTATGCTCTATCTTCACCACACAAAATATTTAAATCATGCACAACCCCGATGACAAGCCAAGCAATTATTTCATACTTTTGACATTCTCAAAACTTTTTCAATCTTCACGCAATACATGAGCGTGAGCCATGGATATAGCACTATGGGTGGAATAGAGCGGTGGTTGTGGAGAAGACAAAAAGGGAAGATAGTCTCACATCAAGTAGGCGTATCAATGGGCTATGGAGATGCCCATCAATAGATATCAATGTGAGTGAGTAAGGATTGTCATGCAACGGATGCACTAGAGCTATAAATATATGAAAGCTCAAAAAGAAACGACGTGGGTGTGCATCCAACTTGCTTGCTCATGAAGACCTAGGGCAATTTGAGGAAGCCCATCATTGGAATATACAAGCCAAGTTCTATAATGAAAGATTCCCACTAGTATATGAAAGTGATAACATGAGAGACTCTCTACTATGAAGATCATGGTGCTACTTTGAAGCACAAGTGTGGTAAAAGGATAGTAAAATTGTCCCTTCTCTCTTTTTCTCTCATTTTTTTATTTGGGCATTTTCTCTTTTTTATGGCCTCTTTTTTTTATTTGGGCTTCTTTGGCCTCTTTTATTTTCGTCCGGAGTCTCACCCCGACTTGTGGGGGAATCATAGTCTCCATCATCCTTTCATCACTGGAACAATGCTCTAATAAGGATGATCATCACACTTTTATTTTTCTTACAACTCGATAACGGAACGGTGGAAAGTTGCATGGCAATATATCTCGGAATGGCTATGGAAATGCCATAATAGGTAGGTATGGTGGCTGTTTTGAGGAAGGTATATGTGGGTGTGTGATATCGGCGAACGGTGCACGGTATTAGAGAGGCTAGCAAAGGTGGAAGGGTGAGAGTGCGTATAATCCATGGACTCAACATTAGTCATAAAGAACTCATATACTTATTGGAAAAATCTACAAGTTATCAAAGCAAAGTATAACACGCATGCTCCTAGGGGGATAGATTTGTAGGAAAATACCATCGCTCGTCCCCGACCGCCACTCATAAGGAAGACAATCAAAAAATAAATCATGCTCCGACTTCATCACATAACGGTTCACCATACATGCATGCTATGGGAATCACAAAATTTAACACAAGTATTTTTCAAATTCACAACTACTCAACTAGCATAACTTTAATATCACCATCTTCATATCTCAAAACAATTATCAAGTATCAAACTTCTCATAACATTCAACACACTCATAAGGAAGTTCTTTTATTATTCTTGAATACCAAGCATATTGGGATTATTTAAGTAAATTAGCATGCTATTTAAGACTCTCAAAATAATTTAAGTGAAGCATGAGAGATCAATAGTTTTTATAAAACAAATCCACCACCGTGCTCTAAAAGATATAAGTGAAGTACTAGAGCAAAATTATATAACTCAAAAGATATAAGCGAAGCACATAGAGTATTCTAAAAAATTCCAAATCATGTATGGTTCTCTCAAAAGGTGTGTACAGAAAGGATGATTGTGGTAAACTAACAAGCAAAGACTCAAATAATACAAGACGCTCCAAGCAAAACACATATCATGTGGCGAATAAAAATATAGCTCCAAGTAAAGTTACCGATAGAAGTAGACGAAAGAGGGGATGCCTCCGGGGCATCCCCAAGCTTTGGCTTTTAGGTGTCCTTAGATTATCTTGGGGGTGCCATGGGCATCCCCAACCTTAGGCTATTGCCACTCCTTGTTCCATAATCCATCAAATCTTTACCCAAAACTTGAAAACTTCACAACACAAAACTTAAAGTAGAAAATTTCGTGAGCTCCGTTAGCGAAAGAAAATAAAATACCACTTCAAGGTACTATAATGAACTCATTATTTATTTATATTGGTGTTATACCTACTGTATTCCAAATTCTATATGGTTTATAAACTATTTTACTATCCATAGATTCATCAAAATAAGCAAACAACACACGAAAAACAGAATCTGTCAAAAACAGAATAGTGTGTAGTAATCTGTAGCTAGCGCAAGATCTGGAACCCCAGAAATTCTAAAATAAATTGCTGGACGTGAGTAATTTATCTATTAATCATCTGCAAAAAGAATTAACTAAATATCACTTTAAAAATAAAAATGTCAGCAGTTCTCGTGAGCGCTAAAGTTTCTGTTTTTTACAGCAAGTTCAACAAGACTTTCCCCAAGTCTTCCCAACGGTTCTACTTGGCACAAACACTAATTAAACACAAAAACACAACAAAAACAGAGGCTAGATAAATTATTTATTACTAAACAGGAGCAAAAAGCAAGTAATAAAAATAAAATTGGGTTGCCTCCCAACAAGCGCTATCGTTTAACGCCCCTAGCTAGGCATAACAAGCAAGAATAGATCTAGGTATTGCCATCTTTGGTAGGCAATCCATAAGTGGCTCTCATAATATATTCATAAGGTAATTTAATTTTCTTTCTAGGAAAGTGTTCCATGCCTTTCCTTAATGGAAATTGGAATCTAATATTTCCTTCCTTCATATCAATAATTGCACCAATCGTTCTAAGGAAAGGTCTACCAAGAATAATAGGACATGAAGGATTGCAATCTATGTCAAGAACAATAAAATCTATGGGCACATAATTCCTATTTTCAACAATAAGAACATCATTAATTCTTCCCATAGGTTTCTTAATAGTGGAATCCGCAAGGTGCAAGTTTAGAGAGCAATCATAAAAATCACGGAAACCTAACAAATCACACAAAGTCTTTGGAATCGTGGAAACACTAGCACCCAAATCACATAAAGCATAGCATTCATGATCTTTAATTTTAATTTTAATAGTTGGTTCCCACTCATCATAAAGTTTTCTAGGGATATAAACTTCCAATTCAAGTTTTTCTTCATAAGATTGCATCAAGGTATCAACGATATGTTTAGTAAACACTTTATTTTGACTATGAGCTTGAGGAGAATTTAGCACGGATTGCAACAAGGAAATACAATCAATCAAAGAGAAATTTTCATAGTTAAATTCCTTGAAATCCATAATAGTGGGTTTAGCAACATCTAGGGTTTTAATTTCTTTAATCCCACTTTTATCAAATTTAGCATCAAGATCAACAAATTCCGAATTCTTGGAACGCCTTCTAGGTAAAGGTGGATCATATTCAGTCCCATCATTACCAAGATTCATATTGCAAAACAAATATTTAATAGGGGACACATCAATAACTTTTAGATCTTCATCTTTATTTTCATAGGAACTAGAAGAACACGCTCTTATAAAGGCATCTTTCTAAGCACGCATCCTAGCGGTTCTTTCTTTGCACTCATCAATGGAAATTCTCATGGCTTTGAGAGACTCATTGATATCATGCTTAGGTGGGATAGATCTAAGTTTCAAAGAATCAACATCAAGAGCAATTCTATCAACGTTCCTAGCCAAATCATCATCTTAAGCAATTTTTCTTCAATCATAGCATCAAAATTCTTTTGTGAAGTAATAAATTCTTTAATATTAGATTCAAAATCAGAGGGCATCTTATTATAATTTCGATAAGAATTTTTGTAGGAATTACCATAATTATTAGAGGGATTACTAGGATAAGGCCTAGGATTAAAATTTCCTCTATACGCGTTGTTACCAAAATTGTTCCTACCAACAAAATTCACATCCATAGATTCATTATTATTCACAATCAAAGTAGACAAGGGCATATCATTAGGATCAGACGAAACACTCTTATTAGCAGATAATTTCATAAGTTCATCCATCTTTCCACTCAAAACATTAATTTCTTCTATCGCATGCACCTTTTTATTAGTAGATCTTTCAGTATGCCATTGAGAATAATTAACCATAATATTATCTACGAGTTTAGTAGCTTCTCCTAAAGTGATTTCCATAAAAGTGCCTCCCGCGGCCGAATCTAAAAGATTTCTAGAAGCAAAATTCAATCCGGCATAAAAATTCTGAACAATCATCCACAAATTTAAACCATGAGTAGGGCAATTATGTATCATTAATTTCATTCTCTCCCAAGCTTGTGCAACATGTTCATGATCAAGTTGCTTAAAATTCATAATATCGTTTCTAAGAGAGATGATCTTAGCGGGAGGAAAATACTTAGAGATAAAGCATCTTTGCACTTATTCCATGAATCAATACTATTTTTAGGCAAAGACGAAAACCAAGCTTTAGCACGATCTCTAAGCGAAAAAGGAAATAGCTTCAATTTAACAATATCATTATCCACATATTTATTATTTTGCATATCACACAAATCAACGAAGCTATTTAGATGGGTAGCGGCATCTTCACTAGGAAGGCCGGAAAACAGATCTTTCATGACAAGATTCAGCAAAGCAGTATTAATTTCACAAGATTCAACATCAGTAAGAGGAGCAATCAGAGTGCTAATAAAATCATTGTTGTTGGTATTGGTGAAGTCACACAATTTAGTATTATCTTGAGCCATCGTGACAAGCCAGCAAACCAACACACAAGCAAACAAAAAGCAAGCGGGCAAAAGGAGGCAAATAGAGAAAGAGAGGGAGGATAGAGAGAGAGAGGGCAAATAAAACGGCAAGGGTGAAGTGGGGGAGAGGAAAACGAGAGGCAAATGGCAAATAATGTAATTCGGGAGATAAGGGTATGTGATGGGTACTTGGTATGTTGACTTTTGCGTAGACCTCCCCGGCAACGGCGCCAGAAATCCTTCTTCCTACCTCTTGAGCACTGCGTTGGTTTTCCCCGAAGAGGAAGGGATGATGCAGCAAAGTAGCGTAAGTATTTCCCTCAGTTTTTGAGAACTAAGGTATCAATCCAGTAGGAGGCTACTCGTGAGTCCCTCGTACCTGCACAAAACAAATAAATCCTCGCAACCAACACAAATAGGGGTTGTCAATCCCTATAAGGCCACTTACGAGAGTGAGATCTGATAGATATTAAGATAATATTTTTGGTATTTTTATGATAAAGATGCAAAGTAAAATAAAGGCAAAGTAAATAGCAAAGGAAATAACTAAGTAGTAGGAGATTAATATGATAAGGATAGACCCGGGGGCCATAGGTTTCACTAGTGGCTTCTCTCGAGGGCATAAGTATTCTACGGTGGGTGAACAAATTACTATTGAGCAATTGACAGAATTGAGCATAGTTATGAGAATATCTAGGTATGATCATGTATATAGGCATCACGTCCGAGACAAGTAGACTGACTCCTGCCTGCATCTACTACTATTACTCCACTCATCGACCGCTATCCAGCATGCATCTAGAGTATTAAGTTAAAAACAGAGTAACGCCTTAAGCAAGATGACATGATGTAGAGGGATAGACTCATGCAATATGAAGAAAACCCCATCTTGTTATCCTCGATGGCAACAATACAATACGTGCCTTGATGCCCCTACTGTCACTGGGAAAGGACACCGCAAGATTGAACCCAAAGCTAAGCACTTCTCCCATTGCAAGAAAGATCAATCTAGTAGGCCAAACCAAACTGATAATTCGAAGAGACTTGCAAAGATAACCAATCATACATAAAAGAATTCAGAGAAGATTCAAATATTATTCATAGATAGACTTGATCATAAACCCACAATTCATCGGTCTCAACAAACACACCGCAAAAAGAACATTACATCGAATAGATCTCCACAAGAGAGGGGGGAACATTGCATTGAGATCCAAAAAGAGAGAAGAAGCCATCTAGCTACTAACTATGGACCCGTAGGTCTGAGGTAAACTACTCACACTTCATCGGAAGGGCTATGGTGTTGATGTAGAAGCCCTCCGTGATCGATGCCCCCTTCGGCGGAGCTCCGGAACAGGCCCCAAGATGGGATCTCGTGGATACAGAAAGTTGCGGCGGTGGAATTAGGTTTTTGGCTCCGTATCTGATCGTTTGGGGGTACGTAGGTATATATAGGAGGAAGGGGTACGTCGGTGGAGCAATAGGGGGCCAACGAGGGTGGAGGGCGCGCCCCCCTACCTTGTGGCCTCCTCTTTTCTTTCTTGACGTAGGGTCCAAGTCTCCCTGGTCTTGTTCGTTGAGAAAATCACGTTCCCGAAGGTTTCATTCCGTTTGGACTCCGTTTGATATTCCTTTTCTTCGAAACCCTAAAATAGACAAAAAACAGCAATTCTGAGCTAGGCCTCCGGTTAATAGGTTAGTCCCAAAAATAATATAAAAGTGGATAATAAAGCCCAATAATGTCCAAAACAGTAGATAATATGGCATGGAGCAATCAAAAATTATAGATACGTTGGAGACGTATCACTTTCCTGGCAGCTACGAGGATAATCTCCAGGTTACGGACCCAGTCCATGTAGTTGCTATCATTGTCTTTCATCTTGCTTTTCTCTAGGAACGCGTTGAAGTTGAGGGCAACATTAGCATGGTCCATTTGATCTACAAGACATATTGCAAAGTTTTAGACCATGTTCATGATAATTAAGTTCATCTAATCAAATTATTTAATGAACTCACACTCAGATAGATATCCCTCTAGTCATCTAAGTGATACATGATCTGAGTCAACTAGGCCGTGTCCGATCATCACGTGAGACGGACTAGTCATCATCGGTGAACATCTTCATGTTGATCGTATCTTTTATACGACTCATGTTCGACCTTTCGGTGTTCCGTGTTCCGAGGCCATGTATGTATATACTAGGCTCGTCAAGTCAACCTAAGTGTATTGCATGTGTAAATCTTGCTTACACCCGTTGTATGCGAGCGTTAGAACCTATCACACCCGATCATCATGTGGTGCTTCAGAACAACAGACCTTAGCAACGGTGCACAGTTAGGGGGAACACTTTCTTGAAATTATTGCGAGGGATCATCTTATTTAAGCTACCATCGTTCTAAGAAAATAAGATGTAAAAACATGATAAACATCTCATGCAGTCAAATAGTGACATGATATGGCCAATATCATTTTGCTCCTTTTGATCTCCATCTTCGGGGTGCCATGATCATCATCGCCACCGTCATGACACCATGACCTCCATCATCATGATCTCCATCATCGTGTCTTCATGAAATTGTCTCGCCAACTATTACTTCTACTACTGTGGCTAACAGTTAGCGATAAAGTAAAGTAATTGCGTGATGTTTATGTTGACACGCATGTCATAAATAAATTAAGACAACTCCTATGGCTCCTGCCGGTTGTCATACTCATCGACATGCAAGTCGTGATTCCTATTACAAGAACATAATCAATCTCATACATCACATATATCATTCATCACATCCTTTTGGCCATATCACATCACACGGCATATGCTGCAAGAACAAGTTAGACGTCCTCTAATTATTGTTGTAAGTTTTTACGTGGCTGGTATAGGTTTCTAGCAACAACGTTTCTTACCTACGCCAAAACCACAACGTGATATGCCAATTTCTATTTACCCTTTATAATGACCCTTTTCATCGAATCTGATCCGACTAAAGTGGGAGAGACAGACACCCGCTAGCCACCTTATGCAACTAGTGCATGTCAGTCGGTGGAACCAGTCTCACATAAGAGTACGTGTAAGGTCAGTCCGGGCCACTTCATCCCACGATGCCGCCAAATCAAGATAAGACTAGTAACGGCAAGTAAATTGACAAAATCGACGCCCACAACAACTTGTGTTCTACTCGTGCATAGAAACTACGCATAGACCTATCTCATGATGCCATTGTTGGGGATCGTTGCAGAAATTAAAAAAATTCTATGCATCACCAAGATCAATCTATGGAGAGACTAGCAACGAGAGAGAGGGGAGTGTATCTTCATACCCTTGAAGATCGCGAAACGGAAGCGCTACAAAAACGCGGATGAAGGAGTCGTACATGAAGCGATTCAGATCGCGGCCGAATCCGATCTAAGCACTGAACAACGGTGCCTGCGCGTTCAACACGCGTGCAACCCAGTGATGTCTCCCGCGCCTTGATCCAGCAAGGGGAGAGGGAGAGGTTGGGGATGACTCCGTCCAGCAGCAGAACGACGGCGTGGTGGTGGTGGAGGAGCGTGCCACTCCAGCAGGGCTTCGCCAAGCACTTCGAGAGACGAGGAGGGAGAGGGGTAGGGCTACGCCAAGAGAGAGGGAGACTCGTGTCTCTGGCAGCCCCAAAAACCCCACTATATATAGGGGGCGGGGAGGGGTTGTGCCGCCATCTAGGGTTCCCCCTTAGGGGTGGCGGCCAGCCCTACATGCATCTAGGGGGCGGCCAGAGGGGGGGAGAGGGGGTGGCGCACCCTAGGTGGGCCTTAGGCCCATCTGAGCCTAGGGTTTCCCCCTTCTCCCCTTCCCTGCGCCTTGGGCCTCTTGTGGGAGGCGCACCAGCCCACCTAGGGGCTGGTCCCTTCCCACACTTGGCCCACGCAGGCCTCCGGGGCTAGTGGCCCCTCCCGGTGGACCCCCGAACCCTTCCGGTGGTCCCGGTACGTTACCGATAACGCCCAAAACACTTCCGGTGTCCAAAACGGGACTTCCCATATATAAATCTTTGCCTCCGGACCATTCCGGAACTCCTCGTGACGTCCGGGATCTCATCCGGGACTCCGAACAACATTCAGTAACCACGTACTTCTATTCCCTATAACCCTAGCGTCATCGAACCTTAAGTGTGTAGACCCTACAGGTTCGGGAACCATGCAGACATGACTGAGAGATCTCTCCGGTCAATAACCAACAACGGGATCTGGATACCCATGTTGGCTCCCACATGTTTCATAATGATCTCATCGGATGAACCACGATGTCAAGAATTCAATCAATCCCGTACACGATTTCCTTTGTCTACCGGTATAGCACTTGCCCAAGATTCGATCGTCGATATACCGATAACTTGTTCAATCTCGTTACGGCAAGTCTCTTTACTTGTTCCATAAAAAATCATCCCATGACCAACCCCTTAGTCACATTGAGCTCATTATGATGATGTCTTATCGAGTGGTCCCAAAGATACCTCTCCGTCATACGGAGTGATAAATCCCAGTCTCGATTCGTGCCAACCCAACAGATACTTTCGGAGATACCCGTAGTGCACCTTTATAGCCACCCAGTTACGTTGTGACGTTTGGCACACCTAAAGCATTCCTACGGTATCCGGGAGTTGCACAATCTCATGGTCTAAGAAAAAGATACTTGACATTGGAAAAGATTTAGCAGATGAACTACACGATCTTGTGCTATGCTTAGGATTGGGTCTTGTCCATCACATCATTCTCCTAATGATGTGATCTCGTTATCAATGACATCCAATGCCCATGGCCAGGAAACCGTAACCATCTATTGATCAACGAGCTAGTCAACTAGAGGCTCACTAGGGACATTTTGTGGTGTATGTATTCACACATGTATTTCGATTTCCGGATAACACAATTATAGCATGAACAATAGACAATTATCATGAACAAGGAAATATAATAATAACCATCTTATTATTGCCTCTAGTGCATATTTCCAACAGTAAGTTACTCCATTTGATCAGCGAGCGGACGATAGGGATCTCGATGTGTCCTTGTGTTCCTTGGGATGAGCTTTTCTTTCCAGTAGTTGTTCTAGCTTCAGCAAGATTGTACCATCCGGATTTAGTAAGGGCAGTTAGGGATTTGGAATGGCCAAAGGACCCAGGTGCTTTTTCAATGGACGCTAGAAAGGAGTAAGACCAGGAAAAGCTACCGATCCCGGCAATCTACTTTTGGTTTGGTCCAAGTTGATGTTTGTTTCTCCCCTGGATTCTCCTCTTCAGTGTCCATATTATTTGAGTACGTGTCTGCTCGCGACATAGATTTCGGCAGCTCTTGTAGCTGCTTCACTTGATGTGGTGACAGATCTCGAGGACTCGTCCAGGGCCAACACAGATATCTCTAGGTTTTGCCATTTTCATTTTTTTCGTCCTAATATTTGTGTGGCATTGGTAATTCGTCCCATGAAGGATAAATTTGAGAAGTGGGGCATCTTTGATGGGGCTGTATACAAAAGAACACCACGCATTGCATCACTTCCCTTCATTTCTACTCCCATAGCTGCCATTGCACCGTAGCATGGGAAGGTCGGCAGCACCTGATATGCTCTCGTAATACTGGGTTTTGGAAGCAGAGCAATGTGGACCCTGTTCAGACATCTAGGCCGTAATTAGGCCCTGTTTGGTTCATAAGTCCTAAGACTTTTGTTAGTCTCAACTAAAAAATCGCTAGTCCCTAAAAAAATCCCTACCTGTTTGGTTCCTGAGACTAAAAGACCATGTTATATAACTAAAAGTCTCAAAAAAACTCTCTGATTTTCTTTCATAACTCTCAAATGCCCACTTAAAATCTCTATAAGTCCCTCCTGTTTGATTTAGATGGGACTAAAAAAGACTTTTTTAAATCCCTACACCAATAAGTCCGTGTAAACAAACACCCCCTTATTCTTTACTTTGTCCACCACATATGAAGCACCATCAGTCTCCTGGATAAACCAATGGATTGATGCCTGGCTCCTGCCCCCTGCAGTCTACCTGATTCATTTCATCTCTGGAATGAGAAGGAAGTTACAAACAGTATGGCTTTGACCATATTACTGGTTACTATGTGACCACCGGTCAGCTTATAAGAGTGTAAAACCATTATTTGTCTTCCGATCCATATTATTTGTCTTCGATTTGTGGGAATATATCTAGACACATATTGGAAGGAGCAGTATTTTGTAGGGACGTTACAGAAGTATGTCCGGTAGCGGAGACTGGAACGAAGAGGAAGGGGCCAAACAAGTGCAAGAAAAAATGTCAACTCAGTGCCGGACTCTTAACTGCTAAACACAGCAGAGAGCGACCCTTAGTTGTGGCATCCCAATACTTCTTCCAAAAGCCTAGTACACCGACCGAATCGACAACACTGTCTAACAGAGAGCACGTACTGTCAAATGGTGTGCTATGTCGACCAGAGACCAACCCTGACCCGGAAAACGGCGTGCGGAAGCGCCACCAGTCCACCACCGCCATTACTGCATGCCCCGGGGAAAACCGCGAGATGATCATCGCCGCCGACGGCGTCCTGCATTGCTTCGCTTCGACGGCTTAACAACGTGCGCGCGCATATCATGCTCCCAGCCAGCGCGTACGTACTGCCGTTGACACGTACGTTCAAGTCGATGGAAACCGCCAGCGCGCCTCGTCTCGTAGTACCACTCAACATGTCTGTTCTGGAAACAGCTCGATCGATGCCTGTCATGTCAACGCGCCTGTGCGTGCTAGCAGGCGAGCATCACGTCCTTGTTTCGACAGCAACCCGAAGTTATACCTAGCTACCATACACAAACATGCATATATAGGAGTACTGTTGAAACATACGAATACGATCGATACCACGGCCCTTCCTCGTCCGCCCGTTAATGCTGCCGTGCTGGTCACTGTTCCCAGGTGATCGCATGCTGATTGCACATCTACCTACGGCAAGATCAGCTGCATGTGCCGCGTGAGCACCAGCATCTAGTACACGTACGGGGTCGACTGTGTCGCTGGTACTGGTTGTTCTCGGGTCTAGACCATGCGTGCATGGTTTTGTCGGCCGAGGTCAAGTGGCCAGCAACAAGAACACTGTAAACCAGTTATGCTTGCAGTACAAGTCATAAGAGAACCGCTGTTAGCAATTCAAGTCGATGACCACCTGCCTAAGACAGCGTGACGAGTGCGGGTGCGGCACGTAAAACACGCAGAGAGATCTCAAGTGCTAATAGTACGCTCTCTCCTCTTTTCTCTCTCTAGCCGATGACCTTCACTGTGTAATACGTGACCGCCGGCCGGTCAGCTTAAGAGTGTAAAACCATTTATCACGCAGTAGTGCTTGTTTCGCACGAAAGTCACATGAGCATAGCGGAGGAGATTAAAACCGGATCGGAAAGGAACAAAATACTACAAAGTCTGGGAAATTTTGTCAACTCAGCGTTGGACTCTTAACTGCTAAACATAGCGGAGAGCGACCCCTAATTCTGGCACGCCCAGACTTTCTCCAACGGCTTACACCGAGTCGACAACGCCCTAGAGCACGCATGCACCGTCTCGGCGCTGTCCTCTCTCCTGTCTCCGTCGGCCCAACTCGCCGTATCCATCTGTTAGCTCGATCGGAGATCAATCCTGACCCGGAAAACGGCGTGTGGAAACACCACCACCGCCATTACTGTCCCGGGAAAAACCTTACTTCGACGGTTTAAAAACGTGCCGCCCTGCACCCAGCGCGCCGTGCTGCCGTTGACACGTACGTGCAGGTCGATGGAAACTGCGACGTAGGGATTAATTTCCAGTCTCTGTCAAAATAAGGACGTGCAGCTCACCCGCTAACACACATACACACATTGACATGATAGGCATCGAGCCGTTTCCAGAAACAGCACACTGAATGTGATGAGACAACTACTACTATACTGGTACATGCGACCCTTCCTCATGCACCCGTAACCCGTTGATAATAGTGTTTTGTTGCTGGTCACTGTTCCCAGGTCATTGGTGACAGACAGACGAGCGCATGCTGATTGCATCTACCTACGGCTAGATCAGCCGCATGCCTCGCGTGAGCAACAGCGTATACACGGGCCCGACTGTGTCGCCGGTACTACTTGCTCCGAGGCTGGGCCATGCATGCATGCATGCATGGTTTTGCTACTAGTTAAGGTCAAGTGGCCAGCAACGAGGACACTGTAAACCAGTTATGTTTGTGGTACGAGTCAGAAGATAACCGCTGTTAGCAGGTCAATCGACGACCGCATGGCCACGTGCCTGATTAAGACAGCGTCACGAGACGAGTGCGGCGCGTAAAACACACAGAGAGAAAGTGCCAGCACGCTCTCTCCTCTCCCCCTATCTGTCTGAAATGACACTCCTATCTTCTAATCTAGCCAGGGGAGTCCGCATCAGCATTCAAGAGCTAACAACGCCCCGCGCAAACCGCGCACGGCACAAAGGTGGCCGGCCGGACCGCCGGAGATCCAAGCCGCTCCGCGCGCGACAGGTGTGTGTACGTCGTCTCGTACCACGTCGGCCAGATTTCCCGCGGCACGGCACGCCACCAGGCAACTTAGAGCATCTCCAACTGGCGTCCAAAAAGAGTTCCATGCATTAAAAATTCGTTTTTTTTACGCCCAACAGCTCCAGCAGATACTGTAGCGTTAAAAAGTAATGAGCGCGCTGAAAAACGCTATCACGCGTAGCATATTTTGAGCTTCGGATCGGACGCGCTTCACAATTTACACTGTTTGCTTTAGGGCGCGCGTCTTTGGATGCCTACTAAAGCAATATTGATCCCGGCAGACTAAAAATGCTATAATGGCGCGCTATAATTTTTATTGAACGCGAGATTTTTATACGGCCGTTGGAGATGCTCTTACTACTATACCAGTGCAACAACGTAGCTATCTCTTCGCGGTTCACACGTCCGGATTTCCCTGACAGTGGTTAGTAGTTAAGCCCCCGACCGGGCACTGGCTAAGCAGACTGAAGCAAAGCGAGATGGATCCGGTTTGTTGAGACTTCCGAGAGGTAGGTTAGGTCGGGCGGTCGTCGTCCCGCGCAGTCCACACCTCCACGCAACTCTGCATGCACGCGCGCCAACGCGGTGGGTGCAGTCCGCTTACCTGAATCGGCGACGGCGCCCGCGGTCAAGCCAGACGCTGCCCACCGCCCCCGGCGACCCGGTCGCCCGGCGCCGGACACCCCCTATATCCCCCGCGCATGCGCCCGCTCCCTTCCATTCCTCGTCCGACTCCCACCTCACGTACTCCCACGCTCACAACTACGTCCCAGGTGCAGCAGACCAGCTCGGTGGCAAGATCGTCGGTCGGTCGACGACGCATGGCGGCCATGCCGTCGTCGGTGGTGGCGGAGCTGGAGGGCACGCTGCTGCGCGACGCCTGCACCTTCCCCTACTTCATGCTCGTGGCGTTCGAGGCGTCGGGCCTGCCGCGCTTCGCCGCGCTGCTGGCGCTCTGGCCGGCGCTGCGCCTGCTGGAGCTGCTGCTGGGCCGGGGCGGCCTGGCGCTGCGCTGCGCGGCGTTCGTGGCCACGGCCGGGGTGCCGCGGGCGGAGCTGGAGGCCGTGGCGCGCGCCGTGCTGCCCAAGTTCATGGCCGACGACGTCGACCCCGCCGCGTGGGCGGCGTTCGGGGCCTGCGAGGGGAGGCGCGTCGTCGTCACCCGCATGCCCAGGGTCATGGTCGAGTGGTTCGCCAGGGAGCACCTCGGCGCGCACGACGTCGTCGGCTGCGACGTCGAGTACAGCCGCCTCAGGCGATGCACCGGGCTCCTCAAGGGCGGCGGCGACGAGGCCGTCGCCGACCGCGTGCGCGCGCTTTTCCGGGACGGCGACCGGCCGGACCTCGGTCTGGGTCGGTCGGAAATGGCACGATCGTTCTTGCCCTTCTGCAAGGTGAGCTGCGCTCTCTACAAAGTTCTCCTTTTCTGTTTTTGTACTTATCTCACAAATCACATTAATCAAGGAGAACATAACTAAGTGCTAGACAACATATTAATGTTGCATGCATGGCCCTCGGCCCTCCCACTCTTTCGTGCATTGGTAGATTTTACATTAAAAACAAAAAATGACAGAATTCAATGCAAAAATACCTATATTTGCCTATTTCCAGGGCAATGAGCCTGACAAATAAGACACTCTGCTTTTTTTAGACGGGGCTAACAAACCGAAAAGGGAGGGAGGCTTTTGAATTTCTTTTGGATTTTTTGAAAATTTTGGCAAGTTCCGTTTTTAAAAGATATTGTTCTGTTTTTCTAAGAATAATTTGGTTCGTTTTACATGGGCTTTGGGGAGCTCAACTTCGGCTGAAGACTACAAACCTTTGGTGCAGTTTTTTTTTTGTAAAAGCATGCTATTAATTTTAGAAAATCAATTCACTTATTACGTTTATCTTCACAAAAACTATAGGTTCGATTTTTTCCACTTTGCTTCTTCATTTTTAGTTGAAGCCCTGAGCATGGGTAACTTTTTTTTCTTCCAAAAGATGAGTAACCTTACATGACATCTGAATACGTTATGTGCGTGGATGCAGGAGCAGCTCCAGCCGCCGTTCTCCGCGGACGACGACGACGACGTGGCGAGGCGACCGAAGTGCCCTCCGTTTCGGCCGGTCATCTTCCACGACGGCCGGCTGGTGCGCCGGCCGACGGCTCTCATGTCCCTCGCCATCCTCCTCTGGATCCCCCTCGGCGTCCTCCTCGCCATCGTCCGCATCACGCTCGGCATCGTCCTGCCCATCCAGGCCCTCCCCTACGTCGCCCCCTTCGTCGGCGGCGCCGTCATCACGCGCGGCCGGCCCCCCGCCCCGACGACCGGCGCCAACGGCTCGCCCACGGGCGTCCTCTTCGTCTGCACGCACCGCACGCTCATGGACCCGGTGGCGCTCGCGTTCGTGCTCGGCCGGCGCGTGGCCGCCGTGACCTACTCCCTCTCCCGGCTCTCGGAGGTCCTGTCGCCGATCCCGACGGTGCGGCTGACGCGCGACCGCGACACGGACGCGGCGCGGATGCGGGCGGAGCTGGCGCGGGGCGACGTGGCGGTGTGCCCCGAGGGCACCACCTGCCGGGAGCCCTTCCTGCTCCGCTTCTCGGCGCTGTTCGCGGAGCTGAGCGACCGGATCGTGCCGGTGGCGACCAACTACCGCGTGGGCCTCTTCCACCCGACGACGGCGCGGGGGTGGAAGGCCATGGACCCCATCTTCTTCTTCATGAACCCGCGGCCGGTGTACGAGGTGACGTTCCTGAACCAGCTCCCCGCCGAGGCGACGTGCGCGGCCGGGCGGAGCCCCGTCGACGTCGCCAACTACGTGCAGAGGATACTCGCGGCCACGCTGGGGTTCGAGTGCACCACCTTCACCCGCAAGGACAAGTACCGGGTGCTCGCCGGCAACGACGGCATCGTCGGCGCCAAGCCCGCCGCGACGGCGACGGCGGCGACCAAGCCAGGATGGCAGCGCCGGGTCAAGGAGGTGCTCGGGTTCTTGCGCTTCACCAAGATCGATTAACCACCGGAACAAAGGCACGCATGTAGCCCAACCACTCAACTGGCTACATGCTGCTGCTGCATATCTGCTCAACAAAAAAAAAAATTGTAACATACTACAGACATTAGAAATTCACGTTAATCTACACGTTTGTTTTTAGTTTTGTTTTCAAAAAGAGAAGTGTTCAATTTTGGTGCTGTAAAAATCTTCAGGCGAGTGAGAGTGTCTGTAATTAATGAGCTTGAGTCGTTGGTAGTTGAGCAGTCCTCTAGTCTGTATTGGGCTTATCTCCATCTTTTCTTACAGTGATGGGTTTGACTGAAATCGACATCTAGTCTGCAGTTGAGCGATTGAAAGAACGTCACGTACTGTATTACTTTTGGAGTGAGCAGCGATGACCAATTTTGGTTCTGTGCGGTTGTGAGGTCGGAGTGCAAATAAGAAAAAGAAAAAAAGAACAAAGGAAAAAAGAACAAAGGAATTGTCAAGAGTGGGATTTGAACCCACGCCCTTTCGGACCAGTACCTGAAACTGGCGCCTTAGACCAACTCGGCCATCTTGACTTGATGCCCAATTCTAACAAACAGGTATAATTATATACAATGTGAACAACAAAACTCTCCTAGCATATAATATGAAAACACATAATGATCTTACACATCACATGCACAGCAACATAAAAAAAGTTCCCCGTGTGCTCATTATATTTGATTGGGACTTTTGTGTAGGTTTTTGTTGTGGGTCACTTCGGGCCTTCCGTTGATGGTAGCTCCACCCGTGGCGCTTAAGAGCATCTCCAGACGCCCTACATAGCCAGGCGCTAAATTTTTTTTACAACGTCAAAATAGCGTTTTAGCGCGCCGGACGACCGAGTATCTTCAGCAGATGCCCAAAAATATACTGCCCAGCTAGCAGCAGTATCAACTTCAACAGGCGCCCAAAATTTACCACGCGCGCCCGTACCTAACTCGCCCTACCGTGGCCGCGGCCGCGCTCCGCCTTATCGTGGCCGTGCCGCCCGTGGCCGTGGGCGCGCTCCGTCTCGTCATGGCCGTGCCGTCCGTGGCCGTGGCCGCGCTCCTCCCAGCCCCGTCACCGCCGTGGTCGTGGTCGCGCCTACCCCACCACCGCAGTGGCCGCGCCCGCACCTTCCCGCTCGTGGTCGTGGCCGCGGCCCGCCGCGCCCGCGCGGTGCCGCTCGTGGCCGTGGCCCGCGCCCTGCCGTCGTCGTGGCCGGGCCCGCGCCTGCGCTCCTCCCCGCCCGCCATCGCCGTGGCCGCGCCCGCGCGGTGCCGCTCGTGGCCGTGGCCGTGGCCCGCGCCCGCGCCCTGCCGCCGTCGTGGCCGGGCCCGCGCCCGTGCTCCTCCCTGCCCCGCCACCGCCGTGGCCGTGGCCGTGGCCGCGCCCGCGTGGTGCCGCTCGTGGCCCGCGCTCCGCCTCGCCGCCGTCGTGGCCGGGCTCGCGCCTACGCTCCTCCCAGTCCGCCGCCCCCGTGGCCTTGGCCGTGCGTGCGCTCCTCCCCACCCCGCCCGTGGCCGGCTGGCGAGCTGGCGCGCGTGCGAGGAGGCCAACGGCGGCTCTGGACGCACGGGACACTTTTCACATGCGTGAAAAGTTCAGCGCTCTGGAGCTCAAGCGCTAAATATACGGCTCGCGATCCAGTTTCGTCCGGCGCGCTGAACGCTTTTTACAGCGTGCTTTATTATGCAGCGTCCGCTGGAGTGCTATTTTCAACTCCGCGCGCGCTAAACTTGCGATTTTTTGGGCGCGGCGCTAATATTGGGCGTCTGTCGGAGATGCTCTAATAAAGTCTTCTTCAACGGTGCGTCTTTGGTAGATGCTCTAATAAGGTTTCCTCAGAGCATCTCCAACAGGCGCCCAACGCGACGCGCGGTAAAAACGGATTTGGTACGCGCCCATCGTCTGGTTTGGCGTGGCGCGCAGCGTTTGTTCCAGCAGCCGCGCTGAAAAGCCGCGCGCGCGCAGCTCCAGCAGGCGCGGTAAAATGCAGCGCGCGCTCATTTTACAATATTTTTTAAATTAAAATTACATAGATAAAAAAACGATACGGAGATATTTTACATCGGTGCAACTACTACGGCATACATAGATAGATAGTTCGACATACATAGATAGATATATACTACTACGGCATAGATAGATAGATAGAAACTACTACGACATACATAGATAGAAAACTACTCTAAGTCGCTATCATCACCGTCATCACTCTCGTCGGTGTCGTCCGAGGTTGAGAGCCATATGTCGTCCCAACGTTCATCGTCCGAGGTGAAGAATGACCTCCCACCTGCGGAGACGATGTCGCACTGCTCGTTCGCCACTGCCTTCCGCTGACGCCGGTCCGCCCGCTCCGAGCGGCGCCTTGCCGTCCTCTCCGCCCAGTAGGCACGCTCGGCGTCGACGTCCTCTGGATGGCGACGGCGCCACTCCGCCATGGCTCGCTCGTCCTCTTCGGCGACGAGGAGACGGCGTTCCCGCCGAGAGTGGTCGGCACGGTCCATGTCTGTGATGAGACGCGGCGGAGGGGCGAGGCGCTGCGCCTCCTCGCGCGTGAAGACGTCCCGAAAATTCATCTGCGACCGGGGCCTCTCCAAGCGCCACGCCGCCGCGTCGTACGCGCGGGCCGCCTCGCGCGCGCTCCGAAACGTCCCGAGGCCGAGTCGGACGTCGCCGGACTGTATCTCGGCGGAATACCAGCCGTTGGGGCGCTCGCAGACGCTGCGAAAGCCCGAAGCACCCCGGCGGCGCGGCGGCATGGTGGCGTGGTGATGGCGCAGAAAGCGGCGAAGCGGCGAGGTTGCGAGAAGGAGAGCGCGTGGCTGCTCTGTGCGCGTGGCGAAGCGCGGGACTTTATAGGCGCGCGTGAAGCGGCGCGCCAAATCTACCGCGCCGCATGCCGCTTTCTCCCGCGCGCGTGCAAACGCTTCCCGCGCGTGATAACTTTCCGCCACCGCTGGAGCGCGTGGAACCAACCGACACGTGCGAAAAACTACTTTTACCATGCGGGCGCGCGTTTTGCCACGCCTGTTGAAGATGCTCTCAAGTCTCCTCATCTCATCGCTGTCATATGCCGCGGCGGCAATGGTGTATTTTTTCACCTTTCGTTAGCAGAGTTTGTACGAGCAGCGGTGATAGCATTCCTTTACTATTTGCTCCTCTAGCCTAGTTGTGTCACGTCGATGCGGCCTTCAGTGTTGGAGTGAGGTATATGAGAAATAATGGAGGTTTGGTTATTGATTTCTACTGCTCTTACCCAAAGCATTGGTACGGTGGGTCCGTGACCTTGACAAGTTCCCATCCGCGATCAACGGCAACAGATTGGCTATCTCGCAAAAGAAAAAAAAAAAAGATTGGCTCTGATGATGGAGCGAAGTGTAGCGATGAGCCATCGCCCCATTATTTTTATTTTTATTTTTTGAGAACCAGAGTAGGTAGGCAGGCCTACTCAGATTGACTAGGATATTCAGAAACCATCAGAGATTGTAAACTAGTTGGGACGTCTGCCATCAAACATTGATCTCCTTGACTCCTAGTCAGCACGGCAAGACCATGCGCTAGTGAGTTTCTGCTCCTTTCTGCATATCTTATGGAGCATTCCGAGAAGGTGCTCATAGTCTTTTGAATGTCCATCAAGATGCCATAGCAAGGAGAACTCGTCGGCGTCTGCAGCGCTAGTTCCTTGGCTATGGTTTGGTTGTCCGTCTCAATGATTACTCGCCCTTTAAACAGGTTGGCCAAGTCCTGAATACCGACCAGGATAGCTCTGGCTTCTGCCTCTTCCACACTGCTGCAGAACTGGAGCTTCTTGCAGGATGAGAAGAGAACAAGGCCTCGGTAGTCACGGGCTACAGTTCCAGCAGAACTTTCGCCTGTTTCAGCCAGATATGCTGCGTCTGGGTTGATTTTGACTGTTTCTCGGGCGGGAGGTATCCACTGCAAAACCAAGTTAGATGGGTGTCGCGATGGGGTAACCTCCTTATGGCACACATTCTTTCCGCCTGTCCACTCGTCCGCGTCTCCTGCGTCTGTGTTGATTTTGACTGTTTCTCGGGCGGGAGGTATCCACTGCAAAACCAAGTTAGATGGGTGTCGCGATGGGGTAACCTCCCTATGGCACACATTCTTTCCGCCTGTCCACTCGTCCGCGTCTTCTGCATTTCTTAACTCTTCTTCGTACTGTTTCAGAAAATGGACCGATCTGTTGATAGTCTCCTTTCCTTTGTTTCGTACACAGTCTTCTCGGAGAAACCAACAGTGCCAAATGAGCAACAGAATTTTTTCTCTCGTGTTCTCGTTTTCAGAGTCCAGGAGCACCTGCAGCCAATCCTTTCCTGTGTACCAGAACTTATCCTCGGCTGGTAGAGCCCAACATTCTCTCATGGCTGCCCTCAGGCTCCGACTTTTAGTGCACCTAACCACTGCATGGTACTCATCCTCATTGCCATTCCCGCAGATAGTGCAGGTAGCATCCACCTCAAGGGTTCTTCTCCATTTGTTTTCCTTTGTTGCTAAGGTATTTGTCGCCACCCTCCACCCGAAAATGCAAACTTTCCCTGGGACCTTTGCTTTCCAGATTAAATCCCAAATGCTATGGTCGTTTGGCTCACTAGAGGAGTTTGAGGGGTTGTGTATCATCTGGGGTAGGCCACCAGCAGCTAACTTGTACGCACTTCTCACAGAGAAGACACCATTCTTCTCGTAGTGCCAAGCAACTCGGTCCTCCGCATCCGAGGAAGGTATAGGGATTTTGCAGATTTCATCGGCATCAAACGGGTAGCAAATTTGTCTTATCAGACCCTCATTCCATTCCTTCCTGTCCGGGAGTATAAGTTGGTTAACCCACCTGATTCGAGATCTTCTAATGAATGTAGCTGACTTGAGACCTTCTCTCCTTGGGATCCATTGATCCCGTTGGATTTGTATGCTTTTTCCATCCCCTACTCGCCATATTAGACCTTTTTTAGGAGCTCTAGACCAAACTAAATTGCCCGCCAAACCGGCGACGCATCCGAAGCAAACACAGTATCAAGGAGATTTCCATTAGGATAATATTTGGATTTAAGAACTCTTGCACAAAGGCTCTCTGGTTTTTGAATGAGCCTCCAGCCCTGCTTCGCTAGGAGGGCCTGATTAAATAGATGCATATCTCTAAACCCAATGCCACCCGCTCTCTTTGGCATGGTCATTCGCTCCCAGGACATCCAATGAACCTTCCTGTGTCCATCCTCGTCTCCCCACCAAAAGTTTCTAATCATTCTTTCATATTTCTCGCAGAAACCCTTGGAGAGCATAAAGACACTCATGGTGAAGGTGGGCAGGGCCTGAACAACCGATTTAACGTGGGTTTCCTTGGCCTCGTAGGACATAAATTTCTCTGACCAATCATTGCATCTTTTACTAAATTTATCCATAATAGGCTGAAATTGATCATCTTTCATTCTCCCTTCAGGTGTTGGCAGCCCAAGATATTTACTCTCAAAAGAATCGCTTTGCACTCCCAGTATGCTCTTGATTTCCTCTCTGACGCCTTCCGGGCAAGCCTCACTAAAAAGGAGGGAGCATTTACTTGCACTGAGAAGCTGCCCGGTGCATCTCTGAAAGGTATTAAGGACTCTTTTGATAGTTTCAGCTTGTTCCGGCGTGGCCCTGAAAAAAATCAAGCTATCGTCCGCAAATAACAGGTTTGAAATGCCCGGGCTGTTTCTAGCAATTTTCAGGGGGGTTAGATTATTGTCAGACAGTTCCTTCTTCAAGAGGTGCACCAATCCATCTGCGACAAAGAGAAAAGGTATGGGCTGAGGGGGTCCCCTTGTCTCAGTCCCCGGGAGGGTACGGAAGGTTCCAGCATATCCCCATTGCATCTGACACTATATCTCACAGAGCGGACACATTGCATGACCCAGCTCGTCCATTTGTGGCAAAAACTGTTGGGGAACGTAGTAATTTCAAAAAAATTCCTACGCACACGCAAGATCATGGTGATGCATAGCAACGAGAGGGGAGAGTATTGTCTACGTACCAACGCAGACCGACTGCAGAAGCGATCACACAACATAGAGGAAGTAGTCGTACGTCTTCTTCCCGATCTGACCGATCCAAGTACCGTTACTCCGGCACCTCCGAGTTCTTAGCACACGTTCAGCTCGATGACGATCCTCGGGCTCCGATCCAGCAAAGCGTCGAGGAAGAGTTCCGTCAGCACGACGGCGTGGTGACGATCTTGATGTACTACCGACGCAGGGCTTCGCCTAAGCACTACAACGGTATGATCGAGGTGGAATTTGGTGGCAGGGGCACCGCACACGGCTAAGGAACGATCTCAAGGATCAACTTGTGTGTCTTGGGGTGTCCCCTGCCCCCGTATATAAAGGAGCAAGGGAGGAGGGGCTGGCCGGCCAAGGAGGGAGGCGCAGGAGAGTCCTACTCCCACTGGGAGTAGGATTCCCCCTCCAATCCTAGTTCAACTAGGATTCCTTGGAGGGGAAAAGAGGAAGAGGTGGCCGGCCACCCTTTCCTAGTCCTAATAGGACTAGGGGAAGGGGGAGGCGCGCAGCCCATCTAGGGCAGCCCCTTCTCTTTTCCACTAAGGCCCATTATGGCCCATCTAGCTCCCGGGGGGTTCCGGTAACCCTCCCGGTATTCCGGTAAGATCCCGATTTCACCCGGAACACTTCCGATGTCCAAACATAGGCTTCCAATATATCAATATTTATGTCTCGACCATTTCGAGACTCCTCGTCATGTCCGTGATCACATCCGGGACTCCGAACAACCTTCGGTACATCAAAATGCATAAACTCATAATAACTGTCATCGTAACGTTAAGCGTGCGGACCCTACGGTTCGAGAACAATGTAGACATGACCGAGACACGTCTCCGGTCAATAACCAATAGCGGGACCTGGATGCCCATATTGGCTCCTACATATTCTACGAAGATCTTTATCGGTCAGACCGCATAACAACATACGTTGTTCCCTTTGTCATCGGTATGTTACTTGCCCGAGATTCGATCGTCGGTATCCAATACCTAGTTCAATCTCGTTACTGGCAAGTCTCTTTACTCGTTCCGTAATACATCATCTCATAACTAACATCTTAGTTATAATGCTTGCAAGGCTTATGTGATGTGTATTACCGAGAGGGCCCAGAGATACCTCTCCGACAATCGGAGTGACAAAACCCTAATCTCGAAATACGCCAACCCAACATCTACCATTGGAGACACCTGTAGTACTCCTTTATAATCACCCAGTTATGTTGTGACGTTTGGTAGTACCCAAAGTGTTCCTCCGGTAAACGGGAGTTGCATAATCTCATAGTTATAGGAACATATATAAGTCATGAAGAAAGCAATAGCAACATACTAAACGATCGGGTGCTAAGCTAATGGAATGGGTCATGTCAATCAGATCATTCAACTAATGATGTGACCTCATTAATCAAATAACAACTCTTTGTTCATGGTTAGGAAACATAACCATCTTTGATTAACGAGCTAGTCAAGTAGAGGCATACTAGTGACACTCTGTTTGTCTATGTATTCACACATGTATTATGTTTCCGGTTAATACAATTCTAGCATGAATAATAAACATTTATCATGATATAAGGAAATAAATAATAACTTTATTATTGCCTCTAGGGCATATTTCCTTCAGTCTCCCACTTGCACTAGAGTCAATAATCTAGATTACACAGTAATGATTCTAACACGCATGGAGCCTTGGTGCTGATCATGTTTTGCTCGTGGAAGAGGCTTAGTCAACGGGTCTGCAACATTCAGATCCGTATGTATCTTGCAAATCTCTATGTCTCCCACCTGGACTAGATCCCGGATGGAGTTGAAGCGTCTCTTGATGTGTTTGGTTCTTTTGTGAAATCTGGATTCATTTGCCAAAGCAATTGCACCAGTATTGTCACAAAAGATTTTCATTGGACCCGATGCACTAGGTATGACACCTAGATCGGATATGAACTCCTTCATCCAGACTCCTTCGTTTGCTGCTTCCGAAGCAGCTATGTACTCCGCTTCACATGTAGATCCCGCTATGACGCTTTGTTTAGAACTGCACCAACTGACAGCTCCACCGTTTAAAGTAAACACGTATCCGGTTTGCGATTTAGAATCGTCCGGATCAGTGTCAAAGCTTGCATCAACGTAACCTCTTACGGTGAGCTCTTTGTCACCTCCATATACGAGAAACATATCCTTAGTCCTTTTCAGGTATTTCAGGATGTTCTTGACCGCTGTCCAGTGATCCATTCCTGGATTACTTTGGTACCTCCCTGCTAAACTTATAGCAAGGCACACATCAGGTCTGGTACACAGCATTGCATACATGATAGAGCCTATGGCTGAAGCATAGGGAACATCTTTTATTTACTCTCTATCTTCTGCAGTGGTCGGGCATTGAGTCTGACTCAACTTCACACCTTGTAACACAGGCAAGAACCCTTTCTTTGCTTGATCCATTTTGAACTTCTTCAAAATCTTGTCAAGGTATGTGCTTTGTGAAAGTCCAATTAAGCGTCTTGATCTATCTCTATAGATCTTTATGCCTAATATGTAAGCAGCTTCCCCGAGGTCTTTCATCGAAAAACTTTTATTCAAGTATCCCTTTATGCTATCCAGAAATTCTATATCATTTCCAATCAGCAATATGTCATCCACATATAATATCAGAAATGCTACAGAGCTCCCACTCACTTTCTTGTAAATACAGGCTTCTCCAAAAGTCTGTATAAAGCCAAATGCTTTGATCACACTATCAAAGCGTTTATTCCAACTCCGAGATGCTTGCACCAGTCCATAAATGGATCGCTGGAGTTTGCACACTTTGTTAGCTCCCTTTGGATCGACAAAACCTTCTGGTTGCATCATATACAACTCTTCTTCCAGAAATCCATTCAGGAATGCAGTTTTGACATCCATCTGCCATATTTCATAATCATAAAATGCGGCAATTGCTAACATGATTCTGACGGACTTAAGCATCGCTACGGGTGAGAAGGTCTCATCGTAGTCAACCCCTTGAACTTGTCGAAAACCTTTTGCGACAAGTCGAGCTTTATAGACAGTAATATTACCGCCAGCGTCAGTCTTTTTCTTGAAGATCCATTTATTCTCAATTGCTTGCCGATCATCGGGCAGGTCAACCAAAGTCCATACTTTGTTCTCATACATGGATCCCATCTCAGATTTCATGGCCTCAAGCCACTTTGCGGAATCTGGGCTCACCATCGCTTCTTCATAGTTTGTAGGTTCATCATGATCTAGTAGCATGACTTCCAGAATTGGATTACCGTACCACTCTGGTGCGGATCTCACTCTGGTTGATCTACGTGGTTCAGTAGTATCTTGTCCTGAAGTTTCATGATCATCATCATTAGCTTCCTCACTAATTGGTATAGGTGTCGCAGAAACAGTTTTCTGTGACGTACTATTTTCCAATAAGGGAGCAGGTACAGTTACCTCGTCAAGTTCTACTTTCCTCCCACTCACTTCTTTCGAGAGAAACTCCTTCTCTAGAAATGATCCATTCTTAGCAACGAATGTCTTGCCTTCGGATCTGTGATAGAAGGTATACCCAACAGTTTCCTTTGGGTATCCTATGAAGACACATTTCTCCGCTTTGGGTTCGAGCTTATCAGGTTGAAGCTTTTTCACATAAGCATCGCAGCCCCAAACTTTAAGAAACGACAACTTTGGTTTCTTGCCAAACCATAGTTCATAAGGCGTCGTCTCAACGGATTTTGATGGTGCCCTATTTAACGTGAATGCGGCCGTCTCTAAAGCATAACCCCAAAACGATAGCGGTAAATCAGTAAGAGACATCATAGATCGCACCATATCTAGTAAAGTACGATTACGACGTTCGGACACACCAATACGTTGTGGTGTTCCGGGTGGCGTGAGTTGCGAAACTATTCCACAATTTTTCAAATGTACACCAAACTCGTAACTCAAATATTCTCCTCCACGATCAGATCGTAGAAACTTTATTTTCTTGTTACGATGATTTTCAACTTCACTCTGAAATTCCTTGAACTTTTCAAATGTTTCAGACTTATGTTTCATTAAGTAGATATACCCATATCTACTTAAATCATCTGTGAAGGTGAGAAAATAACGATATCCGCCACGAGCCTCAATATTCATCGGACCACATACATCGGTATGTATGATTTCCAATAAATCTGTTGCTCTCTCCATAGTACCGGAGAACGGTGTTTTAGTCATCTTGCCTATGAGGCACGGTTTGCAAGTACCAAGTGATTCATAATCAAGTGGTTCCAAAAGCCCATCAGTATGGAGTTTCTTCATGCGCTTTACACCGATATGACCTAAACGGCAGTGCCACAAATAAGTTGCACTATCATTATCAACTCTGCATCTTTTGGCTTCCACATTATGAATATGTGTATTACTACTATCGAGATTCAACAAGAATAGACCACTCTTCAAAGGTGCATGACCATAAAAGATATTACTCATATAAATAGAACAACAATTATTCTCTGATTTAAATGAATAACCGTCTCGCATTAAACAAGATCCAGATATAATGTTCATGCTCAACGCTGGCACCAAATAACAATTATTTAGGTCTAATATTAATCCCGAAGGTAGATGTAGAGGTAGCGTGCCGACCGCGATCACATCGACTTTGGAACCGTTTCCCACGCGCATCGTCACCTCGTCCTTTGCTAGCGTCCGCTTATTCCGTAGTCCCTGTTTCGAGTTGCAAATATTAGCAACAGAACCAGTATCAAATACCCAGGTGCTACTGCGAGCTCTAGTAAGGTACACATCAATAACATGTATATCACATATACCTTTGTTCACCTTGCCATCCTTCTTATCCGCCAAATACTTGGGGCAGTTCCGCTTCCAGTGACCAGTCTGCTTGCAGTAGAAGCACTCAGTTTCAGGCTTAGGTCCAGACTTGGGTTTCTTCTCCTGAGCAGCAACTTGCTTGCTGTTCTTCTTGAAGTTCCCCTTCTTCTTCCCTTTGCCCTTTTTCTTGAAACTAGTGGTTTTGTTAACCATCAACACTTGATGCTCCTTCTTGATTTCTACCTCCGTAGCTTTCAGCATTGCGAAGAGCTCGGGAATAGTCTTGTTCATCCCTTGCATATTATAGTTCATCACGAAGCTCTTGTAGCTTGGTGGCAGTGATTGGATAATTCTGTCAATGACGCAATCATCTGGAAGATTAACTCCCATCTGAATCAAGTGATTATTATATCCAGACATTTTGAGTATATGCTCACTGACAGAGCTGTTCTCCTCCATCTTGCAGCTATAGAACTTATTGGAGACTTCATATCTCTCAATTCGGGCATTTGCTTGAAATATTAACTTCAACTCCTGGAACATCTCATATGCACCATGACGTTCAAAACATCGTTGAAGTCCCGATTCTAAGCCGTAAAGCATGGCACACTGAACTATCGAGTAGTCATCAGCTTTGCTCTGCCAGACGTTCATAACATCTGGCGTTGCTCCAGCAGCAGGCCTGTCACCCAGCGGTGCTTCCAGGACGTAATTCTTCTGTGCAGCAATGAGGATAATCCTCAGGTTACGGACCCAGTCCGTGTAATTGCTACCATCATCTTTCAACTTTGCTTTCTCAAGGAACGCATTAAAATTCAACGGAACAACAGCACGAGCCATCTATCTACAATCAACATAAACAAGCAAGATACTATCAGGTACTAAGTTCATGATAAGTTTAAGTTCAGTTAATCAAATTACTTAGGAACTCCCACTTAGATAGACATCCCTCTAATCCTCTAAGTGATCACGTGATCCAAATCAACTAAACCATAACCGATCATCACGTGAGATGGAGTAGTTTTCAATGGTGAACATCGTTATGTTGATCATATCTACTATATGATTCACGCTCGACCTTTCGGTCTCTGTGTTCCGAGGCCATATCTGCATATGCTAGGCTCGTCAAGTTTAACCTGAGTATTCTGCGTGTGCAAAACTGGCTTGCACCCGTTGTAGATGGACGTAGAGCTTATCACACCCGATCATCACGTGGTGTCTGGGCACGACGAACTTTGGCAACGGTGCATACTCAGGGAGAACACTTCTTGATAATTTAGTGAGAGATCATCTTATAATGCTACCGTCAATCAAAGCAAGATAAGATGCATAAAAGGATAAACATCACATGCAATCAATATAAGTGATATGATATGGCCATCATCATCTTGTGCTTGTGATCTCCATCTCTGAAGCACCGTCATGATCACCATCGTCACCGGCGCGACACCTTGATCTCCATCGTAGCATCGTTGTCGTCTCGCCAATCTTATGCTTCAACGACTATCACTACCGCTTAGTAATAAAGTAAAGCATTACATCGCGATTGCATTGCATGCAATAAAGCGACAACCATATGGCTCCTGCCAGTTGCCGATAACTTGGTTACAAAACATGATCATCTCATACAATAAAATCAGCATCATGCCTTGACCATATCACATCACAACATGCCCTGCAAAAACAAGTTAGACGTCCTCTACTTTGTTGTTGCAAGTTTTACGTGGCTGCTACGGGCTTAAGTAAGAACTCATCTCACCTACGCATCAAAACCACAACGATAGTTCGTCAAATAGACTCCGTTTTAACCTTCGCAAGGACCGGGCGTAGCCACACTTGGTTCAACTAAAGTTGGAGAAACAGTCTTCCGCAAGCCATCTATGTGCAAAGCACGTCGAGGGAACCGGTCTCGCGTAAGAGTACGCGTAAGGTTGGTCCGGATCGTCTCGTCCAACAATACCGCCGAACCAAAGTATGACATGCTGGTAGGCAATATGACTTGTATCGCCCACAACTCACTTGTGTTCTACTCGTGCAAATAACATCAAACCATAAAAACCTAGGCTCGGATGCCACTGTTGGGGAACGTAGTAATTTCAAAAAAAATCCTACGCACACGCAAGATCATGGTGATGCATAGCAACGAGAGGGGAGAGTATTGTCTACGTACCAACGCAGACCGACTGCGGAAGCGATCACACAACGTAGAGGAAGTAATCGTACGTCTTCTTCCCGATCCGACCGATCCAAGTACCGTTACTCCGGCACCTCCGAGTTCTTAGCACACGTTCAGCTCGATGACGATCCTCGGGCTCCGATCCAGCAAAGCGTCGAGGAAGAGTTCCGTCAGCACGACGGCGTGGTGACGGTCTTGTTGTACTACCGACGCAGGGCTTCGCCTAAGCACTACAACGGTATGATCGAGGTGGAATTTGGTGGTAGGGGCACCGCACACGGGTAAGGAACGATCTCAAGGATCAACTTGTGTGTCTTGGGGTGTCCGCTGCCCCCGTATATAAAGGAGCAAGGGAGGAGGGGCTGGCCGGCCAAGGAGGGAGGCGCAGGAGAGTCCTACTCCCACTGGGAGTAGGATTCCCCCTCCAATCCTAGTCCAACTAGGATTCCTTGGAGGGGAAAAGAGGAGGAGGTGGCCGGCCACCCTTTCCTAGTCCTAATAGGACTAGGGGAAGGGGGAGGCGCGCAGCCCATCTAGGGCAGCCCCTTCTCTTTTCCACTAAGGCCCATTATGGCCCATCTAGCTCCCGGGGGGTTCCGGTAACCCTCCCGGTATTCCGGTAAAATCCCGATTTCACCCGGAACACTTCCGATGTCCAAACATAGGCTTCCAATATATCAATATTTATGTCTCGACCATTTCGAGACTCCTCGTCATGTCCGTGATCACATCCAGGACTCCGAACAACCTTCGGTACATCAAAATGCATAAACTCATAATAACTGTCATCATAACGTTAAGCGTGCGGACCCTACGGTTCGAGAACAATGTAGACATGACCGAGACACGTCTCCGGTCAATAACCAATAGCGGGACCTGGATGCCCATATTGGCTCCTACATATTCTACGAAGATCTTTATCGGTCAGACCGCATAACAACATACGTTGTTCCCTTTGTCATCGGTATGTTACTTGCCCGAGATTCGATCGTCGGTATCCAATACCTAGTTCAATCTCGTTACTGGCAAGTCTCTTTACTCGTTCCGTAATACATCATCTCATAACTAACATCTTAGTTATAATGCTTGCAAGGCTTATGTGATGTGTATTACCGAGAGGGCCCAGAGATACCTCTCCGACAATCGGAGTGACAAAACCCTAATCTCGAAATACGCCAACCCAACATCTACCATTGGAGACACCTGTAGTACTCCTTTGTAATCACCCAGTTACGTTGTGACGTTTGGTAGTACCCAAAGTGTTCCTCTGGTAAACGGGAGTTGCATAATCTCATAGTTATAGCTACATGTATAAGTCATGAAGAAAGCAATAGCAACATACTAAACGATCGGGTGCTAAGCTAATGGAATGGGTCATGTCAATCAGATCATTCAACTAATGATGTGACCTCATTAATCAAATAACAACTCTTTGTTCATGGTTAGGAAACATAACCATCTTTGATTAACGAGCTAGTCAAGTAGAGGCATACTAGTGACACTCTGTTTGTCTATGTATTCACACATGTATTATGTTTCCGGTTAATACAATTCTAGCATGAATAATAAACATTTATCATGATATAAGGAAATAAATAATAACTTTATTATTGCCTCTAGGGCATATTTCCTTCAAAAACCCACCTTCCTCAACACACCTTCCAGAAAGTTCCAATCAACCCTGTCATATGCTTTGGCCAGGTCCAACTTGTAGGCAACATATGTGTCTCTAGCGTTTCTGCTGTGTTGGATCTTGTGGAAGCATTCAAAGGCGATGATAGCATTATCCGTGATCATCCTGCCCGGGATGAAAGCACTTTGGGTCTCTGAAATTATCCCATCTAGCAACGGCCGTAGACGGTTCACAAGGCACTTCGCTATTACTTTGTAGATGACGTTACATAGACTAATTGGTCTGTAGTCTTTCAATGTTTGGGGGTCTTTTCCTTTCGGTATCAGGACAATGACTGTGTCATTTATTCCATCCGGGAGATCACCCCTCTGAAAGAAATCCAAAACTCCTCTCACAATATCCTCTTTTATTTCCCTCCAATTCCTTTGAAAGAAGCGTGCCGGTAGGCCATCCGGGCCAGGTGCTTTGAGGGGGCCGATTTGGAATAGTGCATCGCTGATTTCCACTGTCGTGAAAGGTTTTGTTAATGCATCATTCATGTTGTCGTCGACGCGCTCAGCCACAAGCTCCAGGATATCCGTTGGATCAACACCATCTTCTTTCTCATAAAGGGTCCTGAAGAAGGAATTCGTCATATTATGGATGGTACTCTCGTCCTCCACCCACACACCACTGTCATCCTTCAACTTAGATATTGTGTTCTTTTTCCTTCTCCATGTCGCTTTCCGTTGGAACCACTGAGTGTTCCTGTCCCCCTCTCTAATATAAGTAACTCATGACCGTTGTTTCCTCATAAGCTCTTCCCTGAGTAGCAATTCATCCAAGTCCCTTGAAAGCTTGTTTGTTTTCTCCTGTATTGCAGCCGAAGGTGGGGAGTTCCATAGTCTACTCAGATTTTTACGAATATCTGCCGCCTTTTTTATTACCGAGCCAAAATCACGTTTAGCCCAGTCCTGCAATTCTTTCTGAATGTTCTGGATTTTTGCACCTATCTTCTGAAGGTTACAGGCTGCACCATCTTTATTCCAAGCTGCACTGATGGTTGGTTGTAATGAGTCCGCACGCTCCCACATTTGTTCGTACCTGAAGATACGGGAACTCTTTTCCCCAACAGGTCTCCGTTCCTTCTTGCTTCCTACCCTCAGCAGGATTGGGAGATGATCCGATCGTGAGGAACATATATGTTCAACAGTGGCTTCCTTGAAGTATTCTGACCATTCTGGGGAGGCAACACATCTGTCCAAGCGAGCACGCACATTGTGTCGGCCCTCCTGCTTGTTGTTGTAGGTCCATCCAGGGCCTCTGAATCCCAAGTCAAACAGGTTGCAGTCCGAGAGGGCCTTTCGGAAGTTCTCCATGTATCTCTCAGATCTCTTAGCAAAAGAGTAGTGTTCGGACTGCCACATGGTCTCGTTGAAATCTCCCATCATCAGCCAAGGGAGATCATGTGTGTCTCTTATTCTTCTTAACAGGGTCCACATGTTGTGGCGTTCATGAGCTTTCGGTTCCCCATATACAAAGGTACCTCTCCACAATAATCCCTGGGGATTCAAATGAATCAACACATCGATATACCTTGTTCCAACGGCAATCTTTTTTATTTCAACACTCTCATCATAGAGGAGGGCAATGCCGGCACCTTTTCCAATGCCGGGTTGCGCGATACAATGATGAAGGCCTAGCCTTCCTTTGAGGTTCATGACATACTTATTATTTTGCCGCGTTTCAGTGAGGAAGACGAGCTTGGGCTTGTAGGTATGCACAAGGCACACTAGCTCTTGAACTGTTCGAGGTTGCCCGAGGCCTCGACAGTTCCAACTTAGGATCGTCATGGCTCCTGGTGGGCGCCATCCTTAGCACCCACCAGTTTACCGGGAGCCCCTGGTTCGGTCGCTTCCTTGCCGCCCTCACACCCCGTATCTTCCCCATCACCCTCAGCCCCAGTGCCCTTGATCTTCTTGTTCTGCTCAGTGTTTTCGCCCTCACTTGGCATCTCCTCCGGTTTGTTCGCCTCTTGGTCCCTTCCGCCCCTTTTGCCAAGGACGGAGGCCACTTGGTCAGTGTTGGCTCTTACCTTTCTGTCCTCCAATGGCTTATTTACCTTCAGAACCAACCCACCAGGTGGAACCAGTAGCTTGGCATGTCCGTCCACCAACGCATTGTTCGGTACTCCCATAACTGCAGCTCCCCCGTCAGCTGGTGACTTTGCAGTGGCAACACTCACCTTGAATTGGGCCACCGGACCAAACCCAGGCTGAAAAGCTGGATCCTCATCATCTGCAGTTACTGTTTTCGGAGTCACCCCGGCAACTTTCTCTTGTGCTCCAATCCCTGTCGTGCTCCCCTTTGAAGGAAATATGCCCTAGAGGCAATAATAAAGTTATTATTTATTTCCTTATATCATGATAAATGTTTATTATTCATGCTAGAATTGTATTAACCGGAAACATAATACATGTGTGAATACATAGACAAACAGAGTGTCACTAGTATGCCTCTACTTGACTAGCTCGTTAATCAAAGATGGTTATGTTTCCTAACCATGGACAAAAGAGTTGTTATTTGATTAACGAGGTCACATCATTAGTTGAATGATCTGATTGACATGACCCATTCCATTAGCTTAGCACACGATCGTTTAGTATGTTGCTATTGCTTTCTTCATGACTTATACATGTTCCTATGACTATGAGATTATGTAACTCCCGTTTGCCGGAGGAACACTTTGGGTGCTACCAAACGTCACAACGTAACTGGGTGATTATAAAGGAGTACTACAGGTGTCTCCAAAGGTAGATGTTGGGTTGGCGTATTTCGAGATTAGGATTTGTCACTCCGATTGTTGGAGAGGTATCTCTGGGCCCTCTCGGTAATGCACATCACTTAAGCCTTGCAAGCATTGCAACTAATGAGTTAGTTGCGGGATGATGTATTACGGAACGAGTAAAGAGACTTGCCAGTAACGAGATTGAACTAGGTATTGGATACCGACGATCGAATCTCGGGCAAGTAACATACCGATGACAAAGGGAACAACGTATGTTGTTATGCGGTCTGACCGATAAAGATCTTCGTAGAATATGTAGGAGCCAATATGGGCATCCAGGTCCCGCTATTGGTTATTGACCGGAGACGTGTCTCGGTCATGTCTACATTGTTCTCGAACCGTAGGGTCCGCACACTTAAGGTTTCGATGACAGTTGTATTATGAGTTTATGAGTTTTGATGTACCGAAGGAGTTCGGAGTCCCGGATGAGATCGGGGACATGAAGACGAGTCTCGAAATGGTCGAGACATAAAGATCGATATATTGGACGACTATATTCGGACATCGGAAAGGTTCCGAGTGATTCGGGTATTTTTCGGAGTACCGGGTAGTTACGGGAGAAGTAATGGGCCTTGATGGGCTTTAGTGGGAAGAGGAAAAGGCTGCTGCGCCCCCCCTCCCCTTTGGTCCGAATTGGACTAGGGAAAAGGGGGCCGGCCACCTCTCCTTCTCCTCCTATTCCTTCTCCCTTCCTCCCCTCTTGATGGACTCCTACTAGGACTTGGAGTCCTAGTAGGACTCCCATCCTGGCCGCACCTTATGCCTTGGCCGGCCTCCTCCTCCTTCATCCTTTATATACAGGGGCAGGGGGCACCCCATAGACACACAAGTTGATCATTGTTGATCGTTCCTTAGCCGTGTGCGGTGCCCCCTGCGACCAAATTCCACCTCGGTCATATCGTTGTAGAGCTTAGGCGAAGCCCTGCGTCGGTAGTACATCAAGATCGTCACCACGCCGTCGTGCTGACGGAACTCTTCCTCGACGCTTTGCTGGATCGGAGCCCGAGGATCGTCATCGAGCTGAACGTGTGCTAAGAACTCGGAGGTGCCGGAGTAACGGTGCTTGGATCGGTCGGATCGGGAAGAAGACGTACGACTACTTCCTCTACGTTATGTGATCGCTTCCGCAGTCGGTCTGCGTTGGTACGTAGACAACACTCTCCCCCTCGTTGCTATGCATCACCATGATCTTGCATGTGCGTAGGAAAATTTTGAAATTACTACGTTCCCCAACAGTGGCATCCGAGCCTAGGTTTTATGGTTCGATGTTATATGCACGAGTAGAACACAAGTGAGTTGTGGGCGATATAAGTCATACTGCCTACCAGCATGTCATACTTTGGTTCGGCGGTATTGTTGGATGAAGCGGCCCGGACCGACATTACGCGTACGCTTACGCGAGACCGGTTTCCCCGACGTGCTTTGCACATAGGTGACTTGCGGGTGACTGTTTCTCCAACTTTAGTTGAACCGAGTGTGGCTACGCCCGGTCCTTGCAAAGGTTAAAACGGAGTCTATTTGACAAACTATCGTTGTGGTTTTGATGCGTAGGTGAGATTGGTTCTTGCTTAAGCCCGTAGCAGCCACGTAAAACTTGCAACAACAAAGTAGAGGACGTCTAACTTGTTTTTGCAGGGCATGTTGTGATATGATATGGTCAAGACGTGATGAGATATAAGTTGTTGTATGAGATGATCATGTTTTGTTGAAGTTATCGGCAACTGGCAAAAGCCTTATGGTTATCTCTTTATTGCATAAGATGCAAGCGCCAAATAATTGCTTTACTTTATCACTATGCGATAGCAATAGTTGGCGAGACGACCGTGTGACGACACATTGATATAGATCAAGATGATGGAGATCATGGTGTCATGCCGGTGATGACAGAGATCATGACAGTACTTTGGAGATGGAGATCAAAGAAGCAAGATGATGATGGCCATATCATGTCACATATTTTGATTGCATATGATGTTTATCTTTTATACATTTTATTTTTGCTTTGATTGACGGTAGCATTATAAGATGATCTCTCACTAAATTATCAAGAAGTGTTCTCCCTGAGTATGCACCGTTGCAAAAGTTATTCGTGCTGAGACACCACGTGATGATCGGGTGTGATAGGTTCTACGTTCAAATACAACGGGTGCAAAACAGTTGCACACGCGGAATACTCAGGTTATACTTGACGAGCCAAGCATATACAGATATGGCCTCGGAACACAGAGACCGAAAGGTCGAGCGTGAATCATATAGTAGATATAATCAACATAACGATGTTCACCATTGAAAACTACTCCATCTCACGTGATGATCGGTTATGGTTTAGTTGATTTGGATCACGTGATCACTTAGAGGATTAGAGGGATATCTATCTAAGTGGGAGTTCTTAAGTAATATGATTAATTGAACTTAAATTTATCATGAACTTAGTCCTGGTAGTATTTTGCAAATCATGTTGTAGATCAATAGCTCGCGTCGTTGCTTCCCTGTGTTTATTTTGATATGTTCTTAGAGAAAATTGTGTTGAAAGATGTTAGTAGCAATGATGCGGATTGGATCCGTGATCTGAGGTTTATCCTCATTGCTGCACAGAAAAATTATGTCCTTGATGCACCGCTAGGTGACAGACCTATTGCAGGAGCAGATGCAGACGTTATGAACATTTGGCTAGCTCAATATGATGACTACTTGATAGTTTAGTGCACCATGCGTAATGGCGTAGAATCGGGACTTCAAAGACGTTTTGAACGTCATGGACCATATGAGATGTTCCAGGAGTTGAAGTTAATATTTCAAGCAAATACCCGAGTTGAGAGATATGAAGTCTCCAACAAGTTCTATAGCTAAAAGATGGAGGAGAATCGCTCAACTAGTGAGCATGTGCTCAGATTGTCTGGGTACTACAATCGCTTGAATCAAGTGGGAGTTAATCTTCCAGATAAGATAGTGATTGACAGAATTCTCTAGTCACCATCACCAAGTTAGTAGAACTTCGTGATGAACTATGATATGCAAGGGATAACGGAAACGATTCCCAAGCTCTTCGTGATGCTGAAATCGATGAAGGTAGAAATCAAGAAAAACATCAAGTGTTGATGGTTGGAAAGACCACTAGTTTGAAGAAAATGGCAAAAAGGAAGAAGGGGAACTTCAAGAAGAACGGCAAGCAAGTTGCTGCTCAAGTGAAGAAGCCCAAGTCTGGTCCTAAGCCTGAGACTAAGTGCTTCTACTGCAAAGGGACTGGTCACTGGAAGCGGAACTACCCCAAGTGATTGGCGGATAAGTAGGATGGCAAAGTGAACATAAGTATATTTGATATACATGTTATTGATGTGTACTTTACTAGTGTTTATAGCAAACCCTCAGTATTTGATACTAGTTCAGTTGCTAAGATTAGTAACTGGAAACAGGAGTTGCAGAATAAACAGAGACTAGTTAAGGGTGAAGTGACGATGTGTGTTGGAAGTAGTTCCAAGATTGATATGATCATCATCGCACACTCCCCTATACTTTCGGGATTAGTGTTGAACTTAAATAAGTGTTATTTGGTTTTTGCGTTGAGCATGAATATGATTTGATCATGTTTATTGCAATACGGTTATTCATTAAAGTCAAAGAATAATTGTTGTTCTGTTTACATGAATAAAACCTTTGATGGTCATACACCCAATGAAACAAGTTCGCTGGATCTCGATCGTAGTGATACACATATTCATAATATTGAAACCAAAAGATGCAAAGTTAATAATGATAGTGCAACTTATTTGTGGCACTGCCGTTTAGGTCATATTGGTGTAAAGCGCATGAAGAAACTCCATGCTGATGGGATTTTGGAATCACTTGATTATGAATCACTTGATGCTTGCGAACCATGCCTTATGGGCAAGATGACTAAACGCCGTTCTCCGGAACAATGAAGCAAGCAACAAATTTGTTGAAAATCATACATACTGATGTATGTGGTCCGATGAATATTAAGGCTTGCAGCAGGTATCATTATTTTCTGACCTTCACAGATGATTTGAGCAGATATGGGGATATCTACTTGATGAAACATAAGTCTGAAACATTTGAACAGTTCAAAGAATTTCAGAGTGAAGTGGAAAAACCATCGTGACAAGAAAATAAAAGTTTCTACGATATGATCGCAGAGGTAAAATGTTTGAGTTACGAGTTTGGTCTTTAGTTAAAACAATGTGAAATAGTTTCACTACTCACGCCACCTGGAACACCACAGCATAATGGTGTGTCCGAACGTCATAACCGTACTTTATTGGATATAGTGCAATCTATGATGTTTCTTACCGATTTACCACTATCGTTTTGGGGTTATGCATTAGAGACAGCTGCATTCACGTTAAATAGGGCACCATCTAAATCCGTTGAGACGACACCGTGTGAACTATGGTTTGGCAAGAAACCTAAGCTGTCGTTTCTTAATGTTTGGAGTTGCGATGCTTATATGAAAAAGTTTCATCCTGATAAGCTCAAACTCAAATCGGAGAAGTGCATCTTCATAGGATATCCAAAGGAAACTATTGGATACACCTTCTATCACAGATCCGAAGGCAAGACTTTTGTTGCTAAAATTCGGAAACTTTCTGGAGAAGGAGTTTCTCTCGAAAGAAGTGAGTGGGAGGAAAGTAGAACTTGACGAGGTAACTGTACCTGCTCCCTTATTGGAAAGTAGTACATCACAGAAAACTGTTTCTGTGACACCTACACCAGTTAGTGAGGAAGCTAATGATGATGATCATTAAACTTCAGAACAAGATACTACTGAACCTCGTAGATCAACCAGAGTAAGATCCGCGCCAGAGTGGTACGGTAATCCTTTTCTGGAAGTCATGCTACTATATCATGATGAACCTACGAACTATGAGGAAGCGATGATGAGCCCAGATTCCGCGAAATGGTTTGAGGCCATGAAATCTGAGATATGATCCGTGTATGAGAACTAAGTATGGACTTTGATGGATTTGCCCGATGATCGGCAAACCATAGAAAATAAATGGATTTTCAAGAGGAAGACGGACGCTGATAGTAGTGTTACTATCTACAAAGCTAGAATTGTCGAAAAAGGTTTTCGACAAGTTCAAGGTGTTGACTACGATGAGTTTTTCTCACTCGTATCTATGCTTAAGTCTGTCCGAATCATGTTAGCAATTGCCGCATTTTATGAAATCTGGCAAATGGATAAACAAAACTGCATTCCTTAATGGATTTATTAAAGAAGAGTTGTATGTGATGCAACTAGAAGGTTTTGTCAATCCGAAAGGTGCTAACAAAATGTGCAAGCTCCAGCGATCCATCTGTGGACTGGTGCAAGCATCTCGGAGTTGGAATATACGCTTTGATAAGTTGATCAAAGCATATAGTTTTATACAGACTTGCGGTGAAGCCTGTATTTACGAGAAAGTGAGTGGGAGCACTACAGCATTTCTGATAAGTATATGTGAATGACATATTGTTGATCGGAAATAATGTAGAATTATTCTGTAAAGCATAAAAGGAGTGTTTGAAAGGAGTTTTTCAAAGAAAGACTTCGGTAAAGCTGCTTACATATTGAGCTTCAAGATCTATAGAGATAGATCAAGACGCTTGATAAGTTTTTCAATAAGTACATACCTTGACAAGATTTTGAAGTAGTTCAAAACGGAACAGTCAAAGAAAAAGTTTCTTGCCTGTGTTACAAGGTGTGAAATTGAGTAAAGACTCAAAGCCCGACCACGGCAGAAGATAGAAAGAGAATGAAAGTCATTCCCTATGCCTCATTTATAGGTTCTATAAAGTATGCCATGCTGTGTACCAGATCTATTGTATACCCTGCACTGATTTGGCAAGGGAGTACAATAGTGATCTAGGAGTAGATCACTGGACAGCGGTCAGAATTATCCTTAGTGAAATAAGGATGTGTTTTTCGATTATGGACGTGACAAAAAGGTTCGTCGTAAAGGGTTACGTCGATGCAAGTTTTTGACACTGATCCAGATGAATCTAAAGTCACAATCTGGATACATATTGAAAGTGGGAGCAATTAGCTAGAGTAGCTCCGTGCAGAGCATTATAGACAAAGAATTTTGCAAAATACTTACGGATCTGAATGTGACAGACCCGTTGACTAAAATTATCTCACAAGCAAAAACATGATCACACCTTAGTACTCTTTGGGTGTTAATCACATAGAGATGTGAACTAGATTACTCACTCTAGTAAACCCTTTGAGTGTTGGTCACATGACGATGTGAACTATGGGTGTTAATCACATGGTGATGTGAACTATTGCTGCTAAATCACATGGCGATGTGAACTAGATTATTGACTCTAGTGCAAGTGGGAGACTGAAGGAAATATGCCCTAAAGGCAATAATAAAGTTATTATTTATTTCCTTATATCATGATAAATGTTTATTATTCATGCTAGAATTGTATTAACCGGAAACATAATACATGTGTGAATACATAGACAAACAGAGTGTCACTCGTATGCCTCTACTTGACTAGCTCGTTAATCAAAGATGGTTATGTTTCCTAACCATGGACAAAAGAGTTGTTATTTGATTAACGAGGTCACATCATTAGTTGAATGATCTGATTGACATGACCCATTCCATTAGCTTAGCACACGATCGTTTAGTATGTTGCTATTGCTTTCTTCATGACTTATACATGTTCCTATGACTATGAGATTATGCAACTCCCGTTTACCGGAGGAACACTTTGGGTGCTACCAAACGTCACAACGTAACTGGGTGATTATAAAGGAGTACTACAGGTGTCTCCAAAGGTAGATGTTGGGTTGGCGTATTTCGAGATTAGGATTTGTCACTCTGATTGTCGGAGAGGTATCTCTGGGCCCTCTCGGTAATGCACATCACTTAAGCCTTGCAAGCATTGCAACTAATGAGTTAGTTGCGGGATGATGTATTACGGAACGAGTAAAGAGACTTGCCAGTAACGAGATTGAACTAGGTATTGGATACCGACGATCGAATCTCGGGCAAGTAACATACCGATGACAAAGGGAACAACGTATGTTGTTATGCGGTCTGACCGATAAAGATCTCCGTAGAATATGTAGGAGCCAATATGGGCATCCAGGTCCCGCTATTGGTTATTAACCGGAGACGTGTCTCGGTCATGTCTACATTGTTCTCGAACCGTAGGGTCCGCACGCTTAAGGTTTCGATGACAGTTGTATTATGAGTTTATGAATTTTGATGTACCGAAGGAGTTCGGAGTCCCGGATGAGATCGGGGACATGACGAGGAGTCTCGAAATGGTCGAGACGTAAAGATCGATATATTGGACGACTATATTCGGACATCGGAAAGGTTCCGAGTGATTCGGGTATTTTTCGGAGTACCGGGTAGTTACGGGAGAAGTAATGGGCCTTGATGGGCTTTAGTGGGAAGAGGAAAAGGCTGCTGCGCCCCCCCTCCCCTTTGGTCCGAATTGGACTAGGGAAAAGGGGGCCGGCCACCTCTCCTTCTCCTCCTATTCCTTCTCCCTTCCTCCCCTCTTGATGGACTCCTACTAGGACTTGGAGTCCTAGTAGGACTCCCATCCTGGCCGCACCTTATGCCTTGGCCGGCCTCCTCCTCCTTCATCATTTATATACAGGGGCAGGGGGCACCCCATAGACACACAAGTTGATCATTGTTGATCGTTCCTTAGCCGTGTGCGGTGCCCCCTGCGACCAAATTCCACCTCGGTCATATCGTTGTAGAGCTTAGGCGAAGCCCTGCGTCGGTAGTACATCAAGATCGTCACCACGCCGTCGTGCTGACGGAACTCTTTCTCGACGCTTTGCTGGATCGGAGCCCGAGGATCGTCATCGAGCTGAACGTGTGCTAAGAACTCGGAGGTGCCGGAGTAACGGTGCTTGGATCGGTCGGATCGGGAAGAAGACGTATGACTACTTCCTCTACGTTATGTGATCGCTTCGCAGTCGGTCTGCGTTGGTACGTAGACAACACTCTCCCCCTTGTTGCTATGCATCACCATGATCTTGCGTGTGCATAGAAAATTTTTGAAATTACTACGTTCCCCAACACCCTTGTTGTCCACCACTAGCTCAGCGGTAGGGGTCAGGACATGGTTTTCCTCTCCCCCGGTAGTGATTGTTGTGGTGGACTCCACCGGAGGCGCCTGCAGCTTGGCATGGCTGTTGCCATCGGACACTTTAAGGGCACTGATAGCTGCAATTGCAGCCTGAACTTGCGGGTCTGAGAAGATCTCCTCGGGGATCATCTCGTAGTCTGCCTTCTTCCGACTGGCTGGGCTTTCCAAAAACACCTCCTTCCCGAAGCTAAGGAACCGCCGAGCGCTGTTGGCTACCGGGGCAACATACCCTCCTCTACTACTACTCTTATTGTACGGGGAGGCACGCATTGTTGCCGTGTACCTCATCTCTTGGAGGTCCACCGGCAACTTACAATCGCGTTGGCCATGCCCAAGGAAGCCACAAAAACCACAAAACGTGGCACTCTCTCGTACTTCACTTCTAAGAAGAAAATCTCATTTTTTGGCTTATCATGGGAGGTGATTTTGCTACGGAGGGGCTCATCTACATCATGATTCACACGAACCCTTATGAAGTCTCCCCAGATCTTACCATGGATGTTAGTATCCACCTCTAGGACCTCTCCAAGTTTTTCGCCCAGCTTCTAGGCCACCGCCTCGTCCAGCATGATCGGCGGAACGTCGTGGATGCGCACCCAGATTGGCATGTGGGCAACCTCCACATCTGCTGGCCGAGCACCTCCGTCCACTGCCACCATGAGGAAGGCGTCTCCCTTGTGCGTCCAAGGACCGTTTTCCAGTATGAAGCGGCGGTCCCCCTCGCGCTCGAACTCCAACAGAAAATGGTTGTTCTTGAGGGGCGTGTAGCTGAGTCGGCCGCGCAGTCCCCACTTGCTCTTTAGCTCGCCGAAGAGGCACTCATTGCTGTAGGGCAGTGGCGAGAAGAAGAGCCCAACAGCAATCCATCGGGTCCTCATGGCACCTCTTTCTTTGGTGAGGTCCAGCTCCACCATGCCGTCAACCCGAGGGGCCAGGGTCACCGGGAACCTTGGGGCGACGACGTCGTTGCCGGCACCGAGCCTCCTCATGGAAGCCCTCCCACCATGGTCACGGGAGGACTCCCCTCGAAGGGTCACCCTAGCGACGCTGCTGCCGGCGCCGGGGCGTGGTGCAGCATCCCCACCCTCCATGGGGGCCTTGTTCCTCTGGTTGTCCTGGTTCGCCATGGGGAAAGGCTTTGCAGTAGCAGGATTTGTGTTGGTGTGGTGAGGGCTTGCCTCTACAGGCGGTAATCCTTTTATGCATGGACCCTCATGATCCGATCCCAAACTTCCTGGGTCAGGCCCGTGAATCGCTGATTCCTTCCCCTCCGAATGATCTCTTTCCTCTTTCCGTGGTTCTAAGATCCCACCTCCCTTGTTGGGGGATCCCTATTGAACGAGCACCCGCTCCCCAACGATCCTGATTTCCTTTCCCTTTCCCCTAACCCCTGCATCAGATCTTCTCTCATAGCCTGCATCTTTTCTTTGATTTTCCCTAGCGCGACGCCAGATCTGTCAGGCGATTCACTTCCGGCACCCACTCGACACCCATCGGCCATGTTCTTCTCCATGGCAATCCCTCTGATCGCCTTCCTTGTCCTGAGCCATGCCTCCCGCAGTCCGAGAGGATCCGCTGCACCTCCATATCCGCTCTTGCCATCGTCTGACGATCTCTCGCTTCTCCGGTCTTGGGATCTTGCCGGCGGCAAGCCCTTCTCACTGACTCTTGGGGATCGCCCCCCTGTCGCCTCGACAGACGCTCCGTGATTACCGCACATCGCTCACTACAGTTTAAAAACTGGAGGATTGACCATATTATTTGAGCTGGTTCAAGCAAAGCCCCATTTTGGAGGATGATTTCAAGGGACTTTGATGGATGCTTGTTTCAACATAGTCGGTCTCAAGTCTGGGTGAACGAGGAGGTTGTGATAGGCTTAGCGAATCAACATCAAAACCCATTCACTCTTAAGGAGATGAAACGAACAACATAGTTGGGGTGTAACCCTCGACACGCCATATTAGGACCCAGGTGTGGTGTTAAATTGGCAAGGGTCGAGTCGTCACCCCCTTAGTGGCATGATGTATCTTGACCTGGAAGCTGTAATAAGTGAGCAACGATTAGGTAGTCGCATTCTTAGTGGCATGCTACATCGACGTCCGGGTGTAGTGAAAAATGAGTGGGTCTTCGCAATTCGCATTTGACTCAACGAGTGCGAAGTGTAAGAAAGCTAGCCAAGACAAGTAGGATCCCATGGCTTGACCAACACTTATCATTAAGCATTTTTAAGGGTGATCTTATATTCCAATATTGTTCCTATAAGAACTTTTTCTAAAATACACTTGAAGTACAATTAATCCTTCGACATATGTTGGCAAGAATTACTAAAATCCTTCTTTAGGATTAGATGCAACGCATGCCTCCAGAAGCGCCACTGCATAGTGAATGGATAAATTGTGATGATATAACATCAAGAAAGGTCGAGACAGCGAAACTTGTCATGGAAGAAGTCCGCTATGATATATCTAAATGATTGAAATATCACCAATGAACTAGGCATGGACACGGGTGCATGAAATTTACCTATCAACATCGGAACCATGACTTGGTTTCAAAATGTTATGAGTTTCAGCTGTGACGTGCCCCAACTTATGGAAGAGTATTTGTGGCACGTAGGTGTGGAGGCACCGACTCTGTTTTTCTTTTGGCTTTTGATTTCGAATCTGTTATATCTTCTGAACCAGTCCAAATTAAATTGTGTTTGCACATTCATGTTCCTTGTGATGAGGGATTTGAAATAAGATCACATCTGGTGACGAGGGCTTTGAAATAAGATAAATTTGAATACATTTTGATAAGCTTTTAAAACCTCACAAAGTTTCATCAGTTGAAACTTGATACGAACGAACGACAAAATCCCCGAGTTTCAAAAACTACAACTTAAAACTTGGTGTGCGGTCGTGTGAAATCCAACGACTTTGTGGATCGCAAATCAATTGTGCGGCCAGGCACAGCTACACAGGTGCGCGCCCCTCCGAAATTTTGCCCAATTTGTGTGAGACTGAAAAGCTTTGTTGCTGTTGAATGTTTGTTTTGTCTTTTGGTTTTTACCCTTCTGTAAAGAAGATCAGCGTTTTGATCATACTTCTTTACATAGGGAGTAAATTTGAGTGTGTTTGTATTGTGGTTTGGTTAATAGATCTGACTGTGTTTGTATTCGTGGATTGGTTAATGCTCTCCCTTTCAAAATATAATGCGTATCAGATTTTTGTTGAAAGTTAAATCTTGTAAAGTTTAACCAAGCTTGTAGAAGAAAAACGTCAACGTCTAAAAATGCACACTTTCGCCGTATTTATCCTGAGCTAGTTTTGCCTTGACGCAAAGTTCAAACACCAAGCTAAGTATGCGTGCTCTGACATCCAATCACAACGCATAATAACTAAAGGCATCTCCAGCCGCGTCCCAGGAAGGCCTTTCTAGGCGTTTTTTTGCGCCGGCATCGAAAAATCGGCCCAGTCACGCTCCCAGAAGCCCAATTTTTGCCGGCTTGGGCCGAAAACAGCGCCGGCGGACGCAGGCCGAACCCGGCACGCTGGGGGGCGTCCGAAGGCGCCGGGGCGAACTGTTTTGACGCGAAACAGCCGCGGGCCGCCGCGTCAGCGACTCTACCCTCTTCTCGCCCCTTCGTCGTCCTCATCGCCTCGTTTCTCGCGGCGAATCAATGCCAAAGCTGCCGCGCTGCCGCGCCGGTCAGCCTGCGCCATTGATGCCTCACGGGCGGCGCAGTGAAGGCCGGATGAGCGCGTCCCTCGCCCTCCCTCGCCCGCCACGCGTACTCACGGCGGCTCGGGCACGGGCGGCGCCTCGGCCTATATAAGACGCGCCCCAGCGCACTCGGCGACTCGTACTCTCTCGCCGTCGTCATTCCTCCCTCTCCTCTCTCTCGCCGTCGTCGTTCCTCCCTCTCCTCTCTCTCGCCGTCTCCAGCACCCATAGCCGAGCGCTTCCCAGGCGACGGCGCGGCGGCGAACGGCTTCGGCCGCCGCCATCTTCACGAGAGCGAGACTCGCCTCCTTTTCGAGGCCGAGTACCCGGTCCCGCCGGACATGCGGGTACCCGGGCGCGTGAAGGATCAGCGCCGGCGGCGTGCCGATGCCCCCGATACCCACCGGCGCGGCGCGGCGTGCGGAGATCGCACGCATCCGCTCGTCCCTGCCGCGTGCGGCGAGGGAGGGGCCATGGTACGTCCCCGACAGCCCGCTCCGGGAGCCCTACTTCCGCCGCCGTCACGCCGAGCAGCTCGAGGCCACCAACGGCGTCGAGCCCTCCGGCAGGCTCCACGCCGTCGGCCGGCGTCGGTGGTGGGGCGTGCCCGGGCGCACGTTGGAGGCCGTCCTCGAGTACATCGAGGGCGGCAACACGCCGCGCCTCGAGTACCCCGCTCCCCCGTCCTTCACACGCCCCGCCGGGGAAGCTCCTGGACCCCGAGGCGCATGAAGACCGGGGGGTCCTCCTCCTCGTCCGGCTGCTCCCCCTGCCTCCACCTCCGCCCCGTCAAGCCGGAGCCCCAGGGCACGCCTGTCAGCGCGCGCACCCGCAGCTCCGGCGTCCGCATCGGCGACAACGCCTCCCCCACCGGCCGCTTCGTCCTCGTCGAGCCCAAGCCGGAGCCCGGCCTCCCTGCGGAGTACGAGGAGATAGCCCGGCGTGGCTTCTCCGACGAGGACGCCCTGCGATGGGCGCGGGACGACTACCTCCGCGACGAGATGGTCCGGCAGCGCCGGGCCCTGGAGGAGATCGCCGCCCGCAAGCGTGGGCGCGAGGACGAGCACGTCGTCGTGGTCCTCGACAGCGACGACGACGACGACGCCCCCGGACCGTCCAACCCGCCGCGCCAACCGGGGGAGGGATGCAGCAGGGACGGCGGAGGCGTCGGCGGGGGCGACGACGACGACGGCGGTGACTACACGTGGTTCTACCGCCTTCTCGGCATGTAGAACTGCGTGGGCGGGCGGCGAGGCGGGCGGCGAGGGAGACGGCGGGGGTAGCCCGCGGTAGTTTTTCCTTTTTTTATAAATTATGTTTAAATTTGAACAAACTTGCCGATGTTTGTGTTAAATTTACGTTGTGTTTGCGCCATATTTGACTGTTTTAAAAAAAAAATTGGCGCCGCGACTAGGGGCATCACGCCCCCGGTGTACGGTTTAGCGCCGGTGTGCTTTCAGAAGGCGGTTTTTTACCCCTCCTGAAGGGCTAACCGCCGGAGATGCCCTAATAATCCCACAGAAAGGAGCAGCACCAAAAACCAAAGCTGGCACTCAAATTCTGCAGTGCACACAAACACAATCAATAATCCGCCACTTCCTGTCCGCACCACGTTCTTCACGCTGGGCGGCGAGCCGGCAGATCCTCCATGCTTCGCCCGCCGCTGCGCCTCTGACCTCTCCTCCTCCTCCCCGCCCGGCCGGTGCCGCCGCCGCTGCTTCCCGCGGAATAATAAAAAAATAGCCCCCGATAAAACGGGCCGGCCGCCTCCCTCGGCCCCGACCCGCACGCCACGCGGGACTCACCCACCCACCCTCTTCCTCCCCCTCCCTCCCTCCTCTTCCTCCCTAGGATGCGCGCCTCCCCCCGCCTCCTCCGGCCGGAACCCTAGCCAGGCGTGCAGGCGCGCAGCAGGCGGGCCCCCCGCGCCGCGCCGATGGGGAGGCCGGGGTACCTGACGCTGCCCATCTTCGCGGTGCTCGCCGCGATCGGCTACGTCTACTACACCACGGTCTTCGTCGCCGTCGCCGGCTGGCTCGGCCTCGCCACGGCCGCCGGGGTCGCCAACGCCGCCGCCTTCACGGCCCTCGCCGCCGCCTGCCTCGCCACCTACGCCGCCGCCGTCTCCCGGGACCCCGGCCGGGTGCCGCCCGCCTTCCTGCCCGACATCGAGGGCGCCGACACCCCCGTCCACGAGGTCAAGCGCAAGGTGCGTGCCCCCCCTTCCCTTGGGCCTCTCGCTCTACACTGGCTGCCACCTCATGTGGAGTTTTGGATCTGTGGGGCGGAATGGTGCTCGGTTCTTGCTGAATTTTCCCTTCTTCTCGTGAAATTGGGCAAGTTTGCTTCAATTGCCGCGCCTCCCAGTTAGCCAAATGCGGTTTAATGCCAATTTGCCTCCTGGGATTGGATCATTTACGACCATCTATGCGTGTAACTGTTCCATTCTGCCGATTTCAGCTCAAAGTTGCGACTGTTAAAGGAGGCACTTGATAGATAGATAACAGATAGATAATTTAGATCCGAATCTGAGTGTTGGTGCCTGGAACCTTCCACCGTGTGTGTGGATCCAGTCTAAGTTTGAAGGTCTGTCTAGACAATATTTTAAGGGTCTGTCTATATCTCATCTAGATGTATCTCACATCTAAGGTGATGTCATTCTTTTTTGTTAATTGTCCAGCCAAGTTACTGTTTATTGTTTGTTTGTTTTTTTATTTGGCTCAGTTTCTGGAAAAAAATGCAAAGAACATCCAGCCAACCTGCTGTTTTATTGTTTGTTTGTTTGTTTTCTTTATCCGGCTCAGTTTTTGAAAAAAAAGGAAACAATAGAGCGCACGTACCAAGTGTTGAGCTTCCTACCTCCTACTCTTAAACACTCACTTATAGCCACTAGAACTAAGGGCTGTTCTTGCATAATAATAAACACAAACACTTAATAACTCGGTTAGCGTCACATCTGGCCACTAGCTCCCTAAAAAAATCTGGTTGCTAGCTACCGGTAAAAAAACTGATTGCTAGCTTTTTCCCGAAAAAACTGCTCGCTAGTCCAAATGTCTATTTGTTAGCTTTTGCGTCTGATCGTTATACATTTACAAGTACATCTCTCCGTGCTAGCTTGTAGGCTACCAACGTTTGTTTCTTTTTGCCTTTTAGTTTTTGCGTTTTTCAGTCTTATTATTTTATAATTAATTTTCTGTAAGGAACAAAGTTTGGTCAAAACATATTTCAAAAAACATGTTCATGAATTTACATATTTTTAAAATTATAAAAAATGTTAACGAATACCAAAAAAATTCTAATATATGGTGAACAATCCTTTAATATATGATGATCATTTTTTGAATACACACTTTTTTTTGAAATATACGGTGAACATTCTTTTTTGATACATGATGAACTTTTTTATATACGATGAACTAAAAGCGAACTTTTTTATATACATTGTACTAAAAGCAAACAAGAGAAAACAAAAAAGAAAGAGAAACCCAAATAGAGAAAATAGATAAATGAGAAAAGAACAAAAAATGAACACATTTTGATTTGTTCTAAAAAATTGATAAACACGAACAAATTTAGAAAAATGAACAAATTTACATATTTGAAACATTTATTGAAACTTGTGAATTTATGAAAAAAGAAAAAAGAATCATAGAAAATGAGATCCATTTTTTAAAAATAGAAAAAATAAAAGCAGAGCAAAACCAATGAAGAAAAATGATAAATAAAAAAACATGGAGAAAACAAAACAAAAAATGTATCCTAGCTACTTGGGCCGGCTCTTCTGCAGTTTGTTCGCTGACGAGGGTGGACTTGCATCTAGGACAAAAAAAGGTCGAACCCCTACTGGAAGTGGAGGGTGGACTCTCAACTGGGAATGAAAAAGGTCGGGCCCTAGTTGCGAGTCGAGTTTGGACTTGCAACTGGGACCAAAAAGGTTGGGCCATACTCGTGAGTCGAGGGGTGGAGTTGCAACTGGGAAAAGAAAAGGTCGAGTCCTAGTTGCGAGTCGATGGTGGAATTGCAACTGGGAAAGAAGATCGGGTCCCAGTTGCGAATCGAGGGTGGACTCGCAATTGGGACTTAAAAAGGTCGGGCCCCACTTGCGAGCCGAGGGTGGACTTACAACTCAAACAAAAAAGGTTGGGCCCCAGTTGCGAGTCGAGGGCGGACTTGCAACTCGGACAAAAAAAAGGTTGGGCCCTAGTTGCGAATAAAGGGTGGACTTGCAACTCGGACACAAAATCTTGGACCCTAGTTGCGAATCAAGGGTGGACTCGCAATTGGGACTTAAAAAGGTCAGGCCCCACTTGCGAGCCGAGGGTGGACTTACAACTCAGACAAAAAAGGTTGGGGCCCCAGTTGCGAGTCGAGGGCGGACTTGCAACTCGGACAAAAAAAAGGTTGGGCCCTAGTTGCGAATAAAGGGTGGACTTGCAACTCGGACACAAAAGGTTGGACCCTAGTTGTGAGTCGGGGGTGGACTTGCAACTCAGACAAAAAAGGTTGTGCCCTAGTTGCGAGTAAAGGGTGAACTTGCAACTCAGGTTGGTCCCCAGTTGCGAGTCGAGGGTGGTCGTGCAACTTGCGAAAAAAAATTCTACCCCCATTTTGTGTCGAGAGTGAACTTGTAACTAGGACAAAAATGATCGAGGCCTAGTTAAGTATCGAGGGTGGACTTTCAATTGGGACAAAAAAAGGCCGGAGCCCTGTCATGAGTCAAGGGCAGACTTACAATTAGGACCAAAAGTGTCGAGACCCGGTTGCGAATCAAGAGTGCAATTGCAACCGGGAAAAAAAGGTCAGGCCTCAGTTGCGACTCGAGAGTGGACTTGGAAATCGGGCAAAAAAGGTCGGACCCTGATTGCAAGTTGAGGGTGGACTTGCAACTAGGAACAAAAGTCATGTCCTAGTTACAAGTCGAGGGTTTTTTTGCAACTCGGAAAAAATAGTTCGAGCCCCAATTGCGATTCGAGGGTGCACTTGCAATTAGAAAAAAAGTCGGACCCCAGTTGCGAGTCGACGATGGACTTGCAACTAGGAAAAAAAGACCGGGTCCCAGTTGCGAGACTAGAGCGGACTTGCAACTCGGAGAAAAAACGTTGGGCTCCAGTTGCGAGTCGAGGACGTACTTGCAACTGGGACAAAACAATGTCAGGCATCAGTTGTGAGTCGAGGGCCGACAAAAGCGAAGCCAAACAGGCCTAGACAACAACGTGATATGTAATAAACAAAAAGAAACAAACGAGGCGGAAGGTAGAGAGAGCGCTTGCATGGAAATTACAGGAAATAAATTAAATGGTGAATTTATTTATTGAAAATTATGAATTTAAAAGACCAAAAAGAGAAAATAGAAAAACAAAAGTTGAAAAACAAATGAGGAAAAACAAACAAGGGAATACAAAACAAAAATCTTATAGCAAAGAGTTATCCTACAATAATGCACTTAGATGTGAGGTATTATTTCACATCTAGATGTGAAATAGCAAACCCGAAAAACAAAAACAGAGGCTCCAGTAGCGAGTTGGGGTGGACTTGGGACTCGGACAACTACATGCCCAGTTGCGAGTCGAGGGATGGACTTGCAACTGGGACAACTATGAAACTATGAGACAAGTTAAGAGTCAAGGGTTGACTTGCAACTGGGATGAAACAAACTATGGTCCTAGTTGCGAGTCAAGGGTGGACTTGCAACTGGGATTAAAATGAGAGAAAACCAATGAAAGAAAAAATGATAAAATAAAAAAATCATGAAGAAAAAACAAAACAAAAAATAGAAAATGTATCATAGCTACTTGGGCCGGCTCATCTGCGGTTTGCTCGCTGTTGAGGAGTGGACTTGCAAATGGGACAAAAAAAGATCGGACCCCTAGTGGCGAGTCGAGGGTGGACTCGCAACTGGGACAAAAAATGTTGGGCCCAGTTGCGAGTCGAGGGTGGACTTGCAACTGGGACAAGAAAAGGTCGAGCCCCAGTTGCGAGTCAATGGTGACCTTATAGCTGTGAAAAAAAAGGTCAATTACCCCCGAGAACGTCAATTCTGCAACCCAACCCAGCCACGCCTAGTTGCATTAGCATTGAAGGCATGAAATGTAGTGGGGGACAAGACCAATAATTGCAAATTGAGGGTGGGATGAAACAAACTATGAGCTCAGTTGCGAGTCAAAGGTGGACTTGCAACTTGGATGAACAACAATAGACATGGCTAGCTGCGAGTCGAGTGTGCGCTTGCAACTGAGAGAACTATGAGTTGAGTTGCGACTCGAGGATGCACATAAAACTGGGACAACTACAAACTACGAGCCCAGTTGCGAGTCAATGGTCGACTTGCAACTAGGATAAAACAAACTACGGTCCAGTTGCGAGTCAAAGATGGACTTGCAACTGGGATGAAAGACCAAACACGGGCCCAATTGCGAGTCAAGGGTGGGCTTGCAACTGGGATAAAACAAACTATGGGCATAGTTGCGAGTCGAGGTAGGACTTGTAACTAGGATAACAAAAACTACGAGCTCAGTTGCGACTCACGAGTGGACTTGCAACTGAGATGAAAAACATAACACATGCCGAGTTGCGAGTCGAGGGTGGACTTGCAACTAGGACAACAACAAAAATATGGCCCATTCGCAAGTTGAGGGTGGACTTGCAACTAGGACAACAACAAAACTGTGATCCCAGTTGCGAGTCGAGGATGGACTTGAAATTAAAACAACTATGAAAAAACGAGCCCAGTTGCAAGTCAAGGGTAGACTTGCAACTGGGATGAAAAACAAAAACATGCCTAGTTGCAAGTTGAGGGTGGGCTTGCAAATGGAAGAAATATAAACCCAATTGCGAATGGAAGATGGACTTGCAACTAGGACAACTACAAAACTACAGGCCCAATTGCAAGCCAATTGTCGACTTGTAGTTGGGATGAAAGACGAAACACATGCCCAGTTACGAGTCAAAATGGGCTTGTAGGGATGGACTTGCATGTCAGGGGTGGACTTGCAGCTGGGACAAAAGTGGTTGGGGTCCCCAGTTACATGTTGAGGGTGGAGTTACAACTGGGACAAAAAATGGGCCAGGCCAGGTTGTGTATGAACAGTGCACTCACAAAGTAGGACAAGAAAAGATCGGGCTTCTTACATATTAGGGTTAGACTTGACAAAAAAAGGTTGTTGCCTGTCATTGTAGTGTTTAAAAGCACATCCATCCTCGGGTTACCTCTGCTCCAAAGACAAAGAGGAATGAGAGAGAGAGATGAGAAGAACTGATGAGCCAGCGATCAGCTCATCTCTTCCACTTATACAAACAACTGGTCTTTTCAACTACAACACAGAAAAAACAAACCACAAAGAATGGCCCAACAAAAAAACGCACGGTGTGATGAGCCGCAAAATGGACAATGGGCGAGTGACACTGGATGCGTGGGCCTAGACAACCCCGATCAAAAAATTGCACGAAATTAGATGAAACATCGTTGAAACTCATCTATATGAGTTTTAGCAATTCGATACATGATTTACTTAAATGAACACAAAAATCGAAACAACAACAAAAACATGCATCAACAATTGTACAGTATATACACGCATGAAGGAGGTGCATGCACGCAACATATGACATATATGCATTCATAGCATCGCAGTGGGAGAAAAAATAAAAAAAATAAGAAAAGATAAAAGGCCTCAGAAAATGCAAAGGATGTAGCGAACGAAGACAGATCAGAAAATAGACAAAAAAAGAAGAAGAAAACAGACAAAGACAGCCCACGCTGCCACACACATGGGCCAGCCCAAGCTGCCATGATGCATGCACGTTAGGCTTCAGGCTGCGCGAGCACAGCACGCTCGAGCTCGAACGCGGACAACCGTAAATTAGCCTATGCGTGAATTTTTGGGACAAAACAAATCAATGACAGACTTTAAAAGAACAAAATTTAAAGATAAGGGAGTTAGATGTGAGATAATATCTCACATCTAGATGTGAGATAGCAAACCCGATATTTTAAATTTCCACCGGGTTTGGAATCATGAGCAAAAAAATTGTAGCAAGTTTCAAAGTGTTATCCAGGGCCATTAAACAAAACAAGCACAAGCTATTGGCAAAGTAAAGTGACTCTAAATTGAGCGGCCGGCCTTGCTATTTTTTTTATTAATGGTGGCCCTGGTGGGTATTGCGGTTAGATACCATGCAAAGCTTCCGATTTTATGCCTTGTTATCTTGCATTTTCCAAAGTGAATGCGACAGTTGAATACTTGAATGCAGATAAATAAACAGCACTCTGCATGAATATGGCTATTTGGCCTCTTCCAATGGTATACCCAAGTTTCCGTTTTCCCTTTATTAGTTTGTTTTGTGCCCATGGGTGTGTTATAACGGTAGACATCATGTGTAAGTAGCATGTTCTGTTGCTGGGCCTGCAAACATTATGCATAACAAAAGAAGAATATTGAGGTAGTCAACACAAGATTTTTGGACCGCTGCTTTTGAAGAAATTGAGCTCTAAGGTGACTTAAGCAAATTGCTTTGTGGTGTTAAATGAAGAGTTCCCTGTTGGCAAGTAGCCTACCGAATTGGCAGTACAACGTGATTTTGCCTTGTACCAAAAATGGGGAAAATGAAAGGGAGATTAGCTTAGTATGGGAGTAAGGTTGAGGTGGGAGTAAATAAGCGGGGAAATCCCATCGTCTGATTTACTCTAGAGTACAATTCCGTGACGATAGCTGACAAAAATTAACTTCTTATTAGTTTGTTGCCTCAAAGTACTCAATCTGTACTGCTTTTGCAGGGTGGTGATTTGAGATATTGCCAGAAATGTGGCCACTATAAGCCCCCACGCGCACACCATTGCCGTGTGTGCAAGAGATGTGTTCTGAAAATGGTGCTGGCTAGTACTAATTCTATGATGATCCTTCTATTTTATCTCCCCTTCCACGTTTTCACTAACTTTTTATGTGCAGGACCATCACTGTATTTGGATTAATAACTGTGTAGGGCACGAGAACTACAAGATATTCTTGGTCTTTGTATTGTATGCTGTAATTGCAAGCTTCTATGCAATGGTAGTTCAGTTTATTCGATTACTTTGGCAAATATGATTTCTTGGGGTGGTATAGCATTGAAAAGTATATTTTTCCCATCTCAGATTCTAATTGTAGGGAGCGTCATTTACAGTGCTCCGAAAGATGAACAGTTAAGCAGTGATTCTTCTAGAACATTGATTGTAAGTACTCTTGCATTGTTTTTTAGTTACCTAGCATGTTGCATGTCCATCTGAACTACTCACAAAAATTTGAAACTTGCCAAATGGACAGATTATTTGTGGGATCATTCTTTGTCCATTAACTCTGGCGCTGTCAGTGCTCTTGGGCTGGCATATCCACCTCATATTACAGAATAAAACCACAATTGAGGTTTTTGACAACAAATTTCTCTTTTGATGTTGGGCAGCATTCACGTTATAGAAAATATTAAAAACACTTGTTATTGATGGTTGCAGTACCATGAAGGAGTTAGAGCAATGTGGTTGGCAGAAAAGGGTGGAGACCTTTATCATCATCCATATGACCTTGGTGTCTATGAGAATCTTATTTCGGTAAGAAGACAAACTATTTTCTATTGGCAACGAAAAAGACTAACAATTTTCTGAGCTGTTTAAATGTTTCACATATTAAGATATGAATGCGGAATGGGAGTAGTTGATTTTCAGAGACAATGTTAATGGCAACAGCTTTATTGTCCATTTAAAGATATCCACAATTTTGATACTGACTCCAAAGCAGATTTTGCTATATACACCCCTCCACAAGTTTGCACATTTGTATATTTCAAACAAATTTCAAAAAATTCCTTCCTAGCCATATTAAATAATGTTTGCTAAATTGTCACATGTAGTTATGCCATGCTGTTGGTATGTGCGTTTCACATGTATCTTTATTTTGGTCTTGCACGTTAGGGTGTTGCCTTGTTACCATGAGATCACGGGTTTTAGTCCTGGAAACAGCCTTTTGCGCAAATATAGAGAAAGACTGCGTACAAAAAACCCAAAGTGGTCGGACCCTCTTCTCTGGACCCTACGCAAGAGGGGAGCTACGTGCACCGGGCTGCCCTTTTTGCACATTAGGGTGTTATATAAAAGTTTTAACTCGAACTGTGGAAACAGGTAATCAGTGTAGTAGTTCACCTCCCTTCATTGCTTTCAACCAGAGTGATGAAGTTAGTGCATTAAATTGAACAACGGCCCTGCTGCCTGTATTCATAGTTAAGCACGTAGCACTAATGCACTATGCTTAGGATGTAGGTGGTCTGCTGTCAGGCCTATGTGGCGCCAGTTTAACACATGATGCGGGCTTGTGCAGTGCCGCTTCCCGAACTATAATTATGTTTGCCTGGTTGCTTTCTTAACCCTGGAAAGCATCGTGTGTTATATGTTCTGATGTTTCCGATTGTTTATCCACAGGTGCTTGGGCGTAGCATATTCTGCTGGCTCTGCCCAGTATCAGTCAATACAGGCAATGGCCTACGGTTCCGTGCATCATATGATATTCTACCATCTACACCGCCATGTGATTTACAAAAGATAGCATTACATTCACATTGAGGTACATAGTTGCTAATACGAGAAAGGGGATTGATATTCCTATTCAAGTGCCCAAAGTGTACCATCTCTGAGCCAATTTCGGATCATAACAGGTTAGCGGATACTTCTTAAAACCCTCAAATGTAAGATATGAGAAAAGACACCTGCGGATCCAGAAGTATTTCCACCTCTCCAGGGTTTTGTTTTGAGACGTTCGTATTTCCGGTACGAGGAAGATGACTGCTGCCTCAGCTCATAATCCTGTCCCAGCTGTGTTTGTACACAAAAAGCTTAACCCTTATGCTGTAAAGTAAATGTACATGCTGTATTCGGAAGCAAAAGCATATCAAAGCAAATTTTGCTGAGATGCAAGTCTGTTCAGAAGTAAATGTCACATGTGCTGTATACATCTGTTAGTACATTCTCAGACACGGAAATGTCATTGCTGCGCAGTAAAAATGACTCGGTCAGAAGAGGTGACATTTCACATACATTGTGTAAAAATCAAGAGAAGATTGCTGTGATTATTTAATGTTTTCAGTAAGGCTGGTGCTGGGCAGCACACGGCATGTAGCATCCCAAAGCACAGTAAGCCAACAAGCAATCTTTTCGCAATTTGATGCTTTGTGCAAATTATTTTCTACTATGTCCCATGATGTAAGATGTTTTTTGATGGGACGGAGGGAGTAGGTTACAACAGTCGGCACTCAGCAGCAAATGCAACTACTAATACATCAGTTGGGAGTAATCTATTTGCCCTTTCCTTTTCCCTTGCCCTTCTTGGCATCAAGTTTGGCTTGCACACGAGCCGCTGCCGCGGCCTTTGCCTCCTCCCTCTTCTTCTTCTCTTCCTCTTTGGTGGCAGCAGCCAGCTCCCGCTGTTTCTTAAGCTCCCTATGGAAATTTAGGTATTAAAAATCACATTTTTTTACAGTCACAAGGGTATTACAAAATGGATAATAGACATGATACGTAGCTCTCATGTATTCTCAAGAAATCGCGTAAACAAGAATATTAGCTAGAGGCTATATGCTATATTATTTAATTCCAATACGATGTCCCATGCTGTTTAAGATGATTATTGGCTACTAACTTCTGTATTAGGAAAAAATGCCAGAACTGGCTTAACTGTACTACTGACCAAAAACACAGCAAAAGCTCACTAACCCCATAGAAACAGAAAAAAAAGGACAAAAACTCTTAAAAATGGAGGATTAAAAAAGCTATGGTTGTCTAGAGATGTTATGGGGTGGACGAGCATTCAGAGGCAGAGTTCTCAACTCCTTAGCTCCCTGCCAAGTGCCAACCTCCACAGATCAGCTTCAGTGAGGATTTTGTCGACCACCGTCTGATTATTGGGTACTTGATGCGTTAATAAATATAAAAGAGGAAACACTTGGAGATGTCTTACTCTAGCCTGGCTTTCTCATCAGATACACTGCCCAGACTTGAACCTTTCCTTGGCTTGCAAGCCACTAATTCCACCTCAAAAATGAGTGTTGCACTGCAGAAACAAAGCAAACCTTGTTACAGAAACTTCTGGCCTCGGGATGCTTACAGCTTCAGTCAATCAAGAGGTGAAATGGCAAACAAACTTCGCTGGTATCTCTGGCGGCGAGCCTGGACTTCCATACGCATATTCCGGCCTGCATGTTATTTTTGCAATCTCGCCAACCTTCAACATGCCGATACACCATGCCATATTAGAAAGAAACTTTCAAGGCTATCAAAGTGAGCAAGCAATTATAAACGTTCACATACTTTCATAGTTCTTAAGGCTATGTCCCATGCTTTAATGACAGCTCCCTGGCCAACTTCAAATGAAAAAATAGAATTGTCTTCATGTGTGGTGTCAAAAACTTCGCCATTTTCAGCAAGTGTCCCTAAATAATGAACTGCAAATAGGTATAACGGCAAATGTTTAACCCAACATGGCAGATTAAGCAGTGAAACGTTTACTGTATTGCATAGAAAAGTGCATTGCCGTAAGATTCGGGGGCAAAGTAGCCGAATGGAAAAACGTTGGAAGCACTTGAGGGAAAAAACTTCTACCATAACTTAAACCCTGGGCAACCGCCCAGCCAAATAGAAAATAAATTATTTATGGCTATGTTTTACTCAGATCAGAGGGCTATGTATTGACTGCAGTACCATCAACCAATGGAAGGCTGTCAGATGGGCTTATAGCATCATCCTTTGCTTTTCTGACCACCGTCTTAAGAACGCCTCCATCCCCTGTTAGATCTATGGTTTCTGCCATGCCTTGCTGTTGAACGGAGATTCTGAAAGCAAGAAAGAACAGGGCATTAGAGTGCTCTAGCAAGACCAAATTCGATCAAACTAATGGGCACAAGCACTTGAAAATGCATAACAAGTCAGTTCGTTCACTTGCCTAAATTCTTTCAACTAAATTTGAAGCCAATTTTAAAATCAAGGTTTCATTCAGACTTAGGGTTGGCAGTGCGACAAAAGACCAAGAGACAATCGTCAATGAACTGAAGGTGTACCGAACAACACTCAAGTAGACTCTATAACCGTTTTCCTCATGAAAACAAAAATGAAAAACACAGTACCGGTCTCGCAAATAACCCAATTCCAACGACTGAGTTACACAAAACAATTCCAATAAGTAGTAGGGGCGGCCCTACTTAGCATGTCCTTAAGAGAACTTCTGCCAATATGCATTTATGTAACCTAAATGTTACTGTGTTGCCCCTCCCAGATCAACAGCCTGCAGGCTTAAAGCCGAACCTAGAGGCAACTGCAATCTTCCTCAAGCACTACCGCATGGCACAACCTGAACTGAGACTGTGTTAAACTATTCGAGACCTAAAGGCCTGCACGGCAACAAAATCTACTACAGGTCCATGACAAAATCAGGCAAGGGTGGTAGAATTCACCTCGGGTCGGCGACGATCTGGAGAGAGGGCCGTGGCAGCGGGCACGCCGGTGAGGACCTGCTGAACGGATGAGTGGGTATTGGGATTAGAAGGGGTGACCGGAGAGGAGGAAGATGGATGCGGGCGTGCGGCACGTACCTTCACGGAGAGAGGAGGGAGGGATTCGGAGTGGGGGGAGAAACGATGACAGACAGATCTGGATGGGGCGAGGGGAGGGGGAATCAGAGGATGGTTTCGCGTGAGGATGCCCTCCGTCGATTCGATTCGGTCGCCACTACTACGGACTGTATATTCTCGTTTCCAAAGAAAAAGGAAAAAGTTTATCCGTAAAAAAACTTTTTTTTGTGGGCACTAAAAAACCTTTATTTCCATTATTAAAAAAATGATGCATTTTTTCTTTTTTCTGATTGTTATATAAACTCAATAGCTTTCGTGCAAACTGCTGAAAACAAAACATTCTCTTTGAAAAATATCAAAAAACTAGATAGGTCAATTCCAAAACTCTAGGTTGATCTAGCAAAAAAAAATCTCTAGGTTTTGGGTTTCAGTGTTAATTGCCAGCAGTCCAACTAGGCAGACCTTACATGGCAGCACTCAATTATATTAACCACTAAGGAAGCTATGGGGATAAATCTCGTTGCCACCATGGTATCCAATATATTGTTGACAACTTGGAATATCTATTTTTAGAAACGAAATATATATATGGCAACCGTGTGGTGGATTGCGAAACTGCCACACGCATACAGCGCCGTCACTTCCCTCCCGATCTCCTTCCTTCTCCGCATGTCCTCCCGATTTCTTTCCTTTCCCACACGCCTCCCGATCTTCTTTCTTTCCCGCACATCCTCCCCGATTTTATCGTGCCTTCCTAATTTTCGTAATCGTCAATTATGGCCCACGCGCCTTCCCGATTTTTGGCAAAAATAATGCTTGGACTAGGATTTGATCTCTGGTCTGCAGGTAATCAACAAAGGGAGCTAACCACCTCACCTATGACACTCATTGTTGAGCAAGCTAAGGGAAACACTGTTTTTGACATGTTCGTGGTAACTTTGATCATTGGGAATAAATTTGTTGAACCCGCCCCCCGGTAATTTCTGTAAATAGAACGATAACATTCACGCCATAGACCTGATAATTTAGATACAAACATCATGGTAACTTTAACCATTGGGGAAGACAAATGTGAAAAGATATTCGATAATTTATGTGTAAATAGATGGTAATATACACGCCACATCTGATAACCGAGGTAGAAACACCATGGTAACTTTCGTAGGGATTTTTTTTGAAAAGATACTCCGGTATCTTATGTGTAAGCACGGTAGTATACCTCCCTCCTCTGGCATTTTTATGTGTAAATAGCATGAAAACACATGCACTGCGATAACTAAACACCATGATAAGTTTTTGACCCGTGGGGGGTGGGGTGGGGGGAGGGGGGATTTGCTGAAACATACCCCTAATAATTTTTGTGTAAATAGCATGATATTTTAAGCACTACGGACTTGATAGGTTACCTAGAATCCCCATGATAACTTTTTGTCCCGGCAAAAGGTTGTTCAAAACATCCCCAATATTTTTTGTGTAAATAACATGATAATACAAGCACCGCATAGCCGAGAACTTGCAATATAAACATGATGGTAACTTTTTTACCAAAGGAAACTAAGTTGTTAAAAACATACACTCGCCTCGCGCATGGGCCTCTTAGATGAACACAACATATGGCATGCCACGGGAGAGTCACATAATGTTTAGTGTCATGAGGGGCACACGTGCTATAGGCGTGATAAGTTACGCAAAAATATCGTGGTAATTGTTGACCTATGAAAAAGCTACCGAAACACACCCAGTTTTTTAGGTGCAAGTACCTTGATAATATACGAACTGTAGACCCAATAACTCATGTACAATTTCTCATGGTAACTTTGACCGGGGGAGGTTGATGTACATATACCCTGATAACTTATGTGTAAGTACCACAGTATTTCACACATCGAAGACCTTATAACTTGTGTACAAAACACAATGGTAACTTTTGAAGGGATGTAGTTGTTGAAGCATAGATACCTGGTACGTTCTATGTAAATAGCACGGTAAGTTATGTAACACAGGCCTGATAACTTGCATACGAATACTATGGTAACTTTGTCCTCAGGAGAAATCATGTGGTAGACGTGAAGAAGTGGCAGTTTTCTCGAGGGTGGGTGCCCGAGATGTGTAGGAGAAGCAGGTTTCTCCGGCGAGCCCGCGGGGTCGTTTGGGAGGAGGCGAGGTCAAAGGACGAGGGATCGTGTGGTACTTTAAAATGAAAGAAGTAGAGGTGTGGTTGTTTTGCTTATATGGCACATGTGTACCAAATATCACAGTCCTTTTAGAAAAGGAGGTTAAAAACCCCAAACTTTTAGAACTTGAAATATCTTATGTTTATGGAAAACTTGAAATACCTTCTGCTTTAATAATTTTGAGTCTTCGATATTTTCTCCATAAAAGGATTCATGCGATAGGTATTCATTAGAAACTTACTCATGTGGTATTTCACAAAATGGCATGATCATTTGTGACCCATGTAAAAAAGAGAAGATGATAGTGCTACGGTTTAAGTTTCAGATCCTAAATACAGTAATAGTTTTCTCATTTTCGTACAGGTTGCAAATCGTCATATGATTCTACAAAATTTTACATGGTACGTTTTAAACTTGATATCAACTATATGAGTGATTTTTCTAGATTTTTTGAAGAACTTACAAACACATTGTTTTCTAAGTTTTAGAAAGTGGATAAATCTAAACCCATGATAATCTATAATTTTGTTTGTGGTTGTGCTTGAGTAACACTATATTTTTCTTAGAACATTGACTCGGACGAGGAGGGTAAGGCTCAAAGACAGTAGAGGTGAGAGAATACTAGATTGTCGCTCATTCAATGTTGGACTTCACACTTCCCCTAAAACTGGCCACATATATATGAAGGAAATATGCCCTAGAGGCAATAATAAAGTTGTTATTTTATATTTCCTTATATCATGATAAATGTTTATTATTCATGCTAGAATTGTATTAACCGGAAACTTGATACATGTGTGTGGATACATAGACAAAACACGGTGTCCCTAGTATGTCTCTACTTGACTAGCTCGTTAATCAAAGATGGTTAAGTTTCCTGACCATAGACATGTGTTGTCATTTGATGAACGGGATCACAACATTAGAGAATGATGTGATGGACAAGACCCATCCGTTAGCTTAGCATTATGATCGTTTAGTTTTGTTGCTATTGCTTTTTTCATGACTTATACATATTCCTCTGACTATGAGATTATGCAACTCCCGAATACCGGAGGAACACTTTGTGTGCTATCAAACGTCACAACGTGACTGGGTGATTATAAAGATGCTCTACAAGTGTCTCCGATGGTGTTTGTTGAGTTGGCATAGATCGAGATTAGGATTTGTCACTTTGATTATCGGAGAGGTATCTCTGGGCCCTCTCGGTAATACACATCACTATAAGCCTTGCAAGCAATGTGATTAATGAGTTAGTGGCAGGATGATGCATTATAGAATAAGTAAAGAGACTTGCCAGTAACGAGATTAAACTAGGTATGAGGATACCAACGATCAAATCTCGGGCAAGTAACATACCGATGACAAAGGGAATAATGTATGTTGTTATGCGGTTTGACCGATAAAGATCTTTGTAGAATATGTAGGAGCCAATATGAGCATCCAGGTTCCGCTATTGGTTATTGACCGGAGAGGTGTCTCGGTCATGTCTACATAGTTCTCGAACCCGCAGGGTCCGCATGCTTAACGTTCGATGATGATTTGTATTTATGAGTTATGTGTTTTGGTGACCGAAGTTTGTTCGGAGTACCGGATGAGATCACGGACATGACGAGGAGTCTCGAAATGGTCGAGAGGTAAAGATTCATATATTGGAAGGTTATATTCAGACATCGGAATGGTTCCGAGTGATTCGGGTATTTTTCTGGAGTACCGAGGCGTTACTGGAACCCCTCGGGGAAGTATTGGGCCAACATGGACCTAAGGGAGAGAGAGGGAAGCCCGCGGGGGGTGGCCGCGTGCCCCCTCCTAGGGAGTCTGAATAGGACAAGGAGGAGGGGGTGGCGCCCCCCTTCCCTTTCCATATCCCTCTCCTTCCTATTTCCCTTCGGTGGAGAAAGGAAAAGGGGGGGGGGGTGAATCCTACTTGGACTAGGAGTCCAAGTAGGACTCCCCCCATGGCGTGACCCTCCTGGCCACCGGCCTCCTCCCCCCCCCGTTTATATATGGGGGCGGGGGGCACCCCAAAGGCACACCAAGAATTCTCTTAGCCGTGTGCGGTGCCCCCCTCCACAGTTTACTCCTCCGGTCATAGCGTCATAGTGCTTAGGCGAAGCCCTGCGTGGATCATATCACCATCACCGTCACCACGCCGTCGTGCTGTCGGAACTCTCCCTCGACCCTCTACTGGATCAAGATCTCGAGGGAAGTCATCGAGCTGAATGTGTGCTGAACACAGAGGTGCCGTACGTTCGGTACTTGGATCGTGAAGACGTTCGACTATATCAACCACGTTAACCTAACGCTTCTGCTTTCGGTCTATGAGGGTACGTAGACACACTCTCCCCGTCTCGTTACCATGCATCTCCTAGATAGATTTTGCGTGATCGTAGGACATTTTTTGAAATTGCATGCTACGTTCCCCAACAGTGGTATCCGAGCCAGGTCTATGCATAGATGATATGCACGAGTAGAACACAAAGAGTTGTGGGCGATAATAGTCATATTGCTTACCACCAACGTCTTACTTTGATTCGGCGGTATTGTTGGATGAAACGGCCCGGACCGACATTACATGACCGCGTTCATGAGACTGGTTCTACCGACGTGCTTTGCACACAGGTGGCTGGCGGGTGTCTGTTTCTCCAACTTTAGTCGAATCGAGTTTGACTACGGCCGGTCCTTGTTGAAGGTTAAAACAGCACACTTGACAAAAAATTGTTGTGGCTTTGATGCGTAGGTAAGAACGGTTCTTGCTAGAAGCCCGTACCAGCCACGTAAAACTTGCAACAACAAAGTAGAGGATGTCTAACTTATTTTTGCAGGGCATGTTGTGATGTGATATGGTCAAGACGTGATGAGATATAAATTGTTGTATGAGATGATTATGTTTTGTAAAATTTATAGGCAACTGGCAGGAGCCTTATGGTTGTCGCTTTATTGTATGAGATGCAATCGCCATGTAATTGCTTTACTTTATCACTAAGCGGTAGCGATAGTCGTAGAAGCAATAGTTGGCGAGACGACAACGACACTACGATGGAGATCAAGGTGTCAAGTCGGTGACAATGTAGATCATGACAGTGCTTTGGCGATGGAGATCAAAGGCACACGATGATGATGGCCATATATTGTCACATATTTTGATTGCATGTGATGTTTATCCATTATGCATCTTATTTTGCTTAGTACGGCGGTAGCATTATAAGATGATCCCTCACTAAGTTTCAAGGTATAAGTGTTCTCCCTGAGTATGCACCGTTGCTACAGTTCGTCGTGCCGAGACACCACGTGATGATCGGGTGTGATAAGCTCTACGTTCACATACAACAGGTGCAATCCATTTTTGCACGTGCAGAATACTCGGGCTTGATGTCACTTGAAGCTACATCGGTATTTCCCCAAAGAGGAAGGAATGATGCAACACAACGGAGGTAGGTATTTCCCTCAGATATGAAATCAAGGTTATCAAACCAGTAGGAGAACCAAGCAACACAATGTAAACAACCCCCGCATACAAATAACAACCACTCGTAACCCACGTGTTAAAGGGGTTGTCAACCCCTTTCGGATAACGGCGCTAGAAACGGTGCGTGGATGGGAGATAAATTTTGAATATTGATAGATCGAACGCCAAATAAAATAAATTGCAGCAAGGTATTTTTGTATTTTTCGTTTAGTAGATCTGAAAATAAAAGCAAATAAAAAAAGATCGCAAAGGAAAATATATGAGAAAGAAGACCCGGGGGCCGTAGGTTTCACTAGTGGCTTCTCTCGAGAAAAATAGCAAATGGTGGGTAAACAAATGATTGTTTGGCAATTGATAAAACCTTAAATAATTATGATGATATACAGACAATGATCATTACATAGGCATCACATCCAAGACTAGTAGACCGACTCCTGCCTGCATCTACTACTATTACTCCACACATCGACCGCTATCCAGCATGCATCTAGTGTATTAAGTTCATGGAAAAACGGAGTAATGCAATAAGAACGATGACATGATGTAGATGAGATCCGTTTATCTATGGCGGTAGATATAGATCCCATCTTTTTATCCTTAGTAGCAACGATACATACGTGTCGGTTCCCTTTCTGTCACTGGGATTAAGCACCGTAAGATCGAACCCAGTACCGGGCACCTCTTCCCATTGCAATATAAATAGATCAAGTTGGCCAAATAAAACCCAAATATCGAAGAATAAATACGAGTCTATAAGAGATCATGCATAAAAGAGATTAAAGAAACTCAAATAGTTTCATGGATATAAATGATAGATCTGATCATAAACTCAAAGTTCATCGATCCCAACAAACACACTGCAAAAGAGTTACATCATATGAATCTCCAAGAGACCATTGCATTGAGAATCAAGAGAGAGAGAGAGAGATAGAGAGATGAAGCCATCTACTTACTAACTACGGACCCGAAGGTCTACAAATAACTACTCACGCATCATCGGAGAGGCACCAATGGAAGTGGTGAAACCCTCCGTGATGGTGTCTAGATTGGATCTGGTGGTTCGGACTCTGCGACGGTTGGATGAATATTTCGTTGACTCCCCTAGGGTTTTGGGAATATTGGGGTATTTATAGAGCAAAGAGGCGGCCCGGGGGGGGGGGGGGGGGGGGCACCCGAGGTGGGCACAACCCACGGGCGCGCCTGGGCCTCCTGGTGCACCCTAGTGGGTTGTCCCCTCCTCGGGACTCCCCCCAGGTGCAACCAGGGCCCAACATCTTCCTTCTGGTCCATAAAAAATCTTCGTAAAGTTTCATGGCATTTGGACCCCGTTTGATATGTCAATATGTTAGTACCAAAAAATGATATAAAATGACTATAACATGATTATAAAACATCCAAGATTGATAATAAAACAACATGGAACAATCAAAAATTATAGATACGTTGCAGACGTATCAGCATCTCCAAGCTTAACTCCTACTCGTCCTCGAGTAGGTGAGTGATAAAAACAAAATTTTTTATGTGAAATGTTGTTCATCATGTCATATCATATTCTTTTCTTTATAGCATGGACATTTGGACTTTTATGTGATTCAAAGCAATAGTCTAGTTTTGACATAATAATTTAGATACTCAAGCATATCAACAAGCAACCATGTCTTTCAAAATATCAACGCTAAAATAAGTTATCCCTAGCCCATCATGCTCAAACATTGATCCATTCATGAAACACACTCGAATATTAACTACACCCAATACTTAAGCATGATCATATTGCCTCCTAGTTGGTGCTTTTATAAGAGAAGATGGAGACTCAAAATAAAAATTGCATAAAGTAAAAGAAAGGACCTTCGCAAAGGGAAGTAGGGATTTGTAGAGGTGCGAGAGCTCAAAGCGAAAAATTTGAGATATTTTTTTTGAGAGGTGTATCCATCCCACCAACGAAAACGACTTAGAGTTCCCAATACTTTCCATGCATAGATATATCATAGACAGCTCGCAAAGAGAAAATAAAGTTTATTCCTTTTTCCACCATAACTTTCACTTTCCATGGCTAATCGTATCCACGGGTGCCCTCCATACCAACACTTTCTAAGGAATTTATTATTTGACAACATAAAGTAAATTCATTTGTTTTTGCATTTCGGGACTGGGCATTCCTAATACCTTTGCCTTAGTCTCGTGCAATGACAAGTGAATAAACACTCATCTTGAGAATAACACATCTAGCATGGAAAATATTAGCCACCCCTCATCGCTCCGTGAGCGAAACAAACACACAAAAGAGAAGTTTATTTTGAAAACTAGAGACGGCACATGCAAATTTGCTTAGAACGACAAAATAATACCGCATATAGGTAGATATAGTAGACTCATGTGGCAAAACTGGTTTAAAGGATCTTGGATGCACAAGTAGTGATCATACTTAGTGCAAAATGAAGGCTAGCGAAAGATTGGGAAGCGACCAACCAAGAAACGAATAATATCATAAGCAAGCATTAATCACAATTAACACTGAATAATGCACCATAAGTAGGATATAATTTCATTGCATGATTATTGACTTTTGTGCATGCATAGGGAATCACAAACTTTAACACCAATATTCTTACTAAAGCATAATTACTTATCAAGACGACTCACATATCACATCATCATATCTCAAAACTATTACTAAGAATCAAGTTTATTTCGTCCAATGATCTTCATGACAATTTTTATTTTCTTTATCCTTGTTGGATATTTATCACTTTGGGACTAATTTTCATGTGTTGCTTTTCACAAGCTCAAACAAATATAAGTGAAGACCATGAGCATAACAAATTTTCTTTTTCTCAAAATAATTTAAGTGAAGCAAGAGAGAATTTCTTCAAAATTTTACTAACTCTCAAATAAATCTAAGTGAAGCAAAAGAGCTTTTATTAAAAAATAACAAAGCACACCGTGCTGAAAAAGATATAAGTGAAGCACTAGATAAAGTCCATTGCTCATAAAAGATTTAAGTGAAGCATACAGAGCAATTCTAACAAGTCATGACATAATTTTGGCTCTCTCAAATAGGTGTGTCCAGCAAGGATAAATGACTTAAAACACAAAATAAAAAAAGCAAAGACACATATCATACAAGACGCTCCAAGCAAAACACATATCATGTGACGAATAAAAATATAGTCTCGAGTAAAATACCGAGAGTTGTTGGAAGAAAGCGGGGATGCCACTCGGGGGAATCCCCAAGCTTAGTTGGTTGCTCATTCTTGGATAATAGCTTGGGATGCGGGGGCATCCCCAAGCTTAGGCTCTTACATCCTTCCTTCATCCATCGTAAGATAACCCAAAACTTGAAAACTTCAATCACACAAAACTCAACAAAGCCTTCATGAGATCTGTTAGTATAAGAATAATAATTCACTACTATAAGTGTTGTATAAAACCAATTCATATTTTGTTTTTGTATTAAATCTAATGTATTCCAACTTTTCTATGTCAAAAACTCATCAAAGAAAACCATAGAGCCATCAAAATAAGCACACAACACAAAGAAAACATAATCTGTCAAAACAGAAAATTCTGTAGCAATCTGACTATTTCGAATACTTCTGTAACTCCAAAAACTCTGAAAAATTAGGATGACCTTAGTGTCGGTGTCAAAACTGGCGGATCTCGGGTAGGGGGTCCCGAACTATGCGTCTGAGGTTGATGGTAACAGGAGACAAGGGACATGAAGTTTTACCCAGGTTCGGGCCCTCTTGATGGAGGTAATACCCTACGTCCTGCTTGATTAATATTGATGAGTATGGGGGTTACAAGAGTGGATCTACCACGAGATCGTAATGGCTAAAACCCTAGAAGTCTAGCCTATATGATTATGATTATGATCACCTCTACGGACTAAACCCTCTGGTTTATATAGACACAGGAGGGGACTAGGGTTGTACAAAGTCGGTTACAGAGAAAGGAATCTTCATATCCGAACGCCAAGCTTGCCATCCACACCAAGGAGAGTCCTATCCGGACACGTGTGAGAGTCTTCGGTCTTGTATCTTCACAACCCATCAGTCCGGCCCATGTCCAACAGGCCGGACGCCCGAGGACTCCTTAGTCCAGGACTCCATTAGTAGCCCCTGAACCAGGCTTCAATGACGAGGTGTCCGACGCGTAGATTATCTTCGGCATTGCAAGGTGGGTTCCTGATACGTCCATTTTGCATCATGCTTTTATATCGATATTTATTGCATTATGGGCTGTTATTACACATTATGTCACAATACTTATGCCTATTCTCTCTTATTTTACAAGGTTTACATAAAGAGGGAGAATGCTGGCAGCTGGGATTCTGGGCTGGAAAAGGAGCAAATATTAGAGACCTATTCTGCACAGCTCCAGAAGTCCCGAAACTTCACGGAAGACGTTTTCAGAATATATAAAAAATACTCAGCGGAAGAAGTTCACCAGGGGGGCCACACCCTGCCCATGAGGGTGGGGGCGCGCCCCCTACCTCGTGGGGCCCCTGGTGGCCCTTCGGTGGCCATCTTCTGCTATATGAAGTCTTTTGATGGGAAGAAAATCAGAAGCCATCTTCTCGGACGAAACTCCGCCGCCACGAGGCGGAACCTTGGCGGAACCAATCTAGGGCTGTGGCGGAGCTGTTCTGCCGGGGAAACTTCCCTCCGGGAGGGGGAAATCATCGCCATCATCATCACCAACGCTCCTCTCTCGGGAGAGGGCAATCTCCATCAACATCTTCATCAGCACCATCTCCTCTCAAAACCCTAGTTCATCTCTTGTATCCAATTCTTGTCTTCAAGTCCAGGATTGGTGCTAGTAGGTTGCTAGTAGTGTTAATTACTCCTTGTAGTTGATGCTAGTTGGTTTATTTGGTGGAAGATCATATGTTCAGATCCTTTATGCATATTAATACCCCTCTGATTATGAACATGCTTATGCTTTGTGAGTAGTTACGTTTGTTCCTTAGGACATGGGAGAAGTCTTGCTATTAGTAGTCATGTGAATTTGGTATTCGCTCGATATTTTGATGAGATGTATGTTGTCTCTCCTCTAGTGGTGTTATGTGAACGTCGACTACATAACACTTCGCCATTATTTGGGCCTAGAGGAAGGCATTGGGAAGTAATAAGTAGATGATGGGTTGCTAGAGTGACAGAAGCTTAAACCCTAGTTTATGCATTGCTTCATAAGGGGCTGATTTGGATCCATATGTTTCATGCTATGGTTAGGTTTACCTTAATACTTTTGTTGTAGTTGTGGATGCTTGCAATAGAGGTTAATCATAAGTGGGATGCTTGTCCAAGTAAGGGTAGCACCCAAGCACTGGTCCACCCACATACCAAATTATCAAAGTACCGAACGCGAATCATATGAGCGTGATGAAAACTAGCTTGACGATATTCCCATGTGTCCTCGGGGGCACTTTTCTCTATATAAGAGTTTTTCCAGGCTTGTCCTTTGCTACAAAAAGGATTGGGCCACCTTGCTGCACTTTATTTACTTTTGTTACTTGTTGCTCGTTACAAATTATCATATCACAAAACTATCTGTTACCACTTATTTCAGTACTTGCAGAGAATACCTTGCTGGAAACCGCTTATCATTTCCTTCTGCTCCTCATTGGGTTCGACACTCTTGCTTATCGAAAGGACTATGATAGATCCCCTATACTTGTGGGTCATCAAGACTCTTTTCTAGCGTCGTTGCCGGGGAGTGAAGCGCCTTTGGTAGGTGGAATTTGGTAAGGAAAAATTTATATAGTGTGCTGAAATTTACTGTCACTTGTTACTATGGAAAGTAATCCTCTGAGGGGCTTGTTCGGGGTATATTCACCCCGACTAGTAGAGCAAAGAGTTGCTCCTCAACCTACTGAACCTACTGAAAATGAAAATGTCTGCTTTGAAATTCCTTCGGGTATGATAGAAAAACTGCTAGCTAATCCTTTTGTAGGAGATGGAACAAAGCATCCCGATGAGCATCTAATATATGTGGATGAAGTTTGTGGATTATTTAAGCTTGTAGGTGTACCCTAAGATGTTGTTAAGAAGAAGGTCTTCCCTTTATCTTTGAAGGGAGATGCATCGACATGGTATAGGGTATGTGATGATATGGGGTCATGGAACTACAAATGATTGAAATTGGAATTTCATCAGAAGTTTTATCCTATGCATCTTGTTCATTGTGATCGCAATTATATATATAATCTTTGGCCTCGCGAAGGATAAAGCATCGCTCAAGCTTGGGGGAGGCTTAAATCAATGTTATATTCATGCCCCAATCATGAGCTCTCAAGAGAAATGATTATTCAAAATTTTTATGCTCGGCTTTCTGATAGCAATCGCACCATGCTTGATACTTCTTGTGCTAGCTCTTTTATGATGAAGACTATTGAATTCAAATGGGATTTATTCGAAAGAATTAAATGCAACTCTGAAGATTGGGACCTCGACAAAGGTAAGGAGTCAGGTATGACACCTAAGTTTGATTGTGTTAAATCTTTTATGGATACCGATGTTTTCCATAAATTTAGCACTAAATATGGACTTGACTCTGAGATAGTAGCTTCTTTCTGTGAATCTTTCGCTACTTATGTTGATCTCCCCAAGGAGAAGTGGTTTAAATATCATCCTCCCATAGAAGTAAGAGTAGATGCACCTATTAAAGTTGAAGAAAAGACTATCACTTATAATGATCCTATTGTTCCTACTGCTTATGTTGAGAGACCACCTTTTCCTGTTAGGATAAAGGATCATGCTAAAGCTTCAACTGTGGTTCGTAAAAGCAATATTAAAACTTACACCTCCTGAGCAAGTTAACGTTGAACCTAGTATTGCTATTGTTAAAGATCTCTTGTCTGATAATATTGATGGGCATGTTATTCATTTCCTTGATGAGACTGCTAGAATTGCTAAACCTTGTGCTAAAGATAAAAACAGACCTGTGGTAGGCATGCCTGTTATTTCTGTTAAAATAGGAGATCATTGTTATCATGGCTTATGTGATATGGGTGCTAGTGCTAGTGCAATACTTTCACCTTATACAAAGAAATTATGCATGATATTGCACCTGCTGAGATAGAAGATATTGATGTCACAATTAAACTTGCCAATAGAGATACTATTTCACCTATGGGAACTGTTAGAGATGTTGAAGTCTTGTGTGGGAAAACTAGATATCCTGCTGATTTTCTTGTTCTTGGTTCCCCACAAGATAGCTTTTGTCCCATTATATTTGGTAGACCCTTCTTGAACACTGTTAATGCTAAGATAGATTGCAAAAAGGATATTGTTACTATCGATTTAGATGATATGTCTCATGGATTTAATTTCTCTAAATTTAGTAGACAACACCGTGAAGAAGAATTACCTAGTAAGGATGAAATTATTGGTCTTGCTTCTATTGCCGTACCTCCTAGTGATCCTTTAGAACAATATTTGCTAGACCATGAAAATGATATGTTTATGAATGAAAGAAGGGAAATAGATGAAGTATTCTTTAAACAGGAACCTATTCTGAAACACAATTTGCCTGTTGAAATCCTAGGGGATCCTCCTCCACCCAAGGGTGATCCCGTGTTTGAGCTTAAACCGTTGCGTGATACTCTTAAATATGCTTATCTTGATGAGAACAAGATATATCCTGTTATTATTAGTGCTAACCTTTCAGAACATGAAGAAGAGAGATTATTGAAAACTCTGAAGAAGCACCGTGCTGCATTGGGTATACTCTTGATGATCTTAAGGGCATTAGTCCCACTCTATGTCAACATAAAATAAATTTGGAAGAAGATGCTAAACCAGTTCGTGATCATCAACGACGGCTGAATCCTAAAATGAAAGAAGTGGTAAGAAAGGAAATACTAAAGCTCCTCGAGGCAGGTATAATTTATCCTATTGCTGATTGTCAGTGGGTAAGTCCTGTCTATTGTGTCCCTAAGAAGGGAGGTATTACTGTCGTTCCTAATGATAAAGATGAATTGATTCCTCAAAGAATTATTACAGGTTATAGGATGGTAATTGATTTCCGCAAATTAAATAAGGCCACTAAAAATGATCATTACCCCTTACCTTTTATCGATCAAATGCTAGAAAGATTATCCAAACATACACATTTTTGCTTTCTAGATGGTTATTCTGGTTTCTCTCAAATACCCGTGTCATCTAAGGATCAATCAAAGACTACTTTTACTTGCCCTTTTGGTACTTTTTCTTATAGACGTATGCCTTTTGGTTTATGTAATGCACCTGCTACCTTTCAAAGATGCATGATGGCATGATAAAAGGATACAAAAGCGTGAGTTTAATGTAGGTGATTATGTATTGCTATACAACTCTCATTTAAGATTTTTTGCAGGAAAACTTCTCTCTAAATGGGAAGGTCCTTACGTTATCGAGGAGGTCTATCGTTCCGGTGCCATAAAAATCAACAACTTCGGAGGCACAAATCCGAAGGTGGTGAATGATCAAAGAATCAAACATTATATCTCAGGTAATCCCATAAATGTTGAAACCAATGTTATTGAAACCATAACCCCGGAGGAATACATAAGGGACACTTTCCGGAACATTTCAGACTCCGAAAAGGAATAGGTATGTGGTACGGTAAGTAAACCGACTCCAAAACAGTGTTTAAGGCAATATTTCTCCGTTTTGGAATATTTAGAAAAATAAAAAAATAAGAAGCAGTCCGGGAAGGACACGAGGGCTCCACAAGGGTGGAGGGCGCGCCCTACCCTACTGGGCGCGCCCCCTACCTCGTGTGCTTTCCGGACTCCGTTTTCTTACACGACACGTATTTTGGTCGGTAAAAATTCATTATATAACCTCCCGGGGGTTTTGACTCCCGTATCATGCAAAAACTCCTGTTTTTGTTTTGAGCTGTTTTCTGCCAGGTTTGTCAAGGCCAGGCACTATGTCGTCTCCCTCCTCCTCCAACCATGAGGGCAACGATGCTTGGCTAATGAAGATAGAGCTGAAGAGGGAAGAACCCATGGAGATAAACAAGGATGAAGGTATCAAGGAAGCCACGGAGGACCAAGCTCCGGCAACAGAAGACATCCTTCAACTTGATCACAATCTTCTTACCCCAACTGAGATCGAAGCTTTCAAGATGATTGAGCTAGCTCGTATACAAAATAAGTATCTCACACGTGAAAATATTTTGTTGAAGGAGCATATCATCGCACTCAAAGGCATTATCCGTAAGTTAGAAGACCTCCTACGCTCGATGTGCGACTATCCAGAATCAACGACTCCACCTTCTTCACCAACAAAGAATAACTGAGCATCTGGTATGGGCACTCCCCTTGGCAACTACCAAGCTTGGGGGAGTGCCCCGGTATCGTATCACCATCACTTCTATCTTTACCGTTTTTCTTAGTTCGATCCTTTTGATAATATCTTGATCTAGTAGAATAAAAGCTTTTAGTATGATCTATATGTGAGTTTTGCTTTATGATCCTTCTATGTAATCGAGTCCATGAGCTATATATAATAAAGATTAGTGTTGAGTCAAGGGCCTGATTATTTTTCCATGATCCTAAGTGAATAAGAGAAAAGAGAAAGAATAAAAAGGAAACAAAGAGATCATATGGATCTTATGGATAGCAATGAGCTCACATAGAAAGAGTATGATGAATAAAAGTTGTTGAGAGTTGACAAACATAGTTTTGGTCATCGCTGCAATTAATAGGAAGTAATGAAGAAAGAGAGATCTTCACATATAAATATACTATCTTGGACATCTTTTATGTTTGTGAGCACTCATTAAAATATGACATGCTAAAGAGTTGACATTTGACAAGGAAGACAACATAATGAGTTATGTTTTCTTACATCTGAGATATATTATATTGTCTTGGATCATCCAACATGTTGAGCTTGCCTTTCTCCCTCATGCTAGCCAAATTCATCGCACCAAGTGGACATACTACTTGTGCTTCCAAATACCCTTAAACCAGTTTTGCCATAAGAGTCCACCATGCCTACCTATGGATTGAGTAAGATCCTCCAAGTAAGTTGTCATTGGTGCAAGCAATAAAAATTGTTCTCTAAATATGTATGACTTATTAGTGTGGGAGAAAATAAGCTTTATATGATCGTGTGATATGGAAGAAATAAAAGCGACAGATTGCATAATAAAGGTCCATATCACAAGTGGTAATATAAAGTGATGTTCTTTCGCATTAAGATTTTGTGCATCCAACCATAAAAGCGCATGACAACCTCTGCTCCCCTCTGCGAAGGGCCTATCTTTTACTTTTATCTCCTACATTGCATAAGAGTCATGGTGATCTTCACCCATCCTTTTTACACTTTATCCTTTGGCAAGCATAGTATGTTGGAAAGATCCTGGTATATATGGCTAATTGGATGTGAGTTTTCATGAACTATTATTGTTGACATTACCCTTGAGGTAAAACGTTGGGAGGCAAACTATAAGCTCCTATCTTTCTCTGTGTCCGATTAAAACTCCATACCCATAAGTATTGCGTGAGTGTCAGCAATTGTGAAAGACTATATGATAGTTGAGTATGTGGACTTGCTGAAAAGCTCTTATATATTGACTCTTTCCTATGTTATGATAAATTGCAATTGCTCCAATGACTGAGATTATAGTTTGTTAGTTTTCAATGAAGTTCATGATTCGTACTTGAAATTGTGATTGAATTATTACTCTAGCATAAGAGATTATATGACAAGAATTATATAAGTTGTTGTTCTAAGAATGATCATGATGCCCTCATGTCCGTATTTTATTTTTATTGACACCTCTATCTCTAAACATGTGAACATATTTTTCAATTTCGGCTTTCGCTTGAGGACAAGCGAGGTCTAAGCTTGGGGGAGTTGACACGTCCATTTTGCATCATGCTTTTATATTGATATTTATTGCATTATGGGCTGTTATTACACATTATGTCACAATACTTATGCCTATTCTCTCTTAGTTTACAAGGTTTACATAAATAGGGAGAATGCCGGCAGCTGGGATTCTGGGCTGGAAAAGGAGCAAATATTAGAGACCTATTTTGCACAGCTCCAAAAGTCCTGAAACTTCACAGAAGACATTTTCAAAATATATAAAAAATACTCAGCGGAAGAAGTTCACCAGGGGGGCACACCCTTCCCACGAGGGTGGGGGGCGCGCCCTACCCCCTGGGCGCGCCCCTACCTCGTGGGCCCCCTGGTGGCCCTCCGGTGTCCATCTTCTGCTATATGAAGTCTTTCGATGGGAAAAAATCAGAAGCCATCTTCTCGGACGAAACTTCGCCGCCACGAGGCAGAACCTTGGCGGAATCAATCTAGGGGTCTGGCGGAGCTGTTCTGCCGGGGAAACTTCCCTCCAGGATGGGGAAATCATTGCCATCGTCATCACCAACGCTCCTCTCATCAGGAGAGGGAAATCTCCATCAACATCTTCATCAGCACCATCTCCTCTCAAAACCCTAGTTCATCTCTTGTATCCAATTCTTGTCTTCAAGTCCGGGATTGGTGCTAGTAGGTTGTGAAGGAAATATGCTCTAGAGGCAATAATAAAGTTATTATTTATTTCCTTACATCATGATAAATGTTTATTATTCATGCTAGAATTGTATTAACCGGAAACATAATACATGTGTGAATACATAGACCAACAGAGTGTCACTAGTATGCCTCTACTTGACTAGCTCGTTAATCAAAGATGGTTATGTTTCCTGACCATGAACAAGGAGTTGTTATTTGATTAACGAGGTCACATCATTAGAAGAATGATCTGATTGACATGACCCATTCCATTAGCTTAGCACCCGATCGTTTAGTATGTTGCTATTGCTTTCTTCATGACTTATACATGTTCCTATAACTATGAGATTATGCAACTCCCGTTTACCGGAGGAACACTTTGGGTACTACCAAACGTCACAACGTAACTGGGTGATTATAAAGGAGTACTACAGGTGTCTCCAATGGTAGATGTTGGGTTGGCATATTTCGAGATTAGGGTTTGTCACTCCGATTGGCGGAGAGGTATCTCTGGGCCCTCTCGGTAATGCACATCACATAAGCCTTGCAAGCACTGCAACTAATAAGTTAGTTGTGAGATGATGTATTACGGAACGAGTAAAGAGACTTGCCGGTAACGAGATTGAACTAGGTATTGGATACCGACGATCGAATCTCGGGCAAGTAACATACCGATGACAAAGGGAACAACGTATGTTGTTATGCGGTCTGACTGATAAAGATCTTCATAGAATATGTAGGAGCCAATATGGGCATCCAGGTCCCGCTATTGGTTATTGACCGGAGACGTGTCTCGGTCATGTCTACATTGTTCTCGAACCGTAGGGTCCGCACGCTTAACGTTACGATGACAGTTATTATGAGTTTATGCATTTTGATGTACCAAAGGTTGTTCGGAGTCCCGGATGAGATCACGGACATGACGAGGAGTCTCGAAATGGTCGAGACGTAAAGATTGATATATTGGAAGCCTATGTTTGGACATCGGAAGTGTTCCGGGTGAAATCGGGATTTTACCGGAATACCGGGAGGGTTACCGGAACCCCCCGGGAGACTAATGGGCCTATTGGGCCTTAGTGGAAAAAAGAGAAAAAGGGAAAAAGGCCCAAGCTGGCCGGCGCCCCCCTTCCCCAAGTCCTATTAGGAATAGGATAAGGGGCCGGCCCCCCTTCTCTCTCTTTTTCCCCCCGGGAGTCCTAATTGGATTAGGATTGGGGGGAGGAGTCCTACTCCCGGTGGGAGTAGGACTCCCCTGCGCCTCCCCTCCCTTGGCCGGCCGGCCCCCCTCCTCCAACCTTTATATACGGGGGCAGGGGGCACCCCAACACACACAACTTGATCCTTGAGATCGCTCCTTAGCCGTGTGCGGTGCCCCCTGCCACCAAATTCCACCTCGATCGTACCGTTGTAGTGCTTAGGCAAAGCCCTGCGTCGGTAGTACATCAAGATCGTCACCACGCCGTCGTGCTGACAGAACTCCTCCCCGAAGCTTTGCTGGATCGGAGCCCGGGGATCGTCATCGAGCTGAACATGTGCTAAGAACTCGGAGGTGCCGGAGTAACGGTGCTTGGATCAGTCGGATCGGGAAGAAGACGTACGACTACTTCCTCTATGTTGTGTGATCGCTTCCGCAGTCGGTCTGCGTTGGTACGTAGACAACACTCTCCCCTCTCGTTGCTGTGCATCACCATGATCTTGCGTGTGCGTAGGAAAATTTTCGAAATTACTGCGTTCCCCAACAGTGGCATCCGAGCCTAGGTTTTATGGTTTGATGTTATATGCACGAGTAGAACACAAGTGAGTTGTGGGCGATACAAGTCATACTGCCTACCAGCATGTCCTACTTTGGTTCGGCGGTATTGTTGGTTGAGACGATCCGGACCAACCTTACGCGTACTCTTACGCGAGACCGGTTCCCTCGACGTGCTTTGCACATAGATGGCTTGCGGAAGACTGTCTCTCCAACTTTAGTTGAACCAAGTGTGACTATGCCCGGTCCTTGAGAAGGTTAAAACGGAGTCTATTTGACGAACTATCGTTGTGGTTTTGATGCGTAGGTGAGATGAGTTCTTACTTAAGCCCGTAGCAGCCACGTAAAACTTGCAACAACAAAGTAGAGGACGTCTAACTTGTTTTTGCAGGGTATGTTGTGATGTGATATGGTCAAGGCATGATGCTGATTTTATTGTATGAGATGATCATGTTTTGTAACTAAGTTATCGGCAACTGGCAGGAGCCATATGGTTGTCGCTTTATTGTATGCAATGCAATCGCGATGTAATGCTTTACTAGATTACTAAACGGTAGTAATAGTCGTGGAAGCATAAGATTGGCGAGACGACAACGATGCTACGATGGAGATCAAGGTGTCGTGCCGGTGACGATGGTGATCATGACGGTGCTTCAGAGATGGAGATCACAAGCACAAGATGATGATGGCCATATCATATCACTTATATTGATTGCATGTGATGTTTATCCTTTTATGCATCTTATCTTGCTTTGATTGACGGTAGCATTATAAGATGATCTCTCACTAAATTATCAAGAAGTGTTCTCCCTGAGTATGCACCGTTGCCAAAGTTCGTCGTGCCCAGACACCACGTGATGATCGGGTGTGATAAGCTCTACGTCCATCTACAACGGGTGCAAGCCAGTTTTGCACACGCAGAATACTCAGGTTATACTTGACGAGCCTAGCATATGCAGATATGGCCTCGGAACACAGAGACCGAAAGGTCGAGCGTGAATCATATAGTAGATATGATCAACATGACGATGTTCACCATTGAAAACTACTCCATCTCACGTGATGATCGGTTATGGTTTAGTTGATTTGGATCACGTGATCACTTAGAGGATTAGAGGGATGTCTATCTAAGTGGGAGTTCCTAAGTAATTTGATTAACTGAACTTAAACTTATCATGAACTTAGTACCTGATAGTATCTTGCTTGTTTATGTTGCTTGTAGATAGATGGCTCGTGCTATTGTTCCGTTGAATTTTAATGCGTTCCTTGAGAAAGCAAAGTTGAAAGATGATGGTAGCAATTACACGGACTGGGTCCGTAACCTGAGGATTATCCTCATTGCTGCACAGAAGAATTATGTCCTGGAAGCACCGCTGGGTGACAGGCCTGCTGCTGGAGCAACCCCAGATGTTATGAACGTCTGGCAGAGCAAAGCTGATGACTACTCGATAGTTCAGTGTGCCATGCTTTACGGCTTAGAATCGGGACTTCAACGGCGTTTTGAACGTCATGGAGCATATGAGATGTTCCAGGAGTTGAAGTTAATATTTCAAGCAAATGCCCGAATTGAGAGATATGAAGTCTCCAATAAGTTCTATAGCTGCAAGATGGAGGAGAACAATTCTGTCAGTGAGCATATACTCAAAATGTCTGGGTATAATAATCACTTGATTCAGATGGGAGTTAATCTTCCAGATGATTGCGTCATTGACAGAATTCTCCAATCACTGCCACCAAGCTACAAGAGCTTCGTGATGAACTATAATATGCAAGGGATGAACAAGACTATTCCCGAGCTCTTCGCAATGCTGAAAGCTGCGGAGGTAGAAATCAAGAAGGAACATCAAGTGTTGATGGTTAGCAAAACCACTAGTTTCAAGAAAAAGGGCAAAGGGAAGAAGAAGGGAAACTTCAAGAAGAACAGCAAGCAAGTTGCTGCTCAGGAGAAGAAACCCAAGTCTGGACCTAAGCCTGAAACTGAGTGCTTCTACTGCAAGCAGACTGGTCACTGGAAGCGGAACTGCCCCAAGTATTTGGCGGATAAGAAGGATGGCAAAGTGAGCAAAGGTATATGTGATATACATGTTATTGATGTGTACCTTACTAGAGCTCGCAGTAGCACCTGGGTATTTGATACTGGTTCTGTTGCTAATATTTGCAACTCGAAACAGGGACTACGGAATAAGCGGACACTAGCAAAGGACGAGGTGACGATGCGCGTGGAAAACGGTTCCAAAGTCGATGTGATCGCGGTCGGCACGCTACCTCTACATCTACCTTCGGGATTAATATTAGACCTAAATAATTGTTATTTGGTGCCAGCGTTGAGCATGAACATTATATCTGGATCTTGTTTAATGCGAGACGGTTATTCATTTAAATCAGAGAATAATGGTTGTTCTATTTATATGAATAATATCTTTTATGGTCATGCACCTTTGAAGAGTAGTCTATTCTTGTTGAATCTCGAAGATAGTGATACACATATTCATAATGTAGAAGCCAAAAGATGCAAAGTTAATAATGATAGTGCAACTTATTTGTGGCACTGCCGTTTAGGTCATATCGGTGTAAAGCGCATGAAGAAACTCCATACTGATGGGCTTTTGGAATCACTTGATTATGAATCACTTGATACGTGCGAACCATGCCTCATAGGCAAGATGACTAAAACACCGTTCTCCGGTACTATGGAGAGAGCAACAGATTTATTGGAAATCATACATACCGATGTATGTGGTCCGATGAATATTGAGGCTCGTGGCGGATATCGTTATTTTCTCACCTTCACAGATGATTTAAGCAGATATGGGTATATCTACTTAATGAAACATAAATCTGAAACATTTGAAAGGTTCAAAGAATTTCAGAGTGAAGTTGAAAATCATCGTAACAAGAAAATAAAGTTTCTACGATCTGATCGTGGAGGAGAATATTTGAGTTACGAGTTTGGTATACATTTGAAAAATTGTGGAATAGTTTCGCAACTCACGCCACCCGGAACACCACAACGTAATGGTGTGTCCGAACGTCGTAATCGCACTTTACTAGATATGGTGCGATGCATGATGTCTCTTACTGATTTACCGCTATCGTTTTGGGGTTATGCTTTAGAGACGGCCGCATTCACGTTAAATAGGGCACCATCAAAATCCGTTGAGACGACGCCTTATGAACTATGGTTTGGCAAGAAACCAAAGTTGTCGTTTCTTAAAGTTTGGGGCTGCGATGCTTATGTGAAAAAGCTTCAACCTGATAAGCTCGAACCCAAAGCGGAGAAATGTGTCTTCATAGGATACCCAAAGGAAACTGTTGGGTATACCTTCTATCACAGATCCGAAGGCAAGACATTCGTTGCTAAGAATGGATCATTTCTAGAGAAGGAGTTTCTCTCGAAAGAAGTGAGTGGGAGGAAAGTAGAACTTGACGAGGTAACTGTACCTGCTCCCTTATTGGAAAATAGTACATCACAGAAAACTGTTTCTGCGACACCTATGCCAATCAGTGAGGAAGCTAATGATGATGATCATGAAGCTTCAGAACAAGATACTATTGAACCACGTAGATCAACCAGAGTGAGATCCGCACCAGAGTGGTACGGTAATCCAGTTCTGGAAGTCATGATGCTAGATCATGATGAACCTACGAACTATGAAGAAGCGATGGTGAGCCCAGATTCCGCAAAGTGGCTTGAGGCCATGAAATCTGAGATGGGATCCATGTATGAGAACAAAGTATGGACTTTGGTTGACTTGCCCGATGATCGGCAAGCAATTGAGAATAAATGGATCTTCAAGAAAAAGACTGACGCTGACGGTAATGTTACTGTCTATAAAGCTCGACTTGTCGCAAAAGGTTTTCGACAAGTTCAAGGGGTTGACTACGATGAGACTTTCTCACCCGTAGCGATGCTTAAGTCCGTCAGAATTATGTTAGCAATTGCCGCATTTTATGATTATGAAATATGGCAGATGGATGTCAAAACTGCATTCCTGAATGGATTTCTGGAAGAAGAGTTGTATATGGTACAACCAGAAGGTTTTGTCGATCCAAAAGGAGCTAACAAAGTATGCAAACTCCAGCGATCCATTTATGGACTGGTGCAAGCATCTCGGAGTTGGAATAAACGCTTTGATAGTGTGATCAAAGCATTTGGCTTTATACAGACTTTTGGAGAAGCCTGTATTTACAAGAAAGTGAGTGGGAGCTCTGTAGCATTTCTGATATTATATGTGGATGACATATTGCTAATTGGAAATGATATAGAATTTCTGGATAGCATAAAGGGATACTTGAATAAAAGTTTTTCGATGAAAGACCTCGGGGAAGCTGCATACATATTAGGCATAAAGATCTATAGAGATAGATCAAGACGCTTAATTGGACTTTCACAAAGCACATACCTGGACAAGATTATGAAGAAATTCAAAATGGATCAAGCAAAGAAAGGGTTCTTGCCTGTGTTACAAGGTATGAAATTGAGTAAGACTCAATGCCCGACCACTGCAGAAGATAGAGAGAAAATGAAAGATGTTCCCTATGCTTCAGCCATAGGCTCTATCATGTATGCAATGCTGTGTACCAGACCTGATGTGTGCCTTGCTATAAGTTTAGCAGGGAGGTACCAAAGTAATCCTGGAATGGATCACTGGACAGCGGTCAAGAACATCCTGAAATACCTGAAAAGGACTAAGGATATGTTTCTCGTATATGGAGGTGACAAAGAGCTCACCGTAAGAGGTTACGTTGATGCAAGCTTTGACACTGATCCGGACGATTCTAAATCGCAAACCGGATACGTGTTCACTTAAACGGTGGAGCTGTCAGTTGGTGCAGTTCTAAACAAAGCGTCGTAGCGGGATCTACATGTGAAGCGGAGTACATAGCTGCTTCGGAAGCAGCAAACGAAGGAGTCTGGATGAAGGAGTTCATATCCGATCTAGGTGTCATACCTAGTGCATCGGGTCCAATGAAAATCTTCTGTGACAATACTGGTGCAATTGCCTTGGCAAAGGAATCCAGATTTCACAAGAGGACCAAACACATCAAGAGACGCTTCAACTCCATCCGGGATTTAGTCCAGGTGGGAGACATAGAGATTTGCAAGATACATACGGATCTGAATGTTGCAGACCCGTTGACTAAGCCTCTTCCACGAGCAAAACATGATCAGCACCAAGGCTCCATGGGTGTTAGAATCATTACTGTGTAATCTAGATTATTGACTCTAGTGCAAGTGGGAGACTGAAGGAAATATGCTCTAGAGGCAATAATAAAGTTATTATTTATTTCCTTACATCATGATAAATGTTTATTATTCATGCTAGAATTGTATTAACCGGAAACATAATACATGTGTGAATACATAGACCAACAGAGTGTCACTAGTATGCCTCTACTTGACTAGCTCGTTAATCAAAGATGGTTATGTTTCCTGACCATGAACAAGGAGTTGTTATTTGATTAACGAGGTCACATCATTAGCAAAATGATCTGATTGACATGACCCATTCCATTAGCTTAGCACCCGATCGTTTAGTATGTTGCTATTGCTTTCTTCATGACTTATACATGTTCCTATAACTATGAGATTATGCAACTCCCGTTTACCGGAGGAACACTTTGGGTACTACCAAACGTCACAACGTAACTGGGTGATTATAAAGGAGTACTACAGGTGTCTCCAATGGTAGATGTTGGGTTGGCATATTTCGAGATTAGGGTTTGTCACTCCGATTGGCGGAGAGGTATCTCTGGGCCCTCTCGGTAATGCACATCACATAAGCCTTGCAAGCACTGCAACTAATAAGTTAGTTGTGAGATGATGTATTACGGAACGAGTAAAGAGACTTGCCGGTAACGAGATTGAACTAGGTATTGGATACCGATGATCGAATCTCGGGCAAGTAACATACCGATGACAAAGGGAACAACGTATGTTGTTATGCGGTCTGACCGATAAAGATCTTCGTAGAATATGTAGGAGCCAATATGGGCATCCAGGTCCCGCTATTGGTTATTGACCGGAGACGTGTCTCGGTCATGTCTACATTGTTCTCGAACCGTAGGGTCCGCACGCTTAATGTTACGATGACAGTTATTATGAGTTTATGCATTTTGATGTACCGAAGGTTGTTCGGAGTCCCGGATGAGATCACGGACATGACGAGGAGTCTCGAAATGGTCGAGACGTAAAGATTGATATATTGGAAGCCTATGTTTGGACATCGGAAGTGTTCCGGGTGAAATCGGGATTTTACCGGAATACCGGGAGGGTTACCGGAACCCCCCGGGAGACTAATGGGCCTATTGGGCCTTAGTGGAAAAAAGAGAAAAAGGGAAAAAGGCCCAAGCTGGCCGGCGCCCCCCTTCCCCAAGTCCTATTAGGAATAGGATAAGGGGCCGGCCCCCCTTCTCTCTCTTTTCCCCCCCGGGAGTCCTAATTGGATTAGGATTGGGGGGAGGAGTCCTACTCCCGGTGGGAGTAGGACTCCCCTGCGCCTCCCCTCCCTTGGCCGGCCGGCCCCCCTCCTCCAACCTTTATATACGGGGGCAGGGGGCATCCCAACACACACAACTTGATCCTTGAGATCGCTCCTTAGCCGTGTGCGGTGCCCCCTGCCACCAAATTCCACCTCGATCGTACCGTTGTAGTGCTTAGGCGAAGCCCTGCGTCGGTAGTACATCAAGATCGTCACCACGCCGTCGTGCTGACGGAACTCCTCCCCGAAGCTTTGCTGGATCGGAGCCCGGGGATCATCATTGAGCTGAACGTGTGCTAAGAACTCGGAGGTGCCGGAGTAACGGTGCTTGGATTGGTCGGATCGGGAAGAAGACGTACGACTACTTCCTCTACGTTGTGTGATCGCTTCCGCAGTCGGTCTGCGTTGGTACGTAGACAACACTCTCCCCTCTCGTTGCTGTGCATCACCATGATCTTGCGTGTGCGTAGGAAAATTTTCGAAATTACTGCGTTCCCCAACAGGTTGCTAGTAGTGTTAATTACTCCTTGTAGTTGATGCTAGTTGGTTTATTTGGTGGAAGATCATATGTTCAGATCCTTTATGCATATTAATACTCCTCTGATTACGAGCATGTTTATGCTTTGTGAGTAGTTACGTTTGTTCCTGAGGACATGGGAGAAGTCTTGCTATTAGTAGTCATGTGAATTTGGTATTCGTTCGATATTTTGATGAGATGTATGTTGTCTCTCCTCTAGTGTTGTTATGTGAACGTCGACTACATAACACTTCACCATTATTTGGGCCTAGAGGAAGGCATTGGGAAGTAATAAGTAGATGATGGGTTGCCAGAGTGACAGAAGCTTAAACCCTAGTGAAAGATCGTGGATGTCGCCTAGAGGGGGGGGGGGGTGAATAGGTGTTTTAAAATAATTACGATTTAGGCTAGAACAAATGCGGAATAAACCTAGCGGTTAATTTGTCAAGCACAAAACCTAAAACAACTAGGCTCACCTATGTGCACCAACAACTTATGCTAAGCAATATAAGCAACTATGTGATAGCAAGATATATGACAAGAAACAATATGGGTGTCACAAAGTAAAGTGCATAAGTAAAGAGCTCGGGTAAGAGGTAACCAAGGCACGCGAAGACGACGATGTATCCCGAAGTTCACACCCTTGCGGATGCTAATCTCCGTTTGGAGCGGTGTGGAGGCACAATGCTCCCCAAGAAGCCACTAGGGCCACCGTAATCTCCTCACGCCCTCGCACAATGCAAGATGCCGTGATTCCACTAAGGGACCCTTGAGGGCGGTCACCGAACCCGTACAAATGGAAACCCTTGGGGGCGGTCACCGAACCCGTACACTTTGGCAACCCTTGGGGGTGGTCACCGGTACCTGTCAAATTGCTCGGGGCGATCTCCACAACCTAATTGGAGACCTCGACGCTTGCCCGGAGCTTTACACCACAATGATTGAGCTTCGAACAACACCAACCGTCTAGGGCGCCAAGGCACCCAAGAGGAACAAGCTCTAGGGTGCCCAAACACCCAATAGTAATAAGCTTCTCAAACTTCACTTCCACGTATCACCGTGGAGAACTCAAACCGATGCACCAAATGCAATGGCAAGGGCACACGGAGTGCCCAAGTCCTTCTCTCTCAAATCCCACCGAAGCAACTAATGCTAGGGAAGAAAATGAGAGGAAGAACAAGAAGGAGAACACCAAGAACTCCAAGATCTAGATCCAAGGGGTTCCCCTCACATAGAGGAGAAAGTGATTGGTAGAAATGTGGATCTAGATCTCCTCTCTCTTTTCCCTCAAAAACTAGCAAGAATCCATGGAGGGATTGAGAGTTAGCAAGCTCAAAGAAGGTCTACAATGGGGGCAAAAACGAGCTCAAGAGATAGGGAACCATTGGGGAAGAAGACCCCCTTAAATAGGTCCCCACGAATCTGCCCGTTATGTACAGAATAACATAGGAGCGGTACAACCTCTATGAGCACCGGTACAACCGGTAACAGGCAATAAACGGTACAACCGGCCCACAACCGCCCAACAACCGCACCACAACAGAGACCAGTCCGGTGGTAGAGCGGTACATGACTGGTATAACCTTCGGACCAATTCTGGAGCGGTACAACCGCTCCAAACACTAGTTGTACCGGTCAAGCGGTACAACCTCTCTGTGTAAAACAGGCAATATCAAAACAGCCACAACTTTCGCATACGAGCTCCGAATTCAATGAAACCAAGTTTGTTGGAAAGCTAATGACAAGGGCTAACACAATCTTGAGAGAAATATCAATAAGAAGCAAATGAGAAAAGGACCATAATAAAATGGTGAGAACCCTTCCTCGGATAAGACCGGTAAAACCTCCAACACCGAAAACATCATGGAAGAAGCATGCGAACTCTGTTTTTGATGAACTCAAGCTTGTCATCAAGATGACCATAAGCTCTAAGACTCACAAATGGAACCAAACAAGAACCAAGAAAGATGATGCAAGGATGCAATGGTTTGAGCTCTCGACTAATGATACGATCAAGCTACTCCCTAGAGAGCCCCCCTTGATAGTACGACAATCGATCCTACAACCCGGTCTCCCAACTACCACTATGAGACCGGTAAAATAGAAAACCTATCAAGGGCAAACCTTTGCCTTGCACATAGTCCACTTGAGCTAGATGATGACGATCTTGACTTCCTCAAGTTGGACCACCTTTCTTGACTGTGTTGGCTCGATGAAGACTAGTTGATTGCTCCCCCATACTCCACTACGGGTGAGCCACTCTTTGGCACATCTTCACAATTCCATTGACACCACAATGGACGGCAAGCTTCAAGCTTGATTGCACCCCCATACTCCATTATGGGTGAGCCACTCTTCGAGTTGCTCCACTTGAACTTGCACACTGCAAACTTGATGACGATCACCACTTGATGTCATCCTCCATGGGTTGTATGAGATCTTCCTCTTGACGCAAGACCATGGAAACATACCTAACCCCACAAAGAATTCTCACATAGACCATGGGTTAGTACACAAAGCATAATGGACAATGCTTACCATACCATGGGATCACTTGATCCCTCTCGGTACTTCTTCTACGCTTTGTGAGTTGATCAACTTGATTCACTCTTGACTTAGTCTTGATCAACATTGAATTTTTACAACTCTCTTCATTTGGATGATATCTTGAAGGTAAACATGAATGATCACACAATCTTCTTCTTCAAGACATGCTTGCAATAAGCTCAACTCACACATGACCAATCTTTGGATAATTCCTTGAAAAGCACTTTGGCCATCTCAACTCACACATGACCAATCTTTGGATAATTCCTTGAAAAGCACTTTGGCCATCTCAACTCACACATGACCAATCTTTGGATAATTCCTTGAAAAGCACTTTGGCCATATCATAAACTCCTTGAAACCAACACATGGACTTCAAGACAATCCTATGGACAAATGCTTCAAATATAACTCAAGGCAACCGTTAGTCCATAGAGATTGTCATCAATTACCAAAACCACACATGGGGGCACCGCATGTCCTTTCAATCTCCCCCATTTTGGTAATTGATGACAATCACTTTCAAGAGAGTTTATATAAGGAATTATTTATCACCATGCAACGCAACAACCAATAATGTATGTGTATGAGATGCAAATGCTTAGGTACAAAACCAAAGCAAGAAGAAAAAACTCTCTAAACTTATCCACAAAACTCTCTGAAACTTCTCCCCCATTGGCATCGATTGCCAAAATGGGCGAAAAAGCTTGGAAGGCCAATATAAATTATGTTCCTCCATAAGTTGTTTATTTCTCAACAAGAGAGTGGAATGCAATACACATATCCAACGGTAATACTTGGAGGAAGACCAACTATATTGAGGCACCAAGATTGCTAAAGAAATGATATGCCACAAGGACATAACAAAGAAAGAAACAAGCAATCAAAAGGTACCAATTGAAGCAAGCAATCAACGGGTATCAATTGAACCAACTAGACCAAAGATCCTACGAGCTACATGAATAAAGGATATTATGATATGAGCGAAGGAGTGTTCTAAAGAAACTAGAGAAGCTCCCCATGATTTGTGCACACATAAGAAAGACAAGGTGGACGTGAAAGAAAGGATATCATCTAGATATGCAACTTCTCTCAAGTGTATAAGATTCTAGGTAGATGAAATCATGATGATATATATGTCTACAAAGAAGGATGTACACCCGAAATAGTTACAACACGAAGGAACAAGATATCCAAAAGGAAGTCATACATATACCAATAAGATATTTGCTTGAGAGCATAGCACATGGCTAGATATGGTCTTATTGTATATAAATGAATTCCAACCACACGAACATCAAAGACATCACAACTAGCAACAAGACATCATTGTTGGGATGCTTTGAGAAAGGAAACAAGTATCACAAGAAAGAATGGATAACATGCCATGATACAACCTACACAAGGTTGATACAAGAAATGTGTGCATGAAGAATATGAAGATACTTGTTACCGAGTTAACATTGGAAGGATGTAGTAGATACCAATTGAAGGTAGATAGTAGTTCATTGATCATCCTAGCTCGACTCCAATAAGCACATGATGACAACACCTTTCTTGTGAGTGAGCCGAGCTTCCAATGTATCTCCAATTGTTCCTAGAACAACAACACAAACAAAATGGTACCCAAACTCATTGGGACCAAAGAGTTAGAGAACCGACAATACATAGGACAAACTCCACATAAAAATGTGCATATAGATACGAAAATAAATTTCATGCACATCTCATCCAATTTGAGACTTGGTGGAGCTTCCCTTATATATTTGGTCAAAGAAAGAAAGCATGCCAAAGATACTACACGAAGTTAATATGCATGCTCAAAACTTTCAAGAACCGATACCAAAAGAAAAAGAAATACCAAGTGAAGAAAGGATACCAAATGAATAAATCATCACTTGGAGGATATCATTAAACGATACATCAAGGAATGAGATATCCATTGATACACAAAAAGAAAGATGTAAAACTCCCAAAAGAGAGAATGGTTCCAAACAAACCAAGTGCTCTACAAAGTTTCATGATGGCACAAGTACCAAAAGAAACGATTTGCATTCCACCAACACACACTTGAAAAGGATCACAAGGTGAGTGTTCTAAGAAAAATAGGATAGCTCCCCCAAGCATTGTGCAATATGGAGAATTTACATTTGAATACAAAAAGCACAAGATGGGATCACCACTTTCACTATACCTATACAAACACTAGACAAGCTCAAGGAAATAACAAGATCCACAAGTGGTATGTAATACAATGGGAGTTGACACAATCCTAGGCAAGAGATAAGGCAAATAAAAGCAAAGGCTAATGTAAAGATGATCAATAATATCTACCACACAAGTCAGTACCAATTGTCAAAAGACAAGAAGTATTTGGGAATAATTCCCGGTGGTAGATAACAAGGATATCCGACATCATCTTCACACCAAACAAAAAGCAAATTGCAACTTGTAGAGCTAACATGCCACCTAGGAACAAGATAATTTACAATATCAATTCTAGGTGACAATATCTCAAATGTACACATTTTCTAGGCTAGTAATATACACATAGCATATTACTCCCCCATAATGTGATACCAATTAAAGATAAACAAGAGGCAAAATAACGAACCAACACGAGATAATTAATGGACAATATAGAATTTGATTTTCTCATGAGAAGACATACCACATAGCGACTAGATAATCTTGAAATATCAATACTAGATGGTATTACTCATGTACACACACATATAGGATTGTGAGGTGCACAAAGCACATCACTCCCCCATAATGGGATATTCCATTAATCTCTCACAAGAGCCAACTAAGAAAAGAACAAGACGCAAAAGGCTCAATGCATGACACACACGTACATGATGTGCAAACCAACACACACATACTTGATTGCTCAAGATAATCAAGTTGGAAGCACAACATATACAAACACATGCAAGGAACAAAACCAAAACATGCAAGGGGGCAAGTAACTTTCAATGTAAGCAATTGAGGTACAAGTTACCGCAAGGAGGCACATTGGATATAAGATATAATCTTGATGATTCAGTTGACTTGGCTTGAGACAATAAGAATGATGAAGTACCCTTAATTCTTCATAATGTAGCCAAGTCTCCAATGACCTCCAACATCACCTATTGATCAAGTTTGAGCTTGTTGGTCCCCAACCAAGTTGGGTCCTAAGAGGTTAGTCACAATAGGCTTGGCTACCCAAATGGTTCCTTGCTTCAAACCACTTTGAGTACCAACAAACTTGGCAACCACATTGCCAACCTTATCCTTCCCAAGAGAATAGACATCATCAATAATAATTGGGTTGGATAAGTTACCACTAGTGCATGAAGAGGCGAGGTGACCTTTCTCGCGACATAGGTAGCAACGTCTACTCCTCACTTTCTTCTCACTTGATTTCTCAACTTGAGAAGCATAAGCTTGAGTCTTCTTGAGAAGATGCCTTTCTTCAACTTGAGGTTTAGCATGAGAATGAACTTGTGGCCTCTTCCCTTGTTGCTTGTCATTAACGGACTTCTTCTTCAATGGGCAAGATCTAACATGATGCCCTTCAATTTTGCACTTGAAGCAAATAATCTTGGCTGAATTCTTGACTTGTTCTTGGCCCTTCTTCTTGATCATGTTGGACTTCTTCTTATTGGAGTTGAATCCAAGTCCACCTTTGTCATTGGGGGATTTTTGCACACTCAAGATATTGTTGAGTGTGGATTTCCCTTCATGACTCTTTTCCAAGTCTTTCTTCAAAGAAGTGACTTGGGCCTTGAGCTCTTTGATTTCCTCTACATGGTTAGTCTCAACACAAGTACTAGAGGAAGTATAAGCTTCATCGTTAGAACAACACGACAAGGAAAGCAATTCATCACAAGATGTACCAACATTGTGAGTAGATGAATTACAAGGACTAGCACATGGCAATATAGCATTTTGACTAGATGTAGTGCTAGTATCCACATGAGGCTCACTAGATGTTACCTTAGCAAGCATGGCCTCATGAGATAATTTTTGCACATTATGGGATACTAGAAGATCATCATGAGAGCTTGTGAGCTTTACATGATTTTCTTCCAACATTCCATAATTTCTGGATAGCAACTCAAGTTGAGCCGAAGCTCAACATTCTCCTTCAAAATGGATGCTTCACAAGTAATAGAGTTAGTATCCCAAGCATCATCATTAACAACAATAGGAGAGGACACCTTGGCAAGCTCTTTTAAGTAAGAAGCTTCAAGTTGAGCATGAGACTCGGTGAGTTTGATGAGCTCACCCTTGATGACCCTTGAGCCATTTTCGAGGTGCTCAAAATCCTCAAGGAGTCTAGCGCGAGCAACTTCAAGCTTAGCATTTTTAGTTTTGAAATCATTGGCCACCTCGAGTGCTCTATCATGAGATTCCTTTATTCTAGATAATTCTATTGCAAAGGTCTCCTCAAGAGATTCGGATGAGGTTTGTTCATGTCCAAGAGCTTGAGATAGCTCCGGGATCTCATTTGCGTAATCACGCTCATGAGCTTCCATTTTCTCAATGGTGACCTCATGCTCCTCTAGATGAGATTCCAACTCCTCATTGTATTTCTTGCCTTCAATGGCAATAGACATGATTTCCATGAAGTTGAAACGAGCAAGTTTATTTTTGTGAAGAGCTTTAAAAATCATTCCCCCCTTAGTTTTTAAGGAGGCAACATTATCATTCTCTTCATCATAATCAACATCATCATCACTCTTGCCATCATCACAAGATATATTGGGATTCAAAGTGGGAGATACCTTTGAAGCCTTGGCCATAAGGCAAAATGCAATAGATGAGGATGTAGGATCCGTTGAAGCACCATTCAAGACCACATCTTGTTCCATGGGGTGTTGGGTTTCCTCTACATTGTTAGCACAACAATTCGAGGACATATATGCGTTTTTATCATGGCAATAAGACATAGTAAACATATCATCATTAGATTTAGTCTAGCAATTTCTACATGACATGCAAGGACTTTCAACACAAGCATGTGAAACATTTGGAGTGCTCGAAGTGTTAAAGCCCAAAGAAGGAGCATTGCAATAAGATAGTGATGAAGGATCATCCACAATAAACATACTATCATCATTGCAATGACCAACACTACTTACCATATCATTACATTGTGGCAAACCACACGTAGGTGAAGTAAAGAAGTTGAGAAGACTATACGGCCGGATGTGGAGGGAGAACAATCATCCCCACAAAACTTGGACACGCCATATTTATCTTGAAGCTTTGTCCACAACTCATGAGCATCCTGGAACGGCATGAGTTGAAATATAACTACATTGCTCAAAGCATCGAAAAGCACATTAGAAGCTTGAGCATTGAGATAAGAGTTTTTCTCATCCTCTAAAGATAATCTTTGGGGATCCTTTGGAGGAGAAAAACCCATATCTACAATTCGCTCTAAATTTGGGTCCATGACCCTAAAGAGATTAAGCATGCGAATTACCCAAACATCAAAATTTGTGCCATCGAAACTAAGAGTGTCAGAGAATCCTAATCCCCTAGTCGACATCTTTACTCTCTAGGCGATAAAGCCTAATAAAGAGAGACGAGGCTCTGATACCAATTAAAAGATCGTGGATGTCGCCTAGAGGGGGGGGGGGTTGAATAGGCGTTTTAAAATAATTACGATTTAGGCTAGAACAAATGCGGAATAAACCTAGCGGTTAATTTGTCAAGCACAAAACCTAAAACAACTAGGCTCACCTATGTGCACCAACAACTTATGCTAAGCAAGATAAGCAACTATGTGATAGCAAGATATATGACAAGAAACAATATGGCTATCACAAAGTAAAGTGCATAAGTAAAGAGCTCGAGTAAGAGATAACCAAGGCACGCGGAGACGATGATGTATCCCGAAGTTCACACCCTTGCGGATGCTAATCTCCGTTTGGAACGGTGTGGAGGCACAATGCTCCCCAAGAAGCCACTAGGGCCACCGTAATCTCCTCACGCCCTCGCACAATGCAAAATGCCGTGATTCCACTAAGGGACCCTTGAGGGCGGTCACCGAACCCGTATAAATGGCAACCCTTGGGGGCGGTCACCGAACCCGTACACTTTGGCAACCCTTGGGGGCGGTCACCGGTACCCGTCAAATTGCTCGGGGCGATCTCCACAACCTAATTGGAGACCCTGACGCTGGCCCGCAGCTTTACACCACATTGATTGAGCTCCGAACAACACTAACCGTCTAGGGCGCCAAGGCACCCAAGAGGAACAAGCTCTAGGGTGCCCAAACACCCAACAGTAATAAGCTTCTCAAACTTCACTTCCACGTATCACCGTGGAGAACTCAAACTGATGCACCAAATGCAATGGCAAGGGCACACGGAGTGCCCAAGTCCTTCTCTCTCAAATCCCACCGGAGCAACTAATGCTAGGGAAGAAAATGAGAGGAAGAACAAGAAGGAGAACACCAAGAACTCCAAGATCTAGATCCAAGGGGTTCCCCTCACATAGAGGAGAAAGTGATTGGTAGAAATGTGGATCTAGATCTCCTCTCTCTTTTCCCTCAAAAACTAGCAAGAATCCATGGAGGGATTGAGAGTTAGCAAGCTCAAAGAAGGTCAACAATGGGGGCAAAAACGAGCTCAAGAGATAGGGAACCATTGGGGAAGAAGACCCCCTTAAATAGGTCCCCACGAATCTGCCCGTTATGTACAGAATAACATAGGAGCGGTACAACCTCTATGAGCACCGGTACAACCGGTAACAGGCAATAAGCGGTACAACCGGCCCACAACCGCCCAACAACCGCACCACAACAGAGACCAGTCCGGTGGTAGAGCGGTACATGACCGGTACAATCTCCGGACCAATTCTGGAGCGGTACAACCGCTCCAAACACCGGTTGTACCGGTCAAGCGGTACAACCTCTCCATGGGGCGGTACAACCTCTTTGTGTAAAACAGGCAATATCAAAACAGCCACAACTTTCGCATATGAGCTCCGAATTCAACGAAACCAAGTTTGTTGGAAAGCTAATGACAAGGGCTAACACAATCTTGAGAGAAATATCAATAAGAAGCAAATGAGAAAAGGACCATAATAAAATGGGGAGAACCCTTCCTCGGATAAGACCGGTAAAACCTCCAACACCAAAAACATCATGGAAGAAGCATGCGAACTCCGTTTTTGATGAACTCAAGATTGTCATCAAGATGACCATAAGCTCTAAGACTCACAAATGGAACCAAACAAGAACCAAGAAAGATGATGCAAGGATGCAATGGTTTGAGCTCTCGACTAATGATACGATCAAGCTACTCCCTAGAGAGCCCCCCTTGATAGTATGGCAATCGATCCTACAACCCGGTCTCCCAACTACCACTATGAGACCGGTAAAATAGAAAACCTATCAAGGGCAAACTATTGCCTTGCACATAGTCCACTTGAGCTAGATGATGACGATCTTGACTTCCTCAAGTTGGACCACCTTTCTTGATTGTGTTGGCTCGATGAAGACTAGTTGATTGCTCCCCCATACTCCACTACGGGTGAGCCACTCTTTGGCATATCTTCACAATTCCATTGACACCACAATGGACGGCAAGCTTCAAGCTTGATTGCACCCCCATACTCCATTATGGGTGAGCCACTCTTCGAGTTGCTCCACTTGAACTTGCACACTGCAAACTTGATGACGATCACCACTTGATGTCATCCTCCATGGGTTGTATGAGATCTTCCTCTTGACGCAAGACCATGGAAACATACCTAACCCCACAAAGAATTCTCACGTAGACCATGGGTTAGTACACAAAGCGTAATGGACAATGCTTACCATACCATGGGATCACTTGATCCCTCTCGGTACTTCTTCTACGCTTTGTGAGTTGATCAACTTGATTCACTCTTGACTTAGTCTTGATCAACATTGAATCTTTACAACTCTCTTCATTTGGGTGATATCTTGAAGGTAAACATGAATGATCACACAATCTTCTTCTTCAAGACATGCTTGCAATAAGCTCAACTCACACATGACCAATCTTTGGATAATTCCTTGAAAAGCACTTTGGCCATCTCAACTCACACATGACCAATCTTTGGATAATTCCTTGAAAAGCACTTTGGCCATCTCAACTCACACATGACCAATCTTTGGATAATTCCTTGAAAAGCACTTTGGCCATCTCATAAACTCCTTGAAACCAACACATGGACTTCAAGACAATCCTATGGACAAATGCTTCAAATATAACTCAAGGCAACCATTAGTCCATAGAGATTGTCATCAATTACCAAAACCACACATGGGGGCACCGCATGTCCTTTCACCTAGTTTATGCGTTGCTTCGTAAGGGGCTGATTTGGATCCATATGTTTCATGCTATGGTTAGGTTTACCTTAATACTTTTGTTGTAGTTGCGGATGCTTGCAATAGAGGTTAATCATAAGTGGGATGCTTGTCCAAGTAAGGACAGCACCCAAGCACTGGTCCACCCACATACCAAATTATCAAAGTACCGAACGCGAATCATATGAGCGTGATGAAAACTAGCTTGACTATATTCCCATGTGTCCCCGGGAGCGCTTTTCTCTATATAAGAGTTTGTCCAGGCTTGTCCTTTGCTACAAAAAGGATTGGGCCGCCTTGCTGCACTTTATTTACTTTTGTTACTTGTTGCTCGTTACAAATTATCATATCACAAAACTATATGTTACCACTTATTTCAGTACTTGCAAAGAATACCTTGCTGGAAACCGCTTATCATTTCCTTGTGCTCCTCGTTGGATTCGACACTCTTACTTATCGAAAGGACTACGATAGATCCCCTATACTTGTGGGTCATCAGTTCCTCCTCCGAATACTCCAAAAACAGCCTTCGAACACAAAGAACATGTCCGGCTCTGCAAAACAAGCACCACATATATCCCTAGAGAGTATAATATTTTATAAGCCTAACCCACCGAAAACTTTTGTGGCGTGACATCATGTCACAGCCCGGTCATTATTTTGAACCGTTTTTCAGCCTCCCGCTTCACGTTTTAAGATGCGGTTTTATTGGCACGTCTTGTCGAAGCAGAGATCGTGTCCCCCTTATTACGGGATTCTCACCAATATGGGCGTGGATAACCCAACCGTTCCGTTGGCATAATCCCTTGGGATTAGGCAGGCTTTAAGGCCTATGAGGAGGCGTTTGATATTCATCGCCTTTATAAAGGGGCACCGACCCGTCCTTCTCCTCCGCGCCTACCTCATCCTCGACCTTTCCAACCTTGAGTTCTAGTACCCAGGTTTCAACTTAACTATTCCGAGCCTCCCAGTCATGTCCGGACCCACCCCTCAAGGCCGGTGGGTGGCCTCCTCTGTCACAGAGGAGGATATCACAAAGCTCCGGGCGGCAAGATACCTGACCGCGGAAATCCCCCATAGGCTCCCTGCTGAAGGACATGTTATTCCTACTCACAGATCCGGTGAGAGGGTCTTATTCATCTCCCACTTCCTCCAGGGGCTAGGGTTCGCTCTCCACCCCTTCGTTCGCGGCCTCATGTTTTATTATGGGCTAGATTTTCATGATCTAGCTCCGGACTCCTTCCTTCATATCTCGGCGTTTACTGTCATGTGGGAGGCCTTTCTTCGCATTACCCCTCACTTCGATTTATGGCTCAAGACCTTTAACTTGAAGTCGAAGGTAATCGAGGGTGAGAAAATAGAGTGTGGAGGTGCCACGGTGAACAAGATCACCAATGCTTTTTGGCCCAAAGGCTCTTTCACGGAAGTTTTCGACCTATGGCGGCGGGAGTGGTTTTACATCACCAAACCTCGTGGTACCAAGTGGACAGCTACAACTACGTTCCGTCCTGGACCTCCATTGCAGCTCGCAACATGGATTAATAAGGGGCTGGACTGGGGATCCATTGACGAAGTGAAGACGCTACAAAGCCACATCCGGAGCCTCCTTGAAAAGGACACCGGCCTCATCAACGTAATCCATGTAATGCTAGTCCGCCGGGTCCTGCCGTGCCAGCGACGACCCCTCTGCATGTGGGAGTTCAATCCGGAAGGACCAGAGACCCTTCAGCACTTCTTCAACACGACGCACAAAGGAATGTGGAAGTTATTCTTCGGGACACGGAGGCAGTGGCCGGATACCACCAAAGACATCGGCCTCGACTGCAATCATCCGGATACCTCGGTAAGCACTTCGACTCCCGAACACAACTTAGTTAAACATCCCGTAGTATTGAGAAAACATCTTCGCACAGGGCTGGATAAAGAAGGCAGAACGAATTAGGTGTTCAGCCCCTCTTCCCGAAGACTTGGCGGATCCTGTGTTAACAAGGATGCTGGCTCCGGCGCCATATCAAGTGCCGGCGAAGGAGGACAAGGGGGAGAGCAAGAAGGCAAAAGGTGGCCGCTATTCTAGAGGTACACCAAACTCTATGTCTGGAGTGATTGGGGCTCCCTCTTCTAAAGACAAAAGAGAAGGGGAAGCCGACATCCCTTCCCCGTATGGGAAGAAAAGGACCGCCTCTGGAGATTCGGAGGAAGGCGCTCCTAAGCGAGGGAAGATGTCTTTGCCAGGCGGTTCGGGTTTGGAAGACGACGTTGACGCGCAGTTCCTCCGTAAGGACAAGCCTTTAGCTGAATCGTAAGTGAACAAAGGTATCCTAAACATATTCTGTTCCTTTCCGCTTACAAGGGCAACATCTGAAATATATGTTTGCAGTCCAGCATGCAGTCTTCCTCAACAGTCCTCCTCCTCGGGGGATCTTCTTCCAGAGATGATGGAAAGCGAGATGCCTCCCCAGACCCTCTCGCCCAATAGGGCGGATGACTTCGAGGTGTCGTCTCAGAGGACCTCTCCTGATCCACAAGTGGTGCGAGGGACAATGAAGACCATGCCCGAAGGTGATACTTCGGTGGCCCAGGGTTCGGGGCATGCAGCCCCTTCAGGGACCAACAACAAAGGCCCCAAACTATCCGGTTTACAGCCGGAGATGATTCTAGAGTCAAGCAAACACATCCCTTCGTAGGGAGTCCATACTCCCATCACCGTTTCCAGGAATCAGGAGGCGCCGGATACCTTGATGGACGTGTTGCAACATGCATCCATCTCGGAGGAACATCGTACCTTGATGGGTACTGTCGGATCACGGGTTCCGGCAGACCCTTAAGGTTCGAACACTGGGGTGCGCGCGGAGATCATGCCTTCTACCTCCCCATCTTGCAAAGATCTAAACTACTAAAGGAACTGCACAAGAGACACAAGGTTTATACTGGTTCGGGCCACCGTTGTGGTGTAATACCCTACTCCAGTGTGTGGTTGGTGGATTGCCTCCTGGGGCTGGTGATGATGAACAATACAAGGAAGAACGGCCTTGCGAGGGTCTGTTCTTGGCTGGGGCTATGAACAGCTAGGAGGCACCCTTCTCTCTCTCACTCACTCTCTCTGCTTGCAAACCGAACGAACCAACCCCCTTTCTCCTCCTTTTTCCCACCCTGGGGGTGGCTAGTCCTATTTATAGGCAAAGGCCCTGGGCCTCTTCCCAAATATTGAGCGGGAAGGGCGCCGACAATTGGCCAATTCGAAGGGGAACATCTAGTACACTTATCCTGACTAAAGTTGGTCTTCGCCTGCCAAAGGCTCTGTGGTGACGCCGTGCTGGGCTCCATGGTGACCTCCGTCTTGTAGTCCTCCTGGTCTTGGTCTCGTTGCATCGAAATGGCAACCTTTGCTTGATGCCTCGGTACTCCGCGGCTGCGCTTGCCCCCTTTGCACCAAAGAGGAAAGAAGGACGCTGCGCGCGCAGGCGCCCGCCTGGCACCCTCGATCGTCATGGCTTGCGTCATGGGCACCTCGCGAGGTACCCAGCCTTGATCTCTCCGCCTCCTCATGAGCCAGCCTGAGGAGGCTGCGCCTGAGGATGGGCCGTGTCGTCCGCCCCGCGAGGCTTGGCCCCTCGCGAGGGTCTTGAGTCTTGTGTTGATGAAGATGGGCCGCGCCGGGCCCCCATTTGAGCCACGCCGCAGGCCACAGGCAGGCAAGTCTGGGGACCCCCGTTCCCAGAACGCTGACAGTAGCCCCCGGGCCCAAGGCGCGCATGGACTTGGCCGTGCCGAGAGGCGAAAGGGCAAGGGCGAAGCGCCACGGGCCCTAACAGTGTGACACTCCAAAATTTTGATTTGGTTTTCATCAAAAACTTTATTGGATTCTAAAAGAGGGCATTTAAATTTTTTTCCCTTCCAGAAATCCTTCCTCTTTAAAAACTTCCTTTCACCTTTGGCAAGGATTTCCTTTCCTTTTCAATTTTTGGTGTTGAATTTTTGGAAGCTTTTCTTCTGGTTGTTTCCCTCTCAAACTTATTTAATTTTCATTTAAAAAGAAACCCTAGGGGTTTTGGGACTTATTTCTTTTGAAACCACCCATGATTTTGTTTGTCACAGGTGGTAAAACCACTCCAAAACCTCCCGTCCCTCTTGGAGCTACCTAAGTTCTCTGTCCCAACTAAACCAAACAAGTTTTGTATTTTATTTCAAACATTTTTCATCTCAAATCATTTTTGTCAATTATGTGGAGTCTGAGCCATTTACAAAGCAAGTACCTTATTTCCTTTGAGCTTTGATCTCAAACCAACTCCTCTGGATTGTCCTTAGCATCCACAACTCAGAACCATCTTGATCCACTCTGCTTCTTTTCAAAATTTTCAAATTTCAGCCTCTGCATGTTTGGACCAGATTTGCCAAATTTGGTGAAATTCATATCTACACTTACCCAAAAATTCTACAAAAATTCAGGCAGCCTACTGGGGCAATGAGTAGCCACTCCACCAAAAATCAGCTCTAGGAAAAATCCCTAGAGACCTATATCATTCTGTCGAACACCTTGCATACACTGAATTTTTCCACTTTCAGTAATTCAGTAAGTTCAGAGTTCAGTGTCGTTTTCTCCTCGCCAGATTCAGTCACGCGTGGACAGTGCGCTTGGCACGATCCTCGCCGCCTCTCCCTCTTGTCTGGAGTGCCGCACGCGCGCTTGGCGCCTTCCGGGCGTCGGTGGCGCCCTGGCCCGCCTGCGCCGGCGTGTCCCGCGGCGGCCAATCCACCGTTACGGCCGACCGGAAGCAAAACGGTGGCACAACGCCGTTCGGCGCCGCCCAGCTCTCCCTGGCTCTCCGTGTGGCACATGCAATGCCAGCGCAGCGCGCTGCACAGTCACCGTGGCCCGGCAAGCACAGAACGCGCTCCCTGGCGCCGACGTGCCGCACGGCCGTTCCGTTGGAGCCGGCTGTAAACTCTTCCCCCCGTGCTGAGCCGGACCCCGGAATGGAACCTCTACTCCACCTAGATGATGCCTAAACCCCTAATCCCACTGCCCAACCCCGGCGCCGCCGTAATCGCTCGCCAGACTTATCCCGTACGCGGCAACCGCCTCGGGCCGGCTATATATAGCAACCCCAGGTTCCCTCTCGCCCCCGCACATCTCCGCTACCTCTCTGGACCCCGACCAACAACTAGAAGAGCCTCGAGGGGCCCTTCTTCCTCGACTCTGGCGGCCTCGATCCGCCTCGGCCTCCAACTCGATTCGCTCCGGTGAGGCCGTCCTCGGCGCCCAAACTTCGTAAATAGCTTCCTCGAGCATCCAGTGAGCTAACCCAAGCACCAATTTGACCTTCGCAGCTCTCCCCGGCGAAGTCCAACTCCACTCGAGCCGCCGTCCGCCGGAGCAAGGCTCGCCGTCGACGTGGTACTCGCCGGCGACCACCACCACCACCAACCAACGCAGAAGGACGTCCTCGACTCCGGCCGCCTCGATCCGCCTCGGCCTCCAACTCGATTCGCTCTAGTGAGGCCGTCCTCGGCGCCCAAACTTCGTCAATAGCTTCCTCGAGCATCCAGTGAGCTAACCCAAGCACCAATTTGACCTTCGCAGCTCTCCCCGGCGAAGTCCAACTCCACCCAAGCCACCGTCCGCCGGAGCAAGGCTCGCCGTCGACGTGGTACTCGCCGGCAACCACCACCACCACCAACCGACGCGGAAGGACGTCCTGAGCAAGGAGGTACCCTCTGATCCCCTCGCCTCGCCGTGGATCACCGCCGGCGACCACCGTGGCCCTCGGGCTCCGTCGAGCTCTGCCGCCCGTTTTAAATTTTCAAACCTGACAGGTGGGACCTGCCCGTCAGCCTCTCTGTCTCTTTCTAAATGAACCGTTTCTGAAAGCGTATTCTGCCAAATGCGTTTTCCTCCTGGGCTGGCGTAGTCTCTGCCGAAGCGTTTTCAGTTTTTATGAGCTAGCCCCTGGAAAGATTCTGTTTCATTACAGATGAGTCCCTAGACTAAAACCCTTATAACTTTTAAACAGAATAGTATTTTTGATTGATTCTTTTTCTGTTCTCTTTGAAATTTTGTCTAGTTTTTTATCAGATTTATTTGAGAAATTTTTGGAATATTTTTGTGCACTTCTTGGTATTTACGATAGCGCCTATATTTTCTGTATACCGTAGATACCGAAGGAGGTGACGGAGCCGCGAACTTCACCGAGCTAGGCTCCGACTACTCTCAACCAGGCAAGAATGTTTTGAACTTTTGATATGATGAGTGTCTTGGCATGTTTTGCATTTAGTTAGTTTCATGGCATGTTGATAAGCATACCCATGAACATTATTTTCATGCATGATCAAGGTAAGTGAGCTCGATGATCCATAAGTGGATGGATGTGAGTATGAAAGGCCATGAGTTGGCATGAGGATGGGTAAGATGGCAGTGTTGTAGCATGCCAGTCTTATGCCAGACTATTTGACTGCAGTGTCAAATCGTATCGGTCCAGTTCCTCCCCTTTTCCTTCCTCGTACTACCACATGTTTTCCGCAAGGAATATGGCTTAGTAAGTTGCAAACCGCTTTCCTGGTACACACCAAAAAGGAGAGGCCGGGATGATGGTTCCATGGCCCTGGATTAAAGCCTGTCATCCAGTCAGGAGGCATGGGTGTTTCCGGTTGGGACCGAGAGGGGGGCACCCCTTAGAGCGCGCGTATATAAATTTGATCCAATGCTATTCGAGATTGTGATCTCCCCGTCTCAAAGTTTTTCTTGGACGATGTCTAGGGTGAGTCCTGGCATCGAGAGATAGGATGGGTGTGTACTGGTTAGCTGTGTTTACTTTCGAAATACCGTAAACGGAACTAGTCCTTCGAGACTACGGAAATCCGTTAGCTGTGGGAATTTTTTTTGTACAAACTCTGCAGAGTCATAAATCTCCAAATCATCCTATCCATATCCAAATTTTGCGCTGACTTATTTTGACAAGTGCCAGTTTTTGGTGACAGATACTCCGGTGAATCTCGTGAGCACTAAGCCCGGTTAAAAGTTTATTCCTGTGGATGGACTAACCCGTTTATTATCATGATCTGAATATTTATTATGAGTATTATTTACTTGTGGCATTTCTTTTAAAGCCCTTTCTGTGATGTCGCTCAGACGTCCGACTGTGGCATTTCTTTTAAAGCCCTTTCTGTGATGTCGCTCAGACGTCCGACTGTGACATTTCTTTTAAAGCCCTTTCTGCGATGTCGCTCAGACGTCTGACTGTGTCATTTCTTTTAAAGCCCTTTCTGTGATGTCGCTCAGACGTCCGACTGTGGCATTTCTTTTAAAGCCCTTTCTGTGATGTCGCTCAGACGTCCGACTGTGGCATTTCTTTTAAAGCCCTTTCTGCGATATCGCTCAGACGTCCGACTGTGGCATTTCTTTTAAAGCCCTTTCTGTGATGTCGCTCAGACGTCCGATTGTGGCATTTCTTTTAAAGCCCTTTCTGTGATGTCGCTCAGACATCCGACTGTGGCATGATGTTTTGTTATTATTTGTTCACCTTTCGAGGCGTCGCTTCAGACACCCGATCGGTTCACATTTATATTTTTGTTGGGATTTCAGGCGGACTACCGCCGTTTCCCTCGTACTTACTTCGTTATGCAAAATTTTAATTGTGCATTGGGAAGATTATTCATGATGCATTCATGCATGCATTTGTTATATCTTACGTCCGAACTGTCTTGCGAGTACTTTCAAAGTACTCACTGGCTTGTTGATTTGGCCAGATGCTGACGAAGGCAATCTCATGGATGAAGAGTTCGATAGCGAGTCCGATGCCTAGAGGAATCCCAGTCAGTCCCGTGCGACCCTGGTCTTGGTCACTGTTTTATACCCGCTTCCGCAACCCGAATAAAATTTATCGAGCCTCACCTCGACGCTCGATGAGATGCCAGTTTGAGAGTCGTGTTACCACACTTCCCACTGTGTTATCCCACCACCACTAAAACCTCGAGTCAGTAGTATGCCACCCCACCATTGTGTTATATCCGCCATTATGTATAATTATTGGCGCGCTTGTAATAATTTGTTGAGCAGCCCTAGCTCAACCCTGTAATATATTCTATGCTACTGGCTTATTGTATCAAGTATTTGTCTACCAGTGAGGAGGATTTTCTCTCATACTGGACTCAAAGATTGGTTTCTCAATAAATATTTTTATTGGAAAACCGGTCGTGACAAGCTTGGTATCAGAGCCAGGCTGACTGTAGGAAGCCACTAGGTGCGATCGCTAATCGGTTATTAGCATGATAGAGCCGATTTAATTTTTGTTGCAATTGTAGTTATTTTCTGACAGTCAGCATAAATTTATGATCTGACCATTCAGGATATTTGCCTACTTTTGTAGATGGCCGACAACAACTACGAGTCTCAGACCTTCGCCAACGTACCCGATGGGTTCGTCAAGCTTCTCTCCTTCATCGTTCAGGTCGCGATGGGGCCGTCCGTGCGCCCAGTCTTCACACTCCGCCAACACAGAGTCAACGATAGTCTGACCATGCACCAGGCCACGGTGCAGTTCAAGGGAGGGCGTGGTGAGCTACGCCGCTACCTGTTCGTGGGAAGAGCCATGCCTACGGAGAGGCATGCTATGCAGATGGCAGCCCGTGAGGCGATAGCCCGCCTCAGGGATGTCCTTCCCGCGATGAAGACTCGTCGCTACCGTTATCTTCCATGCCATGTGCCCTACACCTGCCACTACGCATTCTCCTGCCCCAGAGGAGAACGAGACGAGGCTTTTGAGATGCTTATTGAGTATCTCCGGGCTCTGGAGGCAGCCTTCGACAACCTGGTGGACGACTTCGTGGCTGCCCGCATGGACTCAGTCCATGGCTGTGCCGCCAACAGGAGGGAGCTCCTACTCACCGCACCGCCACTGACTTTTGTCTCGTCTTCAGCATCGCATGCACCTACTCGTCACCTGCCTACCACCGGAGGGTTCACCCAGGCCTTTGCGCCCACTCCAGCGCGCACTGCACCACCCGTTGTGCCCACTCCTATTCGTGTTGCTCCGCCCCTGGCACCCGTTCCATCTACCCGACGCGGCTCTTCATGTCTGGAGCCTATTAGTGAGGAGGAGGTCGAGTCCCCAGCCTCACTGCGCCTCACCCTTGGCAGGGCCAAGGAGATCATCGACATTTCCGGCTGAGTGCGTTTGCCCGTCATGCGATGTACCGCTTTGTAAGATATGTTGTGAGAAGTAGCTTGTTTGCGCATCATGTAGAACTGGAGGAGTGAACTAGCCTAAATAACATGTCAGGATTATGTACGCATATCCTGAGTGATGTACTGTATAATTATCGCCCGCGTGTAAGATATGTAATGAGCAGTCCTTCTCCGTGCGCAAATCAATTTGTTTTCTTAAGTGATCTTGGACTTTTAAATTAATTGCCATCCTTGTGCATTTTTATTTTTTTGGATTTGTTTTGGGACGACCATCTTCTTTTTTCTTATGAATTTTACAAAAATTATCCCCAGAGTGAAAAATGTCTCGTCCTTGGACTCGCTCCATGCCTACTCCGCCAGAGGAAAATTTGGACACTCAACCAGGTAATAATTTCACGCAAGGGCAGTCGAGTCAACAGGGCAGTGAAACGGCACTTTCCCAAATGTGCCGCCTTTATGAACAGAGTCAGCAACAACATCGTGAAATGATGAATCAAGTCATCAACATGGGAAATTACCATGGACAGTATCCGCAGCATTCCAAGTTATCCGAGCTACAGAAGACGCGTCCCCAAACATTCTCTCATACTGACAAGCCTCTTGAAGCCGAGGACTGGCTTCGGGATATGGAGAGGAAATTAATTATTGCAAAATGTTCAGATCCCGAGAAGGTGTTGTATGCTCCGCACTATCTCACAGGAGCAGCCGCATCTTGGTGGGAGAATTTTCTGCATATGCATCCAAACGAAGGTGACATAACCTGGGATGATTTCAAGGAAGGTTTCCGCGGTGCACACATTCCTAAGAGTATTATGAAAATCAAAAAGAGAGAGTTCGATGACCTCAAACAAAGGAACTTGACAGTGGCAGATTACAACAGTCAATTTACACTATTGTCTCGCTACGCCAATGAAGAGCGTATGACTGAAAGCAAGAAGATGGAGAAATTCCTTGACGGTCTAGCGCCCGCGCTTAAATGCCAACTGGTCGTGCACACTTTTCCCGATTTTAAGACACTGGTGGACAAGGCCATTACTCTGGAAAATGAGAGACGCAGTCTGGAAGATATTCGCAAGCGAAAGAGGGACCAGACCAACCATGCTCGCAATCCCCGAAGCAAGACAGATTTTCAAAAGGGTGGGACACACAAATTCCCATCAAATGTCTCACGCCAAATCAAGAATTTTCATGCAAGGGACAAGGAGTTCATATATCGCCCCAGCGTTACTTGTTACGCCTGTGGAGAAGAAGGGCATTATGCCAAGCAGTGTCCCAAGCCTAGAAACTCAACCCCAAAGCCAAACAACGGCGGCAATAGTTCAGCGCCCAAGAGAAACAATTTTAATCCCAGCAACAACCACAGGAAGGTTCATCTGAACCACGTAACCAAAGAGGAGGCACAAAACGCTCCGGATATCGTACTCGGTACGTTTCCTGTCAACACAGTACCTGCAATGGTTTTGTTTGATTCTGGAGCTTCTCACTCTTTCATTTCGAAAAGTTTTGCTTTGCAAAATAATTTTTCGATGCTTCCTTTGGAGAAATCCATGATCATCAAATCCCCTGGGATTCAGCAAGTTACTCAGAATTACTGTCAGAATGTGGTCATTGAGTTGGAAGGATTGGAGTTTCACGCAAATCTTATTGTGTTGGAAAACAAAGGACTGGATGTCATCTTAGGGATGGACTGGCTGACCGCCAACAAAGGTTTTATTGACTGTTTCAACCGGACCGTAATCCTCACACACCACCATGGGAAGACAATAAGAGTGTCAGCCAAGGAAGGAAAAATGCCCCAGCAACCAAGATTGAAGAAGGTAGACATTTCTGAGCTAAACAAGGTTCCAGTGGTATGTGAATTTCCAGATGTATTCCCTGAAGAATTACCAGGCATGCCACCAGATCGAGAGATAGAGTTCTGCATTGAGCTCGCACCAGGAACCACCCCCATCTACAAGAAACCATACCGAATGGCACCATCCGAGTTGGTTGAATTGAAGAAACAAATAAAAGAATTGCTAGACAAAGGATATATTCGAGCCAGCTCCTCACCTTGGGGATCACCAATTTTATTTGCCAAAAAGATGGATGGAACACTGAGATTGTGTATTGACTATCGAGCACTCAACATGGTCACAATTAAGAACAAATACCCGATGCCAAGGATAAACGATTTGTTTGATCAACTTGCTCAGGCCAAGGTATTTTCAAAAATTGACTTAAGATCTGGATACCATCAATTAAAGGTGCGAACGGAAGATATCCCAAAAACAGCCTTCACTTCCAGATATGGACTGTATGAGTTCACAGTAATGCAACAAATGCCCCTGCATATTTTGTTCACCTCATGAACAAGGTATTTATGAAATATATGGACAAGTTCGTTGTGGTATTCATCGACGATATTCTGGTATACTCCAAAACACCGGAAGAGCACGCAGAACATCTCAAGATTGTGCTAGGAGAACTCAGGAAACACCAATTGTATGCCAAGTTCAGCAAGTGCGAATTTTGGCTAAGACAAGTAGGCTTTCTAGGCCACGTGCTAACCCAAGACGGTATCGCAGTGGACCCAGAGAAAGTCAAGGCCATACTTGGCTGGAAGTCGCCAGCAAGCGTAACAGATATACGTAATTTCTTGGGAATGGCAGGATATTACCGCATATTTATTGAAGGATTTTCCACCATAGCCAAGCCTATGACGCAGTTACTCAAGAAGGACAAGAAGTTTGAATGGACAGAAGCCTGCGAAAAGAGTTTCCAAGAGCTAAAGCGAAAATTAACAACAGCACCAGTATTAATTGTGCCTGACATACACAAGAATTTTGAAGTGTTTTGTGACGCGTCCAGAAAGGGTCTCGGATGCGTGTTGATGCAGGAAGGCAAGGTTGTCGCCTATGCTTCAAGGCAACTTCGCAAGCATGAGGAAAATCATCCCACTCATGACTTAGAAATGGCAGCGGTCATTCATGCACTCAAGGAATGGAGGCATTTCTTACTTGGGAACCGATGTGAAATATATACAGATCACAAAAGTCTCAAATATATTTTCACGCAGCCCGAACTAAATTTACGACAGAGACGCTGGTTGGAATTGGTAAAGGATTATGATGTTGGTATCCATTACCATCCAGGAAAAGCAAATGTAGTGGCCGATGCTCTCAGTCGGAACCCCAACTCCGACGAAAACAATCTGCAAAGCTTGAGGCCCGAGTTCCAACAAGAATTTGCCAAGCTCAATTTGTTAATGGTCGCAGAAGGCACCATATCAAACTTGGAAATACAACCCGACCTTGTGGAGAAAATTAAAGGAGCTCAGCCCGGTCACCCCAGCATTGAAGGCATCAAAAGAAAGGTGAGTATGGGCAAGGCCTCGGAGTTCGTCATAGACGATGGAGGAATATTGTGGTACGGAGAAAGACTCTGCGTGCCAAACATTGAAGACCTTAAACAGCAAATCCTAGCTGAAGCCCACACCGCCCTGTACTCGATCCACCCTGGCGGGACCAAGATGTATAAAGATATTCAGGAAAGATTTTGGTGGCACGGTATGAAGAGGGACATAGCCACCTTTATTGCACGTTGCGACTCGTGTCAGCGCATACAAGCGGAGCATCAGAGACCGGCCGGACTACTGCAACCAAACAAAATACCTGAGTGGAAATGGGATGAGATAGGGATGGATTTCATTGTCAGACTACCTCGGTCACAGCATGGGAATGATGCCATCTGGGTCATCACTGACAGGTTAACCAAGGTGGCACATTTCATTCCAGTAAAGACAACCTACAACACTCAGCAGCTTGCCAGGATTTATCTCACCCGCATAGTTTGTCTGCATGGAGTCCCGAAGACTATAATATTCGACAGAGGCACTCAGTTTGTCTCAAGATTTTGGGAGCATTTACAACAGGCTCCGGGAACTCAACTAGCCTTCAGCACCGCATACCACCCACAGACCGATGGACAAACGGAACGCGTAAACCAGATTTTAGAAGACATGCTGAGAGCATGTGTCCTCACATATGGAACCAGTTGGGAAGAAAGCCTGCCATACGCCGAATTCGCGTACAACAATAACTACCAGGCCAGCCTGCAAATGGCACCATTTGAGGCTTTATACGGACGGAGATGCCGTACCCCGTTGAATTGGTCAGAGACCGGAGATAGCCGTATCTTCGGACCGGACATGCTCAGAGAAGCCGAGGAAAAAGTCAAGCTAATCAGAGACCGACTTAAGACCGCTCAAAGTCGACAGAAGAGTTATTATGATCAGAAACATCGTAGGGTCAGCTTCAAGCCCGGTGAGTTTGTATACCTGAAAGTATCTCCTATGAGAGGATTGCAACGATTCAAGATAAAAGGGAAGCTAGCACCAAGATTCATTGGACCGTTCTGTATAATGGCCCGAAGAGGCACGGTAGCCTACTAGCTAGACTTACCCAAAGAATTATCCGATGTCCATGATGTGTTCCACGTCTCGCAATTGAGGAAGTGCGTGAGCAACCCAGAGAAACAAGTATCCCATGAGAGCATTGACGTGCAGCCAGACCTCACTTATCGGGAATGCCCAGTAAGAATATTAGAGGAGTCTGAAAGGAGGACCCGACATAAGACCACCAAATTCTTCAGAGTACAGTGGAGCAATCACACCGACAGTGAAGTAACTTGGGAAAGAGAGGACTTTCTTAAGGGGGTAGGTGTTGTGACACTCCAAAATTTTGATTTGGTTTTCATCAAAAACTTTATTGGATTCTAAAAGAGGGCATTTAAAATTTTTTCCCTTCCAGAAATCCTTCCTCTTTAAAAACTTCCTTTCACCTTTGGCAAGGATTTCCTTTCCTTTTCAATTTTTGGTGTTGAATTTTTGGAAGCTTTTCTTCTGGTTGTTTCCCTCTCAAACTTATTTAATTTTCATTTAAAAAGAAACCCTAGGGGTTTTGGGACTTATTTCTTTTGAAACCACCCATGATTTTGTTTGTCACAGGTGGTAAAACCACTCCAAAACCTCCCCTCCCTCTTGGAGCTACCTAAGTTCTCTGTCCCAACTAAACCAAGCAAGTTTTGTATTTTATTTCAAACATTTTTCATCTCAAATCATTTTTGTCAATTATGTGGAGTCTGAGCCATTTACAAAGCAAGTACCTTATTTCCTTTGAGCTTTGATCTCAAACCAACTCCTCTGGATTGTCCTTAGCATCCACAACTCAGAACCATCTTGATCCACTCTGCTTCTTTTCAAAATTTTCAAATTTCAGCCTCTGCAAGTTTGGACCAGATTTGCCAAATTTGGTGAAATTCATATCTACACTTACCCAAAAATTCTACAAAAATTCAGGCAGCCTACTGGGGCAATGAGTAGCCACTCCACCAAAAATCAGCTCTAGGAAAAATCCCTAGAGACCTATATCATTCTGTCGAACACCTTGCATACACTGAATTTTTCCACTTTCAGTAATTCAGTAAGTTCAGAGTTCAATGTCATTTTCTCCTCGCCAGATTCAGTCACGCATGGACAGTGCGCTTGGCACGATCCTCGCCGCCTCTCCCTCTTGTCTGGAGTGCCGCACGCGTGCTTGGCGCCTTTCGGGCGTCGGTGGCGCCCTGGCCCGCCTGCGCCGGCGTGTCCCGCGGCGGCCAATCCACCGTTACGGCCAACCGGAAGCAAAACGGCGGCGCAACGCCGTTCGGCGCCGCCCAGCTCTCCCTGGCTCTCCGCGTGGCACATGCAATGCCAGCGCAGCCCGCTGCACAGTCACCGTGGCCCGGCAAGCACAAAACGTGCTCCCTACCGCCGACGTGCCGCACGGCCGTTCCGTTGGAGCCGGCCGTAAACTCTTCCCCCCGTGCTGAGCTGGACCCCGGAATGGAACCTCTACTCCACCTAGACGATGCCTAAACCCTTAATCCCACTGCCCAACCCCGGCGCCGCCGTAATCGCTCGCCGGACTTATCCCGTACGCGGCAACCGCCTCGGGCCGGCTATATATAGCGACCCCAGGTTCCCTCTCGCCCCCGCACATCTCCACTACCTCTCTGGACCCCGACCAACAACTAGAAGAGCCTCGAGGGGCCCTTCTTCCTCGACTCCGGCCGCCTCGATCCGCCTCGGCCTCCAACTCGATTCGCTCCGGTGAGGCCGTCCCCGGCGCCCAAACTTCGTCAATAGCTTCCTCGAGCATCCAGTGAGCTAACCCAAGCACCAATTTGACCTTCGCAGCTCTCCCCGGCGAAGTCCAACTCCACCCGAGCCGCCGTCCGCCGGAGCAAGGCTCGTCATCGACGTGGTACTCGCCGGCGACCACCACCACCACCAACCGACGCGGAAGGACGTCCTGAGCAAGGAGGTACCCTCCGATCCCCTTGCCTCGCCGTGGATCGCCGCCGGCGACCACCGCGGCCCTCGGGCTCCGTCGAGCTCTGCCGCCCATTTTAAATTTTCAAACCTGACAGGTGGGACCTGCCCGTCAGCCTCTCTGTCTCTTTCTAAACGAACCGTTTATGAAAGCGCATTCTGCCAAATGCGTTTTCCTCCTGGGCTGGCGTAGTCTCTGCCGAAGCGTTTTCAGTTTTTATGAGCTAGCCCCTGGAAAGATTCTGTTTCATTACAGATGAGTCCCTGGACTAAAACCCTTATAACTTTTAAACAGAAAAGTATTTTTGATTGATTCTTTTTCTGTTCTCTTTGAAATTTTGTCTAGTTTTTTTATCAGATTTATTTGAGAAATTTTTGGAATATTTTTGTGCACTTCTTGGTATTTACGATAGCGCCTATATTTTCTGTATACCGTAGATACCGAAGGAGGTGACGGAGCCGCGAACTTCACCGAGCTAGGCTCCGACTACTCTGAACCAGGCAAGCATGTTTTGAACTTTTGATATGATGAGTGTCTTGGCATGTTTTGCATTTAGTTAGTTTCATGGCATGTTGATAAGCATACCCATGAACATTATTTTCATGCATGATCAAGGTAAGTGAGCTCGATGATCCATAAGTGGATGGATGTGAGTATGAAAGGCCATGAGTTGGCATGAGGATGGGTAAGATGGCAGTGTTGTAGCATGCCAGTCTTATGCCAGACTATTTGACTGCAGTGTCAAATCGTATCGGTCCAGTTCCTCCCCTTTTCCTTCCTTGTACTACCACATGTTTTCCGCAAGGAATATGGCTTAGTAAGTTGCAAACCGCTTTCCTGTTACACACCAAAAAGGAGAGGCCGGGATGATGGTTCCATGGCCCTGGATTAAAGCCAGTCATCCGGTCAGGGGGCATGGGTGTTTCCGGTTGGGACCGAGAAGGGGGCACCCCTTAGAGCGCGCGTATATAAATTTGATCCCATGCTATTCGAGATTGTGATCTCCCCGTCTCAAAGTTTTTCTTGGACGATGTCTAGGGTGAGTCCTGGCATCGAGAGATAGGATGGGTGTGTACTGGTTAGCTGTGTTTACTTCCGAAATACCGTAAACGGAACTAGTCCTTCAAGACTACGGAAATCCGTTAGCTGTGGGAATTTTTTTTGTACAAACTCTGCAGAGTCATAAATCTCCAAATCATCCTATCCATATCCAAATTTTGCGCTGACTTATTTTGACAAGTGCCAGTTTTTGGTGACAGATACTCCGGTGAATCTCGTGAGCACTAAGCCTGGTTAAAAGTTTATTCCCGTGGATGGACTAACCCGTTTATTATCATGATCTGAATATTTATTATGAGTATTATTTACTTGTGGCATTTCTTTTAAAGCCCTTTCTGTGATGTCGCTCAGACGTCCGACTGTGGCATTTCTTTTAAAGCCCTTTCTGTGATGTCGCTCAGACGTCCGACTGTGGCATTTCTTTTAAAGCCCTTTCTGCGATGTCGCTCAGACGTCCGACTGTGGCATTTCTTTTAAAGCCCTTTCTGTGATGTCGCTCAGACGTCTCACTGTGGCATTTCTTTTAAAGCCCTTTCTGTGATGTCGCTCAGACGTCCGACTGTGGCATTTATTTTAAAGCCCTTTCTGCGATGTCGCTCAGACGTCCGACTGTGGCATTTCTTTTAAAGCCCTTTCTGTGATGTCGCTCAGACGTCCGACTGTGGCATTTCTTTTAAAGCCCTTTCTGTGATGTCGCTCAGACGTCCGACTGTGGCATGATTTTTTGTTATTATTTGTTCACCTTTCGAGGCGTCGCTTCAGACACCCGATCGGTTCACATTTATATTTTTGTTGGGATTTCAGGCGGACTACCGCCATTTCCCTCGTACTTACTTTGTTAAGCAAAATTTTAATTGTGCATTGGGAAGATTATTCATGACGCATTCATGCATGCATTTGTTATATCTTACGTCCGAACTGTCTTGCGAGTACTTTCAAAGTACTCACTGGCTTGTTGATTTGGCCAGATGCTGACGAAGGCAATCTCATGGATGAAGAGTTCGATAGCGAGTCCGACGCCTAGAGGAATCCCAGTCAGTCCCGTGCGACCCTGGTCTTGGTCACTGTTTTATACCCGCTTCCGCAACCCGAATAAAATTTATCGAGCCTCACCTCGACGCTCGATGAGATGCCAGTTTGAGAGTCGTGTTACCACACTTCCCACTATGTTATCCCACCACCACTAAAACCTCGAGTCAGTAGTATGCCACCCCACCATTGTGTTATATCCGCCATTATGTATAATTATTGGCGCGCTTGTAATAATTTTTTGAGCAGCCCTAGCTCAACCCTGTAATATATTCTATGCAACTGGCTTATTGTATCAAGTATTTGTCTACCCGTGAGGAGGATTTTCTCTCATACTGGACTCAAAGATTGGTTTCTCAATAAATATTTTTATTGGAAAACCGGTCGTGACAAACAGCCTGCGGCCTTGGGCGCCGCGTGGCGATTGATTGGACGCAAGTGCTTCAGCAACCGTGCAGGTTGATAAAGGAGCGGCATCTGCCCAGACTTTGCCTTTTGCTTTCTCTGGTTGCTGCTCAGATCGCCTTTCTTGCCTTCCCTTTGTTCCTCCAAACTTCCAGATCTACTCCGGCTGCACGACCTAGGAAGCCATGGCGCCTCGCCAGCCTCCGCCGAAGCTTGGTATTCTCCTGCTCTGGACTCGCCGAATGTGTCCAAGGCCGGCCTTGCCCGGCTATGCAAGATGGCGGCGGCGCAGGGCATCAACGGGACGAAGGTGTTCAAGGCCGGCTGTGCCACCCCTGAGGGCCGAGGGAGCACCTTTTATCCTCTCTTTGTAAGCTCCATTGCTGCGGGCCTGGTGCCTCCCTTCTCTGAGTTCTTCTTCTCTATCCTCCACCATTACAACTTGCAGGCTCTGCATCTCCACCCCAACTCCATTCTTCTTCTGGCGATCTTCGCTTACTACTGCGAGGCCCACGTAGGGGTGTAGCCTTTGGTGGCCTTGCCGCGCCACTACTTCTCCCTCCGGGTCACTCGCGGCTCTCCTTCCGCATGCGCGGGCTTCGTCGCGTATGGCGGCACCATTGCCATCTCGAATCCCGGGAAGAGGATTGAGGGCTTCAGGAGCAAGTGGGTCTTGGTGGATGTCGGGCGCGTCCATCCTAGGCTGATCTTTCCCGCGGAGCCGCCCGCAAGCTCCGGCGACTTGGGACGAGTGGAGCTCACGGACCCTCGTGCAAAACTGGTGCTGGAGAAGATGGACGCGGACTTGAGGCCGGCCAGCATGGCGGCGGCGAAGTTGACCGGCGTGTTGCTGCTGAGGGAGTTCTTGGAGCACCAGCTGGCTCCACTCCGGCAGTACTCTCCTCCAATGTGGAGGCCTCACCCGAGCCCCGCGGCTGTGGGCGAAGAAGATGTGACCGCGGTTCTCCAATCTCTGGTTGGGGGCGAGGTGGCAAGGTTGGAGGGCGCTCCCAAGCCCTTGTTCCTTCGCGACGACTGGGAGCAGGTGGTGGAGTCCATGCCCGTTTTTAACGGGGACGGGCTCGTGCCCGTGGCGGCTTCCGAAGGACCGGTGGATGTGCCCTCCGATGACTCCAGCAAGGAGGTGGACGAAGAGGAGCGGGGAGAGGGGCCCGACTCTAGGGCGACCGATGGAGAGTCGAGGGCTCCCCTCCCCCGGCGCGGGTCCCGTACTCTCCGCCTTTCGCTGAGCGATGATGATGATGATGACGATGACGTACTGGGTAGCGGGAGCTCGCCCTCGATCCCGAAGAGGGGCAGGACTGGGTCAATCCTCCACGGGTCCGTCCTGACTCCGGGGCGAACTGTGGACGCGCCTTCTGCTTCTGAGGTCGACCCCTCCAGTCGGCTCTCAGGCTTCAAGTATGGCCGGAGGCAGCTAGAGCTTTCTGGTGACAACCCGTAAGTGCTTGATCCTTGATCCTTTGTTTCTCGTTCTGCCGACGAGGCTTGATGATTGCTTCTCTTGAATAGGCTGGCGCCCATGGCGAAGAAGCCGAAGGGATCCCCCGAGGCCCCATATGCGGCGACGCCTTCGCCTACAGGGGAGGGAGATCGTGACGCGCGGGCCTCTCCTGCCCGCTCATCCTTGCGAGGCTTGGCTGAGCTGGCTGGGGCGAGCCCAACCTCCATGGCTCGAACGACTCCCGAGGTGCCCTCGTCTGGCACCGCTGCTACGGCTGTGGAGGCGCAGCGGACTCCGCCTCGGGACACTGCGGCCCCGCCGCCGCTACTTTCTCCTCCCGTTCCACCGACCGTTGCTTCCCCAACTCCTCCTGTTGTCTTGGAGCGCACCGATGTTTCTCCACCTTCTTCTTCCATCTTGGAGCGTGCCGTTGCTGAACTGGACCGGCTGCGGCAGGATCTTCTCGGCGCCGACCCTCGCCTGGTGTCCGGGCGCCTGGAACTGGCTTCGGGGTGGATTCGCTCTGATGCTTCGATTCGGGCGGCGTTGGTTCAGGCCTCAACGGCCTGTGACGGAGAGAGGGAGGCCACCCTCGAGGCGAAGGCTGCCCGAGACGCGGCCCTGGGAGAGGTGGCTGAAGTCCGCGGTCGTTGCAAGGCGCTGGAGGACGAGCTGCAAGGCCTGTGGGACCAGCTCGCGAAGGAGGTTCGTCTTTGCCAGGAACAAGAAGAAGGCACGAAGGCTCGCGAGGCGGCCATCGAGGGCCGGGAGGCCAAGCTCAAGAAGCGCCGCGACCGCCTAAGTGCGCTGGGGGAGGAGCTGGAGGCGACGAGGGTCGAGCCGGAGAGCAAGGCCAAGGTTCTTGCCGAGGATCGCGTGGCCTTCGCGGACATGGAGAAAGATGCCCGCGCTTCGCTGAAGACGCTTTACGAGAGCGGCCTGGACAGCCCGCTAGCCGGTGACGGGGATGGCCCCGCCAAGCTGCTTCCCTTCCTGGTTAAGGCCCTTGGGGATGTCGCCCTTGGCATCGGCCCCACGGCCGAGGCCGAGGCGCGTCTCCTGTCTTCTGCTGCGCTGACGCGGGTCTTCGCCCACATCTACCTTCGCGATCCCAACGCCGACCTCGACGGCCTGCTGGAACCGGTGAGCGGCGAAGGTGCTGCCCCCGCTGTCGAAGCCGTGAAGGGACGCGCGGAGGTGCTGCTGGGGAAGTTTCGGGCCTTCAGCACTAGGCCAAAGCAAGGCGCTGCCGGCCCAGCTGCTCCACGAGGCGAAGCCACTCCACACAGCTTCACCGCCGACAAGTGACTCCGTTCCATCCCTGTTCTTCTTTCAATTCCTGCAGATGCATCACGCCTCGGGGAGGCATTTAAACTTGTGTTTGGTACTGAGACGACAGTATGGGTTGTAATATTTGCTTTTAAATTACTTGAATTTTATGCTTTTCTTCCCTACTTGCTTGTGTTCTACGCCGGCAGAGCCCGGCCTCGCGCGTGCCTCACCCAGCATTAGACCCGACCGGAAACCAGGACGGGACCAAAGGAGTGAGGGGCTACGTGACAAGTTAGGCTCCTGAGTCACGATGCTCAGGAGTCCCCCTTGGCGCGCGAACAACAAGTAGGGAGGCGTGATATAGGTGTATCTTCCGTTCTACGTCTGCAGAGCCCGACTCCGCGCGTACCTCACCCAGCATAGCCTTTCGGAACTAAGGAGTGAGGGGCTACGGAGCAAGTTAGGCTCCTGAGTCGCGATGCTCAAGAGTCCCCCTTGACGCACAAACAGCGGGTGCTGAGGTGAAATGTAAGTGGGGCTACCGTCCTACGTCTGCAGAGCCCGGCCCCGCGCGTACCTCACCCAGCATAGCCTTTCGGAACTAAGGAGTGAGGGGCTATGGGACTAGTTAGGCCCCTGAGTCGCAATGCTCAGGGGCCCCCCTTGATGCTCGAACGACCTTCATACCTTGGCTCCGCTCAGGGAGAGACGCGCGACGAACCAGGCCCGAGGGGCCTGGCTGGGCGGCGTACGTCTGGGCGTGACCCAGTCGTAGCCCCCGTGCCTAGCCCCCTCGCGCGGCACTCCCGAGGGGAGGCGTTGCGATGAGGCCAGCCACTGAGCTCTGGGCTCCCTGAGGTTAATGCGGCCCGAAGGCCACCCTCAGTTGTTTATCACCAGCGCGGAGCATAAAGCTTCCGTATGTGTACAGGCAATGCCGCTCCTCGGTAGTGTCGTCAGCCAGCATGGAGCATGGTGCTTCCACTGGTATGTGGGAGGGGGCTCCCCTCTGGGAGGAGCCCCCGGGGCATGTACAGCCCCGCCCTGACACGTGGCCGGCACGGTAGGGCTAGGTGAGGTGTATCTGGGCACCCGTGAGCCAGCGCGGGACTCATGAGGCCCTACCTCTAGGCGGGTTGCGCTTGGCACTGGGCCGTATCTTGAGATGTGTCCCTGCAAAATTTGGTTAGATGCCGATACTCTATGTCCTCGGGTCCCGGCCCTCGAGCTTGTCTCAGCCGTCGCTGGTATGCCAGGTCGCGATGCCATGGACAAGGCTAGAGGGTGAGGGCTGGAGAGCCAGTAAGAGCCCTGAGTCGCGATGCTCAGGCACCCCCCCTTTAACGTGCAAGTGGCCGACATGGAGAAGAAGGGATGCCGCAGACAGACATCAAGCAATCAAGCATGATAGGCGAATGCATAGTTGGAAATAAATGCGAGGGAGATACACGCCGCTGGGCCTAGCCCGAGCGGCTTGGGGAGGATGCAGCCCGAGGGGCGCCCCCAACAAGGCAAACTAACGACTGAAAAATAAAAGGGGATACATGCCACAGGGATGGACCCACGCGGCCTGGGAGTGATGCAACCCTGGGAGGGCGCTCCCAACTGGGAATGAAGCTTGAAAGATGTCACCTGAGGATGTCGTCGGTGAAGTGGCGTTGGTGCAGCAGACTCGGTGGGCTGCGGGAGCCGATCCTCATGAGCCCCCAGGCCCCGGGGCCTCGGGAGGCTCCGAAGGCACTGGTGGCTCCTCGTGAGCTGTCTTCATCTCCGCCAGGGCCGCGGAACGCATGTCTTCCTGAGCCTCCATGATGCCCCTCATGAGGCGCTGGTACGCCGCAGCCATGCTCGGCAGGCCGTAAGGCATGCGAACATAGCTGTGGGGTGGACCCCCGCAGCGCCCCACTTGCGAGGGCCGGAGACGCTCCGTCGTGGCGATCTGATTGAGCCCTGGTACGTCGATGCAGACGCGCAGCCCACCATCCTTGCTTGGATGTGGGGCCACGGCTGGTAGACGGCGGCAATCTCTCATTACCCTTGACTCCTGTAGTTCTTGAATGACCTTGTCAACGAACTCCGGCTGGTCTGACCTTCCTTGCCTGGCTCCTTCTCGAGGGAAACGTGCTTCGAAGCACGCCTCCACATGGTGCCCAAGCGCCTCCCTCATGACCCTGGCTAGGTCAGTGGCCCTCCAGGTGAGAGCCCCCGAGCCCTGCCTGAGGAGGGCGCTGGGCGTGCTTTCCTATGTGATGGAAGGGGGGTCCCCCTGGGCTGACACGGGCCCTGAAGGGCCTGCCTCCTGAGGGGCTGAGCCTGATGATGTCTTCTTCTTCTTGGGGGTGGTCTCAGGAAGCCTCCTGCTTCCGCGATCTGGGTCTTCTAGCGACGCGGCCTGATAGGCTCGTTCCAGGGAACACACTGCATCCTTCTCTTCACAGGGCACCGTGATGACGCCGCCACTTCCTGGCATCTTGAGGACGTTGTAGATGTGTTGAGTCACGGCCATGAACTTGGCCAGCGCTGGGTATCCGAGGATGGCGTTGTACGGCAGGCGGATGTGGGCGACGTCGAAGTCGATGAGCTCGGTGCGGTAGTTGCTGCGGGCCCCGAAGGTGACAGGGAGGCGAACCCGCCCGATCGGGACTGTGGAATCGTCGGTGACTCCGGAGAAAGGCTTGGTTGGCTGAAGCTGGTCATAGGGCACTTGGAGGTTGTTGAATGTTTCCACGGACAGGACGTTGAGCCCTGCCCCTCCGTCGATGAGGGTCCTGGTGACCAGCATGTTGCTGATGACTGGGGAGCAAAGCATCGGGAGGACTCCGGACGTGGCCGCGCACTTGAGCTGGTCTGGTGAGCTGAACGTGATGGCGCATGCCGACCACCTGAGGGGGCGCGTTGCTTCGAGCTTGGGGAGAACTGCATTCACTTTGCGGGAAAACTGCTTGAAGATACGTTGAGAGCCTGGGGCTTGAGCTCCGTCCAGGATGCAGGCGATTGCGCGCGGCTCTTGGAAGCCCCCAGCCCCCTCGTCTTGATGGCGGTCTTTGTTCCTCCTTGGCTGAGGCGGCAGCGGAGGTAGGCCTGCGTTGCCATGAGGGCGATCCTCACGAGGCTGATCCCTCTAGTCTCCCTCGCGAGGCAGGTCCCGCCAGCGGTCCTCGCGAGGTTGGTCGCGCCACCCCTGGCGCGGGCCGCGATCTTCCCAGCGTCCTGGGTTTCTTCCTCCTCCTCGGCCGTAGCCCCGGTCGGCACGGTCAAGGCGATGGCCGATCCTTCCTTCTCGCACGGCGCGGAGTTCTTGACATTCGCTGGTGTTGTGGGTGTGGAGGTCGTGGTACACACAGTACCGGCTGCCCCTGGAGGGTTCGGGCAGATCCTTGCCCCGCTTGGTGTCTGGTTCTGCTGCGAGTACGGCAGCCCCCTTGCGCTTCACGTCCTTGGCCTTGGGCTTCTTCTCTTCTGGGTCTGCGGCAGGCAGCTCGAGAAGGGAGAGACGTCCCTCCTCAGCCCTGGCGCACTTGGTCGCCAAGTTGAACAGCTCCAGGGAGGTGCAGAGGTCTTCATGCATCGCCAGCTCCTCCTTCATCTTGACGTCACGCACGCCATCGGAGAAGGCCGAGATGATGGCTTCCTCGGACACCTTGGGGATCTTGAGGCGCGCACTGTTGAAGCGTTGGATGTACTTTTGCAGGGTCTCCCCAGGTTGCTGCTTGATGCGGCGCATGTCGCTCACAGCGGGCGGCCGGTCGCGGGTACCTTGGAAGTTGGCGATGAAGCGAGTGCGCATCTGGTCCCAGGAGGAGATCGTGCCCGGAGCCAGATTCAGGAGCCAGGTGCGAGCTCCTTCCTTCAGCGCCATGGGGAACCAGTTCGCCATGACCTTTTCATCCCTGCTGGCAGCCTCGATGCCCAGCTCATAGAGCTGGAGGAACTCTGCGGGATCAGTTGTGCCGTCGTAGCGAGGAGGCAGGTCTGGCTTGAACTTGCTGGGCAACGCGATGCTGTGCAGCTCGGTGGTGTAGGCGCGGCAGCCTGCGGTGGCTACGGGAGGCTTCGGTTGAGGGAGAGCTTGGCCTTGTGGGTCCCCATGCGCTGCAGCTAGGAGCAGGGCGGGGTCTTGGCGTGCCGGAGCCAGAGCTGGGTCGAGGCGTGCCGGAGCAGGGAGCGCCCGGGCAGCTCCTTGCGGGCGAGGGACTTCTTGGCAGCTCCGTTCTTGCTATGCTGGCATCTGGCGGAGCAGGTTCCGCCCAGGGGCCACGCGCCTTGGAGCCATGGCGTCTTCTTGGAGAGGAGGCGGTTGGTACGCCCCCGGAGCTTCATTGCCCGCGCGGGGCGGGGTGTGGCGCAGCGGAGCGGACAACGCAGGAGAGCCCCCTGCGGCGCGGACGAGCTCGGCGACGCGGCCGAGCCACTCCTCGTAGACGTCATCGACGGGGCGGTAGCGTAGGAGTTTGTTTGCCGCGATGAGCGCAGCTCGAGCCTCCAAGGGTGCGCGGAGCACACGGGACGAAGAGCCGGCTGGGGTGAGCGATGGAGTAGCGGTGCGGCCTTCTTGCCGCACGGATGGATGCTGAGACGACGCTTGCTGCTCGCCCCCCGCTGGGCCGGTGGCGGCGTTGACGGCAGGCGATGGGGAACGACAAGGACGGCCACCGACGGGGGCCGTCTGGGCGACGCGAGAAGCGATGGCGGCCCGGCGCTCGGCGCGGGCCCGACGAGCGTCAGACATGGATGCAACGGTCGGAGGAGTGCGGAGTGGTGGAAGACAGATTCCGGCGCACCCCTACCTAGAGCGCCAAATGTTGGATCACGGGTTCCGGCAGACCCTTAAGGTTCGAACACTGGGGTGCGCATGGAGATCACGCCTTTTACCTCCCCGTCTCGCAAAGATCTAAACTACTAAAGGAACTGCACAAGAGACACAAGGTTTATACTGGTTCGGGCCACCGTTGTGGTGTAATACCCTACTCCAGTGTGTGGTTGGTGGATTGCCTCCTGGGGCTGGTGATGATGAACAATACAAGGAAGAACGGCCTCGCGAGGGTCTGTTCTTGGCTGGGGCGATGAACTGCTAGGAGGATTTCAGTCACCCTTCTCTCTCTCTCACTCACTCTCTCTACTTGCAAACCGAACGAACCAACCCCCTTTCTCCTCCTTTTTCCCACCCTGGGGGTGGCTAGTCCTATTTATAGGCAAAGGCCCTGGGCCTCTTCCCAAATATTGAGTGGGAAGGGCGCCAACAATTGGCCAATTCGAAGGGGAACATCTAGTACACTTATCCTGACTAAAGTTGGTCTTCGCCTGCCAAAGGCTCTATGGTGACGCCGTGCTGGGCTCCATGGTGACCTCCGTCTCATTGTCCTCCTAGTCTTGGTCTCGTTGCACCGAAATGGCAACCTTTGCCTGATGCCTCGGTACTCCGCGGCTGCGCTTGCCCCCTTTGCACCAAAGAGGAAAGAAGGACGCTGCGCGCGCTGGCGCCCGCCTGGCACCCTCGATCGTCATGGCTTGCGTCATGGGCACCTCGCGAGGTACCCTGCCTTGATCTCTCCGCCTCCTCGCGAGCCAGCCTGAGGAGGCTGCGCCTGAGGATGCGCCGTGTCGTCCGCCCCGCGAGGCTTGGCCCCTCGCGAGGGTCTTGAGTCTTGTGTTGATGAAGATGGGCCGCGCCGGGCCCCCATTTGAGCCACGCCGCAGGCCGCAAGCAGGCAAGTCTGGGGACCCCCATTCCTAGAACGCCGACAGGTATGGTAGCTGAGCAGATTCTGTCCGCGAGAAGCGGATTGAATGAAGCCTTCACGAGCCTTCTAAGAGGCTTCGAGGTATGCAATGTAATATCTTCGATTGCACAGAAAATGCACCCGTGTATAGATAGTAGCCCCTAAGACTCTGGTTGGCGTCCGAAAGGAGGCAATCAGAGGATCAAAAGAGATATGCCCAGGAAATAATCTAACTAAGTGGAACACAGGCTGTTTCATCCACGGTGACTGCCCATGCTATAGAGGTTGCAGATCTGAAGCAGAAACTTGATGTGGCGGATGACGACATCATGTTTATTAACAGGCGGCTTGACGAGGCACAAGGTATGTTTTGGGACAATCGGTATATGTATGTATAATAATATGAGCATGAAGCTGAGAATTATATACTGAAATATGCATAACTGCAGCTGGTGCTGCCGCGGTTGAGATCCTGCGGGCTAAGCTCGTCCGGGCCAAGGAGCAAGTCAGGATGAGTAATGTGGCTGCCAAGAAGGCAGCTGAGGAGTTAAAGGCCGAACAGGTTGCTCGGCACCAGTGCAAAGAGAGAATATCTTCCATAGAGCAAGATCTAAAGGATGCCACCGGCAAATTCCAAGCACCCGAGGAGGAGAACAAGGCCAAAAAAGCCAAACTCGAGAAGGCCTTACGAGATGCGAGAGAGGCACGATCCGAGTCGAGAGAGGCTCGGGAGGAGATCCGGCAAGCCGGGAGATAGCGGCCGGTAAGCCCTTTCTATTGCAGACTAAATTTGGTGATCCGAAGTATGCCCCGCTTAATCAAATGTGGAGCTCTCCAGATGCATTCTTGGACTTGCCGAAGAGTGCCTCCGATGCGGCGCAGTTTTACCAAGCGCAAGAAGGGTGTGCAACGGAGAAGCTTTTCTGGTCACAATTCAGTACGCCAAAGCGCCCACTGTTGCTGAACGAATAGATGGCCCAGTGGGCCGAGCTCCACAAGATATACGGTTCTACCATGCAGGACGTCGTGGTCCGGCTGTGGCCGACTGAGCCAGTTCCGAATAGTTATTTCGGTTTAGTGCAGCGACTTGTGGATGTGGTGCCGCGCATCGACGCCGTGAAGCGATCAGTGTGCATTGAAGGTGCACGGATGGCTTTTGCCCGTGTCAAGACGTATTGGGCGAAGATGAAGGCCACTGATATTGCAGCGAAGAGTCCACCCGGGGGCAAGGACAAACACACGCCGGAGCATTATTTTGAAGATGTCCTAGAGGGCGCCCGCTTGATAGAGGGTCAGTGCTCGAAGGATATGATCTTCAAGTGAATGTACCAAGATTGTAAAAAACAATATTATGATATATTAAGACTTCCTTTTTTATACTTTTGCCTAAAAGTTTTGGTTCCTCCTGTGCGGCCGTCTTTGTATAATCTGAAAGTTTTCCAGTCGTCGGCTTCGGCCCTGACGCATAAAATACGGGGGTGTTCGGGCACTTGATCACTCTTGACCCAACGTCTTGGTCCATGAAGGAGGTGTCAAGGCGGTGAACTAGGCAATCGGACTATAGGGCTTTAACACTTTCACTTAGCCATAGGAGTTTGACGGTGGGTCTACGATATAGCCCCTGGTATGTACGCGGTTATCCCAATACAGTGTGTTACATAGGTGACCTTAAGAATGGTCCTTTGTGTAATACGGAAGGAATCACGAAAGATTCTGATAAGTCATCGAGTGGTTGACCAGCTCTAGCCGCATCATGACAGTCAGTTTTTGGCTTTCTCTACTGAGGTGCTTGACCAGATGAATCGGAAACACAATCGCAGTAGTTCTCCCTTTACTACCATAGCCGATAGAGTGGAACGTTAGGTAGTAAGCACAGGAGCCGGGCAACCCAACTATTGACCAAATACATGATTCGGAGCTGATGCATATAAGGCCAAACCCGTGACGCCGAAGTGTGCTATAAAGCTTTTCGGACTTGTCGGCGACCCACTTGTTCCCATATTGAGCCCCTGGCAATTTGTGCCGAGGTGCATGTGTGAAACAACCGAAGAAGCAAAATTCAGTTATGTAGAAAAAGCGAATACTGAATACGGATTATGTTCACTGGGACCTGATTGATATGTCACTTGCCATTTTACAGATAATAAAGCCACAACCCAGACTATTTGACATGCCGGGGGTCGAAGGCTGAGGAAAAAGGCACTTTATAGGCTCGAAATAGAGAGTGCAGTTTACAAAAAAATATTTGGACCTCCTGTCGCACGTCTGCGCCGCCTTGCCTCGGTGAAAGGACTCCTTAACAGGAATAGCCTTTGAGTAAGTGTATGAAGCCGAACTCCGAAAGAGTCCGTGAGATGGCCAGCCTTTGAGCCACCTGTGGTAAAAGATAAAAAATGGTTAGAAAAGAAAAAGAGGCTATGTGAGTGCTTGTAGGCCTGTCCGTATTGTGCCTCCGCCGATGACCAGGGTATTTTAAGTGCATAATTATGTATGCGCGGTACAGACTTCGCGGGTATATGAGGTGAACGACGGAGGCCGAACTGCTAAACCAGCCCTGAGATTGATCGGTCATGTTTAATAGAGACCGACGACTTAATGGCCAATAATATATGCGGTTTGATGAGGCCGCTTTGTACTTCGGCTGTACTGGCTATAGTATGACCCTCTGTACGGAGGGAGCATTCTATATTTCCATATATTTTTATGACGCCGCGTGGACCGGACATTTGAAGTTTTGCATTGGCGTAGTGTGGGACCGCATTAAAACGAGCGAAAGTAGTACGCCCCAGAAGTGCATGGTAGCCATTGCGGAACGGGGCAATATCGAAGGTCAAGCCTTCGCTTCGGAAGTTGTTCGGCGAATGAAAACTACTTCCAATGTGATGGAGCCCGTGCAGTGAGCTTCTACGCCAGATACTGCTCCCTTAAGGGTAGTTGTGGTGGGCTTGATTCTTGAAGGACCAATGCCTATTCCGCGGACAGTGTCTTGGTAGAGTAGATTAAGGCTGCTGCCGCCGTCCATAAGGACTTTCGTGAGATGGAACCCATTGATAATTGGGTCGAGGACCAGAGCTGCTGAACCTGCATGACGGATACTGACTTTGTGATGAAAAGTGATCGGGCAGGCCGCCCATCGGTTAAATTTTGGGGGGACCGGCTCTATGGCGTAGGCGTCCCGTGGTGCGCACTTGCGCTCCCTTATAGGGTGTGCATCACGTATACCATGTTTACTGTTTTTACTTCGGGGGAAATTGCTTCTGACCCCCGCTGTTTGGTGGGCGAGTCTCTTCGTCATCGCTGTCACTGGGCGCCCCCTTCCCCTTGTGTTCGGCATTAAGCTTGTCGGCTTGTTTGAAGACCCAACAACTTCTATTGGTACGATTGGCGGGTTTATCAGGGGTGCCATGAATCTGGCAGGGCCGATCCAGTATCTTATCTAAATTGGATGGTCCATCTCTATTTTCCTTGAATGCCTTTTTTCGGTGACCGGGTTCGGAGCTACTGAATCCGGCGTTGACCGGCGTGTCTTGCGTTCCTTTGTTATTATTGCGACGCTTGTGTTTATTGCATCGTGGCTTGCCATTGCCGTCTCGGACTTCGAAAGTACCCGGATCGCTGGCACTGTTGCTTCTACGAGTGAGCCAGCTGTCTTCTCTCGTGCAAAAGCAGGTCATCAGAGTGGTAAGGGCTGCCATGGATTTTGGTTTTTCTTGACCGATGTGGCGGGCGAGCCACTCATCCAAGACGCTGTGTTTGAAGGCCGCGAGGGCTTCCGCGTCTGGACAATTGACAATTTGGTTCTTTTTAATTGAGAATCTAGTCCAGAGCTTCCCGACTGACTCTCCGGGCTGCTGGATGATGTGACTTAAGTCATCGGCATCTGGTGGCCGGACATATGTACGTTGGAAGTTATCACGAAAGGCATCTTCCAAGTCCTCCCAGCTGCCAATGGAGTTCTCTGGAAGGCTGTTAAGCCAGTGCCGTGCTGGTCCCTTTAGTTTCAGTGGGAGGTATTTGATGGCGTGGAGATCATCACCGCGGGCCATGTGGATATGGAGAAGAAAATTCTCAATCCATACAGTGGGATCTGTTGTTCCATCGTATGATTCGATGTTCATGGGTTTAAACCCTTCTGGGAATTCGTGTTCCACTACTTCATCAGTGAAGCAAAGGGGGTGTGCGGCGCCTCTATATCGGGTTACATCGTGACGTAGCTCAGATGGAGTCCGTCTACGGTTTTTGGCCCGGGCGTGATTATGATTGTTGCGTCCGGCTAGATAGCCGTTGTCGCCCGTCGGCGCACGCCCCCGCGATCCATAGATCGATCTGGTCTGACCTGCTCTACTGTCCAGGTCCTGCCATAGGTCGTATGTATGTCCCCGAGCTGTTTTATCTCCGCCTTTATGGTGAGGTAGTGCGGGCTGGTGTTCGGCTTGAGTTGTCGCTTTGTCTCGGCCACGTAGTGGTCGATCAGCCACATTACATGCTGACGATACATGCTCCAGCGCCTCGTCCTCCATTTGAGGTAGCAATTTGCGCTTCGAATAACTTTTGGATGGGCGCTCGAGGCCGTGTTCCTTGGCTACCAGGACATGGGTCCATCTATCATTGAGCAGATATTTGTCAGCTTGCAGCAGCTGCTGCTTCTTTTTCAGGCTCCCTGCAGTGGCTATAAGCCGGCGCTTGAAGCACTCCTGCTCGAGAGGTTCCTCAGGCACGATAAAATCCTCGTTGCGGAGGCTATCCTCATCCTCAGAGGGTGGAAGATAATTACTGTCCTACGAGTCTTCGTTTATGGCCTGTTCGTCAGGGCTAACTTGCCCGTCTTCCCGTTCATCCTGTTCTGAAGTTGGCTTAACGGGATCTTCATTGTCTTCGGCATATTCGGGGTATTGTTTTCCTCTATGCCGGTATTGCATCTTTTCCACGGCGTGACTTGGAGTGGCGCTGCTGACGTCGGCGCTTTGGTTGTATCTCAGGAGGTTTATCCTCGACTGGGTCTTCCTTGTCGACACTGCTATTCTCTTTGGGTGTTTCCAGCATGTACACATCATACGAGGAGGTGTCCGTCCAGCGTCCGATAAGCAGCGGGTTTTGGGCCTCCTCTTCTCCGGCATCGTTGTCCATACCATGGATGTCGTCGGAGACATAATCGAGCATGTCGGTTAAGTCCTCAACAGTGGCTATGAAGTGGGAGGTGGGTGGGAAGCAAAATTCCCCATCATCAACCCCTAGTTTGAGCTGGATATAAATCGGCTGTGAGTCCCCTGCTAAGGAGAGGGATTTTAATGAGTTCAACACATCGCTTAAAGGTGAGTGTCGGAAGATGTCCGTGGCGCTAAATTTGACGTCCGATGCCTGATCGGGCTCAACGAACGCGGGCGCACGGAGTTTGGAACCTGTGGCCGGAGACGAATCCGAGGTTCCGATGATGCAGGTCATGTTCGAAGTTGGGTCTGTGTGTAGCTCCAGCGCCGCTGAGTCTGCGGCTCCTGTGGCGGGGTTGAGCTTCCCGTCCTTGGGTGGCGCAATCTGCTCCGGATCTGGGGCCGGAGCACTCACATGTGCTATCTCCTGGGTATGGTCCGATGACAGATTTAGTTCATGCTCATCACGATGGCAGGGAGCAGCTGCCATGGGCTCGAACCTGTCGAAGATCAAGTCTCCGCGAGTATCAGCAACGTAGTTCAAGCTTCCAAACCTGACCTGATGGCCAGGGGCGTAGCTATCGATCTGCTCTAGATGGCCAAGCGAGTTGGCCCGCAGTGCGATGCTGCCGAATACGAAGATCTGTCTGGGGAGAAAAACTCCCCCCTGGACAGCATTATTGTAGATGATCGACGGAGCCATCGAACCTCTTGGAGACGATGCAACGGAACTCTCAATGAAAGCACCGATGTCGGTGTCAAAACCGGCAGATCTCGGATAGGGGGTCCCGAAATATGCATCTGAGGTTGATGGTAACAGGAGACAAGGGACACAAAGTTTTACCGAGGTTCAGGCCCTCTTGATGGAGGTAATACCCTACGTCCTGCTTGATTAATATTGATGAGTATGGGGGTTACAAGAGTGGATCTACCATGAGATCGTAATGGCTAAAACCCTAGAAGTCTAGCCTATATGATTATGATTATGATCACCTCTATGGACTAAACCCTCCGGTTTATATAGACATTGGAGGGGACTAGGCTTGTACAAAGTTGGTTACAAAGAAAGGAATCTTCATATCCGAACGCCAAGCTTGCCATCCACGCCAAGGAGACTCCTATCCGGACACGGGTGAGAGTCTTCGGTCTTGTATCTTCACAGCCCGTCAGTCCGGCCCATGTCCAACAGGACGGACGCCCAAGGACCCCTTAGTCCAGGACTCCCTCACTGAGAAATTTGTATATTGATCTAATGCAAATGGAATGGGTATTTTATCGCTCTTTGGTAAAAAAAAATGAAAATTAATTTCGTGAGCGTAAAAGTTTCTGTTTTTCAGCAAGATCAAACAATTATCACCCAAGAAGATCCTAAAGGCTTTACTTGGCACAAACACTAATTAAAACATAAAAAATACAATCATAACACTAGCATAATTGTGCTAACACTCAAAAACAGGAAGCAAAAAGCAAAAATAAATTTTATTCATTGGGTTGGCTCCCCACAAGCGCTATAGTTTTACGCCCTTAGCTAGGCATAAAGCAAGGATCTAAGTTTTGTCTTACGAAGTTTTGGCAATTTTTGTAAGGGTTTTCTCAAACCCGGGAGGCTCTTTACGCTTCCCTAAATTCTCCAGAAAAGAAACCATCTTAAGATCCAAAATATCCAATCACTTATTACAAAGGGTAATCAAGGCATTCATGCGCTTGATACTACCATTGAGGTGTTTGAGGGGTTCATTATATTTTTGTATTTCAAACCATATGCTTATGCAAATCACCAAGTTTGTCAAACATTTGAGCTCCCTCGGGCGTAAAAGGAAACCTCGAGGGAGGACCTGCTCATCGGATGGGTGTGGTGTTGGGATTAGAAGGGGTGTGCAGAGAGGAGGAAGATGGATGCGGGCGTGCGGCACGTACATTAACTGAGAGAGGAGGGAGGGATTCGGAGTGGGGGGAGAAACGATGATAGACAGATATGGATGGGACGAGGCAGAGGGGGAATTAGAGGATGGTTTCACGTGAGGATGCCCTCCGTCGATTCGATTCGGTCACCACTACTATGGACTGCATATTCTCGTTTCCAAAGAAAAAGGAAAAACTTTATCCTAAATTTTTTTGTGGGCACTGAAAAACCTTTATTTCCATTATTAAAAAATGATGCATCTTTTCTTTTTTCTGATTGTTATATAAACTCAATAGCTTTTGTGCAAACTGTTGAAAATTAAACATTCTCTTAGAAAAATATCAAAAAATAGACAAGTCAATTCCAAAACTCTAGGTTTTCATCTCGCAAAAAAATAAACTCTAGGTTTTGGGTTTCAGTGTTAATTTCCGGCAGTCCAACTAGGCAGACCTTACCTGGCAGCACTCAATTATATTAACCACTAAGGAAGCTATGTGGATAAATCTCGTTGCCACCATGGTATCCAATATATTGGTGATAACTTGAAATATCTATTTTTAGAAAAGGAGGTTAAAAACCTGAAACTATTAAAACTTGAAATATCTTGTGTTTATGAAAAACTTGAACTACCTTCTGCTTTAGAAAACTTGAGTCTTCAATATTATCTCTACTACTTATTAAGAATGTAAGGTTACCATTTCACTTTTCTTCCTACCACCCCTTCGTGCAACCTTCCATATATACTTACCTTCTAAACCAATTCAATTGTAATTTACTTACCAAACTTCTAATCAAAATATAAGGTAATTCACGGGCAAAATTTGATGGACATTTATTTACACAATCGCATTTATTATTGACAAGTAAATCACAATCTAACGTACTAGAATATTTATATCCCGTTGCAATGCACCTGCATTGTTCTAATCTCCATAAAAAGATTCATGCGGTTAGCATTGATTACAAACTTACTCGTGTGATATTTCGCAACATGGCATGATCATTTGTGACCCATGTAAGAAGAGAAGATAATAGTGCTACGGTTTAAGTTTCAGATCCTAAGTATAACAATAGTTTTCTCATTTTCATACAGGTTGCAAATTGTCATATGATTCTATGAAATTTTACATGGGTAAGTTTCAAACTCGATATCTACTACATGGGTGATTTTCCTAGATTTTTTCCGAAACTTAGAAATACATTGTTTGCTAAGTTTTAGAGAGTGGATAAATCAAACCCCATGATAATCTACTATTATGTTTGTGGTTGTGCTTGAGTAAGAGCATCTCCAACAGCCGCCCAACGCGCGCCGCGCTAAAAACCAGTTTGCAGCGCACCGATCGCCTGGTTTGGCGCGGTGGGCAGCACTGGCTCCAGCAGCAAAGGTAAAATGCAGCGTGCGCGTAGCTCCATCAACACGCAAAAATGCAGAGCGCGCGAGCAGCTGGCGCATGCCATATGTTGCATTTTGGACACAAAATGAATTTCAAACATCACAAAACAAAGACATGGCACAATTTAAATCACACAAACAAGTTGATGGCTAAAAGTTCATGCCCACAAGTTCAAATTCATGCCCACAACATCATCCAACCAAGTTTAAAATGCAAACCAAGTTCATGACACAAATGTAAGGCACGTCAACAATCAAGCCTCATCCTCGTGTTCATCCTCATCTTCCTCCAATTCATCCGACTCGTCTGAACACGATTCTTCCTCCTCCTCTTCATTGTCGCGCACAGCATCCTCATCACGTTAAGCTCGGAAGGTGTTGGCAAGATCTTCAACAGCATTTTCATGTGAAGGTGTGTGAGGCACACCGGAAGACATTCCGCCCATGGCGCGTGGAGGTGCACCCATGCCTCCGATGAGAGATGCAAAACTCATGCCTCCCATGTCGGCCATGTCGCCCGGAGGTGCTCCAAAGCCACCCATGCCTACCATGGTCTCCATGGTAGCTCCAAAGCCACCCATGGCACCCATGGTAGCTCCGAAGCCACCCATGCCACCAAGGCCACCGCCACCCATGGCATGAATCATGGCTCTTTTTTGGATCAAGACTTCTTCACGGGCAAGATTTACATACTCCTTTTGCGCCTCATTGAGGATAGATGTGTCCAAGAAGAACAAGTGCTTCTCCCAATCCAATAATCTAGACCGCTCCTCCATGCCCACCTTCCTCTCCTCCAATGCCACCTTCCTCTCCTCCAATGCCACCTTCCTCTCCTCGGCGGCCACCCTCCTCTCCTCGGCCACCAACCTCCTCTCTCGGCTACGGCATCTTGGTTCCTTGCCATCTTCCTCACCTCGTTGGCTTCTTTTCTTGCCTTCACAATAGCTTCCATAGCATTTTTTGAGCTGATCATCTCCTTTCCTCTTCTTCTTTTCTTTTGCATCTTTCTTGGCCCCATCCGGTCGTTTTGGCTTCGAGTATGAAACCGAGTTTGGTGTGGGGCTTCTCTTGCCGTCATCACTTGATGCCTCCTCCTCATCATCATCCAAATCAATTGTTCGCTTGCCTTTGTTCCTCAAATCCAAATCATCCATATCATCACACTTCTTCCATTTCTCATCATCCTTCAATGCTTCATAGCAATGAGGCAAGGTAAATGGCCTTCCTTTCTTGATCTTCCCCTTCTTGGTCCTCCTCTCCTCTCCTTTGAACAAGTTTTGTGCAATATTGTACTACATGAAAAAACAAGTTAGCACTGCAAACACCAACAACAAGCATGATGAGCATGGATGAAATGGCACTTACCCTATCTTCATCATTAGTGCCACTTGGGTTCAGCTTGTCAACCGCCTTTTGTGCGGCCGCCCACTTTTGACAATCCTTGTTGATTGTCGATCACCAGGAGTTAAGAGATCGATCAGAGCGGTCAATTCCACTCTCGTTGTGTAGATCAAAGTGTTCCTTCATCTAGTTCCAATAAGCATCTATACTTTGATCACCTCCAACGGATGGATCCCTCGACACTTCCAACCAAGTTTTGCATAGCGAGACGTCTTCTTTGTTGGTGTAGTTGCCTCCTCTTCCTTCCGGTGCGTTCACATTCCCCTCACCATCCTTGTCCACCTCGAACTCATGGTCCTCGAAATGAATGTCATTGGTTTTAGACCAATGCGAATTGTTGGAGCCAACACCCATAGTTGACATGTATGCCTCATCGCTGACAGTACAAAGTATATAGAACAATGCAAATAACCTATCTATATGTATGCATTCAAAAAAATAACAACAACAAAATAGTTGGCGAAATTTTATACCTTTGGGGAATTTCCTCGAACACATTGTGCGCGTCGGCCGCCGGCTGCTACCTCTTGAGCACTGCGTTGGATTTCCTCAAAGAGGAGAGGATGATGCAGCAAAGTAGCGTAAGTATTTCTCTCAGTTTTTGAGAACCAAGGTATCAATCCAGTAGGAGGCTATGCGCGAGTCCCTCGTACCTACACAAAATCAATAGCTCAACGCAACCAACGCGCTTAGGGGTTGTCAATCCCTTCACGGTCACTTACGAAAGTGAGATCTGATAGAGATGATAAATAATATTTTTGGTATTTTTGGAATAGAGATGCAAAGTAAAAAGTAAAAGCAAAGTAAAAGCAAAGCATTAATAAAGTGATGGAGATCGATATGATGAGGAAGAGACCCGGGGGCCATAGGTTTCACTAGTGGCTTCTCTCAAGAGCATAAGTATTCTACGATGGGTGAACAAATTACTGTTGAGCAATTGGCAGAATTGAGCATAGTTATGAGAATATCTAGGTATGATCATGTATATAGGCATCACGTCCGAGACAAGTAGACCGACTCCTGCCTGCATCTATTACTATTACTCCACTCATGGACCGCTATCCAGCATGCATCTAGAGTATTAAGTTAAAAACAGAGTAACACCTTAAGCAAGATGACATGATGTAGAGGGATAGTTTCATGCAATATGATAAAGCCCCCATCTTGTTATCCTCAATGGCAACAATACAATATGTGCCTTACTGCCCCTTCTGTCATTGGGAAAGGACACCGCAAGATCGAACCCAAAGCTAAGCACTTCTCCCATGGCAAGAACAACCAATCTAGTAGGCCAAACCAAACTGATAATTTGAAGAGACTTGCAAAGATAACCAATCATACATAAAAGAATTCAGAGAAGATTCAAATATTATTTGTAGATAGACTTGATCATAAACCCACAATTCATCGGTCTAAACAAGCACACCGCAAAAAGAAGATTACATCGAATAGATCTCCACAAGAGAGGGGGAGAACATTGTATTGAGATCCAAAAAGAGAGAAGAAGCCATCTAGCTACTAACTATGGACCCGTAGGCCTGAAGTAAACTACTCACACTTCATCGGAGGGGCTTGGATGATGATGTAGAAGCCCTCCATGATCGATGCCACCTCTGGCGGAGCTCTGGAACAGGACCCAAGATGGGATCTCGTGGATACAGAAAGTTGCGGCGGTGGAATTAGGTTTTTGGCTCCGTCCCCGATCGTTTGGGGGTACGTAGGTATATATAGGAGGAAGAAGTACATCGGTGGAGCTTCGAGGGGCCCACAAGGCAGGGGGGCACCCTCCACCCTCGTGACCGCCTCGTGGCTTTCTTGACGGAGGGTCCAAGTCTCCTGGATCTTATCTGATGAGAAAATCACGTTTCTGAAGGTTTCATTCTGGTTGGACTCCGTTTGATATTCCATTTCTCCGAAACACTGAAATAGGCAAAAAAAACAGCAATTCTGGGCTGGGCCTCTGGTTAATAGGTTAGTCCCAAAATAATATAAAAGTGGAAAATAAAGCCCAATATAGTCCAAAACAGTAGATAATATAGCATGGAGCAATCAAAAATTATAGATACGTTGGAGACGTATCAAGCATCCCCAAGCTTAATTCCTGCTCGTCCTCGAGTAGGTAAACGATAAAAAGAGAATTTTTGATGCGGAGTGCTACTTGGCATAATTATAATGTAATTCTTCTTAATTGTGGCATGAATATTCAGATCCGAAAGATTCAAGACAAAGTTCATATTGACATAAAAATGATAATACTTCAAGCATATTAACTAAGCAATTATGTCTTCTCAAAATAACATGGCCAAAGAAATTTCATCCCTACAAAATCATATAGTTTAGTCATGTTTCATTTTCGTCACACAAGAGTGCTCTCATCATGCACAACCCCGATGAAGAGCCAAGCAATTGTTTCATACTGTAGTAATCTCAAACCTATAAACTTTCGCGCAATATATGAGCGCGAGCCATGGACATAGCACTATGAGTGGAATATAATATAATGAGGGGGTTTATGTGGAGAAGACAAAAAAGGAGAAAGTCTCACATCAACGAGGCTAATCTATGGGCTTTGGAGATGCCCACCGATTGATGTTAATGCAAGGAGTAGGGATTGCCATGCAACGGATGCACTAGAGCTATAAATGTATGAAAGCTCAACAAAAGAAACTAGTGGGTGTGCATCCAACTTGCTTTCTCACGAAGACCTAGGGCACTTGAGGAGGCCCATTGTTGGAATATACAAGCCAAGTTCTATAATGAAAAATTCCCACTAGTATATGAAAGTGATAACATGAGAGGCTCTCTACTATGAAGATCATGGTGCTACTTTGAAGCACAAGTGTGGTAAAATGATAGTAACATTGTCCCTTCTCTCTTTTTCTCTCATTTTTTGGGCCTTTTCTTTTTTATGGCCTTTCTCTTTTTTTGGGCCTTCTCTTTTTTTATGGCCTTTCTTTTTTTCTTTTTTTCCTCACTTGGGACAATGCTCTAATAATGATGATCATCACACTTCTATTTATTTACAACTCAGTGATTACAACTCGATACTAGAACAAAGATGACTCTATATGAATGCCTCTGGCGGTGTACCGGGATATGCAATGAACCAAGAGTGACATGTATGAAAGAATTATGAATGGTGGCTTTGCCACAAATCCTATGTCAACTACATGATCATGCTAAGCAATATGACAATGATGAATGTGTCATGATGAACGGAATGATGGAAAGTTGCATGGCAATATATCTCGGAATGGCTATGGAATTGCCATAATAGGTAGGTATGGTGGCTGTTTTGAGGAAGATATAAGGAGGTTTATGTGTGAAAGAGCGTATCATATCACGGGGTTTGGATGCACCGGCGAAGTTTGCGCCAACTCTCAATGTGAGAAAGGGCAATGCACAGTACCGAAGAGGCTAGCAAGGATGGAAGGGCGAGAGTGCGTATAATCCATGGACTCAACATTAGTCATAAAGAACTCACATACTTATTGCAAAAATCTACAAGTCATCAAAAACCTCGGCACTGCGCGCATGCTCCTAGGGGGATAGATTGCTAGGAAAAGACCATCGCTCGTCCCCGACCGTCACTCATTAGGAAGACAATCAAATAACACCTCATGTTTCAAATTTGTTGCATAATGTTTACCATACGTGCATGCTACAGGACTTGCAAACCTCAACACAAGTATTTATAAATTTCACAACTACTCAACTAGCACGACTTTGATATTATTACCTCCATATCTCAAAACAATCATCTAGCATCAAACTTTTCTTAGTATTCAACACACTCATAAGAAAGTTTTATTATTAATCTTGCATACCAAGCATATTAGGATTTAAAGAAAATTACCATGATATTAATACTCTCAAAATAATCTAAGTGAAGCATGATAGATCAATAGTTTCTATAAAACAAATCCACCACCGTGCTCTAAAAGATATAAGTGAAGCACTAGAGCAAAACTATAAAGCTCAAAAGATATAAGTGAAGCACATAGAGTATTCTATCAAATTCCAAACCATGTATGGCTCTCTCAAAAGGTGTGTACAGAAAGGATGATTGTGGTAGACTAACAAGCAAAGACTCAAATCATAAAAGACGCTCCAAGCAAAACACATATCATGTGGTGAATAAAAATATAGCTCCAAGTAAAGTTACCGATAGAAGTAGACGAAAGAGGGGATGCCTTCCGGGGCATCCCCAAGCTTTGGCTTTTAGGTGTCCTTAGATTATCATGGGGGTGCCATGGGCATACCAAAGCTTAGGCTCTTTCCACTCCTTGTTCCATAATCCATCAAATCTTTACCCAAAACTTGAAAACTTCACAACACAAAACATAAAGTAGAAGATCTCGTGAGCTCCGTTAGCGAAAGAAAACAAAAGACCACTTCAAGGTACTGTAATGAACTCATTATTTATTTATATTGGTGTTAAACATACTGTATTACAACTTCTCTATGGGTTATAAAGTATTTTACTAGCCATAGATTCATCAAAATAAGCAAACAACACACGAAAAACAGAATCTGTCAAAAACAGAACAGTCTGTAGTAATCTGTAGCTAGCGCAAGATCTGGAACCCCAAAAATTATAAAATAAATTTATGGACGTGAGGAATTTATCTATTAATTATCTTCAAAAATAATTAACTAAATATCACTTTCCAAATAAAAACTACAGCAGTTCTCGTGAGCGCTAAAGTTTCTGTTTTTTTACAGCAAGTTCAACAAGACTTTCCCCAAGTCTTCACAACGGTTCTACTTGGCACAAACACTAATTAAACACAAAAAACACAACCAAAATAGAGGCTAGATAAATTATTTATTACTAAACAGGAGCAAAAAGCAAGGAATAAAAATAAAATTGGGTTGCCTCCCAACAAGCGCTATCGTTTAACGCCCCTAGCTAAGCATAACAAGCAAGAATAGATCTAGGTATTGCCATAATAGTAAGATTCATTATTAAAACTCATTTCATATTCTCTACATTCGGCAGCAAGTTTTATTTGAGGCAAGCAAAAGTAATCAAAAGGGCTAAATTGAACGGGACAAAAGTCCCCAAGATCAACCTTGGGAGGTATAGGTTCCTCCTTTGGTCCTTCATAATGCACAACCAATTCATCATTATAAGCATTCTTTTGGCAGAACTTTGTGAGCCTATATTCAAGAGAATATCCTAGTTCATTATTTCGAGTATCCAAATCATCATTAAGTTCAGAAATTCTATCAACTAAAACATTGGTAGGAACCCTTTTTCTAAGATTTTCATTGAAAGCAACATAGTCTAGAGATTGAAAACGCATTATTTCTTCTTGATCAAAGAGGATAGCCTCTATGGGAGAACGGCAAGCGTCCACCCTATAATGCGCAAAGATTTCTTTGGCTTCTGTTATTATGAATCTAAACTCATGAGCCAAAAAGATAGTAGCGGCACACTTAACAGAAGAATGCTCAATATTAGAAAATTCCAGAAAAATCCTTTGTATGGAAGGATGCATGTGCATGAATTGTCTTTCAAGTTCAAGTACAAGCATGGCAATAGCGTCCGCAAGACTACTAATTCTGTGAAGGATAGAACTACCCATAGAAGGTAAAGCACCGACACAAGTAAAGAAATCTTGAATAACTCATTTTCCAATAATATTACCACTACCAACACAGAATTTTTTTGTATGAAAGATGGTAGGTTCTTTAGCAGGAGCATTAGAATTTTTCATGATATTATTATTGTCCATATCGACAATAATTTCCCCAATTTCAAACATAGAGGTAGAAGGTAAAGGACTTGACATAACGACAAGCTAGCAAACTAACACACGAGCAATCAAAAAGCAAATGGGCAAAAGAGGCAAATAGAGAAAGAGAGGGAGGATAGAGAGAGAGGGCGAATAAAACGGCAAGGGTGAAGTGGGGGAGAGGAAAACGAGAGACAAATGGCAAATAATGTAATGCGGGAGATAGGGATTGTGATGGGCACTTGGTATGTTGACTTTTGCGCAGACTCCCCGGCAACGGCGCCAGAAATTCTTCTTGCTTCCTCTTGAGCACTGTGTTGGATTTCCCTGAAGAGGATAGGATGATGCAGCAAAGTAGCATAAGTATTTCCCTCAGTTTTTGAGAACCAAGGTATCAATCCAGTAGGAGGCTACGCGCCAGTCCCTCGTACCTACACAAAAATAATAGCTCAACACAACCAACGCGCTTAGGGGTTGTCAATCCCTTCACGGTCACTTACGAAAGTGAGATCTGATAGAGATGATAAATAATATTTTTGGTATTTTGGTATAGAGATGCAAAGTAAAAAGTAAAAGCAAAGAAATAATAAAGTGATGGAGATTGATATGATGAGAAAGAGACCCGGGGGCCATAGGTATCACTAGTGGCTTCTCTCAAGAGCATAAGTATTCTACGGTGGGTGAACAAATTACTGTTGAGCAATTGACAGAATTGAGCATAGTTATGAGAATATCTAGGTATGATCATGTATATAGGCATCACGTCCGAGACAAGTAGAACGACTCCTGCCTGCATCTACTACTATTACTCCACTCATCGACCGCTATCCAGCATGCATCTAGAGTATTAAGTTAAAAACAGAGTAACGCCTTAAGCAAGATGACATGATGTAGAGGGATAGTTTCATGCAATATGATAAAAACCCCATCTTTTTATCCTCGATGGCAACAATACAATACGTGCCTTGCTGCCCCTTCTGTCACTGGGAAAGGACACCGCAAGATCGAACCCAAAGCTAAGCACTTCTCCAATGGCAAGAACAACCAATCTAGTAGGCCAAACCAAACTGATAATTTGAAGAGACTTGCAAAGGTAACCAATCATACATAAAAGAATTCAGAGAAGATTCAAATATTATTTATAGATAGACTTGATAATAAACCCACAATTCATCGGTCTCAACAAACACACCGCAAAAAGAAGATTACATCGAATAGATCTCCACAAGAGAGGGGGAGAACATTGTATTGAGATCCAAAAAGAGAGAAGAAGCCATCTAGCTACTAACTATGGACCCGTAGGTCTGATGTAAACTACTCACACTTCATCGGAGGGGCTTGGATGATGATGTAGAAGCCCTCCATGATCGATGCCCCCTCCGGCGGAGCTCCGGAACAGGCCCCAAGATGGGATCTCGTGGATACAGAAAGTTGCGGTGGTGGAATTAGGTTTTTGGCTCCATCCCCGCTCGTTTGGGGGTACGTAGGTATATATAGGAGGAAGAAGTATGTCGGTGGAGCTTCGAGGGGCCCACGAGGCAGGGGCGCCCTAGGGGGGGGCGCCCTCCACCCTCGTGACCGCCTCGTGGCTTTCTTGACGGAGGGTCCAAGTCTCCTGGATCTTATCTGATGAGAAAATCACGTTTCCGAAGGTTTCATTCTGTTTGATATTCTATTTCTCCGAAACACTGAAATAGGCAAAAAAACAGCATTTCTGGGCTGGGCCTCCGGTTAATAGGTTAGTCCCAAAAATAATATAAATTGGAAAATAAAGCCCAATATAGTCCAAAACAGTAGATAATATAGCATGGAGCAATCAAAAATTATAGATACGTTGGAAACGTATCACCGGCTCAACAAGTGAGCTCACCGGCGCCTCAGTAGCCGCCGCACCCAATAAGCTTCTTCCTCGACGGCTTCGAGGAGCCGGAGCCATCCACCGCCTTGTTCTTCTTTGCGGATGTCTTGCCCTTCCTTGGCCATGTCGCATTTGGGAGCTTCGAGAGGGGGGCACGTGGCTTCAAGGCGGGCGACGGCGCGATGCCACCCTCCGCCGAGGTCATCCGCGGCGGCATGAAGAGGTCACGCGCGATGGCAGTGCTCGGAGGAGCTCCGGCGGAGGCGGTTGTGGCGGCGGCGGTGGAGGGGTCGCGACTATAGGAAGGGGTAAGAAAAGAAATACTAAAGCGCGTGCGGGGCGAAGGTGGCGCGGCGGAGAGAGTGCGGCGCGAGTGCTCGAGTGTGCCGCGCATGGAAGTGGGCGCACCAAATACACCGCGCGCGATGGCGATTCGTACCGCATGCCCAACTCTATATGCCGCGCGCGCTGGAGCCCCTCTACCGATTGCGCGCGCGCTAAAAAGGGCAAATTTGCGGCGCAACGCTTATTTAGCGCGGTTGTTGGGGATGGTCTAACACTAAATTTTTCTTAGAACATTGACTCGGTCGAGGGGGTAGGGCTCAAAGACAGTAGAGGCGAGTGAATACTAGATTATCGCTCATTCAATGTTATACTTCACACTTCCCCTAAGACTGCCCACATGTATAGTGTTCGATATTCACTCATATTTTCATCAATCCGATGAACGAAAATTATGATCTTCATATGTGTTCTTAGTGTTGGGGTACGTAGCATGCAATTTCAAAAAAATTCCTACGATCACGCAAGATCTACCTAGGAGATGCATAGCAACGAGAGGGGGAGAGTGTGTCCACATACCCTTATAGACCAAAAGCGGAAGCGTTAGGTTAACGCGGTTGATGTAGTCGAATGTCGGGACCCCGATCCTAAGTCACACCGATCTAGCATGTAACACTTCATATCACTTTACGGCCTCACGCGCGGTATTCCCACGGGTGCCACCTTACCTGGCCCGGGACCGTTTGCGCCTTTTGGCTCACGTATATGATAATGTCGCTAGCATCCATATGACAGAGAACCCGGGCCGACATGACTAGTCGTGAACCCAAAGTTGCACTAACTTACAGGGACAGGCATACATGAATCAACCTCGAGCATGTCGGTCAACAGTGTATGAATCCGGGCTGTAGCACTGGGCTAACAGGACTCTGGATGTCACCGCGTGACATTTCCCCAAAGGGACAGACACAGGAATGAAGTGAATCACATGCCAGCCAGTCAAGTGTTCCGGAGCAGTAGTGCCGGGCTAGCAGGACTCCGGTGAACCGGGTTGTAGCGGACTACTATGGCTCATGGAAGCACAAGACTACATTTCCCCATAAGAGAGGCTACCAGAGGTAAACAACTAGGTTGTCGGATCCCACACATAGCAATACACATTACACGTACGCATAACATGCAAGTATGTACTGTACAACATGGCATCACAACATAACTCAAACTCACATAGATAAAGGCCCAGAAGAGCCACATAACATTCAATACAAACAGGGGTCTCATGACCCATCATTCAGAGCATACAAGCAACGGAAGCATTACATGTCTGAGTACAGACAACTACAAAAGGAAAAGACTAAGAAGCCTGACTAAACACGAGCCTCCCAAGGGTAAAAGATCGTAGCTGGGATACAAGCTACTCGTCGTAGTCACTAGTGTAACCAACTGCAAAACATAAATAAGCAAACGTGAGTACAAAGGTACTCAGCAAGTCTTACATCAGAACTATCTACATATGCAACATTATCAAAAGGGGGGGCGGGGTGGGGTGGTGGAGTTAACAGCAGCAAGCCAGCTTTGACTCAGTGGCTAACCAATACTACGAGTATCAGAAACTTCTTTGAGGTGAGAAGACGCACACGAGTCCACATATTCACCATATCAATACTCCACTATGGATCCGTTCCCGTCTCTCTACGAGAAGGCCATCCATAGCACTCACGCTTATCTTGCGGATTTTAGAGTATCCACTTCAAGTTGTCTATGTACTACATAAGTCCTCCAAGTTTCCATATCTGAGGAAAACGGCTATCCGAATAGATAATATTGACCCTGCAGGGGTGTACTTCTTCACACACGCTCTCGCCACTTATAGCCCTGTACACGTCATGTACCTCGGCAACCTTCAAGCGGAAGCCGGGCGAGGGTGTCGGCCACGACCTGACTAACCACACAAGTCTCTCGTCCAAGTTTATCGCCTATTCGAGTTACATCCGCAAGGAGTTCCGGCGGAAGTCTCCAGTACGGCCCCAAACGATGTGTGCAGGGTTCCCAAGCCCACCATCCGGGTGCCACTTGGTACACCGTGCCATGGTGCCTAGTCTGTCCCAAGCCCGTCCCGTCAGACACCACCTGGTAGACAAGTAGCACTACCTACAAACGCCAGAAACTAGTTGCAACTCCTGGACAGAGATCAAGTGGATTAATAAGCCGAGAGGGGCCGGATGACCGGAACCCAATGTGTGGTAGTAACTGGACTTGGATAACATACACAGAACTCAGTGCTTAGGGACGGTTCCCATGAGACAACCCACCATGTACTCCTACATGGCCTCTCATCGCTACCTTTACCAAAACGTGTTCACACACTTAGCCTTTATTGGTAGGACATGTTCACCACTCCGATTCATTCCCGATGAATCAGACCTGACACAACTCTTAGCATAGCTGGCATAAAGAAATCAAGCATGGATGAGTAGGCACATCAAGGCTTAAGCAACTCCTACTCATGCTAGTGGGTTTCAACTATTTACTGTGGCAATGACAGGTCATGCAGAGGAATGGGTTCAACTACCGCATCAGAAAGTAGCAGTTTGAATCATTGTTGTCCTAATGCAGTATAAGGAGCAGGAGCAAGAGAGTGGGATTTATCGAAATGCTTAAGGGGGGTTGCCTGCCTGATAGAATGACGAAGGGGTACGGCTCCTCTGACAGGTACTCGGGAACACCTTCCGGAGTGGAACCTATCGAGAAGAAACGGTGCCGGTGATCAACACACAAACAAATGCAACAAAATGATGCATGAACATGACATGTGCAAATGCTAGTGTTTGGGCCAATGCAAGTTGCTACCAATTGGTTGAAGCCCATTTGAATCAAAGATTCAAATGCAAATTCAAAATGAAGCATTTAAAATGCCCATATTATGTTTTCACTTATAAAGCATGTATACGTTGGTTTTTCATGCATGTAACTGGCATAAATGGATTCCTTGCATTTTTCTAATAATTTTTCATATATAAATTATTTCATTCTGATCTACGGTTGAATTATTATGATTTTTTGAAGTTTAGGCAATATTCTAGAATTTCCTGAGTTAAAATAATTCCAGAAATCAATTATTGCATCAGCTCTACGTCAGCATGACCTAAGCGAGTCAACGGGGCTGCCCAGGTCAAACCTGACCAGTGGGGCCCGCTGGTCAATGACCCAGTCAACTAACTAAGTTAGTTAGTCCTAACTAACTGGGTAGGGCCCACTAGTCAGTGACTGTAGTAGCTAACCTAGTTAGTTAATTAGCGCAAACTATAGTAATTAGTCAGGCGGGGCCCGCAAGTTAGTGAGAGATAGGGGGAGGTCAAACTGGGCTGTGGGGTCAACCCACGCCGGTCAAAGGTCAGTGGTCACCGGCGGTTAGCCGCCGGTGAGTCCGAACGCAGCGGGGCGCTGCGGGTTCTGCCTACAGGGGGCCATTTGGCGCGCGGAGTACAACTACGGGATGCGGACGCTCGTCCGCATCCAGCCGTGGTGGTGGCGCGGCCGGGGAGCGGCCGGAGTGGCCCCGGCGACGACGAGTGCGGCGGCCGGAGCTCGGGTGCGCGCGGAGTTGGCGTTGTGGGGTGCAAGTGGGCAAGGGGAGGCGCTAGCGAGGCTTAGCGCGGGGCAGCAAGCTCGGTGGACATGCGTCTGGGACCAAATGGTCACCAAAGCGTTGCCGCCGACGAGCTCGGGCGGCGGCGCGGTTCGGTCGACAAGGGGGCGACGGCTGCGGGGCGTAAACGAGCTCGGGAAGAGGGAGAACAGACGCAGAATCTCACAGCGGAGGCGACGGGATGGTTAGCGGGCTCGGGGAGAAGTCGGAGACGACGGACGGGCGCCGGCAATCTCGGCGGCCGAGAGGTTGAATACGATGGTGATGACGTCGCTATGGCGCGCCCCGGCTCGCTTGGCTTCGTGGAGATGACGAAGACGACATCGTGGAGCTCCTGGGCATGTCCAGGGGGCGAGGGGGAGGCAGTGGCCGCAGCAACGGCGAGCGATGGCGTCGGCTGCGCTCGGTGGTGCTGCGGGGAAGAGAAATCAGAGGAGGGGAGGAGCGCGGGAGAGAGTGAGAGAGGTCCCGGGGTGCGTGGCGACGCGAGGGAGGTCCAGGCGACGGGAGGACAGCCAGGCAGGGTGGAGGTGGCGCAAGGTGGCCACGCGCGTGCGTCATGCCTAGCTTCTCCTCTGCCTAGTGGCAAGAGGTAGAAGACGGGTCTGCCCCTGGTGGGCTGGGCCGCCAGCTGGGCTGTAATAGCCAGGCCTCAGGTAAGGCCCAGGTAAGTGTTTTCCCTTTTTTGTTTTCTTTTCTATTTTTCTGGCATTTGTTCTGATTTAGTAAAATACTAAATCATTTTATTTTCTTCTTACAATTTTTGCAGGGACCTAAGGGGTTATTCCAAAGCCCCTCGGCAAAAATCAGAATTTTTGGACATATATAAAATATATCACATATATATATCCAAGGCAAATATTTATTGTATTAATTCCAAAAGGCCAAAATGAATATTTATGGGCTCCTAAAATTATTGGTTTGAATTTTACCTCTGACCAACATTTTCAGAGAGCAACATGAACATTTTCTTGGTCCTTTTTGGAGCACTTTTTATCTGGGTCATTTCCAGAAATGAGTTCTGAGGGTTTCACAAATCCCCATTTCAAAATTTAAATGGAATTTAAACATGATGCACAAATGACTAGCTAGTCTAGGTCATATCAGAACTAGGGATGTGACTACTCGCCCCCACTCGGAAGAATCTCGTCCCGAGATTCAGGAGTTGGCGGAAAGAAAGCGGGGTACTCAAGTCGAAGATGATCTTCTCGCTCCCAAGTAGTTTCTCTCTCGGAATGATGAGACCAGTGAACCTTGAGAAACTTGATGTTATGACGTCGAGTGACACGCTCTGCTTGATCCAGAATGCGAACGGGGTACTCTCGATAAGTGAGGTTTTCTTGGAGATCAAGCGTTTCGTGGTCCACTCCGTGGATGGGATCCGAGAAGCAACGCCTGAGTTGAGAGACGTGGAAGACATCATGAACTCGAGAAAGATGTGGGGGTAGTTCCAACTGGTAGGCAACCTCTCCTCGTTTAGCGAGAATGCAAAAAGGACCAATGTAACGAGGAGCCAACTTTCCCTTGATACCGAAACGATGGGTACCCTTCAAAGGAGTAACCCGAAGGTAAGCCTTGTCGCCAACTTCATAAGCCACTTCCTTATGACGACGGTCATACTGGCTCTTTTGACGAGATTGGGCTGTTCTCGAATTCTCACGAATGATGCGAACTAGCTCTTCTACCTCCTGGATCATATCCGGTCCAAAGAATTGTCTTTCACCGGTTTCTGACCAGTTCAAAGGTGTTCGACATCTTCGTCCATACAGAATCTCGAAGGGTGCTTTCTTAAGACTGGATTGATAGCTATTGTTATAAGAAAACTCGGCGAAAGGAAGACACTTCTCCCAATCCATACCGAATGAGATAACACAAGCTCTAAGCATGTCTTCGAGAATTTGGTTGACCCTTTCCACCTGACCACTTGACTGAGGGTGGAAAGCGGTACTGAAAGAAAGATGGGTTCCCATGGCATTCTGGAAACTTTCCCAAAAATGAGAGGTGAAAAGACTGCCACGGTCTAAATTGATCTCTAGTGGAACACCATGGAGTGACACTATTCGGGAGATATATAAGTCAACGAGCTGACTAGCAGTGATACTCTCTCGAACAGGTAGGAAGGGAGCCACTTTGGAAAGACGGTCAATTACTATGAAGATAGCATTATTTCCTTTCTTGGTCCTGGGAAAGCCGGTGATGAAGTCCATACCAACTTTGTCCCATTTCCACTCGGGAATAGCTAAAGGTTGAAGGGTGCCAGCAGGTCTCTGATGCTCTACCTTAACGCGACGACAAACGTCACAGTTGGCAATATAATGAGCGATTTCTCTCTTCATCCTAATCCACCAGAACCTCTGGCGTAGGTCCTGATACATCTTTGTACTACCGGGATGAATCGTGAGAGGGGATTCATGGGCCTCCTTAAGGATCAGTTGCTGCATCTATTGACATTTGGGAACCACCAAACGGTTTCCAAAGTAAACAACACCTCGTTCATCCATAGAGAAACAGCCAGCAACTCCCTTGGAAATATTCTTCTTGATTCGGGAAATTCCCGTATCATGCTTCTAAGCCTCTATGATCTGATCTGTAAGGGTAGGTTTCGCCACCAAGGTAGAAAGGTAACCATGAGGAGCTATGTGAAGGTTAAGCTTACAGAATTCCTCATGGAGGGGTGGTTGACAATGTTGCAACATGAGGTTGTTGCAATAGGATTTACGACTGAAAGCATCAGCCATGACATTGGCTTTGCCTGGGGTGTAGGTGATTCCGAAGTCATAATCCGAGATCAACTCCAACCAACGTCTCTGTCTGAGATTCAGATCCGGTTGGGTCAAGATACACTTGAGACTCTGATGGTCAGTGTAGATTTCGCAACGGTTACCAAGAAGGTAATGTCGCCAAGTCTTAAGTGCATAGACTACGGCTGCAAGCTCCAGATCATGTGTAGGATAATTTTCCTCATGTGGATGCAACTGTCGATATGCATAGGCAATCACATGACGATCCTGCATAAGAATGCAATCTAGTCCTTGACGCGAAGCATCACAATAGATAACAAAGTCTTTAGTGAAATCTGGTGGCACGAGTATGGGCGCAGAAGTCAGGCGTCTTTTCAGTTCCTGAAAACTATGCTCACACTGTGGGGTCCACTCAAACCTTTTATCTTTCTTGAGAAGCTCCGTGAGGGGTTTGGCCACTTTGGAGAAGTTTTCAATGAAGCAGCGACAATAACTGGCTAGACCAAGGAAACTCCCAACTTGTTTGAAAATTTCGGGTGGAGTCCAATCGAGAACGGCTTTGACTCTCTCGGTATTGACAGCAATGCCCTTACCAGAGATCACGTGGCCCAGATAGGTCACTTCTAGCAACCAAAATTCACACTTGGAGAACTTGGCATAAAGGCGGTGCTCTCTGAGTTTTTCTAACACAAGCCTAAGATGTTCGGCATGCTCTTCCTCGTTCTTCGAGTAAATAAGAATATCATCGAGATAAACCACGACGAACTTATCTAAGTACTCCATAAAGATCGAGTTCATCAAGCGGGAGAAAGTAGCTGGAGCATTGGTTAGGCTGAAAGACATCACGGTGTACTCGTATTGACCATAACGAGTGACAAAGGCCATTTTGGGGATGTCACCGTTTCTGATCTTGATTTGGTGGTAGCCTAACCTCAAATCCATCTTGGAAAAGACTGAGGATCCAGCGAGCTGATCATACAGGTCGTTGATCCTGGGGAGCGGATACTTGTTCTTTATCGTGACCAAATTAACGGGACGAGAATCTACAACCATCCGATCTGTACCATCCTTCTTCTTGACGAATTGGACAGGACAAGCCCAAGGAGAAGAACTGGGACGGATGAAACCCTTTTGCAAGGACTCATCAAGTTGTTTCTTAAGCTCGGCTAACTCCAAAGGTGCCATCTTGTATAGTCTCCTAGAGATTGGAACAGTTCCTGGGATAAGTTCTATGACAAACTCTACATCTCTGTCAGGTGGGACACCTGGCAGTTCTTCTGGAAAAACATCCGGGAAGTCACGGACTACCGGAATATCTTCAAGGTTTGGAAGAGGGCTGGCATTAAGAGAATGGAGTTGACGCCTTGCAACTCTAGTGGAGACAGTGACTATTTTGCGAGATGGATGTGTAAGTTGAACAGATCTGGTGTAACAATCGATCTTGGCATGATGAGCTATCATCCAGTCCATACCCAAGATGATGTTAATATCTGAAGACTTGAGAGATATCAAAGAAGCAAGGAATACTAGTATGTCAACAAGGATTTCATTACCATGGCTTACCTTGGAGGTTTTCCATTTGGAACCAGGAGTCTGGATTATTAGTGGAGTCGGCATATCACAAAATGACATGTCGTGCAACTGAGCGTAACCTTCGGATATGAAGGAGTGGGATGCTCTAGCATCGAACAGAACTGAAGCTGGGTGACAATTGACAAGAAGCGTACCCAGTACGACGTCGGGATCATCTTGAGCTTCTATAGCTGAGACAGGGTGCACACATGCTCGTTCAATGGAGGCTGGCTTGGTACTGATCATCTTGCCTGATGGCTTTTCACGGCCAACAGACCTCTCAGACTGGGGTGGAGCATAACTGGACTCAGGGCAGTCACGTGCATAGTGTCCTGGTTCTCCGTAGGTGAAGCAAGTTCCTGAGGTAGGACGTGGACCTACATTGGCAAGTGGTCCACTGATAGGCCTGGGTGGAGCACGTTGCTGAGTTGGGTGAGGCACCACATCGGATGGCCTCGGTGCATATCCAGGTGGAAGAGCTGAGTTCGGAATCCAAATCTGTCGCTTCTGAGAGCCAGAGCGGGAGGAAGAACCCAGATCACGGTTGTGCTTACGAGACTCCTCGTAAGTGAGCTGAGCTGTCTCTGCATTAATGGCCTTGTTCACAAGAGCCTGGAAAGTATCACAATGATGTAGGTGGAGATCACGACGCAACTTAGGGTTGAGACCCTTCCGGAACCTGACCTGCTTCTTAGCGTCCATGGACACTTCTTCTGTAGCATAGCAGGCGAGGCTTCCAAACTCTCTACTGTAAGTATCAACAGGCAGCTTACCCTGGGTAAATCTACAGAACTCTTCCCTCTTGCGGTTAATGAGAGCCTGAGGAATGTGGTGCTCACGAAAAGCCTCGGTGAAATCCTTCCACGTAGGAATCTGGCCAGCTGGATGAATAGCCTCATAGCTCTGCCACCAAATACTAGCAGGACCTTCCAGGTGATAGGTAGCATAGGTGACCTTTTCACCTTCAGCCACGTTCGCAGAAAGAAACTTGTGAGTGATGCTCTGGAGCCAGTCATCCGCATCGAGTGGCTCAATGGAATGATGGAAGGTGGGTGGTTTCAGACCAATGAAGTCGGTGATGGAAACCAACTTCTTACACTGATGTGCGGTGTTCTGCTCAATCTGTGCCAGCAAGCGGTTAGTCTCACGCTTGTTCCTCTCGGATGCTAACAAGAACTCTGCCATCAAAGGCTGGTCAGGAGGATCCTCATCCCTACCATCTCCGTGGTTCTTGCTATGAGCAACTGAACCTCAGTTAGCAGACGACATCCTGGCATAGAAACCAAGGAAACAAGGATGGAATTAGCAAGGACATAAGGATGCGGAATGTAATGCAAAAGCATTGGAAACTCTTGAAATCCTGGGACAATTTCGGCAGCATAACGGCTGTAAATGCTCAAAAGGATTTTTGAGACATTCATCAAAGGAATAGCATAATCAATCAGCATCATAATATCAAGGTTCTGGGTCAAACTAAGGACACACGGAAGTAGTAGAACTATACGGAGACACAACCCAACAATCCTAAGACTTTATAGTTTAGTAACACGTCATCCTGAGAGATAGAGGAGAAGCCTAGGCCTTAACCCTCGTAGAAAAGAAGAGACTGACTCAAAAAGAATGACATGAGGTAAAGGAGTAAAAAGAGCCTTATGTTCCCTTCCACAATCAATTCTCTTATATAACTAAAGCATTTGTAGACTCAACTTCGACCAGTTTGGCTTGGTAATCCTACAGTCAGTTAGGCTCTGATACCAACGCTGTCGGGACCCCGATCCTAAGTCACACCAATCTAGCATGTAACATTTCATATCACTTTGCGGCCTCACGCACGGTATTCCCACGGGTGCCACCTTACTTGGCCCGGGACCGTTTGCGCCTTTTGGCTCACGTATATGATAATGTCGCTAGCATCCATATCACAGAGAACCCGGGCCGATATGACTAGTCGTGAACCCAAAGTAGCACTAACTTACAGGGACATGCATACATGAATCAACCTCGAGCATGTCGGTCAACAGTGTATGAATCCGGGCTGTAGCATTGGGCTAACAGGACTCCGGCTGTCACCGCGTGACATTTCCCCGAAGGGGCAGACACAGGAACGAAGTGAATCACATGCCGGCCAGTCAAGTGTTCCGGAGCAGTAGTGCTGGGCTAGCAGGACTCCGGTGAACCGGGTTGTAGCGGACTACTATGGCTCATGGAAGCACAAGACTACATTTCCCCATAAGAGAGGCTACCAGAGGTAAACAACTAGGTTGTCGAATCCCACACATAGCAATACAGGTTACATGTACGCATAACCTGCAAGTATGTGCTGTACAACATGGCATCACAACATAACTCAAACTCATATAGATAAAGGCCCAGAAGAGCCACATAGCATTCAATACAAACAGGGGTCTCATGACCCATCATTCAGAGCATACAAGCAACGGAAGCATTACATGTCTGAGTACAGACAACTACAAAAGGAAAATACTAAGAAGCCTTACTAAACACGACCCTCCCAAGGGTACAAGATCGTAGCTGGGATACAAGTTACTCGTCGAAGTCACTAGTGTAACCAACTGCAAAATATAAATAAGCAAACGTGAGTACAAAGGTACTCGGCAAGTCTTACATCAGAACTATCTACATATGCAACATTATCATCAAGGGGGGGTGGTGGAGTTAACAGCAGCAAGCCAGCTTTGACTCAGTGGCTAACCAATACTACGAGTATCAGAAACTTCTTTGAGGTGAGAAGACGCACACGAGTCCACATATTCAGCATATCAATACTCCACTATGGATCCGTTCCCGTCTCCCTACGAGAAGGCCATCCATAGCACTCACGCTTATCTTGCGGATTTTAGAGTATCCACTTCAAGTTGTCTATGTACTACATAGGTCCTCCAAGTTTCCATATCCGAGGAAAACGGCTATTCGAATAGATAATATTGACCCTGCAGGGGTGTACTTCTTCACACACGCTCTCACCACTTATAGCCCTGTACACGTCATGTACCTCGGCAACCTTCAAGCGGAAGCCGAGCGAGGGTGTCGGCCACGACTTGACTAAGCACACAAGTCTCTCGTCCAAGTTTATCGCCTATTCGAGTTCCATCCGCAAGAAGTTCCGGCCGAAGTCTCCAGTACGGCCCCAAACGATGTGTGCAGGGTTCCCACGCCCACCATCCGGGTGCCACTTGGTACACCGTGCCACGATGCCTAGTCTGTCCCAAGCCCGTCCCGTCGAACACCACCTGGTAGACAAGTAGCACTACCTACAAACGCGAGAAACTAGTTGCAACTCCTGGACAGAGATCAAGTGGATTAATAAGCCGCGAGGGGCCGGATGACCGGAACCCAATGTGTGGTAGTAACTGGACTTGGATAACATACACAGAACTAAGTGCTTAGGGACGGTTCCAACGAGACAACCCACCATGTACTCCTACATGGCCTCTCATCGCTACCTTTACCAAAACGTGTTCACACACTTAGCCTTTATCGGTAGGACATGTTCACCACTCTGATTCATTCCCGATGAATCAGACCTGACACAACTCTAAGCATAGCTGGCATAAAGAAATCAAGCATGGATGAGTAGGCACATCAAGGCTCAAGTAACTCCTACTCATGCTAGTGGGTTTCAACTATTTACTGTGGCAATGACAGGTCATACAGAGGAATGGGTTCAACTACCGCAGCAGAAAGTAGCAGTTTGAATCGTTGTTGTCCTAATGCAGTATAAGGAGCAGGAGCGAGAGAGTGGGATTTATCGAAATGCTCAAGGGGGGTTGCTTGCCTGATAGAACGATGAAGGGGTACGGCTCCTCTGACACGTACTCGGGAACACCTTCCGGAGTGGAACCTATCAAGAAGAAACGGTGTCGGATTTCGGGTTCCGGCAGACCCTTGAGGTTCGAACACTGGGGTGCGCGCGGAGATTTCGCCTTCTACCTACCTGCACCCCTCCGCCTCGCTAAGATCTAAGATATGGAAAGAACAGCACAAGAGACACAGGGTTTATACTGGTTCGGGCCACCGTTGTGGTGTAATACCCTACTCCAGTGTGTGGTGTGGTGGATTGCCTCTTGGGCTGATGATGATGAGCAATACAAGGAAGAACAGCCTCGCGAGTGTCTGTTCTTGGATGAGGGGATGAACTGCTAGGAGGGGTTCAGTTACCCTTCTCTCTCTCTCTCTCTTCTCGATTCTCTCTCCGATTTCCCTTTCGATCCCCATACCCTATGGGTGGCTAGTCCTATTTATAGGCAAAGGCCCTGGGCCTTTTCCCAAATATTGAGCGGGAAGGGCGCCAACAATTGGCCATTTTGAAGGGGAACATCTGGTACACTTATCCTGACTAAAGTTGGTCCTCGCCTACCAAAGGCTCTGATGGTGACGCTGGCTTGGGCTCCACATTGACTTCCTCCCTGCCGTTGGACTGGTCTTGGTCTCGTTGCACCGAAACGGGTGCCTTTGCTTGATACTCTCGCCTGCGCTTGCTCCCTTTGCACCAAAGAGGAAAGGAGGACACTACGCGGGCTGGCGCCCGCCTGGCACCCTCGGTCGTCATGGCTTGCGTCACGGGCACCTCGTGAGGTACCCCGCCTTGATCTCTCCACCTCCTCGCGAGCCAGCCTGATGAGGCCGTGCCTAAGGAAGCTCCGTGTCATCCGCCCCACGAGGCTTGGCCCCTCGCGAGGGTCTTGGGTCTGTGTTGATGAAGATGGGCCGTGCTGGGCCCCCCTTTGCGCCACGCCGCAGGCCGCGGGCAGGCATGTCTGGGGACCCCCATTCCTAGAACGCCGACAGTAGCCCCCGGGCCCAAGACGTGTCCAGACTTGGCCATGCAGGGAGGCGAAAGCGCAAGAGTGAAGCGCCGCGGGCCCTAACAGCCTACGGCCTTGGGCGCCGCGTGGCGGTTGATTGGACGTGGGCATCTCCACTTCCCCACGGCGCCTCGGAAACTGCACGGATTGGACAAGTCCCTGCATGGAAAGCGGGTCATGATTACCTGCGATCGTGGAGGTCGGCGGTTGGCCTTCGCCGGCCATAAGTAAGGAACAGCGCGCGCCCTTCCAGTCCATCCCTTCTTGCTTCTCCTTCTTCCCGGTCCTTGCTCCGTCTTGCTGCGATGGCTCCAATTGAAGGAAATACGCCCTAGAGGAAATAATAATGTTATTATTTTATTTCCTTATATCATGATAAATGTTTATTATTCATGCTAGAATTGTATTATCCGGAAACATAATACTTGTGTGAATACATAGACAAACCAACACATAGATTATACTCCGGTAAAATCTCGTTACTAGCTCGTTAATCGATGATGGTTATGTTTCCTAACCATAGACATGTGTTTTCATTTGATTAATGGGATCACAACATTAGGAGAATGATGTGATTGACATGACCCATTCCATTAGCTTAGCACTCGATCGTTTAGTATGTTGCTATTGCTTTCTTCATGACTTATACATGTTCCTATGACTATGATATTATGCAACCCCCGTTTACCGGAGGAACACTTTGTGTGCTACCAAACTTCACAACGTAACTGGGTGATTATAAAGGAGCTCTACAGGTGTCTCCAAAGGTGAATGTTGGGTTGGCGTATTTCGAGATTAGAATTTGTCACTCCGATTGTCGGAGAGGTATCTCTGGGCCCTCTCGGTAATGCACATCACATAAGCCTTGCAAGCATTACAAGTAATGAGTTAGTTGCAAGATGATGTATTACGAAACGAGTAAAGAGACTTGCCGGTAACGAGAATGAACTAGGTATTGAGATACCGACGATCGAATCTCGGGCAAGTAACATACCGATGACAAAGGGAACAACGTATGTTGTTATGCGGTCTGACCGATAAAGATCTTCGTAGAATATGTGGGAGCCAATATGATCATCCAGGTTCCGCTATTGGTTATTGACCGGAGACGAGTCTCGGTCATGTCTACATTGTTCTCGAACCCGTAGGGTCCGCACGCTTAAGGTTTCGATGACAGTTATATTATGAGTTTATGCATTTTGATGTACCGAAGTTTGTTCGGAGTCCCGGATGTGATCACGGACATGACGAGGAGTCTTGAAATGGCCGAGACATAAAGATTGATATATTGGAAGCCTATATTTGGATATCCGAAGTGTTCCGGGTGAAATCGGGATTTTACCGAAGTACCGGGAGGTTTCCGGAACCCCCCGGGAGGTATATGGGCCTTAGTGGGCTTTAGTGGAAGAGAGGAGAGGTGGCCAGGGCTGGGCCGCGCGCCCCTCCCCCTAGTTCGAATAGGACAAGGAGAGGGGGGCGGCGCCCCCCTTCCTTCTCTCTCTCCTCTTTCCCCCTCCCGAATCCTATTCCAACTAGTTAAGGGGGGAATCCTACTCCCAGTGGGAGTAGGACTCCTCCTGGTGCGCCCTCCTCCTGGCCAGCCGCAACCCCCTTGATCCTTTATATAGGGGGGCAGGGGGCACCCCTAGACACACAAGTTGATTCACGTGATCATATTCTTAGCCGTGTGCGGTGCCCCCTTCCACCATAATCCTCGATAATATTGTAGCGGTGCTTAGGCGAAGCCCTGCAACGGTAGTACATCAAGATCGTCACCACGCCGTTGTGCTGACGGAACTCTTCCCCGACACTTTGCTGGATCGGAGTCCGGGGATCATCATCGAGTTGAACGTGTGCTAGAACTCGGAGGTGCCGTAGTTTCGGTGCTTGATCGGTCGGGCCGTGAAGACGTACGACTACATCAACCGCGTTGTGCTAACGCTTCCGCTGTCGGTCTACAAGGGTACGTAGATCACACTCTCCTCTCTCGTTGCTATGCATCACCATGATCTTGCGTGTGCGTAGGATTTTTTTTGAAATTACTACATTCCCCAACAGTGGTATCAGAGCCTAGGTTTTATGTGTTGATGTTATATGCATGAGTAGAACACAAGTGAGTTGTGGGCGATATAAGTCATACTGCTTACCAGGATGTCATACTTTGGTTCGGCGGTATTGTTGGACGAAGCGGCCCGGACCGACATTACGCGTACGCTTACGCGAGACCGGTTCTCCCGACGTGCTTTGCACAAAGGTGGCTAGCAGATGACAGTTTCTCCAACTTTAGTTGAACCGAGTGTGGCTACGCCCAGTCCTTGCGAAGGTTAAAACAACACCAACTTGACAAACTATCGTTGTGGTTTTGATGCGTAGGTAAGATTGGTTCTTGCTTAAGCCCGTAGCAGCCACGTAAAACTTGCAACAACAAAGTAGAGGACGTCTAACTTGTTTTTGCAGGGCATGTTGTGATGTGATATGGTCAAGACATGATGCTAAATTTTATTGTATGAGATGATTTTGTTTTGTAACCGAGTTATCGGCAATTGGCAGGAGCCATATGGTTGTCGCTTTATTGTATGCAATGCAATCGCGCTGTAATGCTTTACTTTATCACTAAGCGGTAGCGATAGTCGTGGAAGCATTAGATTGGCGAGACGACAACGATGCCACGATGGAGATCAAGGTGTCGCGCCAGTGACGATGGTGATCACGACGGTGCTTCGAAGATGGAGATCACAAGCACAAGATGATGATGGCCATATCTTATCACTTATATTGATTGCATGTGATGTTTATCTTTTATGCATCTTATCTTGCTTTGATTGACCGTAGCATTATAAGATGATCTCTCACTAATTATCAAGAAATGTTCTCCCTGAGTATGCACCGTTGCGAAAGTTCTTCGCGCTGAGACACCACGTGATGATCGGGTGTGATAGGCTCTATGTTCAAATACAACGGGTGCAAAACAGTTGCACACACGGAATACTCAGGTTATACTTGATGAGCCAAGCATATACAGATATGGCCTCTTAACACGGAGACCGAAAGGTCGAGCATGAATCATATAGTAGATATGATCAACATAGTGATGTTCACCAATGAAACTACTCCATCTGACGTGATGATCGGACATGGTTTAGTTGATTTGGATCACGTAATCACTTAGAGGATTAGAGGGATGTCTATCTAACTGGGAGTTCTTTAAGTAATATGATTAATTGAACCTAAATTTATCATGAACTTAGTACCTGATAGTATCTTGCTTGTTTATGTTTGATTGTAGATAGATGGCCCGTGCTGTTGTTCCGTCGAATTTTAATGCGTTCCTTGAGAAAGCAAAGTTGAAAGATGATGGTAGCAATTACATGGACTGGGTCCGTAACTTGAGGATTATCCTCATTGCTGCATAGAAGAATTACGTCCTGGAAGCACCGCTGGGTGCCAGGCCTGTTGCTGGAGCAACACCAGATGTTATGAACGTCTGGCAGAGCAAAGCTGATGACTACTCGATAGTTCAGTGTGCCATGCTTTATGGCTTAGAATCGGGCTTCAACGACGTTTTGAACGTCATGGAGCATATGAGATGTTCCAGGAGTTGAAGTTAATATTTCGAGCAAATGCCCAGATTGAGAGATATGAAGTCTCCAATAAGTTCTATAGCTGCAAGATGGAGGAGAACAGTTCTGTCAGTGAGCATATACTCAAAATGTCTGGGTATAATAATCACTTGATTCAATTGGGAGTTAATCTTCCAGATGATTGCGTCATTGACAGAATTCTCCAATCACTGCCACCAAGCTACAAGAGCTTCGTCATGAACTATAATATGCAAGGGATGAATAAGACTATTCCCGAGCTCTTCGCAATGCTGAAAGCTGCGGAGGTAGAAATCAAGAAGGAGCATCAAGTGTTGATGGTCAACAAGACCACTAGTTTCAAGAAAAAGGGCAAAGGGAAGAAGAAGGGGAACTTCAAAAAGAACAACGAGCAAGTTGCTACTCAAGAGAAGAAACCCAAATGTGGACCTAAGCCTGAAACTGAGTGCTTCTACTACAAGCAGACTGGTCACTGGAAGCGGAACTGCCCCAAGTATTTGGCGGATAAGAAGGATGGCAAGGTGAACAAAGGTATATGTGATATACATGTTATTGATGTGTACCTTACTAATTCTCGCAGTAGCACTTGGGTATTTGATACTGGTTCTGTTGCTAATATTTGCAACTCGAAACAGGGACTACGGATTAAGCGAAGATTGGCTAAGGACAAGGGGACGATGCGCGTGGGAAATGGTTCCAAAGTCGATGTGATCGCAGTCGGCACGCTACCTCTACATCTACCTTCGGGATTAGTATTAGACCTAAATAATTGTTATTTGGTGTCAGCGTTAAGCATGAACATTATATCTGGATCTTGTTTGATGCGAGGCGGTTATTCATTTAAATCAGAGAATAATGGTTGTTCTATTTACATGAGTAATATGTTTTATGGTCATGCACCCTTAAAGAGTGGTCTATTCTTATTAAATCTCGATAGTAGTGACACACATATTCATAGTGTTGAAGCCAAAAGATGCAGAGTTGATAAAGATAGTGCAACTTATTTGTGGCACTGCCATTTGGGTCATATCGGTATAAAGCGCATGAAGAAACTCCATACTGATGGGCTTTTGGAACCACTTGATTATGAATCACTTGGTACTTGCGAACCGTGCCTTATGGGTAAGATGACAAAAACACCGTTCTCCGGTACTATGGAGAGAGCAACAGATTTATTGGAAATCATACATACAGATGTATGTGGTCCGATGAATGTTGAGGCTCGTGGCGGATATCGTTATTTTCTCACCTTCATAGATGACTTAAGCAGATATGGGTATATCTACTTAATGAAACATAAGTCTGAAACGTTTGAAAAGTTCAAATAATTTCAGAGTGAAGTTGAAAATCATCGTAACAAGAAAATAAAATTCCTACGATCTGATCGTGGAGGAGAATATTTGAGTTACGAGTTTGGTGTACATTTGAAAAAATGTGGAATAGTTTCGCAACTCACGCCACCCGGAACACCACAGCGTAATGGTGTGTCCGAACGTCGTAATCATACTTTACTAGATATGGTGCCATCTATGATGTCTCTTACTGATTTACCGCTATCGTTTTGGGGATATGCTCTAGAGACGGCCGCATTCACGTTAAATAGAGCACCATCAAAATCCTTTGAGACGACGCCTTATGAACTGTGGTTTGGCAAGAAACCAAAGTTGTCATTTCTGAAAGTTTGGGGCTGCGATGCTTATGTGAAAAAGCTTCAACCTGATAAGCTTGAACCCAAATCGGAGAAATGTGTCTTCATAGGATATCCAAAGGAAACTATTGGATACACCTTCTATCACAGATCCGAAGGCAAGACTTTTGTTGCTAAATTCGGAAACTTTCTGGAGGAGTTTCTCTCGAAAGAAGTGAGTGGGAGGAAAGTAGAACTTGACGAGGTAACTGTACTTGCTCCCTTATTGGAAAGTAGTACATCACAGAAACCTATTTCTGTGACACCTACACCAATTAGTGAGGAAGCTAATGATAATGATCATGAAACTTCAGAACAAGATACTACTGAACCTCGTAGATCAACCAGAGTAAGATCCGTGCCAGAGTGGTACGGTAATCCTGTTCTGGAAGTCATGCTACTAGATCATGATGAACCTACGAACTATGAAGAAGCGATGGTGAGCCCAGATTCCGCAAAATGGCTTGAAGCCATGAAATCTGAGATGGGATCCATGTATGAGAACAAAGTATGGACTTTGGTTGACTTGCCCAATGATTGGCAAGCAATTGAAAATAAATGGATCTTCAATAAGAAGACCGACGCTGACGGTAATATTACTGTCTACAAAGCTTGACTTTTCACAAAAGGTTTTCGGCATGTTCAAGGGATTGACTACGATGAGACCTTCTCACCCGTAGCGATGCTTAAGTCTGTCCGAATCATGTTAGCAATTGCTGCATTTTATGATTATGAAATTTGGCAAATGGATGTCAAAACTGCATTCCTGAATGGATTTCTACAAAAAGAGTTGTATATGATGCAACCGGAAGGTTTTGTCGATCCAATGGGAGCTAACAAAGTGTGCAAGCTCCAGCGATCCATTTATGGACTGGTGCAAGCCTCTCGGAGTTGGAATAAACGCTTTGATAGTGTGATCAAAGCATTTGGTTTTATACAGACTTTTGGAGAAGCCTGTATTTACAGGAAGTGAGTGGGAGCTCTGTAGCATTTTTGATATTATATGTAGATGACATATTACTAATCGGAAATGATATAGAATTTCTGGATAGCATAAAAGGATACTTTAATAAAAGTTTTTCAATGAAATACCTAGGTGAAGCTGCTTACATATTGAGCATTAAGATCTATAGAGATAGATCAAGACGCTTAATTGGACTTTCACAAAGCAAATACCTTGACAAAATTTTGAAGAAGTTCAAAATGGATCAAGCAAAGAAAGGATTCTTGCCTGTGTTACAAGGTGTGAAATTGAGTAAGACTCAATCCCCGACCAATGCAGAAGATAGAGAGAAAATGAAAGATGTTCCCTATGCTTCAGCCATAGGGTCTATCATGTATGCAATGTTGTGTACCAGACCTGATGTGTGTCTTGCTATAAGTCTAGCAGGGAGGTACCAAAGTAATCCAGGAGTGGATCACTGGACAGCGGTCAAGAACATCCTGAAATACCTGAAAAGGACTAAGGATATGTTTCTCATATATGGAGGTGACAAAGAGCTCATCATAAATGGTTACGTTGATGCAAGCTTTGACACTGATCCGGACGATTCTAAATCGCAAACCGGATACGTGTTTACATTAAATGGTGGAGCTATCAGTTGGTGCAGTTCTAAACAAAGCGTTGTGGCGGGATCTACATGTGAAGCAGAGTATATAGCTGCTTCGGAAGCAGCAAACGAAGGAGTCTGGATGAAGGAGTTCATACCCGATCTAGGTGTCATACCTAGTGCATCGGGTCCAATGAAAATCTTTTGTGACAATACTGGTGCAATTGCCTTGGCAAAGGAATCCAGATTTCACAAGAGAACCAAGCACATCAAAAGACGCTTCAATTCCATCTGGGATCTAGTCCAGGTGGGAGACATAGAGATTTGCAAGATACATACGGATCTGAATATAGCAGACCCGTTGACTAAGCCTCTTCCACGAGCAAAACATGATCAGCACCAAAGCTCCATGGGTGTTAGAATCATTACTGTGTAATCTAGATTATTGACACTAGTGCATGTGGGTGACTGAAGGAAATATGCCCTAGAGGCAATAATAATGTTATTATTTTATTTCCTTATATCATGATAAATGTTTATTATTCATGCTAGAACTGTATTATCCGGAAACATAATACTTGTGTGAATACATAGACAAACCAAACGTCACTAGTATGCCTCTACTTGACTAGCTCGTTAATCGAAGATGGTTATGTTTCCTAACCATAGACATGTGTTGTCATTTGATTAATGGGATCACATCATTAGGAGAATGATGTGATTGACATGACCCATTCCATTAGCTTAGCACCCGATCGTTTAGTATGTTGCTATTGCTTTCTTCATGACTTATACATGTTCCTATGACTATGAGATTATGCAACTCCCGTTTACCGGAGGAACACTTTGTGTGCTACCAAACGTCACAACGTAACTGGGTGATTATAAAGGAGCTCTATAGGTGTCTCCAAAGGTGAATGTTGGGTTGGCGTATTTCGAGATTAGGATTTGTCACTCCGATTGTCGGAGAGGTATCTCTGGGCCCTCTCAGTAATGCACATCACATAAGCCTTGCAAGCATTACAACTAATGAGTTAGTTGCAAGATGATGTATTACGAAATGAGTAAAGAGACTTGCCGGTAACGAGATTGAACTATGTATTGAGATACGTACGATCGAATCTCGGGCAAGTAACATACCGATGACAAAGGGAACAACATATGTTGTTATGCGGTCTGACCGATAAAGATCTTCGTAGAATATGTGGGAGCCAATATGAGCATCCAGGTTCCGCTATTGGTTATTGACCGGAGACGAGTCTCGGTCATGTCTACATTGTTCTCGAACCCGTAGGGTCCGCACGCTTAAGGTTTCGATGACAGTTATATTATGAGTTTATGCATTTTGATGTACCGAAGTTTGTTCGGAGTCCTGGATGTGATCACGGACATGACGAGGAGTCTCGAAATGGTCGAGACATAAAGATTGATATATTGGAAGCCTATATTTGGATATCGGAAGTGTTCCGAGTGAAATCGGGATTTTACCGGAGTACCGGGAGGTTACCGGAACCCCCTGGGAGGTATATGGGCCTTAGTGGGCTTTAGTGGAAGAGAGGAGAGGTGGCCAGGGCTGGGCCGCGCGACCCTCCCCCTAGTCTGAATAGGACAAGGAGAGGGGGAGGTGCCCCCCTTCCTTCTCTCTCTCCTCTTTCCCCCTCCCGAATCTTATTCCAACTAGGAAAGGGGGGAATCCTACTCCCAGTGGGAGTAGGACTCCTCCTGGCGCGCCCTCATCCTGGCCGGCCGCACCCCCCCTTGATCCTTTACATACGGGGGCAGGGGGCACCCCTAGACACACAAGTTGATTCACGTGATCATATTCTTAGCTGTGTGCGGTGCCCCCTTCCACCATAATCCTCGATAATATTGTAGCGGTGCTTAGGCGAAGCCCTGCAACGGTAGTACATCAAGATCGTCACCACGCCGTCGTGCTGACGGAACTCTTCCCCGACACTTTGCTGGATTGGAGTCTGGGGATCGTCATCGAGCTGAACGTGTGCTAGAACTCGGAGGTGCCGTAGTTTCGGTGCTTGATCGGTCGGGCCGTGAAGACGTAAGACTACATCAACCGCGTTGTGCTAACGCTTCCGCTGTCGGTCTACAAGGGTACGTAGATCACACTCTCCTCTCTCGTTGCTATGCATCACCATGATCTTGCGTGTGCGTTGGAATTTTTTTGAAACTACTACGATCCCCAACACCAATCTGCCGGTTCTCGGTGGCAGAGAAGGGAAAGGCTCCCCGAGAGGAACCAGATCCGCTCCCGCCGAAGAAACGGCTCGCCCTCCGCGGCCGGGACGAGGGGGCCCATCAGGTGGTGTCGAGGCCCTGGTGCGAGCGGCCACCACCGGGGTTCCCGCTTCCCTTGTACGCCCACATCGAGGGCTCTGAAGGAGTCGATGCCGATCGCCACGGGCGGCACCACCGTCGACGCCGACGGGTCACGAAGGTGTGGGTCGTCCCCCCTGGGGTCCACACCGAGGGCTCCTCTCGAGAGTTCGTGCTCCACGCCGCCATGCCTCCTCAGTCTTGGATTCTCCTTCCTCCCTTCTTCGCCTCCATCATCCCGCAGGGAGAACTCCTAGAGCTTTGGCTGCCGCACGCCGGCTGCAGCACCCTCGCGACCGAGGCAGAGGTCGCGGTCCTTGCCCCGAGCAAGGTCTGCATGGCTCGAGGCTGGAGCGAAATCGCCCGGGTTTGCAGGACAAGAGGCGCCTTCGCGATCCACTTGTAGTACGACGGTGCTTTGGTGATGTTCTTCAAGGCCTTCGACGTGAACGGGCGCCGGCTGGAGTGCTGCCCCGGGAGAGGTGGTCGGGACCCTGCTACGGCGAGGACTGGGCCCGCCGCCCACTCCCTTGGCGGCTCCTCAGGCGGCGGAGGCGTCAGAGGTTCCAGCGACTCCGGTGAGCTCTTCGCGACTCCGGAGACGAGCGACGACAGCTACGAGCCCCTGAGCCGGCGCCGCTCCTGGAGTAGGGCGGGCTCGTCAGGCCGTCGCCGACTCTGATCTGGATGGGGTTGGCATTGGTGCTTGACGGCCCACTGTTGATGATGGCGTCTTTTGCAGGGGCGCGTGTAGTTAGCGTCCTTCTAGGATCTGTTCCCTGCGAGGAATCAAAGACGCATCCCGTGGGGGCTTGTAAGGTGCGTGTGATCCTGTTTTGTTAATATAACCCTTGTCGTAGAATTGTGCGAGTTGCTCATTCTGTCTTAGCTCAGTTCTCCCTTTCGAACCTCACTAGGGCTTGGTGCTCTGCACCGACAGGTCCCAGTCCCAAGGCAGCTTCAGCCGTCGCTGGTATGCCAGGTCGCGATGCCGTGGTCAAGGCCAGGAGGTGAGCGACCCGGGGTCCGGTAAGAGCCCCTGAGTCACGATGCTCAGGAGGTCCCCTTTGGCGCTCAAGCAGCCGTCATTCAGTGAGAAAGGATAGCGGCGTCGCTAACACAGGATTGCATTAGGTGCGGGGATGGTGCCACGGTAGCTGGTGCTTCCGGGTGGTGACTTATCTCGAGAATCAGGGACCGCTCTCTGGTGTGTCGCCGGGTCCATGCATCGGCAGGCGTGAGGTTGCTCGGCGAGGTCCTCTCGTGTCCCTCCCCTCTCGCCTTTGCTCCCCTTTCTGCTCTACGTCCTCGGGGCCTGTCCCTCGAGCGAGTCTCAGCCGTCGCTGGTATGCCAGGTCGCGATGCCATGGACAAGACCAGAGGGTGAGGGCTGGAGGGCCAGTAGGAGCCCTGAGTCGCGATGCTCAGGCACCCCCCCTTTAACGTGCAAGCGGTTCACGCGGATGAGAGTGAAGGAGACACCGCAAGGGCCTCGCCTAACGCAGCTCCTTTAGGAGATCCTGTAGACCCATCATAGAAAGAACGAGGGGTTGCCATGACAATTGACAGTCAGCCGTTGGTTGCTTCCGAGGGGCGATGAGGCACTGAAGGCTTGACGAGGTGGCGCCATGCGGGGCTGCCGCGGCCAGAGCTCAGCCATTCAGGTTTGTCGGCGTTGTAGGGATGGACCCATGCGCAAGCGTCGTGCCGTTTGGGAGCAGCTTTGTCAGTTGGCGTCAGTTGAGCAGGCAACTAGGTCAAACACATTAGTCGCGAAGGAGTGCATTCATTCAAATAGATGCTGGGAAGGCGGACATCACTGGGTCAGGCCCGAGCGACTTGGGGATGTTGCAGAACGAGGGGCGCCCCCAACAAGGTAAGCTAACAACATGAAATAAAAGGGATACATGCCGCAGGGACGGACCCACGCGTCCTGGGAACAATGCAGCCCTGGGGGCGCTCCCAGCTGGAAATGAAACTTGAAAGATGTCACCTGATGATGTTGAGGACAAAGGAGTGTTGGTGTAGCAGACTCGGTGGGCTGCGGAAGCCGATCCTCACGAGCCCCCAGGCCCAGGGGCCTCGAGAGGCTCCGGAGGTGCTGGTGGCTCCTCGCGGACCATCTCCATCTCCGCCAGGGCTGCGGAACACCTGGCCTCTTGAGCCTCCATGATGCCCCTCATGAGGCGCTGGTATGTGGCAGCCACGTTCGGCAAGCCGTAAGGCATGCAAACGTAGCTATGGGGTGGACCTTCGTAGCGCCCCACTCGCGAGGGCCAGAGGCGCTCCAGAGAGGCGACTCGATTGAGCCCTGGTATGTCGATGCTGTTGGGGAACGTAGTGATTTCAAAATTTTCCAACGCACACGCAAGATCATGGTGATGCATAGCAACGAGAGGGGAGAGTGTTGTCTACGTACCCTTGTAGACCGATAGCGGAAGCGTTATGACAACGCGGTTGATGTAGTCGTACGTCTTCACGGCCCGACCGATCAAGCACCGAAACTACGGCACCTCCGAGTTCTAGCACACGTTCAGCTCGATGACGAACCCCAGACTCCGATCCAGCAAAGTGTCAGGGAAGAGTTCCGTCAGCACGGCGGCGTGGTGACGATCTTGATGTACTACTATCGCAGGGCTTCGCCTAAGCAGCGCTACAATATTATCGAGGATTATGGTGGAAGGGGGCACCGCACACGGCTAAGAAAACGATCACGTGGATCAACTTGTGTCTCTAGGGTGCCCCTTGCCTCAGTATATAAAGGATGGAGGAGGAGGAGGACGGCCAAGGCAATTGGTGCGGCCAGGATGTGGAGTCCTACTAGGACTCCAAGTCCTAGTAGGAGTCCACCAAGAGGGGAGGAAGGGAGAAGGAAGTAGAGGAGAAGGAAAGGTGGCCGTCCCCTTTTCCCTAGTCCAATTCGGACCAGAGGGGAGGGGGGGCGCAGCAGCCCCTTGGCCCTTTCTCCTCTTCCCACTAAAGCCCATCAAGGCCCATTGCTTCTCCCGTAACTACTCGGTACTCCAAAAAATATCCGAATCACTCGGAACCTTTCCGATGTCCGAATATAGTCGTCCAATATATCGATCTTTACATCTCGACCATTTCGAGACTCCTCGTCATGTCCCCGATCTCATCCGGGACTCCGAACTCCTTCGGTACATCAAAACTCATAAACTCATAATAGAACTGTCATCGAAACCTTAAACGTGCGGACCCTACGGGTTCGAGAACAATGTAGACATGACCGAGACACGTCTCCGGTCAATAACCAATAGCGGGACCTGGATGCCCATATTGGCTCCTACATATTCTATGAAGATCTTTTATCGGTCAGACCGCATAACAACATACGTTGTTCCCTTTGTCATCGGTATGTTACTTGCCCGAGATTCGATCGTCGGTATCCAATACCTAGTTCAATCTCGTTACCGGCAAGTCTCTTTACTCGTTCCGTAATACAACATCCCGCAACTAACTCATTAGTTGCAATGCTTGCAAGGCTTAAGTGATGTGCATTACCGAGAGGGCCCTGAGATACCTCTCCGACAATCGGAGTGACAAATCCTAATCTCGAAATACGCCAACCCAACATGTACCTTTGGAGACACCTGTAGAGCTCCTTTATAATCACCCAGTTACGTTGTGACGTTTGGTAGCACACAAAGTGTTCCTCCGGCAAACGGGAGTTGCATAATCTCATAGTCATAGGAACATGTATAAGTCATGAATAAAGCAATAGCAACATACTAAACGATTGGGTGCTAAGCTAATGGAATGGGTCATGTCAATCAGATCATTCACCTAATGATGTGATCCCGTTAATCAAATAACAACTCTTTGTCTATGGTTAGGAAACATAACCATCTTTGATTAACGAGCTAGTCAAGTAGAGGCATACTAGTGACACTCTGTTTGTCTATGTATTCACACATGTATTATGTTTCCGATTAATACAATTATAGCACGAATAATAAACATTTATCATGAAATAAGGAAATAAATAATAACTTTATTATTGCCTCTAGGGCATATTTCCTTCAGTCTCCCACTTGCACTAGAGTCAATAATCTAGATCACATCACCATGTGATTAACATCGATAGTTCACATCATCATGTGATTAACATCCATAGTTCACATCGCCATGTGACCAATAGCCAAAGGGTTTACTAGATTCAGTAATCTAGTTCACATCGCTATGTGATTAACACCCAAAGAGTACTAAGGTGTGATCATGTTTTGCTTGTGAGAGAATCTTAGTCAACGGGTCTGCCACATTCAGATCCGCATGTATTTTGCAAATTTCTATGTCAACAATGCTCAGCATGGAGCTACTCTAGCTAATTGCTCCCACTTTCAATATGTACCTAGACTGAGACTTAGAGTCATCTAGATTAGTGTCAAATCTTGCATCGGCGTTACCCTTTACGACGAACCTTTTTTCACTTCCATAATCGAGAAACATATCCTTATTCCAGTAAGGATAATTTTGACCGTTGTCCAGTGATCTATCCTAGATCACTATTGTACTCTCTTGCCAAACTCAGTGGTAGGGTATACAATAGATCTGGTACACAGCATGGCATACTTTATAGAACCTATGACCAAGGCATAGGAAATGACATTCATTCTCTTTCTATCTTCTGTCGTGGTCGGGCTTTGAGTCTTACTCAATGTCACACCTTGTAACATAGGCAAGAAACTCTTTCTTTGACTATTCCATTTTGAACTACTTCAAAATCTTGTCAAGGTATGTATTTATTGAAAAAACTTATCAAGCGTCTTGATCTATCTCTATAGATCTTGATGCTCAATATGTAAGCAGCTTCACCGAAGTCTTTCTTTCAAAAACACCTTTCAAACACTCCTTTATGGTTTACAGAATAATTCTACATTATTTCCGATCAACAATATGTCATTCACATATACTTATCAGAAATGTTGTTGTGCTCCGACTCACTTTCTTGTAAATACAGGCTTCACCGCAAGTCTGTATAAAACTATATGCTTTGATCAACTTATCAAAGCATGTATTCCAACTCCGAGATGCTTGCACCAGTCCATAGATGAATCGCTGGAGCTTGCATATTTTGTTAGCACCTTTAGGATTGACAAAACCTACTGGTTGCATCATATACAACTCTTCTTTAAGAAATCCATTAAGGAATGCAGTTTTGTTTATCCATTTACCAGATTTCATAAAATGCGGCAATTGCTAACATGATTCGGACAGACTTAAGCATAGATACGAGTGAGAAACTCTCATCGTAGTCAACAGTTTGAACTTGTCGAAAACCTTTTGCGACCATTCTAGCTTTGTAGATAGTAACACTACTATCAACGTCCGTCTTCCTCTTGAAGATCCATTTATTTTCTATGGCTTGCCGATCATCGGGCAAGTCAACCAAAGTCCATACTTTGTTCTCATACATGAATCCCATCTCAGATTTCATGGCCTCAAGCCATTTTGCGGAATCTGGGCTCATCATCGCTTCCTCATAGTTCGCAAGTTCGTCATGGTCTAGTAACATGACTTCCAGAACAGGATTAGTGTACCACTCTGGTGCGGATCTCACTCTGGTTTACCTACGAGATTCGGTAATAACTTGATCTGAAGTTTTATGATCATCATCATTAGCTTCCTCACTAATTGGTGTAGTAGTCACAAGAACAGATTTCTATGATGAACTACTTTCCAATAAGGGAGAAGGTACAATTACCTTATCAAGTTCTACTTTCCTCCCACTCACTTCTTTCGAGAGAAACTCCTTCTCTAGAAAGGATCCATTATAAGCAACGAATGTCTTGCCTTAGGATCTGTGATAGAAGGTGTACCCAACAGTCTCCTTTTGGGTATCCTATGAAGACATATTTCTCCGATTTGGTTTTGAGTTTATCAGGATGAAACTTTTTCACATAAGCATCACAACCCCAAACTTTAAGAAACGACAACTTTGGTTTTTGCTAAACCACAGTTTAGATTGTGTCATCTCAACGGACTTAGATGGTACCCCTTTTTAACGTGAATGCAGCTGTCTTTAATGCATAACCTCAAAAACGATAGTGGTAAATCGGTAAGAAACATTATAGATTTGCACTATATCTAATAAAGTACGGCTATGACGTTCGGACACACCATTATGCTGTGGTGTTCCGGGTGGCACGAATTTGTGAAACTATTCCACATTGTTTTAATTGAAGACCAAACTCGTAACTCAAATATTTGTCTCCGCGATTAGATCGTAGAAACCTTATTTTCTTGTTACGATGATTCTCCACTTCACTCTGAAATTCTTTGAACTTTTCAAATGTTTCAAACTTATGTTTCATCAAGTAGATATACTCATATCTGCTCAAATCATCTGTGAAGATCAGAAAATAATGATACCTATCGCGAGCCTCAATATTCATCGGACCACATACATCAGTATGTATGATTTCCAACAAATCTGTTGCTCGCTCCATTGTTCCGAAGAACAAAATCTTAGTCATCTTGCCCATGAGGCATGGTTCGCAAGCATCAACTGATTCATAATCAAGTGATTCCAAAAGCCCATCAGCATGGAGTTTCTTCATGCGCTTTACACCAATATGACCTAAACGGCAGTGCTATAAATAAGTTGCACTATCATTATTAACTTTGCATCTTTTGGTTTCAATATTATGATTATGTGTATCACTACGATCGAGATCCAACGAACTGTTTTCATTGGGTGTGTAACCATATAAGGTTTTATTCATGTAAACAGAACAACAATTTATTCTCTTACTTAAATGAATAACCGTATTACAATAAACATGATCAAATCATATTCATGCTCAACATAAACACCAAATAACACTTATTTAGGTTCAACACTAATCCCGAATTTATAGGGAGTGTGCGATGATGATCATATCAATCTTGGAACTACTTCCAACACACATCGTCACTTCACCCTTAACTAGTCTCTGTTTATTCTGCAACTCCCGTTTCGAGTTACTAATCTTAGCAACTGAACTAGTATCAAATACTGAGGGGTTGCTATAAACACTAGTAAATTACACATCAATAACATGTATATCAAATATACTTATGTTCACTTTGCTATCCTTCTTATCTGTCAATCACTTGGGGTAGTTCCGCTTCCAGTGACCAGTCCCTTTGCAGTAGAAGCACTCAGTCTCAGGCTTAGGTCCAGACTTGGGCTTCTTCACTTGAGCAGCAACTTGCTTGCTGTTCTTTTTGAAGTTCCCCTTCTTCCCTCTGCCCTTTTCTTGAAACTAGTGGTCTTGTCTACAATCAACACTTGATGTTTTTCTTGATTTCTACCTTCATCGATTTCATCATCATGAAAAGCTCGGGAGTCGTTTTCGTCATCCCTTGCATACTATAGTTCATCACGAAGTTCTAATAACTTGGTCATGGTGACTAGAGAATTCTGTCAATCACTATCTTATCTGGAAGATTAACTCCCACTTGATTGAAGCGATTGTAGTACCCAGACAATCTGAGCACATGCTCACTAGTTGAGCGATTCTCCTCCATCTTTTAGCTATAGAACTTGTTGGAGACTTCATATCTCTTAACTCGGGTATTTGCTTGAAATATTATCTTCAACTCCTATGACGTTCAAAACGTCTTTGAAGTCCCGATTCTAAGTCGTTAAGCATGGTGCACTAAACTATCAAGTAGTCATCATATTGAGCTAGCCAAACGTTCATAACGTCTGCATCTGCTCCTGCAATAGGTCTGTCACCTAGCGGTGCATCAAGGACATAATTTTTCTGTGCAGCAATGAGGATAAACCTCATATCATGGACCCAATCCGCATCATTCCTACTAACATCTTTCAACACAATTTTCTCTAGGAACATATCAAAATAAACACAGGGAAGCAATAACGCGAGCTTTTGATCTACAACATAATTTGCAAAATACAACCAGGACTAAGTTCATGATAAATTTAAAGTTCAATTAATCATATTATTTAAGAACTCCCACTTAGATAGACATCCCTCTAATCCTCTAAGTGATCACGTGATCCAAATCAACTAAACCATGTCCGATCATCACGTGAGATGGAGCAGTTTCATTGGTGAACATCACTATGTTGATCATATCTACGATATGATTCACGCTCGACCTTTCGGTCTCCGTGTTCCAAGGCCATATCTGTATATGCTTGGCTCGTCAAGTATAACCTGAGTATTCCGCGTGTGCAACTGTTTTGCGCCCGTTGTATTTGAATATAGAGCCTATCACACCCGATCATCACGTGGTGTCTCAGCATGAAGAACTTTCGCAACGGTGCATATTCAGGGAGAACACTTCTTGATAATTAGTGAGAGATCATCTTAAAATGCTACCGTCAATCAAAGCAAGATAAGATGCATAAAAGATAAACATCACATGCAATCAATATAAGTGATATGATATGGTCATCATCATCATGTGCTTGTGATCTCCATCTCCGAAGCACCGTCGTGATCACCATCGTCATCGGCGCGACACCTTGATCTCCATCGTAGCATCGTTGTCGTCTCGCCAATCTTATGCTTCCACGACTATCGCTACCGCTTAGTGATAAAGTAAAGCATTACAGCGCGATTGTATTGCGTACAATAAAGCGACAACCATATGGCTCCTGCCAGTTGCCGATAACTCGGTTACAAAACATGATCATCTCATACAATAAAATTTAGAATCATGTCTTGACCATATCACATCACAACATGCCCTGCAAAAACAAGTTAGACGTCCTCTACTTTGTTGTTGCAAGTTTTACGTGGCTGCTACGGGCTTAAGCAAGAACCAATCTTACCTACGCATCAAAACCACAACGATAGTTTGTCAAGTTGGTGTTGTTTTAACCTTCGCAAGGACCGGGCGTAGCCACACACGGTTCAACTAAAGTTGGAGAAACTGTCATCCGCTAGCCACCTTTGTGCAAAGCACGTCGGGAGAACCGGTCTCGCGTAAGCGTACGCGTAATGTCGGTCCGGGCCGCTTCGTCCAACAATACCGCCGAACCAAAGTATGACATCCTGGTAAGCAGTATGACTTATATCGCCCACAACTCACTTGTGTTCTACTCGTGCATATAACATCAACACATAAAACCTAGGCTCGGATGCCACTGTTGGGGAACGTAGTAATTTCAAAATTTTCCTACGCACACGCAAGATTATGGTGATGCATAGCAACGAGAGGGGCGAGTGTTGTCTACGTACCCTTGTAGACTGATAGCGGAAGCGTTATGACAACGTGGTTGATGTAGTCGTACGTCTTCACGGCCCGACCGATCAAGCACTGAAACTACGGCACCTCCGAGTTCTAGCACACGTTCAGCTCGATGACGAACCCCGGACTCCGATCCAGCAAAGTGTCGGGGAAGAGTTCCGTTAGCACGACGGCGTGGTGACGATCTTGATGTACTACTGTCGCAGGGCTTCGCCTAAGCACCGCTACAATATTATCGAGGATTATGGTGGAACGGGGCACCACACATGGCTAAGAAAACGATCACGTGGATCAACTTGTGTCTGTAGGGTGCCCCTTGCCTCAGTATATAAAGGATGGAGGAGGAGGAGGCTGGCCAAGGCAATTGGTGCGGCCAGGATGTGGAGTCCTACTAGGACTCCAAGTCCTAGTAGGAGTCCACCAAAAGGGGAGGAAGGGAGAAGGAAGTAGAAGAGAAGGAAAGGTGGCCGGCCCCCTTTTCCCTAGTCCAATTCGGACCAGAGGGGAGGCAGGGCGTAGCAGCCCCTTGGCCCTTTCTCCTCTTCCCACTAAAGCCCATCAAGGCCCATTGCTTCTCCCGTAACTACCCGGTACTCCGAAAAATATCTGAATCACTCGGAACCTTTCCGATGTCCGAATATAGTCATCCAATATATCGATCTTTACGTCTCGACCATTTCGAGACTCCTCGTCATGTCCCTGGTCTCATCCGGGACTCCGAACTCCTTCGGTACATCAAAACTCATAAACTCATAATATAACTATCATCGAAACCTTAAGCGTGCGGACCCTACGGGTTCGAGAACAATGTAGACATGACCGAGACACGTCTCCGGTCAATAACCAATAGCGGGACCTGGATGCCCATATTGGCTCCTACATATTCTATGAAGATCTTTTATCGGTCAGACTGCATAACAACATACGTTGTTCCCTTTGTCATCGGTATGTTACTTGCCCGAGATTCGATCGTCGGTATCCAATACCTAGTTCAATCTCGTTACTGGCAAGTCTCTTTACTCGTTCCGTAATACATCATCCCGCAACTAACTCATTATTTGCAATGCTTGCAAGGCTTAAGTGATGTGCATTACCGAGAGGGCCCAGAGATACCTCTCCGACAATCGGAGTGACAAATCCTAATCTCGAAATATGCCAACCCAACATGTACCTTTGGAGACACCTGTAGAGCTCCTTTATAATCACCCAGTTACGTTGTGACGTTTGGTAGCACACAAAGTGTTCCTCCGGCAAACGGGAGTTGCATAATCTCATAGTCATAGGAACATGTATAAGTCATGAAGAAAGCAATAGCAACATACTAAACGATCGGGTGCTAAGCTAATGGAATGGGTCATGTCAATCAGATCATTCACCTAATGATGTGATCCCGTTAATCAAATAACAACTCTTTGTCTATGGTTAGGAAACATAACCATCTTTGATTAACGAGCTTGTCAAGTAGAGGCATACTAGTGACACTCTGTTTGTCTATGTATTCACACATGTATTATGTTTCCGGTTAATACAATTATAGCATGAATAATAAACATTTATCATGAAATAAGGAAATAAATAATAACTTTATTATTGCCTCTAGGGCATATTTCCTTCAGATGCAGACGCGCAGAGCACCATCCTCGCCTAGATGGGGAGCCACAGTTGGTAGGTGGCGGCCGCCTTTCATGACTCTTGACTCCTGTAGCTCCTGAATGGCCCTGCTGACGAACTCATGAGGGCCTGGCTCTCCTTGCCTTACTCCTTCTTGAGGGAAACGTGCTTCGAAACACACCTCCATGTGGTGCCCAAGCGCCTCCCTCGTGACCTTAGCCAGGTCGGTGGCCCTCCAGGGGAGAGCCCCCGAGCCCTGCCTGAGGAGGGCGCCGGGCGCGCTTTCCTATGCGATGGAAGGAGGTTCCCCCTGTGCAGGCACGGGCCCTGAGGGGCCTGCCTCCTGAGGGACCGGGCCGGACGATGTCTTCTTCTTCTTGGGGGCGGTCTTGGGAAGCCTCCTCCTTCCGCGATCCGGGTCTTCCAGTGATGCCGCCTGAAAGGCTCGTTCCAGGGAACACACCGCATCCTTCTCTTCATAGGGTACCGTGATGACTCCTCCACTTCCTGGCATCTTGAGGACGTTGTAGCCATGGTGAGTTACGGCCATGAACTTGGCCAGCGCTGGGTACCCAAGGATGGCGTTGTACGGCAGGCGAATGTGAGCGACGTCGAAGTCGATGAGCTCAGTGCGGTAGTTGTCGCGTGCCCCGAAGGTGACAGGGAGGCGGACCTGCCCAATCGGGACCGTGGAGCCGTTGGTGACTTCGGAGAAAGGCTTGGTTGGCTGAAGCTGGTTGTAGGGCACTTGGAGATTGTTGAATGTTTCCACGGACAGGACGTTGAGCCCTGCCCCGCCATCGATGAGGGTCCTGGTGACCACCACGTTGCCGATGATTGGGGAACAAAGCATCGGGAGGACTCCGGCTGTGGCCGCACACTTGAGCTGATCTGCTGAGCTAAACATGATGGCGAACGCCGACCACCTGAGAGGGCGCGTGGCTTCGAGCTTGGGGAGGACTGCATTCACTTCGCGGGCGAACTGCTTGAAGATGCGTTGAGAGGCTGGGGCTTGAGCCCCGCCCAGGATGCAGGCGATCGCGCGCGGCTCCTGGAAGCCCCCAGCCCCCTCATCCTGATGGCGGTCCTCATTTCTCCTTGACTGCGGCGACAGCGGAGGGAGGCCTGCGTTGCCTTGCGGGCGATCCTCGCGAGGCTGATCCCTCCAGTCTCCCTCGCGAGGCGGGTCTTGCCAGCGATCCTCACGAGGTCTATCGCGCCACCCTTAGCGCGGGCAGCGGTCTTCCCAGCATCCTGCGTTCCTTCCTCCTCCTCGACCGTAGCCCCGGTCACTGCGGTCGGGGCGATGGCCGATCCTTCCTTCTCGCACGGCTCGGAGCTCTTGACATTCGTTGGTGTTGTGGGTGTGGAGGTCGTGGTACACACAGTACCGACTGCCCTTGGAAGATTCGGGCTGATCTCTGCCCCGCTTGGTGTCTGGTTCTGCCGCGAGCACGGCAGCCCCCTTGCGCTTCACATCCTTGGCCTTGGGCTTCTTCTCTTCTGGGTCTGCGGCAGGCAGCTTGAGGAGGGAGAGACGCCCTTCCTCACCCTGGCGCACTTGGTTGCCAAGTTGAACAACTCCAAGGAAGTGCACAGGTCTTCATGCATCGCCAGCTCCTCCTTCATCTTGACGTCGCGCACGTCGTCGGAGAAGGCTGAGATGATGGCCTCCTCGGTCACCTTGGGAATCTTGAGGCGTGCGTTGTTGAAGCGCTGGATGTACTTCTGCAGGGTCTGTCTGGGTTGTTGCTTGATGCGGCGCATGTCGCTCACGACGGGTGGCCGGTCGCGAGTACCTTGGAAGTTGGCGATGAAGTGGGTGCGCATCTTGTCCCAGGAGGAGATCGTGCCTGGAGCCAGGTTCAAGAGCCAGGTGCGGGCCCCGTCCTTGAGCGCCATGGGAAACCAGTTCACCATGACCTTCTCGTCTTCGTTGGCAGCTTCGATGCCCAGCTCATAGAGCTGGAGGAACTCCGCAGGGTCGGCCGTGCCGTCGTAACGAGGAGGCAGGTCTGGCTTGAACTTGCCAGGCCACGCGACGCTGCGTAGCTCGGTGGTGAAGGCACGGCAGCCTGCTGTGGCCACGGGAGGCCTTGGGTAATGGAGAGCTTGGTCTTGCATGTCCCCACGCGCTGCAGCTGGGAGCAGTGCGGGGTCTTGACGTGCGGGAGCAGGAGCATGGTCGCGACGTGCTGGAGCAGGGAGCACCCGGGCAGCTTCTTGCAGGCGAGGGACTTCTTGGCAGCTCTGCTCTTGCCGCGCTGGCACTTGACGGAGCGGGTTCCGCCTAGGGGCCACGTGCCTTGGAGCCATGGCGCCTTCTTGAGGAGGAGGAGGCTGGGGCACCCCCGGAGCTTCGTCGCCCGTGCGGGGCGGGGTGCGGTGCAGCAGAACGGACGGCGCAGGAGAGCCCCCTGCGGCGCGGACGAGCTCGGCGACGCGGTCGAGCCATTCTTCGTAGACGTCATCGACGGGACGGTAGCGCAGGAGCTCGTTTGCCGCGATGAGCGCAGCTCGCGCCTCCATGGGTGAGCGAGGGAGTAGCGGTGCGGCCGTCTTGTCGCACGGACGGATGCTGAGACGACGCTTGCTGCTCGTTCCCCGCCGGGCCGGTGGCAGCGTTGATGGCAGGTGACGGGGAACGGCCAGGACGCCCGCCGACAGGAGCCGTCTGGGCGACGCGGGAAGCGAGAGCGGCCCGGCACTCGGTGCGGGCCCGACGAGCGTCAGACATGGACGCGATGGTCGGAGGAGAACGGGGTGGTGGAAGACGAATTCTGGCGCACCCCTATCTGGCGCGCCAAATGTCGGATTTCGGGTTCCGGCAGACCCTTGAGGTTCGAACACTGGGGTGCCCGCGGAGATTTCGCCTTCTACCTACCTGCACCCCTCCGCCTCGCTAAGATCTAAGCTATGGAAAGAACAACACAAGAGACACAGGGTTTATACTGGTTCGGGCCACCGTTGTGGTGTAATACCCTACTCCAGTGTGTGGTGTGGTGGATTGCCTCTTGGGCTGATGATGATGAGCAATACAAGGAAGAACGGCCTCGCGAGGGTCTGTTCTTGGCTGAGGGGATGAACTGCTAGGAGGGGTTCAGTTACCCTTCTCTCTCTCTCTCTCTCTCTTCTCGATTCTCTTTCCGATTTCCCTTTCGATCCCCATACCTTGTGGGTGGCTAGTCTTATTTATAGGCAAAGGCCCTGGGCCTCTTCCCAAATATTGAGCGGGAAGGGTGCCAACAATTGGCCATTTTGAAGGGGAACATCTGGTACACTTATCCTGACTAAAGTTGGTCCTCGCCTGCCAAAGGCTCTGATGGTGACGCTGGCTTGGGCTCCACAATGACTTCCTCCCTGCCGTTGGACTGGTCTTGGTCTCGTTGCACCGAAACGGGTGCCTTTGCTTGATGCTCTCGCCTGCGCTTGCTCCCTTTGCACCAAAGAGGAAAGGAGGACACTACGCGGGCTGGCGCCCGCCTGGCACCCTTGGTCGTCATGGCTTGCGTCCCGGGCACCTCGTGAGGTACCCCGCCTTGATCTCTCCGCCTCCTCGCGAGCCAGCCTGATGAGGCCGTCCCTGAGGAAGCTCCGTGTCATCCGCCCTGCGAGGCTTGGCCCCTCGCGAGGGTCTTGGGTCTGTGTTGATGAAGATGGGTCGTGCTGGGCCCCCCTTTGCGCCACGCCGCAGGCCGCAGGCAGGCAAGTCTGGGGACCCCCGTTCCCAGAACGCCGACAAACGGTGCCGGCGATCAACACACAAATAAATGCAACAAAATGATGCATGAACATGACATGTGCAAATGCTAGTGTTTGGGCTAATGCAAGTTGCTACCAATTGGTTGAAGCCCATTTGAATCAAAGATTCAAATGCAAATTCAAAATGAAGCATTTAAAATGCCCACATTATGTTTTCACTTATACAGCATGTATAAGTTGGTTTTTCATGCATGTAACTGGCATAAATGGATTCCTTGCATTTTTTAATAATTTTTCATATATAAATTATTTCATTCTGAGCTACGGTTGAATTATTATGATTTTTTGAAGTTTAGGCAATATTCTGGAATTTCCTGAGTTAAAATAATTCTAGAAATCAATTATTGCGTCAGCTCTACGTCAGCATGACGTAAGCGAGTCAACGGGGCTGACCAGGTCAAACCTGACCAGTGGGTCCCACTGGTCAGTGACCCAGTCAAATAACTAAGTTAGTTAGTCCTAACTAACCGGGCAGGGCCCACCAGTCAGTGACTGTAGTAGCTAACCTAGTTAGTTAATTAGCGCTAACTATAGTAATTAGTCAGGCGGGGCCCGCAAGTCGGTGAGAGAGAGGGGGAGGTCAAACTGGGCTGTGGGGTCAACCCACGCCGGTCAAAGGTCAGCGGTCGCCGGCGGTTAGTCGTCGGCTACTCCGAACGCGGCGGTGCGCTGCGGGTTCTGCCTACAGGGGGCCATTTGGCGCGCGGAGTATAGCCATCCAGCCGTGGTGGTGGCGCGGCCGGAGTGGTGCCGGCGACGATGAGTGCGGCGGCCGGAGCTCGGGTGCGCGCGGAGTTGGCGTTGTGGGGTGCAAGCGGGCAAGGGGAGGCGCTAGCGAGGCTTAGCGCGGGGCAGCAAGCTCGGTGGACACGCGTCTGAGACCAAATGGTCAGCGGAGCGTTGCCGCCGACGAGCTCGGGCGGCGGCGCGGTTCGGTCGACAAGGGGGCGACGGCTACGGGGCTTAAACGAGCTCGGGAAGAGGGGGAACAGATGCAGAATCTCACAGCGGTGGCGACGGGATGGTCAGCGGGCTCGGGGACGAGTCGGAGACGACGGACGGGCGCCGGCGATCTCGGCGGCCGAGAGGTTGAAGACGATGGTGATGACGTCGCTATGGCACGCCCCAGCTCGCTTGGCTCGGTGGAGATGACGAAGACGACGTCGTGGAGCTCCTGGGCATGTCCAGGGGTGTAACATCCCAAATTTTCAATTTGGAATGTTATACACTATATCATCATGCATATCATATTTTCTTGCATTTTGCCGATCCTAGAAATTTCACGCAACTCAAGGACCCATGGAGAGAGTTGGAGATTTCGTCATTTTCATATTTGAGTCTTCTCAAATTTTGAAGAAAGGATCATTGGTTTTGTCGGAGTTTATTTGCCTTTTATTTGGATAGGGAAAAATGCGCGTTTTCAAAATTTGCATTTTAGGCCCGGAGAAAAGTTCATTTTGTTCGACTCATTTTTAGGAGTCGGGGAAAATTTACTTTAGAAGTTTTGGAGTTCGTTTAGTTCTCTTTTCTTTTGTTTTCTGCGTGCGAAACCAATTAAAAAAATTCAGCGCACCTGGGCCAAAGGCCCAAGCCAAGCCGCCGGCCGGGACAAGTCCCTCCCCCGCGCATGCGCCTGGCGCCAGGAGGCCGCCGCCGCCGCCCCTTTTGGATTCCTAGTAGGACTCTAGTCCTACTCCATTTTTTCTTTCCTTCTCCTACTCTATTTCTTGTTCCCTCCCCCAAGTAATCTCTCCCCCTCACCAATATAAATAACCAAGCACCCCCCTCTAAACATCACATCAAGCCCCAAGCCACCACCGCGCCCTCACCCCGCGCCGTCGCCCTAGTGCCCCGCCGCAGCCGCCCTCCATAGCCGCCGCCACCCTGCGTCACGCACCGCCGCCGCCCTTGTGCCGCCGCCGCCCTTGATCGCCGACGCCGGAGACCTCGCCGAGGTACAGCGCCGCATCTCTTTGTTTTTCCTCGGATCGGGTTTCTTCTAAATCTTTCCGATTCTTTTCTTCTCTAAACCGTTCCGGTTTTCTAGATCGGTTTTTCGTTTGGTTTTCTTTTCTCGAAACCCTAGATCGGATTCATTTTCTTTTCCGATTTAGTTGCCTAGAGACCATTCGCCGGACCGTTCATCCTAACGAACGTGATCACCGGATTCTTCTAGGTTAACGAACGTCCGTTCGTTCAACCGTTCTTCTTTTTCTTTCGTCGGATTTAGTCCGCGATTGCGATCTCAGATCCAATCTTCGTTCTAGTCTATCTTCTCGCTCGTTTATCGGAATCAGGTGATTCAAGCGCCTGGAGTTTCGTTTCGAAACCACTGTTCCTACTAATCAACTTAAACAAGTTTTGCTACGGTAAAATTTGACCTAGTTTCAACTTGCTAGAACCGAGTTGTTTTCTTCCGCCGTTTGTTTTCGGTTTCTTTGTTCGGTTCTTTCTTTCTTTGCAACCGGAGTTCTTAAGTTGAACTATCTGGTTCGATCTCTTGTTCGAGTTTTACCTGTGCATTAGATGAGTACTTATTGTATGCTTGTTGTTTTTCTGCGATAGATTACCCGGATTGCGCCGCCTGTTACTTCGAATCTCTAGGACTCATGGATCATCAACAAGGCAAGTAACACTTTGATCATACCTTTTCTACAACCTAGTTTTATTGCATTAGATCCATCCTCACACATTGCATGATTAGGATCTAATTAAATTGTGGGATGGGAAGTAGATGAGGTAGTACCTATTACCTGTTTATTATGAAACCTTTGGGAGTTACTTCTACGTTTGCTTATTATGCCATGCTATGCTAGTAGACGTGGATTGGGTGAGTGATATCCATGACAGATGTGAGATTGATAATTTTAATGGTTTATCTAAGGTGGCAACTTAAACACACATCTGGGTGGATTGAGGCACCTGATCTATCAGGACTTGCCTGTTTTATTTTGGACCGCCACCCAGGCTCAAAGGGATCATAAGATCTTTCATGCTAAATACTTATGTGTGCAGCCACAAGCCAATATGGGCTCTGGCATAGTTGACTAAGTCGTGCGAACTCTTATAGGGGTAGACTAGCAGATGTAGGGGATGTAGGTGGTACGGTCTACTCCATCGTAAGGTGCTAGCGCTTCTGAAAGACTATGTCTCGGTCATCCATTTCTCAAACACCATGTAGTGCGAGAAATCCAACGGAGGCGATCGAGTCTTGTGGGGAAAAGTGCGCAAACCTCTGCAGAGTGTAACAAACTAATCATGATTAGCCGTGTCCCCGGTTATGGACAATCTTGAGTATCTAGTACTTGAATATCATGTGAATCTCAACATGTTACTTCTAATTAATATTGTTGGGTTTTTAATTCTACTTTTAATTGGGATTGAGAATGCTGTCAACCATTCTCAATGGTTAACAACCACCATGATAGTTAAATAAATTTATTCCTTTGCAGTAGGGAAAAATTGGCTTTACGCAAAACAGTAACCATAGAGCTTTCCACCAACCAAATATGCATATAGTATAGCTGTTTCATTCCATCACTCTCTATGTGTTACTTTGCCAGCATATTCCATGTGCTGACCCGTTTCGGGCTGCAACGTTAATGTTGCAGACTTTTCAGACGACGAATAAGGTGCTTTTAGGTCATGGTTCTATACTCAGTGATGCTGTTGGAGTTGATGGACCCATTTATCTTCCAAGTCTTCCGCTGTTATCGTTATTAGATGGCCTTAAGCCATATTATTGTAATAAGTTCTCTTCGGAGACAACAATGTAATAAGTGTGTGATTGCCACTCTGCTATAAATCCTTCGATGTACTGTGTGGTGTGAGCATTACTGATCCAGGGATGACACCGGAGCACAGTAGACTTGATCCATTCGGGTGGGGTCGCTACAAGGGGGCGAGGGGGAGGCAGTGGCCGCGGCAACGGCGAGCGATGGCGTCGGCTGCACTTGGTGGCGCTGCGGGGAAGAGAAATCAGAGGAGGGGAGGAGCGCGGGAGAGAGTGAGAGAGGTCCAGGGGTGTGTGGCGACGCGAGGGAGGTCCAGGAGATGGGAGGACAGCCAGGCAGGGTGGAGGTGGTGCGTGGTGGCCGCGTGCATGCGTTGTGCTCAGCTTCTCCTCTGCCTACTAGCAAGAGGTAGAAGATGGGGCTGCCCCTGGTGGGCTGGCTAGCTGGGCTGTAATAGCCAGGCCTCAGGTAAGGCCCAGGTAAGTGTTTTCCCTTTTTTGTTTTCTTTTCTATTTCTCTGGCATTTGTTCTGATTTAGTAAAATACTAAATCATTTTATTTTGTTCTGACAATTTTTGCAGGGACCTAAGGGGCTATTCCAAAGCCCCTCGGCAAAAATCAGAATTTTTGGACATATATAAAATATATCACATATATATATATATATATATCCAAGGCATATAATTATTGTATTAATTCCAAAAGGCCAAGATGAATATTTATGGGCTCCTAAAATTATTGGTTTGAATTTTACCTCTGACCAACATTTTCAGAGAGCAACATGAACATGTTCTTGGTCCTTTCTGGAGCACTTTTTATCTGGGTCATTTCCAGAAATGAGTTCTAAGGGTTTCACAAATCCCCATTTCAAAATTTAAATAGAATTTAAACATGATGCACAAATGACTAGCTAGTCTAGGTCATACCAGAACTAGGGATGTGACATCAAACGTCTTCGTGATCCAACCGATCAAGTACCGAACGTACGACACCTTCGAGTTCAGCACACGTTTAGCACGGTGACGTCCCTCAAACTCTTGATCCAGCAGAGGGTCAAGGGAGAGTTCCGTTAGCACGACGACATGGTGACGGTGATGGTGATATGATCTGCGCAAGGCTTCGCCTAAGCACTACGACGCTATGACCGGAGGAGTAAACTATGGAGGGGGCACCGCACACGGCTAAGAGAACAATTGATGTGCTATGGGGGTGCGCCCTGACCCCGTATATAAAGGAAGGGAGGAGGAGGCGGCCGGCCAGGAGGCGCGCGCCATGGGGGGAGTCCTACTACGACTCCACTCCTAGTAGGATTCGCCCCCCCTTTTCCTTTTTTCACCGGAGGGGAAAAGGAAGGAGGGGGGAGGGGGGGAAGGGGGGCGCTGCCCCCTCCCCTACTCCAATTCGGACTGCCATGGGGGGGTGCGGCCACCCCTTGCGGCCCTCCTCTCTCTCCACTAAGGCCCATGTAGGCCCAATACTTCCCCCGGGGGGTTTCGGTAACCCCCGATACTCCGGTAAAATACCCGAACCACTCGAAACCATTCCGATGTGTGAATACTACCTTCCAATATATTAATATTTACCTCTCGACCATTTTGAGACTCCTCGTCATGTCTGTGATCTCATCCGGGACTCCAAACAAACATCGGTCACCAAAATACATAACTCATAATACAAATCATCATCGAACGTTAAGCGTGCGGACCCTACGGGTTCGAGAACTATGTAGACATGACCGAGACACATCTCTGGTCAATAACCAATAGCGGAACCTGGATGCTCATATTGGTTCCTACATATTCTACGAAGATCTTTATCGATCAAACCGCAATAACAACAAACGTTATTCCCTTTGTCATCGGTACGTTACTTGCCCGAGATTCAATCGCCGGTATCATCATACCTAGTTCAATCTCGATACTGGCAAGTCTCTTTACTCGTTCCGTAGTGCATCATCCTGTAACTAACTCATTAGTCACATTGCTTGCAAGGATTATAGTGATGTGCATTACCGAGAGGGCCCAGAGATACCTCTCCCATACTCGGAGTGAGAAATCCTAATCTTGATCTATGCCAGCCTAACAAACACCTTCGGAGACACCTGTGGAGCATCTTTACAATCACCCAGTTACGTTGTGACGTTTGATAGCACACAAGGTGTTCCTTCGATATTCTGGAGTTGCATAATCTCATAGTCAGAGGAATATGCATAAGTCATGAAGAAAGCAATAGCAATAAAACTTAACGATCATTATGTTAAACTAACGGATGGGTCTTGGTCAGAAAACTTAGTCATCAAATGACAACACATGTCTATGGTCATAAAACTTAACTATCTTTGACTAACGAGCTAGTCAAGTAGAGGCATACTAGGGACACTCTGTTTTGTCTATGTATTCACACATGTACTAAGTTTCCAGTTAATACAATTCTAGCATGAATAATAAACCTTTATCATTACATAAGGACATATAAATAACAACTTTATTATTGCCTCTAGGGCATATTTCTTTCAGTCTCCCACTTGCTCTAGAGTCAGTAATCTGGATTACATAGTAATGATTCTAACACCCATGGAGTCTTGGTGCTGATCATGTTTTACTCGTCGAAGAGGCTTAGTCAATGGGTCTGCAACATTCAGATCCATATGTATTTTGCAAATCTCTATGTCTCCCTCCTTGACTTGACCGCAGATGGAATTGAAGCGTCTCTTGATGTGTTTGGTTCTCTTGTGAAATATGGATTCCTTCACTAATGCAATTGCTCCAGTACTGTCACAAAAGATTTTCATTGCACCCGATGCACTAGGTATTACACCTAGATCGGATATGAACTCCTTCATCCAGACTCCTTCATTTGCTGCTTTCGAAGCAATTATGTACTCCGCTTCACAAGTAGATCCCACCATGACGCTCTGCTTGGAACTGCACCAACTTACAGCTCCACCATTCAATACAAATACGTATCCAGTTTGGGACTTAGAGTCATCCGGATCAGTGTTAAAGCTTGCATCAATGTAACCATTTACGACAAGCTCTTTGCCACCTCCATAAATGAGAAACATATCCTTAGTCCTTTTCAGGTATTTCAGGATGTTCTTGACCGTTATCCAGTGATTCACTCCTGGATTACTTTGGTACCTCCCTGCTAAACTTATAGCAAGGCACATATTAGGTCTGGTACACAACATTGCACACATGATAGAACCTATGGCTGAGGCATAGGGAATGACTTTCATTTTCTCTCTATCTTCTGCAGTGGTCGGGCATTGAGTCTGACTCAACTTCACACCTTGTAACACATGCAAGAACCCTTTCTTTGACTGATCCATTTTGAACGTATTCAAAACTTTATCAAGGTATGTGTTTTGATCTATCTCTATAGATCCTAATGCCCAATATATAAGCAGCTTCACCAAGGTCTTTCATTGAAAAATTCTTATTCAAGTATCCTTTTATGCTATCCAGAACTTCTATATTATTTCCAATCAACAATATGTCATCCACATATAATATTAGAAATGCTACAGAGCTCCCACTCACTTTCTTGTAAATACAGGCTTCTCCAAAAGTCTGTATAAAACCATATGCTTTGATCACACTATCAAAGCGTATATTCCAACTCCGAGATGCTTGCACTAGTCCATAAATGGATCGCCGGAGCTTGCACACTTTGTTAGCACCTTTAGGATCGACAAAACCTTCTGGTTACATCATATACAACTCTTCTTAAAGATATCCTTTAAGGAATGCAGTTTTGACATCCATTTGCCAAATTTCATAATCATAAAATGCGGCAATTGCTAACATGATTCGGACGGACTTAAGCATCACTATGGGTGAGAAGGTCTCATTGTAGTCAACTCCTTGAACTTGTCGAAAACCTTTCACAACAAGTGAAGCTTTGTAGATAGTAACATTACCGTCGGCGTCAGTCTTCTTCTTGAAGATCCATTTATTCTCTATGGCTTGCCGATCATCGAGCAAGTCAACCAAAGTCCACACTTTGTTCTCAAACATGGATCCCATCTTAGATTTCATGGCCTCAAGCCATTTTGTGGAATCTGGGCTCATCATCGCTTCCTCATAGTTCGTAGGTTTGTCGTGGTCTAGTAACATGACTTCCAGGATAGGATTACCATACCACTCTGGTGCGGAACATACTCTGGTTGACCTACGAGTTTCGGTAGTAACTTGATCTGAAGTTTCATGATCATTAGCAATAACTTCATCACTAATTGGTGTAGGCATCATTGGAACTGATTTCTGTGATGAACTACTTTCCAATTCGGGAGAAGGTACAATTACCTCATCAAGTTCTACTTTCCTCCCACTCACTTCTTTCAAGAGAAACTCCTTCTCAAGAAAGGATCCATTCTTAGCAACAAATATCTTGCCTTCGAATCTGTGATAGAAGGTGTACCCAACAGTTTTCTTTGGGTATCCTATGAAGATGCATTTCTCTGATTTAGGTTCGAGCTTATCAGGTTGAAGCTTATTCACATAAGCATCGCAGCCCCAAACTTTAAGAAACGACGGCTTAGGTTTCATGCCAAACCACAATTCATATGGTGTTGTCTCAACAGATTTAGATGGTGCCCTATTTAACATGAATGTAGCTGTCTCTAAATCATAACCCCAAAATGATAGTGGTAAATCGGTAAGAGACATCATAGATCGCACCATATCTAATAAAGTACAGTTACGACGTTCGGACACACCATTACGCTGTGGCATTCCAGGTGGCGTGAGTTGCGAAACTATTCCACATTGTTTCAAATGAAGACCAAACTCGTAACTCAAATATTTGCCTCCATGTTTAGATCATAGAAACTGTATTTTCTTATTATGATGATTTTCCAGTTCACTTTGAAATTCTTTAAACTTTTCAAATGTTTCATTCCTATGTTTCATTAAGTAGATATACCCATATCTGCTCAAATCATCCGTGAAGGTCAGAAAATAATGATACCCGCCGCGAGCCTCAACACTCATCGGACCACATACATCAATATGTATTATTTCCAATAAGTGAGTAGCTTGCTCCATTGTTCTGGAGAATGGAGTCTTAGTCATCCTTCCCATGAGGCATGGTTCACAAGTATCAAGTGATTCCAAAAGCCCATTAGCATGGAGTTTCTTCATGCGCTTTACACCAATATGACCTAAATGGTAGTGCTACAAATAAGTTGCACTATCATTATTAACTTTGCATCTTTTGACTTCAATGTTATGAATATGTGCATCACTATAATCTAGATTCACCAAAAATAGACCACTCATCAAGGGTGCATGACCATAAAAGATATTACTCATATAAATAGAACAACCATTATTCTCTGATTTACATGAATAACCGTCTCGCATCAAACAAGATCCAGATATAATGTTCATGCTCAACACTGGCACCAAATAAAAATTATTCAGGTCTAAAACTAATCCCGAAGGTAGATGTAGAGGTAGCGTGCCGACGGTGATCACATCGACCTTGGAACCATTTCCGACGCGCATCGTCACCTCATCCTTACCCAATCTTTGTTTAATCTATAGCCCCTGTTTAGAGATGCAAATATGAGCAACAGAACCAGCATCAAATACCCAAGCGCTACTACGAACATTATTAAGGTACACATTAATAACTTGTATATCAAATATACCTTTCACTTTGCCATCATTCTTATCCGCCGAATACTTGGGGCAGTTCCGCCTCCAGTGACCAGTCCCTTTGCAGTAGAAGCACTCACTTTCAGACTTAGGTCTAGACTAGGGTTTCTTCCCTTGGGCAGCAACTTGCTTACTGTTCTTCTTGAAGTTCCCCTTCTTACCTTTCCCTTTTTCTTGAAACTAGTGGTCCTGTTAACCATCAACACTTGATGATCCTTCTTGATTTCTACCTCCGCAGCCTTTAGCATTGCGAAGAGCTCGGGAATTGTCTTTTCCATCCCTTGCATATTATAGTTCATCATGAAGCCTTTATATCTTGGTGTCAGTGATTGAAGAGCTCTGTCAATGACACTATCATCGGGAAGATTAACTCCCAGCTGAGTCAAGTGGTTATGGTACCCAGACTTTCCGAGTATGTGTTCACTGACAGGACTATTCTCCTCCATCTTGCAGCTATAGAACTTGTTGGAGACTTCATATCTCTCAACTCGGGCATTTGCTTGAAATATTAACTTCAACTCTTGGAACATCTCATATGCTCCATGACATTCAAAACATCTTTGAAGTCCCAATTCTAAGCCGTAAAGCATGGCACACTGAACTATCGAGTAGTCATCACCTTTGGTCTGCCAGGCGTTCATAATGTCTGGAGTTGCTCCTGCAGCGGGCCTTGCACCTAGTGGTGCTTCCAGGATGTAATTCTTCTGTGTAGCAATGAGGATAATCCTCAAGTTACGGACCCAGTCCGTGTAGTTGCTACCATCATCTTTCAACTTAGCTTTCTCTAGGAACGCATTAAAATTCAAGGGAATGGTAGCACGGGCCATTGATCTACAACAACATAGATATGCAAAAAAAACTATCATGACTAAGTTCATGATAAATTAAAGTTCAATTAATCATATTACTTAAGAACTCCCACTTAAATAGACATCCCTCTGGTCATCTAAATGATCACGTGATCGATATCAACTAAACCATGTCCGATCATCACGTGAGATGGACTAGTTTTCAATGGTGAACATCTCTATGTTGATCATATCTACTATATGATTCACGTTTGACCTTTCGGACTTAGTGTTCTGAGGCCATATCTACATATGCTAGGCTCGTCAAGTTTAACCCTAGTATCCTGCATGTGCAAAATTGGCTTGCACCCGTTGTATGTGAACGTAGAGCTTATCACACCCGATCATCACGTGGTGTCTCGGCACAACAAACTATAGCAATGGTGCATACTCAGGGACAACACTTATACCCTGAAATTTAGTGAGGGATTATCTTATAATGCTACCGCCGTACTAAGAAAAATAAGATGCATAAAAGATAAACATCACATGCAATCAAAATAGGTGACATGATATGGCCATCATCATTTTGTGCCTTTGATCTCCGTCTCCAAAGCACCATCATGATCTCCATCGTCACCGGCTTGACACCTTGATCTCCATCGTAGCGTGGTTGTCATCTCGCCAATTATTGCTTCTACGACTATTGCTACCGCTTAGTGATAAAGTAAAGCAATTACCTGGTGATTGCATTTCATACAATAAAGCGACAACCATAAGGCTCCTTCTAGTTGCCGATAACTTTTACAAAACATGATCATCTCATACAACAATTTATATCTCACCACGTCTTGACCATATCACATCACAACATGCCCTGCAAAAACAAGTTAGACATCCTCTACTGTGTTGTTGAAATTTTACGTGGCTGCTACGGGCTTCTAGCAAGAACTGTTCTTACCTACACATCAAAACGACAATGATTTTTCGTCAAGTGTGTTGTTTTAACCTTCAACAAAGACTGGTTGTAGTCAAATTTGATTCAACTAAAGTTGGAAAATAGACACCCGCCAGCCACCTGTGTGCAAAAGCACGTCGGTAGAACCGGTTGTCGTGGTTCTAAGTCTGACAGTAAAATTGGGGGGTAGGGATGTGTCGGGGGTGTCTGATCCCTCGCACACCTATGGGGATCAGCGGACCGAGCCCCTTTTGGTTCGGCAGGGGGCGGTGGATGCACAAAGAGCAGATCGAGGCGAAACACATGAGCGAGACGATCGATTTACCCAGGTTCGGGCCGCACGGATGCGTAATACCCTACTCCTGCTTTGGTGGTTGTATTGAGTTTTGGCTCGGGAGCGGCGAGTGCTACAGTACACTCAAGCAGCTGGCGAGACCGAACATGAGAATGGCTGTCCCTCCTTTTCTCTGTTGCGCATGGGCCTCCTTTTATATGTCTAAGGGGTCACCGACACGTGGCAACAAAGGTAAGGGTAAAAATGTAAAAGGGGTGGTAGTTGGCTCCACCGCCTACATGTCGCATCCTACCTAACTCTGACGGCAGGGGACAAGGGCATTAAATGCCCGTCTGTGTCACCTTGACAGCCCAGAGAGGGACCGCTAGGAACGCCACCATTTGCCACGATGGTTATCTTGTCAGCACTTTCTTGCTACCGCATGCCCCCGGCTGCACAGCCCCCCGACACGTACGCCAGGAATGGTCCCGGGGCGACACGTTGGTGGGTGAGCTGGAGCGCGGGCTGCGGGGTAGTAGCTTGTTGCGGCAAGCGCCTTGCCACGGATGTTGCCTTGTCGCGTCCGGGAGCTTGCCACTCACCGGGTCTTGTCGGGGCGCGCGGTGCGCCGCAGCGAGTCTCTTGAGATGCTTTCGTTGTCTTCCCGGCAAGCTCCTCTTACCGGGGTCTCGTCTCCTTCCCGGCAAGCTCTTCTTGCCGGGGCCTTGTTTCCTTCCCGGCAAGCTCCTCTTGCCGGGGCCTTGTTGTGCTCTTGGATACTTTGTTCTTGAATGGCTCCAAAGGAACCACGGAGGGTCTTGGCGGCCGCCCGGCAAACCTTGCCGCGGGTCGCTGCGACTGCCCGTGCACAAGTTCGGGGTACTAAGGTACCCCTACTTTAGTACACCGACAGGAGCCCCCGGGCCTGGGCCATACAAGGTGCCGAGCGCTATTGGGCCAGTCCCAAAACAATGCACGGGCGCGCGTGGCCTAGGGTACGCCATAACCCGTTCCGTATCCACCGCGCCCTCCCCAAACGGCACGCGTCAAACGCGGCATCGTGGGAGAGAACGTGGGCGGTTTTCGAGGCATCCACTCCCCATGATCACGGGGTGGGGAGGGGTCGCCTCATTCGTCGCCTCGGTTCTGCACGCCAGCCACGCGGCTCCCATGCACTTGGGGTCGCGGGCGGCGGAGGCGGGAAACCGGGCCGTCATGGGTCGAGGGAGCGGGTCGGCCCCAGCTCCCTGCTCTCCCCGTGTCTTGATTCGCTGAGCGGGGTGGCCGAGCCCCCACCCCGCTCCTTTATAAAGAGCGGGAGGGGAGGATGAAGCCCGCATTCTCCCATCTCCTTCTTCCTCCAGCTTCTGCTCCCCTTCCTCCCGCTCGCCATGGAGAAAGGGAACCCTAGTCCTTCGTCAGTGGCGGCAAGGGTTGCCGCCAGACAGCGCATCCCTCCCTCTCCCGCATCCGTGGTGGCGGAGCCAGCCGTAAGGGGAAGAGGGAGGGGGCGAGGTCATGGACGCGGTCGAGGACGAGGCCACGGCGCTCGGGGAAGAGGTGGACGAGGCGGCGCGTCGGCTTCGCCTCCGCCGGTAGCTCTTCCTCCCGCGGTGGTCCATGCCGGGGACGACCCTTGCGAGTTCTTCGTCAGGCTGCGCCGGGCGCCTCGTCGTTGCCTCCGACTCCCAGATCCGTTCATGGAAGTGGTGGAGTTGGACCCACCCGAGACGCTGAGACTGCAGATGAGGGGCTGTGGGATCAGCGGCACACGGGTCCGTGCCGAATTCCCGCCCCCCGGCGTGATGTATCTTGGCCGAGGGTGGAAGACGTTAGCCCGCATCCATAGCTTGACGCCGGGGCTCACCCTCCATTTCAAGTTGGTGGAGGGCGATCTCCTCTCCGTCAAGGTCTTTGGGTGCTTCGGCGTCCGGGCCCGGTGCTGCGTGGAAAGCTCCTCCGACAGCGAAGGCTCCTCCTCGAGCTAGAGTGACGAGGAGGGGAGCGACAGCGGTGACGAGGGGAGCGGGCGGCAGGATGGCAGGTCCGACTAGGTGTCGGGCGCCGCTCCGTGCGGCACCGGCAACCCCATCATCCGGGTCGCCTGCTCCTTGAACTCCCCGGGGGCGTCTCCTTGGGCGGCTGGCGTAGGGAGGCTGTGGAAGAGGAAGAGGGCTGGCGGCAAGGCCGTCAGGTCGGAGTACGATGGCGTGGTGCCCTCGACAGCGTGCTGACGTCCTGCCGCCTCGTCTTCGAGCCCTGTTTCCGGCGCTGCCATCACCGTCCAGCCTTGACGGCCCCAGGGATGTTCTCTTGGTGTCTTCTGGCACCCGTAGTTCGCCTAGGCGCTCCTTTTGCCCTTCTCGCCTCCTTGACCTACCTCCTGAAAAGAGGAGCAGGAAAGAGATTACGGGCATCTTATCTTTTTAATTTGTAAGCCCTCGGGCCTTAGTTGCATTTAAAACTTGTAATCCTCTCTTTCATGTTTTTCATTCTCTATGGACTGTACCTGTGTGGAATGTTTTAATGAAAAGGGGATGTTTGTCGGGTCATTTGTCTCGCGGGTAGAACCCACGCCAAGGAGCAAATCCTTGGTATCTTTCAGATAGACACTCATTCCCCGGCAACATGCCATGCCGTCTTCCCACGCCGCTCGACCTTTCTCACGTCTTTGACGGAGGCAGGGACGAGGCGGGTGCGGCCCCTCGTTTTATCCCTTTCCTGCCGCGACTGCGACCAAAACTTGGCCCTAGGACCCCAGGGACCAGAGCTAAGGGAGCACGGTGGTTTTCGGGAAGAAACGAGGCTTCGTATTCCCAGTCCAAAAGAGAATGCATGAAGAGGGATGAAAGACTTATCTGAGATTGCAGCCCCCGGCAACTCTGGCTTGCCGTGGGGTGAACCTTGGTACTTGCAGCCCCCCGCAACACTGGCTTGCCGGGGCCTAGATGCCGGCACGTCCTTCTTCTCCTTTTCGTCCTTGGGCGGTCCGGCAAGGATATGCGAGTCCTGCGAACCAAAGGAAACGAAAGAAAGGCAAAGGGACGCACACTAGACCTCTAAGTTAGGGGTTAGCTGCTGTTAGGCACTATCAACCCTAACCGAGGACTCGACTCGACCTAGCATGCATGTTGTAACTCTGGGTGCCAGCGCTTTATTATCTTGTGCTCAAGGTCTGCGCCTGGCTTTGTACAAAGGATTACATGCAATAGCGGCAAGACTTGTACAAAAGGGTGGTTGCCAGACAGGGTCCGACAACCGCGCCTTATGGGTAAAACTTACGAAGAAGCTCGATATTCCAGGAGTTGCTCATTGGTACGCCATCTTCGGTCTCCAGGCGGACAGCGCCAGGCCTGGTGACTCGTTTCACCCGGTAAGGGCCTTCCCACTTTGGCGTCAACTTGTTGGAATTCTTGGCGGACTGAACGCGCCGAAGAACAAGGTCGCCTTCCTCGAGACTCCTGGCGTTAACTTTGCGGCTATGATAGTGGCGCAAAGCTTGCTGGTAGTGAGCGGCTCGCACAGCAGCCTGGAGACGATCTTCCTCAAGGAGCAGCGCGTCATCTTGCCGCAGCCGCTCTTGCTCAAGCTCATCATAAGCGAGCACTCGAGGTGACCCGTATACGAGTTCCGTGGGGGTAACTGCCTCCGCTCCATAGACTAGAGCAAAGGGTGTCTGTCCAGTGGCTCGATTTGGCGTCGTCCTGACCGACCAAAGAACCACTGGCAGCTCCTCGATCCAGTTGCGTCCGCGCTTGTGCAGCCTGTCAAAAGTTCTGGTCTTGAGCCCGCGCAGCACTTCAGCATTTGCCCTCTCCGCTTGACCGTTGCTTCTCGGGTGAGCAACAGAAGCGAAGCAGACTTTGGCGCCAAGATCTTGGACGTACTGCATGAAGGTGCGGCTCGTAAATTGTGTACCGTTGTCGGTAATTATCCTGTTAGGGATCCCGAAACGGCAAACAATCGACCTAAAGAATTTGATCGCGGACTGCGCGGTCACCTTTCTCACTGGTTCCACTTCCGGCCACTTTGTGAACTTGTCGATTGCAACGTACAAGTACTCAAAGCCCCCGACAGCTCGGGGGAAGGGGCCGAGGATATCGAGCCCCCAGACCGAAAATGGCCAGGATAAAGGGATCGTCTAGAGAGCTTGAGCTGGCTAGTGTATCTGCTTGGAATGGAAATGGCACGCTTCACACTTGGTTACTTGTGCAGTTGCATCCTGGAGGGCTGTCGGCCAGAAGAAGCCTTGCCGGAATGCTTTTCCGACAAGAGCTATCGCGCCAATGTGGTGACCACACATGCCTCCATGTATCTCTGCCAACAGCTTATGTCCGTCTTCCCAAGGAATACACTTCAATTTCACACCGTTGAGTCTTCTTCCGTACAGTGTGTCATCGACAAACTGGTACATACTAGACTGCCGGGCTACTCTTTCCGCTTCTTCTGGCTCTTCGGGAAGTTCTCCTGTCTGAAGGAAACGGACAATCTGCTGCGCCCATGTTGGAGCCTGTGGCTCGACAACAAGGACTAAAGGCACATCTGCTGCTGCGGGAACGTCCGCTTCTACGGCAAGAGCCTGCGACTCTGCCGGAGCTTGGCGTTCCCCGACAAGCTTGCCGAAGCAAAGGTTGCCGGGACTGTCTGCTGCAACGGAACAAACCCTGGGGTTTGCCGGAGTAGACTGCTCCCCAGCATTCTTGGCGTCGATCTTGGGGACCTTCTTGGCGGCGGCTTCAGGGAGCTCTGCCGGAAGATAGTCACCAGAGATCAACTTCCTCTTCTTGCTCTGTCCAGTTGATGGTGTTACGGATGGCTGAGTCAGCTTGAGCACAAAGATCCCTGGTTCCACAGGTAACTTAAGTGCTGCGCACTTTGACAGGCCATCGGCAATGTCGTTCTCAGTTCTTGGAACATATTCCATTTGCAGGCCGTCAAAGCGCTCTTCCAGCTTCCTCACTTCATCGACGTAAGCTTCCATCAACGGACTCTGGTAATCCTTGTTCACTTGGCGGACGACAAGCTGCGAGTCACCCCTGACAATGAGCTTCTTAATCCCAAGTTCTGCCGCGATCCTGAGACCGGCAAGCAAGCCTTCATACTTTGCAGTATTGTTTGTCGCTTGCTCCTTGGGAAAGTGCATCTGGACTATGTACTTGAGGTGCTCTCCGGTGGGTGCGATAAGCAGTACACCAGCACCGGCACCTTGCAGCGAGAAGGCACCGTCAAAGTACATGAGCCACTCTTTGCTTGCTTCCTTGGCGGGGATGCTCGTCTCCGGAATTTCTTCGTCTGGAGTTGGCGTCCACTCTGCTATGAACTCTGCCAATGCTCTGCTCTGGATTGTTGATGTACTCTCAACCTTGAGGCCAAAGCTTGACAGTTCCAGTGCCCACTCGACAATCATGCCTATTGCTTCTGGGTTTTGCAGTATCCTCTTCAGCGGAGAGCGAGTGAAAACTGTGATCTCGTGTGCTTGGAAGTAATGGCGCAGCTTTCTCGAGGCCATGAGAAGGCCGAAAAGCAGCTTCTGCACACCAGAGTACCTTGACCTAGCCCCCTGTAAAAGGGAGCTGACAAAGTAAACTGGGCGCTGCACCATTTTCTTCTGCACTTCCTCTTGCATCTGCGCAGATCCATCCTTGTCGGGACCAGAGCTTGTCGGGGAAGCCCCCTGCTTGTCGCCGGATGTGCTTGCCGCGGTTGCTGGCTCGTCATCTACCTCCCTCTCCGCTACTAACGCAGCACTAACCACTTGATTGGTTGCCGCTATGTACAGCAGCAACTTCTCTTGTGGTTTAGGTGCGACAAGTGTTGGAGTGGAGGACAGGTATCTCTTCAAGTCTTGCAGCGCAGCCTCCGCTTCCGGAGTCCATCTCATTGGACCTGCCCTTTTCAAAAATTTGAAAAAGGGCAGGGCGCGCTCAGCAGACCGAGAGATAAACCTGCTAAGAGCAGCTACGCAGCCGGCAAGCTTCCGTACATCCTTGACGCGCTTCGGTGCTTCGATCTGCTCAATGGCCCTGATCTTGTCGGGGTTGGCTTCGATTCCCCGCTGAGACATAAAGAACCCGAGAAGCTTGCCGGAAGGGACTCCAAACACACACTTCTCGGGGTTGAGCTTGAGTTGATCTTGCGCAGATTTGCAAAAGTCTCTTCTAAGTCTTGGATCAGAGTTGCCCTGTCTTTGCTTTTGACCACTATATCATCCATGTATGCTTCTACATTTCTGTGTATCTGTGGCTTCAAAGCAATATGGACTACTCTGGCAAATGTTGAACCAGCATTCTTTAATCCGAAAGGCATCCGTACGAAACAGTACGTGCCACATGGAGTAATGAATGCGGTTTTCTCCCCATCCTCTTCTGCCATGAAGATCTGATGATATCCTGAATATGCATCAAGAAATGAAAGCAACTCACATCCGGCTGTGGAATCAACAATCTGGTCAATGCGCGGCAAGGGAAATGGATCTTTGGGACAAGCTTTATTAACATCAGTGAAGTCAATACAAAGCCTCCACTTCCCGTTTGCCTTGCGCACTACAACCGGATTGGCCAACCACGTTGGATGGAGCACTCCTCTGACAAGGCCTGCTGCTCCCAACTTCTTGATTTCTTCGACTATGAATTCTTGGCGCTCCACCGCCTGTTTCCTGACCTTCTGCTTGACGGGCCGCGCATGAGGACAAACGGCAAGGTGGTGCTCAATTACCTTCCTGGGAACACCGGGGATGTCAGACGGTTGCTATGTAAACACGTCGACATTCGCCCGCAGGAAAGTAATGAGCGCACTTTCCTATTTAGGGTCAAGCGTGGCACTGACGGTGAAGGTACCACCAGTGCTGTCCTCCTTGGCGGACACCTTCTTGGTAAGTGGCGGGGCTGCCATCGTCTTCTTGCTCTTGCCGGTGGAGCTCGATGGTGCGTCCTCGACGGCAGTGCAGCACTCCGAAGAGGCGCGCTTGCCGGAGTAGGCATCAGAGCACTCGCCGGGCTTGGTCTTCTTCTTGCCGGTGGAGCTCGATGGTGCGTCCTCAATGGCAGCGCAGCACTCCGAAGAGGCGCACTTGCCGGAGTAGGCATCAGAGCTCTTGCCGGACTTGGTCTTCTTTCCCCCGGGAGCTTCAGCGGCAAGTGTCTCGCGGTCTGTCGCGGCGGCAGCTTCCCGATAGATCTTGTCGGCGCAGATAAGGGCGTCCTTCTTGTCCCCAGGGACAGAGATGACGCTTATCGGGCATGGCATCTTGAGCATGTTGTAGGCATAGTGAGAGGCCGCCATGAAGTTGGCGAGCGCAGGACGGCCAAGTTGTTGGGGAACGTAGTAATTTCAAAAAAATTCCTACGCACACGCAAGATCATGGTGATGCATAGCAACGAGGGGGAGAGTCTGATCTACGTACCCTTGTAGATCGCAAAGGAAGCGTTGACACAACGTAGAGGAAGTAGTCGTACGTCTTCTTCCCGATACGACTGATCCAAGCACCGTTACTCCGGCACCTCCGAGTTCTTAGCACACGTACAGCTCGATGACGATCCCCGGGCTCCGATCCAGCAAAGCTTCGGGGAGGAGTTCCGTCAGCACGACAGCATGGTGATGATCTTGATGTTCTACCGACGTAGGGATTCGCCTAAGCACTACAACGATATGATCGAGGTAGAATATGGTGGCAGGGGGCACCGCACACGGCTAAGGAACGATCTCAAGGATCAACTTGTGTGTCTAGAGGTTCCCCCTGCCCCCGTATATAAAGGATCCAAGGGGGAGGGCTGGCCGGCCAAGGAGGAGGGCGCAGGAGGAGTCCTACTCCTACCGGGAGTAGGACTCCCCCCCTCAATCCTATTCCTAATAGGATTCTGAGAGAGAGAGAGAGAGAGAGAGAAGGGGGCCGGCCACCTCTCCTAGTCCTAATAGGACTAGGGGAGGGGGGAGGCGCGCAGCCCACCTTGGGCTGCCCCTTTCACCTTTCCACCAAGGCCCAATAAGGCCCATATGGTTCCTAGGGGGTTCCGGTAACCTCCCGGTACTCCGGTAAAATCCCGATTTCACCCGGAACACTTCCGATATCCAAATATAGGCTTCCAATATATCAATCTTTATGTCTCGACCATTTCGAGACTCATCGTCATGTCCGTGATCACATCTGGGACTCTGAACAATCTTCGGTACATCAAAATGCATAAACTTATAATAACTGTCATCGTAACGTTAAGCGTGCGGACCCTACGGTTCGAGAACAATGTAGACATGACCGAGGCATGTCTCCGGTCAATAACCAATAGCGGGACCTGGATGCCCATATTGGCTCCTACATATTCTACGAAGATCTTTATCGGTCAGACCGCATAACAACATACGTTGTTCCCTTTGTCATCGGTATGTTACTTGCCCGAGATTCGATCGTCGGTATCCAATACCTAGTTCAATCTCGTTACCAGCAAGTCTCTTTACTCGTTCCGTAATACATCATCTCACAACTAACATCTTAGTTATAATGCTTGCAAGGCTTATGTGATGTGTATTACTGAGAGGGCCCAGAGATACCTCTCCGACAATCGGAGTGACAAATCCTAATCTCGAAATACGCCAACCCAACATCTACCTTTGGAGACACCTGTAGTACTCCTTTATAATCACCCAGTTACGTTGTGACGTTTGGTAGTACCCAAAGTGTTCCTCCGGTAAACGGGAGTTGCATAATCTCATAGTCATAGGAACATGTATAAGTCATGAAGAAAGCAATAGCAACATACTAAACGATCGGGTGCTAAGCTAATGGAATGGGTCATGTCAATCAGATCATTCAACTAATGATGTGACCTCGTTAATCAAATAACAACTCTTTTGTCCATGGTTAGGAAACATAACCATCCTTGATTAACGAGCTAGTCAAGTAGAGGCATACTAGTGACACTCTGTTTGTCTATGTATTCACACATGTATTATGTTTCCGGTTAATACAATTCTAGCATGAATAATAAACATTTATCATGATATAAGGAAATAAATAATAACTTTATTATTGCCTCTAGGGCATATTTCCTTTAGTCTCCCACTTGCACTAGAGTCAATAATCTAGTTCACATCGCCATGTGATTTAACAGCAATAGTTCACATCACCATGTGATTAACACCCATAGTTCACATCGTCATGCGACCAACACTCAAAGAGTTTACTAGAGTCAGTAATCTAGTTCACATATCTATGTGATTAACACCCAAAGAGTACTAAGGTGTGATCATGTTTTGCTTGTGAGATAATTTTAGTCAACGGGTCTGTCACATTCAGATCCGTAAGTATTTTGCAAGTCCTATGTCTACAATGCTCTACACGGAGCTACTCTAGCTAATTGCTCCCACTTTCAATATGTATCCAGATTGAGACTTTAGATTCATCTGGATCAGTGTCAAAAACTTGCATCGACGTAACCCTTTACGACGAACCTTTTTGTCACGTCCATAATCGAGAAACATATCCTTATTTCACTAAGGATAATTCTGACCGCTGTCCAGTGATCTACTCCTAGATCACTATTGTACTCCCTTGCCTAATCAATGCAGGGTATACAATAGATCTGGTATATAGCATGACATACTTTATAGAACCTATGGCCAAGGCATGGGGAATGACTTTCATTCTCTTTCTATCTTCTGCCGTGGTCGGGCTTTGAGTCTTACTCAACTTCACACCTTGTAATACAGGCAAGAACTCCTTCTTTGACTGCTCCATTTTGAACTACTTCAAAATCTTGTCAAGGTATGTACTCATTGAAAAAACTTATCAAGCGTCTTGATCTATCTCTATAGATCTTGAAGCTCAATATGTAAGCAGCTTCACCGACGTCTTTCTTTGAAAAACTAATTTCAAACACTCCTTTATGCTTTACAGAATAATTCTACATTATTTCTGATAAACAATATGTCATTCACATATACTTATCAGAAATGCTGTAGTGCTCCCACTCACTTTCTCGTAAATACAGGCTTCACCGCAAGTCTGTATAAAACTATATGCTTTGATCAACTTATCAAAGCGTATATTCCAACTCCGAGATGCTTGCACCAGTCCACAGATGGATCGCTGGAGCTTGCACATTTTGTTAGCACCTTTCGGATTGACAAAACCTTCTGGTTGCATCATATACAACTCTTCTTTAATAAATCCATTAAGGAATGCAGTTTTGTTTATCCGTTTGCCAGATTTCATAAAATGCGGCAATTACTAACATGATTCGGACAGACTCAAGCATAGATACGAGTGAGAAGTTCTCATCGTAGTCAACACCTTGAACTTGTCGAAAACCTTTTGCGACAATTCTAGCTTTGTAGATAGTAACACTACTATCAGCGTCCGTCTTCCTCTTGAAGATCCATTTATTCTCAATTGCTTGCCGATCATCGGGCAAGTCAACCAAAGTCCAAACTTTGTTCTCATACATGGATCATATCTCAGATTTCATGGCCTCAAACCATTTTGCGGAATCTGGACTCATCATCGCTTCCTCATAGTTCGTAGGTTCGTCATGGTCAAGTAACATGACCTCCAGAACAGGATTACCGTACCACTCTGGTGCGGATCTCACTCTGGTTTACCTACGAGATTCGGTAGTAACTTGATCTGAAGTTACATGATCATCATCATTAGCTTCCTCACTAATTGGTGTAGTAGTCACAAGAACAGATTTTTGTGATGAACTACTTTCCAATAAGGTAGAAGGTACAATTACCTTATCAAGTTTTCTACTTTCCACCCACTCACTTCTTTCAAGAGAAACTCCTTCTCTAGAAAGGATCCATTATAAGCAACGAATGTCTTGCCTTAGGATCTGTGATAGAAGGTGTACCCAACAGTCTCCTTTGGGTATCCTATGAAGACATATTTCTCCGATTTGGGTTTGAGCTTATCAGGATGAAACTTTTTCTCATAAGCATCGCAACCCCAAACTTCAAGAAACGACAACTTTGGTTTCTTGCCAAACCATAGTTCATAAGGTGTCGTCTCGACGGATATAGATGGTGCCCCTTTTTAACGTGAATGCAGCTGTCTCTAATGCATGACCCCAAAAACGATAGTGGTAAATCGGTAAGAAACATCATAGATTGCACTATATCTAATAAAGTACGGTTATGACGTTCGGACACACCATTATGCTGTGGTGTTCCAGGTGGCGTGAGTAGTGAAACTATTTCACATTGTTTTAACTGAAGACCAAACTCGTAACTCAAATACTCTTTTCCACGATCATATCGTAGAAACTTTATTTTCTTGTTACGATGATTTTCCACTTCACTCTAAAATTATATGAACTTTTCAAATGTATCAGACTTCTATTTCATTAAGTAGATATACCCATATCTACTCAAATCATCTGTGAAGGTCAGAAAATAATGATACCCGCTGCAAGCCTTAAATATTCATCAGACCACATACATCAGTATGTATGATTTCCAACAAATCTGTTGCTTGCTCCACTGTTCCGGAGAACGGCGTTTTAGTCATCTTGCCCAAAAGGCATGGTTCGCAAGCATCAAGTGATTCATAATCAAGTGATTCCGAAAGCCCATCAGCATGGAGTTTCTTCATGCGCTTTATACCAATATGACCTAAACGGCAGTGCCACAAATAAGTTGCACTATCATTATTAACTTTGCATCTTTTGGTTTCAATATTATGAATATGTGTATCACTACGATCGAGATCCAACGAACTTGTTTCATTGGGTGTATGACCATCGAAGGTTTTATTCATGTAAACAGAACAACAATTATTCTCTGACTTTAATGAATAACTGTATTGCAATAAACATGATCAAATCATATTCATGCTCAACGCAAAAACCAAATAACACTTATTTAAGTTCAACACTAATCCCGAAAGTATAGGGGAGTGTGCGATGATGATCATATCAATCTTGGAACTACTTCCAACACACACCGTCACTTCACCCTTAACTAGTCTCTGTTTATTCTGCAACTCCTGTTTCAAGTTACTACTCTTAGCAACTGAACCAATATCAAATACTGAGGGGTTGCTATAAACACTAGTAAAGCACACATCAATAATATGTATATCAAATATACTTTTGTTCACTTTTCCATCCTTCTTATCCGCCAAATACTTGGGGCAGTTCCGCTTCTAGTGACCAGTCCCTTTGCAGTAGAAGCACTTAGTCTCAGGCTTAGGACCAGACTTGGGCTTCTTCACTTGAGCAGCAACTTGCTTGCTGTTCTTCTTGAAGTTCCCCTTCTTCCCTTTTGCCCTTTTCTTCAAACTAGTGGTCTTGTCAACCATCAACACTTGATGTTTTTCTTGATTTCTACCTTCATCGATTTCAGCATCACGAAGAGCTTGGGAATCGTTTCCGTTATCCCTTGCATATCATAGTTCATCACGAAGTTCTACTAATTTGGTGATGGTGACTAGAGAATTCTGTCAATCACTATCTTATCTGGAAGATTAACTCCCACTTGATTCAAGCGATTGTAGTACCCAGACAATCTGAGCACATGCTCACTAGTTGAGCGATTCTCCTCCATCTTTTATCTATAGAACTTGCTGGAGACTTCATATCTCTCAACTCGGGTATTTGCTTGAAATATTAACTTCAACTCCTGGAACATCTCATATGGTCCATGACGTTCAAAACGTCTTTGAAGTCCCGATTCTAAGCCATTAAGCATGGTGCACTAAACTATCAAGTTGTCATCATATTGAGCTAGCCAAACGTTCATAACGTCTGCATCTGCTCCTGCAATAGGTCTGTCACCTAGCGGTGCATCAAGGACATAATTCTTCTGTGCAGCAATGAGGATAAACCTCAGATCACGGATCCAATCCGCATCATTGCTACTAACATCTTTCAACACAATTTTCTCTAGGAACATATCAAAATAAATACGGGGAAGCAACAACACGAGCTATTGATCTACAACATAATTTGCAAAATACTACCAGGACTAAGTTCATGATAAATTTAAGTTCAATTTAATCATATTACTTAAGAACTCCCACTTAGATAGACATCCCTCTAATCCTCTAAGTGATCACGTGATCCAAATCAACTAAACCATAACCGATCATCACGTGAGATGGAGTAGTTTTCAATGGTGAACATCGTTATGTTGATCATATCTACTATATGATTCACGCTCGACCTTTCGGTCTCCATGTTCCGAGGCCATATCTGCATATGCTAGGCTCGTCAAGTTTGACCTGAGTATTCTGCGTGTGCAAAACTGGCTTGCACCCGTTGTAGATGGACGTAGAGCTTATCACACCCGATCATCACGTGGTGTCTGGGCACGACGAACTTTGGCAACGGTGCATACTCAGGGAGAACACTTCTTGATAATTTAGTGAGAGATCATCTTATAATGCTACCGTCAATCAAAGCAAGATAAGTTGCATTAAAAGGATAAACATCACATGCAATCAATATAAGTGATATGATATGGCCATCATCATCTTGTGCTTGTGATCTCCATCTTCGAAGCACCGTCATGATCACCATCGTCACCGGCGCGACACCTTGATCTTCATCGTAGTATCGTTGTCGTCTCGCCAATCTTATGCTTCCACGACTATCACTACCGCTTAGTAATAAAGTAAAGCATTACATCGCGATTGCATTGCTTACAATAAAGCGACAACCATATGGCTCCTGCCAGTTGCCGATAACTTGGTTACAAAACATGATCATCTCATACAATAAAATTTAGCATCATGCCTTGACCATATCACATCACAACATGCCCTGCAAAAACAAGTTAGACGTCCTCTACTTTGTTGTTGCAAGTTTTACGTGGCTGCTACGGGCTTAAGCAAGAACTCATCTCACCTACGCATCAAAACCACAACGATAGTTTGTCAAATAGACTCCGTTTTAACCTTCTCAAGGAACGGGCATAGCCACACTTGGTTCAACTAAAGTTGGAGAGACAGTCGCCCGCAAGCCATCTATGTGCAAAGCACGTCGAGGGAACCGGTCTCGCGTAAGCGTACGCGTAATGTTGGTCCGGGTCATCTCGTCCAACAATACCGCCGAACCAAAGTATGACATGCTGGTAGGCAGTATGACTTGTATCGCCCACAACTCACTTGTGTTCTACTCGTGCAAATAACATCAAACCATAAAACCTAGGCTCGGATGCCACTGTTGGGGAACGTAGTAATTTCAAAAAAATTCCTACGCACACGCAAGATCATGGTGATGCATAGCAACGAGGGGGAGAGTCTGATCTACGTACCCTTGTAGATCGCAACGGAAGCGTTGACACAACGTAGAGGAAGTAGTCGTACGTCTTCTTCCCGATCCGACCGATCCAAGCACCATTACTCCGGCACCTCCGAGTTCTTAGCACACGTACAGCTCGATGACGATCCCCGGGCTCCGATCTAGCAAAGCTTCGGGGAGGAGTTCCGTCAGCACGACGGCATGGTGACGATCTTGATGTTCTACCGACGTAGGGCTTCGCCTAAGCACTACAACGATATGATCGAGGTGGAATATGGTGGCAGGGGGCACCGCACAGGGCTAAGGAACGATCTCAAGGATCAACTTGTGTGTCTAGAGGTGCCCCCTGCCCCCGTATATAAAGGATCCAAGGGGGAGGGCTGGCCGACCAAGGAGGAGGGCGCAGGAGGAGTCCTACTCCTACCGGGAGTAGGACTCCCCCCTCAATCCTATTCCTAATAGGATTCCTCGAGAGAGAGAGAGAGAGAGAGAGAGAGAGAGAGAGAGAGAGAAGGGGGCCGGCCACCTCTCCTAGTCCTAATAGGACTAGGGGAGGGGGGAGGCGCGCAGCCCACCTTGGGCTGCCCCTTTCACCTTTCCACCAAGGCCCAATAAGGCCCATATGGTTCCCGGGGGGTTCCGGTAACCTCCCGGTACTCCGGTAAAATCCCGATTTCATCCGGAACACTTCCAATATCCAAATATAGGCTTCCAATATATCAATCTTTATGTCTCGACCATTTCGAGACTCCTCGTCATGTCCGTGATCACATCCGGGACTCCGAACAATCTTCGGTACATCAAAATGCATAAACTTATAATAACTGTCATCGTAACATTAAGCGTGCGGACCCTACGGTTCGAGAACAATGTAGACATGACCGAGACACGTCTCCGGTCAATAACCAATAGCGGGACCTGGATGTCCATATTGGCTCCTACATATTCTACGAAGATCTTTATCGGTCAGACCGCATAACAACATACGTTGTTCCCTTTGTCATCGGTATGTTACTTGCCCGAGATTCGATCGTCGGTATCCAATACCTAGTTCAATCTCGTTACCGGCAAGTCTCTTTACTCGTTCCGTAATACATCATCTCACAACTAACATCTTAGTTATAATGCTTGCAAGGCTTATGTGATGTGTATTACCGAGAGGGCCCAGAGATACCTCTCCGACAATCGGAGTGACAAATCCTAATCTCAAAATACGCCAACCCAACATCTACCTTTGGAGACACCTGTAGTACTCCTTTATAATCACCCAGTTACGTTGTGACGTTTGGTAGTACCCAAAGTGTTCCTCCGATAAACGGGAGTTGCATAATCTCATAGTCATAGGAACATGTATAAGTCATGAAGAAAGCAATAGCAACATACTAAATGATCGGGTGCTAAGCTAATGGAATGGGTCATGTCAATCAGATCATTCAACTAATGATGTGACCTCGTTAATCAAATAACAACTATTTTGTCCATGGTTAGGAAACATAACCATCTTTGATTAACGAGCTAGTCAAGTAGAGGCATACTAGTGACACTCTGTTTGTCTATGTATTCACACATGTATTATGTTTCCGGTTAATACAATTCTAGCATGAATAATAAACATTTATCATGATATAAGGAAATAAATAATAACTTTATTATTGCCTCTAGGGCATATTTCCTTCACAAGTATCCCATTGTAGGGCAATGGGAAATCGGCAACGTCGAAGGTGACCCTCTCAGTCCTGAAGTTCATCTCGCTGCCGAATGTTACCGGCAGCACAACTTTTCCCTTCGGCTTGCTCCTTCCCGGGTTAATTCCTTGGAATGTACCGGTTTCTTCGAGCTCGCTGTCCGGGATTTGGAGTTTCTGGAGCACAGCGGAGGAGATCAGATTCAGGCCGGCCCCGCCGTCAACTAGCATCTTAGTGACCTTGAGGTTGCGGATTGTTGGGGAAACCAACAATGGCAGGCACCCGACCGCAGTTGTGCGAACAGGGTGGTCCTCAATGTCAAAGTTGAGAGGCGTGCTGGACCACATCAGAAGCTTGCATGATTCGACGGGTGGCTCTGCCGCATTAACTTCCCGGAGCCACTGTTTGAGTTGGCGGTGGGAAGTATGCAAAGAAGTGCCACCATCAACACACAAGACTTCTGTAGCCTTCTGAAACTCCTGCTCGCTGTTCTCAACATCATCCATGTCTTCGTCGTCGTCTTCGTCTTCGTCCTTGTCGCGGCCGTGGGGAGGTCTGTCTCCTTGCCGCTGCTTGGCCTTGCCGCGGCTTCCTCCCGGGCCAGCGCGCTTCTTGCCGGCTTCTCCACCGCCTCCTTGGGCTCTCTCCTTGTCGCGCCGCTCGTACTCAGCTTTTTGTTGCTGGACAAGCTGCTCGACCCTCTTGCAGTTCTGGAGATCATGGCCCTTGGTGCGGTGGATCTTGCAGTACTGCTTGTCGGAGCTGCCCTGCTTGTCGACGGCCGCCACAGCCTGGCAGTTGGTGCACGCGGCAACCTCCTTGCTGGAGCTGCCAACTTTGGCTTGCTTGGCGGGGCCATCATCGCCGGACTGCTCAACGACTAGTACCGCTTTGACGCTCTTCTTCCTGTTGCGCCTCCGGTTCTTCCTTGCCAGGGCGGCATCCTCGCTCTCAGATCCCCCTGCTCCGGCATCCTCTCCGGGGAGTTTCCTCCCTTCTTCAGCGCGTGCACACTTGTCGGCCAGGGCGTACAGCTCGCTGACGTCCCTGATCCTGCTCATCGCCATCTCCTCCTGCATCCTGCGATTACGCACGTTCTGATGGAACGCGCTGATAACCGCGGCAGGGTGGATGTCTAGGATGTTGCACTGCACGCGGCTGAATCTCTGGATATACTTGCGCAGGGGTTCTCCTTCCTTCTGGGCAAGTAGGTGGAGGTCACTCTCTTGGCCATGTGGTTTGTGGCCGCCCATGAAGGCGCCGACAAACTGATGGCACAAATCCGCCCAAGAGGATATGGAGTTGTCCGGCAAGTGCATGAGCCAGGACCTGACTTCGGGCTTGAGCACGAGCGGGAAGTAGTTGGCAAGGACCTTGTCGTCTCGCCCCCCAGCAGCTTGCACCGCAATGGTGTAGATGCTGAGGAACTCCGACGGGTGCGACTTGCCGTCGTACTTCTCCAGCACGTCTGGCTTGAAATGCTTCTGGTTGGGCCACTGGACTTGCCGCAACTCACGGGTGAACGCAGGACAACCTGCCGCGTACGGCAAGTTGCCTGGCTCTCCGGGTGCGTGCACGTCAACAGAGGGCCCAGCGCGCAGGTTTGATTGACGCCGCGCTTCCCTTCGACGCTCGATGCGTGTTCGAGCGTCTTCTTGCTGTCTCTCATGAAGAACTTGACGTTGATCGCGACGAGCTCGCGGATCTGACGACGCGGTGGAGTAGCCGTCGAGGTGGATCCGGTGGGTCGGCGATCTTGGCCTTCGGGGCGGAGAGTGCACAGTGGTTGCACCCTCGCCGGTCTTGTCGCCACCGGCTCGCGCCTGGCTGACTTGCCGCGGCAGCGATGCGCTCGGCTGCCGCGGGTTGTCGCCGTTGTCGAAGCCGATGAGGCTCTGAATAGTGGCCCTCCAGTCATTGATTTTCTCTGGCGCTGGAGGGTAGTCTAGGAGCAGCTGGGCACGCGCCAACGCTTCCGCCGGAGTGGTGGGCGGCGGCAGCGAACGGTGCGAGGAGCGATATATGCTCGGACTTCTAACTGCGTTAGAAGGAGCAACATCTCGTCCAAGCGACCGCGCCGCGCTTGCGCCAGCGGGTTGGCGTGCATGCTGATCCTGAGCACTTCGGGATCCGCCAGCTTGATCTTGGCCCAGCAGACGTATGGTACCATGGGTACCATGACGCTGCTGGTCCCGCGCCTCCTGGGACGGGCGCGGTGCGTGTACGGACGCCGAGGTCTTGGAGTGCGCGCGGTCGTTGTGGGAGGCGATCGCGCCGCCGACGTGCGGCGCAGCCTGGTCCTTGGACCCGGCAGTGCCACGAGTCTCCCTGTCGGCGCCCGCTCTTCCACCGGCGCCTGCTCCACCAGCCGTCCGCTCTGGCGATGGCGGGCTCGGCGCAGACGGAGCGGCTACCTCCGAAGCCTTCTTCTTCGGCGGCATGTTGATGAAGACGATGAAGATTCGGCTCGCGCGAACGCCGGATCAGGTTCGCACAACCTCGACGCACCCCCTACCTGGCGCGCCAAAGATGTCGGGGGTGTCTGATCCCTCGCACACCTATGGGGATCGGCGGACCGAGCCCCTTTTGGTTCGGCAGGGGGCGGTTGATGCACAAAGAGCAGATCGAGGCGAAACGCACGAGCGAGACGATCGATTTACCCAGGTTCGGGCCGCACGGATGCGTAAAACCCTACTCCTGCTTTGGTGGTTGTATTGAGTTTTGGCTCGGGAGCGACGAGTGCTACAGTACACTCAAGTAGCTGGCGAGACCGAGCGTGAGAATGGCTGTACCTCCTTTTCTCTGTTGCGCATGGGCCTCCTTTTATATGTCTAAGGGGTCACCGACACGTGGCAACAGAGGTAAGGGTAAAAATGTAAAAGGGGTGGTAGTTGGCTCCACCGCCTACATGTCGCATCCTACCTAACTCTGACGGCAGGGGACAAGGGCATTAAATGCCCGTCTGTGTCACCTTGACGGCCCAGAGAGGGACCGCTAGGAACGCCACCGTTTGCCATGATGGTTATCTTGTCAGCACTTGCTTGCCACCGCATGCCCCCGGCTGCACAGCCTCCCGCCACGTACGCCAGGAATGGTCCCGGGGCGACACGTTGGTGGGTGAGCTAGAGCGCGGGCTGCGGGGTAGTAGCTTGTCGCGGCAAGCGCCTTGCCGCGGATGTTGCCTTGTCGCGTCTGGGAGCTTGCCGCTCACCGGGTCTTGTCGGGGCGCGCGGTGCGCCGCAGCGAGTCTCTTGAGATGCTTTGGTTGTCTTCCCGGCAAGCTCCTCTTGCCGGGGTCTCGTCTCCTTCCCGGCAAGCTCCTCTTGTCGGGGCCTTGTTTCCTTCCCGGCAGGCTCCTCTTGCCGGGGCCTTGTTGTGCTCTTGGATACTTTGTTCTTGAATGGCTCCAAAGGAACCACGGAGGGTCTTGGCGGCCGCCCGGCAAGCCTTGTCGCGGGTCGCTGCGACTGCCCGTGCACAAGTTCGGGGTACTAAGGTACCCCTACTTTAGTACACCGACAGGATGTAAAGGTAAGATCCTAGCTACGGCGAGATTGTGCACACAAGATGTACGAGTTTAGGCCCTTCGCAGAGGAAGTAACAACCCTACGTCTCGGTGCCCGGAGGCTCGGTCGATTGGATTATGCGTGAAGTTACAGGGGATGCGAACCCTTGTCCCAGAGGAGGGGGTGGCTTATATAGAGTGCGCTAGGACCCCAGCCATCCCCCGTTACATAGGGTTCAATGTACATAAATATGAGGCATTACTGGTAACGCCAGTAATAAAGTCATATAACTGATCATTAATGCCATGGAGTGAATGTCTGGCCGTTGCTATCTGGAGTGACTTTAGACCTTCTATACTCCGAGTGGTTCTTGTATGGTCGAGTGATGATATACCGGTCGAATGTAATTGGGATATCCGAGTGGAGATGTTGGTCGAGTGGACATGTACTCAGCTGATTCCAGTTGGTAGAATTTGTTGTCCTTTGGTTGCCTTTGTCTGTAGGGTAGTGTCCTTGGGAGGGGTGCTTAGATCAGGTCTATTGCCCTACCTACTAGTTTTTTCTTTGCCAAATTACCCAAAGCTTATGCTATTTTCAATCCAATCGTGGATATTATGCCTGTTATACCTCTATTCTTTTTTCTATTAGCCTTTGTTTGGCAAGCTGCTGTAAGTTTTCGATGAAATCTTTAGTACTCTGTATGTCAAATTAAATGATGTGTTCATTCCAAAAAAAATTAAAAATGGGTCATGTAATGTTGATGGGGTACATGGCATCGTCACCGGTCTCATGAACGTGGTCATGTAATGTTGATCCGGGCCGCTTCATCCAACAATACCACCGAATCAAAATAAGACGTTGGTGGTAAGCAGTATGACTATTATCGTCCACAACTCTTTATGTTCTACTCGTGCATATCATCTACGCATAGACCTGGCTCGGATGCCACTTTTGGGGAACATAGCATGCAATTTCAAAAAAAATCCTATGATCACGCAAGATCTATCTACGAGATGCATAGCAACCAGAGGGGGAGAGTGTGTCCACGTACCCTTGTAGACCGAAAGTGGGAGCGTAAGGTTAACACGGTTGATGTAGTCGAACGTCTTCGCGATCCAACTGATCAAGTGTAGAACGTACGACACCTCCGAGTTCGGCACACGTTCAGCTCGATGACGTCCCTCCAACTCTTGATCCAGCAGAGGGTCAAGGGAGAGTTCCGTCAGCCCGACATCATGGTGATGGTGATGGTGATATGATCCATGCAGGGCTTCGCCTAAGAACTACGACGCTATGACCGGAGGAGTAAACTATGGAAGGGGGCACTGCACATAGCTAAGAGAACAATTGGTGTGCTATGGGGTGCCCCCTGCCCCTGTATATTGTCGGGGTTGTGGTGCGACATATGCCAAGGGGTGGTTATCATGGAGAGGGCCAAGAGGACGTCGCCAGGCTCTAAAGGCGGGAGTGAGCGAGAACGCCTAAGCCGGCGGATCTTACCCAGGTTCAGGGCTCTCCTAGGAGATAACATCCCTAGTCCTGCTCTGCGGGGTCTCCGCATGATCACTATCTCATCAAAGGTGGCTACAAAGTTGCTCCTTGAGCTGTTTTGCTAGACGAGAAAGATGAGCAAGGCTAGCCTCTCTTCCCCTCTCTATATGGGTGTGTAAATCTGCAAAGGTTCTGAACCCTTTGCATGGGTGCCCTGGGGGATTTATATAGGCCTACCCCCCTGGGGGTATAATGGTAATCTGGCCGCGTGTGGGACCCAGCCGTCAGTGTCTCTGGTCGCCGGCTTCTCAGTCGGCTGCTGGGGCCCGCCACGCAATGGGTCCCACCGCCTGCATTGTACTTGGCCAACAGGCCGAGCCCGCGGCTCGCGGGTCTTGCCGGCTGCTTGGCACTATAGCCATGCCACTGATGATGCATGCTTTGTTGGGGAAGCGTGGCTACAGTCCCGCCACCTGGTGGGCGCTCATTGTAGCCACATCCCATATTATCTGGTTAATGGTGCACAGACTCCAAGAGAGGGGGAGGGCCGCCTGCTTGGAGTCGGCGTCCCCCGCGACAACTAGTCAGGGTTCGCCACCTTCTGGCGTATTGCGGACAGGTCGGGCCCACCGCCTGCGGGCCGTACTGACAGCCCGTCGTGGGAGCATGGCCTTCTCTGCCATGATGATGTCACAGGTGGCGTGGCAACAGTGCAGCGCCGGGCGAGGGTTGTCCGCCCAGTACGGCACTGTAGCCACGCTCAACCTTGGATTCGGGGGTGGCAGGCTGCGCTGTAGCCATGCCCCGTCTCATCGTTATAATGAGGTGCTAACTTCGAGGGAGTGAGGGGCCGCCTGCTAGAAGCCGGCCTCCCTGGAGGCCACCTGCTAGGAGTCAGCCCGTCCCGTCGCCGCCTTGTGGGCTCCACCGCCTTCTAGCAGCCGGCCGCTTGGGCCAGCCGGCCCCAAGAAGGAGGTCCTTTGTCTTCGATGCCTGAGGGGCGCAACCGCCCTCGATGTCTTGAAATACTATGGGGGGCTGATGAGGCTACCCATGGTCATTAATTCCGACATATATAAAGGAGTGGAGGAGGAGGCGGCCGGCCAGGAGGCGCGCGCCATGGGGGGAGTCCTACTAGGACTCCACTCCTAGTAGGATTCGCCCCCCCCCCTTTTTCCTTTCTTCACCGGAGGGGAAAAGGAAGCAGGAAGAGGGAAAGGGGGGCGCTGCCCCTCCCCTGGTCCAATTCGGACTGCCATGGGGGGCACGCCTTACGACCCTACTCTCTCTCCACTAAGGCTCATCTAGGCCCAATACTTCCCCCAGGGGGTTCCGGTAACCCCCCCCCCCCCCCCCCCCCGTTACTCCGGTAAAATACCCGAACCACTTGAAACCATTCCGATGTACGAATACTATCTTCCAATATATGAATCTTTACCTCTTGACCATTTTGAGACTCCTCGTCATGTCCGTGATCTCATCCGGGACTCCGAACAAACTTCGGTCACCAAAACACATGACTCATAATACAAATCGTTATCGAACGTTAAGCGTGCGGACCCTACGGATTCGAGAACTATGTAGACATGACCGAGACACATCTCCGGTCAATAAACAATAGCGGAACCTGGATGCTCATATTGGTTCCTACATATTCTACGAAGATCTTTATCGGTCAAACCACAATAACAACATACGTTATTCCCTTTGTCATCGGTATGTTACTTGCCCGAGATTCGATCGTCGGTATGATCATACCTAGTTCAATCTCATTACCGGCAAGTCTCTTTACTCGTTCCGTAGTGCATCATCCCATAACTAACTCATTAGTCACATTGCTTGCAAGGCTTATAGTGATGTGCATTACCGAGAAGGCCCAGAGATACCTCTCCGATATTCGGAGTGACAAATCCTAATCTTGATCTATGCCAACCCAACAAACACCTTCGGAGACACCTGTAGAGCATCTTTATAATCACCCAGTTACGTCATGATGTTTGATAGCACGCAAGGTGTTCCTCCGATATCCGGGAGTTGCATAATCTCATAGTCAGAGACACATGTATAAGTCATGAAGAAAGCAATAACAATAAAACTTAACGATCATTGTGCTAAGCTAACAGATGGGTCTTGTCCATCACATCATTCTCTAATGATGTGATCTCGTTCATCAAATGACAACACATGTCTATGGTCAGGAAACTTAACCATCTTTGATTAACGAGCTAGTCAAGTAGAGGCATACTAGGGACACTTTATTTTGTCTATGTATTCACACATGTACTAACTTTCCGGTTAATACAATTCTAGCATGAATAATAAACATTTATCATGACATAAGGTAATATAAATAACAACTTTATTATTGCCTCTAGGGCATATTTCCTTCACTTAGAGCGTCTACAACTAGACTGGGCAAATCTGACTCCATAAACGTCCACGGACGCATCGCCAGACAGCCACTCATTTGTCCTCTCGGACAAAGACACCCCACATATCCAAACTCTCAAAGCCATACACATCCATAATATAGCACAAATTCACCACCAGCTCAATAATGCAACAAGGCAAAATAAAACAACAATTCAACATGCCAAATGAAATACGACAATGCATAGATAAGCGATACGAGAATGAACCTTTCGCTCGCGACAGCAACGGTCATGCTCTATTTGCACACGTCGATCTCCCTCTTCGCCTAAAGCCACTTCTTGCCTTCCAGATCCAAGACGGTAGCATAAGCCAACATGAACCTGAAATCCTCCATGTCCTGAGCCAACTACACCTTCTCTTTCTCAAGCTCAATATTGATCCAAAAGTCTTTGCCTTCTCAAGCTCCCATTCAACATATGCCTCAAGCTTCTCCAAGTGTATCTTCTCCCTCTCAAGCTCTAATTGTTGCCTGCATTCTCCCGATCCCAATCCATCATCTCCTTTTGCACACCCAAGAAGAGCTTGTACCTCTTTTCCTTCTTGTCCTCCTTGGTGAAAAAATGCTTGCCCATGTGGCGGACATTCTACTCATAGCGGAGCCATGAGTGGCCCTACCCTTCTCCCACTTGTTTCCCATCATTTGGAAGTTCCTCTTTAGCATGGTGGCTTGCCCCTCTTCTCCTCCACCTTCTCATATTCATCATACAATCCAATGGATTCTTGTGAGCTTGTGCCATCGTTTTTCTTCAAATTCGAGCTCATCGACAAGTTGTTGCCACTTTGGTTTCCCATTCAATTTCAACCAACAAATAGCACAAAGTGAATGGCTTTCCCTCGGTTTGTCAGTACAAAGTGGCTGCCAACTCTGTCTAGCAAACAAGAGTCACTCATGAGAATGGAACAAACAAAGTTAGCAATGCAAATGATGACAAAATGAAGCAAGTCGACTTACATGACTATTGATTCCAATAACACTTTGGTTTCGGTCAACCACAAAAGAATAGTGGCCACAAAACCTGTTCATGCTCTCATGGATGGTGGAACATCAATTTTGGAGTGTCCTCATTGTGGATTGTATGGATAGGGTTCGACTCCACATATTCCTTGCATTCATGGTAATGCTTGTGGATCTTTTTCCAATACGTGTTTCCCTTTTGCTTGATCTATATAGGGTCTATGCTTGTGGCCAACCAAGCTTGACACAACGAAACATCCTCATGGCTTGTGAATGTCGGACCTATTGTTTTGGGTATATTTTTTGTTAGGAGGGCCTGATGTTTGCCTAACATCATGCATAGGAGAATGGGTATCCCCCAACTCATAATACATAGACTCTTGGCCGTCATTGACCATGTCCTCCATGATAACCTCCTAAGTGATTATATAGCAAAAATAAACTAATGGCATATGCAACAAACTCATTCAATGGCATATCCAACATTAATCCCTAAATTGATCTAATTACATACACAACAAATGAATGAATCAATACAAAATGGGGCAAAAAAATGTACCATGTCCTCCTCATCCATTTTGTGGAACATGACCTGGGCAGACACAACATTGGTGGTTCCTGAGGCATACTGCGCCTATTGGAGTTGTGGAGAGTCATGCACAATCTCTCATGCATCCTGTTGTGTCTAGCCATCCGGTATCCCTGCCCATTCAGATGGCGGAACAGAGTTGGTCCCGAGCGGGGCGGATGGCACACCTTCCTGCTCGAAAGTGTGGGCGGACGCGAACGGCCGCACCAGACCATACACGTCCACGTCGATGTGGAGCAGCTCCTTGTCTGTAACTTCTTAGGCCCACTATTTCCTTCGCCTCTCCCTCCACGGTGATGTTCTCCGCCTTGCACAGACTTCATGAGGCATCATCCATGCTTGCGCTGGGAGAAGGGTTCCTCGGTGACGAAATCTCGAACATGGGAAATGGCGGATGATGGCGGTGGCGAGTGAAGGAAATATGTCCTAGAGGCAATAATAAAGTTATTATTTATTTCCTTATATCATGATAAATGTTTATTATTCATGCTAGAATTGTATTAACCGGAAACATAATACATGTGTGAATACATAGACAAACAGAGTGTCACTAGTATGCCTCTACTTGACTAGCTCGTTAATCAAAGATGGTTATGTTTCCTAACCATGGACAAAGAATTGTTATTTGATTAACGGGATCACATCATTAGATGAATGATCTGATTGACATGACCCATTCCATTAGCTTAGCACCCGATCGTTTAGTATGTTTCTATTGCTTTCTTCATGACTTATACATGTTCCTATGACTATGAGATTATGCAACTCCCGTTTGTCGGAGGAACACTTTGTGTGCTACCAAACGTCACAACGTAACTGGGTGATTATAAAGGAGCTCTACAGGTGTCTCCAAAGGTACATGTTGGGTTGGCGTATTTCGAGATTAAGATTTGTCACTCCGATTGTCGGAGAGGTATCTCTGGGCCCTCTCGGTAATGCACATCACTTAAGCCTTGCAAGCATTGCAACTAATGAGTTAGTTGTGGGATGATGTATTACAGAACGAGTAAAGAGACTTGCCGGTAACTAGATTGAAATAGGTATTGGATACCGACGATCGAATCTCGGGCAAGTAACATACCGATGACAAAGGGAACAACGTATGTTGTTATGCGGTCTGACCGATAAAGATCTTCGTAGAATATGTAGGAGCCAATATGGGCATCCAGGTCCCGCTATTGGTTATTGACCGGAGACGTGTCTCAGTCATGTCTACATTGTTCTCGAACCGTAGGGTCCGCACGCTTAATGTTACGATGACAGTTATTATGAGTTTATGCATTTTGATGTACCGAAGGTAGTTCGGAGTCCCGGATGTGATCACGGACATGACGAGGAGTCTCGAAATGGTCGAGACATAAAGATTGATATATTGGAAGCCTATATTTGGATATCGGAAGTGTTCCGGGTAAAATCGGGATTTTACCGGATTACCGGGAGGTTACCGGAACCCCCCCGGGAGCCATATTTGCCTTATTGGGCTTTAGTGGAAAGGTGAAAGGGGCTGCCATGGTGGGCTGCGCGCCTCCCCTCCTCCCCTAGTCCTATTAGGACTAGGAGAGGTGGCCGGCCACCTCTCTCTCTCTCTCTTTCCCCCTTGGGAGTCCTATTTGGAATAGGATTGGGGGGGCAGTCCTACTCCCGGTAGGAGTAGGACTCCTCCTGCGCCCTCCTCTTGGCCGGCCGGCTCCTCCCCCTTGGATCCTTTATATACGGGGGCAGGGGGCACCTCTAGACACACAAGTTGATCTTTGAGATCGTTCCTTAGCCGTGTGCGGTGCCCGTTGCCACCATATTCCACCTTGATCATATCGTTGTAGTGCTTAGGCGAAGCCCTGCATCGGTAGAACATCAAGATCGTCACCATGCCGTCGTGCTGACGGAACTCCTCCCCGAAACTTTGCTGGATCGGAGCCAGGGGATCGTCATCGAGCTGTACGTGTGCTAAGAACTCGGAGGTGCCGGAGTAACGGTGCTTGGATCGGTCGGATCGGGAAGAAGACGTACAACTACTTCCTCTATGTTGTGTCAATGCTTCCGTTGCGATCTACAAGGGTACGTAGATCAGACTCTCCCCCTCGTTGCTATGCATCACCATGATCTTGCGTGTGCGTAGGAATTTTTTTGAAATTACTACGTTCCCCAACAGTGGCATCCGAGCCTAGGTTTTATGGTTTGATGTTATGTGCACGAGTAGAACACAAGTGAGTTGTGGACGATATAAGTCATACTGCCTACCAGCATGTCATACTTTGGTTCGGCGGTATTGTTGGACAAGACGGCCCGGACCAACCTTACGCGTACGCTTACACGAGACCGGTTCCCTCGACGTGCTTTGCACATAGATGGCTTGCGGGCGACTGTCTGTCCAACTTTAGTTGAACCGAGTGTGGCTACGCCCGGTCCTTGAGAAGGTTAAAATGGAGTCTATTTGACAAACTATCGTTGTGGTTTTGATGCGTAGGTGAGATTGGTTCTTGCATAAGCCCGTAGCAGCCACGTAAAACTTGCAACAGCAAAGTAGAGGACGTCTAACTTGTTTTTGCAGGGCATGTTGTGATGTGATATGGTCAAGATATGATGCTAAATTTTATTGTATGAGATGATCATGTTTTGTAACCGAGTTATCGGCAACTGGCAGGAGCCATATGGTTGTCGCTTTATTGTATGCAATGCAATCGCGATGTAATGCTTTACTTTATCACTAAACAGTAGCGATAGTCGTGGAAGCATAAGATTGGCGAGACGACAACGATGCTACAATAGAGATCAAGGTGTCGCGCCGGTGACGATGGTGATCATAACAGTGCTTCGGAGATGGAGATCACAAGCACAAGATGATGATGGCCATATCATATCACTTATATTGATTGCATGTGATGTTTATCTTTTATGCATCTTATCTTGCATTGATTGACGGTAGCATTATAAGATGATCTCTCACTAAATTATCAAGAAGTGTTCTCCCTGAGTATGCACCGTTGCGAAAGTTCTTCGTGCTGAGACACCACGTGATGATCGGGTGTGATAGGCTCTACGTTCAAATACAACGGGTGCAAAACAGTTGCACACACGGAATACTTAGGTTATACTTGACGAGCCAAGCATATACAGATATGGCCTCGGAACACGGAGACCGAAAGGTCGAGCGTGAATCATATAGTAGATATGATCAACATAGTGATGTTCACCAATGAAACTACTCCATCTCACGTGATGATCGGACATGGTTTAGTTGATTTGGATCACGTGATCACTTAGAGGATTAGAGGGATGTCTATCTAAGTGGGAGTTCTTAAGTAATATGATTAAATTGAACTTAAATTTATCATGAACTTAGTCCTGGTAGTATTTTGCAAATTATGTTGTAGATCAATAGCTCGCGTTGTTGCTTCCCTGTGTTTATTTTGATATGTTCCTAGAGAAAATTGTGTTGAAAGATGTTAGTAGCAATGATGCGGATTGGATCCGTAATCTAAGGTTTATCCTCATTGCTGCACAGTAGAATTATGTCCTTGATGCACCGCTAGGTGACAGACCTATTGCAGGAGCAAATGCAGACGTTATGAATGTTTGGCTAGCTCAATATGATGACTACTTGATAGTTTAGTGCACCATGCTTAATGGCTTAGAATCGGGACTTCAAAGACGTTTTGAACGTCATGGACCATATGAGATGTTCCAGGAGTTGAAGATAATATTTCAAGCAAATACCCGAGTTGAGAGATATGAAGTCTCCAACGAGTTCTATAGCTAAAAGATGGAGGAGAATCGCTCAACTAGTGAGCATGTGCTCAGATTGTCTGGGTACTACAATCGCTTGAATCAAGAGGGAGTTAATCTTCCAGATAAGATAGTGATTGACAGAATTCTCTAGTCACCATCATCAAGTTAGTAGAACTTCGTGATGAACTATAATATGCAAGGGATAACGGAAACAAACCCCAAGCTCTTCGTGATGCTGAAATCAACGAAGGTAGAAATAAAGAAAAACATCAAGTGTTGATGGTTGACAAGACCACTAGTTTCAAGAAAAAGGCAAAGGGAAGAAGGGGAACTTCAAGAAGAACGGCAAGCAAGTTGCTGCTCAAGTGAAGAAGCCCAAGTCTGATCCTAAACCTGATACTAAGTGCTTCTACTGCAAAGGGACTAGTCACTGGAAGCGGAACTACCCCAAGTGATTGGCAGATAAGAAGGATGGCAAAGTGAACAAAAGTATATTTGATATACATGTTATTGATGTGTACTTTACTAGTGTTTATAGCAACCCCTCAGTATTTGATACTGGATCAGTTGCTAAGAGTAGTAACTAGAAACAGGAGTTGCAGAATAAACAGAGACTAGTTAAGGGTGAAGTGACGATGTGTGTTGGAAGTAGTTCCAAGATTGATATGATCATCATCACACACTCCCTATAATTTCGGGATTAGTGTTGAACCTAAATAAATGTTATTTGGTTTTTGCGTTGAGCATGAATATGACTTGATCATGTTTATTGCAATACGGTTATTCATTAAAGTCAGAGAATAATTGTTGTTCTGTTTACATGAATAAAACCTTCGATGGTCATACACCCAATGAAACAAGTTCATTGGATCTCGATCGTAGTGATACACATATTCATGATATTGAAACCAAAAGATGCAAAGTTAATAATGATAGTGCAACTTATTTGTGGCACTACAGTTTAGGTCATATTGGTGTAAAGCGCATGAAGAAACTCTATGCTAATGGGCTTTTTGAATCACTTGATTATGAATCAGTTGATGCTTGCGAACCATGCCTCATGGGCAAGATGACTAAAACTCTGTTCTTCGGAACAATGGAGCGAGCAACAGATATGTTGGAAATCGTACATACTGATGTATGTGGTCCGATGAATATTGAGGCTCGCGACAAGTATCATTATTTTCTGATCTTCACATATGATTTGAGCAGACATGAGTATATCTACTTGATGAAACATAAGTCTGAAACATTTGAAAAGTTCAAAGAATTTCAGAGTGAAGTGAAAAATCATCGTAACAAGAAAATAAAGTTTCTATGATCTGATCGTAGAGAAGAGTATTTGAGTTACGAGTTTGGCCTTCAGTTAAAAACAATGAGAAATAGTTTTACTACTCACGCCACATGGAACACCATAGTGTAATGGTGTGTCCGAACGTCATAACCATACTTTATTAGATATAGTGCGATCTATGATGTCTCTTACCGATCTACCACTATCGTTTTGGGGTTATGCATTAGAGACAGCTGCATTCACGTTAAATAGGGCAACATATAAATCCATTGAGACGACACCGTGTGAACTATGGTTTGGCAAGAAACCTAAGCTGTCGTTTCTTAAAGTTTGGAGTTGCGATGCTTATGTGAAAAAGTTTCATCTCGATAAGCTCAAACTCAAATCGGAGAAATATGTCTTCATAGGATACCCAAATGAGACTGTTGGGTACACCTTCTATCACAGATCCGAAGGCAAGACATTCGTTGCTAAGAATGGATCATTTCTAGAGAAGGAGTTTCTCTCGAAAGAAGTGAGTGGGAGGAAAGTAGAAAACATGATAAGGTAATTGTACCTTCTCCCTTATTAGAAAGTAGTTCATCACAGAAATCTGTTCTTGTGACTACTACACCAATTAGTGAGGAAGCTAATGATGATGATCATGTAACTTCAGATCAAGTTACTACCGAATCTCGTAGGTAAACCAGAGTGAGATCCGCGCCAAAGTGGTACGGTAATCCTATTCTGGAAGTCATGTTACTAGACCATGACGAACTTGCGAACTATGAGGAAGCGATGATGAGCCCAGATTCCGTGAAATGGTTTGAGGCCATGAAATCTGAGATATGATCCATGTATACAAAGTATGGACTTTGATGGATTTGCCCGATGATCGGCAAGCCATAGAAATAAATGGATCTTCAAGAGGAAGACGGACGTTGATAGTAGTGTTACTATCTACAAAGCTAGAATTGTCGCAAAAGGTTTTCGACAAGTTCAAAGTGTTAACTACGATGAGAGTTTCTCACTCGTATCTATGCTTAAGTCTGTCCGAATCATGTTAGTAATTGCCGCATTTTATGAAATCTGGAAAATGGATAAACAAAACTGCATTCCTTAATAGGATTTATTAAAGAAGAGTTGTATATGATGCAACAAGAAAGTTTTGTCAATCCTAAAGGTGCTGACAAAATATGCAAGCTCCAGCGATCCATCTATGGACTAGTGCAAGCATCTCGGAGTTGGAATACACGCTTTGATAAGTTGATCAAAGCATATAGTTTTATACAGACTTGTGGTGAAGCCTGTATTTACAAGAAAGTGAGTGGGAGCACTACAACATTTCTGATAAGTATATGTGAATGACATATTGTTGATCAGAGATAATGTAGAATTATTCTGCAAAGCATAAAGGAATGTTTGAAAGGAGTTTTTCAAAGAAAGAACTCGGTGAAGCTACTTACATATTGAGCATCAAGATCTATAGAGATAGATCAAGACGCTTGATAAGTTTTTCCATGAGTACATACCTTGACAAGATTTTGAAGTAGTTCAAAATGGAACAGTCAAAGAAGGAGTTCTTGCCTGTGTTACAAGGTGTGAAATTGAGTAAGACTCAAAGCCCGACCACGGCAGAAGATAGAAAGAGAATGAAAGTCATTCCCTATGCCTTGGCCATAGGTTCTATAAAGTATGTCATGCTGTATACCAGATCTATTGTATACCCTGCACTGATTTGGCAAGGCAGTACAATAGTGATCTAGGAGTAGATCACTGGACAGCGGTCAGAATTATCCTTAGTGAAATAAGGATATGTTTCTCGATTATGGACGTGACAAAAAGGTTCGTCGTAAAGGGTTACGTCGATGCAAGTTTTTGACACTGATCCAGATGAATCTAAAGTCTCAATCTGGATACATATTGAAAGTGGGAGCAATTAGCTAGAGTAGCTCCGTGTAGAGCATTGTAGACATAGGACTTGCAAAATACTTACGGATCTGAATGTGACAGACCCGTTGACTAAAATTATCTCACAAGCAAAACATGATCACACCTTAGTACTCTTTGGGTGTTAATCACATAGATATGTGAACTAGATTACTGACTCTAGTAAACTCTTTGAGTGTTGGTCGCATGACGATGTGAACTATGGGTGTTAATCACATGGTGATGTGAACTATTGCTGTTAAATCACATGGCGATGTGAACTAGATTATTGACTCTAGTGCAAGTGGGAGACTGAAGGAAATATGCCCTAGAGGCAATAATAAAGTTATTATTTATTTCCTTATATCATGATAAATGTTTATTATTCATGCTAGAATTGTATTAACCGGAAACATAATACATGTGTGAATACATAGACAAACAGAGTGTCACTAGTATGCCTCTACTTGACTAGCTCGTTAATAAAAGATGGTTATGTTTCCTAACCATGGACAAGGAATTGTTATTTGATTAACGGGATCACATCATTAGATGAATGATCTGATTGACATGACCCATTCCATTAGCTTAGCACCCGATCGTTTAGTATGTTGCTATTGCTTTCTTCATGACTTATACATGTTCCTATGACTATGAGATTATGCAACTCCCGTTTACCGGAGGAACACTTTGTGTGCTACCAAACGTCACAACGTAACTGGGTGATTATAAAGGAGCTCTACAGGTGTCTCCAAAGGTACATGTTGGGTTGGCGTATTTCGAGATTAGGATTTGTCACTCCGATTGTCGGAGAGGTATCTCTGGGCCCTCTCGGTAATGCACATCACTTAAGCCTTGCAAGCATTGCAACTAATGAGTTAGTTGCGGGATGATGTATTACAGAACGAGTAAAGAGACTTGCCGGTAACGAGATTGAACTAGGTATTGGATACCGACGATCGAATCTCGGGCAAGTAACATACCGATGACAAAGGGAACAACGTATGTTGTTATGCGGTCTGACCGATAAAGATCTTCGTAGAATATGTAGGAGCCAATATGGGCATCCAGGTCCCGCTATTGGTTATTGACCGGAGACGTGTCTCGGTCATGTCTACATTGTTCTCGAACCGTAGGGTCCGCACGCTTAACGTTACGATGACAGTTATTATGAGTTTATGCATTTTGATGTACCGAAGGTAGTTCGGAGTCCCGGATGTGATCACGGACATGACTAGGAGTCTCGAAATGGTCGAGACATAAAGATTGATATATTAGAAGCCTATATTTGGATATCGGAAGTGTTCCGGGTAAAATCGGGATTTTACCGGATTACCGGGAGGTTACCGGAACCCCTCCCCCCCCCCCCCCCCCGGAGCCATATGGGCCTTATTGGGCTTTAGTGGAAAGGTGAAAGGGGCTGCCATGGTGGGCTGCGCGCCTCCCCCCTCCCCTAGTCCTATTAGGACTAGGAGAGGTGGCCGGCCACCTCTCTCTCTTTCCCCCTTGGGAGTCCTATTTGGAATAGGATTGGGGGGGGGGGGTCCTACTCCCGGTAGGAGTAGGACTCCTCCTGCGCCCTCCTCTTGGCCGGCCAGCCCCTCCCCCTTGGATCCTTTATATACGGGGGCAGGGGGCACCTCTAGACACACAAGTTGATCTTTGAGATCGTTCCTTAGCCGTGTGCGGTGCCCCCTGCCACCATATTCCACCTCGATCATATCGTTGTAGTGCTTAGGCGAAGCCCTCCGTCGGTAGAACATCAAGATCGTCACCACGTCGTCGTGCTGACGGAACTCCTCCCCGAAGCTTTGCTGGATTGGAGCCCGGGGATCGTCATCGAGCTGTACGTGTGCTAAGAACTCGGAGGTGCCGGAGTAACGGTGCTTGGATCGGTCGGATCGGGAAGAAGACGTACAACTACTTCCTCTATGTTGTGTCAACGCTTCCGTTGCGATCTACAAGGGTACGTAGATCAGACTCTCCCCCTCGTTGCTATGCATCACCATGATCTTGCATGTGCATAGGAAATTTTTTGAAATTTCTACGTTCCCCAACAGCGAGGGCCGGGTGCAAGGGTGGAGGACGGCGACGGCTCGAGGGTGGTTGATTTGATGGACTTAGACGTTTGGAGGGGGGAGGTGGGTCTGATCTATCGGATCCGATGTGGCGGATGCATCCGAGCGTCCCTATATTCGCCCAAGATATGGGCTAGATTTGAGGGGTGCCGAACAACCTTGGCGTATAGGGCTAGTTTGAGGGAGACCGGTTGGGTGGCATTTTTGCAATTGGTCAATGATTGGGTTGTCTGCCCGGTTGATATGAGGGGTCCGGCTGCAGATGCTCTTACACACTTGACATACATAACACATCGTTTATGACCTTCATCATATTCTATGTGTTGTTTCGGGGTGGCACACATTAAGATAATACAAAGTGGGTTCCAACTTTCAATGATTTTTTCCGCCGGGGGGGGGGGGGGGCTCCTATCTTTCTTCTGTTGTGTAGTACATCTTATATTGACACTGGTTCGGACGGGGATGATGATGAATAAAAATTCTTAAGCACTAATCATGTCTAGGTGGTGCTAGGTGTGGCATAGCCGAGCAGCTTGGGAGTTTTGTCCCTATTCTTCTTCATGGATAGCGGTTGGTTGTATGTGTTGTATGTTGGCATGACTCGATGGCCATCGTTGGCAACAACATTGTCTTCTCTAACACCCCTTCTTTTCGAGCCCTTACAAGCAAGGACGTCAGCCCGATCTGGCAACTAGCTTGGTTGCCTGACTAGATCGGAGTGATGCCCCGGCCCCACCTATATGTTTCGGATGTTTGCCATCCTCATATGTATTGTTTTATTACCGCATCGATTCAACAAGGTTTGATCATCTACGGTCCTCTGTAGGTACTTCGATGGCTGGATTTTTCGATGTTGTCCATCGTCGACGAGAGCCATGGTTCTTTTTAATGCTTGTAGTCTAGTTGTAATCTCCACTTGGTTTAGATTTGTTTTTGTGTCTGTGGGTTTAGAGTTCCGTTACCATAATTTGATTGTACCCGAAGCTCCATTGATGTAATTTAAACCAAACCTATGGCTATTTTTAAAAGAAAAAAAAACACCATAGCTTATTTGAAATTACATTAAGGAGAAGCTTATCTGAGCACACGTACTGGTGCTCGACGGCATATGCAGTCTACCACGGGTAGCTAGGCGTAGGGGAAGGCCATGAAGTACACTGCCACTCTTATCACTTGCTACATCGATCTTATCTGGTCCTGCTGTCCAAAGCGGGGAGCCTTTTTTCCCCTTTAGCTGTAATGGCTGGCAAGTTGCGAGCCATAGGAAGTAGGAACAGAATGCGCAGGTACGGACTGCGTCGTTTAGGGCGCGATAATTCACGGCGTGTCGGCGTCAGCGCTGGACGCTCAACAGTGCAGAGCTTGCATGCAGCAGCAGAGCGCGCCATATTGCTTGCCAGATGCCAGGGCAGTGCAACGCAGCGGCTGCGGCGCTGCCTGCCCCTCTCCTTTTCTCTTTTCCCTCTTACAAATATGTAATTAATTAGTGCAGAACATAGTACAGTACATTTTGAAGCCTTTCCAGTGTTTCTTGCTGGTAAAAAAAAGATCTACCGAGAAGGCAAAATGGATTCACAGAAGATGAATATGGTGATTCCACAAATCTCTTAATATAAAATCAAGCACATACTATGTCAAATGGTCAACTAGAAGAAGAAAAGAAACAACTGGAAGAGCTTCTCCACCGATCGGGTCTCCCCTTGTAATGCTACTAATCAATACATATGCATTACAGCTTCAGGAATCAGGAGTAGTGGCGCCAGCACGCGAGCATGGCGACGCAGCGGCGCGCGATGTAGAACCGGGCCCGCTGCTCCCTGACGAGCCGCGCGCACCGCCGCGGGAACGACGACGGCCCGCCGCCGCTCCTGCGCGTGGCCATTGATCCTTTCCAGCCCCTCTTCTTGGACAGCCCGCACTTGTCCATGGACGCGCCTTTCCACCCGACCTCTGCCTCCTCCCTTCCGATCAGCGCGCCCGGCCGTGAGCTCGATCGGAGACGAAACGTGGCCTGGGTTGGCGGCGGAGACGGGAGGACGTGAGGAGCAGGGCAAAGCAGAGCGACAGAGTGAGTGAGGGAGGGAGGAGGGCTGTTGGGGGCGACGAGCCAAGTGGTAGAGCTCCCGGGGTGGCATTTGTCTGCTTATATCGTGCAGCAATCGGGGATGACGGAGCGGTCAGTGGAGTGCCGTGTCTGCTCGCGCGCGTAGGGCCTTGATGCGCCAGGGGGCACGCCACTTGGTACCCTTTTTTTATTAGTGTGTTGTTCAAAGTTCACGTGTACTTTGGCATTGCGCGCATGTTCCTGAGTTAGCTAACAAACAATTTAGTAATGCGCCAGGAGTGGGTTTTCTTTTACTGGCATGCCAAGGGTGAGGTTTTAAAATGAAGACCAGGAGCAATGGCTATATTCACTTCCAGCAAAATCTAAAATAAACCATGAGGTTGTAGAGGCAGACCCTCAGCTTCAAATCTCTGAAGTCGGTACCCTGAATTCTCTAATCTTTGTCTATCCTAGACCTAAACATATTTGGTGCACTGGGATAAGATATGATCCTGGCCAGGTTCATCATCTACTCTCACTGGCAACATGGATCCACAAGTCATATTAATCTCTCTCTCTCCACTTATCTTCTTCCTCTGTCCTCTCCTCTCCGGATCCCCTTTCCCTCTCCCCATTGTCGATTCATTTTTTTCCTCCCGTCGGGTGCAATCTCGGCCCGCGCCTTGGCGTGGCTGCCGTCGAGCGACAAGATCTCAGGGTTGGCGTGCATGTCGGCCGTAACATACCGATGACAAAGGGAACAACGTATGTTGTTGTGCGGTTTGATCGATGAAGGCATGGGGGCACCCTGGAACACACAAGTTGATCATTGATCTCTTAGCCGTGTGCGGTGCCCCCCTCCACCATAATCCACCTCGGTCATATCGACGTAATGCTTAGGTGAAGCCCTGTGCTGGTAGCTTCATCATCACCGTCATCATGCCGTCGTGCTGACGAAGCTCTCCCTAGACACTCAGCTGGATTGAGAGTTCGTGGGATGTCACCGAGCCGAACGTGTGCAGATCGTTGAGGTGTTGTACTTTTGGTACTAAGATCGGTCGGATCGTGAAGACGTACGACTACATCAACCGTGTTGTCATAACGCTTCCACTTATGGTCTACGAGGGTAAATGGACAACACTCTTCCCTTCTCGTTGTTATGCGTCACCTTGATAGATCTTGCGTGTGCGTAGGATTTTTTTTTGAAATTACTGCGTTCCCCAACAGTGGCATCAGAGTCAGGTCTATGTGTAGATGTTATATGCACGAGTAGAACACAAAGGAGGTGTGGGCGTGGGTATATATATATTTCTTGCCGTCACTAGTTGATTCTTGATTCAGTGGTATTGTTGGATGAAGCGGCCTAGACCAACATTACGTGTACGCTTACGCGAGACTAGTTCTACCGACGTGCTTCGGACACATGTGGCTGGTGGGTGTTAGTTTCTCCAACTTTAGTTGAATCGGATTCAATGATCAGGGTTCTTTCTGAAGATCAAAAATCATCACTATACCGCGTTGTGGTTTTTGATGCGTAGGTAAGAACGGTTCTTGCTCAGCCCGTAGCAGCCACGTAAAATTTGCAACAACAAAGTAGAGGACGTCTAACTTGTTTTTGCAGGGCATGTTGTGATGTGATATGGTCAAGACATGATGCTAAATTTTATTGTATGAGATGATCATGTTTTGTAACACAGTTATCGGCAACTGGCAGGAGCCATATGGTTGTCGCTTTATTGTATTAAATGCAATCGCCATGTAATTGCTTTACTTTATCACTAAGCGGTAGCGATAGTCGTAGAAGCGATAGTTGGTGAGACGACAATGATGCTTCGATAGAGATCAATGTGTCAATCCGGTGACGATGGTGATCATGACGGTGCTTTGGAAATGGAGATCAAAGGCACAAGATGATGATGGCCATAGCATATCACTTATATTGATTGCATGTGATGTTTATCCTTTATGCGTCTTATTTCGATGGTAGCATTATAAGATGATCTCTCACTAAATTTCAAGGTATAAGTGTTCTCCCTGAGTATGCACCGTTGCTATAGTTCGTCGTGCCAAGACACCACGTGATGATCGGGTGTAATAAGCTCTACGTTCACATACAACGGGTGCAAGCCAGTTTTGCACACACAGAATACTCGGGTTAAACTTGACGAGCCTAGCATATGCAGATATGGCCTCGGAACACTAAGACCGAAAGGTCGAGTGTGAATCATATAGTAGATATGATCAACATAGTGATGTTCACCATTGAAAACTACTCCATCTCACGTGATGATCGGACATGGTTTAGTTGATATGGATCACGTGATCACTTAGATGATTAGAGAGATGTCTATCTAAGTGGGAGTTCTTAAGTAATTTGATTAATTGGACTTTAATTTATCATGAACTTAGTACCTGATAGTATTTTGCATGTCTATGTTGTTGTAAATAGATGGCCCGTGTTGTTATTCCATTGAATTTTAATGCGTTCCTAGAGAAAGCTAAGTTGAAAGATGATGGTAGCAACTACACGGACTGGGTCCGTAACTTGAGGATTATCCTCATTGCTGCATAGAAGAATTACATTCTGGAAGCACCGCTAGGTGACAAACCCGCTGCAGGAGCAACGCCAGATATTGTGAACACCTGGCAGAGCAAAGCTGATGACTACTCGATAGTTCAGTGTGCCATGCTTTACAGCTTAGAACCGGGACTTCAACGACGTTTTGAACATCATGGAGCATATGAGATGTTCCAGGAGTTGAAGTTAATATTTCAAGCAAATGCCCGGATTGAGAGATATGAAGTCTCCAATAAGTTATACAGCTGCAAAATAGAGGAGAATAGTTCTGTCAGTGAACATATGCTCAGAATGTCTGGGTACCACAACCACCTGACTCAGCTAGGAGTTAATCTTCCTCATGATAGTGTCATTGACAGAGTTCTTCAATCACTACCACCAAGCTACAAGAGCTTCGTGATGAATTATAATATGCAAGGGATGGATAAGACGATTCCTGAGCTCTTCGCAATGCTAAAGGCTGCGGAGGTAGAAATCAAGAAGGAGCATCAAGTGTTGATGGTCAACAAGACCACCAGTTTCAAGAAAAAGGGTAAAGGGAAGAAGGGAAACTTCAAGAAGAACAACAAGCCAGTTGCTGTTCAAGTGAAGAAACCCAAGTCTGGACCTAAGCCTGAGACTGAGTGCTTCTATTGCAAAGGGACTAGTCACTGAAAGCGGAACTGCCCCAAGTATTTGCCGAAGAAGAAGGATGGAAAAGTGAAAGATATATTTCATATACATGTTATTGATGTGTATCTTACTAATGCTCGCAGTAGCGCCTGGGTATTTGGTACTGGTTCTGTTGCTAATATTTGCAACGCAAAACAGGGGCTATGGATTAAGCGAAGATTGGCTAAGGACGAGGTGACGATGCGCGTGGGAAATGGTTCCAAAGTCGATGTGATCGCAGTCGGCATGCTACCTCTACATCTACCTTTGAGATTAGTATTAAACCTAAATAATTGTTATTTGGTGCCAGCGTTGAGCATGAACATTATATCTGGATCTTGTTTGATGCGAGACGGTTATTCATTTAAATCAGAGAATAATTGTTGTTCTATTTACATGAGTAATATCTTTTATGGTCATGCACCCTTAAAGAGTGGTCTATTCTTATTAAATCTCGATAGTAGTGACACACATATTCATAGTGTTGAAGCCAAAAGATGCAGAGTTGATAATGATAGTGCAACTTATTTGTGGCACTGCCGTTTAGGTCATATCGGTGTAAAGCGCATGAAGAAACTCCATACTGATGGACTTTTGGAACCACTTGATTATGAATCACTTGGTACTTGCGAACCGTGCCTCATGGGCAAGATGACTAAAACACCGTTCTCCGGTACTATGGAGAGAGCAACATATTTGTTGGAAATCATGCATACAGATGTATGTGGTCCGATGAATATTGAGGCTCGTGGCGGATATCGTTATTTTCTCACCTTCACAGATGACTTAAGCAGATATGGATATATCTACTTAATGAAACATAAGTCTGAAACATTTGAAAAGTTCAAAGAATTTCAGAGTGAAATTGAAAATCATCGTAACAAAAAACTAAAGTTTCTACGATCTGATCGTGGAGGAGAATATTTGAGTTACGAGTTTGGTGTACATTTGAAACAATGCGGAATAGTTTCGCAACTCACGCCACCTGGAACACCACAGCGTAATGGTGTGTCCGAACATCGTAATCGTACTTCACTAGATATGGTGCGATCTATGATGTCTCTTACTGATTTACCGCTATCGTTTTGGGGTTATGCTTTAGAGATGGCCGCATTCACGTTAAATAGGGCACCATCAAAATCCGTTGAGACGACGCCTTATGAACTATGGTTTGGCAAGAAACCAAAGTTGCCGTTTCTTAAAGTTTGGGGCTGCGATGCTTATGTGAAAAAGCTTCAACCTGATAAGCTCGAACCCAAATCGGAGAAATGTGTCTTCATAGGATACCCAAAGGAGATTGTTGGGTACACCTTCTATCACAGATCCGAAGGCAAGACATTCATTGCTAAGAATGGATCCTTTCTAGAGAAGGAGTTTCTCTCGAAAGAAGTGAGTGGGAGGAAAGTAGAACTTGATGACGTAACTGTACCTGCTCTCTTATTGGAAAGTAGTTCATCACAGAAATCAGTTTCTGCGACACCTACACCAATTGGTGAGGAATTTAATGATGATGATCATGAAATTTTAGGTCAAGTTACTACTGAGCCTCATAGGTCAACCAGAGTAAGATCCGCACCAGAGTGGTACGGTAATCCTGTTCTGGAAATCATGCTACTAGATCATGATGAACCTACGAACTATGAAGAAGCGATGGTGAGCCCAGATTCCGTGAAATGGCTTGAAGCCATGAAATCTGAGATGGGATCCATGTATGAAAACAAAGTATGGACTTTGGTTGACTTGCCCGATGATCGGCAAGCAATTGAGAATAAATGGATCTTCAAGAAGAAGACTGACGCTGACGGTAATATTACTGTCTACAAAGCTCGACTTGTTGCAAAAGTTTTTCGACAAGTTCAAGGGGTTGACTACGATGAGACCTTCTCACCCGTAGCGATGCTTAAGTCTGTCCGAATTATGTTAGCAATTGCCGCATTTTATGATTATGAAATTTGGCAGATGGATGTCAAAACTGCATTCCTGAATGGATTTCTGGAAGAAGAGTTGTATATGATGCAACCGGAAGGTTTTGTCGATCCAAAGGGAGCTAACAAAGTGTGCAAGCTCCAGCGATCCATTTATGGACTGGTGCAAGCCTCTCGGAGTTGGAATAAACACTTTGATAGTGTGATCAAAGCATTTGGTTTTATACAGACTTTCGGAGAAGCCTGTATTAACAAGAAAGTGAGTGCGAGCTTTGTAGCATTTCTGATATTATATGTGGATGACATATTACTGATTGGAAATGATATAGAATTTCTGGATAGCATAAAGGGATACTTGAATAAGAGTTTTTCAATGAAAGACCTCGGTGAAGCTGCTTACATATTAGGAATAAAGATCTATAGAGATAGATCAAGACGCTTAATTGGACTTTCACAAAGCACATACCTTGACAAGATTTTGAAGAAGTCCAAAATGGATCAAGCAAAGAAAGGGTTCTTGCCTGTGTTACAAGGTGTGAAGTTGAGTCAGACTCAATGCCCGACCACTGCAGAAGATAGAGAGAAAATGAAAGATGTTCCCTATGCTTCGGCCATAGGCTCTATCATGTATGCTATGCTGTGTACCAGACCTGGTGTGTGCCTTGCTATAAGTTTAGCAGGGAGGTACCAAAGTAATCCAGGAGTGGATCATTGGACAGCGGTCAAGAACATCCTAAAATACCTGAAAAGGACTAAGGATATGTTTCTCGTATATGGAGGTGACAAAGAGCTCATCGTAAACGGTTACGTTGATGCAAGCTTTGAAACTGATCCAGACGATTCTATATCACAAACCGGATACGTGTTTATATTAAACGGTGGAGCTGTCAGTTGGTGCAGTTCTAAACAAAGCGTCGTGGCGGGATCTACATATGAAGCAGGGTACATAGCTGCTTCTGAAGCAGCAAACGAAGGAGTCTGGATGAAGGAGTTCATATCCGATCTAGGTGTCATACCTAGTGCATCGGGTCCAATGAAAATCTTTTGTGACAATACTGGTGCAATTGCCTTGGCAAAGGAATCCAGATTTCACAAAAGAACCAAGCACATCAAGAGACGCTTCAATTCCATCCGGGATCTAGTCCAGGTGGGAGACATAGAGATTTGAAAGATACATACGGATCTAAATGTGGCAGACCCGTTGACTAAGCCTCTTCCACGAGCAAAACATGATCAGCACCAAGGCTCCATGGGTGTTAGGATCATTACTGTGTAATCTAGATTATTGACTCTAGTGCAAGTGGGAAACTGAAGGAAATATGCCCTAGAGGCAATAATAAAGATATTATTTATTTCCTTATATCATGATAAATGTTTATTATTCATGCTAGAATTGTATTAACCGGAAACATAATACATGTGTGAATACATAGACAAACAAAGTGTCACTAGTATGCCTCTACTTGACTAGCTCGTTAATTAAAGATGGTTATGTTTCCTAACCATGGACAAAGAGTTGTCATTTGATTAACGGGATCACATCATTAGTTGAATGATCTGATTGACATGACCCATTCCACTAGCTTAGCACCCGATCGTTCAGTATGTTGCTATTGCTTTCTTCATGACTTATACATGTTCCTATGACTATGAGATTATGTAACCCCCGTGTGCCGGAGGAACACTTTGTGTGCTACCAAACGTCACAACGTAACTGGGTGATTATAAAGGTGCTCTACAGGTGTCTCCAAAGGTACATGTTGGGTTGACGTATTTCGAGATTAGGATTTGTCACTCCGATCGTCGGAGAGGTATCTCTGGGCCCTCTCGGTAATGCACATCACTTAAGCCTTGCAAGCATTGCAACTAATGAGTTAGTTGCGGGATGATGTATTACGGAACGAGTAAAGAGACTTGCCGGTAATGATATTGAACTAGGTATTGGATACCGACGATCGAATCTCGGGCAAGTAACCTACCGATGACAAAGGGAACAACGTATGTTGTTATGCGGTCTGACCGATAAAGATCTTCGTAGAATATGTAGGAGCCAATATGGGCATCCAGGTCCCGCTGTTGGTTATTGATCGGAGACATGTCTCGGTCATGTCTACATTGTTCTCGAACCGTAGGGTCCGCACGGTTAAAGTTACGATGACAGTTTCATTATGAGTTTATGTATTTTGATGTACCGAAGGTTGTTCGGAGTCCCGGATGTGATCACGGACATGACGAGGAGTCTCGAAATGGTCGAGACATAAAGATCGATATATTGGAAGCCTATATTTGGACATCGGAATCGTTCCGGGTGAAATCGGCATTTTACCGGAGTACCGGGGGTTACCGGAACCCCCCTGGGGGGTTAATGGGCCTTCATGAGCCATAAGGGAGAAGAGAGGGGCCGGCCAGGGCAGGCCGCGCGCCCCCTCCCCCCTAGTCCGAATAGGACAAGGAAGGGGGGGCGCCCCCCTTTCCTCTTCTCCTTCCCCCTTTCCTTCTCCAACAAGGCAAGAGCGGGGGGAGTCCTACTCCCGGTGGGAGTAGGACTCCTCCAGGCGCACCCCTTGGGGCCGGCCACACCTCCCCCTCCCTCCTTTATATACGGGGGCAGGGGGGCACCCTAGGACACACAAGTTGATTATCGTGATCGTTCCTTAGCCGTGTGCGGTGCCCCCCTCCACCATATTCCACCTTGGTCATATTGTAGCAGCGCTTAGGCGAAGCCCTGCGACGGTAGAACATCAAGATCGTCACCACGCTGTCGTGCTGACGGAACTCATCCCCGAAGCTTTGCTGGATCGGAGCCCGGGGAGGGTCATCGAGTTGTACATGTGCTAAGAACTCGGAGGTGCCAGAGTAACGGTGCTTGGATCGGTCAGATCGGGAAGACGTACGACTACTACCTCTACGTTGCGTCAACGCTTCCGCTTCGGTCTACGAGGGTACGTAGACAACACTCTCCCCTCTCGTTGCCATGCATCACCATGATCTTGCGTGTGCGTAGGAGAATTTTTGAAATTACTACGCTCCCCAACAGTTATTTGGTGCCAGCGTTGAGCATGCATATTATATCTAGATCTTGTTTGATGTGAGACGGTTATTCGTTTAAATCAGAGAATAATGGTTGTTCTATTTATATGAGTAATATCTTTTATGGTCATGCAGCCTTGATGAGTGGTCTATTTTTACTAAATCTTGATAGTAGTAATTTCAAAAAAAAAAAATCCTACGCTCACACAAGATCATGGTGATGCATAGCAACGAGAGGGGAGAGTGCGGTCTACGTACCCTTGTAGACTGACAGCGGAAGCGTTAGCACAACGCGGTTGATTTAGTCATACGTCTTCACGACCCGACCGATCAAGCACCGAAACTACGACACCTCCGAGTTTTAGCACACGTTCAGCTCGATGACGATCCCCGGACTCCGATCCAGCAAAGTGTCGGGGAAGAGTTCCGTCAGCACGACGGCGTGGTGACGATCTTTATGTACTACCGTCGCAGGGCTTCGCCTAAGCACCGCTACAATATTATCGAGGATTATGGTGGAAGGGGTCACCGCACACGGCTAAGAATATGATCACGTGGATCAACTTGTGTGTCTAGGGGTGCCCCCTGCCCCCGTATATAAAGGATCAAGGGGAGGAGGCCGGCCGGCCCTATAGGCGCGCCAAGGAGGAGTCCTCCTCCTAGTAGGAGTAGGACTCCTACTAGTAGGGGGAAGGAAGTGGGGAGGGAGAAGGAAGGGCCCCCCCTCTCCTAGTCCAATTCGGACCAGGGGGAAGGAGGCGCGCGGCCCACCCTGGCTGCCCTTCTCTCTCTCCACTAAGGCCCAAATGGCCCATTACTTCTCCCGGTAGGGTTCCGGTAACCCTCCGGCTCTCCGGTTTTCTCCGAAATCACCCAGAACACTTCCGGTGTACGAATATAGCCGTCCAATATATCAATCTTTATGTCTCAACCATTTCGAGACTCCTCGTCATGTCCGTGATCACATCCGGGACTCCGAATTAAGTTCGGTACATCAAAACTCATAAACTCATAATATAACTATCATCGAAACCTTAAGCGTGCGGACCCTACGGGTTCGAGAACAATGTAGACATGACCAAGACATGTCTCCGGTCAATAACCAATAGCGGAACCTAGATGCTCATATTGGCTCCCACATATTCTACGAAGATCTTTATCGGTCAGACCGCATAACAACATACGTTGTTCCCTTTGTCATCGGTATGTTACTTGCCCGAGATTCGATCGTCGGTATCCAATACCTAGTTCAATCTCGTTACCCGCAAGTCTCTTTACTCGTTCCGTAATACATCATCCCGCAACTAACTCATTAGTTGCAATGCTTGCAAGGCTTAAGTGATGTGCATTACCGAGAGGGCCCAGAGATACCTCTCCGATGATCGGAGTGACAAATCCTAATCTCGAAATACGTCAACCCAACATGTACCTTTGGAGACACCTGTAGAGCACCTTTATAATCACCCAGTTACGTTGTGATGTTTGGTAGCACACAAAGTGTTCCTCTGGCAGACGGGAGTTACATAATCTCATAGTCATAGGAACATGTATAAGTCATGAAGAAAGCAATAGCAACATACTAAACGATCGGGTGCTAAGCTAGTGGAATGGGTCATGTCAATCAGATCATTCAACTAATGATGTGATCCCGTTAATCAAATGACAACTCTTTGTCCATGGTTAGGAAACATAACCATCTTTAATTAACGAGCTAGTCAAGTAGAGGCATACTAGTGACACTTTGTTTGTCTATGTATGCACACATGTATTATGTTTCCGGTTAATACAATTCGAGCATGAATAATAAACATTTATCATGATATAAGGAAATAAATAATATCTTTATTATTGCCTCTAGGGCATATTTCCTTCAGTCTCCCACTTGCACTAGAGTCAATAATCTAGTTCACATTGCCATGTGATCTAACATCAATAGTTCACATCTTTATGTGGTTAACACCCATAGTTCACATCGATATGTGACCAACACCCAAAGGGTTTACTAGAGTCAGTAATCTAGTTCACATCGCTATGTGATTAACACCCAAAGAGTACTAAGGTGTGATCATGTTTTGCCTGTGAGATAATTTTAGTCAACGGGTCTATCATATTCAGATTCATGAGTATTTTGCAAATATCTATGTCAACAATGCTCTGCACGGAGCTACTCTAGCTAATTGCTCCCACTTTCAATATGTATCTAGATCGAGACTTAGAGTCATCCAGATCTGTGTCAAAGCTTGCATCGACGTAACTCTTTACGACGAACCTTTTGTCACCACCATAATCGAGAAACATATCCTTATTCAACCAAGGATAATTTTGACCGCTGTTCAGTGATCTACTCCTAGATCATTATTGTACTCCCTTGCCAAAAACAGTGTAGGGTATACAATAGGTACACAGCATGGCATACTTTGTAGAACCTACGATTGAGGCATAGGGAATGACTTTCACTCTCTTTCTATCTTCTGCCGTGGTCAGGCTTTGAGTCTTTACTCAATTTCACACCTTGTCACACAGGCAAGAACTCTTTCTTTGACTGTTCCATTTTGAACTACTTCAAAATCTTGTCAAGGTATGTACTTCATTGAAAAAACTTATCAAGCGTCTTGATCTATCTCTATAGATCTTGATGCTCAATATGTAAGCAGCTTCACCGAGGCCTTTCTTTGAAAAACTCTTTTCAAACACTCCTTTATGCTTTCCAGAATAATTCTACATTATCTCCGATCAACAATATGTTATTCACATATACTTATCAGAAATGTTGTAGTGCTCCCACTCACTTTCTTGTAAATACAGGCTTCACTGCAAGTCTGTATAAAACTATATGATTTGATCAACTTATCAAAGCGTATATTCCAACTCCGAGATGCTTGCACCAGTCCAAAGATGGATCGCTGGAGCTTGCATATTTTGTTAGCACCTTTAGGATTGACAAAACTTTCTTGTTGCATCATATACAACTCTTCTTTTAATAAATCTATTAAGGAATGCAGTTTTGTTTATCCATTTGCCAGATTTCATAAAATGCTGCAATTGCTAACATGATTCGGACAGACTTAAGCATAGATACAAGTGAGAAACTCTCATCGTAGTCAACACCTTGAACTTGTCGAAAACTTTTTGCGACAATTCTAGCTTTTGTAGATAGTGACACTACTATCAGCGTCCATCTTCCTCTTGAAGATCCATTTAATATCAATGGCTCGCCGATCAATGGGCAAGTCAATCAAAGTCCATACTTTGTTCTCATACATGGATCTCATCTCAGATTTCATGGCCTCAAGCCATTTCGCGGAATCTGGGCTCATCATCGCTTCCTCATAGTTCGTAGGCTCGTCATGGTCAAGTAATATGACCCCCAGAACAGGATTACCGTACCACTCTGGTGCGGATCTCACTCTGGTTTACCTACGAGGTTCGGTAGTAACTTGATCTGAAGTTACATGATCATTATCATTAGCTTCCTCACTAATTGGTGTAGTAATCACAGGAACAGATTTCTGTGATGAACTACTTTCCAATAAGGGAGCAGGTATAGTTACCTCATCAAGTTCTACTTTCCTCCCACTCACTTCTTTCGAGGGAAACTCCTTCTCTAGAAAGGATCCATTCTCAGCAACAAATATCTTGCCTTCGGATCTGTGATAGAAGGTGTACCCAACATTTTATTTTGGGTATCCTATGAAGACGCACTTCTCCAATTTGGGTTTGAGCTTATCAGGTTGAAACTTTTTCACATAAGCATTGCGACCTCAAACTTTAAGAAACGACAGCTTAGGTTTCTTGCCAACCCATAGTTCATACGGTGGCGTCTCAATGGATTTAGATGGTGCCCTATTTAACATGAATGTAGCTGTCTCTAATGCATAACCCCAAGACGATAGCGGTAAATCAGTAAGAAACGTCATAGATCGCACCATATCTAATAAAGTACGGTTATGACGTTCGGACACACCATTACACTGTGGTGTTCCAGGTGGCGTGAGTAGTGAAACTATTTCACATTGTTTTTAACTGAAGGCCAAACTCGTAACTCAAATACTCTTCTCTATGATCAGATCGTAGAAACTTTATTTTCTTGTCACGATGATTTTCCACTTCACTCTGAAATTCTTTGAACTTTTCAAATGTTTCAGACTTATGTTTCATCAAGTAGATATACTCATATCTGCTCAAATCATCTATGAAGATCAGAAAATAATGATACCTGTCGCGAGCCTCAATATTCATCGGACCACATACATCAGTATGTATGATTTCCAACAAATCTGTTGCTCGCTCCATTGTTCCGAAGAACGGAGTCTTAGTCATCTTGCCCATGAGGCATGGTTCGCAAGCATCAACTGATTCATAATCAAGTGATTCCAAAAGCCCATCAGCATGGAGTTTCTTCCTGCACTTTACACCAATATGACCTAAACGGCAGTGCCATAAATAAGTTGCACTATCATTATTAACTTTGCATCTTTTGGTTTCAATATTATGATTATGTGTATCACTACGATCGAGATCCAATGAACTATTTTCATTGGGTGTGTAACCATATAAGGTTTTATTCATGTAAACAGAACAACATTTTATTCTCTTACTCAAATGAATAACCGTATTACAATAAACATGATCAAATCATATTCATGCTCAACGCAAACACCAAATAACACTTATTTAGGTTCAACACTAATCCCGAAAGTATAGGGAGTGTGCGATGATGATCATATCAATCTTGGAACCACTTCCAACACACATCGTCACTTCACCCTTAACTAGTCTCTGTTCATTCTGCAACTCCCGTTTCGAGTTACTACTCTTAGCAACTGAACCAGTATCAAATATCGAGGGGTTGCTATGAACACTAGTAAAGTACACATCGGTAATCTGTATATCAAATATACCTTTGTTTATTTTGCCATCCTTCTTATCCGCCAAATGCTTGGGGCAGTTCTGCTTCCAGTGACCAGTCCCTTTGCAGTAGAAGCACTTAGTTTCAGGCTTAGGACCAGACTTGGGCTTCTTCACTTGAGCAGCAACTTGCTTGCTGTTTTTCTTGAAGTTCCCCTTTTTCCCTTTGCCCTTTTCTTGAAACTAGTGATCTTGTCAACCATCAACACATGATGCTCTTTCTTGATTTCTACCTTCATCGATTTCATCATCATGAAAAGCTCGGGAGTCATTTTCGTCATCCCTTGCATACTATAGTTCATCACGAAGTTCTACTAACTTGGTGATGGTGACTAGAGAATTCTGTCAACCACTATCTTATCTGGAAGATTAACTCCCACTTGATTCAAGCGATTGTAGTACCCAGACAATCTGAGCACATGCTCACTAGTTGAGCGATTCTCCTCCATCTTTTAGCTATAGAACTTGTTGGAAACTTCATATCTCTCAACTCGGGTATTTGCTTGAAATATTAACTTCAACTCCTGGAACATCTCATATGGTCCATGACGTTCAAAACGTCTTTGAAGTCCCGATTCTAAGCCGTTAAGCATGGTGCACTAAACTATCAAGTAGTCATCATATTGAGCTAGCCAAACGTTCATAACGTCTGCATCTGCTCCTGCAATAGGTCTGTCACCTAGCGGTGCATCAAGGACATAATTCTTGTGTGCAGCAATGAGGATAAACCTCATATCACGGATCCAATCCGCATCATTGCTACTAACATCTTTCAACACAATTTTCTCTAGGAAGATATCAAAATAAACATAGGGAAGCAACAACGCGAGCTATTGATCTACAACATAGATATGCTAATACTACCAGGACTAAGTTCATGATAAATTAAAGTTCAATTAATCATATTACTTAAGAACTCCCACTTAGATAGACATCCCTCTAATCCTCTAAGTGATCACTTGATCCAAATCAACTAAACCATGTCCGATCATCACGTGAGATGGAGTAGTTTCAATGGTGAACATCACTATGTTGATCATATCTACTATATGATTCACGCTCGACCTTTCGGTCTCCATGTTCCAAGGCCATATCTGTATATGCTTGGCTCGTCAAGTATAACCTGAGTATTCCACGTGTGCAACTGTTTTGCACCCGTTGTATTTGAACGTAGAGCCTATCACACCCGATCATCACGTGGTGTCTCAGCACGAAGAACTTTCGCAACGGTGCATACTCAGGGAGAATACTTCTTGTTAATTAGTGAGAGATCATCTTAAAATGCTACCGTCAATCAAAGCAAGATAAGATGCATAAAAGATAAACATCACATGCAATCAATATAAGTGATATGATATGGCCATCATCATCTTGTGCTTGTGATCTTCATCTTCGAAGCACCGTCGTGATCACCATCATCACCGGCGCGACACCTTGATCTCCATCGTAACATCGTTGTCGTCTCGCCAATCTTATGCTTCCATGACTATCGCTACCGCTTAGTGATAAAGTAAAACATTACAGCGCGATGCATTGCATACAATAAAGCGACAACCATATGGCTCCTGCCAGTTGCCGATAACTTGGTTACAAAACATGATCATCTCATACAATAAAATTTAGCATCATGTCTAGACCATATCACATCACAACATGCCCTGCAAAAACAAGTTAGACGTCCTCTACTTTGTTGTTGCAAGTTTTACGTGGCTGCTACGGGCTTAAGCAAGAACCAATCTTACCTACGCATCAAAACCACAACGATAGTTTGTCAAGTTGGTGCTGTTTTAACCTTCGCAAGGACCGGGCGTAGCCACACTCGGTTCAACTAAAGTTGGCGAAACTGACACCCGCTAGCCACCTTTGTGCAAAGCACGTCGGGAGAACCGGTCTCGCGTAAGCGTACACATAATGTCGGTCCGGGCCGCTTCGTCCAACAATACCGCCAAACCAAAGTATGACATGCTGGTAAGTAGTATGACATATATCGCCCACAACTCACTAGTGTTCTACTCGTGCATATAACATCAACATATAAAACCTAGGCTCGGATGCCACTTTTGCGGAACATAGTAATTTCAAAAAAATTTCCTACGCTCACACAAGATCATGGTGATGCATAGCAACGAGAGGGGAGAGTGTGATCTACGTACCCATGTAGACCGACAGCGGAAGCGTTAGCACAATGCAGTTGATGTAGTCGTACGTCTTCACGACCCGACCGATCAAGCACCGAAACTACGGCACCTCTGAGTTTTAGCACACGTTCATCTCGATGACGATCCCGGGACTCCGATCCAGCAAAGTGTCGGGGAAGAGTTCCGTCAGCACGACGGCGTGGTGACGATCTTCATGTACTACCGTCGCAGGGCTTCGCCTAAGCACCGCTACAATATTATCGAGGATTATGGTGGAAGGGGGCACCGCACGCGGCTAAGAATATGATCACGTGAATCAACTTGTGTGTCTAGGGGTGCCCCCTGCCCCCGTATATAAAGGATCAAGGGGAGGAGGCCGGCCGGCCCTATAGGCGCGCCAAGGAGGAGTCCTCCTCCTAGTAGGAGTAGGACTCCTACTAGGAGGGGGAAGGAAGTGGGGAGGGAGAAGGAAAGGGGGGCGCCGCCCCCCTCTCCTAGTCCAATTCGGACCAGGGGGAAGGAGGCGCGCGGCCCACCCTGGCTGCCCTTCTCTCTCTCCACTAAGGCCCAAATGGCCCATTACTTCTCCCGGTAGGGTTCCGGTAACCCTCCGACTCTCCGGTTTTCTCCGAAATCACCCGGAACACTTCCGGTGTCCGAATATAGCCGTCCAATATATCAATCTTTATGTCTCGACCATTTCGAGACTCCTTGTCATGTCCGTGATCACATCCGGGACTCTGAACTAACTTCGGTACATCAAAACTCATAAACTCATAATATAACTGTCATCGAAACCTTAAGCGTGCGGACCCTATGGGTTCGAGAACAATGTAGACATGACCGAGACATGTCTCCGATCAATAACCAATAGCGGAACCTGGATGCTCATATTGGCTCCCACATATTCTACGAAGATCTTTATCGGTCAGACCGCATAACAACATACGTTGTTCCCTTTGTCATCGGTATGTTACTTGCCCGAGATTCGATCGTCGGTATCTCAATACCTAGTTCAATCTCGTTACCGGCAAGTCTCTTTACTCGTTTCATAATACATCATCTCGCAACTAACTCATTAGTTGCAATGCTTGCAAGGCTTATGTGATGTGCATTACCGAGAGGGCCCAAAGATACCTCTCCGACAATCGGAGTGACAAATCCTAATCCCGAAATAGGCCAACCCAACATTTACCTTTGGAGACACCTGTAGAGCTTCTTTATAATCACCCAGTTACGTTGTGACTTTTGGTAGCACACAAAGTGTTCCTCCGGCAAACGGGAGTTGCATAATCTCATAGTCATAGGAACATGTATAAGTCATGAAGAAAGCAATAGCAACATACTAAACGATCGGGTGCTAAGCTAATGGAATGGGTCATGTCAATCACATCATTCTCCTAATGATGTGATCCCGTTAATCAAATGACAACACCTGTCTATGGTTAGGAAACATAACCATCTTCGATCAACGAGCTAGTCAAGTAGAGGCATACTAGTGATGTTTAGTTTGTCTATGTATTCACACAAGTATTATGTTTCTGGTTAATACAATTCTAGCATGAATAATAAACATTTATCATGAAATAAGGAAATAAATAATAACATTATTATTGCCTCTAGGGCATATTTCCTTCAGATGTGTACCTTACTAATGCTCGCAGTAGCGCCTGGGTATTTGATACTGGTTCTGTTGCTAATATTTGCAATGCGAAACAGGGGCTATGGACTAAGCGAAGATTGGCTAAGGATGAGGTGACGATGCACGTGGGAAATGGTTCCAAAGTCGATGTGACCGCTGTCGGCACGCTACCTCCACATCTACCTTCGGGGTTAGTTTTAGACCTAAATAATTGTTATTTGGTGCCAGCGTTGAGCATGCATATTATATCTGGATCTTGTTTGATGTGAGATGGTTATTCATTTAAATCAGAGAATAATGGTTGTTCTATTTATATGAGTAATATCTTTTATGGTCATGCACCCTTGATGAGTGGTCTATTTTTACTAAATCTTGATAGTAGTGATACACATGTTCATAGTATTGAAGCCAAAAGATGCAGAGTTGATAATGATAGTTGAAATTATTTGCGGCACTGCCGTTTGGGTCATATTGGTGTAAAGCGCATGAAGAAACTCCATTCTGATGGACTTTTGGAATCACTTGATTATGAATCACTTGGTACTTGCAAACCATGCCTCTTGGGCAAGATGATTAAAACTCCGTTCTCCGGAACAATGGAGCGAGCAACAGAGTTACTACAAATCATACATACCGATGTATGTGGTCCAATGAACATTGAGGCTCGCGGCGGATACCATTATTTTCTCACCTTCACAGATGATTTGAGCAGATATGGGTATATCTTCTTAATGAAACACAAGTCTGAAACATTTGAAAAGTTCAAAGAATTTCAGAGTGAACTGGGAAATCATCATAACAAGAAAGTGAAGTTTCTACGATCTGATCGTGGAGGAGAATATTTGAGTTACAAGTTTGGTCTTCATTTTAAACAATGCGGAATAGTTTCATAACTCATGCCACCCGGAACACCACATCGCAATGGTGTGTCCGAATGTCGTAATCGTACTTTACTAGATATGGTGCGATCTATGATGTCTCTTACTGATTTACCGCTACCGTTTTGGGGTTATGCTTTAGAGACGGCTGCATTCATGTTAAATAGGGCACCATCTAAATCCGTTGAGACGACACCTTATGAACTGTGGTTTGTCAAGAAACGCAAGTTGTCGTTTCTTAAAGTTTGGGGTTGCGATGCTTATGTGAAGAAGCTTCAACATGATAAGCTGGAACCCAAATCGGAGAAATGTGTCTTCATAGGATACCCAAAGGAGACTATTGGGTACACCTTTTATCAAAGATCCGAAGGCAAGATATACGTTGCTAAGATTGGATCCTTTCTAGAGAAGAAGTTTCTCTTGAAAGAAGTGGGTGGGAGGAAAGTAGAACTTGATGAGGTAATTGTACATGCTCCCTTATTGGAAAGTAGTTCATCATTGAAATCAGTTCTAGTTATTCCTACACCAGTAAGTGAGGAAGCTAATGATGATGATCATGAAACTTCTGATCAAGTTACTACCGAACCTCGTAGGCCAACCAGAGGAGGATCCGCTCCAGAGTGGTACGGTAATCCTGTTCTAGAGGTCATGTTACTTGACCATGACGAACCTATGAACAATGAGGAAGCGATGATGAGCCCAGATTCAGCAAAATGGCTTGAGGCCATGAAATCTGAGATGGGATCCATGTATGAGAACAAAGTGTGGAATTTGGTTGACTTGCCCGATGATAGGCAGTCCATAGAGAATAAAAGGATCTTCAAGAAGAAGATTGACGCTGACGGTAATGTTACTGTCTACAAAGCTTGACTTGTTGCAAAAGGTTTTCGACAAGTTCAAGGAGTTGACTACGATGAGACCTTCTCACCCGTAGCGATGCTTAAGTTCGTCCAAATCATGTTAGCAATTGCCGCATTTTATGATTATAAAATTTGGTAAATGGATGTCAAAATTGCATTCCTTAATGGATATGTTAAAGAAGAGTTGTATATGATGCAACCAGAAAGGTTTTGTCGATCCAAAAGGTGCTAACAGAGTGTGCAAGCTCCAGCGATCCATTGATGGACTGGTGCAAGCCTCTCGGAGTTGGAATACACGCTTTGATAGTGTGATCAAAGCATATGGTTTTATACAGACTTTTGGAGAAGCCTGTATTTACAAGAAAGTAAGTGGGAGCTCTGTAGCATTTCTGATATTATATGTAGATGACATATTGTTGATCGGAAATGATACTAAATTTCTGAATAGCATAAAAGGATACTTGAATAAGAATTTTTCAATGAAAGACCTCGGTGAAGCTGCTTATATATTGGGCATCAAGATCTATAGAGATAGATCAAGACGCTTAATTGGACTTTCACAAAGCACATACCTTGATAAAGTTTTGAAGAAGTTCAAAATGGATCAGACAAAGAAAGGGTTCTTGCCTGTGTTACAAGGTGTGAAGTTGAGTCAGACTCAATGCCCGACCACTGCATAAGATAGAGAGAAAATGAAAGTCATTCCCTATTCTTCAGCCATGGGTTCTATCATGTATGCAATGTTGTGTACCAGACATGATGTGTGCCATGCTATTAGTTTAGCAGGGAGGTACCAAAGTAATCCAAGAGTGGATCACTGGACAACGGTCAAGAACATCCTGAAATACCTGAAAAGGACTAAGGATATGTTTCTCGTATATGGAGGTGACAAAAAGCTTGTCGTAAATGGGTACATCACTGCAAGCTTTGACACTAATCCGGATGACTCTAAGTCACAAACCGGATACGTGTTTTTATTAAATGGTGGAGTTGTCAGTTTGTGCAGTTCTAGCAGAGCGTCGTGGCGGGATCTACGCGTGAAGCGAAGTACATAGCTGCTTCGGAAGTAGCAAATAAAGGAGTCTGGATGAAGGAGTTCATATTCGATCTAGGTGTCATACCTAGTGCATTGGGTCCAATGAAAATCTTTTGTGACAAAACTGGTGCAATTGCCTTGGCAAAGGAATCCAGATTTCACAAGAGAACCAAGCACATCAAGAGACGCTTCAATTCCATCCGCGATCAAGTCAAGGAGGGAGACATAGAGATTTGCAAGATACATAGAGATTTGCAAGATACATACAGATCTGAATATTTCATACCCGTTGACTAAGCCTCTCTCACGAGCAAAACATGATCAGCACCAAGACTCCATGGGTGTTAGAATCATTATAATGTAATCTAGATTGTTGACTCTAGTGCAAGTGGTAGACTGAAGGAAATATGCCCTAGAGGCAATAATAAAGTTGTTATTTATATTTTCTTGTATCATGATAAATGTTTATTATTCATGCTAGAATTGTATTAACCGGAAACTTAGTACATGTGTGAATACATAGACAAACAGAGTGTCACTAGTATGCCTCTACTTGACTACCTCGTTGAATCAATGATGGTTATGTTTCCTAATCACAGACATGAGTTGTCATTTGATTAACGGGATCACATTATTAGAGAATGATGTGATTGACTTTACCCATCCGTTAGCTTAGCTCGATGATCGTTTAGTTTGCTGCTATTGCTTTCTCCATAACTTATACATGTTCCTATGACTATGAGATCATGCAACTCCCGAATACCGGAGGAACACTTAGTGTGCTATCAAACGTCACAACGTAACTAGGTGACTATAAAGATGCTCTACAGGTGTCTCCGATGGTATTTGTTGACTTGGCATAGACCGAGATTAGGATTTGTCACTCCGAGTATCGGAGAGGTATCTCTAGGTCCTCTCGGTAATGCACATCACTATAAGCCTTGCAAGCAATGTGACTAATGAGTTAGTTATGGGATGATGCATTACGGAACAAGTAAAGAGACTTGCCGTTAATGAGATTGAACTAGGTATTAAGTGAAGGAAATATGCCCTAGAGGCAATAATAAAGTTATTATTTATTTCCTTACATCATGATAAATGTTTATTATTCATGCTAGAATTGTATTAACCGGAAACATAATACATGTGTGAATACATAGACAAACAGAGTGTCACTAGTATGCCTCTACTTGACTAGCTCGTTAATCAAAGATGGTTATGTTTCCTAACTATGGACAAAAGAGTTGTTATTTGATTAACGAGGTCACATCATTAGTTGAATGATCTGATTGACATGACCCATTCCATTAGCTTAGCACACGATCGTTTAGTATGTTGCTATTGCTTTCTTCATGACTTATACATGTTCCTATGACTATGAGATTATGAAACTCCCGTTTGCCGGAGGAACACTTTGGGTGCTACCAAACGTCACAACATAACTGGGTGATTATAAAGGAGCATTACAGGTGTCTCCAAAGGTAGATGTTGGGTTAGCGTATTTCGAGATTAGGATTTGTCACTCCGATTGTCGGAGAGGTATCTCTGGGCCCTCTCGGTAATGCACATCACTTAAGCCTTGCAAGCATTGCAATTAATGAGTTAGTTGTGGGATGATGTATTACAGAACGAGTAAAGAGACTTGCCGGTAATGAGATTGAACTAGGTATTGGATACCGACGATCGAATCTCGGGCAAGTAACATACCGATGACAAAGGGAACAACGTATGTTGTTATGCGGTCTGACCGATAAAGATCTTTGTAGAATATGTAGGAGCCAATATGGGCATCCAGGTCCCGCTATTGGTTATTGACCGGAGACGTGTCTCGGTCATGTCTACATTGTTCTCGAACCGTAGGGTCCGCACGCTTAACGTTACGATGACAGTTATTATGAGTTTATGCATTTTGATGTACCGAAGGTTGTTCGGAGTCCCGGATGAGATCACGGACATGACGAGGAGTCTCGAAATGGTCGAGACGTAAAGATTGATATATTGGAAGCCTATGTTTGGACATCGGAAGTGTTCCGGGTGAAATCGGGATTTTACCGGATTACCGGGAGGGTTACCGGAACCCCCCGGGAGCCAAATGGGCCAACATGGGCCTTAGTGGAAAGGTGAGAGGGCAGCCCACATAGGGCTGCGCCTCCGCCCTCTCCCTAGTCCTATTAGGACTAGGAGAGGGGCCGGCCACCTCTCTCTCTCTCTCCCCTTTAAAGGATTCCTAGTTGGACTAGGATTGGAGGGGGGAGTCCTACTCCCGGTAGGAGTAGGACTCCTCCTGCGCCTCCCTCTCTTTGGCCGGCCAGCCCCCCTCCCTCCAACCTTTATATACGGGGGCAGGGGACACCCCAAGACACACAAGTTGATCCTTGAGATCGTTCCTTAGCCGTGTGCGGTGCCCCCTGCCACCAAATTCCACCTCGATCATACCGTTGTAGTGCTTAGGCGAAGCCCTGCGTCGGCAGTACATCAAGATCGTCACCACGCCGTTGTGCTGACGGAACTCTTCCTCAACGCTTTGCTAGATCGGAGCCCGAGGATCGTCATCGAGCTGAACGTGTGCTAAGAACTCGGAGGTGCCGGAGTAACGGTGCTTGGATCGGTCGGATCGGGTAGAAGACGTACGACTACTTCCTCTATGTTGTGTGATCGCTTCCGCAGTCGGTCTGCGTTGGTACGTAGACAACACTCTCCCCTCTCGTTGCTGTGCATCACCATGATCTTGCGTGTGCGTAGGAAAATTTTCGAAATTACTTCGTTACCCAACAGTGGCATCCGAGCGTAGGTTTTATGGTTTGATGTTATATGCACGAGTAGAACACAAGTGAGTTGTGGGCGATATAAGTCATACTGCCTACCAGCATGTCATACTTTGGTTCGGCGGTATTGTTGGATGAAGCGGCCCGGACCGACATTACGCGTACGCTTACGCGAGACCGGTTTCCCCGACGTGCTTTGCACATAGGTGACTTGCGGGTGACTGTTTCTCCAACTTTAGTTGAACCGAGTGTGGCTACGCCCGGTCCTTGCGAAGGTTAAAACGGAGTCTATTTGACAAACTATCGTTGTGGTTTTGATGCGTAGGTAAGATTGGTTCTTGCTAAGCCCGTAGCAGCCACGTAAAATTTGCAACAACAAAGTAGAGGACGTCTAACTTGTTTTTGCAGGGCATGTTGTGATGTGATATGGTCAAAACGTGATGAGTTATAAGTTGTTGTATAAGATGATCATGTTTTGTTGAAGTTATCGGCAACTGGCAAAAGCCTTATGGTTGTCTATCTATTGCATAAGATGCAAGCGCCCAATAATTGCTTTACTTTATCGCTATGCGATAGCAATAGTTGCAAGAGCAAGTGTTGGCGAGACGACCACGTGACGACACATTGATATAGATCAAGATGATGGAGATCATGGTGTCATGCCGGTGACGATATAGATCATGACAGTACTTTGGAGATGGAGATCACAAGCACAAGATGATGATGGCCATATCATATCACTTATATTGATTGCATGTGATGTTTATCTTTTATGCATCTTATCTTGCTTTGCTTGACGGTAGCATTATAAGATGATCTCTCACTAAATTATCAAGAAGTGTTCTCCCTGAGTATGCACCGTTGCCAAAGTTCGTCGTGCCCAGACACCACGTGATGATCGGGTGTGATAAGCTCTACGTCCATCTACAACGGGTGCAAGCCAGTTTTGCACACGCAGAATACTCAGGTTAAACTTGACGAGCCTAGCATATGCAGATATGGCCTCGGAACACAGAGACCAAAAGGTCGAGCGTGAATCATATAGTAGATATGATCAACATAACGATGTTCACCATTGAAAACTACTCCATCTCACGTGATGATCGGTTATGGTTTAGTTGATTTGGATCACGTGATCACTTAGAGGATTAGAGGGATGTCTATCTAAGTGGGAGTTCTTAAGTAATATGATTAATTGAACTTTAATTTATCATGAACTTAGTCCTGATAGTATTAGCATATCTATGTTGAAGATCAATAGCTCGCGTTGTTGCTTTCATATGTTTATTTTGATATGTTCCTAGAGAAAATTGTGTTGAAAGATGTTAGTAGCAATGATACGGATTGGATCCGTGATCTGAGGTTTATCCTCATTGCTGCACAGAAAAATTATGTCCTTGATGCACCGCTAGGTGACAGACCTATTGCAGGAGCAGATGCAGACGTTATGAACGTTTGGCTAGCTCAATATGATGACTACTTGATAGTTTAGTGCACCATGCTTAATGGCTTAGAATCGGGACTTCAAAGACGTTTTGAACGTCATGGACCATATGAGATGTTTCAGGAGTTGAAGTTAATATTTCAAGCAAATACCCGAGTTGAGAGATATGAAGTCTCCAACAAGTTCTATAGCTAAAAGATGGAGGAGAATCGCTCAACTAGTGAGCATGTGCTCAGATTGTCTGGGTACTACAATCGCTTGAATCAAGTGGGAGTTAATCTTCCAGATAAGATAGTGATTGACAGAATTCTCTAGTCACCATCACCAAGTTAGTAGAACTTCGTGATGAACTATGATATGCAAGGGATAACGGAAACGATTCCCAAGCTCTTCGTGATGCTGAAATCGATGAAGGTAGAAATCAAGAAAAACATCAAGTGTTGATGGTTGACAAGACCACTAGTTTGAAGAAAAGGGCAAAAGGGAAGAAGGGGAACTTCAAGAAGAACGGCAAGCAAGTTGCTGCTCAAGTGAAGAAGCCCAAGTCTGGTCCTAAGCCTGAGACTAAGTGCTTCTACTGCAAAGGGACTGGTCACTGGAAGCGGAACTGCCCCAAGTATTTGGCGGATAAGAAGGATGGCAAAGTGAACAAAAGTATATTTGATATACATGTTATTGATGTGTGCTTTACTAGTGTTTATAGCAACCCCTCAGTATTTGATATTGGTTCAGTTGCTAAGAGTAGTAACTCGAAACAGGAGTTGCAGAATAAACAGAGACTAGTTAAGGGTGAAGTGACAATGTGTGTTGGAAGTAGTTCCAAGATTGATATGATCATCATCGTACACTCCCCTATACTTTCGGGATTAGTGTTGAACTTAAATAAGTGTTATTTGGTTTTTGCGTTGAGCATGAATATGATTTGATCATGTTTATTGCAATACAGTTATTCATTAAAGTCACAGAATAATTGTTGTTCTGTTTACATGAATAAAACCTTCGATGGTCATACACCCAATGAAACAAGTTCGTTGGATCTCGATCATAGTGATACACATATTCATAATATTGAAACCAAAAGATGCAAAGTTAATAATGATAGTGCAACTTATTTGTGGCATTGCCGTTTAGGTCATATTGGTATAAAGCGCATGAAGAAGCTCCATGCTGATGGGCTTTCGGAATCACTTGATTATGAATCACTTGATGCTTGCGAACCATGCATTTTAGGCAAGATGACTAAAACGCCGTTCTCCGGAACAATGGAGCAAGCAACAGATTTGTTGGAAATCATACATACTAATGTATGTGGTCCGATGAATATTTAAGGCTTGCAGCGGGTATCATTGTTTTCTAACCTCCACAGATGATTTGAGCAGATATGGGTATATCTACTTAACGAAATAGAAGTCTGATACATTTGAAAAGTTCATATAATTTCAGAGTGAAGTGGAAAATCATCGTAACAAGAAAATAAAGTTTCTACGATCTGATCGTGGAAAATAGTATTTGAGTTACGAGTTTGGTCTTCAGTTAAAACAATGTGAAATAGTTTCACTACTCACGCCACCTGGAACACCACAGCATAATGGTGTGTCCGAACGTCATAACCGTACTTTATTGGATATAGTGCAATCTATGATGTTTCTTACCGATTTACCACTATCGTTTTTGGGTTATGCATTAGAGACAGCTGCATTCACGTTAAAAAAGGGGAACCATCTGAGTCCGTTGAGACGACACAATCTGAACTGTGGTTTAGCAAGAAACCAAAGTAGTCATTTCTCAAAGTTTGGGGTTATGATGCTTATGTGAAAAAGTTTCATCCTGATGAGCTCAAAACCAAATCGGAGAAATATGTCTTCATAGGATACCCAAAAGGAGACTGTTGGGTACACCTTCTATCACAGATCCTAAGGCAAGACATTCGTTGCTTATAATGGATATTTTCTAGAGAAGGAGTTTCTCTCGAAAGAAGTGAGTGGGAGGAAAGTAGAACTTGACGAGGTAACTGTACCTGCTCCCTTATTGGAAAATAGTACATCACAGAAAACTGTTTCTGCGACACCTATACCAATCAGTGAGGAAGCTAATGATGATGATCATGAAACTTCAGGACAAGATACTACTGAACCACGTAGATCAACCAGAGTGAGATCCGCACCAGAGTGGTACGGTAATCCAATTCTGGAAGTCATGCTACTAGATCATGATGAACCTACGAACTATGAAGAAGCGATGGTGAGCCTAGATTCCGCAAAGTGGCTTGAGGCCATGAAATCTGAGATGGGATCCATGTATGAGAACAAAGTATGGACTTTGGTTGACTTGCCCGATGATCGGCAAGCAATTGAGAATAAATGGATCTTCAAGAGGAAGACGGACGCTGATAGTAGTGTTACTATCTACAAAGCTAGAATTGTCGCAAAAGGTTTTCGACAAGTTCAAGGTGTTGACTACGATGAGTTTTTCTCACTCGTATCTATGCTTAAGTCTGTCCGAATCATGTTAGCAATTGCCACATTTTATGAAATCAGGCAAATGGATAAACAAAACTGCATTCCTTAATGGATTTACTGAAGAAGAGTTGTATACGATGCAACTAGAAGGTTTTGTCGATCCTAAAGGTGTTAACTAAATATGCAAGCTCCAGCGATCCATCTATGGACTGGTGCAAGAATCTCGGAGTTGGAATATACGCTTTGATAAGTTGATCAAAGCATATAGTTTTATACAGACTTGCGGTGAAGCCTGTATTTACAAGAAAGTGAGTGGGAGCACTACAACATTTCTGATAAGTATATGTGAGTGACATATTGTTGATCGGAAATAATGTAGAATTATTCTGTAAACATAAAAGGAGTGTTTGAAAGGAGTTTTTCAAAGAAAGACTTCGGTAAAGCTGCTTACATATTGAGCTTCAAGATCTATAGAGATAGATCAAGACGCTTGATAAGTTTTTCAATAAGTACATACCTTGACAAGATTTTGAAGTAGCTCAAAATAGAATAGTCAAAGAAAAAGTTTCTTGCCTGTGTTACAAGGTGTGAAGTTGAGTAAAGACTCAAAGCCCGACCACGGCAGAAGAAAGAAAGAGAATGAAAGTCATTCCCTATGCCTCATTCATAGGTTCTATAAAGTATGCCATGCTGTGTACCAGATCTATTGTATACCCTGCGCTGATTTGGCAAGGGAGTGCAATAGTGATCTAGGAGTAGATCACTGGACAGAGGTCAGAATTATCCTTAGTGAAATAAGGATATGTTTCTCGATTATGGACATGACAAAAAGGTTCGTCGTAAAGGGTTACGTCGATGCAAGTTTTTGACACTGATCCAGATGAATCTAAAAGTCTCAATCTGGATACATATTGAAAGTGGGAGCAATTAGCTAGAGTAGCTCCATGCAGAGCATTATAGACATAGAATTTTGCAAAATACTTACGGATCTGAATGTGACAGACCCGTTGACTAAAATTATCTCACAAGCAAAACATGATCACACCTTAGTACTCTTTGGGTGTTAATCACATAGAGATGTGAACTAGATTACTGACTCTGGTAAACCCTTTGAGTGTTGGTCACATGACGATGTGAACTATGGGTGTTAATCACATGGTGATGTGAACTATTGCTACTAAATCACATGGCGATGTGAACTAGATTATTGACTCTAGTGCAAGTGGGAGACTGAAGGAAATATGCCCTAGAGGCAATAATAAAGTTATTATTTATTTCCTTATATCATGATAAATGTTTATTATTCATGCTAGAATTGTATTAACCGGAAACATAATACATGTGTGAATACATAGACAAACAGAGTGTCACTAGTATGCCTCTACTTGACTAGCTCGTTAATCAATGATGGTTATGTTTCCTAACCATGGACAAAAGAGTTGTTATTTGATTAACGAGGTCACATCATTAGTTGAATGATCTGATTGACATGACCCATTCCATTAGCTTAGCACACGATCGTTTAGTATGTTGCTATTGCTTTCTTCATGACTTATACATGTTCCTATGACTATGAGATTATGCAACTCCCGTTTGCCGGAGGAACACTTTGGGTGCTACCAAACGTCACAACGTAACTGGGTGATTATAAAGGAGCATTACAGGTGTTTCCAAAGGTAGATGTTGGGTTAGCGTATTTCGAGATTAGGATTTGTCACTCCGATTGTCGGAGAGGTATCTCTGGGCCCTCTCGGTAATGCACATCACTTAAGCCTTGCAAGCATTGCAACTAATGAGTTAGTTGTGGGATGATGTATTACAGAACGAGTAAAGAGACTTGCCGGTAACGAGATTGAACTAGGTATTGGATACCGACGATCGAATCTCGGGCAAGTAACATACCGATGACAAAGGGAACAACGTATGTTGTTATGCGGTCTGACCGATAAAGATCTTCGTAGAATATGTAGGAGCCAATATGGGCATCCAGGTCCCTCTATTGGTTATTGACCAGAGACGTGTCTCGGTCATGTCTACATTGTTCTCGAACCGTAGGGTCTGCACGCTTAACGTTACGATGACAGTTATTATGAGTTTATGCATTTTGATGTACCGAAGGTTGTTCGGAGTCCCGGATGAGATCACGGACATGACAAGGAGTCTCGAAATGGTCGAGACGTAAAGATTGATATATTGGAAGCCTATGTTTGGACATCGGAAGTGTTCCGGGTGAAATCGGGATTTTACCGGATTACCGGGAGGGTTACCGGAACCCCCCGGGAGCCAAATGGGCCAACATGGGCCTTAGTGGAAAGGTGAGAGGGCAGCCCACATAGGGCTGCGCCTCCCCCCCTCTCCCTAGTCCTATTAGGACTAGGAGAGGGGCCGGCCACCTCTCTCTCTTTCCCCTTTAAAGGATTCCTAGTTGGACTAGGATTGGAGGGGGGAGTCCTACTCCCGGTAGGAGTAGGACTCCTCCTGCGCCTCCCTCTCTTTGGCCGGCCAGCCCCCCTCCCTCCAACCTTTATATACGGGGGCAGGGGACACCCCAAGACACACAAGTTGATCCTTGAGATCGTTCCTTAGCCGTGTGCGGTGCCCACTGCCACCAAATTCCACCTCGATCATACCGTTGTAGTGCTTAGGCGAAGCCCTGCGTCGGTAGTACATCAAGATCGTCACCACGCCGTTGTGCTGACGGAACTCTTCCTCAACGCTTTGCTGGATCGGAGCCCGAGGATCGTCATCGAGCTGAACATGTGCTAAGAACTCGGAGGTGCCGGAGTAACGGTGCTTGGATCAGTCGGATCGGGTAGAAGACGTACGACTACTTCCTCTACGTTGTGTGATCGCTTCCGCAGTCGGTCTGCGTTGGTACGTAGACAACACTCTCCCCTCTCGTTGCTGTGCATCACCATGATCTTGCGTGTGCGTAGGAAAATTTTCGAAATTACTACGTTACCCAACATTAAGATACCGACGATCGAATCTCGGGTAAGTAACATACCGATGAAAAAGCGAACAACGTATGTTGTTGTGCGGTTTAACCGATGAAGATCTTCGTAGAATATGTAGGAACCAATATGAGCATCCAGGTTCCGCTATTGGTTATTTGACCAGAGATGAGTCTCGGTCATGTCTACATAGTTCTTGAACCCGTAGGGTCCGCACGCTTAACGTTCGGTGACTATCGGTATTATGAGTTTATGTGTTTTGATGTAAGGTAGTTTAGAGTCCCGGATATGATCACGGACATGAGGAGTCTCGAAATGGTCGAGACATAAAGATTGATATATTGGACAGCTATATTCGGACACCGGAAGTGTTCCGGGTGATTTCGGAGAAAACCGGAGTGCTGGAGGGTTACCGGAACCCCCTCCCCCCCCCCCCGGGAACTAATGGGCCACATGGGCCTTAGTGGATAGAGAGAGGACCGGCCAGGGCAGGCCGCGCACCCCTTCCCCCTCTAGTCTGAATTGGACTAGGGGAAGGGGGCGGTGCCCCCCTTTCCTTCTCCCGCTCCTCCTTCCTTCCCCCCTCCTAATAGGACTAGGAAAAGGGGAGTCCTGCTCCTACTAGAGGGAGGACTCCTCCTCTCCTGGCGCACCCTAAGGGCCGGCCGGCCTTCCCTCTTGCTCATTTATATACGGGGGCAGGGGCATCCTAGGACGCACAAGTTGATCATTGATCTCTTAGCCGTGTGCGGTGCCCCCCTCCACCATAATCCACCTCGGTCATATCGTCGTAGTGCTTAGGCGAAGCCCTGTGCCGGTAGCTTCATCATCACCGTCATCACGCCGATATGAAATTAATGGTGGAGGTGTCGTACTTTCGGTACTAGGATCGGTCGGATTGTGAAGACGTACGACTACATCAACCGCGTTGTCATAACGCTTCCACTTACGGTCTACGAGGGTACGTGGACAACACTCTTCCCTTCTCGTTGCTATGCATCACCTTGATAGATCTTGCATGTGTGTAGGATTTTTTTTTGAAATTACTGCATTCCCCAACAATGGAATGGTTAAGTGGTGAGGTTCCAGCAAGGACTAAGCATTTTTATGGTGGCTAACTTATGAGTACAAGAGTAAGAAGAGTAAACTACGCATAACGGTCGCAAACTAGTAATGATCAAGAAGTGATCCTGAACTACTTATGAGTCATACATAACCCCACCGTGTTCTTTTTTGGAACTTCCTCGAAAAGAGACGATCACTATTACGCACATGGTTGGTGCATTTTAATTAGGATTTAGTGTCAAGTTCTCTACAACCGGATATTATAAATTTCCATGTCACCACATAACCGCGGGCACGACTTCAGAAAAGATTTTACCCTGCAGGGATGCTCCAAGTAGTCCATTATAAATTACCACACGCATCCGATGGAACATCCTCACACCTTGATAACATGATGCTTACGATAAGGAATCCTGGTGGACAAGTCACTCGTCAAAGGTACAACTAAACCAACAAGACCACCCGGTGTGTCGTCACCCCGATAAGAGTCGCGCGTATCTCATTCTCAGGACACAACCGTCTATGCATAGTGGACGGTGGCCAAAAGACCTCGAGTTGCCCCGAGGTGGCACCGCCAACTACTAGGTAGGTGGGCTAACACTCGTGAGGAGCACTGACCTGGTTTGTTGATTAATTATCCATGGGGGCCGACAGGACCCTATGCAAGTTTTAGTTGTTATTAAGCAAATGTAAAAACAAAGTTGGGCCTTGCTGGGAGAGTTAAACCTAAGTGAATGATCAGGGGGGTCTCCATAAAACTCCACACATGTTAGGAGCGCTCATCATGGAACATAACACTGGCATGATAGAAACTAGGGCGGCAAGAGTGGAACAAAACACCAAGCAAAATGCCGAACCTTCCACCCTTTACCAAGTATATAGATGTATTAATTAAATAAGAGATATTGTGATATCACATGCTATCCATGTCCCAACATGGAACAACCTGCAACTGCACCTGCAACTAGCAACGCTATAAGAGGGGCTGAGCAAAGCAACAACATAGCCAATCAACGGTTTACTAGGATGATGGAGGTAGAGGCTTATCATGGCATATTGGGAGGCTTGACAAACAAGTGGTGAATAGCGAGATATAGTGATAGCATCGAGACAACTAGCAGGCAAAGATAGTAGTGATGTCCAAGGTAATGGTCATCTTGCCTGAAATCCCGCTCGGAAGAAGATCGGGTCCATGAAGTAGATGAACCAACGTAGTCAAACGAATCCTCATAATCGCATCGTAACCGAAACTACTGAGAAGAAGCACAATCGAAAAGAAGCAAACAACAAGGTAAACACACAAGCATAAACATGACATGATGCACAACCAAGTATGATGCATGACAAGATCAAATGTTGTTACTCATGGCAAGATATGATGCATTAAAGAACCCCACACCAAAGCAAGTTTAAATGAGGCAGAAAACAACACATAACAATTCCGGAAACTCACCATATGCAAATTTCGAAATTGGTACTTATATGATTTAAACACAATGTTAAAGTTGTTAAACAACAATTTAAAATGCACCATAATGATCTACATGTTTTTCTAATCAAGTTACATATGTAGATCATTTAGTTCAGAGCTACGGTCTAGGAGATATGAACTAAACAAGTTAAACATGACATTGATGCAAAATGCATGCAAACTTCGACCACAAACACTCAAAACATGGATGCTAGATGACAATATGAAACTACACACAATTCTAAGCAAGTTTCGTGTAGGACATGATTAAAACGGAGCAACGGTTCAACAAATACATTCAACACAAGTTATAATGACAATATGCCCAAAACAGTGTGGTGCCTACTTAGGAGCAACAAAACATAATGGTACAGGAACAAGATGGGCACAAACTTGATATGCACTTAAAGTAGAGATAACATACTTTAATTCATCTTTAAGGTTCAGGTTCATAAGCATCATGGTTAATTTACTATGATCCATGCAAGATGCAATGTTCTGTTACAGATTATGACTGAAAAACTGGGCATATATGACAACACAGTTAAAATAATGGCATGTTGGAGGCAAGAAACAATTATGCTACAGAGTTTTAACATGGCATCAAATGGCATATCACGGAGCTCAAATCATACAAGACGGGCATATTGATAGGAGCAACGGGTTCATGGCATTCATCAAAACAATATGCAACCGGGAATTAAGCTGACTGTCAGAAAGAGTGAAAATCTTGGAATGCCAACAATTATATCATGATGCTGACTTGGAATGCACATAACAGCATGCAAAGCAATTTTAATATTTATGAAAATGATATGAGCATAGATTAGACATGACAATCTCCAACTTACTACATTGACACAACTCCATAGGATGCATAGATTAATTACTATGATTTTCACAGAATGGAACATGCTGTTAACAGGTTGATAGTTTTATCATGATGGCAACTTGAGAGCAACAAAGAGACATGGTACAACAAGTTTACATGGAAACCAAGGGCATGGAATCAGTGTACACATCACATAGACTAAATCACATCGAGGAATCATATGCATATGAGCTATAGATTGGAGGCAATCATCAAGCAAAGTTGACAAGTTTTAACAGTTCTGCAGTTAACAACAGGATGCACTTTTGCAACAGAGATTAGCACACTCAAATCATCAAGCAAAGTGCAACCATCACGTAGAGAACAAAGAGTAGATGAATTTACATATATAAATCATCTCCATATGATAAACATGCCCAGAGTTATGGCCATCACAATATGCAAACGTGTTGTTTAAAATATCAGGGCCTTGGTGAAAATAAACCTCATGGGAAACATGGACGGGTGGACCAAGGACGGAGCCATACAGGCGCGGTCTGGGGCCGTTTGAATCACGGAATCAGGGTCTGGCCTGGATGAGATCGTCCCGATCCGGTCAGAGCGCAAGGTCAGGCTCGTGGGACCCACACATCGGGTCGAGCACGGCATCTGGTCGAGCTAGAGGTCGCGGAGATGCGGGGCGAGGCGGATCCGGGCACGCCTGCCCGGATCTAGCCGGAGGTGGGGCTGGCGTTCGAGCTGCGGTGCCCGACAACAGTTGTGGCGCAGCAATGCGGGCATGGTTCTGATGAGCAGGTGAGCTGGAGGCGGCGGGGAACGCGCGCGGGCTGCGCGTCCGAGGCCAGATCCAGTGAGGAGGCTGGCGGGGTCGAGGCGGCGACGATCGGCCAACGCGAGGAAGGCAAGGCGCGGCGACGGGGTTTGCTGGGCGAGGGAGCGAGGCGATGGCGCGGCTCGGGGCTCGCTCGGGCAGGGCGGCGGGGATTCGGGCCCAAGAGGGCCCGCGATGGGCCTGGGCGGGCCAACATGGTGGTGGGAGGCTGGGGTGCGGGGTAAGCGACGTGGCTAGCGGCGGTTGGCTGTGGGCGGTGGCGGGGTTTGCTGCGCGAGGGAGCGAGGCGATGGCGCGGATCGGGGCTCGGTCGGGCGGGGTGGCGGGGATCCGGTCCCAGGAGGGCCTGCAATGGGCCAGGACGGGCCGATGCGATGGTGGGAGGCTGGGGTGCGGGGCGGGCGACGTGGCTGGCGGCGGTTGGCTGTGGGCGGCGTTGCATGTGGGGTGGCGCCAAGTGGCAGTGGAGGAGAGCGCAAGCCCGGATTTTGAGGGAGGAGACGGCGGATGCATGTAGGTGGAGGGCTAGTAGCTAGGTTTTCCAGAACTGGTAGGGGGAGGTGTTCATATAGGGAAAGCTAGGGTTTAGGAAGGTTTGGGGTGGTTTCTGGACCCTTTGATCGTGATCCGACAGACACTGGGTTGGAGGGGTGGTGTAGGTGGGCTATGAAGAAGGGTATGGGCTGAGAAGTGAGGGAAGATGGCAGCCTGGCAATAGGTTCTGGAATACCGAAACGTCCCGTTTTATTCGGCTATAGTGCCGCTATAGTTTAATAGTTGGGCTATCAAACGGACTTCAAATGCGATGAAATTTGACAGGCGGTCTACCTACAATATAACAAGACCGCACGCCGATTTTCACCCCCGTTTCGAGAACATTTTTATCTCACTTATAATATAATATTTTGGAGGTGTCGCGGGAGCATGCAAGTGTGGTTGGTCTCGGAACGGTCAACGAAAGGGACAGTGAGAACCGATAACTACAAACGGATGCAAGTCTTGAAAAGAATGACGACACAAAGTGTCGATGCAATGCAAATGATGCAACGATGAATGCAACAAATAAATGAAACACATGGCGACAACGAAAATAAATGGAAGGCATCTGGGACGTCAGTCTCGGGGTGTTACATTGTCATGCTTGTTAAAGAAAATTGTCATCCTCACGACAACATAAATTGCCATGAAAAACACTTGATTTGTCATGCACTCTCAGCAAACGTAAACATTTCCATAAATCATTAGTTGGTCCAGAATAGGGTTTGATATTGTACACACTATAATAAACATTACTAATAAATGTACATAGCCTGGCTAGCAATCTTGAACCCAACAATCAACAGATGTTCCAGGGGTGAGAAGGAAAAGGTGCAATGAAAGAATAACAGCATTCCCTTTCAAAAAACATGAATTACACAGCGCCATCCATGGAACTTCTTTACAAGTTTACAGTTACACCAGCCTTTTTTTTCCTGTCCAAGAGAAAACCAAACATCACAAAAACGGGCACATCATTCATTCATCCAGTCAGGCCAAACCGATCGAGCTGAATTCCTCGACCGCCACCAAATTGAGCATGTATGCACGCACGCGTGTCCCGCACGGACCAAAATCGCCAAGGATCCGAGCCGTAGGCTACTAGCACGTGGGGATATCGGAGGGCGGAGGCGGCAGCTTCTGGTTCGGCAGCGGCCCGTCGTTGACAAGCCACGCCATGGACAGGCCCCAGCTCAGGTGCACGTCCAGGTGGCAGTGCATGATCCAAACACCTACCACCAAAGTCAATAGCTCAATCAATATTGCAGCAGTCAACACAAGTCAACCTGAAGCTAGTGCAAGTGGAGGTGGTTAAATTAACCTACCGGGGTTGTTGGCGACGAAGCGGATGGCGACCCAGCCGGCGGTGGGCACGCTGATGGTGTTCCGCTGCACCGGGTCGACGAGGTTGTACCTGGCGGTGTCGTTGGCGGCGTCGTAGTTGCCGAACCCGGTCCCGACGACGTGGAAGTCGTAGCCGTGCAGGTGCAGCGGGTGGCTCTCGGCGCCCTGGATGCTGGTGTCCTGCAGCACCACCTCCACGGAGGTGTTGAAGGCGAGCGGCACCACCCGGGTGCCGTGGGTCACGAACGTGTTGTTGGGCGGCGTGCCGGTGTAGTTGAACTTGCGCAGCGGCGCCGCGGGGAAGTTGGCCGCGAGCACGCCGTTGTACCGGCGCCGGTAGTGCGCCTGCAGGAGCGACGTCTTGGGCATCACGAACGACACGTTGTTGATGCTCGCCGCGAACCGGGTGTTGTTGGGCCCCTGGCACGTCCCGTTCACCGGGCTCTCGCACGGGTCGGCGCCCAGCCCCACGGCGAAGAAGAAGCTCCGGTCCACGCTCAGCGGCACCCGCGCCGGGTACCGCGCGCTCGCCAGGCTCCGGAAGTTGGACGAGAAGTTGGTCACCGCGCCCGTGTCGTTGTACCGCGGGAGCGGCGGCGCCGGGAGGCCCCGGAGCGCGGCGGGGCGCTGCGGGGCGTACTCGAGGACGGCGGTGGCGGTTGTGTTGTCGAAGGTGCCCACCGTGTTGGTGTAGGGCGCGACGGCGATGGCGAAGGCCGTGGAGGACGGGTTGGTGGCCGCGGTGAGGAGCACGTCCATGGTCTGCCCCGGCGAGATGACGAGCGTGTTGGCGGCGAAGGGCTTGACGTAGCTGGCGTCCGCCTGCACGACGGTGAGCGTGTGGTTGGCCACCGCGAAGAAGAGCTCGTCGTTGAGCGCCGCGTTGATGAGCCGCAGCATGTACGTCCTCCCGGGCTTCACCTTGAGCTTGAACGTGCTGTTGGCGCTGCCCGAGCAGTTGTACGTCGGCCCGGGGAGGCCGTTGAAGGTGTAGGCGTCGGACACGTTGGGGCCTCCGCCGGTCTGCAGCGCCTGCTTGATCACCGCCTCCGGGTCGGCGTTGAACCACTCACCTGCCCACCGACCGGCCACGTTAGTTACACTCGAACACACACTACAGTGTCAAAAATGGCGGACAGTGTCACAGTGGAGTGTAGGAGACGTACCGAGCATGAGGGGGACTTCACGGTAGGGCTTGGGGAAGGGGTAGGGGACGCCGCGGGGCGGGAGGATGACGAGGGGGCCGTGGAGGGTGGCGCGGAGCCAGGAGAAGTGGGCGTGCCACCAGAGGGTGCCGCGCTGGCCGACGACGCGGAAGTTGTAGACGTAGCTCTGGCCGGGGCGCATGGGGCACTGCGTGATGTAGGCCGGGCCGTCCGCCCAGGCGCTGCGCAGCTGCCGCACGCCGTGCCAGTGGAAGGTGACGTTGTTGTTGATGTTGTTGTGGACGTTGACGACGAGCCGGTCGCCCTCCCGCACCGTGATCCTCGGCCCCGGGAACCGCCCGTTCACCGTCGGGATGCTCTTGGTCGTGCACAGCCGCGTCACCGTCGCCATCGTCACGTTGAAGGTGTAGCGGCGGGTGAGGCCGGCGGTGAGGCCCGGCATGGCCAGGAGGAAGGCCAGGAGGAGGCATGCAGGCGAGGCGCACCGGAGGCGGCGAGCATCCATTCCCATTGTGCAGCTAGCTAGCTTCCTGCTGGCCACACTTCAACTCCGCGATCGATTAGCTATGTAAAGCTAGATCGAACTCTGCAGGAGCTGCAAGGGCGATGGATCGCTAGCTCGCTGGCTAGAGAGTGGATGGAGGTGGTGAGTGACATGAGTAGCTAGGGTTGGAGTGGCTATATAAACGGCCGGCGGCAGTGCTCCTGGCCTGCTCGTGGTGGCGTGCATGGTAGGGGGTCACCGAGTCATAGTGGTTGGCTGGGTTTGGTGGGCGTGCATAGAAATATTGTCACATAGGGCCGCTCTCCGCTAGCTCTTTCTGCTCGACTCACCGATCTTTCCAGCCACCGGATCGGATCGACTGGCCCTGCGAGTGGTTGCGTCCGACGATTCATCCGTCGACCGGTGCAAGTTGACGGCAGGCTCCTTTTTTGTTTCTGATTCTGAAACCTAGGAAATGCTTTGATGGCCAGGAATATTAATTTAAGCACGCTACTTCATGTGCACCATGCAGCTGTGCTGACATGATGGTGCACCTAAACGCAGGCATGTCTTGGAATATCAGTTTCTCTTTTTCCTTTTTTCTTTTTGAGAGACTTCGAATATCTTTTTCTTTTCTTTTGGCGAGAAGCGAGACTTGGAATATCAGTTTCGTTCTCAGCTAAAAGCAAAAGCCTGCAATAGCTGAGGGTTTCAGTAAAGCTTGGTAGAGGAAATTTGTCCATGGGGTAGAAGATGATCAACATTTTCATCCCAGGCCGTATGGTGTATGCATCTGCTATTAACACCATGCAGAACACCAAAAGTGGGACGGTGCAGGAGTTCCTATACCGACAAACTGTTGCAAAGCTTAAGCTGGTGGGCTGCCATTAATCATTGAAACCAGAGGTAAATGATAATCTCATAATTGTTGTGTACCTTTGCCTCACACCGATAATTCATTATGGTGGTATATCACTTCTGAACTGAAGGCATGTGAAAGCCTCATGTGACCTTCACTGCGAATGACAAAAAAACTGTTTAGCCTTTTATGGGTGCTAGGTTTTGCTTTCTTTTTCAGAGAAACTGCTGGTTTCCGGCAGCGCCACATATCCAATTATATAAATTAGTCATAGAGAATGCAGATTCCTTTGTGAACTTCTCAAGTTAACTATGGCCCTCAGGGTCAAATCCATAACCACCTTTGTTTAAGCTTTTCATTTGCCGTCCTCTTCCTCGATCTTGTGCTGTCGGAACAAAATTAAATCACTGTTCTCTAATAAATTTTCTATTTGAAGCTTTTTTTATGTGTGTGAATGTGTGTGCTGCTCGCTTGTTGCTTAGAGCTGCGTGGTTGTTGCAGTGGAGCTCGCTGCTTTTGCCGGATTGGATTGTCATTGTACCCTGTGTGTTCTGATCTTAGTTTTCTTTTTTACTGGGACCCAGTTAAAGCGTCTCGTTCTGTCTTGGTAACCAAGGGAGGGAGACCATGCAGGTACACACCTGAATAAACGCCCAGCCTAATGCTTCAAGGCGAGATTACCTCGGAAAGGATATGAATTAGTATTCCTAATGTATGCGTAGCAATCAGTAGCAAATAACAAATGGAAGCTCTTCTGAGACTAACTAATCAATCGCGCATCACTTTATCTTTATTTGTCATTTTATACGGTGCTGGTACCATTAGTATTTTATGCGGTAATTAAGCACGAAACACTTGCTTGCAAGAGCGTAAAGCTTGGGGTTCATTAAGGTTGTGCCATTGGTCCACGGTATAATTAAACTCTGTTGTATGTTTGCCGCAGACTGCTGTTTAATATATATCTTTTCAAATGTTTGCCACCCAGTAAAAAGAGAGGAGAAAACACGGACGGTAACAACTAGCCCCTGATATCCACTACTACCATATGTCTGCAGTGCAGGTAGATCGATACCAGCAGGAGATCTTCACGTTGGTTACGATGTGACAAAAAAACATGTGCGGTCAGTAGTTGCGACGCAAACGTCTGGCCGGTTTTTCGCGTCGATCGATCTGGCTAACTATCTTCAAGTTGAAGTATCATCACCAGACACTCCCTTCAGTCCTGGCTCACGTCGCCTGGGCGTTTGGCGTCATGGAGCGAGTGGTTGGCCATGCACCCGCGCTCCGCCTCCCGCGGCCGTGCGTGTGCTCCTGCTGGATCCAACGAACCCGTCGGCTTTCCTCGGCGAGGCGTCCGGCCGAAGTTTACGGCCGGCCGATCGTACGAGGCCGGCGGTATATATCTTAAACTACGATTCGGTCAGTCTCGGGTTGCCATCGGCGTATCGATCGCCTCTCACAGCTAGCTGCTGCGCACGGACGCATGGTGGACGCGCTGATGATTGCGCGTCTGGTCGAGCCCGGTTCGATCGCATCATCGCCCGGGAGAAAACGAAGAGAAAGGGGAAAACTACCGGCGACCCGCCGGCAAAGCATGGATGGATGGCTACGCCTCGTTTGTTTTAGCACACGAACCAAGTTCTAGAAAACAAAGGGCATTGCACATCGGTGGTGTTTCCGACGTAGCGATTGCTGATTAACCAGTCCGCTGATTCCATGCCGTTTGTTTCTGTTTGGAGATTCGTGCATTGCTATCTCCGCCTTCCACTCTGGTTGGAGTAGGCTTTGAGTTCAAGGATCACCCTAGAGGGGGTGTTGGAAATTTGCCAAAAATGCAGCTGTAATTTCAAAAAATTATGAAAAGATTTCGGCATGCAAAGAGTAGGTGTCACACATACATGTGAGAAATGCTGGAAAAAATGATCGCCTGCCAGCGCGAGATAAACAACAAATTAAGTTATTGTACAAGTAACAAGTAACTACAGTTCAAAGTATAAACACAAATTGTCATAAAAGTCTTTAAGTTACAGTAAGAACATTATCCTAAACACACATAAATCTTTACGAATTTCTACATGTGTGTGTTCCTACTTGTCCTTTACAAGCACATATGTTTTCACTTACCGTCGATCAGAATGAGTATGGCCCGAACGGCCATTGAATGTTGCGCACTAATCTCCGTGAAAGTTGGTTGGCTCAGTCAGCTTGAGCAAATCATTCACTCAAAAGCGAACCCGTCAGAGCGTTTTTCTTCCTCACATAGGACCCTCTCCTCTTGCTCTTTTCATTTCATAGCGATCAACTCTCTCACCCCCTTCCCGCCACCCCCCCCCCCCCCCCCCTCCTCGATTGCCGTCGCGAGCTCCCTCTCCTGCGCCACCGTCACATCCTCCTCCCTAACCTCCATTTCCAGCGCCAACAGCTCATCCTCCAATGCAACCTCTCTCTCTCTCTCCCGCGGGGTGTCGGGGTTCGATCCAATTTGGTTCTACCACCATCACTCCAGGATTCGTCTTTTTCTTCACATTTTATTGATCTAACTCGCATTTTAACCCAAAATTTCACTCCGCATTTGACCAGAAAAAATAAATCCAATTTTTGTATTATTTGTACAACAACCTTTTCTAAAATGTTGCCATGGAAATGTATCGTTGTCACGATACACTTTACAACCTCATGATGCAGCTAGTAAATTTGCCATGATATGCATAGTTGCCTTGGTATAAGCAAACTTTTCTCTAAATTTCCATGATCTAGAGAAAATTTGCCATGGTCTTGCCATTTTTAATCGTATTGTGGCGCAGCTTGTGAATTAATCGGTTTTCTGTTGTTCTGATAAGTTGTGATCATTTTATCTAGTTTTTTCATGGCAACTAAACACACTTCTGCAATGCAACTAAATATACTTTTGCCACGACAATTAATCATGTTTTGATAGGGCAACTAAAGATGAGTTACCATCAAACTAGTGATCAGGAACAAAATATTGTTAGAATTACCAAAAGTAAGGCATTCTCTCCTTATTGTTGTTTTAATAACTCCACCAATTTTCGACAACTACTTTTTCAAAGATGTGTTTGCTTTCTTTCCCATGGTTATTCATGTGTCAATAGGATGACAACTTCGCCCTCAAACCCAATATGTTTTGCCACGACAGTCATACAACAATTACTTTTTATGCCAACCATACGCCAATTACCTTTTTAGTTTGTCCCTGGCAACTTTTCAGATAGGTATGGCAAATTAGGCGATAAATTGTCACGGGGATGAGTTGCACACTCTCATTTTGCCATGAGCAGATGACAGTTTTTCATGAATTTTGTCATGTGAACATCACAAACAATTTTTGAATTTGCCATCATGTACATAACCAAATAGTTCTAATTTTGACATGCAAAACACCACAACATTTTTCGAAAATTTCCATCATGTGTGGAAACAAAAAAAATTAAGTTTGCTATGTGACCAGTGCAAACTTATTTCTAAAGTTGACCTGCCTTATAATTTTTTCCAAGTTGCCATATTGTCTACAAGAAAATTTTCAGCAATTATCATGTTTCCACGATTATCCAGATTTTATATACAAACTAGGACATAAGCCCGTGCGTTGCAACGGGAGAAAAAACGAGTAGTGCGAAACATTCATAGTTCTCTATGATGATCGTTACATCATTAATTAAAAAGGTACTGCCATAGAATCAATGAATTTGTACGCAGGATCTTAGTACCACCTCGTGTCATTGAAGCTTAATTATCGTGAGGAAATTTAGCAGCGAGATAAAAAAAATAGATGACGGAAGGAGAACTATGAAAGCCTCCGTCCTTTATTATTAGGTAAAGATAGCATGACTTGCCTCCATGTTCAATTACATTTGCCATGTGACTTTTGACATATTCTCCTACAAACTTCCATGTTTTATAAAACATAAATCTTAAACTCTGCCATGTCACAATTTTTTTAAATTTGCCATGATTTAGGAAATTAATCCGTCCAAAATTTCCATACGTCTTTTTTACAATTCTTTGCAACCTATTTTGCCATCATTCATGAAAATTAATTTTATCAGAAAGATCCATGTCACCATTGTTATCATGTTTTCTAAAATTTGCCATGCTTTTTAAAGGACAAATCCTTACATTTGCCATAATTTTGGCTTTCTTCCTTTGTAACATCGTCTAGTCTTTTTTCTATAAAAGTTAAGTTGCCATGATTTTATATTGACTATTTGTTAAACAAAAGTTGCAATGAATCATGACATGGCAATGTTGTCAACATTGTTAATTTCCATGCTACATTATTGACACTTGTCATGTGTCCAGCAACTGGCATCCTTCAACACAGATTTTGGCCATGCTATTTTTGTTTTCTGTTTTTGATAATGCTATTTTTTGAGATGGAAATTTCTATGCCACCTGCAAATTATACGTATTATTTTCATGTCAGTTATATTATTTTTACATGGCGGTTTCATTGTACATACCATCCATAATTTTCTGCATGTCATCTATTTTTTATCATGGTGAATCTCGTAGTTATAGCATGGCATTTTTTTTTACAATTAGCAATGCAATTTTTAGAAATATTATTTAACCATGGCAACTTCGTCCTACTAACAATGGAAAATAATAAAACTAAGTCATGTTTAGTTCACTAGACTTAGCATGGCAGATTCGTTATAATCGAAACGACATTTTTTCAAATTCGTAGTCATAGTGGCAGACAATTGCATTATATCATGGTAAATCCACTCGTCATAACATCATAATTTTTTTCTTCCAATGATTGCAAATTTGTGTCTCTAACTTAACTGGTTTTTGGTTTGTGGAGGAACATAGTAGTTGGGTTGAGGAAGAATTACATTTGTTTCTCTATTTGCTTCTACCATATCTTTGACTGTTATGTTCCTATGTGCCATGTTTCTCTTTTCATGTGGCAGATTTAGTTTCTTACTGATAGCAATTGTTGGCACAAATAACACTGTTACTTCCCACAACGTAGTTCCCTAGTATTGGCAAGTTAGTTTTTTTGTCAATCTAGGGATGACCCAACCAAATAAGAATATTCGTTGAGATTTAGAAACCATTTTTGTATTTTTCCTTAATTTTCTTTGATTGTGACTTAATAAGGCATCACAAACTTATTTTTTGAATGACGGCAGCTTGTGTCCACCCTATCGATTTTGGATTATGGAAGGAAGTTATAGGAGGAAGGTGTGGATTGGGGAGCAGTGGGTGTAAAGGGAGGGGAAGAGTGGAGGATCAAGTGGCCGGGGAAGGAAAAAAAGGTACTCGCGGTGGGGGGGAGGGGTAAACAATGGGGTCACGTTGGGATCCTAGTCCAAAAAACGTTTCTTGACTGCGAAAACTATTTGCTCCCCCCCCCTCGTTGGGGGGACGATCCCTCGCTCCGGCTACCATACCGGGGGGAGGGGGGGGGTCATCTATCTATTAACATCCTTCACTTTTTTGGGGGAACTTACATATATATTTTTTCCGTGAAGTTTTTGTTACTGGTATATCTAATCCCGAGATTGATTGCACTCTCCGTCTCGGGGGTCGCCATCCATGAACTTAGATGGAAGAAAGGGCATTGCCTATGATGGTGCACCAAGATGGCGATGGAGTTGTCCCTAAAGGCGGGCAAGTTTCTTCAATATTTGTTTTTTTTCTCTAGGCTCGTCCAATGACCCTTTCATACGTGCCTCTTTGTGTTTATGCTTGAGGCCAGATTCAAAATTCACCCTGACCTCCAGCTTAGACAAAGGTAGGGGCATAACTGATGATGGTGTACTAGCACAAGATTGCGGCGGCGTTGCATTTATGGGGATATAAGAGGGGTGGTGGGTTGCCAAGGCCTAGTCAGGTAGACGAGGAGCTTGAAGGGGGGAATGTATCCGGTGCACCCGCACTTGTGGTGCTACGGATGCACCGGATATCATAGAATATTTTTAAAAATCTGAAAAAATTCTAGCATGTTAACACAACATCAGGGTATGATGTCACAAAATTTCATATTAAAATTTTAAATATTTTTTGAGATACAAAAATGATAAATTTGACATCAGTGTGATAATGGGCCAAACCTAAAGCCCAGGTTATGTTATATACTATTCAGTGTTGAATTTGTCATTTTTGTTCATCAAGTTATGTTTTGAATTTTGACTTGAAATTTTGTGACAAGCTACATTGATATTGTGTGAGTGTGCTAAATTTTTTTCAGAAATTTTTCAATATTTTTAAAAGTACAATATGAGTTCGGTGCACCGGTAGCACCACAAGCTACGGTGCACCAGATATTTTCCCCTTGAAGGGGGTGATGTGAGGGTGAGGCGACATATCCAGCGGTGGTGCATCATCGAGGATGGTGTGAAGGAGGTTGGGAACAATGATGCCAATTATGCATCGAAGGGAGGCTTAGCAGCATTGGGAAGGTCGAGTGTTGTCGACCAGTGGTATAATCATCGGGGGGCGGGGATCAAGTGAGGAGGCCTATGGTTAGGGAGGCGTAGTTATAACAAAGGATCTACATATCACATATTCCTAGTTTCCTACAAAACAAATTGGTATTTTGCAGCCTCGCCATGACATATACATTCACATGATTAATTCATACTAGAGGCTGACGCGTGCTTTGCAGTGCCATTCATCACTCGTATGATTAAGTCCTTTTTCTCTAGCAAGTTATTGTCTTTGCTTGTTTTGTTTTGGTTTTTGCGTTGGCTGCGTTTTAGTAATGCCCTTGTGGTGTTTTTTTCATTCGTATATTATGATGGGGTGCGGTTACAGAAGGTATTTTTTCAGAGCAGAGAGTGGAGTCGTTCGCTGCATGGTTGTGGCGTACTTACACATTTCGGTCTCGGTGTCAGCTGATGGTCGATGTGCGAGCCACTTGGGAGCTCCTACTTCATGACGAAATCATGGAAATATTGTTATAGCGTTCAGGTGGACCGGGCCATGAAGCTCTCGCTCGCTCAGCTCGGCTCACTACTCCACTCACTCACCTAGCATTTTTTTCCTGCTCGCACCGTTGCTATCTTATAAAATGCGAGCTATTTTTTATTTGAATTTTTTCGTTAAATCAAAAGATGTTAATGATTTTTTAAATCTAAGATTTAATATATGTTGCAAACTAAAAAGGCATGAATTTGAAAAATATTTGGGGAAAAAATCTCAAATAAAGTCTAAACGGAAAATGTTCACAAACTTTAAAATGTTTATGAACTTTAAATATATTCATAAATTAAGAAATTTTCATGAACTTTAAAAATAATCAAGGAGTTTAGAAAAATGTTCACAATTTTAAATAAATTTCATGAATTAAAATGTAAATAAGGAAACTTTATAATATAAAAGAGAAGAAGAAATAATAGGGGAAAAACATGAACCTCAACCAAGCACACACCCTTACAGGCGTGCCCAGTGACCCCATAGCCCCTGATTTACCGGGAGGCTTCAAATCTAGAGATATTATAATCTTACTCACTGATACATACTAAGTTGCCAAATGTTTTTTTATAAACACAATACAAACACAGACGTTCACAATCACATACATATAATTACACCTATGACTATGAGTACACGGATGCACACCCTATTCCTGTGAAAACTTTTGAGAGACTAAGCCAGCTGGTTTTGATTTTGACAAAGTCATCAAATATGTCTCACTATCAAAGGAGATGTCACCTCACACTGAATATATATTTCATCTTTATGATGCACCAAAGTGACAAATCTGATATTTGATCTCTAATGGGCTGAAGTACCATTGACCTCCTAACCATCCAGCCACATACTGATTCTCAAATTTGCCATTGTTTCTCACAGAGCTTGCCCTATTTTTCTTAGTCATCAAAATGTGAGAGCATCTACAGCCAGACTTGACAGATCTGGCCCCTCCAATGCCTGCGGACGTGCCCGGGCATGTCCGCGGGCACTGACCGGGTACTCCTCAAATAACCCTCTCCGCACCCGAGCACCTTATATATGAAATCTTAAAACCATACAAACCAAGCAAAGAAAAGATCTACGCACTAGGTAGATCAACTAATCCTCGACTACACTACTCATCGTCGTCGGAAATGTCCACTATCTCTGTTTCGGGCTCCGGGTACATGGGGGGTAGACGCAACTCCGACTCCTCCTCTGCCTCCGCTTCCACCTCCTCAAAGAGTGCATCGGTCTCCGCCTGTTCTTGTCGGAGAAAGCACTGGTTGGACTCCACGTACGCCTTATCCTGAACGGACTCCATGATGGATGTCTGCTCCGCCGCTTGGGCGATGGCGAACACCACCATGGCCTCCATGGTGAAGCCCGCAACTGGCGCCGGCTCTTCCTTCGGATCCGCCCCCTCCATGGCCTCCGGCTGCTACTGCCCCTCCTTCTCCTCCTCCTCCTCCGGCTTCGGCGAGTCCGAAGGCAGGCCTGCTATGATTCAGGCCGCGTGCCTCGCCTGTATTTCCTCCTCGATCTGGAAGTGGCGCTCCGAAGTTAGCATAGCGTAGGTGGTCTTCTTTTGGCTGGCCATGTCGGACAGCGAGGGAAGAGGAAGGTGGAGACGGAGAGAAATGTGCTCGGGCTGGCGGGACGGAGAGAGAGGAAGCGTCGGCCGGCTTAAATGGCCAGACTTTGGCCTCGGGCGATGAGCCGAAGCGGCGCCATGCGGCGTTTACACCCCTGCCGGAGGAGATGCTTGTCAGACTGTTGGGTTTCCAGACGATTTCGTGTGGGACCCGACCGTCAGTCCAACATGGCGGACGTGCTCCGTTGCATCGGGGCCTTCCCATATCCGCCCCATAATTGGGCTGGATACGAGAGGTGCCGGTCAGCTCGGGCTTTTGAGACTCGTTTGGGGTGCCTGTCTGAGTTGATTTTTTTCAACCGGTCATTGACTGGGTCGTCATCCGAGACGATTGAGACGTGTTTGAGGCGCACGATTGTAGATGGTCCGAGATCTGCATGGCAAAAAAAAAACATGCAGCATGCGTGCATGTGTCCATGTGCGCTAAGCCAGCCGGCCAGGTGTCTAACCGGAAACGCGACAAAGTGTGGTAGGTACAGATATGGACCAAGAATGCCTCGCAGTGGTGTACGAGGACCACACCTCGGACCATGACGGCTAGTACAAAACTTGAAAACATTATCATCTCCAGCTATCTTCGCACCCATGATCCGAATACAAACTGTGTCTTCGATCGAAACCGAGATAATTGCATCTATAGTCCTCGTACTCGCTGGCAACATCCATTTCAGTCCTGGAACTTGCGTATTGCTCCAATACGGTCCTGGTACATGAAAATACGGCATCGATATGGTCCCTGAGGTTGAGGCGCCAGTCCTGGCTCTACACGTGCACTACATACAGCGTACTCCGCCGTATGCCACGTCAGACCGGGACCCGCACGTCAGGTTGGACCCACCCGTCAGCTCGAGGCCCACCCGTGGTACTGGATAAGGCGCTGTTCTGTTTCGTCGAGGGAAAAAATCCCCAATTCTCACACCCGCATCCTGCAAACCTAGTTTTTCTCCGATGGCCGGCGCGAGCGTGACCTCCACTACCATGTCCATCGACGCGGCGACCGAAGACGGCGGTAGCTCGTCGGCGGCGCTCGGCGGCGGCGATGGATCGAGGCTTAGTTTGCTTGCGAGGGCATATCCGCAGGAGGTTTGGCGTCGGGGCGAGCCGTGTCTCCGACCGGAGAGGAGCCATGTCCTGCTCGCCCGCACTCCATCCATGGATGCAGCGGAGGCTCGGTACCGTGGTCTGGTCCTGCTGGCCACTGCGGTTGGTGACGGCGAGGAGGCTGTGACGCCGGCTGCGCTGCTGGCCGCCATTGAGGAGCGCTGCGGCGTGCTGCCGCCGGAGGTGAGCATCGAGGTTGCGTGCCCCCCACATGACTTGTGGTTGCATTTCTCAACAGAGGAGAACTGCACGGTGGTGCTCCAATCATCGATGAAGCTCAAGTGCAACCGCCGGTGGATTAAGTTTGAGCGGTGGGTGAGAAAGATCCGCGGCAGTCCGGGTGCCCTGGAGTACAAGTCCAAGTTAAGTTTTGAAGGCCTTCCCGACCAAGCATGGTCGAGTCATTCAGTCGAAGGTTTACTGAAGGACTTGGGCGGCGAGCCGATTGAGATTATACCGCCGAAGAACAGGCGTGAGCTTGAGGTAATGGCGTGGCTCCGTGACCCGTCGAAAGTTGGCAAGGTGGTTGACGTGGAGATACCCGAGCCAAAGCTTGCGTTGTGCACAGATCCGCCTGCACAGTCTCTAGAAGAGTTTGTTGCGCGTGAAAGCATTAGTGAGTACGGACCAACGTCGCCGAGGAAGAAGAAGACAATTGTGTATCCAGTGATCTGTCACATGAAGGAGGTAACTGATCGTGGTCCGTTGCTCGTTGAAGACCTGCCTGATGAATGGCTGCCCAACGAAGGGGAGGATCTTACCCGCAAGCACCAATTCACCACAGTGCTTGGCAAAGTGGACGGCACTATCTACGATTATTGAGCTATCTAGTTTATCTGTGTAGTTTAGCTATGAAAGTTGTCAGTTGGTCTATGTACTTTCTGAAGCAGTATGAATTTGGTATGTAATGTGGCCTTTTGTGAATTTTGTATGTCCAGTGACCTTATATGTTTCTGAATTTGGTACGTCGAGTGGTCTTTTGTCAACTTGCTATGTAATATTCAGTTGACATATTATCTATGGATGAACTTGGTATGTAATTGTGATATTATGTATGAAGCTATGTATGAGTTCTTGATGTTGAAATAAATTTCACACACATTGTATGTCGAGTGACTTGACGACATGATAATCCAACAACCACATTGTATAGAGAAGAGCATTATATTTCCACAAACAAGAGCATTTCACACACAAGAGCAACCACTTAATTATATTTTCTGAAGCATCACAAACTACAAAGCACTTTAGAAGTCATAACCACATGATATCAGAAACTACAGTGCATAATAGAGGTTTTAAATCCAGTACTAATATCATATTACAAAAGATTTGACGACATGATCTGGAGCATGATCATGAACAGAACATGTTCATTAACATGTTCTACAGCTGATCATAAGCAGAACACAAAATAAAACCATCTTCTTTCCTATCTCAGTTCATCAAACATGTTCACCCTTCTAGGTTTTTTAAATCCTCTCTTGTTTGCACTTGAAGTTGTTGCACCTCTCTTCATTTGTGTTGGTTTCGACTGACATGCAATCATTCTCTCTTCCTCTGCCATTGCAGCTCTTGCTTGTTGGGCTTCCTTATTGCTTTTCTCTTGCAATTTTGCCTCAAGTCTTGTTTCTTCCTCCTGATTTCTCTTCTGCTCCCAAGCTTCTTGTCTTGATGCCTCCTGTGTTTGTAGAAACATTTGCCTTCTTTCCAACTCTTCAGCTTGATTTATAAGAAACATGGCCTCTTCTGCATCATATGCAGTCCTACAAAGTCTCTTCTTCTCTTCTGCAATCTTCATTTTCTCTTCTGCTCTTATTCTTTTTGCCTCTTCTGCAATTCTTTTCTTTTCCTCCATAGCTTCTCTTCTTTTGTCTGCTCTGGCAAGTTTTTCCTGTAGGGCATTTATTTTCTTTTCCTCAGTAGCTTTTTTCTTCTCTTCAGCAGCAAGTCTTTTCTGTTCTAGAACAGCTTTCTTTCTCTCCTCAGCAGCATTTTTCTTGGCAAGTAGCTCATCTTTCCTCCTTTGAGCAGACAAAATAAGTTTTTCTTCCTCTTCCTTCAATTTTGCCATAGCTGCATCATACTTGGCCTGATCTGCTATCTCCCTTCTCTCTGCTGCAGCCTTCAGTCTGGCAAGTGCTATCACTTCTCTTTTCCTATGAACATCTCCCCCTTTTGTTGCTGTACTGTGTTGAACTGGAGGCTGTGAGAGGAGTTACTCCTATATGAAAGCACTCTCAGGCAGTGGCCCTTGCACAACCTCTTGTACAAGCCTTGTCTCTCTCTGCATTAGAGTGTAGGTAGCTGTCAGTGTGTGGAAAAAATATTGACAGATATTTAACCTTGTCCAAAAAGTTGAACATATACCTCCTGTGTTAGTGCAGTTATTATTTCTGGCTCATACAATGGTGGGTCTTGGTGAATGACACCAACTGTTTGAAGATTAATATCCCGCTGACAAAGAACACATTAGTGTACAGTGCTTAGAGAAGTGCCCACATTACTATTTGGAAATCATGCAATGTTTGGAGAAGTACATTACCTGAGTTAGGCCCACAGTTTCTTCATCAGAAGATGACACATCTGGCTCTGCTCTAACTCTGTGTTTTTTTCTCTATTCTTTGGTTTAAGGCCCAACTTCCAGTCCAAACAGCCATTTATGTTATGGCCAGCACCACCACAATAGCCACAGTGTATGACAACACCTGCCCTTGTGATTTGCACTCCTCTTTTTCCTTTCTTCTCTTCTGGTTGTTGTCTTCTGTTTTTTGCCCTTCTTCCTTTCTTCGTCTGAATTGGTGGTGGTAAGATTTTTCTGCCTTTCATCTTTGCCCACTCACTAACATCTTGACAAGGCATAATTATGTGCTCATATGCTTTGCAATAAGTTGCAATGGAGTAACATGAGTTGACCCTAGACTCAGGTGGAATTTTGTCATACCTAAGAGCAGAAACCCCATGACAACAAGGTATACCTGACAAATCCCATCTTTTACAACTGCACATTTCCCTCCTTGTGTCCACACTGAAATCCACTCCTCTATCATTCACTACAAACAGTCCTTTGCCAGCTGGTGCAGCTTGACAAGTTCTAGAAAATTCCACACTCTTATCCAGTTTCTTTCTTATCTTTGGACATATAGCACCATGCCACTTCAAACTCTCTTGCTGCTTTGCAAAATTCCTTCCCATATTCTGCCCTTTGATCCTTTGGATCATGCTTATGATTGGCATTTCCCTAGCTTCCAAAATATACCTGTTGAACACCTCACAATTGTTATTTAACAACACATCACACTTGGGGAAATCATTCTGGTAAGCCCTAACCCAGGTTTTTGGGTCCAACTCTGCAAGCCAATCATGAGCCTCTTGGCTCAGCACTAACATCTGGTTCATATTTTCCTTAAATCTACCCTCTGTAGTACTCCTGGCACACTTCCATAGTTGATTTTTCAAAGCTTCTCCTTTGAAGTTCTTGTTGAAATTCTGCCACAAATGCCTCACACAAAATCTATGAGGTGATAGAGGAAACAACTCTTTAACTGCCTTTATTAAACCCTGCATGGAACATATTACAGAATTATATCACAGACTTTTATGAACACAATAATTTGACAGAAATGTATCACAGAATTATATGAAGACAATGATTTGACAGAAATAAATCACATAATTATAGTAACAAATTTTTTTGACAGAAATTAAAGACATACTTTTTGCTTGTCTGACATGATTGTCCATAAATCAGTGTTCTCAATTCCTAAATCTTGCTTCAATGCAGTTAGAAACCACCTCCAAGCTTTGGTGTCCTCACACTGAACCACTGCATGAGCAATAGGAATAATGCAATCATTGGGGTCCATTCCTACTGCACTTAATAGAACACCACCATACTGTGTCTTTAGGTGGCAACCATCAAGGAAAATGATAGGCCTGCAAGCAGATAAGAACCCCCTCTTGCATGCATCAAAAGAAAAGTAGCACTTCTGAAATTGTCCCTCTTCTGACAGTCCAAGAAGGAAAGTACTTCCAGGGTTTGATCTCCTCAACTCATTTGCATAGTCCCACAGCAAGTTGTATTGTGCAATGTCATCTCCATATATGATATCATATGCAATCTTCCTAGCTCTCCCCAGCTTGCCCCTTTTAATTGTCATGTTCCAATCATCTTGCACAAAAGCTGCAAAAGCCTTCAATGATAATTTCTCACATGCCCTGATTTTGTCTACATATTTGTGAGCAATGTACCTAGCTGTAAAGGCTGTAACTTGCCACTTTTTCTCACAAGTATGTTCCTCATTAAATGTTTTCACCATTACAGAATTTGTTCTATTATCCCAAGATGCATACAGATACCAGGGGCAACCCTTTTCACACTTTGCAGCAAGCCTGATTTTGTCATTCTTTGGAAAAGTGATGTTAACTCTCTCTTTGCAACTATACTCTCTCACAGCTTTCCTCAAGAGCTCCACGGAAGAGAACAATTGGCCTGCATGGAACTTAGGTTGATGCATGTCTGCTGCTGTAAAAGACTTGAAATTAAATTTCATTTCATCCTCATCTGAATCTGGAGCATTCAATTCCTCATCTTCTGAGTTGCAATCTTCAACCACCTTCTTCCCTTTCTTGTCATGCATTGGTTTCAACTGCTCCTGCAACAGATCATCATCTCCATCCTCCAAGTCATAGTCACTATCCACAATCTCAGGTACATAATCACTGTCTGAGGAATCTGAGTCTGCATCTTCTTCTTCCTCCTCTTCTGTTTTCTTTCCTCTTGGTCTCAACTTCACATAGTACTGCTCAGTGCTCTCAATTTCAACACTTTCATCCACAACACCACAAGAAACATTGCTCTCACAGAGATCTTTGTTGTCACTTGCATTCATTTCCTTCTTCCTTGGGCTGAAAACAGGAGGGATTTGTGCTACTGGATTAGCCACAACATCATCCCATTCTGCTCCTCCTCCAGAAATGTGGCTATCTAAATGATCCAGGTATATCATTTGAAAGTGGTGTCCTAGATTTATCCTTAGATACATACAATCTACATCAGTATCATTAGCTAAAAGCCTAGCACCACCTTCATTAAGCTGACAACCAGGGGGCAACCAATAGATATCAATTCTACCTGACATTTCATAACCCAATTCCTCAACTATTTCTTCAAACATACTGAAATAGGCGATGTCCTTATGGCAGTAATCAAAGCAAACCTTTTGGCCATTCAAATAGCACCTATTCTGCCCACTCCCAAAGAAAAAACCTCCATGGATCACCTCAACAGTGAAAAAACCACTTTCATTCTCTGAAAAACATTAAGAACAACCATAATTTCAAATTAGTGCCCTCAACATAATGTAACCCTGGATTAATTTCGGCAATTTTGCATCAAGTCGACATATTCATAGAAATAGCATTGGCAAAAGGGCCTAATCACAACAAAGATACATTTTTTCACCCCAAACGCGCATCAAATCGACCCACTGACACTCGATACTGACGTACCGTTCACCGGAGCCGCCTCGCCGTCGGGCCGCCGTCGACGGCCTTGCATCGCCACCAAACAGCGCCGACTCCTTTCACCGGCCGTCCACCTTGCTTCAGCCGCCGCCCGCACTACGAACAGATACGCCGATCATCCGCCGCCGCACCCCATCGCCGCTAGGTTTAGCTCTGTTTTCGCACTTTGTTTTGCGGGGGAGGGGGAGAACAGGGGAGAACAGGAGAGATCGAGACGAGAGCGAGAAGACAGAAAGATAGGGGCCAATCTGCGAAATAACGGGTGGGCCTCGAGCTGACGGGTGGGTCCAACCTGACGTGCGGGTCCCGGTCTGACGTGGCATACGGCGGAGTACGCTGTATGTAGTGCACGTGTAGAGCCAGGACTGGCGCCTCAACCTCAGGGACCGTATCGATACCGTATTTTCATGTACCAGGACCGTATTGGAGCAATACGCAAGTTCCAGGACTGAAGTGGACGTTGCCAGCGAGTACGAGGACTATAGATGCAATTATCTCATCGAAACCAGCAACAACCGTGCATGCATGCATGCATGCCTGGCCAATCCACGATGGCCAGACAGGCAACGTAGGCGCGACTTCTTCTTCTTGCTCTCCTGCGACGGAACCGGATCACGTTCTTAAACATAGCGACACAACGTTACGAGGTGGACGTGCGTGGCGGAGAGAAAAGAAACGTAGCCGGTGTGGTGCCCGGTGGCTATCCACGAGCACCAAACTGTCCCCGAGGCTAGCTCTGCCCCGCCGTGTTCCTCGGTTGGTGCATCGCGGAATCGATCCTAGGATATCTGGACCGGTCTACAACGACATGTCGGCCTACCTCGTCGTCGTGAACGGAAAGCTGGAATGGGAACGTTTCTGAGACCCTGACAACAGTGCTGCGGCCGCACAATCGCAGGGCAGGTCCGAGGAGGCACGCAGGCGAGGCGCTTTTTTTGGTACTCCACTGCAGAGAAATCAGTGCGTCCAGTCCACGCCTACATTTGGCAAGAATCGACACAGCAACTTCACCCTAGATCTAGCTAGCTCATTTCGAAGCTAGCTCAGCCCGCAGGGAACTAGCAAAGCTGGGCAGCAGTTGGACGTCACGTCAGATACCCATCGACAGTGGTGGTTGGCCTCTCTTTTCTCAAGACGAACAGTAGTGGTGCAACGTTGATCCTCTAGCTGAAGCGTCTACAGTAATTGGACGGCCCGTTTCAGACACAGTTAAAGAAAACCGGTAGAATGTCTCGCTGAAGTAACTACAGTAATTGGGCCGGCCCATTACACACAGAGTTAAAGAAAACCGGTAGAATATATGTCTCGCTGAAGCAACTACAGTAATTGGGCTGCCCATTTCGCACACGGTTAAAGAAAACTGGTAGAATGTCTCGCTGAAGCGACTACAGTAATTGGGGCAGCCCATTTCAAATGCTTAATTAACGTTTTTATATACAGGATTTGAAAAATTCATCATTTTTTAATACATGGTCAACAGTTTTTCCATACACATTTAACATTTTTTCAAAGCTTGATTAACATTTTGCAAACACTGGTTCAACATTTTTTCCAGATGCTTGATTATATTTTTAGACACACAATCAAATTTATTCATACAGTTTTAAGTCTTTTGTATGCATTTTTCGTATATGTGATAAACATTTCCTCCACACACATTTCACATTTTTCAAATGCTTATTCACATTTTTAAAAAATGTTTTATATATAGTGATTTTTCTAATATATTTATTTAGAATATTGTGAGGTGTAAACAAAAGTAAGAAAAGCGAAAAAACAAGAAAAAAATGTATAGAAAAACAAAAGAAAAAATGAGGTTGTTGTTCCTGCACGTGTAAGCCGGCCCAACTCGCGCTACCCTTCGGCGAGGGTTCCTACCATCACACTGGATGCGAGATATAGAGGCGCCCGTTGTGTGGTTGATTCCTTGGGTAAATCTGTCGCGGCAACATCACTGGCGATTCCTCTGTTACTTTCACTAGTACAAATGTCCGTGCGTTGCAACGGGCGAAATTGCTCAAAAAGTGCAACAGGCGAAAAACACTTTTAGCCTGTTCGGTGCATGATTACGCCATTTCCTATATTAATTTCTGATAAACATCGGTAATAAGGTTACACTATTATTGTTTTTCAGAGCATGAATTTGTGTACGTGAAGAAGCCACCTAAACGTCTTTCATTCGGTTTTATTTTTTGCTTTTTGGAAAACCATGAATATTTCTTTGTTTTCTTATAAAAATGAACAAATTTGAATTTGTGTGTTTTTGTTAGAACTGAAACATATTTTGTAGACGAACATTTTGAACAAATGATTTTTTTGGATCACAACTAATATGGATCGGGGGAGTATTAAGATTTTAATTTTTTTGAACAATTTTAATGTACTTTTAGAAATGGACTATCTTTTGGAAATTTTGAGATTTTTTTTAAAGCATGAACATGTTGAAAATTTTGAATATTTTTTGAAAGCATGAACAAAGTGAAACACTATTTTTTTAAAATGCATTCTCGATGTCCGTATAAAAAAGGATTTTTGGTGTCCACTTGATCACAAACCAGCCCGAAGATGGCAACCAAAGACAATGAGCTCGGCAAGAAAAATGTAAAACTAATTTGTAATTCCACAGAAATGACCCTTGCAGAATCCATAGAAAACGCAATCCAGCCAACCATTTTATAATGATATATTAAAAAGAAACTGAATGACGCTGCATGTTGTTTCAGAATCACGTTTATATTCTTTCCCATAGAAGAATTACTTCAGTTCTTTCAAGACAGAACCATACAACAAAATGTTTCAGATGTCAGAATACTCTGAATCAGTTTATACACTCTGAAATATAAATTCAGGCCATATACATCCCGCTTCTACAGCTAACCTAGCATGTATTACACTTCTAGAACCAAAAACTTGAAAGTGGAATAACACATAATAAGTAAAGAATTAACCTCCATTTGAAGGCAATTGCATGCATTTGTGAATCCAAGCATAGTTATCTTGAAGAAATAATTCTGCAAATACAATATGGATCAAAAATTCAGAGATCTCATGAGAGGTGGACTGAAGCCCAATATACCGGGAAACAATATGCATGTTTCATCATGTAGCTAGAACTGAACCAAATTATCTAGAAGGAATAGAAAGAGAAATTAGTTCATGATTCAGGGACCAAATTGGTAAACAATACTATTATATTGAAAAGAAATATCAACATCCGTAGATTTCACAATGACACAACTACAGTCTTGTGCTATATTCGGTTACACGCCATGAAATGGAAGAGAACCGCACATAGTGGTGAACAGCTGGCTTTGCGTGACCGAGCAGCGGGAAACAAAATTTGCAAATTTTTTGCTAATTTCTATTTTTTTGAAGTAAACATCGGAGCTTCAAAAACATAGTACAATGAAAAGGATAGAAGAAGATTGCCAGCTAACTTTAAGGATCTTGTCAACTACAGCATAAAACCACAGTTGCAATATGCTAAATTACGTAAAATAAAGATAAAAGTAACCAAAGTAACATGTTCCTTTCTAATCCCTATTTATAAATTTAGTCACATAGTGGTGAACAGTTGGATTTGCCTGACCGAGCAGCGGGAAACAAAATTTGCAAGTTTTTTTGCTAATTTCTATTTTTTTGAAGTAAACATCGGAGCTTCAAAAACATAGTACAATGAAAAGGATAGAAGAAGATTGCCAGCTAACTTTAAGGATCTTGTCAACTGCAGCATAAAACCACAGTTGCAATATGCTAAATTACGTAAAATAAAGATAAAAGTAACCAAAGTAACATGTTCCTTTCTAATCCCTATTTATAAATTTAGTCACATCTTGCTACTGGCAAGGAGGGTGGGATTTCCAGAACTTAGTTGCACTACTGCTTATAAGACAATTAAGCAAAGACCATATGTGGCTTCGGTCCAGGATTTGGTTTAGCGTCAAAACAACGCTTGGATCCATGAAACAAACAATTCATCTCAGCAAAAGCAGCTACAAATATTTTATTGGGTCGTGTAAAGAGAATGGACAGATAACACCAATCAGTTGAGGATTGATCCAAGGCCACACAGAAGTGTCTCCAGATTCACTACTGCCAGAATGGAGCAGATGCATTTAGTTAAGCATGAATATTTGCCGTGTGATTCCACAATATGCACTGTACTCACTTTAGTTAAGTATGGATATATATTTGAACTTGCAAAATATACATTGGTCAGTGCTATTCTTTTTTATTCAAATTTCGTGGTCCACCATGATATAGAAATTGCATATAAAATACAGTTCAAAATAGGTGATGTAAATGAAATTACATATATTTATCACCATTGTATGTTCAGTAAGTCACTAGTAGAAAACAAGGCTTTGGTCACAGCGCAATATACACATTAGTCCCGGTTACATTACGAACCGGGACTAATGCGATGCCCTTTTGTCCCGGTTCGTGTCTCAAACCGAGACTAAAGGGCCCATTTCTCAAACTCTACCCCCCCCCCCCCCCCATGTATCGTCATTTCAGTTTTAAAAAAAACAAAAGAAAATAATAAAAACTTCAAAAAAAGTAAAATCCTTCGAGATGTAGTTATATTGCTACACCTACTAGTTAGGAAAATTAAAAAAACTTAAATTTGGACATGTTTTGCAAAAAAGTGTCATGAAAAAGTAAAACGGTTATAACTTTTGCATACGATGTCGAAAAAAATGTATAATATATCAAAATGTTCAGCACGAAAATCCGCATCCGATTTTGACGGCCATAAGCCTGTTTGCAAATTTTTAGAATCCTAAAATTCTGAAAGAAAAAAAAGATATGCTCAAATGTCAGTTTTTTTGAATTTTGGTTAAATCTGGTCAAACTACTTATTCAAGAAATATTAGTGTTACTACATAATTATTCGAGAATATTAGTGTTACTAAATAATTATTTCAATTTTTTGAATTTTGGTCAAATCTGGTCAAACTACTTATTCAAGAAATATTAGTGTTACTAAATAATAATTATTTTTAAAAATAATAGTTTCAAACTCAAACAGTGAAATGTGTGACTTCATGCTCAAGTTAAACTCCTGAGGATTAATAGGATTGACATCTTACTATTGTCAGGAAAACAATAAGTGTAGACTTGGAAACGAGTGGGGAATAGAACCCGGAAGTTAAGCGTGCTTAGTTTGGAATAGTGAGAGGATGGGTGACCGTCCCGGTTGGTGTAAGAACCGGGACTAAAGGCCCTCTAGAACCGGGACAAATGACCCTTCTCTACTAGTGAGTGTTCATAAATATATTTTATTTACCATATATTTTTACACAATCACAACACGACAACATCCGGTTGGTGCCGCCCGGTAGCGAGGAGGCATCGTTTTCCTTAGCACCAATAACTGGAGATGCACACTACGGCGTGGATTGAGCTACAATGGGTGTGAGATCCAGGAGAGAGGATGAATGAGAGCAGTAAGGAGGGAGCGTGTGGGAGTGGGGGACCCGTGAGGGGCGATGAAATAGAGGAAGAAAATCCTTTTAATATAACCACTGCTGCTCCTTAATATAGGTGCAGCTACGACCCATGCACACGTAATGCTAGGTTACAGACAAAATCATGGTATAAGCACAGGGTTTCTTATAGAGCAGACATGTCCAGTTCCTAAAGATTGCTTCTATTTTATCCTTAAGATGTTTAGTGCCATTGGAATTTAGAGCATATCGGTTCTGTGACATAAAGAAAAGCATGATCTTTGGTATACTATAGAACAAACGTAATCACTATTCAGAGCTTGAAAAACATCATCTTGAAGAATGATTTTTTTCTTCAAGAATTCGCCACAAGAATCCTGTACAAAACACTCCGATTTAATATGAGGTCGGTGGAACTACATACATGACATGACAAAGAACATATCACTCACCTAGGATTGCTTTCAAGTAGCCTCGCTCATGAGCAGGATAAGTGGCCTTCAGTGGGATGTAGTCCAATTCGTCATCAAAGAATCTAAAGTCGACACAACACAGGTTGTTATCGTGGTGGACGGCAACAACACCCTCCCTAATGTAGATATCGCTGCAAGGTGCATTGGTCTGTCCGCTGCCGCCGCCCATCATGGCAACATCAGGATGATGGTGACTCGGGCCTGGTTGCCCTTGGACTGGAAGAGCCTGATGGCGTGCGCCTAGAAAAATATCGAACTACATCTTAAGCAATGTCTACATTCCACCAAAATGGAAAAAAGGATGCAAACATAAATTTAGTATAATTGCAAGGAAATATGTGCTGATGAATTTTATGCAGACTAAGTGCACAATTAGGAAATAAAAAATATAAGCAGTCAAATACATGACCAAATAGCTGTAAAGTTCATTGACAAGAAAAGTTGTAGAAATGAAGATAAATTTTAGACAATCTAAGCAGCGTGGACCCCATATCTAATACATGAAAGAAGAGCAAGCCCATGTAAGTTCCTGACCCCTGAACCACTGAGGCAAGCTATTGTTGTAGCAAGACAAAATGGAGCTGCAAAACAGGTTAAATTGCAACTCCACATCCAAACTTAGCATGGCACTACACATTTCTTGTTCAGAAGTAATTGAAAGATATCCAAACATTGACTAACATACTTTCAGAAAAGCGCAGTCCTGATCATACTCACAAATAGAAGTTTTGGTTTCCAGCTGGCAGTGATTTCCCCCTACCACAAGCCTCTGCCTACAACTTTAAACTAAACCAACAAGTTATCATGTCATTTATTTACAAAGTAATGCTTAGTAGACTAATTTCCCGAGGGCAAGAGTCCAATATACTTTCAGAATGTGCAGTTTAGATTATCTTTTCTAGTACCAATTCTGAACATAGCATGACAATTTAGCTCCTGTTATTTAAGATCACAGTATTTAAATCGAGAATTGCTCACATGTCATGAATTTTTTTGTAGTCTTAATCCCAGTAGTATTTACTTGCGCATTCAGGAATATCATAGTTAAAGCTAAAGAGGAATTCTCCTAGCATAATTTACATTTCAGAAGCTTACAGTAGTAATGTAAATACAGATGGTTGAGAAGGAAGGAAGGAGCAGATGCTGCTGCTCCAAACCGAATCAAATCAAGGTGGTGCATTGTAGACCCTGCAATCTATCGATCCATTCCATTCATATACAATCAAGTATTTGCACAGAAGGTGCAAACAGTCCACTGTAGACACTGCAGCAGAGAATAGATAGAGCTTCACCTGCAGAGCAGCGAATCGAATGGAATCCAACAGAGAGGGGAAGAAAAGAAGGAAGACCTGCAGATGGTGGAGGCCTCAAGGATGACGACCTGAAGATGGTGAAGGAACCCCAAATGCTTGAGCTATTGGTACATGGCGATGTTGGGTGTGTGCCTGCGTGAGGGAGAGAATATCATCAGGGAGGGGAGGAAAGAAGAGCAAAACCCTGGCGTCGGCACTCCCCTCTCCTCACCGGATTCAAGCGGTCGCCAAGGGAGAAGGGAAGGGGTGATACGTCCCCAACGTATCTATAATTTTTGATTGTTCCATACTACTCCCTCCGTTCCTTGATATAAGGTGTATAGATTTTTGAGAAAAAGTCCGAAATATAAGGTTTATTGCGTTGCACCACTCGTTTGGATAATTTTTTAAGGGATTTGATTACATTTCCTTATATAGGGCAAGCTCCCCTATTTTCTCATGTCAATTAGTCAGGTGCAATCTCTTCCAAAACTTGTGAAATTTTCCCTCCACATGCGTTCTTTAATTTCCGTGCCAAAAACTATACACCCTATATTGAGGAACGGAGGGAGTATTATATTATCTGCTTTGGATGTTAATGGGCTTTATTTTACACTTTTATGTTATTTTTGGGACTAACCTATTAACCGGAGGCCCAACCCAAATTGCTGTTTTTTTTGCCTATTTCAGTGTTTTGCAGAAAGGGAATATCAAACGAAGTCCAAACGGAATGAAACCTTTGGGAACGTGATTTTCTCAACAAATGTGATCCAGGAGACTTGGAGTGGGCGTCAAGGAAAAATCGAGGAGGCCACAAGGCAGGGGTGCGCGTCTACCCCCCTGGGCGTGCCCTCCACCCTCGTGGGCCCCTCGTTGCTCCACCGACCTACTTCTTCCTCCTATATAAGTCCACGTACCCCGCAAACAACCAGGAGCACCGCGAAAACCTAATTCCACCGCCGCAACCTTCTATACCCGAGAGATCCCATCTTGGGGCCTTTTTCGGAGCTTTGCAGGAGGGGGCATTGATCACGGAGGGCCTCTACATCAACTCCATGGCCTCTCCAGTGATGTGTGAGTAGTTTACTTCAGACCTTCGGGTCCATAGTTATTAGCTAGATGGCTTCTTCTCTCTTTTTGGATCTCAATACAAAGTTCTCCTCAATCTTCTTGGATATCTGTTCGATGTAATCTTCTTTTGCGGTGTGTTTGTCGAGATCCGATGAATTGTGAGTTTATGATCCAGATTATCTATGAACAATATTTGATTCGTATCTGAATTCTTTTATGTATGATTGGTTTATCTTTGCAAGTCTCTTTGAATTATCAGTTTGGTTTGGCCAACTAGATTGATCTTTCTTGCAATGGGAGAAGTGCTTAGCTTTGGGTTCAATCTTGCGGTGCTCGATTCCAGTGACAGAAAGGGAAACAACACATATTGTATTGTTGCCATCGAGGATAAAAAGATGGGGTTTATATCATATTGCACGAGTTTATCCCTCTACATCATGTCATCTTACTTAAAGCATTATTCTGTTCTTATGAACTTAATACTCTAGATGCATGTTGGATAGCGGTCGATGTGTGGAGTAATAGTAGTAGATGCATAATTGTTTCGGTCTACTTGTCGCAGATGTGATGCCTATATACATTATCATGCCTAGATATTCTCATAATTATTCACTTTTCTATCAATTGCTCGACAGTAATTTGTTTACCCACCGTAATACTTATGCTCTTGAGAGAAGCCACCAGTGAAACCTATGGCCCCGGGTCTATCTTCCATCATACGTCTTCGTCGTATCTACTTTTCCAAACACTTTTGCCCTTGTTTTGGACTCTAACTTCCATGATTTGAATGGAACTAATCCGCACTGACGTTGTTTTCAGCAGAATTGCCATGGTGTTATTTATGTGCAGAAACAAAAGTTCTCGGAATGACCTGAAACTTCACGGAACATCTTTTTGGAAATAATAAAAAATCCTTGCAAAAGTTGAAGACCAGGGGGCCCACACCCTAGCCACGAGGGTGGGGGGCACGCCTGCCCCCCTGGGCGGCCCCCTACCTCGTGGGCCCCCTGGAGCTCCTCCGACCTCAACTCCAACTCTATATATTTGCTTTCGGGGAGAAAAAATAAAGGAGAAGGATTCATCGCGTTTTACGATACGGAGCCACCGCCAAGCCCTAAAACCTCTCAAGAGGGCTGATCTGGAGTCCGTTTAGGGCTCCGGAGAGGAGAATCCGTCGCCATCGTCATCATCAACCATCCTCCATCACCAATTTCATGATGCTCGCCGCCGTGCATGAGTAATTCCATCGTAGGCTTGCTGGACGATGATGGGTTGGATGAGATTTATCATGTAATCGAGTTAGTTTTGTTAGGGTTTGATCCCTAGTATCCAATATGTTCTGAGATTGATGTTGCTATGACTTTGCTATGCTTAATGCTTGTCACTAGGGCCCGAGTGCCATGATTTCAGATCTGAACCTATTATGTTTTCATCAATATATGAGAGTTCTGTTGGGGAACGCAGTAATTTCGAAAATTTTCCTACGCACACGCAAGATCATGGTGATGCACAGCAATGAGAGGGGAGAGTGTTGTCTACGTACCAACGCAGACCGACTGCGGAAGCGATCACACAACGTACAGGAAGTAGTCGTACGTCTTCTTCCCGATCCGACCGATCCAAGCACCGTTACTCCGGCACCTCCGAGTTCTTAGCACACGTTCAGCTCGATGACGATCCTCGGGCTCCGATCCAGCAAAGCGTCGAGGAAGAGTTCCGTCAGCACGACGGCGTGGTGACGATCTTGATGTACTACCGACGCAGGGCTTCGCCTAAGCACTACAACGGTATGATCGAGGTGGAATTTGGTGGCAGGGGGCACCGCACACGGCTAAGGAACGATCTCAAGGATCAACTTGTGTGTCTTGGGGTGTCCCCTGCCCCCGTATATAAAGGTTGGAGGGAGGGGGGCTGGCCGGCCAAAGAGAGGGAGGCGCAGGGGGAGTCCTACTCCTACCGGGAGTAGGACTCCCCCCTCCAATCCTATTCCAACTAGGACTCTCAAGGGGGAAAGGAGAGAGAGGGGGGCCGGCCCCTTCTCCTAGTCCTACTAGGACTTGGGGAAGGGGGGGCGTGCGGCTAGGCTGTGGGCGGCCCCTTTTCTCTTTTCCACTAAGGCCCAATAGGCCCATTAGTCTCCCGGGGGGTTCCGGTAACCCTCCCGGTATTCCGGTAAAATCCCGATTTCACCCGGAACACTTCCTATGTCCAAACATAGGCTTCCAATATATCAATCTTTACGTCTCGACCATTTCGAGACTCCTCGTCATGTCCGTGATCTCATCCGGGACTCCGAACAACCTTCGGTACATCAAAATGCATAAACTCATAATAACTGTCATCGTAACGTTAAGCGTGCGGACCCTACGGTTCGAGAACAATGTAGACATGACCGAGACACGTCTCCGGTCAATAACCAATAGCGGGACCTGGATGCCCATATTGGCTCCTACATATTCTACGAAGATCTTTATCGGTCAGAACGCATAACAACATACGTTGTTCCCTTTGTCATCGGTATGTTACTTGCCCGAGATTCGATCGTCGGTATCCAATACCTAGTTCAATCTCGTTACCGGCAAGTCTCTTTACTCGTTCCGTAATACATCATCTCACAACTAACATATTAGTTGCAGTGCTTGCAAGGCTTATGTGATGTGCATTACCGAGAGGGCCCAGAGATACCTCTCCGACAATCGGAGTGACAAACCCTAATCTCGAAATACGCCAACCCAACATCTACCATTGGAGACACCTGTAGTACTCCTTTATAATCACCCAGTTACGTTGTGACGTTTGGTAGTACCCAAAGCGTTCCTCCGGTAAACGGGAGTTGCATAATCTCATAGTTATAGGAACATGTATAAGTCATGAAGAAAGCAATAGCAACATACTAAACGATCGGGTGCTAAGCTAATGGAATGGGTCATGTCAATCAGATCATTCAACTAATGATGTGACCTCGTTAATCAAATAACAACTCTTTGTTCATGGTTAGGAAACATAACCATCTTTGATTAACGAGCTAGTCAAGTAGAGGCATACTAGTGACACTCTGTTGGTCTATGTATTCACACATGTATTATGTTTCCGGTTAATACAATTCTAGCATGAATAATAAACATTTATCATGATATAAGGAAATAAATAATAACTTTATTATTGCCTCTAGGGCATATTTCCTTCAGTCTCCCACTTGCACTAGAGTCAATAATCTAGATTACACAGTAATGATTCTAACACCCATGGAGCCTTGGTGCTGATCATGTTTTGCTCGTGGAAGAGGCTTAGTCAACGGGTCTGCAACATTCAGATCCGTATGTATCTTGCAAATCTCTATGTCTCCCACCTGGACTAAATCCCGGATGGAGTTGAAGCGTCTCTTGATGTGTTTGGTCCTTTTGTGAAATCTGGATTCCTTTGCCAAGGCAATTGCACCAGTATTGTCACAGAAGATTTTCATTGGACCCGATGCACTAGGTATGACACCTAGATCGGATATGAACTCCTTCATCCAGACTCCTTCGTTTGCTGCTTCCGAAGCAGCTATGTACTCCGCTTCACATGTAGATCCCGCTACGACGCTTTGTTTAGAACTGCACCAACTGACAGCTCCACCGTTTAAAGTAAACACGTATCCGGTTTGTGATTTAGAATCGTCCGGATCAGTGTCAAAGCTCGCATCAACGTAACCTCTTACGGTGAGCTCTTTGTCACCTCCATATACGAGAAACATATCCTTAGTCCTTTTCAGGTATTTTAGGATGTTCTTGACCGCTGTCCAGTGATCCATTCCTGGATTACTTTGGTACCTCCCTGCTAAACTTATAGCAAGGCACACATCAGGTCTGGTACACAGCATTGCATACATGATAGAGCCTATGGCTGAAGCATAGGGAACATCTTTCATTTTCTCTCTATCTTCTGCAGTGGTCGGGCATTGAGTCTGACTCAACTTCACACCTTGTAACACAGGCAAGAACCCTTTCTTTGCTTGATCCATTTTGAACTTCTTCAAAATTTTGTCAAGGTATGTGCATTGTGAAAGTCCAATTAAGCGTTTTGATCTATCTCTATAGATCTTTATGCCTAATATGTAAGCAGCTTCCCCGAGGTCTTTCATCGAAAAACTTTTATTCAAGTATCCCTTTATGCTATCCAGAAATTCTATATCATTTCCAATCAGCAATATGTCATCCACATATAATATTAGAAATGCTACAGAGCTCCCACTCACTTTCTTGTAAATACAGGCTTCTCCAAAAGTCTGTATAAATCCAAATGCTTTGATCACACTATCAAAGCGTTTATTCCAACTCTGAGATGCTTGCACCAGTCCATAAATGGATCGCTGGAGTTTGCATACTTTGTTAGCTCCCTTTGGATCGACAAAACCTTCTGGTTGTATCATATACAACTCTTCTTCCAGAAATCCATTCAGGAATGCAGTTTTGACATCCATCTGCCATATTTCATAATCATAAAATGCGGCAATTGCTAACATAATTCTGACGGACTTAAGCATCGCTACGGGTGAGAAGGTCTCATCGTAGTCAATCCCTTGAACTTGTCGAAAACCTTTCGCGACAAGTCGAGCTTTATAGACAGTAATATTACCGTCAGCGTTAGTCTTTTTCTTGAAGATCCATTTATTCTCAATTGCTTGCCGATCATCGGGCAAGTCAACCAAAGTCCATACTTTTTTTTCATACATGGATCCCATCTCAGATTTCATGGCCTCAAGCCACTTTGCGGAATCTGGGCTCACCATCGCTTCTTCATAGTTTGTAGGTTCATCATGATCTAGTAGCATGACTTCCAGAACTGGATTACCGAACCACTCTGGTGCGGATCTCACTCTGGTTGATCTACGTGGTTCAGTAGTATCTTGTCCTGAAGCTTCATGATCATCATCATTAGCTTCCTCACTGATTGGTATAGGTGTCGCAGAAACAGTTTTCTGTGATGTACTATTTTCCAATAAGGGAGCAGGTACAGTTACCTCGTCAAGTTCTACTTTCCTCCCACTCACTTCTTTTGAGAGAAACTCCTTCTCTAGAAAGTTTCCGAATTTAGCAACAAAAGTCTTGCCTTCGGATCTGTGATAGAAGGTGTATCCAATAGTTTCCTTTGGATATCCTATGAAGACACATTTCTCCGATTTGGGTTCGAGCTTATCAGGTTGAAGCTTTTTCACATAAGCATCGCAGCCCCAAACTTTAAGAAACGACAACTTTGGTTTCTTGCCAAACCATAGTTCATAAGGTGTCGTCTCAACGGATTTTGATGGTGCCCTATTTAACGTGAATGCGGCCGTCTCTAAAGCATAACCCCAAAACGATAGAGGTAAATCAGTAAGAGACATCATAGATCGCACCATATCTAGTAAAGTACGATTACGACGTTCGGACACACCATTACGCTGTGGTGTTCCGGGTGGCGTGAGTTGTGAAACTATTCCACAATTTTTCAAATGTACACCAAACTCGTAACTCAAATATTCTCCTCCACGATCAGATCGTAGAAACTTTATTTTCTTGTTACGATGATTTTCAACCTCACTCTGAAATTCTTTGAACTTTTCAAATGTTTCAGACTTATGTTTCATTAAGTAGATATACCCATATCTGCTTAAATCATCTATGAAGGTGAGAAAATAACGATATCCGCCACGAGCCTCAATATTCATCGGACCACATACATCGGTATGTATGATTTCCAATAAATCTGTTGCTCTCTCCATAGTACCGGAGAACGGTGTTTTAGTCATCTTGCCTATGAGGCACGGTTCGCAAGTACCAAGTGATTCATAATCAAGTGGTTCCAAAAGCCCATCAGTATGGAGTTTCTTCATGCGCTTTACACCGATATGACCTAAACGGCAGTGCCACAAATAAGTTGCACTATCATTATTAACTTTGCATCTTTTGGCTTCTACATTATGAATATGTGTATCACTATCATCGAGATTCAACAAGAATAGACCACTCTTTAAAGGTGCATGACCATAAAAGATATTACTCATATAAATAGAACAACCATTATTCTCTGATTTAAATGAATAACCGTCTCGCATCAAACAAGATCCAGATATAATGTTCATGCTTAACGCTGGCACCAAATAACAATTATTTAGGTCTAATATTAATCCTGAAGGTAGATGTAGAGGTAGCGTGCCGACCGCGATCACATCGACTTTGGAACCGTTTCCCACGCGCATCGTCACCTCGTCCTTTGCTAGCGTCCGCTTATTCCGTAGTCCCTGTTTCGAGTTGCAAATATTAGCAACAGAACCAGTATCAAATACCCAGGTGCTACTGCGAGCTCTAGTAAGGTACACATCAATAACATGTATATCACATATACCTTTGTTTACTTTGCCATCCTTCTTATCCGCCAAATACTTGGGGCAGTTCCGCTTCCAGTGACCAGTCTGCTTGCAGTAGAAGCACTCAGTTTCAGGCTTAGGTCCAGACTTGGGTTTCTTCTCCTGAGCAGCAACTTGCTTGCTGTTCTTCTTGAAGTTTCCCTTCTTCTTCCCTTTGCCCTTTTTCTTGAAACTAGTGGTTTTGCTAACCATCAACACTTGATGCTCCTTCTTGATTTCTACCTCCGCAGCTTTCAGCATTGCGAAGAGCTCGGGAATAGTCTTGTTCATCCCTTGCATATTATAGTTCATCACGAAGCTCTTGTAGCTTGGTGGCAGTGATTGGAGAATTTTGTCAATGACGCAGTCATCTGGAAGATTAACTCCCATTTGAATCAAGTGATTATTATACCCAGACATTTTGAGTATATGCTCACTGACAGAGCTGTTCTCCTCCATCTTGCAGCTATAGAACTTATTGGAGACTTCATATCTCTCAATTCGGGCATTTGCTTGAAATATTAACTTCAACTCCTGGAACATCTCATATGCACCATGACGTTCAAACATCGTTGAAGTCCCGATTCTAAGCCGTAAAGCATGGCACACTGAACTATCGAGTAGTCATCAGCTTTGCTCTGCCAGACGTTCATAACATCTGGCGTTGCTCCAGCAGCAGGCCTGTCACCCAGCGGTGCTTCCAGGACGTAATTCTTCTGTGCAGCAATGAGGATAATCCTCAGGTTACGGACCCAGTCCGTGTAATTGCTACCATCATCTTTCAACTTTGCTTTCTCAAGGAACGCATTAAAATTTAACGGAACAACAGCACGAGCCATCTATCTAGAATCAACATAAACAAGCAAGATACTATCAGGTACTAAGTTCATGATAAGTTCAAGTTCAGTTAATCAAATTACTTAAGAACTCCCACTTAGATAGACATCCCTCTAATCCTCTAAGTGATCACATGATCCAAATCAACTAAACCATAACCAATCATCACGTGAGATGGAGTAGTTTTCAATGGTGAACATCGTTATGTTGATCATATCTACTATATGATTCACGCTCGACCTTTCGGTCTCCGTGTTCCGAGGCCATATCTGTATATGCTTGGCTCGTCAAGTATAACCTGAGTATTCTGCGTGTGCAACTGTTTTGCACCCGTTGTATTTGGACGTAGAGCTTATCACACCCGATCATCACGTGGTGTCTGGGCACGGCGAACTTTGGCAACGGTGCATACTCAGGGAGAACACTTCTTGATAATTTAGTGAGAGATCATCTTATAATGCTACCGTCAATCAAAGCAAGATAAGATGCATAAAAGGATAAACATCACATGCAATCAATATAAGTGATATGATATGGCCATCATCATCTTGTGCTTGTGATCTCCATCTCCGAAGCACCGTCATGATCACCATCGTCACCGGCGCGACACCTTGATCTCCATCATAGCATCGTTGTCGTCTCGCCAATCTTATGCTTCCACGACTATCACTACCGCTTAGTAATAAAGTAAAGCATTACATCGCGATTGCATTGCATACAATAAAGCGACAACCATATGGCTCCTGCCAGTTGCCGATAACTCGGTTACAAAACATGATCATCTCATACAATAAAATCAGTATCATGCCTTGACCATATCACATCACAACATACCCTGCAAAAACAAGTTAGACGTCCTCTACTTTGTTGTTGCAAGTTTTACGTGGCTGCTACGGGCTTAAGTAAGAACTCATCTCACCTACGCATCAAAACCACAACGATAGTTCGTCAAATAGACTCCGTTTTAACCTTCTCAACGACCGGGCGTAGTCACACTTGGTTCAACTAAAGTTGGAGAGACAGTCTTCCGCAAGCCATCTATGTGCAAAGCACGTCGAGGGAACCGGTCTCGCGTAAGAGTACGCGTAAGGTTGGTCCGGATCGTCTCACCCAACAATACCGCCGAACCAAAGTATGACATGCTGGTAGGCAGTATGACTTGTATCGCCCACAACTCACTTGTGTTCTACTCGTGCAAATAACATCAAACCATAAAACCTAGGCTCGGGTGCCACTGTTGGGGAACGCAGTAATTTCGAAAATTTTCCTACGCACACGCAAGATCATGGTGATGCACAGCAACGAGAGGGGAGAGTGTTGTCTACGTACCAACGCAGACCGACTGCGGAAGCGATCACACAACGTAGAGGAAGTAGTCGTACGTCTTCTTCCCGATCCGACCAATCCAAGCACCGTTACTCCGGCACCTCCGAGTTCTTAGCACACGTTCAGCTCGATGACGATCCTCGGGCTCTGATCCAGCAAAGCATCGAGGAAGAGTTCCGTCAGCACGACGGCGTGGTGACGATCTTGATGTACTACCGACGCAGGGCTTCGCCTAAGCACTACAACGGTATGATCAAGGTGGAATTTGGTGGCAGGGGGCACCGCACACGGCTAAGGAACGATCTCAAGGATCAACTTGTGTGTCTTGGGGTGTCCCCTGCCCCCGTATATAAAGGTTGGAGGGAGGGGGGCTGGCCGGCCAGAGAGAGGGAGGCGCAGGGGGAGTCCTACTCCTACCGGGAGTAGGACTCCCCCCTCCAATCCTATTCCAACTAGGACTCTCAAGGGGGAAAGGAGAGAGAGGGGGGCCGGCCCCTTCTCCTAGTCCTACTAGGACTTGGGGAAGGGGGGGGGAGCGCGGCTAGGCTGTGGGCTGCCCCTTTTCTCTTTTCCACTAAGGCCCAATAGGCCCATTAGTCTCCCGGGGGGTTCCGGTAACCCTCCCGGTATTCCGGTAAAATCCCGATTTCACCCGGAACACTTCCTATGTCCAAACATAGGCTTCCAATATATCAATCTTTACGTCTCGACCATTTCGAGACTCCTCGTCATGTCCGTGATCTCATCCGGGACTCCGAACAACCTTCGGTACATCAAAATGCATAAACTCATAATAACTATCATCGTAACGTTAAGCGTGCGGACCCTACGGTTCGAGAACAATGTAGACATGACCGAGACACGTCTCCGGTCAATAACCAATAGCGGGACCTGGATGCCCATATTGGCTCCTACATATTCTACGAAGATCTTTATCGGTCAGAACGCATAACAACATACGTTGTTCCCTTTGTCATCGGTATGTTACTTGCCCGAGATTCGATCGTCGGTATCCAATACCTAGTTCAATCTCGTTACCGGCAAGTCTCTTTACTCGTTCCGTAATACATCATCTCACAACTAACATATTAGTTGCAGTGCTTGCAAGGCTTATGTGATGTGCATTACCGAGAGGGCCCAGAGATACCTCTCCGACAATCGGAGTGACAAACCCTAATCTCGAAATACGCCAACCCAACTCTACCATTGGAGACACCTGTAGTACTCCTTTATAATCACCTAGTTACGTTGTGACGTTTGGTAGTACCCAAAGCGTTCCTCCGGTAAACGGGAGTTGCATAATCTCATAGTTATAGGAACATGTATAAGTCATGAAGAAAGCAATAGCAACATACTAAACGATCGGGTGCTAAGCTAATGGAATGGGTCATGTCAATCAGATCATTCAACTAATGATGTGACCTCGTTAATCAAATAACAACTCTTTGTTCATGGTTAGGAAACATAACCATCTTTGATTAACGAGCTAGTCAAGTAGAGGCATACTAGTGACACTCTGTTGGTCTATGTATTCACACATGTATTATGTTTCCGGTTAATACAATTCTAGCATGAATAATAAACATTTATCATGATATAAGGAAATAAATAATAACTTTATTATTGCCTCTAGGGCATATTTCCTTCAAGTTCTTGATCCTATCTTGCAAGCCTATAGTCACCTACTATGTGTTATGATCCGGCAACCCCGAAGTGACAATAATCGGGACCACTCCCGGTGATGACCGTAGTTTGAGGAGTTCATGTATTCACTATGTGTTAATGCTTTGGTCCGGTACTCTATTAAAAGGAGGCCTTAATATCCCTTAGTTTCCGCTAGGACCCCGCTGCCACGGGAGGGTAGGACAAAAGATGTCATGCAAGTTCTTTTGCATAAGCACGTATGACTATATTTGGAATACATGCCTACATTACATTGATGAATTGGAGCTAGTTCTTTGTCACCCTAGGTTATGACTGTTACATGATGAACCGCATCCGGCATAATTCTCTATCACCAATCCATTGCCTACGAGCTTTCCATATATTGTTCTCCGCTTATTTACTTTTCCGTTGCTATTTCTATCATCACTACAAAATACCAAAAACACTACTTTTGCTACCATTACCTTTTGCTAACGGTAGCACTACTATCATATTACTTTGCTACTAAATGCTTTGTTGCAGATATTAAGTTTGCAGGTGTGGTTGAATTGACAACTCAGCTGCTAATACTTGAGAATATTCTTTGGCTCTCCTTGTGTCGAATCAATAAATTTGGGTTGAATACTCTACCCTCGAAAACTGTTGCGATCCCCTATACTTGTGGGTTATCAAGACTATTTTCTGGCGCCGTTGCCGGGGAGCATAGCTCTATTCTTTGAGTCACTTGGGATTTATATCTGCTTATCATTATGAAGAACTTGAGAGATACAAAAACCAAGATTTATCCCTCAACTACGAGGGGAGGTAAGGAACTGCCATCTAGCTCTGCACTTGATTCACCTTCTGTTTTGAGTAAGCTTGCGACACCTAAACCTGCTTCTGCTATTCATTCTGATATGTCGCATATTATTGATGATGCCACTTCTGCTATGCATGATACTTATGATGAAACTACTTCCACTCTTGATACTACTATGCCACTTGGTGAATTTCTTGATGAACAACTTGCTAGGGTTAGAGAGAATGAAATTATTGAAACTGATAATATTGACGAAAGTGATGATGAAGACTCTCCCCCTAATAAATATGAATTGCCTGTTGTTCCGGAGGGTTATGTTCTGGATGAAGAATCTGCTAGAGCTATTTTAGCTTGCAATGATAGATATGATCTAAATAGGTTATTAGCTAAATGGAAGCAGCAATCCCTTAATGGTAGAATGAAACCTGACCCTGCTTTTGCTACTTCACCTATCTGTGTTACTGATACGGATTATGAATTCTCTGTTGATCCTGATATAATTACTTTGGTTGGATCTGATCCTTTTTATGGCTATGAATCTGAAACTGTTGTGGAACATCTTAATAAATTAAATGACATAGCCACCCTGTTCACTAATGATGAGAGAACTCACTACTTTTATATCCTTAAAATATTTTTGTTCTCATTAAAGGGTGATGCTAAGATATGGTTTAATTCTCTTGATCCTGGTTGTGTGTGTAGTCCCCAAGATATGATTTATTACTTCTCTGCTTAATATTTCCCCAAGATATAATTTTGTGCAAATTGAAGAAGAGAGTCTCCCACAAGCTTGGGAGAGGCTTCTCCAATTACTTAATGCTTTGCCTGATCATCCTCTTAAGAAAAATGAAATACTTGATATCTTTTATAATGGACTAACCGATGCTTCCAGAGATTACCTGGATAGTTGTGCTGGTTCTGTTTTCAGGGAAAGGACACCGGATGAAGCTGAAATTCTATTGAATAATATGTTGACAAATGAAAATAATTGGACACTTCCTGAGCCTATTCCTAAACCAACTCTGAAGAAGAGAGGTGTTCTATTTCTCAGTCCTGAAGATATGCAAGAGGCAAAGAAATCCATGAAAGAAAAGGGTATTAAAGCTGAAGATGTTAAGAATTTACCTCCTATTGAAGAAATACATGGTCTTAATTTACCGCCTACTGAAGAAATACATGGTCTTGATAACCCGACACAGGTACTAAAGGTAAATTCTCTCTATAGATATGATAAAGTTGAAATCCCATTTACTAAGTTTGCTAGCCCATGCTTAGATGAGTTCGATAAATTTATGGTTAAGCACGAAGACTTCAATGCTTATTTTGGTAGAGAATTAAAACGTAGTGCTGGTATGCTTGAACACTTGGGTGATTATATGGCTAATGTCAAAGGTGAACTTAAACTTATTAGCAAACATGCTTCTATGGTTACCACTCAAGTAGAACAAGTACTTAAAGCTCAAAATGATTTGCTCAATGAACTGAATAGTAAGAATAATGATAATGCTGTTAGAGTTATGACTAGAGGTGGTAAAATGACTCAGGAACCTTTATATCCTGAAGGCCATCCTAAGAGAATTGAGCAAGATTCTCAGGGAAATAATATAGATGCACCTAGTCCTTCTAAAAGGAAGGAAAAGAAGAATGATAGGACTTTGCATGCTTCTAGTGAACCTATTACTGAAACACCTGAGAATCCAAATGATATTTCTATTTCTGATGCTGAAACACAATCTGGTAATGAACCTGAAACTAGTGACAATGTTAATGATAATGTTCATGTTGACGCTCAACCTAGCAATGATAATGATATAGAAATTGAACCTGTTGTTGATCTTGATAACCCACAATCAAAGAATCAACGTTATGATAAGAGAGACTTTGTTGCTAGGAAACACGGTAAAGAAAGAGAACCATGGGTTCAAAAACCCATGCCTTTTCTGTTGGGGAACGTAGTAATTCCAAAAAAATTCCTACGCACACGCAAGATCATGGTGATGCATAGCAATGAGAGGGGAGAGTGTGATCTACGTACCCTTGTAGATCGACAACGGAAGCGTTTGGTTGATGTAGTCATACGTCTCCACGGCCCGACCGATCAAGCACCGAAACTACGGCACCTCCGAGTTTTAGCACACGTTCAGCTCGATGACGATCCCCGGACTCCGATCCAGCAAAGTGTCGGGGAAGAGTTCCGTCAGCACGATGGCGTGGTGACGATCTTGATGTACTACTGTCGTAGGGCTTCGCCTAAGCACCGCTACAATATTATCGAGGACTATGGTGGCACGGGGCGCCGCACACGGCTAAGAATATGATCACGTGGATCAACTTCTGTTTCTCTGGGGTGCCCCTACCTCCGTATATAAAGGTTCAAGGGGGGGGGTGCGGCCGGCCTAGAGGTGGCGCGCCAGGAGGAGTCCTACTCCCTCTGGGAGTAGGATTCCCCCCCCCCCCCAATCCTAGTTGGAATAGGATTCACGGAGGGGGGGGGAGAGAAAGGGGGGCCGGCCCCCTCTCCTTGTCCTATTCGGACCAAGGGAAGGGAGGGGCGCGCGGCCCATCTCAGGCTGCATCTTCTCTTTTCCACTAAGGCCCACTAAGGCCCATATAGCTCTCGGGGGGTTCCGGTAACCTCCCGGTACTCCGGTAAAATCCCGATTTCACCCGGAACACTTCCGATATCCAAACATAGGCTTCCAATATATCAATCTTTATGTCTAGACCATTTTGAGACTCCTCGTCATGTCCGTGATCACATCCGGGACTCCGAACAACCTTCGGTACATCAAAACGTATAAACTCATAATATAACTGTCATCGAAACCTTAAGCGTGCGGACCTTACGGGTTCGAGAACAATGTAGACATGACCGAGACATGTCTCCGGTCAATAACCAATAGCAGGACCTGGATGCCCATATTGGCTCCTACATATTCTACGAAGATCTTTATCGGTCAGACCGCATAACAACATACGTTGTTCCCTTTGTCATCGGTATGTTACTTGCCCGAGATTCGATTGTCGGTATCCAATACCTAGTTCAATCTCGTTACCGGCAAGTCTCTTTACTCGTTCCGTAATACATCATCTCGCAACTAACTCATTAATTGCATTGCTTGCAAGGCTTAAGTGATGTGCATTACCGAGAGGGCCCAGAGATACCTCTCCGACAATCGGAGTGACAAATCCTAATCTCAAAATACGTCAACCCAACATGTACCTTTGGAGACACCTGTAGAGCACCTTTATAATCACCCAGTTACGTTGTGATGTTTGGTAGCACACAAAGTGTTTCTCCGGCACACGGGAGTTACATAATCTCATAGTCATAGGAACATGTATAAGTCATGGAGAAAGCAATAGCAACATACTAAACGATCGGGTGCTAAGCTAATGGAATGGGTCATGTCAATCAGATCATTCAACTAATGACGTGATCCCGTTTAATCAAATGACAACTCTTTGTCCATGGTTAGGAAACATAACAATCTTTGATTAACGAGCTAGTCAAGTAGAGGTATACTAGTGACACTCTGTTTGTCTATATATTCACACATGTATTATGTTTCCGGTTAATACAATTCTGGCATGAATTATAAACTTTTATCATGATATAAGGAAATAAATAATAACTTTATTATTGCATCTAGGGCTTATTTCCTTTAGTCTCCCACTTGCACTAGAGTCAATAATCTAGATTACACAGTAATGATTCTAACACCCATGGAGCTTTGGTGCTGATCATGTTTTGCTCGTGGAAGAGGCTTAATCAATGGGTCTGCTACATTCAGCTCCGTATGTATCTTGCAAATCTCTATGTCTCCCACCTGGACTAGATCCCGGATGCAATTGAAGCGTCTCTTGATGTGTTTGGTTCTCTTGTGAAATCTGGATTCCTTTGCCAAGGCAATTGCACCAGTATTGTCACAAAAGATTTTCATTGGACCCGATGCACTAGGTATGACACCTAGATCGGATATGAACTCCTTCATCCAGACTCCTTCGTTTGCTGCTTCGGAAGCAGCTATGTACTCCGCTTCACATGTAGATCCTGCCACGACGCTTTGTTTAGAACTGCACCAACTGATAGCTCCACCGTTTAATGTAAACATGTATCCGGTTTGCGATTTAGAATCGTACGGATCAGTGTCAAAGCTTGCATCAACATAACCGTTTACAATGAGCTCTTTGTCACCTCCATATACGAGAAACATATCCTTAGTCCTTTTCAGGTACTTCAGGATGTTCTTGACCGCTGTCCAGTGATCCACTCCTGGATTACTTTGGTACCTCCCTGCTAAACTTATAGCAAGGCACACATCAGGTCTGGTACACAACATTGCATACATGATAGAGCCTATGGCTGAAGCATAGGGAACATCTTTCATTTTCTCTCTATCTTCTGCAGTGGTCGGGCATTGAGTCTGACTCAACTTCACACCTTGTAACACAGGCAAGAACCCTTTCTTTGCTTGATCCATTTTGAACTTCTTCAAAATCTTGTCAAGGTATGTGCTTTGTGAAAGTCCAATTAAGCGTCTTGATATATCTCTATAGATCTTTATGCCTAATATGTAAGCAGCTTCACCGAGGTATTTCATTGAAAAACTCTTATTCAAGTACCCCTTTATGCTATCCAGAAATTCTATATCATTTCCAATCAGTAATATGTCATCCACATATAATATCAGAAATGCTACAGAGCTCCCACTCACTTTCTTGTAAATACAGGCTTCTCCGAAAGTCTGTATAAAACCAAATGCTTTGATCACACTATCAAAGCGTTTATTCCAACTCCGAGAGGCTTGCACCAGTCCATAAATGGATCGCTGGAGCTTGCACACTTTGTTAGCTCCCTTTGGATCGACAAAACCTTCCGGTTGCATCATATACAACTCTTCTTCCAGAAATCCATTCAGGAATGCAGTTTTGACATCCATCTGCCAAATTTCATAATCATAAAATGCGGCAATTGCTAACATGATTCGGACAGACTTAAGCATCGCCACGGGTGAGAAGGTCTCATCATAGTCAACCCCTTGAACTTGTCGAAAACCTTTTGCGACAAGTCGAGCTTTGTAGACAGTAATATTACCATCAACGTCAGTCTTCTTCTTGAAGATCCATTCATTCTCAATTGCTTGCCGATCATCGGGCAAGTCAACCAGAGTCCATACTTTGTTCTCATACATGGATCCCATCTCAGATTTCATGGCTTCAAGCCATTTTGCGGAATCTGGGCTCACCATTGCTTCTTCATAGTTCGTAGGTTCATCATGATCTAGCAGCATGATTTCCAGAACAGGATTACCGTACCACTCTGGCGCGGATCTCACTCTGGTTGATCTACGAGGTTCAGTAGTATCTTGTCTTGAAGTTTCATGATCATTATCATTAGCTTCCTCACTAATTGGTGTAGGTGTCGCAGAAACAGTTTTCTGTGATGTACTACTTTCCAATAAGGGAGCAGGTACATTTACCTCATCAAGTTCTACTTTCCTCCCACTCACATCTTTCGAGAGAAACTCCTTCTCCAGAAAGTTTCCGAATTTAGCAACAAAAGTCTTGCCTTCAGATCTGTGATAGTAGGTGTATCCAATAGTTTCCTTTGGATATCCTATGAAGACACATTTCTCCGATTTGGGTTCGAGCTTATCAGGTTGAAGCTTTTTCACATAAGCATCGCAACCCCAAACTTTCAGAAACGACAACTTTGGTTTCTTGCCAAACCATAGTTCATAAGGCGTCGTCTCAACGGATTTTGATGGTGCCCTATTTAACGTGAATGTGGCCGTCTCTAAAGCATAACCCCAAAACGATAGCGGTAAATCAGTAAGAGACATCATAGATCGCACCATATCTAGTAAAGTACGATTACGACGTTCGGATACACCATTACGCTGTGGTGTTCCAGGTGGCGTGAGTTGCGAAACTATTCTGCATTGTTTCAAATGTACACCAAACTCATAACTCAAATATTCTCCTCCACGATCAGATCGTAGAAACTTTATTTTCTTGTTACGATGATTTTCAACTTCACTCTGAAATTCTTTGAACTTTTCAAATGTTTCATACTTATGTTTAATGAAGTAGATATACCCATATCTGCTTAAGTCATCTGTGAATGTGAGAAAATAATGATATCCGCTACGAGCCTCAATATTCATCGGACCACATACATCTGTATGTATGATTTCCAAAAAATCTGTTGCTCTCTCCATAGTATCGGAGAACGGTGTTTTAGTCATCTTGCCCATGAGGCACGGTTCGCAAGTACCAAGTGATTCATAATCAAGTGGTTCCAAAAGTCCATCAGTATGGAGTTTCTTCATGCGCTTTACACCGATATGAGCTAAACGGCAGTGCCACAAATAAGTTGCACCATCATTATCAACTCTGCATCTTTTCGCTTCAACATTATGAATATGTGTGTCACTACTATCGAGATTCAATAAGAATAGACCACTCTTCAAGGGTGCATGACCATAAAAGATATTACTCATATAAATAGAACAACCATTATTCTCTGATTTAAATGAATAACCGTCTCGCATTAAACAAGATCCAGATATAATGTTCATGCTCAACGCTGGCACCAAATAACAATTATTTAGGTCTAATACTAATCCCGAAGGTAGATGTAGAGGTAGCGTGCCGACCGCGATCACATCGACTTTGGAACCGTTTCCCACGCGCATCGTCACCTCGTCCTTAGCCAATCTTCGCTTAATCCGTAGTCCCTGTTTCGAGTTGCAAATATTAGCAACAGAACCAGTATCAATACCCAGGTGCTACTGCGAGCATTAGTAAGGTACACATCAATAGCATGTATATCACATATACCTTTGTTCACCTTGCCATCCTTCTTATCCGCCAAATACTTGGGGCAGTTCCGCTTCCAGTGACCAGTTTGCTTGCAGTAGAAGCACTCAGTTTCAGGCTTAGGTCCAGACTTGGGTTTTTTCTCTTGAGCAGCAACTTGCTTGCTGTTCTTCTTTAAGTTCCCCTTCTTCTTCCCTTTGCCCTTTTTCTTGAAACTAGTGGTCTTGTTGACCATCAACACTTGATGCTCCTTTTTGATTTCTACCTCTGCAGCTTTCAGCATTGCGAAGAGCTCGGGAATAGTCTTATTCATCCCTTGCATATTATAGTTCATCACGAAGCTCTTGTAGCTTGGTGGCAGTGATTGGAGAATTCTGTCAATGACGCAATCATCTGGAAGATTAACTCCCATCTGAATCAAGTGATTATTATACCCAGACATTTTGAGTATATGCCCACTGACAGAACTGTTCTCCTCCATCTTGCAGCTATAGAACTTATTGGAGACTTCATATCTCTCAGTTCGGGCATTTGCTTGAAATATTAACTTCAACTCCTGGAACATCTCATATGCTCCATGACATTCAAAATGTCGTTGAAGTCTCGATTCTAAGCCGTAAAGCATGGCACACTGAACTATCGAGTAGTCATCAGCTTTGCTCTGCCAGACGTTCATAACATCTGGTGTTGCTCTAGCAGCAGGCCTGGCACCCAGCGGTGCTTCCAGGACGTAATTCTTCTGTGCAGCAATGAGGATAATCCTCAAGTTACGGACCCAGTCCGTGTAATTGCGACCATCATCTTTCAACTTTGCTTTCTCAAGGAACGCATTAAAATTCAACGGAACAACAGCATGGGCCATCTATCTACAATCAAACATACATAAGCAAGATACTATCAGGTACTAAGTTCATGATAAATTTAAGTTCAATTAATCAAATTACTTAAAGAACTCCCACTTAGATAGACATCCCTCTAATCCTCTAAGTGATCACGTGATTCAAATCAACTAAACCATGTCCGATCATCACGTGAGATGGAGTAGTTTCATTGGTGAACATCACTATGTTGATCATATCTACTATATGATTCACGCTCGACCTTTCGGTCTCCGTGTTCCGAGGCCATATCTGCATATGCTTGGCTTGTCAAGTATAACCTGAGTATTCCGCGTGTGCAACTGTTTTGCACCCGTTGTATTTGAACGTAGAGCCTATCACACCCGATCATCATGTGGTGTCTCAGCACGAAGAACTTTCGCAACGGTGCATACTCAGGGAGAACACTTCTTGATAATTTAGTGAGAGATCATATTATAATGCTACCGTCAATCAAAGCAAGATAAGATGCATAAAAGATAAACATCACATGCAATCAATATAAGTGATATGATATGGCCATCATCATCTTGTGCCTGTGATCTCCATCTCCGAAGCACCGTCATGATCACCATCGTCACCGACGCGACACCTTGATCTCCATCGTAGCATCGTTGTCGTCTCGCCAATCTTATGCTTCCACGACTATCGCTACCGCTTAATGATAAAGTAAAGCATTACAACGTGATTGCATTGCATACAATAAAGCGACAACCATATGGCTCCTGCCAGTTGCCGATAACTTGGTTACAAAACATGATCATCTCATACAATAAAATTCAGCATCATGTCTTGACCATATCACATCACAACATGCCCTGAAAAACAAGTTAGACGTCCTCTACTTTGTTGTTGCAAGTTTTACGTGGCTGCTACGGGCTTTAAGCAAGAACCAATCTTACCTACGCATCAAAACCACAACGATAGTTTGTCAAGTTGGTGCTGTTTTAACCTTCGCAAGGACCGGGCGTAGCCACACTCGGTTCAACTAAAGTTGGAGAAACTGTCACCCGCAAGCCACCTATGTGCAAAGCACGTCGGGAGAACCGGTCTCGCGTAAGCGTACGCGTAATGTCGGTCCGGGCCGCTTCATCCAACAATACCGCCGAACCAAAGTATGACATGCTGGTAAGCAGTATGACTTATATCGCCCACAACTCACTTGTGTTCTACTCGTCCATATAACATCAACACATAAAACCTAGGCTCGGATGCCACTGTTGGGGAACGTAGTAATTTCAAAAAATTTCCTATGCACACGCAAGATCATGGTGATGCATAGCAACGAGAGAGGAGAGTGTGATCTACGTACCCTTGTAGATCGACAACGGAAGCGTTTGGTTGATGTAGTCATACGTCTCCACGGCCCGACCGATCAAGCACCGAAACTATGGCACCTCCGAGTTTTAGCACACGTTCAGCTCGATGACGATCCCCGGACTCCGATCCAGCAAAGTGTCGGGGAAGAGTTCCGTCAGCACGACGACGTGGTGACGATCTTGATGTACTACTGTCGTAGGGCTTCGCCTAAGCACCGCTACAATATTATCGAGGACTATGGTGACAGGGGGTGCCGCACCCGGCTAAGAATATGATCACGTGGATCAACTTCTGTGTCTCTGGGGTGCCCCTGCCTCCGTATATAAAGGTTCAAGGGGGGGGGGGGGGTGGTGCGGCCGGCCTAGAGGTGGCGCGCCAGGAGGAGTCCTACTCCCTCTGGGAGTAGGATTCCCCCCCCCCCCAATCCTAGTTGGAATAGGATTCGCGGAGGGGGGAAAAGAGAAAGGGGGGCCGGCCCCCTCTCCTTGTCCTATTCGGACCAAGGGAGGGGAGGGGCGCGTGGCCCATCTCAGGCTGCCTCTTCTCTTTTCCACTAAGGCCCACTAAGGCCCATATAGCTCTCGGGGGGTTCTGGTAACCTCCCGGTACTCCGGTATGTAGATGCACTCTCCTTCCCCTCGTTGCTAGATAACTCCATAGATTGATCTTGGTGATGCGTACAAAATTTTGAATTTCTGCTACGTTCCCCATCAGTGGCATCATGAGCTAGGTCTATTGCGTAGATTCTATGCACGAGTAGAACACAAAGTAGTTGTGGGCGTTGATTTTGTCAATTTACTTGCCGTTACTAGTATTATCTTGATTCGGCGGCATCGTGGGATGAAGCGGCCCAGACCGACCTTACACGTACTCTTACGTGAGACTGGTTCCACCGACTGACATGCACTAGTTGCATAAGGTGGCTAGCGGGTGTCTGTCTGTCCCACTTTAGTCGGATCGGATTCGATGAAAAGGGTCCTTATGAAGGGTAAATAGCAATTGGCATATCACGTTGTGGTTTTTGCGTAGGTAAGAAACGTTCTTGCTAGAAACCCAAAGCAGCCACGTAAAACATGCAAACGACAATTAGAGGACGTCTAACTTGTTTTTGTAGGGTATGCTATGTGATGTGATATGGCCAAGAAGAATGTGATGAATGTTATGTGATGTATGAGATTGATCATGTTCTTGTAATAGGAATCACGACTTGCATGTCGATGAGTATGACAACCGGCAGGAGCCATAGGAGTTGTCTTTATTTATTGTATGACCTGCGTGTCATTGAACAACGCCATGTAATTACTTTACTTTATTGCTAACCATTAGCTGTAGTAGTAGAAGTAATAGTTGGCGAGACAACTTCATGAAGACACGATGATGGAGATCATGGTGTCATGTCGGTGATGATGATGATCATGGAGCCCCGAAGATGGAGATCAAAAGGAGCAATATGATATTGGCCATATCATGTCACTATTTGATTGCATGTGATGTTTATCATGTTTATACATCTTATTTGCTTAGAACGACGGTAGTAAATAAGATGATCCCTCATTAAAATTTCAAGAAAGTGTTCCCCCTAACTGTGCACCGTTGCGAAAGTTCGTCGTTTCGAAGCACCACGTGATGATCGGGTGTGATAGATTCTTACGTTCACATACAACGCGTGTAAGCCAGATTTACACACGCGAAACACTTAGGTTGACTTGATGAGCATAGCATGTACAGACATGGCCTCGGAACACAAGATACCGAAAGGTCGAGCATGAGTCGTATAGAAGATACGATCAACATGAAGATGTTCACCGATGTTGACTAGTCCATCTCACGTGATGATCGGACACGGCCTAGTTGACTCGGATCATGTAATCACTTGGATGACTAGAGGGATGTCTATCTGAGTGGGAGTTCATAAGATGAACTTAATTATCCTGAACATAGTCAAAAGGTCTTCGCAAATTATGTCGTAGCTCGCGCTTCAGTTCTACTGTTTAGATATGTTCCTAGAGAAAATTTAGTTGAAAGATGATAGTAGCAATTATGCGGACTAGGTCCGTAAATTGAGGATTGTCCTCATTGCTTCATAGAAGGCTTATGTCCTTAATGCACCGCTCAGTGTGCTGAACCTCGAATGTCGTCTGTTGATGTTGCGAACATCTGACATACACATTTTTGATAACTACATGATATTTCAGTTAAACGGTTTAGAGTTGAGGCACCGAAGACGTTTTGAAACGTCGCGAAACATATGAGATGTTTCGAGGGCTGAAATTGGATTTTCAGGCTCGTGCCCACGTCAAGAGGTATAAGACCTCCGACGATTTTCTTAGCCTGCAAACTAAGGGAGAAAAGCTCAATTGTTGAGCTTGTGCTCAGATTGTGTGAGTACAACAATCATTTGAATCGAGTGGGAGTTGACCTTCCAGATGAGATAGTGATGTTTCTCCGAAGTCATTACCACCAAGCTGCTAGAGCTTCGTGATGAACTATAATATATCAGGGACATATATGATGATCCTTGAGGTATTCGCGATGTTTGACGCCACAAAAGTAGAAATCAAGAAGGAGCATCAATTGTTGATGGTTGGTGAAACCACTAGTTTCAAGAAGGGCAAGGGAAAGAAAGGGATACTTCATGAAACGACAAGTCAGTTGCTGCTCAAGTGAAGAAACCCAAAGTTGAACCCAAGCCCGAGACTAAGTGCTTCTGTAATAAAGGGGAACAGCCACTGGAGCAGAATTACCCTAGATACTTGGTAGATGAGAAGACTGTCGATAGAAGTATATTGGATATACATTATGTTAATGTGTACTTTACTAGTACTCCTAGTAGCACCATGGTATTAGATACCGGTTCGGTTGCTAAATGTTAGTAAACTCGAAATAAAAGGCTGCGGAGTAAACAGAGACTAGCTAAAGGTGAGCTGGCGATATGTGTTGGAAGTTTTTCCAAGCTTGATGTGATCAAGCATCGCACGCTCCCTCTACCATCGAAATTGGTGTTTGCGTTGAGCATAGACATGATTGGATTATGTCTATCGCAATACGGTTATTCATTTAAGGAGAATAATGGTTACTCTGTTTATTTGAATAATACCTTCAATGGTCTTGCACCTAAAATGAATGGTTTATTGAATCTCGATCGTAGTGATACACATGTTCATGTCAAAAGATATAAGATAGTACCACCTACTTGTGGCACTGCCACGTAAGTCATATCGGTATAAAACGCATGAAGAAGCTCCATGTTGATGGATCTTTGGGCTCACTCGTTTTGAAAAGTTTGAGACATGCGAACCATGTCTATTGGTGTATATGCATGAAGAAACTCCATGCAAATGGACCGTTTGGACTCACTTGATTTTGAATCACTTGAGACATGAAAATCATACCAGATGGGCAAGATGACTGAAAGCCTCGTTTTCAGTAAAATGGAACTAGAAAGCAACTTGTTGGAAGTAATGCATTTTGATGTGTGCAGTCCAATGAGTGCTGAGGCGTGTAGTGGATATCGTTATGTTCTTACTTCACAGATGATTTGAGTAGATGTTGAGTATATTTACTTGATGAATCACGAGTCTGAATTATTGAAAGGTTCAAGTAATTTCAGGGTGAAGTTGAAAGATCGTCGTGACAAGAGGATAAAATATCTATGATATGATCATGGAGATGAATATCTGAATTACGAGTTTGGCACAGAATTAAGACATTGTGGAAATTGTTTCACAACTAATACAGCCTGGAACACCATAGTGTGATGGTGTGTCCGAACATCATAACTGCACCCTATTGGATATGATGCATACCATGATGTCTCTTATTGAATTACCACGATAGTTTATGGGTTAGGCATTAGAGACAACCACATTCACTTTAAATAGGGCACCACGCAATTCCGATGAGATGACACCGTATGAACTATGGTTTAAAGAAACCTAAGCTGTCATTTGTTAAAAGTTTGGGGCTGCGACGCTTATATGAAAAAGTTTCAGGCTGATAAGCTCGAACCCAAAGCGGATGAATGCATCTTCATAGGACACCCAAAACAAGTGGGTATACCTCCTGTCTCAGATCCGAAAGCAATAAGGGATTGTTTCTAGAATCGGGTCCTTTCTCGAGGAAAAGTTTCTCTCGAAAGAATTGAGTGGGAGGATGGTGGAGACTTGATGAGGTTATGTAACGCCCCACATGTAACCTTCCCCAATTGTACTCCAACTCTTGCCGTTTCCGGCATTAAGTTATATTTAATTCTCGGGTTCGGGTCTTTGTCTCCGTGTGTTGTTTTGTTTTTTGTGCATCTCATATCATGTCATCACGTGCATTGCATTCGCATACATGTTCATCTCATGCATTCGAGCATTTTCCCCGTTGTCCGTTTTGCATTCCGGCGCTTCGTTCTCCTCCGGTGGCCATTTCTAGCTTTCTTTCGTGTGTGCGGATTAAACATTTCCGGATTGGGCCGAGACTTGCCATGTGGCCTTGGTTTACTACCGGTAGACCGCCTGTCAAGTTTCGGGTCATTTGGACTTCGTTTGATACTCCAACGGTTAACCGAGGGACCGAAAAGGCCTCGTGTGTGTGCAGCCCAACACCCCTCCATTTTGGCCCAAAACCCACCAAACTCAGCTCCATCGTCTCGGTCGTTCGATCACGATCGTGTGGGCGAAAACCGCACCTCATTTGGACTCTCCTAGCTCCCTCTATGTCTATATATACACCCCCCCCCCGAAATTCGGATCTCTCCTCCTCTCGAAACCCTAAAAAAAATCCCCGCGCCGGCCGGACACGTCCGATCCGACCGGACGCATCGCCGCGGCCTACCAGACGCCGCCACGTGGCAGGGCGGACCACATCCCCGCCGCCGCTCCCGCCGGCCCGCCCGGCCCGCGGGGAGCCCGCTCCCGCGCCGCACCGGGCCAGAGTCCCGCCGCCTCTCCGCTTCTTCTCCTCCGGCGCCGACCGCCGCACCGCCGCCGCATCGCCATCGCCGCCTCGCGCCGGCATCGCCGGACCTCGCCGCCACCCGCACCATCCGGCGCCGGCCTCCTCGCCCGGCTCCGCCGCCGTCCGGCGTCCTCCGCCGCCGCACGCCGCCTCGGTTGCCGGATCCGGCCCGGCGACCGCCGTCCACGCCCCTCGTCGCCGGCCGCCTCGCCATCGCCGGATTCGGCGAGGTCCGCCGCCTGTGAATAGTGCTGCCGCCGCCCGTGAACAGTGCCGATCGCGCGAGCTACAGTAAACCCTAGATCTACGGTTGACTTTTCCCCTCTCCCATTAATTTTTCGTGCTACATTTGACCGCTCATATCTCCGCAACCGTAGCTCCGATTTGGGCATATGATATGTCAAAATCTTCGTCTCGACGAGTACATCATTTCATTCCATTGCATAATTTGCATTTGAGGTCATCTTGTTGCCCAAAATGCTGTTGGAAGGAGGCATGTTGAGTTAAATTGCAGATCTGTTAGTTCAACATGCACTTTTGTCAATTTTTCCATGTTTAATCCGTGCATGATATGCCTGTGCCCCTTTGGGATGAATTGTTAAGCATGTTGTCTTCTTTCCATAGGTTCCTTCCATGTATTTTTAGGATGTGTGTGTTGTCTTGTGCAAGCTTGCGAAGAGGGCTGCCTGAGAATATCGATTTCAGGGACTTGGTGATTTTCACTAAGTCTGGGCCGTTTTAGTTCACGATGCTATATGTCCGGCTTGTTTCCTAGTGATCCGTGCCTCTTTTGAGGATGATCAGTAAGAGTGATTTGTTATGCTTGTTGTGCTTAATCCATCCATGTCTTTACTTGTTATGTTATAGCAGCCTAGGTTGACTCAATCGAGCTCAACTTTTGGATAGTTGCTGTTTTGGGCAGATCGTGAACTCTTTTGCGATTTTGCCGGAGTGATTGCTAGTGATCCATGCATGCTATGCCATTGTTCTTGCCATGTCTATCTAGCATTTTGTGCCTTCTTAATGGTTATATGCTTGCCTTGCCATGACTTGCACCGTAGTGAGAGCATCGAGCTCGTTTACATGCCTCCGTGAGTTATTATTTCAGCATGTCCCAGTTTTCACTAAGTCTGAAAACTGATTGTGTTTCATCAATGTTCGTGTGCTCGGTAGAGTATTTTGTGAACCCTTTTGGCCCCAGGTCATTTTGGGTGTTTTGTTAAGCTTGTTGAGTAGCTCCATGCTATGCTCTTACTTGCCATGTTCAGGTTTTCCTTCATGTTGTTTTGCTGCTCCGAAGAGAGCATCGTGGTCTGAAATTTCAGACTAGCGTTAATTTCGCTAAGTCTGAAATCTGTTTTGCTTATTCAGTTTTGCCATGCTTGTTTGAAGCCCTTAATGGATGAATTTGCCTATGCCTCAGTCGTGATGATTTGTTAAGCTTGATGATTAAATCACTGCCATGCAATTTGTTTTCATGTTGGGTGGTTGTAGCATGTTCATTTTGTTGCATTTAGGAGCCTACTTGCCTGTAAATCGCAGATCGGTTCGTTTAGTAAATCGCTTGCCATTTCTAAACCGTAGCTCCGATTGCCATGATCTTTATATCGTTTTCAGGGGATTTCTTCCCCTCTATCCAGTGGCACACTTGGTTTTACAAGTTGAGGCCAGGTTCATGCATTTCCTGTTACATGTTGCATTCTTGCATCCCGCATCGCATCCCGCATAGCATATCATCTTTGCATCTTATTGGTTGCCTTTGCACGTGGTTGATTGTATCATTGTTGCTTGTTTGTGTTGTTGGGTAGAGCCGGGAGACGAGTTCGCTAACGAGGAGCCCGTTGAGTTTGCTTTCGAGGATCTAGTCAATTCTGACAACTGTGCAGGCAAGATGATCACACCCTTGAAATCACTACTATCTTTGCTATGCTAGTTTGCTCGCTCTTTTGCTTTGCCAATGCTACGATGCCTACCACTTGCTTTTCAGCCTCCCAATTGCCATGATTGAGCCTCTAACCCACCTTTGTCCTAGCAAACCATTGATTGGCTATGTTACCGCTTTGCTCAAGCCCCTTCTTATAGCGTTGTTAGTTGAAGGTGAAGTTTGGAGCCGTTCCTTGTTGGAACATTTATTTACTTGTTGGGATATCACTATATTGCTATGTTATCTTACTCATCTATATACTTGGTAAAGGGTGGAAGGCTCGGCCTCTCGCCTAGTGTTTTGTTCCACTCTTGCCGCCCTAGTTTCCGTCATATTGGTGTTATGTTCCCGGATTGTTGCGTCCCTTACGCGGTTGGGCTATATGGGAACCCCTTGATAGTTCGCCTTGATTAAAGCTTTTCCAGCAATGCCCAACATTGGTTTTACCATTTGCCACCTACCCTTTTCTTTCCCTTGGGTTTCCGGAGCCCGAGGGTCATCTTTATTTTAGCCCCCCACGGGCCAGTGCTCCTCTGAGTGTTGGTCCGAACTGAGCCACTTGCAGCGCCACCTCAGGGCAACTCAAGGGTTGGTTTTAATTGTACGTAGTGTTCATCTGAGTGTGCCCTGAGAAAGAGATATGTGCAGCTCCTATCAGGATTTGTCGGTGCATTCGGGCGGTGTTGCTGGACTAGTTTTGACCTGTCGAATCATCTTGTTGTACCGGGATACCGAGTCTGATCGGTGGGTCCTGGGTGGAGGTCTATTCCTTCGTTGACCGTGAGAGCTTGTTATGGGCTAAGTTGGGACCCCCCCTGCAGGGATTGATCTTTCAAAAGCCGTGCCCGCGGTTATGGGCAGATGGGAATTTGTTAATGCCCGGTTGTAGATAACTTGAACTTAATTAATTAAAATGAATCAACTGCGTGTGTTGCCGTGATGGCCTCTTCTCGGCGGAGTCCGGGAAGTGGACACGGCGTTGGAGTTATGTTTGCGTAGTCTGCTCTATTTAGTTTCTGCTCGTGCTTTGCCTTCTCTTCTCGCTCTCTTTTGCGAATAAGTTAGCCACCATATATGCTAGTCGCTTGCTGCAGGTCCACTCACATTACCCCTTCCTTACCTATTTAGCTTAAATAGTCTTGATCGCGAGGGTGCGAGATTGCTGAGTCCTTTGTGGCTCACAGATTACTATTACACCAGATGCAGGGACCGATGATACTCCTCCGGATGGCGCGTTTGAGCTGAAGTGGGAGTACGACGAGGACTCTCAGCGATACTATGTTTCTTTTCCCGATGATCAGTAGTGGTGCCTATTCGGGGTTCGATTCAGGGTTAGTCGCTTGTTGGGGGTCTTTTCTATTTTGGCGCCGTAGTCGGGCCATGAGTGATTGTATGATGGATGCTATTTATGTACTTTGATGTGACGTGGCGAGTGTAAGCCAACTATTATTATTATTCCCCCCTTTATATTATATATGTACTTGGGTTGTGTAATGATTCCCGACTTGCGACATTGCTTTCAATGCGCCTATGTCTCTAAGTCGTGCCTCGACACGTGGGAGACATAGCCGCATCGAGGGCGTTACAAGTTGGTAATCAGAGCCTTCCCCGACCTTAGGAGCCCCATTGCTTGATCGTTTCTAGCAGCCGAGTTGTGTCTAGAAAAATGTTTTGAGTCCTTAGGAATTATATATCGGAGAGCTTAGGAATTCTTTTACTTCCCAGTCTCCTCATCGCTCTGGTAAGGCATCCTGACGTAGAGTTTTCACTCTTCTCTTCTCAAATTTCACTAAAAAAATTTTTAGGATCACGCGAGTATCTTAGTTTTGTTCCGATGGCTTATGATGAGAATACTGTCTTGGTGCCTCCTGTCAGGGGTTTAGTGGAAGTGTCCCGGTGAGTTGAGCTCTGAGGTGTTGTCATCATAATTCTATCGTTGCAATTCTGGCATACTTGAGATATGTGCGCGACATCGAAAATCTCCTTTATGCAGTTCGTTGGTGAGATAACCTCGACGCCACCCAGTACTGGGGCGGGAGTTCGGGAGTATCGCCATAACTTGTATAACGGATGCTTTTCGAAGGTTGAGATAGATGGTTTCCGAAGGTTTCTTGGTTATGTGTTGAAGGATGGATGCAGCTGGATGTAGGATTTGCTAGCTTGGGTGAGATATTATGCTTCCCCTGTATCCTCAACACCTGATTGCATAACCGAAAAGTTTCGGGAGTTCCATAGGTGGGAATTCAAGTAGCCTTAGGATATCTTTCCAACAGACGTGTGATATGAAATTGGGGTTCGACGTCTAGTGGTTCGCCTATTCACGGTTGATTTTACAGTGGCCTCGTTGTGTCTTAAAGAGTCCTTGGCTATGCTGACTCGGGGACGCTTCGTATGTCATGTGCACTGCCTTGTACATGATGGTGCTGTACGGTCGAGCCCATGTAGGTCCTACCACGAACACTTCGGACGAAATTTCTATCATGTGTTTGTTCCGGCTTATTCCGCAAGCCAACCCTTGGTTTTATTTCGAGTTGTGGTATTCGTTCTTCTTCGACGTCATATGTTGATTCCATCCCTCGTTGATGTACCTATTCTACATGATTCTTCGTGGCTTCGTAATTTAGGAATATGTGACCACTTCAAGAGAAGTGCATTCGTTCATTTTGTTCGGATGTGAAGACTTTATGTTGCAATTTTCACTCCGTTGGTTTCACCTTCAATATTTCTCTATTTGTGTGCTAATGGTGGTCAACCTCTTCAGGATGGCTCCCGCTAAGAGCACCAGTCAGAACCAGAATCAAGATCCTCCGCCACCTCCGCCTCCTCCGGAAGCATGGCAGGCTGTGATGGCTGCTACTAATGCAAATACTCAGCTGATCATGCAAATCATCCAAGAGCGGAATCAAAGCAGTCAAGCGAATCAAGGCAGCAACCAGAACCAGTTTGCAACTCTGAATCAGTTCCTCGCAAATGGTCCAAAGACGTTCAGCAACTGCGTTGAGGCTACCGATGCTGATGATTGGTTAGTCGATCTGGGCAAGCATTTTGAATGTAGCAACGTCAGACCTGAAGATTTCGTTAAGTTCGCGTCTTTCCAGCTCAAGGATCAGGCCGCAGAGTGGTTTCAGCAGTACTGGGATTCCAGAGGTGGACGTTTGATCACTTGGGATGATTTCCATCGTGATTTTCGAGCTCATCACATTCCTCAAAGTGTGACTGAAAGCAAACGTGAAAAATTCCGCAATCTGAAGCAAGGCTCTTTGTCTGTCTATGACTACAACAAGTTGTTCCAGAAGCTCGCCCGTGTTGCCAAGCAGGATGTTCCTGATGAGAAGAGCATGATCTATCAGTTCAGGGGTGGTCTTCGTGAAGAAATTCAGCTCGCTCTTGTCCTCTTCGAGCCGCTGAGATACGATGAGTTCTACAACATGGCACTGAAGCAAGAGGCTGCTCAGCTCAGGTGTGATGCTTCCAGGAAGCGAGTCAGAGACACTACGTCTTCGTCCTCTACTCAAGTGGCCAAGCAGCAAAAGTATTGGCTTCCTCCTCCTCCGTTCCGTCAGCCGTATCAGCAGAAGAGCAAAGGTGGCAGTGGTTCATCCCACCCACCCAACCCAGGCTTTCAGAACAAGACTTCGTATCAAGCTCCAAGATCAAGTGCTCCGTATCACCGTCCGCTCTCAGAGGTCACGTGCAACAAGTGCCAACAGAAGGGTCACTACGCCAACAAGTGTTTCAACCAGAGGCGTCTTCCTCTTCCTCCTCCTGTCAGATCGGCAAGTACAGCTGTGGTCAAGCATAATTCCAAGTCCGCCAAGGTCAACTTGCTGAATGCAGCTCAGGCAGAGGACTCGCCAGATGTGATTATGGGTAATCTTCCTATCAATGACATTCCCGTAAGAGTACTTTTTGATACTGGTGCATCGCTTTCTTTTATTTCAACTCCATTTGTGGCCAAGCATGATATTGTGACCGAAAGGATTCCTGTTCCGTTGAAGATTGTGTCTCCGGGCAAGCAAATGACTTCTAACAATTGTGTCCCGGATATTTCTATCACATTGGGCGATTACAAGTTTCTCTCTTCTCCGGTGGTTCTTGGTAATTCTGACATCGACCTCATTCTTGGGATGGACTGGCTCTCTAAACACAAAGCTTACCTCGATTGTGCAGCCAGGCAGATTCAACTGACTCATTCCTCTGAAGATGTCATTGTTTTTGCTGCTCGGGATAATACCATCCGATTATTCTCTCTCAATGAAAAGGGTGAATTGGATGCTATTTCGCAGATTCCGGTTGTTTGTGAGTATCAAGATGTCTTCCCTGAAGAACTCCCAGGCATGCCTCCAAACCGGCCTGTTGAATTCGTTATTGAACTTGAGCCCGGTACGGAACCGGTGTGCAAACGGCCTTACAAGCTCGGCCCCGAAGAGTTGAAGGAGTTGAAGAAACAGCTCGATGTGCAAGAAAGGATGGGTCTCATTCGGCCTAGTACTTCTCCGTGGGGTTGTGGTGTTCTTTTTGTGAAGAAGAAGGATGGAACGGACCGACTTTGTGTTGATTATCGTCCATTGAACAAGAAGACCATCAAGAACAAATATCCACTTCCCAACATTAATGAGCTGTTCGAACAACTCAAGGGTGCCCAAGTATTCTCCAAGCTTGATCTCCGTATGGGTTATCACCAAATTCGCATTCGTGAACAAGATATTCCAAAGACGGCGTTCAGAACAAGCTATGGGTCATATGAATTCACTGTTATGTCTTTTGGCCTCGCCAATGCTCCTCCGACGTTCTCACGCATGATGAACTTCATCTTCAACCCCTACACCAACGACTTTGTTTTGGTCTATCTCGACGATATCCTGGTTTACTCGAAGAACAAGGAAGATCATGCCAAACACTTGCGTTTGGTTCTTGACAAGCTAAGGGAACATCAATTCTACGCCAAGTTCTCCAAGTGTGAGTTTTGGCTCGATGAAGTTCTTTATCTTGGTCCTATTATCTCTGCCAAGGGCATTTCCGTGGATCCTGAGAAGGTGTCTGCAATCGTTAATTGGGAACCTCCTCAGAATGTGAAGCAACTCCGTAGCTTCCTCGGTCTTGCAAGTTATTGCCGAAGATTCGTTGAAAACTTCTTGAAGATCGCGAAGCCTCTCTCAAATCTTCTTCAGAAGCACGTCAAGTACGTTTGGTCTCCGGAGTGTGATGTTGCTTTCAACGCTTTGAAAGAGAAATTGATCACTGCTCCAGTTCTAACTCCGCCTGATGAAACCAAGCCGTACGAGATCTTTTGTGATGCCTCTCTCCAAGGTCTCGGTGCAGTACTGATGCAAGAGAAGAAAGTTGTTGCTTATACCTCTCGCCAGTTGAAGCCAAATGAGAAGAACTACCCCACTCATGATCTCGAGTTGGCGGCAGTTGTGCACGCATTGTTGACTTGGAGACATCTTCTCTTGGGAAGGAAAGTGGACATTTTCACTGATCACAAGAGTCTCAAGTACATCTTCACTCAGCCTAATCTCAACCTCAGGCAGACTCGATGGGTCGAAATGATTCAAGAGTACAATCCGAGTATCGAGTATACTCCAGGCAAGGCTAATGTGATTGCTGACGCTTTGAGCAGAAAAGCATATTGCAACAGTCTGATTCTCAAGCCTTATCAACCCGAGCTTTGTGAAGCCTTCCGCAAACTTAATCTGCAAGTTGTTCCTCAAGGTTTCCTCGCCAACCTTCAAGTTTCTCCTACCTTGGAAGACCAGATTCGCCAAGCCCAGCTTCTTGATGCTATGGTGAAAAAGGTGAAGATTGGTATTGCAAAGAGTCAGTCCAAGTACAAGTGCTACCGACTTGATGACAAGGACACTCTCTTCTTCGAGGATCGAATTGTTGTGCCCAAAGGTGAACTTCGTAAAGTGATCATGAATGAGGCTCACAACTCTCTCCTCTCCATCCACCCTGGGAGCACGAAGATGTATCAAGATCTGAAGCAAACTTATTGGTGGACTCGAATGAAGCGCGAGATCGCTCAATTCGTGAATGAATGTGATGTCTGCAGAAGAGTGAAAGCAGAACACCAAAGGCCAGCAGGTCTCCTCCAACCTCGCGCCATTCCAGAATGGAAGTTTGACCACATTGAAATGGACTTCGTGACTGGGTTTCCTAAGTCCAAGCTTGGCAATGATGCTATATTCGTTGTCATCGACAAGTTGACCAAAGTGGCTCATTTCTTGCCTATCAAAGAGTCAATCACTGTAGCTCAATTGGCGGAGCTCTACACCTCTCGCATTGTCTCTCTGCACGGTATTCCTCAAGTGATATCTTCAGACCGTGGCAGCATCTTTACCTCCAAGTTCTGGGATTCTTTTCAGAAGGCCATGGGCACCAACATTCGCTTCAGCACTGCTTTCCACCCTTAAACAAGCGGTCAAGTCGAGCGTGTCAACCAGATTCTTGAAGATATGCTCAGGGCTTGTGTTATCTCCTTCGGCATGAAGTGGGAGGATTGTCTTCCTTATGCTGAATTCTCGTACAACAACAGTTTCCAAGCAAGTTCCGGCAAGGCCCCGTTTGAAATTCTGTATGGTAGGAAGTGCCGTACACCTCTCAACTGGTCTGAAACCGATGAACGTCAGCTGCTGGGTAATGACCTGATCACAGAGGCAGAAGAAATGTGCAAGGTCATTCGTGATAACCTCAAAGCAGCCCAATCTCGTCAGAAGAGCTACTACGACAGCAAGCACCGTGATTTGGCTTTCGAGATCGGAGATCATGTCTACCTCCGCGTCTCTCCTATGAAAGGGACTCGTCGCTTCGGTATCAAAGGGAAACTTGCCCCAAGATACGTCGGGCCTTTCAAGATCGTCAGCAAGAGAGGCGACCTCGCCTATCAACTCGATCTTCCTGCAACCTTTGCCAATGTTCATGATGTGTTCCACATCTCGCAACTCCGTAAGTGCTTCAAGATGCCTGAGCGCACCGTCAACTTCGAGGACATTGAGCTCCAAGAAGATCTCTCCTACCGTGAGCACCCAGTTGCAATCCTTGAAGAGACTGAACGCAAAACTCGCAACAAGTCAATCAAGTTTCTCAAAGTCAAGTGGTCACACCATTCCGACCGTGAAGCTACCTGGGAACGCGAGGATCACCTCCGTTCTAAGTACCCGGAGTTCTTTCAGTCCTAGATCTCGGGACGAGATCTTTTCGTAGTGGTGGAGTGTTGTAACGCCCCACATGTAACCTTCCCCAATTGTACTCCAACTCTTGCCGTTTCCGGCATTAAGTTATATTTAATTCTCGGGTTCGGGTCTTTGTCTCCGTGTGTTGTTTTGTTTTTCGTGCATCTCATATCATGTCATCACGTGCATTGCATTCGCATACATGTTCATCTCATGCATTCGAGCATTTTCCCCGTTGTCCGTTTTGCATTCCGACGCTTCGTTCTCCTCCGGTGGCCATTTCTAGCTTTCTTTCGTGTGTGGGGATTAAACATTTCCGGATTGGGCCAAGACTTGCCATGTGGCCTTGGTTTACTACCGGTAGACCGCCTGTCAAGTTTCGGGTCATTTGGACTTCGTTTGATACTCCAACGGTTAACCGAGGGACCGAAAAGGCCTCGTGTGTGTGCAGCCCAACACCCCTCCATTTTGGCCCAAAACCCACCAAACTCAGCTCCATCGTCTCGGTCGTTCGATCACGATCGTGTGGGCGAAAACCGCACCTCATTTGGACTCTCCTAGCTCCCTCTATGTCTATATATACACCCCCCCCCCCCGAAATTCGGATCTCTCCTCCTCTCGAAACCCTAAAAAAAATCCCCGCGCCGGCCGGACACGTCCGATCCGACCGGACGCATCGCCGCGGCCTACCAGACGCCGCCACATGGCAGGGCGGACCACATCCCCGCCGCCGCTCCCGCCGGCCCGCCCGGCCCGCGGGGAGCCCGCTCCCGCGCCGCACCGGGCCAGAGTCCCGCCGCCTCTCCGCTTCTTCTCCTCCGGCGCCGACCGCCGCACCGCCGCCGCATCGCCATCGCCGCCTCGCGCCAGCATCGCCGGACCTCGCCGCCACCCGCACCATCCGGCGCCGGCCTCCTCGCCCGGCTCCGCCGCCGTCCGGCGTCCTCCGCCGCCGCACGCCGCCTCGGTCGCCGGATCCGGCCCCGCTGACCGCCGTCCACGCCCCTCGTCGCCGGCCGCCTCGCCATCGCCGGATTCGGCGAGGTCCGCCGCCCGTGAACAGTGCTGCCGCCACCCATGAACAGTGCCGATCGCGCGAGCTACAGTAAACCCTAGATCTACGGTTGACTTTTTCCCTCTCCCGTTAATTTTTCGTGCTACCTTTGACCGCTCATATCTCATATGATATGTCAAAATCTTCGTCTCAACGAGTACATCATTTCATTCCATTGCATGATTTGCATTTGAGGTCATCTTGTTGCCCAAAATGCTGTTGGAAGGAGGCATGTTGAGTTAAATTGCAGATCCGTTAGTTCAACATGCACTTTTGTCAATTTTGCCATGTTTAATCCGTGCATGATATGCCTGTGCCCCTTTGGGATGAATTGTTAAGCATGTTGTCTTCTTTCCAGAGGTGCCTTCCATGTATTTTTAGGATGTGTGTGTTGTCTTGTGCAAGCTTGCGAAGAGGGCTGCCTGAGAATATCGATTTCAGGGACTTAGTGATTTTCACTAAGTCTGGGCCGTTTTAGTTCACGATGCTATATGTCCGGCTTGTTTCCTAGTGATCCGTGCCTCTTTTGAGGATAATCAGTAAGAGTGATTTGTTATGCTTGTTGTGATTAATCCATCCATGTCTTTACTTGTTATGTTGGAGCACCCTAGGTTGACTCAATCGAGCTCAACTTTTGGATAGTTGCTGTTTTGGGCAGATCGTGAACTCTTTTGCGATTTTGCCGGAGTGATTGCTAGTGATCCATGCATGCTATGCCATTGTTCTTGCCATGTCTAGCTAGCATTTTGTGCCTTCTTAATGGTTATATGCTTGACTTGCCATGACTTGCACCGTAGTGAGAGTATCGAGCTCGTTTACATGCCTCCGTGAGTTATTATTTCAGCATGTCCCAGTTTTCACTAAGTCTGAAAACTGATTGTGTTTCATCAATGTTCGTGTGCTCGGTAGAGTATTTTGTGAACCCTTTTGGCCCCAGGTCATTTTGGGTGTTTTGGTAAGCTTGTTGAGTAGCTCCATGCCATGCTCTTACTTGCCATGTTCAGGTTTTCCTTCATGTCGTTTTGCTGCTCCGAAGAGAGCATCCTGGTCTGAAATTTCAGACTAGCGTTAATTTCGCTAAGTCTGAAATCTGTTTTGCTTATTCAGTTTTGCCATGCTTGTTTGAAGCCCTTAATGGATGAATTTGCCTATGCCTCAGTCCTGATGATTTGTTAAGCTTGATGAGTACATCACTGCCATGCAATTTGTTTTCATGTTGGGTGGCTGTAGCATGTTCATTTTGTTGCATTTAGGAGCCTACTTGCTGTAAATCGCAGATCGGTTCGTTTAGTAAATCGCTTGCCATTTCTAAACCGTAGCTCCGATTGCCATGATCTTTATATCGTTTTCAGGGGATTTCTTCCCCTCTATCCAGTGGCACACTTGGTTTTCCAAGTTGAGGCCAGGTTCATGCATTTCCTGTTACATGTTGCATTCTTGCATCCCGCATCGCATCCCGCATAGCATATCATCTTTGCATCTTATTGGTTGCCTTTGCACGTGGTTGATTGTATCCTTGTTGCTTGTTTATGTTGTTGGGTAGAGCCGGGAGACGAGTTCGCTAATGAGGAGCCCGTTGAGTTTGCTTTCGAGGATCCAGTCAATTCTGACAACTGTGCAGGCAAGATGATCACACCCTTGAAATCACTACTATCTTTGCTATGCTAGTTTGCTCGCTCTTTTGCTTTGCCAATGCTACGATGCCTACCACTTGCTTGTCAGCCTCCCAATTGCCATGATTGAGCCTCTAACCCACCTTTGTCCTAGCAAACCATTGATTGGCTATGTTACCGCTTTGCTCAAGCCCCTTCTTATAGCGTTGTTAGTTGCAGGTGAAGTTTGGAGCCGTTCCTTGTTGGAACATTTATTTACTTGTTGGGATGTCACTATATTGCTATGTTATCTTACTCATCTATATACTTGGTAAAGGGTGGAAGGCTCGGCCTCTCGCCTAGTGTTTTGTTCCACTCTTGCCGCCCTAGTTTCCGTCATATCGGTGTTATGTTCCCGGATTGTTGCGTCCCTTACGCGGTTGGGCTATATGGGAACCCCTTGATAGTTCGCCTTGATTAAAGCTTTTCCAGCAATGCCCAACATTGGTTTTACCATTTGCCACCTACCCTTTTCTTTCCCTTGGGTTTCCGGAGCCCGAGGGTCATCTTTATTTTAGCCCCCCACGGGCCAGTGCTCCTCTGAGTGTTGGTACGAACCGAGCCACTTGCAGCGCCACCTCGGGGCAACTCGAGGGTTGGTTTTAGTTGTACGTAGTGTTCATCTGAGTGTGCCCTGAGAAAGAGATATGTGCAGCTCCTATCGGGATTTGTCGGCGCATTTGGGCGGTGTTGCTGGACTAGTTTTGACCTGTCGAATCATCTTGTTGTACCGGGATACCGAGTCTGATCGGTGGGTCCTGGGTGGAGGTCTATTCCTTCGTTGACCGTGAGAGCTTGTTATGGGCTAAGTTGGGACCCCCCTGCAGGGATTGATCTTTCGAAAGCCGTGCCCGCGGTTATGGGCAGATGGGAATTTGTTAATGCCCGGTTGTAGATAACGTGAACTTAATTAATTAAAATGAATCAACTGCGTGTGTTGCCGTGATGGCCTCTTCTCGGCGGAGTCTGGGAAGTGGACACAGCGTTGGAGTTATGTTTGCATAGTCTGCTCTATTTAGTTTCCGCTCGTGCTTTGCCTTCTCTTCTCGCTCTCTTTTGCGAATAAGTTAGCCACCATATATGCTAGTCGCTTGCTGCAGCTCCACTCACATTACCCCTTCCTTACCTATTTAGCTTAAATAGTCTTGATCGCGAGGGTGCGAGATTGCTGAGTCCTTTGTGGCTCACAGATTACTATTACACCAGATGCAGGGACCGATGATACTCCTCCGGATGGCGCGTTTGAGCTGAAGTGGGAGTACGACGAGGACTCTCAGTGATACTATGTTTCTTTTCCTGATGATCAGTAGTGGTGCCTATTCGGGGTTCGATTCAGGGTTAGTCGCTTGTTGGGGGTCTTTTCTATTTTGGCGCCGTAGTCGGGCCATGAGTGATTGTATGATGGATGCTATTTATGTACTTTGATGTGACGTGGCGAGTGTAAGCCAACTATTATTATTATTCCCCCCTTTATATTATATATGTACTTGGGTTGTGTAATGATTCCCGACTTGCGACATTGCTTTCAATGCGCCTATGTCTCTAAGTCGTGCCTCGACACGTGGGAGACATAGCCGCATCGAGGGCGTTACAAGTTATTGAACCGTCTCTTCAACTAGTGTGTGGCAGGGCACAGGAAGTTGTTCCTGTGGCACCTACACCAATTGAAGTGGAAGCTTATGATAGTGATCATGAAACTTCAGATCAAGTCACTACCAAACCTCGTAGGATGACAAGGATGCGTACTACTTCAGAGTGGTACGTAATCCTGTCTTGGAAGTCATGTTGCTAGACAACAATGAACCTACGAGCTATGGAGAAGCGATGGTGGGCCTGGATTCCAAAATGGCTCGAGGCCATATAATCCGAGAGAGGATCCATATATGAAAACAAAGTGTAGACTTTGGAAGAACTACTCGATGGTCATAAGGCTATTGAGTACAGATGGATTTTTAAAAGGAAGACGGACAATGATGGCAAGTATCACCATTAAGAAAGCTCGACTTGTCGTTAAGATGTTTTCCGACAAGTTCAAGGAGTTGACTACAATGAGACTTTTTCACTCATAGCGATGCTAAGAGTCTGTTGGAATTATATTAGCAATTACTGCATTATTTATGAAATCTTGCAGATAGGATGCCAAAAAACCATTGTTTCCTCGACGATTTTTGAGGAAAGGTTGTATGTGATACAACCGGAAGGTTTTGTCAATCCTGAAAGATGCTAACAAGTATGCAAAGCTCCAGCAATCCTTCTAAGGACTGGAGTAAGCATCTCGGAGTTGGAATGTATGCTTTGATAAGATGATCAAAGTTTTGGGTTTATACAAAGTTTATGAGAAACTTGTATTTCCAAAGAAGTGAGTGGGAGCACTATAGAATTTCTGATAAATATATGTTGTTGACATATTGTTGATCAGAAATGACGTAGAATTTCTGGAAAGCATATAGGGTTATTTGGAAAGTGTTTTTCAATGGAAAGCCTGGATTAAGCTACTTGAACATTGAGCATCAAGATCTATAAGGATAGATCAAAATGCTTAATGGTACTTTCAAATGAGCACATACCTTGACATGATCTTGAAGGTGTTCAAGATGGATCAGTCAAAGAAGGAGTTCTTGCCTGAGTTGTAAGGTATGAAGTTAAGACTTAAAGCTCGACCACGGCAGAAGAAAGAGGAAGGACGAAGGTCGTCCCCTATGCTTTTGTCATAGGCTCTCTACAATATGCTATGCTGTGTACCGCACCTGAAGTGTGCCTTGCCATGAGTCAGTCAAGGGGTACAAGAGTGATCCAAGAATGGATCAGAGGACAGCGGTCAAAGTTATCCTTAGTAACTAGTGGACTAAGGAATTTTCTCGATTATGGAGGTGGTAAAAGAGTTCGTCGTAAAGGGTTAGGCCGATGCAAACTTTGACACTAATCCAGATTATTCTGAGTAGTAAACTGGATTCGTGTAGTAGAACAGTTATTTGGAATAGCTCCAAATAGAACGTAGTAGCTGCATCTAGGAGATGACATAGAGATTTGTAAAGCACACACGGATCTAAAAGGTTCAGATCCGTTGACTATAACATCTCTCACAAGCATAACATGATCAAACCCAGAACTCATCGAGTGTTAATCACATGGTAATGTGAACTAGATTATTGTCTCTAGTAGACTCTTTGGGTGTTAGTCACATGGGGATGCGACCTTGAGTGTTAATCACATATCGATGTGAACTGGATTATTGACTCTAGTGCAAGTGGGAGACTGTTGGAAATATGCCCTAGAGGCAATAATAAATTGGTTATTATTGTATTTCCTTGTTCATGATAATCGTTTATTGTCCATGCTAGAATTGTATTGATAGGAAACTCAGATACATGTGTGGATACATAGACAACACCATGTCCCTAGTAAGCCTCTAGTTGACTAGCTCGTTGATCAATAGATGGTTACGGTTTCCTGACCATGGACATTGGATGTCATTGATAACGGGATCACATCATTAGGAGAATGATGTGATGGACAAGACCCAATCCTAAGCCTAGCACAAAGATCATGTAGTTCGTATGCTAAAGCTTTTCTAATGTCAAGTACCATTTCCTTAGACCATGAGATTGTGCAACTCCCGGATACCGTAGGAGTGCTTTGGGTGTGCCAAACGTCACAACGTAACTGGGTGGCTATAAAGGTGCACTACGGGTATCTCCGAAAGTGTCTGTTGGGTTGGCACGAATCGAGACTGGGATTTGTCACTCCGTGTGACAGAGAGGTATCTCTGGGCCCACTGGGTAGGACATCATCATAATGTGCACAATGTGATCAAGGAGTTGATCACGGGATGATGTGTTACGGAACGAGTAAAGAGACTTGCCGGTAACGAGATTGAACAAGGTATCGGGATACCGATGATCGAATCTCGGGCAAGTACAATACCGCTAGACAAAGGGAATTGCATACGGGATTGATCGAATCCTCGACATCGTGGTTCATCCGATGAGATCATCGTGGAACATGTGGGAGCCAACATGGGTATCCAGATCCCGCTGTTGGTTATTGACCGGAGAACGTCTCGGTCATGTCTGCATGCTTCCCGAACCCGTAGGGTCTACACACTTAAGGTTCGATGACGCCAGGGTTATTAAAGGAAGTTTGTATGTGGTTACCGAATGTTGTTTGGAGTCCCGGATGAGATCCCGGACGTCACGAGGAGTTCCGGAATGATCCGGAGGTAAAGATTTATATATGGGAAGTCATCATACGGTCACTGGAAGAGTTCGGGGGTTACCGGTATTGTACCGGGACCACCGAAGGGGTTCCGGGGGTCCACCGGGAGGGTCCACCTGCCCCGAAGGGCCCTATGGGCTGTATGTGGAGAGGGACCAGCCCCTTAGTGGGCTGGGCGCCTCCCCCCTAGGGCCCATGCGCCTAGGGTTTTGGGGGAACCCTAAAGGGGGGGCGCCCCCTTGCCTTGGGGGGCAAGGCAAACCCCCTTGGCCGCCGCCCCCTCCTCAGATTGGATCTGAGGGGGCCGGCCCCCTCTCCCTTGCCCCTATATATATGTGGGGGTGGGAGGGCAGCCGCACCCAAGTCTTGGCGCAGCCCTCCCCCTCTCCCAAGTTCTCCTCTTCTCCCGCGGTGCTTGGCGAAGCCCTGCAGAATTGCCACGCTCCTCCTTCACCACCATGCCGTCGTGCTACTACTGGATGGAGTCTTCCCCAACCTCTCCTTCACCCCTTGCTGGATCAAGGCGTAGGAGATGTCACCGGGCTGTACGTGTGTTGAACACGGAGGTGCCGTCCGTTCGGCACTAGGATCATCGGTGATTTGGATCACGACGAGTACGACTCCATCAACCCCGTTCACTTGAATGCTTCCGCTTAGCGATCTACAAGGGTATGTAGATGAACTCTCCTTCCCCTCATTGCTAGATTACTCCATAGATTGATCTTGGTGATGCGTAGAAAATGTTGAATTTCTGCTACGTTCCCCATCAGGTGGAGCTACAACCGTGGTATGGAGATGATACTCGGTCCGCCGATGGTTGTGAAGGATGCTGAGACCTCGACGTGGTGGAGCTGCAACTATAGGTAATCGGAGTTACGGACGTGGTTTGGCAATGCTACGTGGCTACAAAGGATGATGCAACCTCGGCGCGGCGGAGCTACAACCATAGGCTGTAGGAGCTGCGAAGGCACCAGGACATTAGGATGCGTGCTACAAGCGTAGACAACCGGTGCCGCAAGGACGACAACGGTGAGTGCCGGAGCTGCATTGAGGGAGATGTGTGGTGGTGCTACGAGCTCGCTTGATGGATGTTGAAAGATCTAGTGGCGGTGGCAGCCCGACCAACCATCTACTATGACCGGTGCTACGACGGAACATGGTGGAAAACATTCTGGAGCACGCAAGTGGGGGGTGTTGCAGGGGCGAGGGGCGACGGAACATGGCCTCGCCCCCTCCTGCAAGCCGCCTCCCCTCCCACTTTAAAAGCCGGAACCCCCCCTTGGAGCCCCAAGCCGCCACAGCCGCCAGCCCCCGCAGGCCGCGCTGCCAGCCCAACCGCCACCGCACACCGCCACTCGCCGCCTGCTGCCGCGCCGCCCTCCGCCGCCCCGCGCCACACCTCGCCATCGCCCGCACAGCCGCCCGATCACCGGAAGCCGCCGGAGCCGCGCCAGAGTTCGAATCTCGCCATACGATTTTTTCGGTTTAGGTAAAAACCGTCGGTTTTTAAAAAAACCCTAGTTACGTTTTTTAGACTGGTTCGTTGATTTTCTCGGTTTAGTTTATTTAGCGGACGTTCGTCCGTACGTCCATTTTAACGAACAGTTTTCGCCCGTTAGTCACAGACAACGAACGTTCGTTCGTTAGCCTGTTCGTCCGTTTTTCTTTTTCTCGGGTTTTTCGTGATTATTGTCGATTGCGATTTCTGATCCGATTTTTGTTTTAGTTTATCTTTTCGCCCGTTTATCGGAATCAGGCGATTCAAGCGCCTAGATCTTCGTCTCAAAGCCCTCTTTCCGTTTAACCAACTTGAACAAGATTTTGGTACTGTAAAATTTGACTTTAGTCCAGATAGTAATCGGATATTGTTTCTTTCGCAGTTTGAGTTTCGTTGCTCCGTTTGATTTGATTCTTTTTGCAAACCGGTGTTCTTAAGTTGAACTTTCCGGTAGATCTTCTTATTTTAGTTTACCTATGCATCTTTGTTTGATTGCTTATGTATGCTATTGTTTGTCTGCGATAGAACACCCGGAGTGCGAAGCGTGCTACTATGTGTCTCTAGGTTTCACGGATCATCAGCAAGGCAAGTAACACTTTGATCATACCCCTTTACTACCCAGGTTTTATGCATTAGTTCCAATCCTCAAACACTGCATGATTAGGATGTGATTAATTTGTGGGTTTGGGAAGTAGATGATGAGGTAGAACCTATTACCTGTTTTATTATCAAACCCTCGGGAGTTACCTCGATGTTGCTTATATTGCTATGCTATACTTGTAGACGTGGATTGGGTTTGAGTGTATCCATGACAGATGTGAGATTGTTAATTAATGGTTCAACTTAAGGTGGAAACTTTAATACACATCTGGGTGGATTGCTTGTTTGGGCACCTGGAGAATCCAGTGTTGTCCTAGGATATCCTGGAGTACTTGTGTGATCATCCTACGGTCCGCCACCTAGGCTCGAAGGGATCTTAAGATTATTCATGCTAGAAACTTCCGTGTGCAGCCACAAGCCATTATGGGCTCTGGCATAGTATGAGTAAGTTGTGTGACCTTTTTCAGTGGTTGGCTAGCAGATGTAGAGGGAAAGTAGGTGTAACTGTCCACCCATAGTAAAGAGAGAATGCTTCTGAAAGACTGTGTCTCGGTCATCCGTTTCTCAAACATCGTGTAGTGCGAGAAATCTAACGGAGGAGATCGAGTCTTGTGGGGAAAAGTGCACAAACCTCTGCAGAGTGTACAACTAATCATGGTTAGCCGTGTCCCCGGTTATGGACATCTTGAGTATCTAGTACTTGGATTTTCCTATTGTATCTCATCACTCTAAATTAATTTGTTGGGTTAATGAACTACTTTAATTTGGATTGAGTTGGAGGAACCTTCTCAATGTTGTTTCAACTACCATGATAGTTAAAATAAAACTTATTCCTTTGTTGTAGGAAAAATTGGCTTTTCGCAAAAACATTATAACCATACAACCTCCACCAGCCAAATATGCATATAGTGTTAGCATTATTTCTGTTCATTGCTCTACTGTGTTACATTGCCAGCATATTCCATGTGCTGGCTCGTTTTTGGGCTGCAACATATCACGTTGCAGACTTTTCAGATGAGGAGTAAGGTTCGCTAGGTCGTTGTCGTGCAGCTCAGCTATGCCGTTGGAGTTGATGGACTCACTTTATCTTCCAAGCCTTCCGCTGTTATCATATTAGATGGCCTTAAGCCATATTTACTGCAATAAGTTCTCTTTTGGAGACATTCGATGTAATAAGTGTGTGATTGCTACTCTGTTATAAATCCTTCGAGTACTGTGTGTGTCAGCATTACCGATCCAGGGATGACACTGAAGCACAGAGACTTGACCGTCTGAGGTCGGGTCACTACAGGGGTGTTGCAGGGGCGAGGACGACTGCGACGTGGTTAGCTCGCCACGGGGGAGGGGAGGGGGAGGCAACACAAGAGCGTGAGCGATGGGGAGGGTAGGGACGTGACCTCCGGGAAGAGTATGAAGGCCGAAGAGAAGGGAAGGACAACCATCAAACGACTATGCTGCGAGGTACGCCAACGACCGTGAAGGATGATGCAACCATGGCGCGGCGGTGCTACAACCATAGGTGGTGGAGCTACAACCGTGGTATGGAGATGATACTCGGTCTGCCGATGGTTGTGAAGGATGTTGAGACCTCGACGTGGTGGAGCTGCAACTGTAAGTAATCGGAGTTACGGTCGTGGTTTGGCAATGCTACGTGGCTACAAAGGATGATGCAACCTCGGCACGGCGGAGCTACAACCATATACTGTAGGAGCTGCGAAGGCACCAGGATATTAGGATGGGTGCTACAAGCGTAGACAACTGGTGCCACGAGGACGACAACAGTGAGTGTCGGAGCTGCGTTGAGGGAGATGTGTGGTGATGCTACGAGCTCGCTTGATGGATGTTGAAAGATCTAGTGGTGGTGGCAGCCCGACCAACCAGCTGCTATGACCGGTGCTACGACGGAACATGGTGGAAAACATTCTGGAGCATGCAAGTGGGGGGTGTTGCAGGGGCGAGGACGACTGCGGCGTGGTTAGCTCGCCAGGGTGGGGGGAGGGAAGGGGGAGGCAACACAAGAGCGTGAGCAAAGGGGAGGGTAGGGACATGACCTCCGAGAAGAGTATGAAGGCCGAAGAGAAGGGAAGGAAAACCATCAAACGACTATGCGTGTTGCATCTGATGGCTCCTGAGGGGAGCGATCGGTCGACCGACGGAGAGTGCCCTCCTTAAAAAAGAATCTTTCTCGATTCTAAATTGTACTAGTACGTGTTAACGCATCGTACACTCGTTACACAGAACACCTCATACGCTTGATCAACACATTGCTCGGTGGAAATGCGAAATGCACCTACAACAGAGTTTTGAATCCTACTGTTTAGGCGCTATACGGACTCTACATGTCTCTTTGTATTTCGTTTTTTTTTTTGGTTTGTGAGAGAGGACCTTATTTGGCTGTGTGCATCTTAATTATGCAGAGACCGGATGTAATACTTAAATATTTGAAGTAATAAAATGCCTCTTTTTGAAGAACAGAGTTTTGAATTTCCCCAAAGCTAAAACAGAGGAAGCCCCAAGGCAAAGAACCCACCCTTGCTCTCCGTGTCCTATCGGCACGTCGCGTCCCTGACGTCACCCGCTTGTGAGGCCCGGCACCACATCTTGTCGCTGTTGCCCGCCGCAGGGCGCACCACTCCAAAGAGCCCAGTAGTCCATCAAGCACACACGACACACACACATATGGCTCTAGCCAAGAAAACAATCTGGCTTTTGCCCGAGCAATAATTCCAATCTTGTCTCACGCTACACAGCAGTCAAACAGGGAGGAAGGATAGCTAGCGGTCGAAAAGGGAGCGAGCGAGAAGCCATACAAAAACGGCATTAATCCACCGTGATTCCAGCTACTTTGTTCTCCACCTCCTCCCACCGCTTCGTTCCTTTCAAGTCTCCGAGGGCGACCCTCTCTCTTCTTCTCACTCCAGCTCCAGTCCTGTGTTGGTAGTTATTGGTGAGTGCTACGTTGCTAGCGTGGGGTGTGGCAGCACTGCACGGCGAAGGCTGGGCACGGTGGTTCGTGTGACTGGCAGGCATGAGGACCGGGGGGATGCTGTGCCGGTCACAGGCGGCGACGGCGGTCTGCGTGCCGGGCGACGCACGGTCCATGGTCGTCGGGCGCCGCGCCGACCGGACAATCGCCGAGGACGCGCGCACCCTCCACGACGTCAGGTACGTGCGCCTTGGTGCCGACGGAGCCGGCGCCGCGCGTGTCTCGTCCAGGCGGGTGGCGCCGCCCCAGCCGCCGCCCATGTCGAGGAGGCGCGGAGCGCCGGTGGCCGTGACGCTGCCGATGGTGACCAAGAGCCCCGTGGAGACGCCGGCGCGGGACACTGCGGCGGCTAAGCGGACATCCGCCACTCCTACGGCGGCCGTGGCACCCGGCGACCAAGTCCTCCAAGTACGTAGCCCCGACCAGCCGTATTCTGCTCCAGTACTTAGTGTCTTGTTTGCACATTTTGTTTACAAACATCTGGTCACCACGAGAAGATATCCACTGGTTGATTTCAATCAACAGTTTCACATCAGCAGAAGGACAAATCCTCGCGAACTCCTTGTGCTGATTGCACGCAGAAATCAGAAATGCACCTCTCACAAGCATATGCATTTCAGTTTTTATGGCCTTTCAAACGTGTAATGCATTTGAATTATCATATGTTGAGAATTATAGTGCAAGATTGTAGTAACTGTGATGAGCCGGGCCCTTGCCCCAGGGCCCGGGATGCATTTACTCGGTAATTAATAGTAGCAGTAACTTCCGTCCATCAATACGGTGAAGTCAAAACTGAAGATTGGGGTAGTATGTGTGGGATACAGTAAAAACATTAAGGTCAAATAAAGAAGCAAAAAGGACTAGGCTGGAGCACAGCGGAAGGTCACAAGCGGTCCAGATTGCAGCACAGTAGGTATGTCGGACAACAGTGGGAGATTACGAGCGGTCCAGATTACAGCACAGTTGATATGTCCTTTTACAGATGGAGAGCAGTGAGAGATTATATATAGACAAGCAGAAAATTTAAAGAGATTAGTACTAATTAGCTTGTGGACAATAGGTGCCATCCAATGCAGGTTAGATCAAGCTGTTTTTGCCAACAAATTTAATTTTGGTCAAGGTAATAGATAGCTTAGCTAGAGATGCATTTGCTTCTTGTGTTTCTGCTTAATTGCTGGAGATGTGATGCTCTTGTACGTATGTCCACAGGTGGTCGTGATGAAGGTGGCTATACACTGCCAGGGGTGTGCAGGGAAAGTGAGGAAGCACATCTCCAAAATGGAAGGTATGTACTATGTGCCAGGACTAGCATTAACATGTGTACCAAAATTACAAAAGCTTGCTATTTTCCATGTGGATTTTGCCATCCGTAGTAGTCTCGAAACAGTCATCCGCCCCGCTTTATATTAATAAGGCTACATGGCAAATCATACAAAGTAGGAGCATTGAGGTAGTCTTCAAGAGCTCATCAACAAAAATACAAGACGTGGCGGCATCGGGGGAAGGGGATGTAGGTGAGAAGGAATTATATATACCTAAATAGTTGATCTCCGCCAACTCCAATTCTCTTAACATGCAACTATGCCACCATGCATGACCTAAATAATTGATCCCCACCACTAACTACAATTCTCTTAACATTCAAATATGCCATCTCATCATGCCAACGTGCATCAGAAAAGACTCATATTAAAATGCGCCATGCATACTGCTCATATGTAGTAAATATTCCACAACTATGGAATATTCAAATGTGTACTAAATTATATGTTAGTTTCAATTTAGTCTAAATACTAATGTTTCATACTAACAAATCTGACTGAAATAATTTCAATAAATTCCGGCAGCAACTTGTGCGGCATCATGTCCAGTTAATAGTAGTGTGTGTGATTTTCATTTAGCATGTGTTCCCTCACACTTATGTCTTCGATGTCTCAGGTTGCATTAGTCTCAGTCTACTAAACATGTATGCACAACACCATAACGATAACTGAAATTTTCTTTCCTAGATTAATACTTCGTTTGATTTCTCCCCACCTCTTTGTATCTTGTAGGTGCTCGCAAACAAAGTTTTCTTTTCTGCTTAGCTTTTCTTCATATGTTTAGATTATTTCGTATAGCTGCTCGGTTAAAATCCCACGCTTGAGAGTTGAAAGCACCGACATAAATATCAATTACTCTCTTTGTAAAGAAATATAGATCTCGATTTCTTTACAAAGCGAGTAGTTTTGAAGTACAGAGACTATACTCAGTACAACTCCTAGCTGATTCCGACGCTACAATCTAGTGCCTAAGTTTGGAAACGAAAACAGGTATACACTAAAGAACTATACCGACGAAGGGTGGTAGTATGTACTCCCTTTGTAAAAAAATATAAGAGCGTTTAGATCACTACATATATTTCTCTAAATGCTTTTATATCTCTTTACGCGCTTATATTTTCTTTACAGAGTGAGTATCTAATTATTCTGTGTACGTACAGAAATTACCCTAAATGTACCAACGAGATCCAATGTGGAGGGCGGGGGAGCCCCGTGGACAAAATATATACGAGTAGTAAAATGGAGCCCATCCGAATGCGACACCACAAATTCATTCCCGACGAGATTCGGATCGTGGTCACCCGGGCTGCGCCACTGCGCACTGCCGAGTTCCAACATATCCATGTGACATCACAACTGGTCTCGAACAGATCTTGCAGCTTGCACTTGCCCATCCACCACCCTTCCTACTGCAGAGTCTCTGAAAAGGCTCTTTCTCTGTGGAAAGTGCAAAACACTAGTTGAGCAGCCTTTGAAAATTCATACGTTTCAGAAACCTCACATGCCACATATACATCTTTCCAAGACCCTGAATAATTCTCGCGGTATATGCCAAACAGAGTGACGTGCATGCATACATAGAAGAATATCGTATATGGACTGGCAGGTAGCGAGATACTCCCTCCGTCCCATAATATAAGATCGTTTTGCAAACTGTTTTAGCTCACAAAATGACCTTAGATTATGGGGCCGAGGGAGGAGCTACGTTACAAAACTGTGTCTACTTTGCATGTTTCTGCGCAGTGAGGTAGCTATCTAGGCTGTATGTCTCCAGCGACTGTCAAAAAAAGTAAAGACTGGGTGACTGGCGCATGCATGCATGCATGCATGCGCGAAGCTAGCGTGTTGGCATGGGGTAGAAGTAATTCTGTTGGTTCATGCATGCTTGTTTGATGGACCGCTGGGTCGGGTTGTTTTCACTGACTGCGTGGAAGCAATGCATGTGTGCAGGGGTGACATCGTTCAGCATCGATCTGGAGAGCAAGAAGGTGACGGTGATGGGTCACGTGTCCCCGGCGGGTGTCCTCGAGAGCATCTCAAAGGTCAAGAAGGCTGAGCTGCTCATGTGAATCTCCTCATCGTCCATCCTACCCAGCATGAAGTATTATTAGCTGAATTCGGAAAAGAAAAGAAAAGACACTTCTCACCGGCTGACAATGGGATCCACCAAAAGATAAATAAACTCGAGCCTAGTATTTGTAAGGATTTGTACTAAATGACCCATTGGCAAACTTAATTCGCTCACTGAACACCATAAAACTTATATCGGAATCTCGCCCCTCTTGTTCGCGTCTATCAAAGGGGCGCCTAAATTGCATGTTAAATTACCATGCTTTTTCCCTAAGGTGTATTTGACTTTTATCTGTTCACGGTCGTCTGTTGTGCCGCTGACGTGGCATGGGCCGAAGACGACATGTCCTAAGGCGTGACACTTATTTGAACACCTCGCTTTCAGTTGGAAAGAATCCAAGAATCTTTACAAGATCTTACTTTTTGGGTTATAATATTGGACGATCTGATTTGTGTTGTACTAGTTGCCAAATCATTAAAAATTGAGGTAATATCACTGGAAGTCATAGAACTTGTGCTGGATGCTTAGTTTGGTTCTAAAATTTGTAAAATACGGAATTGTGGTCATATAACTTGTCTCCGCGTTCAAATATGGTGCTTCCTCTCATAGCCGAACACATGGCCTGCCAGCATGGCATAGGCCATCTAAGTACACGCCTCGTCAATTAGCTAACGATAGACTTGATTTTAGTTTCTTAGAGATAATATAGAAAAGAGTGCTATGTGCTGTATTCTTTCAAGTTTATGAGCCCCAAGTCTGCCAGGTACATATAAAATTTCTTTTGTGAAGAAGTTATATTTCAAGTTATGTATTGTTTGTAAATCTGTAGTCTTAGTCACCCTCTTATTATCTTGGGATATTTTTTAGGGCTTATTATCTTGGGATAAGTGCCAACTCAACCTAAATATAGTAAGTAATCTTAAGCTATCTCACGCTGAAAAGTTTCACTATTCTAAAAGAAAAACTTTTAGAAAATCATAAATTTAGTTTTGGATAGATTTGATATAAGACCCTATAACATAAATATTGTTTATCCGTTCCAATCACAAAGTGCAACCCGGATTTGTGGTTAGCCCACCAATTCGGCCAGGAGGTCATAGGTTAGAACCACATTTCCTTTTTTGTTTAGATTTTGAATTTAGTTTAATTTGTATGGTTCGGCCTTGAAGATATATGTAAATAGTTGTGCATGTTCAACCTCTTGGGTCCTTGGTCTGGTGGCTATCTACTCTTGCTGGTAGATCGTGGGATCAAATGTCAGTAGCTGCAGCAATTTTCATTTTTTTAGGAATTTTAAACGTAAATAAATAAAACGCAAAGGAGTTATCTGCAAAAAATTCTTCTAGCCACTAACAGGTGGGCCTATGCCATGCTGGCTCGCCACGTGTGAGGTCATACGCACACATACAGTTGAAAGCACCATATTTGCATGCTGGGACAAGTTAAGTGATTACAATTCCGTATTTTACAAGTTTTAGAACTAAATTGAACATCGAGCGCAAGTTTTATGACTTCTGATGATATTACCTCTTAAAAATTCACAGGAGCGCTCGTCCTTGTCTGGTCTCCGTATCTTGCACTGTCATTTGTCATATGGATCCGACACAGTGTACATTCGTGAGGCAGAACTCGATTAATGCTACATCGAGTTGGCCCACCTTGCACGATAACGTCGTCACTTCGGTGCTGGACCTGACGACCAGCTCTCCTTGTATCCACGGCCTAGTTCAGGGCCATCCGTTATGTGCCATCCAATGCTCTCGGCGTCGGGCCCAGAGGAAGAGATCTATCACCCACACTCCACTAGTGTGGTGGTGCATTTTTCAGTTATCTCCTCGAGCACACTAACCCTACCAATGGTGAACCAACAGCCGCTTCAAGATCCGGTTGCGCTCCCCATCGTGCCATGCTAGGACTGTGCGTGGGATATAGTCACCTGCGTCGCTCGCGGCGTTTCTACAGGTGCGTGAATCATAATGTAAGCAATCTATATATTTCAGTTCAGGGACTTTCAACCCCATTCAGCCACTTAGGGTGTGTTTGGTTGTCATCTCAAATATTGCCTGCATTGCATACTTGTCCCAGCTCAGCCTGGCTGCGCAAAAACATGCCAAAAACCAACATCTGCATGTTGTTTTGTCGCATGCATTGCATCAGTGGCCATTTAAGGGCAAGTTGCTTGATTGCACCACTACTGTAGGATGCTGCTAACGCGACACTACGATTAGAGACCCTTCGGCGAAACTGTGTGCTATGCAATAATCGCAAATGGTGGTGTAAAAAACCCGTCAAAAAAGATGCAAAACGTTTGCGATGGTGGAGCCATCAAACACGGTTCAGATTTTAGTTGTGTGTGCGATGCAGGGCATACGGTTCAGTCCAATGAACTGTTTGCGATGAAGTGGAACAAAAGAAACTGGCAGCCTGATGAAGGCGTGTGCGATATACAGCATATGGTTCACTCTGATGAACTGTTTGTGATTATGCAGCACAAAAGAAACGGTCAGCCAAATCAAGATGTGTGTGATTGAGGGCATACGCTTCAGAAAGATTAACTGTTTATGATTAGACAACAGAACAGAAACGGGTCAGCCAGATCAAAGTATCTGCGATTGATGGCATACACTTTCACACGGATGAGCTGTTTGTGATTAGTCACAACAAACTTAAACAGTTAGATAGATCAACGTGTGCGCGCTAGACGGGCACACTCATTCTAATTAAAAGAAGCGTGCGCGATGGTAATAACGAGTGCACATGGTTGTTGGAACAAGACGTGTGCTGACATTGCCTATTGCGGTGCATCCTATGGTGCAAACGGCACGTACGCGGCCGAGAAGGCGTACGTGCCCACGTTACGCCTTCCGGAAATAGTGCCGCACTTATAACCGTCACTAAATTTTGAGTATGCGTCCCTTCATATTCCAAATTGTAAACCCATTCACACTGATCAAAATCTAAACAGTTTCCAACTTAGGAGCATATTACTACTCGGTTATAAATACTACTACTCCAAGATGACTGCACATTCCTCCTCAACTCCTCATCCACAAAAACAAAGTCATTCATCATCGTTCCCTTTGCGTCTGCCCTAGCCAGCGTGAGTTCTGGGTCGAGAGATTGCCACAAGGGAGATGCAAGCATAGAAGCGGAAGCACGCGAGATGTCCCGCCTCACTGCAAACGTAGCCGGCATGTCTCGCCGCGTGGCCGTAGCAGCACAGAGGTCCCGCCGCGCAGCCGAAGCAGCACGCAGGTCCCGCCGTGCCGTCGATGCGGCAGACTGGTCCGGCCGCGCCGCGAAAGTAGAAGAGATGTCCCGCCGCGCCACGAATGCAGCAGAGATGTCCTCTCGCATCGCGGTAGCCTGGGAAAATGTCTCGCGGGCAGGTGAGGACTCTTACAGGCGCATGCATGCGATCGTCCATAGCCAGATGGATCAGATCTCCGGCTGGGCGAGGTTGCAGGACGACATGAATGTTGGGGAACGTAGTAATTTCAAAAAAATTCCTACGCACACGCAAGATCATGGTGATGCATAGCAACGAGAGGGGAGAGTGTGATCTACGTACCCTTGTAGACCGACAGCGGAAGCGTTATGACAACGCGGTTGATATAGTCGTACGTCTTCACGGCCCGATCGATCAAGCACCGAAACTACGGCACCTTCGAGTTCTAGCACACGTTCAGCTCGATGACGATCCCCGGACTCCGATCCAGCAAAGTGTCGGGGAAGAGTTCCGTCAGCACGACGGCGTGGTGATGATCATGATGTTCAACTGTCGCAGGGCTTCGCCTAAGTACCACTACAATATTATCGAGGAGTATGGTGGAAGGGGGCACCGCACACGGCTAAGAAAACGATCACGAGGATCAACTTGTGTGTCTAGGGGTGCCCCCTACCCCCGTATATAAAGGAGCAAGGGGAGGAGGCCGGCCGGCCCTAGGGCGCGCCAAGGAGGAGGAGTCCTCCTCCTAGTAGGAGTAGGACTCCCCTCTTTCCTACTCCTACTAGGAGGGGGAAAGGAAGGGGGAGAGGAAGAAGGAAAGGGGGGAGCCCCCCCCCTCTCCTAGTCCAATTCGGACCAAAGGGGGAGGGGGCGCGCGGCCCACCCTGGCCGCCCCTCTCTCTCTCCACTAGGGCCCATAAGGCCCATTACTTCTCCGGGGGGGGGGGGGGGGTTCCGGTAGCCCTCTGGCACTCCAGTTTTCTCAGAAATCACCCGGAACACTTCCGGTGTTCGAATATAGCCATCCAATATATCAATCTTTATGTCTCGACCATTTTGAGACTCCTCGTCATGTCCGTGATCACATCCGGGACTCCGAACTAACTTCGGTACATCAAAACTCATAAACTCATAATATAACTGTCATCGAAACCTTAAGCGTGCGGACCCTACGGGTTCAAGAACAATGTAGACATGACCGAGACATGTCTCCGGTCAATAACCAATAGCGGAACCTGGATGCTCATATTGGCTCCCACATATTCTACGAAGATCTTTATCGGTCAGACTGCATAACAACATACGTTGTTCCCTTTGTCATCGGCATGTTACTTGCCCGAGATTCGATCGTCGGTATCTCAATACCTAGTTCAATCTCGTTACCGGCAAGTCTCTTTACTCGTTTCGTAATACATCATCTCGCAACTAACTCATTAGTTGCAATGCTTGCAAGGCTTATGTGATGTGCATTACTGAGAGGGCCCAGAGATACCTCTTCGACAATCGGAGTGACAAATCCTAATCTCGAAATACGCCAACCCAATATTTACCTTTGGAGACACCTGTAGAGCTCCTTTATAATCACCCAGTTACGTTGTGACGTTTGGTAGCACACAAAGTGTTCCTCCGGCAAACGGGAGTTGCATAATCTCATAGTCATAGGAACATGTATAAGTCATGAAGAAAGCAATAGCAACATACTAAACGATCGGGTGCTAAGCTAATGAAATGGGTCATGTCAATCACATCATTCTCCTAATGATGTGATCCCGTTAATAAAATGACAACACATGTCTATGGTTAGGAAACATAACCATCTTTGATTAACGAGCTAGTCAAGTAGAGGCATACTAGTGACGTTTAGTTTGTCTATGTATTCACACAAGTATTATGTTTCCGGATAATACAATTCTAGCATGAATAATAAACATTTATCATGATATAAGGAAATAAAATAATAACATTATTATTGCCTCTAGGGCATATTTCCTTCAATGAAAGCCTCTTTTGCCGGCGTCATCCGGCAACTAAATGAGAGAAATGCGAAGCTCCGGGCCGAGCGCGACCTGCTGGGGACGAAGATCGTCGGAAGTGCGGAGCAGCAGGATGAGACCGCTGTCTTGTTGAAGAGGACCGGCGTCATCGTCGAGAAACTTATGGACGAGAATGCCATACTGCACATCGAGCGCAGAAGACTGGTGGAGGAATCCGTGGATGCTCTCAAGCAGCATCTTGAGGACAAGAAAGAGCTCATCGCCGCTCGTCCTGGAGACTAGTTCCCGCAGCCTGCAGCAACGTAGAGATCAGTGAGGCAGATCGTTGTCTTCCTTCTTCTTTTGCCCTTGTGTATTTCGGGCGTTGCCGCATGTGGCTTTTTTAAATTATGTTCCTAAATATGTAAGACAATTATTATCCACTGTCATCGTTCTTATATTCATCACACTTGTTATAAGTCGCAGTCGATGCTATATAGGTCCATCAGATCTTACATCAAGATCCGTGCAAGACTTTCTTTTCAGATTTTCATTTCTCTCTCTTAAATCTCACTCCAATTAGACACATAGCCACGCCATAGAACAGGGGCTCGGACGCCATTAATGGAGACATTGGGAGGGAGGTGCATAGCGGGTAGCGGTCAAAGGGCTCTCCTCCCGATGAGCATGCGCAGGGGTCTGATCACACACCTCTCATACTCAAATAGCTACCCCATGCGGCACCTCCTAACCAATAAAAAAAGGGACGCATGGCGGCACGTAAATGGTAAGTAGAACGCCCACGGTTTCAATAATACTTGTGTTTCCGATTTGTAACGTGACAACACTTGTTTTCAAAATGACTTTATTGATTGTTAATGTGTGCGCCTTCGCAAATCGGACAGAAAAATCACCACAGCATGTTGGTGCCATGTCATGACACTATGCCAAGTTTCATAATATTCAGGCGTGTTTTTGGTTTATAGGAATTAAAAAACCAAGTTTCTCTATCTTTCCGGCCGAGCCACGACGCCTAGATGTTTGAATTTCATTCTCAATTCTTGGATGGGACCTAGAAATTCACCCAAGGACACACATGTGATTTTTCAAACAATTTTGACGCACTGGAGCTTGTGCTTGTAGTTCAAATTTGAATTATGCACATTAAATGCGCAGAAACTCAATTAATGTATAAAAAAGGCCAAACGAACCCGGAATAATTCCAAAATATAGCACGATACTTCTATTTGGTCTAATTTTCCTGTGTAAAAAATTAAGGCGGGAGAAGGCAATGTATGTATTTCGTTTCGCACACGAAGATAACACGTTCACTCTTGGAACCACGAGCCTTCTTGAAGAAATCTCCGGTTTGCAAAAAGCTTGCACCAAAGCTTGCCCCAATTTGGCCAAAAAAATTACCGCGGCATGTTGGTGCCATGTCATGACACCATGCCAAGTTTCAAGATTTTCAGACGTGTTTTGGATTTACAGGAATTAAAAACGAAGTTTCTCAATATTTCCGGCCGAGCCACGACACCCAGATGTTTGAATTTTATTCCCATTTCTTGTATGGGACCTATAAATACATCCAAGGGCACACATGTGATTTTTCAACCAACTTTGGTGCACTGGAGCATGTGCTTGTAGTTCAAATTTAAATTATGCACATTAAATGCACAGAAACTCAATTAATGTATAAAAAAGGCCAAACGAATCCGGAATAATTCCAAACTTTTGCACAATGCTTCTATATGGTCTAATCTGCCTGTGTAAAAAAAGTAAGGCGAGAGAAGGCAGTGTACGTTTATCGTTTCGCACACGGAGGTGACACGGTCCCTCTCGGAACCACGAGCCTTCTTGAGGGAAGCTCCGGTTTGCAAGAAGCTTACACCAAAGCTTGTCCATATTCGGCCTAAAAAATTACCGCAGCATGTTGGTGCCATGTCATGACATCATGCCAAGTTTCATGATTTTCAGTCGTGTCTTGGATTTACAGGAAATAAAAAACCAAGTTTCTCCATATTTCTGGCGGAGCCACGACGCCCAGATGTTTGAATTTCATTCTCATTTCTTACATGGGACCTATAAATGCACCCAAGGACACACATGTGATTTTTCAACCAACTTTGGTGCACTGGAGCATGTGCTTGTAGTTCAAATTTAAATTATGCACATTAAATGTGCAAAAACTCAATTAATGTATAAAAAAGGCCAAACGAACCCGGAATAATTCCAAAATTTAGCACGATATTTCTATTTGGTCTAACCTGCCTATGTAAAAAAATTAAGGCCGGAGAAGGCAGTGTACGTATTTTGTTTCGCACAAGGAGGTGACACGTTCCCTCCTGGAACCACGAGCCTTCTTGAAGAAAGCTCCGGTTTGCAAAAAGTTTACACCAAGGCTTGTCTCAATTCGGCCAAAAAAATTACCGCGGCATGTTGGTGCCATGTCATGACACCATGCCAAGTTTCATGATTTTCAGACGTGTTTTGGATTTACAGGAATTAAAAACTAAGTTTCTTAATCTTTTCGGCCGAGCCACGACGCCCAGATGTTTGAATTTCATTCCCATTTTTTGCATGGGACCTATAAAGACATCCAAGGACACACATGTGATTTTTCAACCAATTTCGGTGCACTGGAGCATGTGCTTGTAGTACAAATTTGAATCATGCACATTAAATGCGCAGAAACTCAATTAATGTATAAAAAGGCCAAACGAACCCGGAATAATTCCAAAATTTAGCATGATGCTTCTATTTGGTCTAATCTGCCTGTGTAAAAAAATTAAGGCGGGAGAAGGTAGTGTACATTTGTCGTTTCGCACACGGAAGTGACACGTTCCCTCTCGGAACCACGAGCCTTCTTGAGGGAAGCTCCGGTTTGCAAGAAGCTAACACCAAATCTTGTCCCAATTCGGCCTAAAAAATTACCGCAGCATGTTTGTTCCATGTCATGACACCATGCCAAGTTTCATGATTTTCAGTCGTGTTTTGGATTTATAGGAAGTAAAAAAACCAAGTTTCTCAATCTTTCCGGCTGAGCCACGACGCCCAGATGTTTGCATTTCATTCCCGTATCTTGCATGGGACCTATAAATACACCCAAGGACACACATGTGAATTTTCAACCAACTTTGGTGCACTGGAGCATGTGCTTCTAGTTCCAATTTAAATTATGCATATTAAATGCGCAAAAACTCAATTAATGTATAAAAAAGCCAAACGAACCCAGAATAATTCCAAAAGTTAGCACGATACTTCTATTTGGTCTAACCTGCCCGTGTAAAAAAATTAAGGTGGGAGAAGGCAGTGTACGTATCTCGTTTCGCACACGGAGGTGACACGTTCCCTCTTGGAACCACGAGCCGTCTTGAGCGAAGCTTCAGTTTGCAAGAAGCTCACACCAAATCTTGTCCCAATTCGGCTAAAAAGATTACCGCAACATGTTGGTGCCATGTCATGACACGATGCCAAGTTTCATGATTTTCAGGCGTGTTTTGGATTTACAGGAATTAAAAAACCAAGTTTCTCAATCTTTCCGGCCGAGCCACGACGCCCACATGTTTGAATTTCATTCCTATTTCTTGCATGGGACCTATAAATACACCCAAGGACATACATGTGATTTTTCAACCAACTATGGTGCATTGGAGCATGTGCTTGTAGTTCAAATTTGAATTATGCACATTAAATGCGCATAAACTCAATTAATGTATAACAAAGGCCAAATGAACCCGGAATAATTTCAAAATTTAGCACGATACTTCTATTTGGTCTAATCTGCGTGTGTAAAAAAATCAAGGTGGGAGAAGGTAGTGTACGTATCTCGTTTCGCACACGGATGTGACACGTTCTCTTTCGGAACCACGAGTCTTCTTGAGGGAATCTCCAGTTTGCAAGAAGCTTACATTAATGCTTGTCTCAATTCGGCCAAAAAAATTACCGCGGCATGTTGGTGCCATGCCCATGACACCATGCTAAGTTTCATGATTTTCAGGCGTGTTTTGGATTTACAGGAATTTAAAAACCAAGTTTCTCAATCTTTCCGGCCGAGCCACGACGCCCAGATGTTTGAATTTTATTCTCATTTCTTGCATGGGACCTATAAATACACCCAAGGACACACATGTGATTTTTCAACCAACTTTGGTGCACTAGAGAATGTGCTTGTAGTTCAAATTTGAACTATGCACATTAAATGCACATAAACTTAATGAATGTATTAAAAAGGCCAAACGAACCGGAATAATTTTAAAATTTAGCACAATACTTCTATTTGGTCTAATCTGTCTGTGTAAAAAATTAAGGCAGGAGAAGGCAGCGTACGTATCTCGTTTCGCACATGGAGGTGACACGTTCCCTCTCGGAACCACGAGCCTTCTTGAGGGAAGCTTTGGTTTGCAAGAAGCTTACACCAAAGCTTGTCCCAATTCAGCCAAAAAATTACCGCACTATGTTGATGCCATGTCATGACACCATGCCAAGTTTCATGATTTTCAGGCATGTTTTCGATTTGCAGGAATTTAAAAACCAAGTTTCTCAATCTTTCCGACCAAGCCACGACGGCCAGATGTTTGAATTTCATTCCCATTTCTTGCATGGGACCTATAAATTCACCCAAAGACACCCATGTGATTTTTCAACAAACTTTGATGCATTGGAGCATGTGTTTGTAGTTCAAATTTGAATTATGCACATTAAATGCCTAGAAACTCAATTAATGCATAAAAATGCCAAACAAACACGGAATAATTCCAAATTTAACATGACACTCATGTACTAGTTGCATGTTCACTGTACGTAAATGTTCTAACAATTCAAACACCATCCTTTCCCTCTGTAACACCATTTTGTCTTTCAAAACATAATGAAAAAAATCAGGTATACCACAAAAAATTTACTAGAAAGAATCGTGTGGGATGCGATATATAATATCTTGGCGCACCGTCTTGTTTGGCTTACGCAGGAAGCTTCGTTGTCTACAGTCCACCGCCCCCGCTTGAACCACACTTGCACGCCGGTTTCTCGCGGCACCGAGTGAATTTTTTTACCACCGCGGAATTATCTATCTGCCCGCCCCCTCCCTCCTACCAAAAGCCACATTTCCGCTATTCCTCCTTGCTTTCCAAGTTCAAACCTTCACTGCTGCTTACTGGCAGCTCAGCCTCCTCGCCGACGACCCTTCTTCTTGTAGCGTCGCCTTCTCGCTGGCTACCCTTCTTGTAGCACCGCCTCCTCGCCGGCGACCCTTATTCTTGCAGCGCCGCCTCCTCGCTGGCGACCCTTCTTCTTGCTGCGTGGCCTCCTCGCCGCCGACCCTTCTTCTTGTTGCGCAGCCTCCTCGCCGCCCACGCTTCTTCTTGCTACGCAGCCTCCTCGCCGCCGACCCTTCTTCTTGCTGCGTGGCCTCGTTAATATGGTCAAGTAATCCACACCCCACCCACACCATCATCCCCCTTTCCGTCCCACATGCCCTGACCGACGGCGCGACACCTTCCACCGAAATCACTGCCCCCTCCTCAAATTAAGCGCCGCCCACAACCATTTTGCACGCAGTATAATGTGGAGCTCATTAGCATGCGGCCGCACGCGCGCATGAGGTCGCCATGGCTACCATGCGTGTCGACCGCCAGATCTTGGAGGAGCACCTCGTCTTCGAGGCCACCGTCAACACCACCACACGGTTGTCTACTTTAAAATACAGTTCGTGATGTTTTCTCGAGGCCACCGCTAGTGCCTTCTAGTGATTTGTCCTCTGTAATGTTAATATGCAATCTGATGTTCAGTTAACAGTTTGGTCCTCTGAAATGTAATGTTCTGTTAACACTTTGGTCCAACAATGGCTACATTTTGTAGTACTGTTCTCAAGCATTCTTTGTTTGTTAACTGTCTTATCTTTTAGTACATGTTTCCATTCTGCAATGTCGTGCTCACTTAACTATTTTGGTTCGTTTGGTGTTCTGTCCATTTAACTATTTGGTTTAGTTCTGCAATTTGATTTTCATTTGTTGTGGGTACAATTTTGTATTGTTATGCATGTGACACCAATCGAATTTGGCTGTACTCAATACATATTCTATTGATAGTATGGCAACTCTCAGTTAACCTGATCAAGATTTTCCTTATGTGTGTTGCAGGGAAACAATGGGAGACACTGCGGTTTACCATCGAGGTTTGTTCAAGCAGGGTCCTTTGGATAATAGCACATTATTGTGCAGTTGCAGGAACCATTCTAATATTTAAGTTTCTTACAATTTGGTCTTGCACATGTAGGTCCTGCTGTCAGAGGCTTAGACCCACTGCATATGGGGAAATGAGATGTCCATGAATATCAGTCAGGTCAAGAAACTCAGAAAGATTGTTAGGATGAAGAAACTTGCGATGAATAACAGCAAGATCTTTGTTTGCACAATGAAGAAGGCATCAGTCAACTATAGGATGGTACCAACTCTTTTACCTTGTTTTTACCCCTTGTGCCATTTCAAAATTTACAACAGCGATTTATGCATAGCTTTGTTTTCAGTACTTTTCAAAGCAATTCACCGATGATTACCTATCAAACCACCTGCATGGTCAAGAGGCGAGGAAGGTATTCATTCAACACCCCACGGTACAATATTGAAGTCTTGGTAAAGAGGACGAATGTTGGGCGGGCAATTATCCATAGCCACAGGCCTAAAGTTGCAAGGACACTCAACATCACTGAAGGCTCAATATTTGCCTTCCGCTTCTGCAGTTTCTGGGATGAGATTCATTTGTCTATTTACCGTGTATGATGCTGCTTTCCAAAAGTTTTTGATGCTGCATGTGAAACTTGGTGCTGTTGTGTAATGGCGTAACTGAGTGCCGAAGCTATCTGATGTAATTTGATTATGAAATCCTGGTAGCTTTTATACATATAAGAAATATCTGGCGTGTTTTATAAGAAATATCAGTTTGATTAGTACATGGATTATCAATAATAGGCTAATTACCTTGCTTATTGGGGTTTTCTATTGCAGACGGTTACTCAGAAAGCACCGTGGGCGGTGAACTCAAACAACCCACACGGTTTCTAGAAAGTAAGCGTGTTCGATCAACTAACAATCACACACGGCTTCCGGCAGCGGACTGTTTGCGTTAGGCCACCTTGCACAAACATTTCCACACAAAGAATTGTGTGTGATATACATACATACGGAAATGTTTTTCTAGGATTCACCATGTGGGAAGTACATACCTACGGAAATGATTTTCTGGGATTCACCGTGTGGGATGTACATAATTACGGAATTGATTTTCTGCGATTCACTGTGTGGGATGTACATACCTACGGAAATGTTTTTCTCGGATTACCATGTGGGATGTACATACCTACGGAAATGATTGGGTTTCGATGCCTCGCCCGATCGCACACGGCCCCAGCCTGTGTCCTAGGAGGGCCTATCCCTGACGATTTATGGGTCGTGTGGGAAGGACCCCCCTATCGCACACACTCACTTGGCGATGGTTCCAAATGCCGTCGCGGAAAGGGGTTAAAAACCGTTTGTATAGCACGTCGTTGTACCAGTGCACACATTTGTGCTTCAGGGGTTAGCTCATGCACACCACAGTTGTTTGACTACGTGCACGTTTGTATTCTGCTAACCCCTTTCAAATGTGGTGGCCTTACCACAACATCAGGCTCAACAACAAAGAACATACATCACAACAAAGGTAAGCAAGCAAGGAATAGAAGGTTAAACAACAGATTAATAGGCAAACTAGTATGAGCAAGCAATGATCAGTGCCAGTTGCTAAACATGCAATGCTCCGTTTAAGATCATAGCACTAGATCAGTGGCAGTTGCCAAATCAATGTTATGATCTAAACATAGAAGTGCAAGTTTGGCAAGTTGCCAAACATGCAATGCTATGTTCAGATCATAGCACTGGATTAGTGGCAGTTGCCAAATTAGTGCTATGATCTGAACATAGCACTGCAAGTTGTGCCAGTTGCCAATCATTAGGAAGATACCCAAGTTTGGTTGCATGTTAGTTGGTAGTAGTACCTAAACGAGCAAACACAATGGTCCTAGAACGTCTATGAGCATGCACATTTATCCTACCTACACTAATCATGTAGCGACCCGACCACAGACGATCAAGTCTCTGTGTTCAGTGTCATCCCTGGATCGGTAATGCTGACACACACAGTACTCGAAGGATTTATAACAAAGTGGCAATCACACACTTATTACATCAAATGTCTCAAAAGAGAACTTGTTACAATAAATATGGCTTAAGGCCATCTAAAAACGATAACAACGGAAGGCTTGGAAGAAAAAGTGAGTCCATCAACTCCAACGGCATAGCTCAGTGCATGACAAACGACCTACGGCATCTTACTCCTCATCTAAAAAGTCTGCAACATGATATGTTGCAGCCCGAAAACGGGTCGGCACATGGAATATGCTGGCAAAATAACACAGTAGAGCAATGAACAGGTAAAGGCTATCACTACATGCATATTTGGCTGGTGGAGGCTCTATGGTTATAACGTTTTGCTAAAAGCCAATTTTTTCCTACAACAAAGGAATATATTTTATTTAACTATCATAGTAGTTGAAACATCAAGAATGGTAACCCCATCTCAATCCCAATTAGAAGTAATTATCAACCCAACAAATTAATTTAGAGTGATGAGATCCATATGATAATCCAAGAACTAGATACTCAAGTTGTCCATAACCAGGGACACGGCTAACCATGATTAGTTTGTACACTCGGCAGAGGTTTGCGCACTTTTCCTCACAAGACTCGATCTCCTCCGTTGGATTTCTCGCACTATAGGGTGTTTGAGAAACGGATGACCGAGACACAGTTTTTCAGAAGCATTAACTCTAACCCCGGGTAGAAAGTACCAACCTACATCCCCTACATCTGCTAGCCTACCACTGGAAGAGGTCATGCAACTTACTCCACTATGCTAGAGCCCATAATAGCTTGTGGCTGCACACGGAAGTTTCTAGCATGAATAATCTTATGATCCCTTTGAGCCTGGTGGCGGACCATAGGAGGATCACACGGTATAACCCCGGGATCTCCTAGGACAACACTGGTATAACCCCAGGTGCCCTAAACCAACCATCCACCCAGATGTGTATTAAAGTTGCCACCTTAAGTTGAACTGTTAATTAACAAACTCACATATGTCATGGATACTCTCAAACCCAAACCACGTCTACGAGCATAGCATGGCGATATAAGCATAACGTAGAAGTAACTCCCAAGGGTTTGATAAAGAAACATGTATTAGGTTCTACCTCATCAACTACTTCCCAATACTCACATGTTAATCACATCCTAATCATGCAGTGTTTGAGGATTGTAACTAATGCATAAAAACTAGGTATGAAAGAGTATGATCAATGTGTTACTTGCCTTGCTGACGATCCGCAAAACCTAGTGACTCGTAGTAGCACGCTTCGCACTCCGGGTGTTCTATCGCAAACATACAATACCATACGTAAGAAATCAGGCAAAGATGCATGGGTAAAACTCAAATAAGAAGGTCTAACCAGAAAATTCAACTGAAGAACTCCGGTTTCAAAAAGAATAAAATCAAACGGAGCAAAAAAACTCAAACTGCGAAAGAAACAAGATCCAATTACTAATATGGACTAAAGTCAAATTTTACAGTACGAAAATCTTGTTCAAGTTGGTTAAACAGAAAGAGGGCTTCAAGACGAAGAACTAGGCGCTTGTTTCACCTGATTTGGATAAACGAGCGAAAAGATATACTAGATCGAACATTAGGGCAGAAATCGCAATTGAAAATAATTGCGAAAAACCCTGGAAAAAGAAAAACTGACAAACAGGCTAACGAACGAACGTTCGCTGTCTGCGGCTAACGGATGAACGACATTCGTTAAAACAAACGTACGGACGGACGTCTGTTAAATAAATAAACCACCGGAATACCGATCTAATAAATTACCAGAAACTAAAAAAACGGATCTAGATCTAGGGTTTACCGAAATAAACCAACGAAAAAAATGGCGGCGGCTAACTCCGGCGAACGGCGGGCGGCTCTGGCGGCTTCCGCGGCTGCGGCACTAGGGTTCAGGAGGCGGGGGCGGGCTAGCGGCTCGGGGTGGGCTGCGGGGGCGGCTCGGGCGCCTTATAAAGCGGGTTGGCCTGGGGAGTCCAGGCCGGTTACCACCCGTAGGTCGGTTTGACTTTTTTTAAATAAGTCCTGACGCGGAAAACAAATGAAAGAAATACTAAACGGACTCCAAAAATCCTGAAATAAATTTTCACGGTCCTCTAATAATATTGCGGACAAGGTGAACATTTACTTGGGACTCTAATGCCATTTTGAAAAATGCATATTTTTCCTAATTCAAATAAATCACAATAAAATCCAAATAAAATCGATTATTTGATTTTAGTATTTTTTCCTCCAATATTTCGTTTATGTTGGAGAAGTCATATTATCTCCTCTCATATATTTTTAATATGAAATATTTTTGGAGAAAAATTATTAAAACCAAATGATCCTTGCCTCAATATTTGATAAAATTCAAATATGAAAACGGTGAAATCCCCAACTCTCTCCGTGGGTCCTTGAGTTAATTAGAATTTCGAGGATCACAACACAAAAATGCAATAAAATATGATATGCATGAATGACCTATGTATAACATTCCAAATTTTTGGAATGTTACAAACCTACCCCCCTTAAGATGAATCTCGTCCTCGAGATTCAGGTTGGCTAGAAAATAGGTGTGGGTGGTCCTTGCATAGACCATCCTCTCTTTCCCAGCTGGCTTCCTCCTCGGTATGGTGGCTCCACTGAACTTTGCAAAACTTGATAACCTTGCTGCGAGTAACTCGGCTAGCAAACTCGGGAATCTTGACAGGTTTCTCCTCATATGTCAAATCTCTATCCAACTGAATTGCTTCCAGGGGCACTGTATCTCTCTGAGGAATATCAGCCATCTCCGCATGGCACTTCTTCAACTGGGAAACGTGAAACACATCATGAACTCTTGACAGTCCTTCGGGTAACTCCAACTTGTAGGCAACCTCTCCCATTCGTTCCAAAACACGGTATGGTCCTACAAATCTCGGGGCTAACTTTCCCTTCACTCCAAAATGTTTAACTCCTCACAGGGGTGACACTCGCAGGTATGCTTTGTCTCTGATTTCATAGGCTACCTCCTTGCATTTCGAGTCTGCATAACTCTTCTGTCAGGACTGAGCTACCTTCAGTCTATCTCGAATCATCTTAACCTTCTCTTCAGACTCCTTAATCAAATCCGGTCCAAACAACTGGCGGTCTCCAACTTCATCCCACATCAACGGTGTCCTGCACCTCCGTCCATACAGGGCTTCGAATGGTGCCATCTTCAAACTGGCCTGGTAGCTGGTGTTGTATGAGAACTACGTGTAGGGCAGGTTGTCATCCCAACTAGATCCATAATCTAGCGCACACGCTCTCAACATGTCCTCCAGAATCTGATTGACTCTCTCATTCTGTCCATTTGTCTGCGGATAAAAAGTTGTACTGAACTCTAGCCTGGTACCCAAAGTCTGGTGCAACTGGTGCCAAAACATTGAGGTAAACTGTGTTCCTCTGTCTGATACGATGGTCCTCAAAACTCCATGCAGACATACGATCCTGGTCATGTATATCTTGGCCAACTTCGCACTTTTATAGGTGGTCTTCACTGGGATAAAGTGAGCCACTTTAGTCAGATGATCCACTACTACCCAGATAGAATTATATCCCGATCGGGTCCTAGGTAATCCGGTGATAAAATCCATACCAAGTTTGTCCCACTTACATTCGGGTATCGGCATAGGCTGCAGCAGTCCTGCTGGCTTCTGATGTTCTGCCTTCACTCTCTGACATACATCACATACGGCTACATACTCGGCAATGTCCTTCTTCATTCCGGCCCACCAGAAATGCTCCTTCAAATCCAAATACATCTTGGTGTTTTCGGGGTGTATCGAGTATGGCAAGTCATGGGCTTCCTGAAGTATCAACTTCCCGATCTGTTGGGCACATAAACACGGTCCTCAAACCACAAGGTGTCGTGCTCGTCCTCATGAAAACCTTTGGCTTTTCCTTCACCCATCTTCTCCTTTATTTCAACAATTTCTTTGTCATCTTTCTGAGCTTCTCTGATCTTTTCCAACAATGTTGACTGAACCTCCAATGCTGCAACGAAACCTCTAGGGACTATCTCCAAACGTAGCTCCCTGAGACCTTCTGCTAACTTCCTTGGCAGTCCTCCTGTTACTACAGTATTGGCATAACCCTTCTGACTCAAAGCGTCTGCTACGACATTGGCCTTGCCTGGGTGATAGTGCAACTTCATATCATAATCCTTTATGAGTTCCTACCATCTCCTTTGCCTAAGGTTCAGCTCCTTCTGGGTATAAATGTACTTCAAACTCTTGTGATCCGTGTACACATCACAATGGTTTCCAATAAGAAAATGTCTCCAGGTCTTGAGCACATGCACTACGGCTACTAACTCCAAATCATGCGTAGCATAATTTAACTCATGTGGTCGAAGTTGTCGTGAAGCATATGAAAAAAATCTTCCATCTTGCATAAGTACTCCTCCAAGTCGTAAGCGTGAGGCGTCGCAATACACTTGGAAATCCTTGCGTATATCTGGCAGAATCAGCAGTGGGGCTGTAGTCAAACGTTTCTTCAACTCCTAGAAACTTGCTTCACATTCCTCTTTCCAATGGAACATGGTATCCTTCTTCAACAATGCCGTCATAGGCTTCGCAATCTTGGAGAAGTTCTCAATAAATCTCTGGTAGTATCCCGCGAGTCCAAGAAAACTGCGGATCTCTCCAACTGTGGTGGGTGCCAACCACTCGGTGACTGACTGAACCTTGGTAGGGTCCACTACTATACCTTCTCCTAATATAACATGTCCAATAAATCCAAGTTCCTTCCACCAAAACTCACATTTGCTGAACTTGGCATATAACTGATGTTCCCTGAGCTTCTCGAGAACTAAACGCAAATGTCCCTTGTGTTCCTCTTCATTCTTCAAGTATACCAAGATATCATCAATGAACACCACGACAAACTTATCCAAGAACTCCATGAACACCATGTTCATCATACTCATGAAGTAGGCAGGGGCGTTAGTCATTCCAAATGACATAACTGTATACTCATATAACCCGTACCTTGTGGTGAATGCTGTTTTTTGTATATCCTTTTCTCGAATCTTCAGCTGGTGATATCCCGATCGCAAATCGATCTTCGAAAACACTTTAGCTCCTTGCAGCTGGTCAAACAAATCATTGATCATTGGCAGTGGGTACTTGTTCTTGATCGTCACTTCATTCAATGCGCCATAATCAACAACCATTCTCAATGATCCATCCTTCTTCTCAACCAAGAGCACTGGTGCTCCCCATGGTGATGAACTTCGTCGGATGTAACCTTTCTCCAACAACTCCTTAATCTACTTCTTGATCTCTTCCAGATCATTTGCGGGCATCCGGTACGGTCTAATCGATATTGGTCCGGTGCCTGGCAACAACAACTCTATGAAAAACTCAATATCTCGATCTGGCGGCATGCCTCGTAACTCCTCTGGAAATACATCAGGGTAATCCTTCACTATCGGCACTTCCTCCTGAACAACTCCTGAGAGAGAATTTACTTGAGTCCTCCTAGGTGCATGCCTAGATACATACTTGATCCTTTTACCCTCCGGGGTGGTGAGTAGAATTGATCTGCTAGCACAGTCAATGTTTCCTCCATACTTTGATAACCAATCCATTCCTAGTATCACATCCAATCCTTGTGACTCCAAAATTACTAGGTCTGAGGGGAAAACATGGCTACCAATGGTTAAGGGTATGCGATCGCACCATCGGCTGGCCATATACTCTGCACTGGGTGAGCTCACTAGCAAGGGTGTCCTAAGGGCTAAGGTGGGTAACTTAAACTTGTCCACAGATCCCCTTGAAATGTATGAATGTGATGCACCAATATCAAAAGAACGAGAGCGGTAAATGACTTAACCAAAAACTTATCGATAACCGCATCTGGCTGCTCTTCAACCTCCTCCATGTTCACGTGGTTCACTTGTCCCCTGTTGAAAGGGTTGGGCTTCTTCCCAGCGCTTCCATTGCCATTTCCGTTCTTCAACTCCGGACAATCATTGGCGTAGTGCCCAGTCTTCCCGCACTTGAAACAGGTAACATGACTTTGATCCTTCTTCGCGGGTGTAGCTGGGTTAGAGCGGTTCTGGTTATTGCCTGCTCCATTCCCGTTTCCATTCTTGAGGCCGCTATGGTTATGCGAACTACCTCCATTGTGAGTGTGGCCTCCATGGTTATGGGTCAATCCTCCCGAGTTCGGGGTAAAATGAGGCTTATGCTGAACTCCAAAATTGTACTTTCCTTGTCCATACTTCCTCTTGCGGTTCTCAATCTGCTGTTGCTTCCCTTCAATAATAAGAGACTTGTCTACCAGCTCCTGGTAGTTGTTAAATGTTGCCACCATCAACTGCATGATCATCTCATCATTAAGCCCATCCATAAACTTCTCTTGCTTCACGGCATCTGTGGCCACATCATCAGGGGCATAATGAGATAGCTTACTAAACTCATCTACGTACTGAGCCACAGTATGATTTCCCTGGCGCAACTTGCGAAACTCACGCTTCTTCATGCTCATAGCTCCAGTTGAGACATGGGCTGTGCGGAAAGCTTGCTGAAACTGCTCCCAAGTAATGTTGGCTATGGATAAAGTGGTTGTGTAATTCTCCCACCATGCGGCTGCTGGTCCATCCAATTGGTGTGTGGCAAAACGTACCTTCTCAGCATTTGTGCAACCGGCAGTGGTTAACTCCCTTCCAATCCTACGTAGCCAATCGCCCGCAACTATGGGCTCGGTGCTACTGGAAAACACCGGTGGCTGAAGCCTCAGAAAACGGGCTAAGTTGTCAACTGGAGGTGGTGGCGGTGGGTTGTTGTTATTGTTGTTCTAGTTGTTGCCCTGATTCTGAACTAGTAACTGCATCAGTGTATTCTGCTGCTGGATCAATTTGGTGAGCTCCGATGGGAAAACAAATCCGGGGTCACGTCTCAGAGGCATCTGATGGGTTTTAGAGGGGAGAGATTAGAATAGAATGAGATCTATGGAGAAAGCACTACCCATATGCACATGAGACAAACACAATCATATCATATCACTCAATCAATCAAGCAAGGGCATACAATCGATCTAACTATCGTTATAGTGCTTGGACTATTCTATATACATGGGGAAATACTACTAATCATATGGTGGTCTACTAGAAATTTTGATCGGTGGAAGACTCCATGATATCTGCTCCAGCTTCGTCTTCATAATCATCATCACTATCGTTGGGGTCGGATTTGGTGTCGTCGATGATGATGTAGTCTTTAGAACGAATCTCCTTGGGTTCATCGTCTTCTCCTCCTGGCGTGGGGTCTCCCATGAAAACTCCTAGCTTCCTTGTCATGTTGTCATTCCTCTCCACAAATATCATCATTTCCTCCTCATATCCATCGCATGTAGACTTAAGCTCCTCTTCTACCTCTGTGATCCTGGTCATCGCCTTCTTCTAATCTATCATGCTTGCACACATCTGGTTCTCCTGGCGACGAATATGATGGTTTAACTCCTGGATGAATGCTGCAATGGACCTATCCTTCCTGGTGCTGATCATCTCCCATTGCTCATCTCGGCGCCCAGATATCTGGTAGATAGTGTCCTTCAGCTCCTTGTGGTAAACTTCGCCGATGCGTCCTATGGTGATGTGGGCTGCCATGCTTTTGCCTAGACTCCAGGTTGGTGCATCAAAGCAAAACTCTATGGGTTTAGTGACTGGTGTGAACGTCCTTCCTGGGATTTGAACTCGAATCAACCAACGCTCCTCCTCTGGTAAAGTGGCGGTGTAGGTCCCGATGAAGCTTGGTATTCTGATGTTCAGGTACCTAGTGACTTCCTTCAAATGTCGTCCAAACGGGGTGTCTTTCATTCGACTGGGTAAACTTGTTCCTTGAGTCCGCCATCCTAAAGAGTAGAAAATGGAGAGGAGTCAAAAATGAGTAGAGAAGAGTGACCTATGGCCCATCTTAGTGGTCGTGTTCTACATTCAGCGTGTGCTCTGATACCATCTTGTAGCGACCCGACCTCAGACGGTCAAGTCTCTGTGTTCAGTGTCATCCCTGGATCGGTAATGCTGACACACACAGTACTCAAAGGATTTATAACAAAGTAGCAATCACACACTTATTACATCGAATGTCTCAAAAGAGAATTTGTTACAATAAATATGGCTTAAGGCCATCTAAAAACGATAATAGCGGAAGGCTTGGAAGAAAAAGCGAGTCCATCAACTCCAACGGCATAGCCGAGTGCATGACAAACGACCTACGGCATCTTACTCCTCATTTGAAAAGTCTGCAACATGATATGTTGCAGCCCGAAAACGGGCCAGCACATGGAATATGCTGGCAAAATAACACGGTAGAGCAATGAATAGGTAAAGGCTATCACTACATGCATATTTGGCTGGTGGAGGCTCTATGGTTATAATGTTTTGTTAAAAGCCAATTTTTCCCTACAACAAAGGAATATAATTTATTTAACAATCATAGTAGTTGAAACATCGAGAATGGTAACCCCATCTCAATCCCATTTAAAAGTAATTATCAACCCAACAAATTAATTTAGAGTGATGAGATCCATATGATAATCCAAGAATCAGATACTCAAGTTGTCCATAACCGAGGACACAGCTAACCATGATTAGTGTGTACACTCTACAGAGGTTTGCGCACTTTTCCCTACAAGACTCGATCTCTTCCATTGGATTTCTCGCACTATAGGGTGTTTGAGAAATGGATGACCGAGACACAGTTCTTTAGAAGCATTAACTCTAACCCTGGGTAGACAGTACCAACCTACATCCCCTACATCTGCTAGCCTACCACTGGAAGAGGTCATGCAACTTACTCCACTATGCTAGAGCCCATAATAGCTTGTGGCTGCACACAGAAGTTTCTAGCATGAATAATCTTATGATCCCTTTGAGCCTGGTGGCGGACCATAGGAGGATCACACGGTATAACCCCGGGATCTCCTAGGACAACACTGGTATAACCCCAGGTGCCCTAAACCAACCATCCACCCAGATGTGTATTAAAGTTGCCACCTTAGGTTGAACCATTAATTAACAAACTCACATCTGTCATGGATACTCTCAAACCCAATCCATGTCTACGAGCATAGCATAGCGATATAATCATATATAAGCATAACGTAGAAGTAACTCCCAAGGGTTCGATAAAGAAACATGTATTAGGTTCTACCTCATCAACTACTTCCCAATACCCACATGTTAATCACATCCTAATCATGAAGTGTTTGAGGATTGTAACTAATGCATAAAAACTGGGTATGAAAGAGTATGATCAATGTGTTACTTGCCTTGCTGACGATCCGCAAAACCTAGTGACTCGTAGTAGCACGCTATGCACTCCGGGTGTTCTATCGCAAACAAACAATACCATACATAAGCAATCAAGCAAAGATGCATGGGTAAAACACAAATAAGAAGGTCTAACCAGAAAGTTCAACTAAAGAACTCCGGTTTGCAAAAAGAATCAAATCAAACGAAGCAACAAAACTCAAACTATGAAAGAAACAAGATCTGATTACTAATCTAGACTAAAGTCAAATTTTACAGTACCAAAATACTATTCAAGTTGGTTAAACAGAAAGAGGGCTACAAGACGAAGAACTAGGTGGTTGTTTCACCTGATTTGGATAAACGAGCGAAAAGATATACTAGATCAAAGATTAGGGCAGAAATAGCAATCGAAAATAATCGTGAAAAACCCTGGAAAAAGAAAAACTGACGAACAGGCTAACGAACGAACGTTCGCTGTCCGCGGCTAATGGATGAAAGGCGTTCGTTAAAATGACGAACATCCGTTAAATAAATAAACCGATTGAAAACCGATCTAATAAATTGAACCGGAAACTAAAAAACCGGATCTAGATCTAGGGTTTACCGAAATAAACCGACCAAAAAAAACGGCGGCGGCGGCTAACTCCGGTGAACGACGGGTGGTTGCGCGGTGGCGCGTCGAGGCGGCGCGACGGCGGCTGGCGGTTGCGCTAGGGTTTGGGGGGCGCGGGCGGGCTGGCGGCACGGGGTGGGCTGCGGGGGCGGCTCAGGCGCCTTATAAAGGGGGCCGGCCTGGGGAGTCCGGGCCGGTTACGGCCCGTAGGTCGGTTTGACTTTTTTTAAATAAATCTTGACGCGGAAAACAAATGAAATAAATACTAAACAGACTCCAAAAATCCTGAAATAAATTTTCATGGTCCTCTAATAATATTGCGGACAAGGTGAACATTTGTTTGAGACTCTAATGCAATTTTGAAAAACGCATATTTTTCCTAATTCAAATAAATCATAATAAAATCCAAATAAAATCTATTATTTGATTTTAGTATTTTTCCTTCAATATTTCATTTATTTTGGAGAAGTCATATTATCTCCTCTCATATATTTTTAATATGAAATATTTTCGGTGAGAAAAATTATTAAAACCAAATGATCCTGTCCTCAATATTTGATAAAATTCAAATATGAAAATAGTGAAATCCCCAACTCTCTCCGTGGGTCCTTGGGTTGCTTAGAATTTCGAGGATCACAACTTGAAAATGCAATAAAATATGATATGCATGAATGACCTATGTATAACATTCCAAAATAGAAATTTGGGATGTTACAAATAACCATGCATGTACTGAAATCTTGCACAAACCCTAACTACGAACAACACAAAACACTTAACAGTACAACATGTGCAGCATGAACATCAAGCAATGCTTGGTACCAATCTAGCATGAACATCAATCCAATGTGACTACCTATCTTGCAAGCACAAATCTATAACATCAGCATCCTTGTTTGCATCAATGCAGTGCACTAATCTAGAAATCTAACAACAACGAGGCAGTGCACTAATCTACAGTAACAGTTAAGAAGCATTCGATTGGATTCGAATCGAATCGAATCCAATACATGCATAGTACAATGCAAACCCTAATCTACATCTACTAGCAAAGGGGGAAAATGCTACTTACCGGAGCGGGTGCTGATGGAGCGTATTCCAGCCAAGGAGAAAACCCCAGCGGGAAGGAGGGGTCGACTGAAGAGGACGAGCCGACAATGTTGCGGGCCATCGGCGATGCACCGGTGCTCATGGTCACGCGGGAGGTCGACGAAGAGGGCATCATCGTCCATGGCCCTACTATGCTGCCGAGGGAAAACACTTGAATGGGGGTAAAAAAACCTCCGTCCACTGGGGTTTCGAGTAGTGGCGCACCTGATGCACCCTTCGGCGGCACCACCACACACAGGATCACCAGGTCCGGATACGGCAGCGGAGCCGGAGCGGCCGACACCTCATTGGGACGACGAGGGGGCCTGGTGGAGAAGGGCGAGGGCGCACAGATGGTCGTCATTAGGTCAATACCTAAGTTCGCGAGGCCAGTCACCCACGGTCTTGGATGCTGTTGCTGCCAGTGATAATGGGTGTCAGGGGGTGGTGCAGCGGCAGGCAAACCATCGGAGGAGAGCAGAGCAAGGGGCGGTGGGGAGAGTGAGAGGGAGCGGTGACATGAGAGAGGGATGGCAGTTATGAGACGTCATGTCCATTGATGTCTACTACGCAACTTTATTCTTGTAGACACGTGTTGGGCCTCCACGAGCAGAGTTTTGTAGGATAGTAGCAATTTTCCCTCAAGTGGGTAACCGAAGGTTTATCAATCCATGGGGGGCATAGGATGAAGATGGTCTCTCTCAAACAACCCAGCAATCAAATACAAGAAATCTCTTGTGTCCCAACACACCCAATACAATGGAAAATTGTATAGGTGCACTAGTTCGGCGAGGAGATGGTGATAAAAGTGTAATATTGATGCTGGAAATATATATTTATACTCTGAATAAATAAAAACAGCAATGTAGCAAATAGTAAACGGGCACAAAAACGGCATTGCAATGCTTGAAAATGAGGCCTAGGGTCCGTACTTTCACTATTGCAATCTCTCAACAATGCTAATATAATTGGATCATATAACCATCCCTCAACATGCGATGAAGAATCACACCAAAGTTCACATCAAAAGAGTGCCCCAAGATTTCTACCAAAGAAACAAAAGATGAGAACGTGCATCAACCCCTATGCATAGATTACCCCAATGTCATCGTGGGAATCCGCGAGTTGAGTGCCAAAACACATATCAAGTGAATCAATATGATACCCCATTGTCACCACGAGTATTCATATGCAAGACATATACCAAGTGCTCTCAAATCCATAAAAGTATTCAATCCGATAACAACGAAATCTCAAAGGGAAAAACTCAATTCATGACAACAAGATAGAAAGGGGAAAACACCATATGATCCGACTATATTAACAAATCCCGCGATACATCAAGATCATGACATCTCAAGAACACGAGAGAGAGAGAGAGAGAGAGATTAAACATATAGCTACTAGTACAAACCCTCAGCCCCGAGGGTGGATTACTCCCTCCTCATCATGGTGGCCGCCGGGATGATGAAGATGGCCACAGGTGATGATTCCCCCCTCCGGCAGGTGGCCAGAACGGGGTCTAGGCTGGTTTTGGTCGCTACAGAGCCTTGAGGCGGTGGAACTTCTGATCTAGGGTTACCCCCAAGGGTTTTTGGAATATTTTGGAATTTATAGGGAGAAGAGGGGGTGCGGGAGGCCACCGAGGTGGGCACAACCCACCTGGGCGCGCCTGGGCCCCCAGGCGCGCCCTGGTGGGTTGGGTCGCCCTCGGGGCACCCCCAGGTGCTGCTCTGGCCCACTGGTGGTCTTCTGGTCCATAAAGAATCCACAAAATTTTTTTCGGTGTTTGGACTCCGTTTGATATTGATTTCCTGTGATGTAAAAAAACAAGAAAAAACCAGCAACTGGCTCTGGGCACTGGGTCAATAGGTTAGTCCCAAAAAATGATATAAAGTTGCTATAAAATGATTGTAAAACATCCAAGAATGATAATATAACATCATGAATACTTCATAAATTATAGATACATTGGAGACGTATCAGCATCCCCAAGCTTAATTCCTACTCGTCCTCGAGTAGGTAAATGATAAAAGAAATAATTTATGAAGTGTGAATGCTAGTAAAGTGCGCAAGTTTGATCAATGAAAATTTCAATCACTTTTCCTAGCATAATAACACCAATTCTTTCTTATAAAACTTATCATGTTAAAGTAGCAACCAATTCACATGTTAAGGTTCAAACAATGAATCCTCTTGAAACTCAACAACATATGTTCTCAGTCACCAAGCAATTCTAATTCAACTTATTCAACAGAGTTTAAGTAAGAGCTCCACATACTCAACCATCATATAGTCTTCTATGATTGCTAACACTCACCACATACACATGAGCAAAACATTTCAACCGGACACATAGAAAGATAGGGGCTTATAATTTCGCCTCCCAACGTATTCACCTCAAGGGCGATGTCAACAATAATAACTCATGCTACCCATATCCAACTAGATATATGTGCCTAGATCTTTCCTCACCACATGATGCTTGCCAAAAGAGAAAAAATAAAAGGGAATAAAGAGAAAAAAAAATTGACTCTTGCATGAAAGTGAATACATAAAAGTAAAAGATAGGCCCTTCGCAGAGGGAAGCAGAGGTTGCCATGCGCTTATTTGTTTGTACGCTCAACCCCTTAATGCAAAAGAATGTCATGTTATATTACCCCTCATGATAGCAACCTTTATTATGCAGTCTGTTGCTTTTATTCTTTGCCATCACAAGTTCGTACAACGCTCAATTTTCTCTTACACTAAATGATCTAACACTTTTAGAAGCAATTTTTCTTGCCTTATTGCACCAATGACAACTTACTTGAAGGATCTTGCTCAATCCTTAGGTAGGTATGGTGGACTCTAGAAAATAAGATTTGGGTTTAAGGGTTTTTGGATGCACAAGTAGTATCTCTACTTGGTGCGGAATTTTTTGGTTAGCAAGGATGGGGGGCAAGCACCACATGTTGAAGGATCTATTACAATATAACTTCTATGTGAATATGAACAGACATAAACCATTACGTTGCCTTCCTTGTCCAACATCAACATTTGTGGCATATAATATTTTGATGGGGGATCGCAATCACAAAAGATTTCGAAGATAGTTTATTTGCATGTGAAAGTTCTCTTCCTTATACTAATTATTCATGAATTGCTTGTATGACCAATATTGTGATTGTCAAACTTCAAAAGATTCCACTTTCTAAACCTAATGTGAAGCTACCACTAGGCATGATATAATTTCAACTTCATGATATTCAATTCATTCAACAATTTACTCATAGGATATAAGTGAAGCACAAGAGTAAATGACAAGGTACTCCAAAAAGATATAAGTGAAGATCAAGCGAGTAGTTATGTAAATGGGTCGCTATTTGAGGACTCTCTCTTATTTAAAAAAATTCAGATATAAGTATTTTATTAAAACAGCAAGCAAAACAAGACAAAATGGCATTCCAAGAATAGCACAAGTCATGTGAAGACGCAAAAACTTAGGCTCAACCGATACTAACCGATAATTGTTGATGAAGAAAGGTGGGATGCCTAACGGGGCATCCCCAAGCTTAGATGCTTGAGACTTCTTGAAATATTATCTTGGTATGCCTTGGTCATCCCCAAGCTTGAGATTTTGTGTCTCCTTAATTCCTCTCATATCACGGTTTTCCTAAATCTCAAAAACTTCATCCACACAAAACTCAACAAGAACTCGCGAGATAAGTTAGTATAAACCAATGCAAAAACCTTATCATTCTCTACTGTAGAAAATCACTAAAATTATTATTCATCATTGCATACTAAATGCCTCTGCATATTTAATACTCCTATCCTCAAATAGAATCATTAAACAAGCAAACATATGCAAACATAACAGCAATCTGCCAAAACAGTACATTATGTAAAGAATGCAAGAGTATCAATACTTCTTTAACTCCAAAAGTTATGAAAATTAACTACACGGTAGAAAATTTATCAGGTCTTATTGTGCAAAAAGTTTCACCATTTTATCACGTTCTGACTTTTCTCGGGAATTTTTGCAACATCGATAAACTTTCTGTTTTCAAACAGCCACATATAGACTTGCAAAATAAGCATGGCAAAGGCTATACTTGACATTTTTATTGAAATAAATGATGAAAAACATTATTATAAATAACATAAAGCAAATCCTAACAAAATAAAATGACGCTCCAAGAAAACCATATCATGTGATGAATAAAAATATAGCTCCAAGTGAGGTTATTGATAATGTTGGAGACGAAAGAGGGGATGCCCTCCGGGGCATCCCCAAGCTTAGTTGATTGGATATTCCTTGAATATTACCTTGGGGGTTCCTTGGGCATCCCCAATATTAGGGTCTTGTCACACCTTATTCTCCTCATCGATATCTCACCAAAAACTTGAAAAACTTCAATCACACAAAACTTAATGGAACTTCATGAGATAAGTTAGTATGATAAAGAGCAAACCATTCCACTTTCGCACTGTCAAAGACAAGATTCATAATTGTTTCCACACAATGCTTACTGTATAATATCATTTCCACAATATATATTGAGCAATATGAGCCATAGAAACTAGAAAACAAGCAAACTATGCATTGAATACAGAATCTGTCAAAAACAGAACAGTCTGTAGTAATTTGTACTCCAACCATACTTATGCTACTTCAAAAATTCTGAAACATTAGGAAAACTTGGGAAATTTGCCTATTAATCTTACTAAAAAATAATCAGTATTTTATCACGCTTCTGTTAAAAATGAGAATTATTTTCCTGGGCGTAAAAGTTTCTGTTTTTCAGCAAGATCAAATCAACTATCACCATAGACCATCCCAAAGGTCTTACTTGGCACTTCATTGAAACAAAAGCTATAAAACATGATTACTACAGTATATTAATCATGTGAACATGCAAAAAAAGTAGGTAAAAGTGTTGGGTTGTCTCCCAACAAGCACTTTTCTTTAATACCTTTTAGCTAGGCATGATGATTTCAATGATGCTCACATAAAAGATAAGAATTGAAACATAACAAGAGCATCATGAAGCATATGACTAGCACACTTAAGTCTAACCCACTTCCTATGCATAGGGATTTTGTGATAAAACAACTTTCGATAAGAAGGATCAACTAGCACAGGAAGGACAAACAAGCAAAACTTCAAGATTTTCAACACATAGAGAGGAAACTTGATATTATTGCAATATGTAAAAGCATATGTTCCCCTCTCATAATAATTTTCAGTACCATCATGAATGAATTCAACAATATAACTATCACATAAAGCATTCTTTTCATGATCCACAAGCATAGACATTTTATTACTCTCCACATAAGAAAATTTATTCTCATCAATAGTAGTGGGAGCAAACTCAACAAAATAACTATCGTGTGATTGAAAATTAAAATCATGATGACAAGTTTCATGGTTATCATTATTCAATATAGCATACATGTCAACACCATAATCATCATTTATGCCAAACATTTTATTGAAATCTTCCTCTATCAATTGAGCACAATTTTCCTTTCCATCATTTTCACAAAAGACATTATAAAGATGAATAATATGATGCAGCCTCAATTCCATTTTTTGTAGTTTTCTTTAATAAACAAAACTAGTGATAAAACAAGAAACTAAAAGATTCAATTGCAAGATCTAAAGATATATCTTCATACACTCACCTCCCCGGCAACGGCGCCAGAAAAGGGCTTCGTTGACGAGATGTGAGTGCCGCTTACCTAGCCTCCCTGGCAACAGCGCCAGAAAAGAGCTTCGTTACTGGGATGTGAGTGACGCTTACCTAGCCTCCCGGCAAAGGCACGAGAAAAGAGCTTGATGTCTACTACACAACTTTATTCTTGTAGACACGTGTTGGGCCTCCAAGCATAGAGTTCTGTAGGACAGTAGCAATTTTCCCTCGAGTGGATGACCTAAGGTTTATCAATCTGTGGGAGGCGTAGGATGAAGATGGTCTCTCTCAAACAACCCTGCAATCAAATACAACAAATCTGTTGTGTCCCCAGCACACCCAATACAATGGCAAATTGTATAGGTGCACTAGTTCGGCGAAGAGATGGTGATAAAAGTGTAATATTGATGGTAGAAATATATTTTTTATAATCTGAATAAATAAAAACAATAAGGTAGCAAATAGTAAACGGGCACAAAATGGTATTGCAATGCTTGAAAATGAGGCCTAGGGTCCGTACTTTCACTAGTGCAATCTCTCAACAATGCTAATATAATTGGATCATATAACCATCCCTCATCGTGCGAAGAAGAATCACACCAGAGTTCCTATCTAGCAGAGAACATAAGAAGAAATCATTTGTAGGGTATGAAACCACCTCGAAGCTATTCTTTCCGATCGATCTATCAAAGAGTTCGTACTAAAATAACACCAAATAATTTCAGATTCATAATACTCAATCCAACACAAAGAACCTCAAAGAATGCCCAAAGAATTCTACCGGAGAAACAAAAGACGAGAACGTGCATCAACCCATATGGATAGATTACCCCAATGTCACTGCGAGAATCCGCGAGTTGAGTGCCAAAACACATATCATGTGAATCAATATGATACCCCATTCTCACCACGAGTAGTCATATGCAAGACATATATCAAGTGCTCTCAAATCCATAAAAGTATTCAATCCGATAACAACGAAATCTGAAAGGGAAAAACTCAATTCATCACAACAAGATAGAGAGGGGAAAACACCATATGATCCGACTATATTAACAAAGCCCGTGATACATCAAGATCGTGACATCTCAAGAACAAGTGAAAGAGAGATTAAACACATAGCTACTAGTACAAACCTCAGCCCCGAGGGTGGACTACTCCCTCCTCATCGTGGTGGCCGCCGAGATGATGAAGATGGCCACCGATGATGATTCCCCCTTCTGGCAGGGTGCGGGAACGGGGTCTAGATTGGTTTTCGGTTGCTACAGAGCCTTGCGGCGGCGGAACTTCTAATCTAGGGTTACCCCTGAGGGTTTTTGGAATATTTGGGAATTTATAGGGGAAGAGGGGGTGCGGGAGGCCACCGATGTGGGCACAACCCACCTGGGTGCGCCTGGGCCCCCAGGCGCGCCCTGGTGGGTTGTGCCCCCCTCAGGGCACCCCCCAGATGTTGCTCTGGCTCACTGGTGGTCTTCTGTTCCATAAAAAATCCACCAAAAGTTACGCGGTGTTTGGACTCCGTTTGATATTGATTTCCTATGATGTAAAAAACAAGAAAAAAAAGACCAACTTGCACTAGGCACTGGGTCAATAGGTTAGTCCCAAAAAATGATATAAAGTTGCTATAAAATGATTGCAAAACATCCAAGAATGATAATATATTGGCATGAATACTTCATAAATTATAGATACATTGGAGACATATCATCCATCTCCCGCGGTCCCCGAGCCGTGCAGCGAGCCTAACTCGCAATAAACTATTGATTCAGTCGTTCCTTCTGGGCCTGGCCTGGGAATACTTGAATTCCATGTAGCCCGAGAAGTAGATGCAACCCAGGCAACGAAATGGGCCATTTTCTTCTCGTGTGGGCCTGGTTGGGCCTAATGTGGGCTGCCAGACATGCCTTGCTCGCATTTTTGCTCATGACGAAGCACCTTCTGTGGATGCGATCTCTCCAGGTGGCAGGAGCCATACGCGGGGAACTTAGCGGCCATGGTGGTTGTTGGGTCAGATGTTCGAGACTATGTGCTACTACCGTAATGACATGCGTAGGCAACTGGTCATTGATCGCACACACGGTGCCAGCCACCGATTCCATTGTCGCATCTGCGTGCACCAATGAGCTAGAGTTGGACTACAATTTTTTTCTTCTATAAATTCGCCATTTGCACACTACAAAAGTTTCTAAACTTGCCATTATCTAGAGAACATTTTTTTCTTATAGTTGGAAGGAGGTATTTCTGTCAGCCCCAACAAACGATGACTTGAATCACATATGGCAGCACTTGGCATGCCCGCTGATGCCGTGTTCCGTCTGTGCTGGTCCTTTCTTTAGACGTACATCCCGTCACAGCAATGCACCATCCATTTCCTCATATACTCGTCGGGATTTCCATCCACAATAAATGCTAACCCCATCAGGACATTGTGTTATTGGTCCACATAACAGGATCAGGCGAGCTCGTTCGCCCTATTGCCGCTCTCCTCGAGCAAGCCCTCCTTTCCTTGTTCTGCATATTTTGACGGATATAAATTGAACCCAACCATTGTTTGAAATGATGCTTTGTTCAAAGAAATTGTTTCAACGAATTAAAGGAAGAAGAACTATATTCCATGGTGATAATTTTGTTGAAACAATTCACATTGTGGGGTTTAAGATTGAGGTATGATATCATCTCTGGAAATCCGCACACAAGAAAAATATCTTGAGGCATAAACTTATCCAGAGGAGATGGAGGGAACTTGGGTTCCTTATCGGGAACTTCCCCAAAGGAGACAAAGTAACTTGGGTCCCTTGTCTGCGGTGCGAAACACTCCCCCGGTGACGATGATGACACCCCTCCCCCCCGGCTTGAGCAATTGCTAGCTCACTTGCCTTGCAACGATTAATGCTGAATTGACAGAAGCAATACTCCAATTGCTAGCTCACTCCATATGTCAGTACGTGAAAATCATGTCGTGATCAAACTGTGCTCATATATAAACACCTAGATAAGACAACCAGATTGCCTGACACAAATCAAAGCGGCCATGCATTCTTACCTGATGAATAAGCTCTTTGCCGAAACTTCGAACTGGTCACCCGGTCACCCCAAGTGTTGACGTAGAAATGCATAGTCCACATTTCCCCATAAGCTTGAGCTTTTGGGTGAATTGGCTGGTGGGTGCCATTCTATATGGTACCAGAGCCAAGGGGTATTGAGTTCAAGACCCTATTAGCGCAATTTCACCCCACTTTTGGTCCATGTTTAGGCCAGACGGAGCAACACATGAAGGGGAGTGTTGACATATAAATGCATAGCCCACCTTTGCGCATAAACATGAGCTTTTGGGTGAATTGGCTGGTGCGTAAATCGGCTGGGACAAGGAAGATGAATAGATCCAGGAAACTAGCTGGGACAAGGAAGATGAATAGATGGTCACATGTAAATTAGCATGAAATGAAATGATCTCTCACTAATATGTTAGTTTTTTCTTTTTCCATCCTCTGGCACCAATCTATTAGTCAGTACTAGTAGTACTAATCTCTACTATTAAAGGGGAATCTGTTGTCATCGTGATGGTTCAACCATCCTCCCATAGCTCCTGTCATACTCCACACAAAAAAGTCAGACGCTAAACAAACCCATGCACGCACGATCCCCTCCTGCGAGGCTCCCACAATCGCCTGCCAAGTGAGCCTCCCAGTATCAGCAACCCCTTTCCGCCCACCCTCTCTTCTCATGCCACATCTGATCTCCGATTTCATCTCGTTGCTCCCCCCACCAATGGCCTGCCCAGAGGAGATATTGCACAGAGGGAGGGAGGAAGAGTAGGTAGAGGGCGACGGCGAAAAGCCGACCTCCTCAAGCACGCGTCAGGCATGGCGTCATAGGCATCCACCAGCGCCTCCACACGGTCCAAGACCTACAGGTTGCCATTCGCCGAGCGCCTCATGGCCGCAGCGGCCACCATGCCCTCGGAGTGCTCAAGCACGCAGGAGCCCGATCTCCGGGCGGCAGCGGTTGTCTTTGGCCATTAGGGATAATTCGCCAATGACGACGTCGCCGAGGCAGATGACGTAGAACTAGGGGCCTTGTCATCCGGTGTCCTGGAGATGGGATGCAACCATGCTGCAAACCATGCATGTTCTTCGGCATGCTCGACACGCCCTCCCGCAGGTACTGCCTCCACTTTCACCGCTACCATGCACGCTCCGCACCAATGTGTCTCTCCATCACCTCTTTTCAAGGTGGTGTTGGGAGGCCCTATTCTCCAGATGAGCTGGAAACCTTTCCCCTTGATGATTATCGGTTCATGCCTTGACTTAGCAAGACAATATTTGATGTCTACTATGCAACTTTATTCTTGTAGACACATGTTGGGCCTCCAAGCGTAGAGTTTTGTAGGACAGTAGCAATTTTCCCTCAAGTGGATGACCTAAGGTTTATCAATCCGTGGGAGGCGTAGGACGAAGATGGTCTATCTCAAACAACCCTGCAATCAAATACAACAAATCTCTTGTGTCCCCAACACACCCAATACAATGGCAAATGGTATAGGTGCACTAGTTCGGCGAAGAGATGGTGACAAAAGTGTAATATTGATGGTAGAAATATATTTTTATAATATGAATAAATAAAAATAGGAAGATAGCAAATAGTAAACGGGCACAAAAACGGTATTGCAATGCTTGAAAATGAGGCCTAGGGTCCGTACTTTCACTACTGCAATCTCTCAACAATGCTAATATAACTGGATCATATAACCATCCCTCAACGTGCAACGAAGAATCACTCCAAAGTTCCTATCTAGCGGAGAACATAAGAAGAAATCGTTTGTAGGGTATGAAACCACCTCGAAGCTATTCTTTCTGATCGATCTATCCAAGAGTTCGTACTAAAATAACACCAAATAATTTCAGATTCATAATACTCAATCCAACACAAAGAACCTCAAAGAGTGCCCCAAGAATTCTACCGGAGAAACAAAAGACGAGAACGTGCATCAACCCCTAAGCATAGATTACCCCAATGTCACCACGGGAATCCACGAGTTGAATGCCAAAAACACATATCAAGTGAATCAATATGATACCCCACTGATGACCCACAACTACAGGGGATCAATTGTAGCTCTTTTCGATAAGTAAGAGTGTCAAACCCAACGAGGAGCAGAAGGAAATGACAAGTGGTTTTCAGCAAGGCAATGTCTACAAGTGCTGAAATTGTAAGTAACATAGTAGTTTGATAGCAAGATAATTTGTAACGAGCAAGTGACGATAATAGTAGCAAAAGTGCAGCAAGGTAGCCCAATCCTTTTGAGGCAAAGGACAAGCAAAAACGGTCTCTTATGATAAGCAAAGAATTCTTAAGGGTACACGGGAATTTCATCTAGTCACTTTCATTATGTTGGTTCGATTTGTGTTCGGTACTTTGATAATTTGATATGTGGGTGGACCTGTGCTTAGGTGTTGTTCTTACTTGAACAAACCTCCTACTTATGATTAACCCTCCCGCAAGCATCCGCAACTACGAGAAAAGTATTAAGAATAAATCCTAACCATAGCATTAAACTTTTGGATCCAATCGATCCCTTACGAAATAGCGCATAAACTGGGGTTTAAGCTTCTCTCACTCTCGTAACCCATCGTCTAATTGCTACTCCACAATGCATTTCCTTAGGCCCAAATATGGTGAAGTGTCATGTAGTCGACATTCACATGACACCACTAAGGGAATCACAACATACATACTATCAAAATATCAAACACATATCAAGTTCACATGATTATTTGCAACATGATTTCTCCCGTGACCTCGAGAACAAAACTAGCTACTCACAAATCATAATCATGCTCAAGATTAGAGGGGTATTAAATAGCATATTGGATCTGAACATATAATCTTCCACCAAATAAACCATATGGTAATCAACTACATGACTTAATCAACACTACTAGTCACCCACAAGCACCAATCTATAGTTCCGGTAACAAGATTGAACACAAGAGACGAACTAGGGTTTGAGATGAGATGGTGCTATTGAAGATGTTGATGGAGATTGCCCTCCCCAAGATGGGAGAGTTGTTGGTGATGATGAGGACGATGATTTCCCCCTCCGGGAGGGAAGTTCCCCCGACAGAATCACTCCACCAGAGGGCAAAAGTGCTCCCGCCCAAGTACTGCGTGGGTAGAATAGGATCAAAGGGCAGAAGTGAAGTACCCAGCCCTCATGCTAAACACGTGGCATAAATTCTACAATAGAACCAGCCGCTGTTAGCGTTGTGTTGAAGTCCGCGTGCAACAATGGCTGCAAGGTTATAATTCCTTTCACCGGTGAGAGCAATATGTATGAGGCTCAAGTCTGGAGCACAAAGCGTGCTACAGTCTTGCTTGCCTACTATGCATTTCCCGTTAAATAACGCAAAGTACTGAATTGCGGGAAAATGAATGCTCTTTATTCTACCTTGAGTCACTCCCCTCCTTTCACCGTAACAAAAGCTCGTCAAGAATGTTTCGAACTCAGCCTTTGGTGGTTCGTCAAGTGAACCCCCAAATGGAAGCTTGCAGTGATAAGTAAAATTCTCAAGTGAGATGGTAAAATGGACTATCATAAAGCATAAATGACACCCTAGACTCACGTGGAAAATATTTAAATCCTTTGACAAATGATTCAGTGAGAAGTTGGTGTTGTTCACACTTACCTGAAAGGTAGGGACCGAGACCAGCATTGTGAACATATTGCTCAAACTCCTCCTTAATGCCCACACGCACCATATACTCATCGGAAGGCCATAAGCATGTTTTGGTGGCGGCATCTCGTGTGGAACTTTCACTTGGTTCAACATAAAACTGGTGAGCAGAACAGTCACTAGAAGATGCCCTCGAGGATCGTCTCCTCGAAGAACTCCTTCCAAATAGGTTCATCATGTTCACGCACATTTTTCTGAAAATAAAATTTCGGGGTGACAAAAAATTGTCAACAGAACTTTATAAAATTGATAGCAACTACTCATAGGGATACATAGAATCCATAGCAAGCATTCAAACTACTTAGAACACTAAAAATTTAACATGCAAGCACATCTACAACAGCACCAAGAGTAGCTAATTATTCAAAATATAAACCACTAAAGAAAAACTAATTGGACAAACAGTGGAGTCACATACCAAGCAACAATCCCCTGAAATAGTTTCAGAAATGGAGCTTCGAGCAAAGAGATTGAAATCCGTGGGTTTGAGCTCAAGAACACGGGAGAGAGAGCAATGAAGATTTTTTTCTGGAGGTATGTGATGATGTGGGGTGTAGAGGTAAGTAAGGGGGCCCACGTGGGGACCACAACCCACCAGGGCGCGCCTGGGGTCCTCGCGCGCCCAGGTGGGTTGTGCCCACCCGGTGCACCTCCCTCTCATATTATTTGCACTAGAAATTCAGAAATATTCAGAAAAAATCGTGTAAAATTTCTAGGGCATTCTGAGAACTTTTATTTTTGGGTCATTTTTTTATTGCACTGGAAATTCAGAAAACAAAGAAAACATGGCATTTTATTTTGTGTAACTAATAAAAACAGAGAATAAAAAGTAGGGACAGAAAGTAGTTCTTACTAAATTCATCAACTTCATATCGCTAAAAAATGATCCATTAATAAGGTTGATCAAGTCTTATTAACAACCACTTCCGATTAGCATGAAACACAAGAACTTTCGTAATTCACTAAGTTACCTCAATGGGGATATGCATTTCCCCAAGAATAAGTATTTTAATATTTATTTTTGACAGTAGGTAGAGGTATTTGAAAACTTCCAATAGTGATTGTCAGAGATTTTTCAATAACATTAATACCATTCACTTGGAATTGTTTCTTCGGAAAGTGCACCGTATGCTCATTGCCATTAATATGAAAAGTAACCTTGCTTTTATTGCAATCAATGATAGCCCCTGCAGTATTCAAGAAGGGTCTACCAAGGATAATCGACATGTTGTCATCCTCGGGCATCTCAAGTATAACAAAGTCAGTCAAAATAGTAACATTAGCAACAACAATGGGCACATCCTCACAGATACTTATAGGTATGGCAGTTGATTTGTCAGGCATTAGGAAAGATATTTCAGTAGGTGTAAGTTTATCCAATTCAAGTCTTTTATATAAAGAGAAAGGCATAACACTAATACCAGCTCATAAGTCACACAAAGCAGTGTTCACATAATTCTTTTTGATAGAGCAAGCTATAGTTGGTATTCCCGGATCTCCAAGTTTTTTAGGTACTCCATCTTTAAATGTGTAATTAGCAAGCATAGTGGAGATTTCAGCTTCCAGTATTTTTCGCTTATTTGTGATGATGTCTTTCATATACTTTGCATAAGGATGCATTTTCAGGATATCAGTCAAGCGAGTACGCAAAAAGACTGGCCTCGGCATCTCAGCAAAGCGTTCAAATTCTTCATCATCATTCTTTTTAGTTGACTTAGGTGGAAAAGGAATAGGTTTTTGAACCCACAGTTCTATTTCTTTACCGTGTTTTCTAGCAACAAAGTCTCTTTTGTCATATCTTTTATTTTTAGGTTGTGGGTTATCAAGATCAACAGGTGGTTCTATCTCAACATCATTGTCTGGTTCTTTATCATTGGTTGGTTGAGAATCTTCATGAACCTCATCATTATGTTTTTAATTATCACTAGGTGAGTGTTCATTACCAGATTGAGTTTCAGCATCTAAGATATAAACTTCATTATCTATGTCAGGAGGTTTCTCTATTTCAGGTTCACTAGGAGCATGTGAAGTCCTATCATTCTTCTTTTTCTTTTTATTTCTATAATAACTAGGTGCACTAGTATTAGCTCTGTGAATCTTGTTCAATTCTTTTAGGGTGTCCCTCAGGATAAAGTGGTTCCTGAGTCACTTTACCTCCTCTAGTTGCAACTCTAACAGCAAAGTAATGCATACTATTATTCATTTCATCAAGCAATTCTCTTTGAGATTTAGCAACTTTTTCTAATTGAGTCTGAACAATAGAAGCATGTTTTCCAACACCTCTAACATCATTTGATATTCTAAATAACAAGTCACTCAAGCGAGCAATCATATAAAATTATATTTCAATTGTTTCATAACATTTGCATTGAAGTGATCTTGTTTTCTAATGTAGTTTTCAAACTCATAAAGGCATTGACTGGGATGCATATTGTGAGGATTATCACTCTCATTTAACTTCATAAGAGAATTTACCTATACCACCTTAGGCAGTGGTGGTGTATTAAGCCCATGTATTTCTTCAATAGGAGGTAAATTTTTAACATCCTCGGCTTTAATACCTTTTTCCATCATAGATTTCTTTTCCTCTTGCATATCTTCAGGACTGAGATATAATATACCCCTCTTCTTCGGAGTGGGTTTAGGCGGTGGTTTAGGAATAGTCCAATCATCATATTTTTTCAATATGTTATTCAATAACTCTTCAGCTAGTCCAACAGTTCGTTCCCTGAAAACACAACCAACACAACTATCTAGGAAGTCCCTAGAAGCATCGGTTAGTCCATTATAGAAGATATCAAGTATTTCATTTTTATTAAGAGTATGTCAGGCAAAGCATTAAGTAACTGGCAAAGCCCCCACCCCAAGCTTGTGGGAGACTCACTTCTTTAATTTGAACAAAGTTAAGTATTTCCTGCAAGGCAGCTTGTTTCTTATAAGCAGGAAAATATTTTTCAGAGATGTAGTACATTATATCCTGGGGACTATGCACACAACCAGGAGCAAGAGTATTTTACAAAGCTTTAGCATCACCCTTCAATGAGAAAGGAAATACTTTGAGAATAAAATAATAGCGAGTTTTCTCATCATGAGTAAAAAGGGTGGCTATATCATTCAACTTAGTAAGATGTGCCACAACAATTTCAGTTTCGTAACCATGGAAAGGATTAGATTCAACCAAAGTAATTAACTCTGGGTCGACAGAGAATTCATAATCCTTATCATCAATAAAGATACATGAAGTAGCAAACTTAGGATCACACTTCATTCTAGCATTCAAAGATTTTTCTTTATACCCGTGTAGTAATTTCTCTAGATCATCTCTATCATTGCAAGGAAGAATATCTCTAGTTGTTTCTTCACTCATAACATAACATTCCGGTACCTTAGGCAATTCATATCTAGGAAGGCTAGTTCTAGCAGGTGTTTCAGGAGTTTTAGTTTCAAGCTCATCATCGAATTCAACAACATCATGTTGTATTACTCTAGCAATTTGTTCATCAAGAAATTCACCAAGTGGCACATCATCATTATCAAGCAAGGTACTAGCATCATCATAAGCATCATTCATAGTAGAGGTAGCATCATCAACAACTTGTGACATATCAGAATTAATAGCATGTGGTGGTGTTGCAAGTTTACTTATAACAGAAGGTGAATCTAAAGCAGAACTTGATGGCAGTTCCTTACCTCCCCTCGTCCTTGAGGGAAATATCTTAGTCTTAGCATCCTTCAGATTCTTCATAGTGATAATATGATAATAATCCCAAGTGACTCAAACAAATATAGCGATGCTCCCCGGCAACGGCACCAGAAAAAGGTCTTGATAACCCACAAGTATAGGGGATCGCAACAGTTTTTGAGGGTAGAGTATTCAACCCAAATTTATAGATTCGACACAAGGGGAGCCAAAGAATATTGTAAGGTATTAGCAGCTGAATTGTCAATTAAACCACACCTAGAGATTAATTATCTGTAGCAAGTAATCAGTAGCATAGTAATATGATAGTTTTGATAGTAGTGACAACAGCAATAGTAACAGTAATAGTGATAGCAGTAATTTTGTAGCAAGTGTAACAATGATGATAGCGGTAGTAACTTAGCAGAAATAGTATGGAAAAGTTTGTAGGCATTGGATCGGTGACTTGTTGGATGATATTCATCATGAGACAGTTATAACCTAGGGCTATTCGACACTAGCTCCAGTTCATCGATATAATGTAGGCATGTATTCTATAAATAGTCATACGTGCTTCATTAAAAGAACTTGCATGGCATCTTTTGTCCTACCCTCCCATGGCAGCGGGGCCCATATTGGAAACTAAGGGATATTAAGGCCTCCTTTTAATAGAGAACCGGAACAAAGCACTAACACATAGTGAATACATGAACTCCTCAAACTACAGTAATCACCGGAAGAAGTCCCGGTTATTGTCACTCCGGGGTTACCGGATCATAACACGTAGTAGGTGACTATAACTTGCAAGATCAGATCTAGAACATGGATATAATGATGATAACATAAACGGTTCAGATCTGAAATCATGGCACCTGGGCCCAAAGTGACAAGCATAAGCATGGCAAAGTCATAGCAACATCAATCTCAGAACATAGTGGATACTAGGGATCAAGCCCTAACAAAACTAACTCGATTACATGATAAATCTCATCCAACTCCTCACAGACCAGCGAGCCTAAGATGGAATTACTCACTCCCAGTGGGGAGCATCATGGAATTGGCGATGGAGAAGGGTTGGTGATGACGAAGAACGAAGACCCCCCTCTCCGGAGCCCCAAACAGACTCTAGATCTGCCCTCTCGAGGAAGAATAGGGCTTGGCGGCGGCTCCATATCATGGATCGCGATAATTCTTTCTCCCTGATTTTTTCTCCGAAAATAGGATTTTATAGCGTTGGTTTCGGGGTCAGCGGGGCCACCAGGTGGGGACAACCCACCTGGGCGTGCTAGGAGAGGGGGCGTGCCCTGGTGGGTTGTGCCCACCCTGGTGCCTCTGTCCAGTAGGTCTTGGCTCCAGAAATTCTTATTATTGATATGAAAAATCCTCCCAAAGTTTCGTTCCATTCCGAGAACTTTTATTTTTGCACAAAAACAACACCATGGTAGTTCTGCTGAAAATAGCGTCAGTCCGGGGTTAGTTTCATTCAAATCATGAAAATTAGAGTCCAAAACAAGAGGGAAAGCGTTAGGAAAAGTAGATACGTTGGAGACGTATCAACTCCCCCAAGCTTAAACCTTTGCGTATCCTCAAGCAATTCAGTTGATAAACTAAAAGTGAAAAAGAAAAACTTTACGAACTCTTTTGCTCTTGTTTGCATAAATAAGCTTAAATAGCACCCAGGTTTACAGCCATCATTATAACTAACCATGCCGACAATAACTCTTAAAGATTATATTAACTCATATCAATGACAAAATCAGCCAGCGAGCAATAATAAGACATCTCAAACGGCAACACATTGTCAAAACAACCATGATATAATATGATAATAGTGGTATCTCGCTAGCCCTTTCTGAGACCGCAAAACATAAATGCAGAGCACCTCCAGAGTCCAAGCAGCGGCTAAACATTGTAATTCATGGTAGAAAAGATCCAGTCATGATGCACCCAACATTAGCTACACACAATGCATAAATCATGACAGCTGTGCTCTCTCAGTTTCTAGCGCTTGTATAAGAAGGTGATGACACAACATAAAAGTAAATAGATAGTCCCTTTGTAGAGGGAAGCAGTGATTTGTAAAGGTGCCAGAGCTCAAGTTTTAAAATAGACATAAATGATTATTTTGAGACATGCACCCTTCTCATTTACTTCATGACCATCAGTTATCAATATCTCCCATGCTAAACAGGCTAGTGGCGGTTCCCAAGTGATAAAAGTAAATGTTTTGACTCCATAGGGAATTTTTGTTTGATTATTCGAGCGATTAAGTCTTTTTGTATTTTACAGTTTGGGACTGGGAATCCCTATTACTGCCCTTTTCTTGTGCGATGGCGAGTGAATAAACACTCGACCTGAGAATAACCCGCTAAGTATGGAAGATACCGACCACCCCCTGTCATTCCATGAACGATCCAGGCACACAAAACAGATAGTTTTTTTAGAAGTTTTTAGAGGTGGCACATGCAAATTTACTTGGGACAGCAGGGTAATACCGTATATAGGTAGATATGATGGACTCATCTGGAATAACTTTGGGTTTAGGGTTTTTGATGTACAAGCAGAATCCCCACTTAGTACAGGCGAAGGCTAGCAATTATATTGAGAAGCAGCCAGCTAGAGAGCAACAATGATCATGATCATGCATTATGCATAAGTAACATTGGACACTAGGATGAGTAGGATATGATCACCATGAACATAAATATCATAGAGGTTATGTTGGTTTTGATTCAACTACATGCATGAACATGTACCAAGTCAAGCCACTTGAACATTCAAAGGAGGACACCATATCATCATACTACATCACAATCATTTTAACGCCATGTTGATATCCAAGATAAATCATTATTCACTCCCAGCTACTTATGCATGGCATGAGAAACTATAATGTCTAATTGTCATTGCAAACATGTTTAATCATAATGGGTTGAATCATGGGTACTAGGTTAAACATATTTACACAAACAAATACGTCGAGTTCATACCAGTTTCTCTCTGCCACAACCAGTTCATCGAATCTCGTCCTTATTGCCTTTCACTTGCATGACCGAACGATGTGAAAATAATAATAGTGCAAGAATGCCATGGACTAAGTTGGAATCTGCAAAACATTTTATTCAATAGGAGAAGACAAGGTAAAATGGGCTCTTTATTAGTTCAACAATTATTCATATGTTAATCCCTCCCAAAGTGGAGGATAAGCACCCTGTAACTGCACCATGTACATTGTATCCTAATTTTGAGTAATGCAAACACAGTGGGAGCCTCTCCCACTGTCTGTTCTCTCAAAAAATGTTTTGCCGACAATCAAAGAAACAATTATTCATATGAGAGCCATTCAACATTTTCATTGTGGTCTTCTCCTCGGTACAACTCGAATAAAAGAAAAGAAATTCAGAGAAACACACTGAAATATTTTTGGAGTTTTTGGGTTTTCTTCAACAAGCAAATAAAAAGCAAAAATGACAAAAACTATTTACACAGGAAAGCTCCCAACAAGCAAAAGAAGAACAAGGAAATATTTTTGGATTTTATTTTTAATATTACAACTAAGCATGCATAGAAGTAAATTACTACAACTATTTTTTTTGGTTTCTCTAAAAAAAATTCGAACACATAAGAAGAAAGCAAGAAAAATAAATCTAAGCATGGATGATACAATGAAAAAGTGTGAGCACCGACAAGATGAATAAGTGGACATGAATGTAATGCTGGTGAGAAACACGTACTCCCCCAAGCTTAGGCTTTTGACCTAACTTGGTAATCGATCAGTAGCCTGGAGGGTAGTAGGGGTTCTGAGGAGCCGGCATCCACTGATCCAATTGTGAGGCTCCTCCACTGCCTCTGCAGCAGCCTGAGCGTTCCGGTAGGCGATGATGTCCTCAGGCATAATCCTATATCCGCCCCTGGCAACAGAATCAAACAAAGCAGCAGCAGGCAATGGAATAATATCATGAGTTTTAACGCTAAAGACCAGGTTATAAGGAATAGGAATGTTAGGATAATATTGTGCAAGAAAATGATGGTGTTCCATGGCTGCACGGTCTAGATAAACCTTGGTCAGAGGGTAATCGTGAGGGCGTATCTCAACCTCAAAGTGAGCCGCCTTCCGAGTAGCAAAAATCCCACCATGTATTTTATTAAGATGGAGGCGACGAGCTACAATAGCCCCAAGCTATGAGTGTTATTGCCCTCTAGTGCTCGGCATAAAACAACAAAGTCTGGCGCGCTGAGCGCACCTACTTTCTTTCTAGCAAGCAAGCACTTAGCAACAAATATAGCAAAATAATGTACGGCAGGAAAGTGTATGCTAGCAGCCATGGTGGGTGACACCCCTCTCTCATCTCCCACTGTCAAAGTGCGATAAAAGGCCTCAAACCCAGCCGGCTAGGCTCAGCTAAACTCCCATCAGAAGGGATCATGCATATATCACAAAATTCAGTAAGTGGTATCTGATGGTTTTCAGCATATAAATCAAAGCTCACTTCATGGGGATTATGTAACAGCCCGGATATAACTTTCCCAATTTGTACTCCAACTCTTGCCGTTTCCGGCGTTAAGTTATATTTATTTCTCGGGTTCGGGTCTTTGTCTCCGTGTGTTGTTTTCATTGTCATGCATCTCATATCATGTCATCATGTGCATTGCATTTGCATACGTGTTCATCTCATGCATTCGAGCATTTTCCCCGTTGTCCGTTTTGCATTCTGGCACTTCATTCTCCTCCGGTGGTCATTTCTAGCTTTCTTTCGTGTGTGGGGATTAAACATTTCCGGATTGGACCAAGACTTGTCATGCGGCCTTGGTTTACTACCGGTAGACCACCTGTCAAGTTTCGTATCATTTGGACTTCGTTTGATACTCCAACGGTTAACCGAGGGACTGAAAAGGCCTCGTGTGTGTTGCAGCCCAACACCCCTCCGATTTGGCCCAAAACCCATCAAACTCTGCTCCATGTCCTAGAGCGTTCGATCACGATCGCGTGGCCGAAAACCGCACCTCATTTGGACTCTCCTAGCTCCACTTATGCCTATTTAAACACCCCCCGTTTTTCGGATCTTCCCCTACCTCCGAAACCCTAAAAAAGATCCTCGCCACCGATGGACACGTCCGCCCCGGCAGAACAGCGTCTGCCGCCGCGCCCAGCCAGCCGCATCCCGCCACATGGCCCACGCATCTCGTCGCCGCCGCCGGCCCGGGAGGCCCAGGAGGGGCCCCCGCGAGCCCGAGGTCGCCGCCACCCAGCGCCCGCAAGCCGCCGCCGTCGTCCTCGGGTCCGGTCGCCCGAGGAGCCCCGCGCCGCCGCTCGCCATCGACAGGCCGGCCGCGAGCTCGCCGGACCGCCCGCGCCACCTCGACCCCGGCCGCCGCGGGCCACCGCCTCACCGCCGCCGGCCTCGGGAACCGCACCACGTCCGCCGTCCCGTCGTCCTCTACACCGACCTGGCCGGATCCCGCGTCTCCGGCGACGTTCTCCAACTCCGGCGAGCTCCCCTGCGAACCTCGTTCCGCGTGCAAATCTGGATCTGAGATCTATATCGGTTGACTTTCTCTCCCGTACCCTAATTTTTCGAGCATACTTTGACCTGCTATATCTCCGCATCCGTAGCTCCGTTTTGGACATATAGTATATCAAAATGTTCGTCTCGATGAGTACATCATTTCATTCCATTGCATCATTTTCATTTGAGTTCATCTTGATGCCCGAAATGCTGTTAGAAGGAGGCTTCGTGAGTTAATTGTCAGATCTGCTAGTTCATCTTAGACTTTAGTCATTTTTGCCATGATTGTTGTGTGCATGATATGCCTGTGAGTCCTTCATATGTTTTGTTAAGCATCTTGTTATCTTTCCAGAGGTGCAACCCATGCATTTTTAGGATGTGTGTGATGACTTGTGCAAGCTTGCAAAGTGAGGCACTTGGTAAATCTGTTTTCAGGGACTTAGTAGCTTTCACTAAGTCTGGGATTATTTAGTTCATGATGCCATATGTTCTTGCTATTTCCTAGAGATCCGTGCCTCTTTTGAGGATGATCAGTAAAGGATTTTTGTTAATCTTGTTATGCTATATCCATCCATGTCTTTGTTTGCATATATGGAGTACTCTAGCTTGAGTCAATCGAGCTCTACTTTTGCTTCGTGGTAAATCTGGGCAGATCGTCAACTTGTTTGCGATTTTGCCGATGCTATTGTAGTTGATCCGTGCATGCTATGCCATTGTTCTTGCCATGTCTAGCTAGCATTTTGTGCCTTCTTAATGGATATATGCTTGCCTTGCCATGACTTGCACCGTAGTGAGTGCATCGAGCTCGTTTACATGCCTTCGTGAGTTATATTTCAGCATGTCTCAGTTTTCACTAAGTCTGAAAACTGATTGTGTTTGAGCTATGTTCGTGTGCTTGTTAGTATATTTTGTGATCCCTTTTGGCCCCAGGTCACTTTGAGACTTTTGATAAGCTTGTTGAGTAGCTCCATGCCATGTTCTTATTTGTCTTAATCAGGTCATGTATCATGTTGTTTTGCTGCTCCGAAGAGAGCTTCATGATCTGAAATTTCAGACAAGTGTTAATTTCACTAAGTCTGGAATCTGTTTTGCATTTGCGTTTTTGCCATGCTTGTTTGAACCTCATAATGGATGAATTGGCCGTGGCTCAGTGCTAGTATTTTGTTCAGCATCTTGTGTGCATCCCTGCCATGTATTTTGTTGTCATGTTTGGGTGCTGTAGCATGTTCATTTCGTTGCATTTAGATGCCTACTTGCTGTAAATTGCAGACCGGTGCCATTCTTAAATCGCTTGCCATTTCCAAACCGTAACCCCGATTCCGGCGTTCTTTATATCGTTTTCAAGTGATTTCATCCCATCTTTCCAGTGGAACACTTGGTTTTCCAAGTTGAGGCCAGGTTTATGCATTTCCTGTCATATCTTGCATTTTGCATACCGCATCGCATCCCGCATAGCATACCATCTTTGTATCTTATTGTTTGAGCTTGCACGTGGTTGATTGTATCCTTGTTGCTTGTTTGTCTTGTTTGGGTAGAGCTAGGAGACGAGTTTGGTAACGAGGAGCCCGTTGAGTTTGCTTTTGAGGATCCAGTCAACTCTGACAACTTTGCAGGCAAGATGATCATACCCTCGAAATCACTACTATCTTTGCTATGCTAGTTTGCTCGCTCTTTTGCTATGCCAATGCTACGATGCCTACCACTTGCTTGTAAGCCTCCCAAATTGCCATGTTCAGCCTCTAACCCACCATTTTCCTAGCAAACCGTTGATTAGCTATGTTACCGCTTTGCTCAGCCCCTCTTATAGCGTTGTTAGTTGCAGGTGAAGATTGGAGCGTTCCTTGTTGGAACATTTATTTACTTGTTGGGATATCATTATATTGCTATGTTATCTTAATGCATCTATATACTTGGTAAAGGGTGGAAGGCTCGGCCTCTCGCCTAGTGTTTTGTTCCACTCTTGCCGCCCTAGTTTCCGTCATATCGGTGTTATGTTCCCTGATTTTGCGTCCCTTACGCGGTTGGGCTATAATGGGAACCCCTTGATAGTTCGCCTTGATTAAAGCTTTTCCAGCAATGCCCAACATTGGTTTTACCATTTGCCACCTAGCCTCTTTTTCCCTTGGGTTTCCGGAGCCCGAGGGTCATCTTATTTAAACCCCCTGGGCCAGTGCTCCTCTGAGTGTTGGTCCAAACAGAGCCACTTGGAGCGCCACCTCGGGGCAACTCGAGGGTTGGTTTTAGTTGTACGTAGTGTTCATCTAAGTGTGCCCTGAGAAAGAGATATGTGCAGCTCCTATCGGGATTTGTCGGCACATTCGGGCGGTGTTGCTGGTCTTGTTTTAACCTGTCGAAATGTCTTGTTGTACCGGGATACCGAGTCTGATCGGAATGTCTCGGGTGGAGGTCTATCCTTCGTTGACCGTGAGAGCTTGTTATGGGCTAAGTTGGGACCCCCCTGCACGGATTAAACTTTCAAAAGCCATGCCCGCGGTTATGGGCAGATGGGAATTTGTTAATGCCCGGTTGTAGATAACTTGAACGTTAATTAATTAAAATGAATCAACTGAGTGTGTTGCCGTGATGGCCTCTTCTCGGCGGAGTCCGGGAAGTGGACACGGTGTTGGAGTTATGTTTGCGTAGGTTGCTCTCTAGTTTCTCGCTCGTGCTTTGCCTCCTCTTCTCGCTCTCTTTTGCGAATAAGTGAGCCACCATATATGCTAGTCGCTTGCTGCAGCTCCACATATATTTACCCCATCCTACCTATTAAGCTTAAATAGTCTTGATCACGAGGGTGCGAGATTGCTGAGTCCCTGTGCCTCACAGATTACTATTACACCAGATGCAGGGACAAACGATACAGCTCCAGATGGCGCGCTTGAGCTCAAGTGGGAGTACGACGAGGATTCTCAGCGTTACTATGTTTCTTTTCCTGATGATCAGTAGTGGTGCCCAGTTGGGGTGATCGGAACCTATGTCGCTTGTTGGGTTGTCTTTTATTTTGGCGCCGTAGTCGGGCCATGAGTGTTTGGATGATGTATGTTATTTATGTACTTTGATGTGACGTGGCGAGTGTAAGCCAACTATGTATCTCTCCTTTTATTCTATTTATTACATGGGATGTTGTGATGATTGCCTAACTTGCGACATTGCTTTCAATGCGGTTATGTCTCTAAGTCGTGCCTCGACACATGGGAGCTATAGCCGCATCGAGGGCGTACCAGATTATTTCTAGGCAGGAAAGTAAAACTCTGAAGAAATATGTTTGTGAGGATTTGGTGCTGGTCACACTCATATGCGATGATGTTGGTGAGGCCGGCATTAGTAACATATTGTGTGAACTCCTAAAGAATTCCAGCCTCTTCCAGGAATGGGGTGTGCGGCCATTCGCACGGCCGTACTTCCGCCAACCTGCGAGGGTGGAGACCACTGTCAGGAGACTCCCCAATAACACCCTTGGAGTTCTTCCTAGAGCCAAACTTCCTGAAGATATTCATGTCCGTGTACAATTTTCTGAAAATAAAAATTTTGGTCGACAAAAATTTATCAACAATTTTTTAAAGATTGATAGCAACTACTCACAGGGATACATAGAGGCCAAAGCAAGCATTCAAACTACTTAGAACACTAAGAATTTAACATGCAAGCTCATCTACAACAGCACCAAGAGTAGCTAATTATTCAAAGTGTAAACCACTAAAACAAAAACTAATTGGACAAACGGTGGAGTCACATACCAAGCAACAATCCCCCGAAACAGTTTCGGAAACGGAGGTTCGAGCAAAGAGATCGAAATCCGCAGGTTTGAGAGCAAGAACACGGGAGAGAGAGCAATGGAGATTTTCTTCTGGAGGTAGGTGATGATGTGGTATAAAGAGATAAGTGAGAGGGCCCACGCGGGGACCACAACCCACCAGGTAATGCCTGGGGGTGCTGGCGCGCCCAGGTGGGTTGTGCCCACCTAGTGCACCTCCCTCTCATGTTATTTGCACCTAAAGTTCTCAAATATTCAGAAAAAAATCGTATTAACTTTTCAGGGCATTCTGAGAACTTTTATTTTTGGGTCAATTTTTTATTGCACATGAAAATCAAAAAACAGACAAAACAAGGAATTTTATTTTATTTAACTAATAAAAATAGAAAATAAAAAGTAGGGACGGAAGGTAGTGCTTACTAAATTCATCAACTTCATACCGTTCAAAAATGATGCATTAGTAAGGTTGATCAAGTCTTATTAACAATCACTTTCGATTAGCATGAAACCGAAGAACTTTCGTAAATCACTAAGTTACCTCAATGGGGATATGAATGTCCCCAAAAATAAGCATTTCATATTTATTTTTGACAGTAGGTAAAGGTATTTGAAAACTTTCAATGGTGATTGTCGGAGATTTTTCAATAACATTAATACCATTCACTTGGAATTGTTTCTTCGGAAAGTGCACCGTATGCTCATTACCATTGATATGAAAAGTGACCTTGCTTTTATTACAATCAATAACAACCCCTGCAGTGTTCAAGAAGGGTCTACCAAGGATAATCGACATGTTATCGTCCTCGGGCATCTCAAGTATAACAAAGTCAGTCAAAATAGTAACATTAGCAACAACAACAACAACAATAAGAACAACAACAACAACAACAACAACAACAACAACAACAACAACAACAACAACAACAACAACAACAACCGGCACATCCTCACAAATACCGATAGGTATGGCAGTTGATTTGTCAGCCATTTGCAAAGATATTTCAGTAGGTGTGAGTTTATTCAAATCAAGTCTTTTATATAAAGAGAAGGGCATAACACTAACACCATCTCGTAAATCACAGAAAGCAGTTTTCACATAATTCTTTTTGATAGAGCAAGGTATAGTTGGTATTCTCGAATCTCCAAGTTTTTTAGGTACTCCATCTTTAACAGTATATTTAGCAAGCATAGTGGATATTTCAGCTTCCGGTATTTTTTTTCTTATTTGTGATGATGTCTTTCATATACTTTGAGGAGGCATTTTCGAGATATCAGTCAAGCGAGTACGCAAAAAGACTGGCCTCGGCATTTCAGCAAAGTTTTCAAATTCTTCATCACCATTCTTTTTAGTTGACTTAGGTGGAAAAGGCATAGGTTTTTGAACCCACGATTCTCTTTCTTTACCGTATTTTCTATCAATTAAGTCTCTTTTATCATACATTTTATTCTTAGGTTGTGGGTTATCAAAATCAACAGGTGGTTTTATCTCAACATCATTGTCTGGTTCTTTATTATTTGGTTGAGTGTCTTCATGAACATCAACATTATATTTTTCATTATCACTAGGTGAGTGTTCATTACCAGACTAAGTTTCAGCATCAGAGATAGAAACTTCATTATCTATGTCAGGAGGTTTCTCTATTTCAGGTTCACTAGGAGCATGTGAAGTCCTATCATTCTTCTTTTTATTTTTATTTTTAGAAGAAGTAGGTGCACTAGTATTAGCTATTTGTGAATCTTGTATAATTCTCTTTGGGTGACCCTCGGGATAAAGTGGTTCCTGAGTCATTTTACCTCCTCTAGTTGCAACTCTAACAGCAAAGTCATGCATATTATTATTGATTTCATCAAGAAATTCTCTTTGAGATTTAGCAACTTGTTCCAACTGAATTTGAACCATAGAAGCATGTTTTTCAACACCTCTAACATAATTTGATATTCTAAATAAGAAGTCACTCAAGCGAGCAATCATATCAGAATTACATTTCAATTGTTTCATAAGATTTGCATTGAAGTGATCTTGTTTTCTAATGTAATTTTCAAACTCATAAAGGCATTAACTAGGATGCATATTGTGAGGATTGTCATTATCATTGAATTTCATAAGAGAATTTACCTCTACTACCTTAGGCAGTGGTGGGGTATTAAGCCCATGTATTTCTTCAATAGGAGGTAAAATTTTAACATCCTCAGCTTTAATACCTTTTTCCTTCATAGATTTATTTGCCTCTTGCATATCTTCAGGGCTGAGATATAATATACCCCTCTTCTCCGGAGTGGGTTTAGGAGGTTGTTTAGGAAGAGTCCAATCATCATAATTTTGCAATATGTTATTCAATAATTCCTCAGCTTGTCCAATAGTTTGTTCCCTGAAAACACTACCAGCACAACTATCTAGGAAGTCCCTAGAAGCATCGGTTAGTCCATTATAGAAGATATCAAGTATTTCATTTTTCTTAAGAGGATGATCAGGCAAAGCCACCAGACAATGATGTTGAGATAGAACCACATGTTGATCTTGATAACCCACAACCTAAAAATAAAAGATATGACAAAAGAAACTTTGTTGCTAGAAAACACGGTAAAGAAAGAGAACCGTGGTTTCAAAAACCTATTCCTTTTCCACCTAAGTCAACTAAAAAGAATGATGATGAAGAATTTGAACGCTTTGCTGATATGCCGAGGCCAGTCTTTTTGCGTACTCGCTTGACTGATATCCTGAAAATGCATCCTTATGCAAAGTATATGAAAGACATCATCACAAATAAGAGAAAAATACTGGAAGCTGAAATCTCCACTATGCTTGCTAATTACACTTTTAAAGATGGAGTACCTAAAAAACTTGGAGATCCGGGAATACCAACTATAGCTCGCTCTATCAAAAAGAATTATGTGAACACTGCTTTGTGTGACTTATGAGCTGGTATTAGTGTTATGCCTTTCTCTTTATATAAAAGACTTGAATTGGATAAACTTACACCTACTGAAATATCTTTCCAAATGCCTGACAAATCAACTGCCATACCTGTAAGTATCTGTGAGGATGTGCCCGTTGTTGTTGCTAATGTTACTATTTTGACTGACTTTGTTATACTTGAGATGCCCGAGGATGACAACATGTCGATTATCCTTGGTAGACCCTTCTTGAATACTGCAGGGCCTGTCATTGATTGCAATAAAACAAGGTTACTTTTCATATTAATGGCAATGAGCATATGGTGCACTTTCCGAAGAAACAATTCCAAGTTAATGGTATTAATGTTATTGAAAAATCTTTGACAATCACTATTGGAAGTTTTCAAATACCTCTACCTACTGTCAAAAATAAATATTAAAATACTTATTGTTGGGGAAATGCATATCCTCATTGAGGTAACTTAGTGAATTATGAAAGTTCTTGTGTTTCATGCTAATCAGAAGTGGTTGTTAATAAGACTTGATCAACCTTATTAATGGATCATTTTTGAGCGGTATGAAGTTGATGAATTTAGCAAGCACTACTTTCTGTCCCTACTTTTTATTCTCTATTTTTATTAGTTAAGTAAAATAAAATGCCATGTTTTCTTTGTTTTCTGAATTTACAATGCAATAAAAAAATGACCCAAAAATAAAAGTTCTTAGAATGCCCTGGAAATTTTACACGATTTTTCTGAATATTTTTGAATTTCTGGTGCAAATAATACTAGAGGGAGGTGCACCGAGTGGGCACAACCCACTTGGGCGCGCCAGGACCCCTAGGCGCGCCCTGGTGGGTTGTGGTCCCGACGTGGGCCCCCTCACTTACCTCTACATCCCACATCATCACATACCTCTAGAAAAAAAATCTTCATTGCTCTCTCTCCCGTCTTCTTGAGCTCAAACCCCCGGATTTCGATCTCTTTGCTCGAAGCTCCGTTTCTGAAACTATTTCGGGGGATTGTTGCTTGGTATGTGACTCCACTGTTTATCCAATTAGTTTTTTCTTTAGTGGTTTATATTTTGAATAATTAGTTTGAATGCTTGCTATGGATTCTATGTATCCCTATGAGTAGTTGCTATCAATTTTCTAAAGTTTTGTTGACAAATTTTTGTCACCCCAAAATTTTATTTTCAGAAAATTGTACGCGAATATGATGAACCTATTTGGAAGGAGTTCTTCGACAAAACGATCCTCGGGGGCATCTTCTAGTGACTGTTCTGCTCGCCGGTCTTATGTTGAACCAAGTGAAAGTTCCACACGAGATGCCGCCACCAAAACATGGTTATGGCCTTGCGATGAGTATATGGTGCGTGTGGGCATTAAGGAGGAATTTGAGGAATATGTTCACAATGCTGGTCTCGGTCCCTACCTTTCAGATAAGTGTGAACAACACCAACTTCTCACTGAATCATATTGTCGGGGGTGCTGATCCCACGGACACCTATGGGGATCGGCGGACCGAGCCCCTTTTCGGTTCGGCAGGGGGCGGAGAGCGCACAAGGAGCAGATCGAGGCGAGCGCACAAGCGACACGATCGGTTTACCCAGGTTCGGGCCGCACGGATGCGTAAAACCCTACTCCTACTTGTGATTGTATTGGTTTCTTGCTCAGGTGCGTTGATTGCTACAGTACACGCCAGCAGCTAGCCTGACCGAGCGTGAGAATGATTGTCCGACCCCCCTACGTTGCATATGGGCCTCCTTTTATACGCTAAAGGGGTCACCGACAGGTGGCAACATAGAGAATGGCAAAAATGGAAAAGGCACTGCGGTTGGCACCGCCGCCTACAACAGTGTTATCATACCTAACCCTGACGGCAGGGGACAAAGGCATTAAATGCCTGTCTGTGTCGCCTAGACGGTGCAGAAAGGGACCGCTAGGGACGCCATTGCTTGCCACGATGGCAATCTTGTCAGCGCCACTTGCCACCGTGTACCTCTTGCTGCACAGCTTTCCGCCACGTACGCCAGGAAGGGTCCCAGAGCAACATGTTGGTGGTTGCACTGGAGCGTAGGTATGAAGTGGAAGCTTGCCGCAGCAAGAGCCTTGCCGCGTTTGTTGTCTTGTCGCGTCCGGGAGCTTGACGCTCAACGAACCTTGGTTGGTGTTCCCGGAAAGCTCCTCTTGTCGGGGTCTTGTCTCCTTCCCGGCAAGCTCCTCTTACCGGGGTCGTAGATACTTTGTTCTTGAATGGCTCCAAAGGAACTACGGAGGATCTTGGCGGTCGCCCGGCAAGCCTTGCCACGGGACGCTGCGACTGCCCGTGCACAAGTTCGGGATACTAAGGTACCCCTACTTTAGTACACCGACAGGAGCCCCCGGGCCTGGGCCATACACGGTGCCGAGCGCTGTTGGGCCAGGCCCAAGACAGGGCTAGGGCACGCGCGGCCTAGGTTACGCTGTACCTCACTCCGCATCCACCGCGCCCTCCGCACGGCACGCGTCGAACGCGGCGTCGTGGGAGAAATCATGGGCGGTTTCTTTATTAGGAAAGGCGGAACGTCCGCCACCTCCCCCTTTATAAGCAAGGGGAAGCAGGGGTAGTGCGCCCACTCGCCCCTTTTCCTCTCCAATCTCAGAAGCCTCTGTCCTGCCTCCTTCTTCCCAAAGCAACAAGAGAGCAGCGCCCTGCCCCCCCATTGCCACCAGCATCACCAACGCCGTCGTCCTCCTTCACCACCTCCGCCATGGCTCCGAAAGCCGACAAGGGGAAAGCCGTGAAGTCGACCGAGGCGCAGCGGCTCGCGGCACTACGGAAGGAGCGGGCCATCTCCCCCCCCCCCAAGCTTGACGTGAAGGAGTTGAGGGAGTACTACTACCTCTTCTGGTGGACGGAGATGCAAGCACATCCGAGCACCAAGGTACTCCCGGCCTCTGCTCACAAAATGGCTCCACACGGCTACCCTTTTTTCGCCGTGTTCTTCTACTGCGGGCTCTGCCCGCCTTTCTCGGAATTCTTTTGCGACATCATGAATACCTATGGTCTCTGCCTCCTTGACCTCACCCCCAATGCCGTCCTCATCATGGCAGTTTTCGCACACCTTTGCGAAAATTTTGTCGGAGTCCACCCAAATGTAGCCCTCTTCCGCTATTTCTTCATGCCCCGAGTAGAGAGAGGAGAGCCTCTATCTGGCGGAATCGCCTGGATCTCTAGGGACGGCAAGAAGGATTCATATCTAGAGGGCGAGTTCCGCGGCAAGTGGGAGGAGTGGAGAGCAGACTGGTGTTGGATAGTTGAGGAGAACCCGCAGTCATTCATCGCCCGGCGCCAAGTAGCAACAGCACGCGGCAGCGATTGGAGCGACGTGGCCCCGGAGGACAGCAGGCTGAGGATTGCCGTTACCAGGATCCAACGCCTCAGGCTTGCCGGACTCATTGTAGGCGCCGTTGGCGCAGACTTCCTTCGCCGCCGCATCGCCCCCCTGCAGGAACGGAGGAGGCCCACCTGGGAGTTTAAGAACGCGGCAGATATCATGAGGCTGTGCCCGGGGCTCAATTACAATTTCACTGTCTTGGAGCTCAACGCAATGCTGCAGGAGCTCTTTAAGTATGATCCTGACCACCCAGAGGTCTTTAGGTTGCCGCAGGGCGTCGTCCCGTTGTGCAACAACTCCGCGCTCGATCGCATCAGGGCGATGATGCCGCTGTGCGACTCGCATGGAATCATGCCAACTTGGCAGGAGCCTAAAGACGATGTCATGCAACAGTTCTTCGACAATTTGGTGGAGGTGCCGATCCGCCCCGACGAGAAGGATGGCCTCACTCGCGACACCACCGAGGCGGAGTTGAAGCGCATCGCCACCAGGCTGGAGGAGGCAGCGGCAGCCGCAGCGGTAGGCGAGTTCGGTTTCACTTTGGAGGAGGCGGCGGCAGCAGAGGCGGCAAACCGTGCTGAGCGAGAAGAGCTTGCCAGCAAGAAGGAGCTCGCCGGCAAGAAGGAGGTTGCCGGGCAAGGGGAGACTGCCGGCACGAAAGATCTTGCCGGGCGTGATGCCGAGCCGAGCGAGCCCGCCGAGGAGACGAGCGGCTCGTTGGATATCAACTCCTCCTCCTCCTCCTTGTTTTAGACAGCACACCGCAAGCAGAGCCTCCATCTCCACCAAGAAGGCGTCTCCGCAAAGTCGGGGACATGGCGAGGCGGCAGGCGAGGCAACAGTCGCCGCGTCGCGCGACACGCTCCACCGCGGCAAGCACCGTTGCCGCGGGAGCGCCCCGCGCTGCTGCGACCACTGGAGCAAGGTCTTCCTGGACCACCGCTTCTGCTCCCGCCAAGTGGCCAAGGGAACCCACTCCTCCACCTTCCCGCGCCGGACGCGAGCCAGACTTTGACTTCTCCGCATTCAGCTCCGACGAGGAAGAAGAAGAAGAGTAAGTTTTCCTTGTTGTACTTGCAGTCCACCAATCCTTGCCGTTTTTTGTCTCATCTTGTATCTCACTTTCTTTTCTCTGTATCTATTCCTTTTCAGGACTCTGGCCCAGAGAGCGGCAAAGAGGGCCAAGGCGCTGGTAATTGTCATCGAGGACGAGCCCACCGCGTCAGCAGGGGATGCGCCCGAGACAATTCTGCCGGACCCGGCGACTGATCTTCAGAGCAGCCCCCAGCGTAAGTGTCTTGTTTACTTCCCGCTATTGGGCACGCATGAAGAGCCTTGCTTTGCTGATATCTGTTTGCTGACTTGTGCAGGAGTAGAGCAGCCCCACCAGGAGAGCCCGGAGGCCACCCCCGAAGCGCCAAGGGAGAGTCCTCCGGCAAGGGAGAAGTCCCCGGCAAGGGAGAGCTCTCCGGCAAGGGAAGAGGCTCCGGCAAGGGAGGAGCCCCCGGCAAGGGAGGGGTCTCCGGCAAGGGACGGCACCAGCGGCCCCCCGGCGACGGAGACCACGTCCGCCGAGCCTGGCACAGGTAATCCCCTTGCTCCAAAACTTCCCTTGGCTTCTTATTGTTGTTGTTCTTCTTCTTTCTTTTTCTTGAATATTTGTTTGAATCTTCTCCCCTCTTTCTGGCCGTCTGATCCATCTGATGCTGAACCGATGGAGACTGAGGCTGCAGCTGACGACGCCGTTGCCGCCGAGGAAGCAGCCGGCGCTGACGAGCCCACCGGCGAAGAAGCCGCAAGGGGTGCCGCTGCGGAAGCGGGCGGGGAGTCTGGCGGTCTTACTGACGACCCGGAGGCTGCAGGAGCACCAGGCGCTGCACCGACCGCCGACCCCTCCGCCGCTGCCGCCGTGCCAGGCTCCGAAGAGCCCCAGCCTGGCATCTACTTGACGGCCGGCGATGACATCTTCATCAACCTCCCCTGGGCGTCAAGCTCCAGGGCGCCGGTCGAGGGGGAGATCTTCGACGGAGAAGTGCTTGCCTCCGCCGGGCTGGCGCTTGTCGACGCGCCAAGCAGTAGCAGCGGCGAGCCTGAGGAGGAGCGGCTGTTGCGGAAGCTGTTGTCCCTCTACCGCGCCCGGCAAGCCAAGATGGAAGCCCATGAAGCGCTTGTCGCCAAGGCGGGAGTTGATATCGAGAAGCGCGCGGAAGAGCTCCGGGGCCAAAACCAAGAAACTCTCCGGTCTTTGGCGGCGGAGCAGGAGCAGCTTGCCAAGGAGCAGAGGGCCTTCCTCCTCGAGAGGCCCGCAACCGAAGAGCAACAACGGCTTTCCGCTGAGAAGTTGGCAGTGCAGGAAGGCGAGCTCGTGCAACGGAAGGTCAACCTCGACAGTCACGAGGAGGAGCTTGCTGCGCGCGAGCGAACGGTTGGCGGAGCCCTTAAACAAGCCGAAGACGCTGCCGCAGCTGCAGAGGCCGCCAAGAAGGAGTTGGAGGAGAAGGTAACACAGCTAGAGACGGATCTCAAGGTGAGCGGCGACGAGCTTGCCGCGCTCAAGCTTGAGCGCGAGAAGGACGCCGTCGACTACTCGGAGCTGCAGACCCGCCTTGTCAAGAAGGGCAAGGAGCTTGACGCCGCCAAGGACTCCAATGCAGATCTGGAGTCGAAGCTAATCGCTTCGACCAAGGCGCTGGACGGCGCCAAGGAGCAAGAGACGGCCCTGAAGGAGGAAGTCAAGGCCGGCAAGGTGCTGTTGGCGAGCGCTACCGCCGCCCAGAGCACATTCCGTGAGAATGTGGAGCACTGGACGGTGGGGCTCGTGGATGTTGCCGCCGACATCGACAAGGAGCTGGCGCAGCTGGGAATGGGGGATCTCGGGTACTCCTCCGACGAGAACCTCCAACCCAGCGCCAAGCTCACTTCATTCTTCAAGGGTGTGGCGACGGCACTCCGGCGACTCCGGGAAGGGATCCCGAAGCAGCTTGCTGACGAGTCGCGCAAGATCTGTGCGGGAGCTCTTCAGAAGGTGCTGATGAAGGTGGCATTCTGCAATCCGGGCCTCAACCTCACCAACGTCCTCAGGTCCTTGCCGCCGGATGCTGATCAGGAGGCGCTCAAGACCCTTGTCGCACCCATTGTGGACAGGGTGAGCGGGATCAAAAGGGTCGAGGGCGACCGAGTAGATTAGGTTGTCTGTTTTATTCTTTCTTTGTCGCTGCTATTCATGTCATAAGAACATTCTGTTAGAGCTGCGACAATCTTATCTTGTAATATAACTTTATTCTATGCAATGATTGCAATGTTATTTCCTTTACTTGACTCCTTCCTTTGTATGTTTTTACCCTACGCTTTTAGGGAACTTGCCGGCGCAGGCACCTTTGCCGCGAACGTTGAGTGCGGAACGTCAGCAACCTGCTGGCGGTGCCGCGGCCGACAAGAAACCTTGTCGCAGCTAGTCGCAGCTCACTTAAGTTGTTGAGCAGACTCGAAACAACAGTAAGGGCGCAACTAGCTACGAGTTGGTTCCTCCGCGCACAGGTCTTCCATACAAAGCACGGTCGTTCAAGGAAAATAACTTAAAAATTTAAAGGGAATCTGATTGCTCAAACTTTGGCAACTTATCTTTTTTTGTTACTTGCTTCCCGGCAAGGCGAAACCTTCTTGAACGGCGCCTGGCCCATACCGTATCTTCTCCCTCCCCCCGGGAAACTTGTGCGCGAGGGAAACTTTCTTTTCCTTGCGAAAAAGAAAGAGGACGAAATAACAATATGGAGCCTTATGGCTCGTTGTTGCTTACCGGGGGTAAGTGCTGCACAAAATGTCAGATAACACATGCAAAATTTAAAAAGCATGAAATTGACAAGGTGTGCTGAGCACATGATATTTATGCACGGGATCTGCGCCCGGCTTTGTACAAAGGATCACATGCAACAACGGCAAGACTTGTACAAAAGGTGGTTGCCGGAACGGGTTCCGGCAACCGCGCCCTACGGGTAAAACTTGCGAAGATGCTCAATATTCTAGGAGTTGCTCACTGGGATGCCATCTTCGGTCTCCAGGCGGACAGCGCCAGGCCTAGTGACTCGTTTCACCCGGTACGGGCCTTCCCACTTTGGCGTCAACTTGTTTGAATTCTTGGCGGACTGAACGCGCCGAAGAACAAGGTCGCCTTCCTCGAGACTTCTGGCATTAACTTTGCGGCTATGGTAGCGGCGCAAAGCTTGCTGGTAGCGAGCAGCTCGCACCGCAGCCTGAAGACGGTCTTCCTCAAGGAGCAGCGCGTCATCTTGCCGCAGCTGCTCTTGCTCAAACTCGTCGTAAGCGAGCACTGGAGGCAACCCGTATACGAGTTCCGTGGGGAGAACTGCCTCCGCTCCATAGACTAGAGCGAAGGGTGTCTGGCCAATGGCTCGATTTGGCGTCGTCCTGATCGACCAAAGAACCACCGGCAGCTCCTCGATCCAGTTTCTTCCGCACTTGTGCAGCCTGTCGAAAGTCCTGGTCTTGAGCCCGCGCAGCACTTCAGCATTTGCCCTCTACGCTTGACCGTTGCTTCTCGGGTGAGCAACAGAAGCGAAGCAGACCTTGGCGCCAAGATCTTGGACGTACTGCATGAAGGTGCGGCTCGTAAATTGTGTACCGTTGTCGGTGATTATCCCATTAGGGATCCCGAAACGGCAAACAATCGACCTGAAGAAGTTGACTGCTGACTGTGCTGTCACCTTCCTCACTGGTTCCACTTCCGGCCACTTTGTGAACTTGTCGATTGCAACGTACAAGTACTCAAAGCCCCCGACTGCTCGGGGAAAGGGGCCGAGGATATCGAGCCCCCAGACCAAAAATGGCCAGGATAAAGGGATCGTCTGGAGAGCTTGAGCTGGCTGGTGTATCTTCTTGGAATGGAACTGGCACGCTTCACACTTGGTTACTTGTGCAGTTGCATCCTAGAGGGCTGTTGGCTAGAAGAAGCCTTGCCGGAATGCTTTGCCGACAAGTGCTCTTGCGCCAATGTGGTGACCACATATGCCTCCATGTATCTCTGCCAACAGCTTTTGTCCATCTTCCCGGGGAATACACTTCAATTTCACACCGTTGAGTCTTCTTCTGCACAGTGTGTTATCGACAAACTGGTACATACTAGACTGCCGGGCTACTCTTTCCGCTTCTTCTTGCTCTTTGGGATGTTCTCCTGTCTGAAGGAAACAGACAACCTGCTGTGCCCATGCTGGAGCTTGTGGCTCGACAAGAAGGACTAAAGGCATATCTGCTGCTGTGGGAACGTCCGCTTCTACGGCAAGGGCCTGCGGCTCTGCCGGAGCTTGATGTTCCTCGGCAAGCTTGCCGGAGCAAAACTTGTCGGGAGCGTCTGCTTCAACGGAACAAACCCTAGGGCTTGCCGGAGCAGACTGCTCCTCAGCACTCTTGGTGTTGATCTTGGGGACCTTCTTGGCGGCGGCTTCGGGAAGCTCCGCCGGAAAATAGTCGCTAGGAATCAACTTCATCTTCTTGTTCTATCCAGTTGACGGTGTTACGGACGGTTGAGTCAGCTTGAGCACAAAAATCCCTGGTTCCACAGGTAACTTAAGTGCGGCGCACTTTGACATGCCATCGGCAATTTCGTTCTGAGCTCTTGGAACATGCTCCATCTGCAGGCCGTCAAAGTGCTCTTCTAGCTTTCTCACTTCGTCAACGTAGGCTTCCATCAAAGGACTCTGATAATTCTTGTTTACTTGGCGGACGACAAGCTGCGAGTCACCCCTGACAATGAGCTTCTTGATCCCAAGGTCTGCCGCGATCCTGAGACCGGCAAGCAAGCCCTCATACTCTACAGTATTGTTTGTCGCTTGCTCCTTGGGAAAGTGCATCTGGACTACGTACTTGAGGTGCTCTCCGGTGGGTGCGACAAGAAGCACGCCAGCACCGGCGCCTTGCAGCGAGAAGGCACCGTCAAAGTACATGAGCCAATCTTTGTCTGCTTCCTTGACGGGGATACTCGTCTCTGGAATTTCTTCATCTGGTGTTGGCGTCCACTCTACTATGAATTCTGCCAATGCTCTGCTTTGGATAGTTGAAGTGCTCTCAAACTTGAGACCAAAGCTTGACAGTTCCAGTGCCCACTCGACAATCCTGCCTGTCGCTTCTGGATTCTGCAGTATCCTCTTCAGCGGAAAGCGAGTGACAACTGTGATCTCATGTGCTTGGAAGTAATGGCGCGGCTTTCTCGAGGCCATGAGAAGGCCGAAAAGCAACTTCTGCACACCAGAGTACCTTGACCTAGCCCCCTGCAGAAGGGAGCTGACAAAGTAAACTAGGCGTTGCACCATTTTCTTCTGTATATCTTCGCGCACCTGCGCAGTTCCATCCTTGTCGGGACCAGAGCTTGTCGGAGAAGCCCCCTGCTTGTCGCTAGATGCGCTTGCCGCGGTTGCTGGCTCGTCATCTGCCTCCCTCTCTGCCACTAACGCAGCACTAACCACTTGGTTGGTTGCCGCTATGTACAGTAGCAACTTCTCTTGTGGCTTAGGTGCGACAAGTGTTGGAGTGGAGGACAGGTATCTCTTCAAGTCCTGCAGCGCAGCCTCCGCTTCCGGAGTCCATTTCATTGGACCTGCCTTTTTCAAAATTTTGAAAAATGGCAGGGCGCGCTCAGCAGACCGAGAAATAAACCTGCTGAGAGCAGCCACGCAACCGGCAAGCTTCCGTACATCCTTGACGCGCTTTGGTGCTTCGATCTGCTCAATGGCCTTGATCTTGTCGGGATTGGCTTCGATTCCCCACTGAGACACAAAGAACCCGAGAATCTTGCCGGAAGGGACTCCAAACACACACTTCTCGGGGTTGAGCTTGAGGTTGATCTTGCGCAGATTTGCAAAAGTCTCTTCTAAATCTGGAATCAGAGTTGCCTTGTCCTTGCTTTTAACCACTATATCATCCATGTAGGCTTCTACATTTCTATGTATTTGCGGTTTCAGAGCGACATGGACTACTCTTGCAAATGTTGAACCAGCATTCTTTAATCCGAAAGGCATCCGTATGAAACAGTACATGCCACATGGAGTAATGAATGCGGTTTTCTCCTCATCCTCTTCTGCCATGAAGATCTGATGGTATCCTGAATATGCGTCAAGAAATGAAAGCAAATCACATCCGGCTGTGGAGTCAACAATCTGGTCAATGCGCGGCAAGGGAAATGGATCTTTGGGACAAGCTTTATTAACATCAGTAAAGTCAATACAAAGCCTCCATTTTCCATTCGCCTTGCGCACGACTACAGGATTGGCCAGCCACGTGGGATGGAGCACTCCTCTGACAAGGCCTGCTGCTTCCAATTTCTTGATTTCTTCTGCTATGAATTCTTGGCGCTCCACTGCTTGCTTCCTAACCTTCTGCTTGACGGGCCGCGCATGAGGACAAACGGCAAGGTGGTGCTCAATTACTTTCCTAGGAACACCGAGGATGTCAGACGGTTGCCACGCGAACACATCGACATTCGCCCGCAGGAAAGCAATGAGCGCGCTTTCCTATTTAGGGTCGAGCGTGGCACTGATGGTAAAAGTACCACCAGTGCCGTCCTCCTTGGCGGACACTTTCTTGGTGTGTGGCGGAGCTGCCATTGCCTTCTTACACTTGCCGGTGGAGCTCGATGGTGCGTCCTCAACGGTAGCGCAGCACTCCGAAGAGGTGCGCTTGCCGGAGTGGGCATCAGAGCTTTTGCCGGTCTTGGTTTTCCTCTTCCCCCTAGGAGCTTCAGCGGTAAGTGTCTTGCGATCTGTTGCGGCAACTGCTTCCCGGTAGATCTTGTCGACGCAGATAAGGGCATCTTTCTTGTCGCCAGGGACAGAGATGACGCTTATCGGGCCTGGCATCTTGAGCATGTTGTATGCATAGTGAGAGGCTGCCATGAACTTGGCGAGTGCTGGACGGCCAAGTATCCCATTGTAAGGCAATGGGAAATCGGCAACGTTGAAGGTGACCCTCTCAGTCCCGAAGTTCATCTCGCTGCCAAATGTTACCAGCAACGTGATCTTCCCCTTCGGCTTGCTCCTTCCCGGGTTAATTCCTTGGAATGTGCTGGTCTCTTCGAGCTCGCTGTCAGGGATTTGGAGTTTCTGGAGAACTGCATAGGAGATCAGGTTCAAGCCGGCCCCGCCGTCAACTAACATCTTAGTGACTTTGAGGTTGCGGATTGTTGGTGAAACCAACAGCGGCAAGCACCCGACCGCAGTTATGCGATCAGGGTGGTCCTCAATGTCGAAGATGATAGGCGTGCCGGACCATTTCAGAAGTTTGCGCGATTCGACAGGTGGTTCTGCCGCATTGACTTCCCATGCCCATTGCTTGAGTTGGCGGGGGGAAGTATGCAGAGAAGCACCGCTGTCAATGCACAAGACTTCTGTAGCTTTCTGAAACTCCTGCTCACTGTTCTTGACATCATCCATGTCTTCGTCGTCGTCGTCGTCTTCATCCTTATCGCGGCCACGGGGAGGTCTGTCTCCTTGCCGCTGCTTGGCCTTGCCGCGGCGTCCTCCCCGGCCCGCGCGCTTCTTGCCGGCTTCTCCACCACCTCCTTGGGCCCTCTCTTTGTCGCGCCGCTCGTACTCAGCTTTTTGTTGCTGGACTAGCTGCTCGACCTTCTTGCAGCTCTGGAGATCATGGCCCTTGGTGCGGTGGATCTTGCAGTACTGCTTGTCGGAGCCGTCCTGCTTGTCGGCAGCTGCCACAGCCTGGCAGTTGGTGCATGTGGCAACCTCCTTGCCGGAGCCACCAGCTTTGGTCTGCTTGGCGCTGCCGTCGTTGCCGGACTGCTCGATGACTAGCACTTCTTTTCTCTTCTTCTTCCTGTTGTTGTGCCGCCGGTTTTTCTTTGCCGGGGCGGTATCCTCACTGTCAGATCCTCCAGCACCAGTATTTTCTCTGGGGAGTTTCCTCCCTCAGCACGTGCACACTTGTCGGCCAGGGCGTATAGCTCACTGACGTCTCTAATCCTGCACATCACCATCTCCTCTCGCATCATGCGGTTACGCACGTTCTGATGGAACGCGCTGATGACCGCGGCAGGGTGGATGTCTGGGATGTTGCGCTGTACATGGCTGAATCTCTGAATGTACTTGCGCAAGGGCTCTCCTTCCTTCTGGGCGAGCAGGTGAAGATCACTTTCCTGGCCATGAGGTTTGTGGCCGCCTGTAAAGGCGCCGACAAACTGATGGCAAAGGTCCGCTCAAGAGGATATGGAGTTGTCCGGCAAGTGCATGAGCCAGGACCTGACTTCGGACTTGAGCACCAGCGGGAAGTAGTTGGCAAGGATCTTGTTGTCTCGCCCCCCGGCAGCTTGCACCGCAATGGTGTAGATGCTGAGGAACTCCGACGGGTGCGACTTGCCGTCGTACTTCTCTGGTACGTCTGGCTTGAAATGCTTCTGGCTGGGCCACTGGACTTGCCGCAGCTCACGGGTAAACGCAGGGCAACCTACCGCGTACGGCAGGTCGCCTGGTTCTCCGGGTGCATGCATGTCAACAGAGGGCCCAGTGCGCAGGTCTGATTGACGCCGCGCTTCTCTTTGGCGCTCGATGCGAGTACGAGCGTCTTCTTGCTGTCGTTCGTGGAGAACTTGGCGCTGATCGCGATGAGCTCGCGGATCCGATGACGCGGTGGTGTCGCTGTCGAGGTGGATCCGGCGAGTCGGCGATCTTGGCCTTCGGGGCGGGGAGTGCACAGTGGTTGTACCCCCGTCGGTCTTGTCGCCACCGGCTTGCGCCTGGCTGACTTGCCGCGGCAGCGAAGTACTCGGCTGCCGTGGATTGTCGCCGTTGGCGAAGCCGATAAGGCTCTGAATGGTGGCCCTCCAGTCGTCGATCTTGTCTAGCGCCAGAGGGTAATCTAGAAGCAGTTGGGCCCGTGCCAACGCTTCTGCCGGAGTGGTGGGCGGCGGCGGCGAACGGTGCGGGGAGCGAGATATGCTCGGACTTCTAACTGTGTTAGAAGGAGTAGTAACTCGTCCAGGCGACCGTGCCCCGCTCGCGCCAGCATGTTGGCGCGCATGCTGGTCTTGAGCACTCCGGGATCCACCAGCTTGATCTTGGCCCAGCAAGCGTATGGTACCGTGAGTACCATGACGCTGCTGGTCTCGCGCCTCCTGGGATGGGCGCGGTGCGTGTACGGACGCCGAGGTCTTGGAGTGCGCCCGGTCATTGTGGGAGCCGACTGTGCCGCCGATGTGCAGCGCAGCCTTGTCCTTGGACCTGGCGGCACCATGTGCTCCCTCGTCGTCGCCTGTTCTTCCGCCGGCGTCTACCCCACCAGCCGTTCGCTCCGGCGATGGTGGGCTTGGCGCGGATGGAGCAGCTGCCTCCGAAATCTTCTTCTTCGGTGGCATGTCGATGAAGACGATGGAGATCTGGCTCGTGCGAACGTCGGATCAGGTTCGCACAACCTCGACGCACCCCCTACCTGGCGCGCCAAAGATGTCGGGGGTGCTGATCCCACGGACACCTATGGGGATCGGCGGACCGAGCCCCTTTTCGGTTCAGCAGGGGGCGACGAGCGCACAAAGAGTAGATCGAGGCGAGCGCACGAGCGACACGATCGGTTTACCCAGGTTCGGGCCGCACGGATGCGTAAAACCCTACTCCTGCTTGTGATTGTATTGGTTTCTTGCTCAGGAGCGTTGATTGCTACAGTACACGCCAGCAGCTAGCCTGACCGAGCGTGAGAATGATTGTCCGACCCCCCTACGTTGCATATGGGCCTCCTTTTATATGCTAAAGGGGTCACCGATAGGTGGCAACGTAGAGAAGGGCAAAAATGGAAAAGGCACTGCGGTTGGCACCGCCGCCTACAACAGTGTTATCATACCTAACCCTGACGGCAGGGGACAAAGGCATTAAATGCCTGTCTGTGTCGCCTAGACGGTGCAGAAAGGGACCTCTAGGGATGCCATTGCTTGCCACGATGGCAATCTTGTCAGCGCCACTTGCCACCGTGTACCTCTTGCTACACAGCTTTCCGCCACGTATGCCTGGAAGGTTCCCAGAGCGACACGTTGGTGGTTGTGCTGGAGCGTAGGTATGGAGTGGAAGCTTGCCGCAGCAAGAGCCTTGCCGCGTTTGTTGTCTTGTCGCGTCCGGGAGCTTGACGCTCACCGAACCTTGGTTGGTCTTCCCGGCAAGCTCCTCTTGCCGGGGTCTTGTCTCCTTCCCGGCAAGCTCCTCTTGCCGGGGTCGTAGATGCTTTGTTCTTGAATGGCTCCAAAGGAACTACGGAGGATCTTGGCGGTCGCCCGGCAAGCCTTGCCGCGGGACGCTGCGACTGCCCGTGCACAAGTTCGGGATACTAAGGTACCCCTACTTTAGTACACCGACACATTTGTCAAAGGATTTAAATATTTTCCACGTGAGTCTAGGGTGTCATTTATGCTTTATGATAATCCATTTACCATTTCACTAGAGAATTTTTCTTATCACTTCAAGCTTCCATTTTGGTGACGAACCACCAAAGCTTGAGTTCGAAACATTCTTGACGAGCCTTTGTTACGGTGAAAGGAGGGGAGTGACTCAAGGTAGAATAAAGAGCATTCATTTCCCGCAATTCAGTACTTTGTGTTATTTAACAGGAAATGCATAGTAGGCAAGCAAGACTGTAGCACGCTTTGTGCTCCACACTTGAGCCTCATACATATTGCTCTCACCGGTGAAAGGAATTATAACCTTGCAGCCATTGTTGCACGCGGACTTCAACACAACGCTAATAGCGGCTGGTTCTATGGTAGAATTTATGCCACGCGTTTAGCACGAGGGCTGGGTGCTTCACTTCTGCCCTTTGATCCTATTCTACCCACACAGTATTTAGATTTTAACACCTTAAAAGACCATAAGATTCTCAAGGGAAAGGCTGGTAACTTCACTTGTAGTCTTTTCTTTAACCAAACATCTCCCGTGCAAACATATTTTCCTGCGCCTGCTCTTTTGATTATCACAGCAAGGGAAGATATTTTGTTCTTGAGAGCGAGGCCGATCTCACAACACAGAAGTAGAGGCAGCATGGCGCACCGAGGCATCCGCACCAAGAGCCTCTGTGAGCTACCACGCTGACTACTACACTCCAGGCTACTGATCGGCTACCAAGTTTGGCCAAAAGCCTAAGCTTGGGGGACTACGTGTTTCCACGGACTTTACATTCATGTCCACTTATTCCATTTGTCGACGCTCACACTTTTTCATTGTATCATCCATGCTTAGATTTATTTCCTTGCTTTCTTCTTGTGTGTTTGCAAAACTTTAGAAAAAAACCAAAAAATTAGTTATAGTCAATTTACTTTCTATGCATGCTTAGTAGTAATATTAAAAAGGAAACCCAAAAAGATGTCCTTGTTCTTCTTTTGCTTGTTGGGAGCTTTCCCGTGCAAATAGGTTTTTTTTCTCGTTTTTGCTTTTCTCTTTTATTTGTTGGATCAAGAAAACCAAAAACTCCAAAAATATTTCACTTTGTTTCTCTAAATTTCTTTTCTTTTTATTCGAGTTGTACCGAGGAGAAGACCACGATGAAAATGTTGAGTGGCTCTCATATGAATAATTGCTGAACTAATAAAGAGCCCATTTTACCTTGTCTTCTCCTGTTGAATAAAATGTTTTGCAGATTCCAGCATAGTCCATGGCACTCTTGCACTATTATTATTTTCATATCGTTCGGTCGTGCAAGTGAAAGGAAATAATGACGATATTCTATGAGCTAGCCATGGCAGAGAGAAACTGGTAGGAACTCGACTTGTTCTTTTTGTGTAAATATGTTTAACCTAGTATCCATGATTCGGCCCATTATGATTAAACATGTTTGCAATGACAATTAGATATTATAGTTTCTCATGCCATGCATAAGTAGCTGGGTGTGAATAATGATTTATCTTGGATATCAACATTGCATTAAAATGATTGTAATGTAGTATGATGATATGGTATCCTCCTCTGAATGTTCAAGTGGCTTGACTTGGTACATGTTCATGCATGTAGTTGAATCAAAACCAACATAGCCTCTATAATATTTATGTTCATGGTGTTCATATCCTACTCATGCTAGTGTCCAATGTTACTTATGCATAATGCATGGTTATGATCGTTGTTGCTCTCTAACTGGCCGCTTGTCAATCTAAATTCTAGCCTTCGCCTGTACTAAGTGGGGATTCTGCTTGTACATCGAAGACCTTGAACCCAAAGTTGTTCCAGATGAGTCCACCATACCTACCTATATACGGTATTACTCTGCCGTCCTTAGTAAATTTGCATGTGCCACCTCTAAAAACTTCTAAAAATATCTGTTTTGTGCGCCTGGATCGTTCATGGAACGACAGGAGGTGGTCGGTATCTTCCATGCTAAGCGGGTTATTCTCAGGTCGAGTGTTCATTCACTTGCCATTGCATGAGAAAAGGGAGGTAATAGGGATGCCCGGTCCCAAACTTCAAAATACAAAAAGAGTTAATCGCTCGAATAATCAAACAAAAACTCCCAATGGAGACAAAACCTTTACTTTTATCGCTTGGGAACCGCCACTATCCTATTTAGCATGGGAGATATTGATAACTGATGGTCGTGAAGTAAATGAAAAGGGTGCATGCCTCAAAATATCATTTACCTCTGTTTTAAAAATTGAGCTATGGCACCTCTGCAAATCATTGTTTACCTCTGCGAAGGGACTATGTATTTACTTTTACGTTGTGCCATCATCTTCTAAAACAAGCGCCAGAAACTGAGAAGAGCACAATTGTCATGATTTATGCATTGTGTGTAGCTAATGTTGGGTGCATCATGACTAGATCTTTTCTACCATGAATTAATGTTTAGTCGTTGCTTGAACTTTGGAGGTGCTCTGCATTTATGTTTTGCGGTCTCAGAAAGGGCTAGCGAGATACCACTATTGTCATATTATATCATGGTCGTTTTGAAAACTTGTAGTTGTTTGAGATATCTTATTATTGCTCGCTAGCTGATTATGACATTGATATGAGCCGTTATAATCTTTAAGAGTTATTGTCGACATGGTTAGTTATAATGCTGGCTGAAAACCTGGGTGTTGTTTAAGCTTATTTATGCAAACAAGAGCAAAAGAGTTCGTAAAAGTTTTTCTTTTTCACATTCAGTTTATCAACTAAATTGCTTGAGGACAAGCAAAGGTTTAAGCTTGGGGGAGTTGATACGTCTCCAACGTATCTACTTTTCCTAACGCTTTTCCTCTTGTTTTGGACTCTAATTTGCTTGATTTGAATGAAACTAACCCCGGACTGACGCTATTTTCAGCAGAACTACATGGTGTTGTTTTTGTGTAGAAATAAAAGTTCTCAGAATGGAACAAAATTCTGCGAGGATTTTTTATATCCATAATAAGAATTTCTGGAGCCAAGACCTGCCAGAGAGGGGCACCTGGGTGGGCACAACCCACCAGTGCGCGCCCCCTCTCCTGGCGCGCCCAGGTGGGTTGTCCCCACCTGGTGGCCCTGCTGACCTTGAAACCAATGCTGTAAAATCCTATTTTTGGAGAAAAAAACAAGGAGAAAGAATTATCATGATCCACGAGACGGAGCCGCCGCCAAGCCCTGTTTTTCCTCGGGAGGGTAGATCTGGAGTCCGTTTGGGGCTCCGGAGAGGGGGATCTTCGTTCTTCGTCATCAGCAACCCTTCAAAATCGCCAATTCCATGATGCTCCCCACCAGGAGTGAGTAATTCCTTCGTAGGCTCGCTGGTCGATGAGGAGTTGGATGAGATTCATCATGTAATCGAGTTAGTTTTGTTAGGGCTTGATCCCTGGTATCCACTATGTTCTTAGATTGATGTTGCTATGACTTTGCCATGCTTAATGCTTGTCACTTTGGGCCCGGGTGTCATGATTTCAGATCTGAACCATTTATGAATTCATCATTATATCCATGTTTTAGATTCGATCTTGCAAGTTATAGTCACCTACTACGTGTTATGATCCGGCAACCCCGGAGTGACAACAACCGAGCCCACTCCCGGTGATGACCGTAGTTTGAGGAGTTCATGTATTCACTATGTGTTAATGCTTTGTTTCGGTTCTCTATTAAAAGGAGGCCTTAATATCCCTTAGTTTCCAATATGGACCCGGGTGCCACGGGAGGGTAGGACAAAAGCTGCCATGCACGTTATTTTAATAAAGCACGTATGACTATTTATGGAATACATGCCTACATTATATCGATGAACTGGAGCTAGTGCCGAATAGCCCTAGGTTATAACTGTCTCATGATGAATAACATCCAACAAGTCACCGATCCAATGCCTACGAACTTTTCCATACTGTTCTGCTAAGTTACTACTGCTATCATCATTGTTACACTTGCTACAAAATTACTGCTGAGGGAGTCCTGGATTAGGGGGTGTCCGGATGGCCAGACTATACCTTCAGCCGGACTCCTGGACTATGAAGATACAAGATTGAAGACTTCGTCCCGTGTTCGGAAGGGACTTTCCTTGGCGTGGAAGGCAAGCTTGGCGATACAGATATGTAGATCTCCTACCATCATAACCGACTTTGTGTAACCCTAACCCTCTCCGATGTCTATATAAACCGGAGGGTTTTAGTCCGTAGGACAACATACAGAACAACAATCATACCATAGGCTAGCTTCTAGGGTTTAGCCTCTCCGATCTCGTGGTAGATCTACTCTTGTACTACCCATATCATCAATATTAATCAAGCAGGACGTAGGGTTTTACCTCCATCAAGAGGGCCCGAACCTGGGTAAAACTTCGTGTCCCTTGCCTCCTGTTATCATCCGGCCTAGACGCACAGTTCGGGACCCCCTACCCGAGATCTGCCGGTTTTGACACCAACATTGGTGCTTTCATTGACAGTTCCTCTGTGTCGTCGCCGTCAGGCTTGATGCAGTCCAGGGTGAGACCTTCCTCCCCGGACAGATCTTCGTCTTCGGCGGCTTCGCACTGCGGGCCAACTCACCTGGCCATCTGTAGCAGATCGAAAGCTATGCCCCTGCCTGTCAGGTCAGATTTGGAAGTTTAAACTACACGACTGACATCCGCGGGGACTTGATCTTCGACGGATTCGAGCCACTGCCGAGCGCGCCGCACTGTCACGACGAGCATGATCTAGCCCTGCCGCCGAACAGTGCCCTGGAGGCCGCACCCGCATCGGCTTCGACCCTTAATTCGGAGCCAACTGCGCCGATCGAGGACGGGTGGTTAGACGCTGCCTTGGGGGCTGCGATCGCAACGGCGATCGAGCCAAACACCAGCCCCGCACTCCGCGAGACTCGTGACCCCAAGGAGCCGGACTCCTCTCCGGACTCCGAACCCTCCGTGCCCCTGCCGATCGAATCCGATTGGGCACCGATCATGGAGTTTACTGCCGCAGACATCTTTCAGCACTCGCCTTTCGGTGATATTCTAAAGACACTAAAGTCTCTCTCTTTATCAGGAGATCCCTCGCCGGACTACGGTTAGCAAGGTCGGGATACAGACGATGAAGAAATTAAAATCCCACCCACCACCCACTTTGTAGCCACTGTCGACGATTTAACCGACATGCTCGACTTCGACTCTGAAAACATCGACAGTATGGACGACGATGCGGGAGGCGAAGAAGAACCACCTCCCACCTCATCATATGACGTATACATGGTGGACGCACCAAAAGATGACAACGAGGAGCGGAAGGACGCACCGAAGGCTTGTTCCCTCGAGAAGCAGTCAAAGCGGCGATGCAAGCGCCGCCCCAAATCCCGCCTCGACACAAATAACGATCACACAGACCCAGCGCTGGAACAGGGCGAACCGCTACCGGACAATGGCAATCTGGATAATCAAACCGAACAAACAAATTCTATCAAGGATAAAAGTCCGGACAACATAACGTCGGACAGGCACCCAGAGCAGCAGATTGCCCGTAAAAGGCTTGTTGCCGCTGCGAGGAGTCTTAAAAAGCAGAAGCAAAGGCTCAAGGCTGCGCAAGACACACTCCAAGTCAGATGGAGTAAAATACTCAACACAACAGTGAGGTACGGCGACAACCGCCCCTACAAGAGCTACCCAAAGCGGAAACTGCTACCTAAATTCGATGAGGAGGCTTTAGACCCCCCACAACCAAATATCAAAGCATCCACCTGGCCGGATAGACGACCCCTCTACCAACACAGAGCGGCATACAACACCACCCATAATACAACACGCGACCCATGCGAGGGCTCGCACCTAAAGGACGGTGCAACAAGATCCATCTATGGACCACGCAAGCGCGCCCCAGCATACAATGCAACACAACAAACATCCGAACAACGCGGTACACCCAGCTACTGTAGGGGATCGTAGCAGAAATTCAAAATTTTCTACACATCACCAAGATCAATCTATGGAGTAATCTAGCAACAAAGGGAAGGAGAGTGCATCTACATACCCTTGTAGATCGCTAAGCGGAAGCGTTCGAGTGAACGGGGTTGATGGAGCCGTACTCGCTGTGATCCAAATCACCGATGATCCTAGTGCCAAACGGACGGCATCTCCGCGTTCAACACACATGCAGCCCGATGACGTCTCCCATGCCTTGATCCAGCAAGGAGAGAGGGAGAGGTTCGGGAAGACTCCGTCCAGCAGCAGCATGATGGCGTGGTGGTGGTGGAGGAGCGTGGTACTCCAGCAGGGCTACGCCAAGCACCGCAAGAGACGAGGAGGGAGAGGGGTAGGGCTGCGCCAAGAAGGAGATGTTCTCGTGTGTATGGCAGCCCAAAACCCCACTATATATAGGGGAAAGGGAGGGGCTGCGCCCCCACCTAGGTTTCCACCCCTAGGGGTGGCGGCCAGCCCTCGATCCCATCTAGGGGGCGGCCAAGGGGGGAGAGAGGGGGGCGCACCACTAGGTGGGCCTTAGGCCCATCTGAGCCTAGGGTTTCCCCCTTTTCCCTTCTCTCTTCGCCTTGGGCCCTGGTGGGGGGCGCACCAGCCCACCTGGGGCTGGTCCCCTCTTACACTTGGCCCACGCAGCCCTCTGGGGCAGGTAGCCTCACCTGGTGGACCCCCGGGACCCTCCCGGTGGTCCCGGTACATTACCGATAGCACCCGAAACTTTTCCGGTGACCAAAACAGGACTTCCCATATATAAATCTTTACCTCCGGACCATTCTAGAACTCCTCGTGATGTCCGGGATCTCATCCGGGACTCCGAACAACATTCGGTAACCATGTATATCTATTCCCTATAACCCTAGCATCATTGAACCTTAAGTGTGTAGACCCTACGGGTTCGAGAACCATGCAGACATGACCGAGACGTTCTCCGGTCAATAACCAACAGCAGGATCTGGATACCCATGTTGGTTCCCACATGTTCCACGATGATCTCATCGGATGAACCACGATGTCGAGGATTCGATCAATCTCGTATGCAATTCCCTTTGTCTTGCGGTATTGTACTTGCCCGAGATTCGATCGTCGGTATCCGATACCTTGTTCAATCTCGTTGCTGGAAAGTCTCTTTACTCGTTCCGTAACACATCATCCCATGATCAGCTCCTTGGTCACATTGCGCATATGATGATGTCCTACCGAGTGGGCCCAGAGATACCTCTCCGTCAGACGGAGTGACAAATCCCAGTCTTGATTCGTGCCAACCCAACAGACACTTTCGGAGATACCCGTAGTGTACCTTTATAGCCACCCAGTTACGTTGTGACGTTTGGCACACCCAAAGCATTCCTACGGTATCCGGGAGTTGCACAATCTCATGGTCTAAGGAAATGATAATTGACATTAGAAAAGCTTTAGCAAACGAACTACACGATCTTGTGCTAGGATTAGGATTGGGTCTTGTCCATCACATCATTCTCCTAATGATGTGATCCCGTTATCAACGACATCCAATGCCCATGGTCAGGAAACCGTAACCCTCTATTGATCAACGAGCTAGGGACATGGTGTTGTCTATGTATCCACACATGTATCTGAGTTTACTAACAATACAATTCTAGCATGGATAATAAACGATTATCATGAACAAGGAAATATGATAATAACTAATTTATTATTGCCTCTAGGGCATATTTCCAACAGTCTCCCACTTGCACTAGAGTCAATAATCAAGTTCACATCGATATGTGATTAACACTCAAGGTCACATCCGCATGTGACTAACACCCAAAGAGTTCTGGGTTTGATCATGTTATGCTTGTGAGAGAGATTTCAGTCAACGGGTCTGCAACATTCAGACCCGTATGTACTTCACAAATTTCTATGTCATCTTGTAGATGCAACTACTATGCTACATTTGGAGCCATTTCAAATAACTGTTCTACTTGGAGCTATTCTAAATTGTTGCTCCATTATACGTATCCGGTATCTCTACTCAGAGCCATCCGGATAGGTGTTAAGCTTGCATCGACGTAACTCTTTACGTCGAACTCTTTATCACCTCCATAACTGAGAAACATATCCTTATTCCTCTAAGGATAATTTAGACCGCTATCTGGCGATCTACTCCTAGATCACCTTTGTACCCTCTTGCCAAATATGTGGCAAGGCACACATCAGGTGCGGTACTCAACATGGCATACCGTATAGAGCCTATGAAAAAAGCATAGGGGACGACCTTCGTCCTTCCTCTTTCTTCTGCCGTGGTCGAGCTTTAAGTCTTAACTTCGTACCTTACAACTCAGGCAAGAACTCCTTCTTTGACTGATCCATCTTGAACACCTTCAAGATCATGTCAAGGTATGTGCTCATTTGAAAGTACCATTAAGCATTTTGATCTATCCTTATAGATCTTGATGCTCAATGTTCAAGTAGCTTAATCCAGGCTTTCCATTGAAAAACACTTTCCAAATAACCCTATATGCTTTCCAGAAATTCTACGTCATTTCTGATCAACAATATGTCAACAACATATACTCATCAGTGCTCCCACTCACTTCTTTGGAAATACAAGTTTCTCATAAACTTTGTATACACCCAAAATCTTTGATCATCTCATCAAAGCATACATTCCAACTCCGAGATGCTTACTCCAGTCCTTAGAAGGATTGCTGGAGCTTTGCATACTTGTTAGCATCTTTCAGGATTGACAAAACCTTCCGGTTGTATCACATACAACCTTTCCTCAAGAAAATCATCGAGGAAACAATGTTTTTGACATCCTATCTGCAAGATTTCATAAATAATGCAGTAATTGCTAATATAATTCCAACAGACTCTTAGCGTTGCTATGAGTGAGAAAGTCTCATTGTAGTCAACTCCTTGAACTTGTCGGAAAACATCTTAACGACAAGTCGAGCTTTCTTAATGGTGATACTTGCCATCATTGTCCGTCTTCCTTTTAAAAATCCATCTGTACTCAATAGCCTTATGACCATCGAGTAGTTCTTCCAAAGTCTACACTTTGTTTTCATATATGGATCCTCTCTCGGATTATATGGCCTCGAGCCATTTTGGAATCCAGGCCCACCATCGCTTCTCCATAGCTCGTAGGTTCATTGTTGTCTAGCAACATGACTTCCAAGACAGGATTACGTACCACTCTGAAGTAGTACGCATCCTTGTCATCCTACGAGGTTTGGTAGTGACTTGATCTGAAGTTTCATGATCACTATCATAAGCTTCCACTTCAATTGGTGTAGGTGCCACAGGAACAACTCCCTGTGCCCTGCCACACACTAGTTGAAGAGACGGTTCAATAACCTCATCAAGTCTCCACCATCCTCCCACTCAATTCTTTCGAGAGAAACTTTTCCTCGAGAAAGGACCCGATTCTAGAAACAATCCCTTATTGCTTTCGGATCTAAGACAGGAGGTATACCCAACTGTTTTGGGTGTCCTATGAAGATGCATTTATCCGCTTTGGGTTCGAGCTTATCTGCCTGAAACTTTTCACATAAGCATCGCAGCCCCAAACCTTTTAACAAATGACAGTTTAGGTTTCTCTAAACCATAGTTCATACGGTGTCATCTCATCGGAATTACGTGGTGCCCTATTTAAAGTGAATGTGGTTGTCTCTAATGCCTAACCCATAAACTATCGTGGTAATTCGAAAAGAGACATCATGGTATGCATCATATCCAATAGGGTGCAGTTATGATGTTCGGACACACCATCATACTATGGTGTTTCAGGCTGTATTAGTTGTGAAACAATTTCCACAATGTGTTAATTCTGTGCCAAACTCGTAATTCAGATATTCATCTCTATGATCATATCATACATATTTTATCCTCTTGTCACGACGATCTTTCAACTTCACCCTGAAATTACTTGAACCTTTCAATAATTCAGACTCGTGATTCATCAAGTAAATATACTCAACATCTACTCAAATCATCTGTGAAAAGAACATAACGATATCCACTACACGCCTCAGCACTCATTGGACTGCACACATCAAAATGTATTACTTCCAACAAGTTGCTTTCTAGTTCCATTTTACTGAAAACGAGGCTTTCAGTCATCTTGCCCATGTGGTATGATTTGCATGTCTCAAGTGATTCAAAATGAAGTGAGTCCAAATGGTCCATTTGCATGGAGTTTCTTCATGCATATACACCAATAGACATGGTTTGCTTGTCTCAAACTTTTCAAAAATGAGTGAGCCCAAAGATCCATCAACATGGAGCTTCTTCATGCGTTTTATACCGATATGACTTACGTGCCAGTGCCACAAGTAGGTGGTACTATCATTACTATCTGATATCTTTTGGCATGAACATGTGTATCACTACGATCGAGATTCAATAAACCATTCATTTTAGGTGCAAGACCATTGAAGGTATTATTCAAATGAACAGAGTAACCATTATTCTCCTTAACTGAATAACCGTATTGCGATAGACATAATCCAATCATGTCTATGCTCAATGCAAACACCAATCTCGATGGTAAGGGAGCGTGCGATGCTTGATCACATCAAGCTTGGGAAAAACTTCCAACACATATCGCCAGCTCACCTTTAGCTAGTCTCCGTTTACTCCGCATCCTTTTATTTCGAGTTTACTAACACTTAGCAACCGAACCAGTATCTAATACCATGGTGCTACTAGGAGTACTAGTAAAGTACACATTAACACAATGTATATCCAATATACTTCTATCGACCTTGCAAGCCTTCTCATCTACCAAGTATCTAGGGTAATTCTGCTCCAGTGGATGTTCCCCTTATTACAGAAGCACTTAGTCTCGGGTTTGGGTTCAACCTTGGGTTTCTTCACTAGAGCAGCAACTGATTTGCTGTTTCATGAAGTATCCCTTCTTGCCCTTGCCCTTGCCCTTCTTGAAACTAGTGGTTTCACCAACCATCAACAATTGATGCTCCTTCTTGATTTCTACTTTTGTGGTGTCAAACATCGCGAATATCTCAAGGATCATCATATATGTCCCTGATATATTGTAGTTCATCACGAAGCTCTAGCAGCATGGTGGTAATGACTTCGGAGAAACATCACTATCTCATCTGGAAGATCAACTCCCACTTGATTCAAATGATTGTTGTACTCAGACAATCTGAGCACAAGCTCAACAATTGAGCTTTTCTCCCTTAGTTTGCAGGCTACGAAAATCGTCGGAGGTCTTATACCTCTTGATGTGGGCACGAGCCTTTAATCCCAATTTCAGCCCTCGAAACATCTCATATGTTTCGCGATGTTTCAAAACGTCTTCGGTGCCTCAACTCTAAACCGTTTAACTGAACTATCACGTAGTTATCAAAATTTGTATGTCAGATGTTCGCAACATCCACAGACGACGTTCTAGGTTCAGCACACTGAGCGGTGCATTAAGGACATAAGCCTTCTATGAGGCAATGAGGACAATCCTCAGTTTACGGACCTAGTCCGCATAATTGCTACTATCAACTTTCAACTAAATTTTCTCTAGGAACATATCTAAACAGTAGAACTGAAGCGCGAGCCACGACATAATTTGCGAAGACCTTTTTACTATGTTCAGGATAATTAAGTTCATCTTATGAACTCCCACTCAGATAGACATCCCTCTAGTCATCTAAGTGATTACATGATCTGAGTCAACTAGGCCGTGTCCGATCATCACGTGAGACGGACTAGTCATCATCGGTGAACATCTTCATGTTGATCGTATCTACCATACGACTCATGCTCGACCTTTCTGTCTCTTGTGTTCCGAGGCCATGTCTGTACATGCTAGGCTCGTCAAGTCAACCTAAGTGTTTCGCGTGTGTAAATCTGGCTTACACCCGTTGTATGTGAACGTAAGAATCTATCACACCCGATCATCACGTGGTGCTTCGAAACGATGAACTTTCGCAATGGTGCACAGTTAGGGGGAACACTTTCTTGAAATTTTAATGAGGGATCATCTTATTTACTACCGTCGTTCTAAGCAAATAAGATGTATAAACATGATAAACATCACATGCAATCAAATAGTGACATGATATGGCCAATATCATATTGCTCCTTTTGATCTCCATCTTCGGGGCTCCATGATCATTATCGTCACCGACATGACACCATGATCTCCATCATCGTGATCTCCATCATCGTGTCTCCATGAAGTTGTCTCGCCAACTATTACTTCTACTACTACAGCTAACGGTTAGCAATAAAGTAAAGTAATTACATGACGTTTATGTTGACACGCATGTCATAAATAAATTAAGACAACTCCTATGGCTCCTGCCGGTTGTCATACTCATCGACATGCAAGTCGTGATTCCTATTACAAGAACATGATCATATCATACATCACATATATCATTCATCACATCCTTTGGCCATATCACATCACAAAACACTTGCTGCAAAAACAAGTTAGACGTCCTCTAATTGTTGTTGCAAGTTTTTTACGTGGCTGCTATAGGTTGCTAGCAAGAACGTTTCTTACCTACGCCAAAACCACAACGTGAATTGCCAGTTTCTATTTACCCTTCATAAGGACCCTGTTCATCGAATCCGATCTAACTAAAGTGGGAGAGACAGACACCCGCCAGCCACCTTATGCAACTAGTGCATGTCAGTCGGTGGAACCGGTCTCACGTAAGCGTACGTGTAAGGTTGGTCCGGGCCGCTTCATCCCACAATGCCGCCGAATCAAGATAAGACTAGTAACGGCAAGTAAATTGACAAAATCGATGCCCACAACTACTTTGTGTTCTACTCGTGCATAGAAACTACACATAGACCTAGCTCATGATGCCACTGTAGGGGATCGTAGCAGAAATTCAAAATTTTCTACGCTTCACCAAGATCAAACTATGGAGTAATCTAGCAACGAAGGGAAGGAGAGTGCATCTACATACCCTTGTAGATCGCTAAGCGGAAGCGTTCAAGTGAACGGGGTTGATGGAGTCGTACTCGCCGTGATCCAAATCACCGATGATCCTAGTGCCGAACGGATGGCACCTCCACGTTCAACACACATGCAGCCCGGTGGCGTCTCCCATGCCTTGATCCAGCAAGGAGACAGGGAGAGGTTGGGGAAGACTCTGTCCAGCAGCAGCACGATGGCGTGGTGGTGGTGGAGGAGCGTGGTACTCCAGCAGGGCTTCGCCAAGCACCGCAAGAGACGAGGAGGGAGAGGGGTAGGGCTGCGCCTAGAAGGAGATGTTCTCATGTGTATGGCAGCCCAAAACCCCACTATATATAGGGGAAAGGGAGGGGCTGCGCCCCCACCTAGGTTTCCACCCCTAGGGGTGGTGGCCAGCCCTAGATCCCATCTAGGGGGGCAGCCAAGGGGGGAGAGAGGGGGGGCGCACCACTAGGTGGGCCTTAGGCCCATCTGAGCCTAGGGTTTCCCCCTTTTCCCTTCTCTCTTCGCCTTGGGCCCTGGTGGCGGGGGGCGCACCAGCCCACCTGGGGCTGGTCCCCTCTCACACTTGGCCCACGCAGCCCTCTGGGGCAGGTAGCCCCACCTGGTGGACCCCCGGGACCCTCCCGGTGGTCCCGGTACGTTACCGATAGCACCCTAAGCTTTTCCGGTGACCAAAACAGGACTTCCCATATATAAATCTTTACCTCTGGACCATTCTGGAACTCCTCGTGATGTCCGGGATCTCATCCGGTACTCCGAACAACATTCGGTAACCACGTATATTTATTCCCTATAACCCTAGCGTCATCGAACCTTAAGTGTGTAGACCCTACGGGTTCGGGAACCATGCAGACATGACCGAGACGTTCTCTGGTCAATAACCAACAGCGGGATCTGGATACCCATGTTGGTTCCCACATGTTCCACGATGATCTCATCGGATGAACCACGATGTCGAGGATTCGATCAATCCCGTATGCAATTCCCTTTGTCTTGCGGTATTGTACTTGCCCGAGATTCGATCGCCGGTATCCGATACCTTGTTCAATCTCGTTACCGACAAGTCTCTATACTCGTTCCGTAACACATCATCCTGTGATCAACTCCTTGGTCACATTGCGCATATGATGATGTCCTACCGAGTGGGCCCAGAGATACCTCTCCGTCACACGGAGTGACAAATCCCAGTCTTGATTCGTGCCAACCCAACAGACACTTTCGGAAATACCCGTAGTGTACCTTTATAGCCACCCAGTTACGTTCTGACGTTTGGCACACCCAAAGCATTCCTACGGTATCTGGGAGTTGCACAATCTCATGGTATAAGGAAATGATACTTGACATTAGAAAAGCTTTAGCAAACGAACTACACGATCTTGTGCTAGGCTTAGGATTGGGTCTTGTCCATCACATCATTCTCCTAATGATGTGATCCCATTATCAGCGACATCCAATGTCCATGGTCAAGAAACCGTAACCATCTATTGATCAACGAGCTAGTCAACTAGAGGCTTACTAGGGACATGGTGTTGTCTATGTATCCACACATGTATCTGAGTTTCCTAACAATACAATTCTAGCATGGATAATAAACGATTATCATGAACAAGGAAATATGATAATAACTAATTTATTATTGCCTCTAGGGCATATTTCCAACAGCTACAGGGGTACCGCACACCCCCTATGTTTCACCGATGAGGTGCTGGACCATGAATTTCCAGAGGGATTCAAACCCGTAAACATAGAGGCATACGACGGAACAACAGACCCTGGGGTCTGGATTGAGGATTATATCCTTCATATCCATATGGCTCGAGGAGATGATCTCCACGCCATCAAGTACTTACCCCTCAAGCTCAGAGGGCCAGCTCATCACTGGCTTAAAGGCCTCCCCGAAAGCTCCATTGGAAGTTGGGAAGAGCTCGAAGACGCCTTTCAGGAAAATTTTCAAGGGACTTATGTCCGACCTCCGGATGCGGACGATTTGAGTCATATAACTCAATAGCCTGGAGAGTCAGCCCGAAAGCTTTGGAATAGATTTCTTACTAAAAAGAACCAGATTTTCGACTGTCCTGACGCCGAAGCCTTGGCAGCTTTTAAGCATAGCGTCCATGATGAATGGCTTGCCAGACACCTCGGCCAAAATAAGCCGAGAACGATGGCCGCATTAACAAACCTCATGACCTGCTTTTGCGCGGGTGAGGACAGCTGGCTAGCCAGATGCAGCACCAGTGACCCCAGTACATCTGAAGTTAGAGATGGAAACGGGAAATCACGGCGCAACAGCAATAACAAACACCGGAATAAAGAAGACAACACGAAGGGCAGGACAGTAAACGCCGGATTCAAAAGCTCTCGGCCAGGTCAGCAAAAGCCGCCCTCTAAAGGCACTAGGGATGAACTGTCCAGCCTCAACAAAATTCTGGACCAAGTATGTCAGATCCATAGTACCCCTGGTAAACCTGCTAATCATACCCATAGAGAATGATGGGTCTTCAAGCAGTCCGGCAAGCTCAACGCCGTACACAAGGGGGAGGATACACCAAGTGAAGACGAGGATGAGCCTCCCAAGCAAGACACTGGGGAACAAAAGAAATTTCCACCAGAAGTCAAAATAGTAAACGTGTTACACATGATCAAGGGAAAAAACAACGCGGCACTCCCAGGAAAGTATACCCAAGTGCCTGTCACCGCAAAGTCCTGCCACTGGTCATCTCAACCGATCACTTTCGTCCATCGCGATTACTCAGCAAGTATCCAACACGCAGGATGGGCTGCCCTGGTATTAGACCCAGTAATTGGCGGATACCACTTCACACGAGTCTTGATGGACGGTGGCAGCAGTCTAAACCTAATATATCAGGATACAATCCGCGGGATGGGGTTAGACCCAACAAAAATTCGCCATAGCAGTACTACCTTCAAAGGAGTAACGCCAGGCCCAGGGGCTCGTTGTACGGGCTCCCTCCTACTACAAGTTATATTCGGCTCCCCCGATAACTTCCGTCATGAGCATTTAACCTTCCACATCGCTCCGTTCCAAAGTGGCTATCAAGCATTGCTCGGACGCAAAGCTTTCGCTCACTTCAACGCAATACCACACTATGCCTCCCTCACACTCAAGATGCCCAGTCCACGTGGCATCATTTCAGTGAATGGAAATATCAAGCGATCTCTGCGCGCCGAAGCGAGTGCGGCTGCCTTGGCAGCCGCACACTAAAGGCGCCCGGACCAGCAAAAGCATCCAATAGGTCGTCAAGACCTCAGACACAACTAATCAAGTCCAACGCCGCTATTTGTACCGAATAAATGGTCACACCCCTATTTGTCAATACAAGGGGCTCAAGGCGCGTAGACAAGTGGCAATTTTTTCTCATCTTTAATTATACGTGGTTTCTTTAAAAACTACCTTTTTGCACGACAACTTTTTCACCTAAATTCCTCTCTTTTATAGATGATCATCGTGCTACACCCGTCCAGGATACGGCACAACGGAGACACAGGCGCAGACGTGCAACAGGGACCCGCTCCAAGGATTCTTTTTAGATTAAGACCATGCGTAAACCTTTTTTACCGTCTCTTGTTGATACATATCCACCGTTGAGAAGGATGGTGACGTCTTGGCATGTGGCCACGCCAGAACAATGCACGTACCTGGACACAAGGAGCTTCTTACAAAGGCCATTATTTAGGCCCGGTTTATACCACAAAGACCGAATACCTTAGGGAGTGTTCGGCGTCGCGAGTTTGGCCCTATATGCATCAGCTCCGAATCATTGTCTTTGGTCAAATGTTGGGTTTGCCCGGCTCCTGTGTTTTGGTACCTTACGTTCTGCTTTACCGGCTAAGGTAGCACCAGGAGAACTACTGTGATTGTGCCCTGGTTCATCCGGACGAGCGCCTCAGTAGAGAAAGCCGAAAACTGATTGTCATGATATAGCGTGAGACTGGTCAACCACTCGATGACCTATGAAATGTTAGAATTCCTCCGCCTTAACGAAGGGCCGTTTTCCGGCCAGGCATGTACGCACCCCGGGATCGGGAGAGTGCGGAGCCACCAGGGGCTATCTAGTAGCCCCACTGTCAAACTCCTATGGCTAAGTGAAAGTGCTAAAGCATTATAGTCCGTTTGCCTCGCTCGCTCCGCTATCACCTCCTTAATAGGACCAAGACATTGGGTTAAGTGTGAACACGTGTTTTTCGCGAGCACCTCCGCATTATATGCGTGGGGGTTTAAGCCGAGGGCTGCAATCTTTCAGGTTATACACATGTATACATAAACGGCCGCCTAGGAGGCATCATATTACTTTCAGGAAAAAGTATAAAAATAGCCTTATAAAAATTTATAAAAGCATTTTGCTTACAATGAGATTACATATCACTCAAACATAATATTTTTTGAGCACTGGGTCTCTATCAAACGAGCACCCTCAAGAACTTCTTCAAAGTAGTGCTCAGCAGCCATTCGACCTATGGCCGAATCCCGCGCTGCAACAGTGGTAGCATCCATCTCCACCCAGTATGCTTTAACACGGGCAAAGGCCATCCATGAGCCCTCTATGCACGCCGACCTCTTCATCGCATTAATGCACGGCACCACGTCAAGGAACTGCTGCAGCAAGCTGAAATAGCTGTTCGGCTTTGGCCTTTCCGGCCATAGCCGATCCACAACAGACCTCATGGCGAGTCCGGACAACTTATTCAGTTCGGCCCATTTGGCTAATTGGTCAGTCAATGAAAGCGGACGCTCGGGAGAATGGAATTGTGTCTAAAACAGCTGGTCCACTTCACGGTCCGTCTGACCCTGGAAGTACTTGACCGCATCGGCAGCGCTCGCTGCCAAATCCATATACACATCCTCCGAACTCCACAACTGATCCAGTGGGGCATACCATGGATCTCCGAACTTCCTCCGCAACATCAAGGATTTCCCAGCTACAGTATCCCCAGCTTCCCGCAACTCCTCCTTCTTCGCCCCCATAGCAGAGCGGATGTCTTTTCTTGTCGCAGGAGCCTTCTCAAGGTCCGATGCCTTCGCTAGGTTTTCCTTTTCAAGAACCCGGCAACGGTCGGTGGCGGCTTTTAATTCTATGGCCATCTTGGCCATCTTATCTCGGCTCTCGCCATGCGCAGCCTTCTCGGCTTTCAACTCTCCGGCCGCCTTCGTAGCAGCCACATTACCAAACCTCGCTTGTTCCTTGGCTCGGGCAAATTCTGCCCGCAAGGCTTCAACAGTGGCAGCTCCATCTACAGTCACAACATATTAAAGATACTGGCATCATGCCGCTCTTACTATGTGGCGTTTACCAGATAATGACACTTACCCTGTGCCTCGTCAAGCCTTTTGTTAACAAGCTCGATGTCGGTGTCTGCCGCATCCAACTGTCGTCTTAAATGGGCAAACTCGCTAGTCCGGCTAGCCACCAGAGCTTCCATCACCTGCACATAGAGGCAGTATGGTTATTACCTGGGAATATGATCCTCTGTTCGTTGTCGTTTCCGACGACCACCAGAGTCTCAGGGGCTACTATCTACACAGGGCACACCTAGCATGTGCTAGACTATCATACATTATTTTACGTACCTCAAAGCCTGTCAGTAGACTCATAAAAGCTTCATGCAATCCGCTTTCGGCGGACAAGATTCTCTCCATCATCGTATTCATCAGCATATGGTGTTCATCTGAGATGGCCGCTCGCCCCATCAACTCCCTCAGAACATCCGATCGCACACCAGACGGTGCCGGACTCTTTCGTCTGCTCTCTTCGGGAGCCGGGCATTGGGAGCTTCGAGGGTCAATGGGATTATCTTCTAGCCTCACCGGATTCGGAGAGGCCCTCCGTGACGACACTTCGGGGTTGCCCGCTTCCGGAGCGGAGGAGTCCGGAGGAGGCATTTCGCTCTCCATCATCTCTGGAAGAAGATCCCCCGAAGACAACTCATTTGAGAGGGGCTAAGGCCCGAACTGCAAAGACACATGCGGTGGTTATTTTCTCAGAAGAAAATATGGCATGCCTATACTATTAAAGTATTTCGGGTCACTTACGACTCGCTGGAGGATTGATCCCCCCGCGAACTTTGTGCGGCAAAGGCACCCCCCAAGGTAGGACCCTCTGTGGGAGACTTCTTCTCCCATTTGGAAGCTTCGGCTTCCGAATCCCCGGGCGCAGTCCTTTTCCTCCTCCGGTCGTCTTCCTTCCTGGAGACGCTCACTCCCTCGGTTAGAATGGGCAGCATTGGGGGCCCGCGTTCGCCCGTATTATCCTTCCCAGTATCTTCCTTCAAGGGCTCCGGGCAAGGTGCGACCTGGAGCATCTTTTCCAATACCGGATTGTCCAAACCCTCAGGGAGGGGGCCGAACGCCGAATCAACTTCGCCTTTGTTAGCCAGTCCTGGTCAAAAAGCGAACTCTCAGAAATAACTTTGTAACAGATGAGAGATAGTATGTTCGGCCGAAGATTCCTTACCTATTCGGCGGCGCGGTTACTACTCAGGCCCACGTCCTCGGTGATTTCCGGACACTCTACCTGAGGTCCGAAGAATGACTTGTACATCTCCTCGTGCATCAGGCCGAGGAAATTTTGAATAACATGCGGTCCCTCGGGATTGAACTCCCACAAGCGAAGGGGCCGGCGTTTGCAAGGCTGGACTTGACGAACCAGCATAACTTGTATTACCGCAACCAAACTAAAATCTCCATTGAAGAGATCTCGAATGCGGCTTTGCAGTATAGGCACGTCCTTGGCTGGACCCCAGCTCAGGCCTCTGCTGATCCATGACATCAGCTGTGGTGGAGGGCCCGAGCGGAAAACCGGGGCGGCCGCCCACTTGGCACTTCTAGGAGACGTGATATAGAACCACTCCTGTTGCCACAATTCAGCCACCTCTGGAATGGAACCTTTGGGCCATGGAGCTCCCGTCATCTTGCATATTTAGGCACCTCCACATGCTGCATGTTGCCCCTCGATCATCTTCGGCTTTACTTCAAAGGTCTTCAGCCACAGGCTGAAGTGAGGGGTAACCCGGAGGAAGGCCTCACACATGACAATAAATGTCGTGATATGAAGAAAGGAGTCCGGAGCTAGATCGTGGAAATCTAGCCCGTAATAAAACATCAAACCCCTGACGAAGGGATCCAGAGCAAGGCCTAGACCTCGGAGGAAGTGGGAGACGAACACGACGTTCTCGTTGGGTTCGGGGGAGGGAACGGCCTGCCCTCGGGCAGGCAGCCGATGCAAAACATCGGCGTTCAGATATCTGGCCTCCCTCAACTTTTTGATGTCTTCTTCCGTGATGGAGGAAGGCACCCATCGGCCTCGAAGGCTAGATCCGAACATGATTGAAGGTTCGGAGCACCTGACCTGAGCTTTGGGTGTTTGAGCTCGAGGTGGGGGAAGGATTCGATTGAGCACGGGAGGGAAAAAGTAAAAGCCTTGCCCATTTATAAAGAGGGTGAATATCAAGCGTCCTCTTCGTGGCCGTTTGGACTTGTCTATAGTCTAGGAGTCCTACAAGCGGTTGGGTTACCCACGCCCGTATTGATGAGAATCCCAAAATAAGGGGACATGATCTCTGCTTTAACAAGACGTGCCAAGGAAACCGCCTCGCATGACACGCTGAGGTGGGACAATAAAACAATTCGAATAAAGGCTTGGCCGTGGTGCGATGTCACACTACGGAATACATCAGCAGATTAGATTTGTGTAAATATTATTCTCTCTATCGCAATATGTGGAAATTTATTTTGCAGAGCCGGACACTAACTTTGTGTTCAAAATCTTCTTTGAAGTACTTGGAGGAGGAACCCGCCTTGCAATGCCGAAGACAAACTGCGCGCCGGACTCGTTGTCATTGAAGCCTGGTTCAGGGGCTACTGAGGGAGTCCTGAATTAGGGGGTGTCCAGATGGCCGGACTATACCTTCAGCCGGACTCCTGAACTATGAAGATACAAGATTGAAGACTTCGTCCCGTGTCCGGAAGGGACTTTCCTTGGCGTGGAAGGCAAGCTTGGCGATACGGATATGTAGATCTCCTACCATCATAACCGACTTTGTGTAACCCTAACCCTCTCCGGTGTCTATATAAACCGGAGGGTTTTAGTCCGTAGGACAACATACAGAACAACAATCATACCATAGGCTAGCTTCTAGGGTTTAGCCTTTCCGATCTCGTGGTAGATCTACTCTTGTACTACCCATATCATCAATATTAATCAAGAAGGACGTAGGGTTTTACCTCCATCAAGAGGGTATGAACCTGGGTAAAACTTCGTGTCCCTTGCCTCCTGTTACCATCCGGCCTAGACGCACAGTTCGGGACCCCCTACCCGAGATCCGCCGGTTTTGACACCGACAACTGCTATCACTGTTATTGTTACTACTATCAAAACTATCATATTACTGTGCTACTGATTACTTGCTGCAGATAATTAATCCTAGGTGTGGTTGAATTGACAACTATGCTACTAATACCTTCAAATATTCTTTGGCTCCCCTTGTGTCGAATCTATAAATTTGGGTTGAATACTCTACCCTTGAAAACTGTTGTGATCCCCTATACTTGTGGGTTATCACCTTTTTGCATCGATGACAACTTACTTGAGGGATCTTGCTCAATCCCTAGGTAGGTATGGTGGACTCTTGAAAATAAGATTTGGGTTTAAGGGTTTTTGGATGCATAAGTAGTATCTCTACTTAGTGCGGAATTTTGGCTAGCAAATATAGGGGGCAAGCACCACATGTTAAAGGATCTATGATAATATGCCTTCTATGTGAATATGAACAAACATTAAGTTGTCTTCCTTGTCCAACGTCAACAAGTTTGGCATATAATATTTTGATGAGGGCTCACAATCACAAAAGATTTCTAGGATAGTATATTTATATGTGAATCTTCTCTTCCCTTATTAATTTTTTCATGAGTTGCATCATTGTCTAATGCTATGCTTGTTAATCTCTAACAAAATTTCCTACTTATACGTTTCCTTATGTGGTGTCATCACCTACCATAAGATTAGCATACGATCTTTTTTTATTTATTTCCTTTCTTTCATTTATTTCCTTTCTTTTTATTTGCAACATGAAAATAAAGAAAGCAAAAACTCAAACTAAACTTTATTATAAATCTCACACATGATTACATGGATAGATCACTAAGCAAACTCTCGAAAAGAAAGGATCAAACTAAACTTTTATTCATCTACAGCAAAAGATCAAACTAAAATAAGTAAAGGCAAAAGATAGTGGGGATGATACGATACCGGGGCACCTCCCCCAAGCTTGGTGGAAGCCAAGGGGAGTGCCCATACCCGATACTTAATTTTCTTTTGGTGATGAAGAAGATGGTGGTGGTGAAGAAGAGATATTGTCCTCGGATTTCCATGGCAGTGGTCAACCATCATAAGAGGAGGAGTGAGTCTCATGGGTCCTGCAACTAGCAGCCAAACTCATACCTTTAAACCTCGCCTCATATTCAAAGACTTGGTTTTGGAGATCGTAGATCTGGCTTTAGAGGAAGTTGATTTGCTCCTTGAGGGTGAAGACGATGTCCTTCATGGGATTGCCATCCACCTTGAGATCACAGGAGAGGTCCGTGATCATGAGGTGATTGGCATTGAGTCCACGCTCCACCATCCCCTTGCACCGGAAGACCTCCTCCGCCATAGCTTCAAGCCTGGCTTCCAAGGTTCCCATTCCATTGGGACCTTGCACATCACGGATGTGAAGCACCCCCTCATGCACCTGGATGACTTGGGGGTGCTGCACCACCTCCCGCAGATATGGGTTGATGACGTTCTTGAAGAACTTGTCCTTGGAGGAGCTTGAAGCAGCCATGGTAGATGGGATCTCACAGAAAATAGCAAGGAAAAGAAAACAGAAGATTTCTCCATGATACAGTGGTCAACAGGTTCGGGGGGTATATAAAGATTTTTTATCTCGGGAACCAAGCAAGTTGTAGAAAAATGGAGTCCAGAAGGTACTATAGGTGGGCAAAACCCACCTGGCCGCGCCCCGGTGTCTTGTGACCACCAGGGTATGCTTCCTGTAAGTTTCTTATTTTCCAATTTTTCTAAATATTCAAAAACTAACAAAAAATATTTTTGCGGATTTTTCGGAGTCCGTTTACTTACCGTATCACGTACCTCCTTATTTTCACGATTCTTGAGTGTTCCGGAAGGACTCTTTTATGTGTTCTTCCAGTGTCAAAGTTGGGATAATATAATTTCAACATTAATGGGCATACATGAGATATGATGTTTTATTCGTCGCCCGTTAACAACCTTCGGGTTACTACATTCGGCATTATTTATTTTGATAGCTCCAGAACGATAAACCTCCTCAATAACATAGGGTCCTTCCCATATTGAGAGGAGTTTTCTTGCAAAGAATCTGAAATGAGAGTTGTACAAAATAACATATTATCCTATTTTAAACTCACGCTTTTGAATTCTTTTATCATGCCATCTTTTAACTTTTTCTTTAAACAACTTGGCATCTTCATAAGCTTGGGTTCTCCATTCATCTAATGAGCTAATATCAACTAACCTCTTTTCACCAGCAAGTTTGAAATCATAGTTGAGTTCTTTGATTGCCCAATATGCTTTATGTTCTAATTCAAGAGGCAGATGACAAGCTTTTCCATAAACCATTTTATAAGTTGACATACCCATTGGATTTTTATATGCTGTTCTATAAGCCCAAAGTGCATCATCTAATTTCTTAAACCAATTCTTTCGGGACCTATTGACAGTCTTTTGCAAAATTAATTTTATTTTTCTATTGCTAATTTCAACTTGACCACTAGACCGAGGATGGTAAGGTGACGCAATTCTATGGTTAACATCATACTTGGCAAGCATTTTACGGAAAGCACCATGAATAAAGTGTGAACCACCATCAGTCATTAAATATCCACGGACTCCAAACCTTGGGAAAATAACTTCCTTGAGCATTTTAATAGAGGTGTTATGATCAGCACTACTGGTCGGAATAGCTTTTACCCACTTAGTAACATAATCAACAACCACCAGAATATGTGTATACCCATTAGAGGAAGGAAACGGTCCCATGTAATAAAATCCACAAACATCAAATAGTTCAACAACAAGTGAATAATTCATAGGCATTTCTTGTCGCTTACCGATATTACCTATTCTTTGGCATTCATCATAAGATAAGACAAACTTATGGGCATCCTTGAAGAGAGTAAGCCAATAAAATCTAGATTGCAATACCTTATGAGCAGTTCTATCTCCAGCATGATGCCCTCCATATGCTTTGGAGTGACATTTCCGTAGGATTTGTCCCTGTTCATGCTCAGGTACACAACGTCTAATAATACCATCTACTCCTTCTTTATAAAGATGTGGGTCATCCCAAAAGTAGTGTCTTAAATCATAGAAGATCTTTTTTCTTTTGTTGATATGTAATGCTAGGTGGTAAATATTTAGCAACAATGTAATTAGCATAGTCAGCATACCAAGAAGTGTTATAAGCAACATTTATCGCAGCTAACTTCTCATTAGGAAAACTATCCTCAATAGGTAGTGGGTCATCAGGCACATTTTCAAGCCTAGACAAGTTATCAGCTACGGGGTTCTCAGCTCCTTTTCTATCAGTGATATGTAAATCAAATTCTTGTAGCAAGAGAACCCATCGAATAAGTCTTGGTTTGGCATCTTTCTTTTCCATAAGATATTTAATAGCAGCATGATCGGTGTGAATAATTACTTTTGAATCAACAATGTAAGGTCTAAATTTATCACAAGCAAACACCATTGCTAAGAATTCTTTTTCAGTAGTAGCATAATTTCTTTGAGCACTTGAAAGTGCAACTATCCCTAGGTGGTTTTGGTAATTCATAACAACATATAGCTCATTGAGCTAATGCTATTCCAAGATGATTATTTCAGGAAAGCTCAATGATTGGCATGGCATGGATGTGAAAGTGGAACCCTCAAAATGCTAAGGACAAAGAATTGGCTCAAGCTCAAAATTTCAAGACTCTTCATTTTATATTTTAGTGATCCAAGATCACATTGAGTCTTTAGGAAAAGCCAATACTATCAAGGAGGGATGAGGTGTTGCTTAATGAGCCTCTTGCTTTATGTGCTTAGTGATATGCTCCAAAATCCTCAACCACCTTTCCATATCCACAAATGACCTAAACCCTAAGCCTAATTCGGTCATACCGATTCTGTCAATCCGGCGCCACCGAGTTTCACTTGTCATTTGCCACTGCCAAACCCTAGCAATTCGGTCCTACCAATAAGGATCTCGGTCTCACCGAGATGGGCTTGCAAACTCTCTGTTTCCCTTTCGTAACTTTTCGGTCTCACCGAAAGAGCGAATCGGTCCCACCGAGAATGCAAGGTAAACTCTATGTTTCCTTCTTGTAACTTTTCGGTCTCACCGAAAGAGCAAGTCGGTCCCACCGAGTTTGCCTGACCAACTCTCTGGTTAGCTAATTGCCGAACTCGGTCTCACCGAGTTTGTGCGATCGGTCTCACCGAGATTACGTTATGCCCAAACCCTAACCGAATCGGTCCTACCGAGTTGCATCTCAGTCCCACCAAAATTCCTAACGGTCACTAGGTTTACTATTTCAGTCAGACCGAGTTTTCTGATTCGGTCCCACCGAGATTGGTAGATTGTGTGTAACGGTTGGATTTTGTGTGGAGGCTATAAATACCCCTCCACCACCTCTTCATTCGAAGAGAGAGCCATCAGAACACATACACCATTCCTACTCATATGTTCTGAGAAAGAACCACGTACTCATGTGTTGAGACCAAGATATTCCATTCCTACCATATGAATCTTGATCTCTAGCCTTCCCCAAGTTGCTTTCCACTCAAATCTCCTTTCCACCAGATCCAAATCCTATGAGAGAGAGTTGAGTGTTGGGGAGACTATCATTTGAAGAATAAGAGCAAGGAGTTCATCATCAACACACCATTTGTTACTTCCTGGAGAGTGGTGTCTCCTAGATTGGCTAGGTGTCACTTGGGAGCCTCCGACAAGATTGTGGAGTTGAACCAAGGAGTTTGTAAGGGCAAGGAGATCGCCTACTTCGTGAAGATCTACCGCTAGTGAGGCAAGTCCTTCATGGGCGATGGCCATGGTGGAATAGACAAGGTTGCTTCTTCGTGGACCCTTCGTGGGTGGAGCCCTCCGTGGACTCGCGAAACCGTTACCCTCCGTGGGTTGAAGTCTCCATCAACGTGGATGTAGGATAGCACCACCTATCCGAACCATGGGAAAACATCCGTGTCTCCAATTGCATTTGAATCCTCCAAACCCTTCCCTTTACATTCTTGCAAGTTGCATGCTTTACTTTCCGCTGCCAATAAACTCTTTGCATGCTTGCTTGAATTGTGTGATGATTGCTTGACTTGCTCTAAGATAGCTAAAATCTGCCAAGAACTAAAATTGGGAAAAGGCTAAGTTTTTATTTGGTCAAGTAGTCTAATCACCCCCCCTCTAAACATACTTTCGATCCTACAAGTGGTATCAGAGCTTTGGTCTCCATTTGCCTTGATCTCCATAGCTTTTGGTGGTCATAGCCTTGGTTTCACAACCTAGGAGAGTATGGCGTCTAGCAAGGGAAATTATCACCGTAGAGGTCCTTACTTTGATGACACTAATTTCGCTAGTTGGAAGCATAAAATGAAAATGCATATTCTTGGACATAACCCCGCCGTATGGGCTATTGTTTGTGTTGGTTTGCAAGGTGAGTTCTTTGATGGGAGAGAACCAAACCGTGAAGCTACCGCGGATGAGTTGAAGATGTTGCAATAGAATGCTCAAGCTTGTGATATTCTCTTCAACGGATTGTGCCCCGAAGAATTCAACAAAATTAGCCGCCTTGAGAATGCAAAGGAAATTTGGGATACTTTGATTGATATGCACGAAGGTACCGACTCCGTCAACGAATACAAGTTGGATGTGCTCCAAAGTCAACTTGACAAGTTCAAGATGAAGGATGGTGAAGGTGTCGCTGAAATGTACTCTAGGCTTGCTCTCATCACAAATGAGATTGCCGGCTTAGGAAGTGAAGAGATGACCGATAGATTCATCATCAAGAAGATCCTAAGAGCCTTGGATGGGAAATATGATACCGTGTGCACATTAATCCAAATGATGCCCAACTACAAAGATCACAAGCCAACGGAAGTAATTGGAAGGGTTGTTGCTCATGAGATGTCACTCAAGGATAAAGAGGAACTTCACAATAAATCAAGTGGTGCCTACAAAGCGTCGTGTGAAGTTCCCACATCATCAAGTGAGAAACAAAACTTCAATGAAGAATTGAGCTTAATGGTGAAGAACTTCAACAAGTTCTACAAGAGTAGAAACAAAGATAGAAGCTTCAAGTCAAGGTCCTAAAATGACAAAAGATCTTCTAGTCAAGAGCGAAACTGCTATAATTGTGGAAGACCCGGACACTATTCCAATGAGTGTACAGCTCCTACAAGAGAAGAGAAGATTCTCCAAAAAGAAGAAGCAAAGAATCTCCACCAAGAGAGAGGAGTAGAGATGATCGTTATGAACGAAGATACTCACGGAGAAGCAAGGATTCGGAAAGGAAGGAAAAATCATAAAGGAGCTATACAAAAGAAAGACATCAAGCTCATGTTGGTGAATGGGTATCCGGCTCCGACTCCGACAGCCACTCCGAGAGAAGTTATCACTCCTACTCCGAAGATACTCAAGATGAAGGTGTTGCCGGTCTAGCACTTGTGTCAACCAACTCCTACGACATATTTGACTCACCAAATGAAGGAATTGGAAGATGCTTCATGGCCAATGGTCCTAAGGTAACACACCCCGAGTATGTTGACTTTAATAGTGATGAAGATGACTTGTTAGGTGATGATGATTTGCTTGTTGACAACTCTAGTGAAGAATATTATGGTGAAATATCAATTAATCATGCTAAAACGAATGACAATGATAAGGAGAAGATTGAAGCTCTAACTAGAGAACTAAACACTCTTAAGTTAGCCCATGAAACTATCTTCGAAGATCATCGAGAACTTTTAAGAGCTCATGAGAAACTACGCTTTGAAAAGCTTAATCTTGAGCAAGAGCATGAGTTCTTAAAAGCAATCAATGATGATCTCCGCAAGAAAAGTTCTTCTCACATTGCCAAGTGTTTACTTTTATCCACCTACATGCCTCAAGTCAAGACTTGTAACAAGAATAAGAAAGATTCTTCCTCTAGTAATGACACTTCTTTCAAGGGAACACAAGCTCAAGATGATCTTCCACCACAAGACTACAAGCAAAAAGGCAAGGACAAGCTTCAAGAGGAGATTGATGCATTTTAAGAAGCTCCTAAGACCTTAGTCAAGTGGATTCCCAAGACTACTTCAAGTTCCACTACATCAAGTACGACTACAACTCCAAGGATTCCCATCAAGATGGTGTGGATCCAAAAGAAGAAGAACTAGAGAGTTCTTGAGGGTGACTCCGCCAACATACTTCACTCTTATCATTTTGGCAAGAACAAGTGCAATCAACTTCCACATCTTGCACTAGCTCAAGGAGTCACAAACCCTCTTGTTGGTAAGACAAGGGACAAGGTAACCTAAAGTTTTCATGGACATCATCTTGTGTGTGCATCACTCTATGTCTATGGATATCCTTGTTTGTTCCTTGTGGGACTAACCCATGTAGGTATTGAAAGTGCAATTCACTCAAATGGATAGCTCCAAGTGATCTACATCAACATTGAGCATCCACATCTTCAACATCTACATGAAGTCATCATCGACAAAACCCAAGGTTAGTTCATCCCTCTTAGGGGGGATATCACATCTAGGGGGAGCTCTACTCTAAGACTTGAGGTAAAGCAACTCTAAAGATGTGAATACAACAATGCTTTATGTAAAAGTGGTAACCCCACTTGAGCTTAAACGATGAGTATGACCTATGATCAAGTGTTCTCACTTGACTCCTAAGTCAATATACTCATATATAGATGACCTAGTCATCGCAAATTGCTTGATAGATGCTAGAATTGGTTGTGCATGCTTTGCCACATATTTCATTTGCCATCTTATTGTGTGAGCATGCTGGTTGCATATTTACTCATTCGAGAACATCCACTTGTTGTTTTGATTGTTTGGCTTTCTTCTTTTGCCAAGTGGATGGACAAGAATGCCTAAGAACCTCCTCTAGCTATCTATGCTTTTCTCGTCTCAAACTCTATTCATGCTGCATCACAAAACTTGATCAAGTCAGATTCGAACCACTCTGTGTGAGGAGCGCTCAGAGTCCCCGATTCGTCATAGACTTAAACTTCCAAAACCTCTTTATGAATGTCGGTCTGACCGATACTCCATTTTTGGTCCTACCGAGTTCATTAAGTTGATCTAGGTTTTCGATCTTGGTGCAACCGATTTGAACCTTTCGGTCACACCGAGTTGCAATAACTGCACATAGTTTTGCATCTCGGTGCCATCGAGTTGTTCCACTCGGTCACACCGACATGGTCGGGCTATATATAGTGACGAGCAAAATTTTGGAAATTTCTCCGAAACCTCTTCGCCCGCGCGATAGCCTGCTCTGCCTTCGTGGTCTCCGGATCGTCTTCTCGCCGCCAGCAGTCTCCAGTCGCTGGTCTCCGCCGCCGTCAACGGAATTCTGCCCCGCCGTTGCCGCTGTAGCGAGTCTTCGCCGAACTAGGGTATGGACTCGATCTTTGTGCTATTCTCCACTCCGATTCCTAGCACATTGTGATCATCATGATTCTTGCCGCGATTGAAACACTCCTATCCAGTCAATGAACTCGTAGATTAGGTTTAATTCGAAAATTTTAGGGTTAGGTTTCCGCCGAAACCATCTCGGACCCACCGAGTTGAAAAACTCGGTCCCACCGATCTAGCTTTTGCCATTGCACAAGTGAAACTCGGTCTGACCGAGAATAACTTATCGGTGCCACCGATTTTGGAATTCTGTGAAACCCTAGCAGTCTCGGTGCCACTGAACTGTGACTCGGTCTGACCGAGTTCACCAGTTCTGGTGCCAAAACTGCTTCGGTGTCACCGAGTTTGAAAATCGGTAGATCCGAGATGCTTTCTGTGGAAAACTAAAACTAAGTTTTTGAATTAATCTTCTGCAAAAATCTCTGCTTTTTGTGATGCTCATCCACTCTATCTTATCCATAATCTATTCACAGAGTCAGCAGTCAGTTTGCAACATGTCTGATCAAAGTTACAGCCAGAATGTGTCTGAGCAGCAAGTTGTGATGAGTGAGGGCACTAGCCCCTCAAGTTCTTCTGATGATGGCAGCAGGAGCACCCCCAGCAATCTGCCTAAGGCTGCCACACGTCAAAGGAAGAAGAGAACGTCTGATTCTGAGGATGAAGACTATGTGGCAGAGGAAGAGGCCACATCAAAGAGAGCTGAGCCAGCAGCAGGCACAAAGCCAGGCCTGAAAATCAAAAGGCCAGCAGGCAGGCAGCCCATGTCAAAGGCTAGGGCTTCAACTGTGAAGCCTGCTCCCATTGAGCCCATTGCTGCTGAGGGCAAGAAAAGGAAAGAGAGGGTGAAGAAGACTGTAGCCAGAGTGCTTGGGAAGGCCTCCATCATGGTAGATGAGGAGGAAGAAGAAGAAGAGGTTGATGCACCAGCACCCAAGGTAGCCAAACTCATGGGAGATGCTATAAGGTCAGGAACAGCTGCATCCAAGCCCAAGGAAGCACCTAAGGCTGCATCTAAGCCTAAGAGTGCACCAAAGAGAAACATACGAAGCATCCCAGCTGCGGAAAAGAACAAGGCCCCAGTGCCTGAAGCTATCAAAGAAGAGGAAGAGAGTGTCCTTAGGAAGCTCAAGCCCAAGAACCCAGACCACAACGATGCTCATCCTGTGGCTGAGGATATGAAGCTCAGGAGAGATTCGGGGCTGAGGAAATGGAGAGAAGCAGATCCGTATGCTTCTAGGAGAAGGACTGTCGTGGATTACAGATTTCATACCAAGGAGCAGCAAGACTTCTATGAGACTGTTTTGCTTGACAAGAAGCCGATCGTTTGTGACATGAGATGGGTCAACTGGACCTACATCAAGGACAATGAAGAGTACTACCCCGGTGTCTTTGACAGCTTTAGTGCGTGTGGAGTTGCAGACTTTGTTGGGCAGAAGCTCACAAAGTGGAACGAGGAGCTGATCATGCAATTCTACTCCACAGCACACTTTTATCCGGATGGCAGGATCACATGGATGTCAGAGGGTACAAGGTACCAATCCACTGTTGAAGAATGGGCAAAGTTGATCAATGCCCCAGAGGAGCAAGCTGATGACTTGGACGTTTATGCCAAGAAAAAGATGGATCACAACTCCATGTCCAACATGTACAAGGAGATCCCGAATGAAGCGCTTGACATGTTCAAGTTTGGCTCAGTGCACTATCTGCTCTCAGGATTGCCTACGATCAACTGGATCCTTAGGCACACCCTTCTACCCAAATCTGGAGATCACAAGATGATCAGAGGTCACGCGATCAACTTGCTTCATGTCTTTGACGTGCCTCAGAAATTCAAGGTCATGAGTCTCATTGTGGAAACAATCAAGAGGACAGCTGCAGACCAGAAGAGGAGTTGTGGGTATGCCCCACAGATTCAGGAGCTCATCAACTCCAAGATGGGCACGGGTGTGTATTTATTGGATAAGGAACACTTGCCCATCTATCCAGATTTTGGGGATAACCAAGTGGTTATGACTGAGAATGAACCCTCATCTGCCCATGCACAAGCTTAGAAGGAGAAGGCGAAGAAGGAGAAAGCTGCCAGGATGCCTACTCAAGCGGAGGCATCTGATTACTTCTTGAAGACCAAACAAGAGCAGCTCGGTTACCTGATAGCGTCCACCCTGCGTATTGAGCAAGGACTTGCCACCCTGACTCAAAACCAGGCGAGCCTAGAGAGGATCATGGAACAGAGGTTCTATGACATGGACATCAAGGTGACAGAGATACAGCCGCCGTGGAGCAGCTTCAGGAGGACATGAATGAGAGGAGAGGCAGGACCACGACTGATACTTTTGCAAGGGTGCCACGAGGTCCGAGGTCGTCTGCACTGCCAGTTGCTGACACCAGAGCCACGACGTCTGCACCAGCTACAGCCTCCGTTCCACCAGCTCCAGCATCCACCACAGCCTCAACTCCTACCACATCTACTGAAGGCTTCGTCCTTGGCGTGCTCCGGACTCCAGCACCACCTAAAGATCAAGGCTGAGCGTCGACTTAGCACTATGCATTTTCTAGGAACTTTTTGGTAACTTGTTGCCAAAGGGGGAGAAAATGTATAGATCATAGGCTTCGAGAGAGAGTGTTGCTTTTATTCTCTCTTGTTTTATTTGGTGGTTTTTCGAACTTTGTTTGCTTGCGTGTGCGATACTACGTCCTTATGTTTGTGAGACATCGATGATCAAGTGTTTGATCATAAGCTACACTTAATGGTTGCTTAATGCTTGGTAAATATTATCATTCTATCTATCGTTTGTGATCATTCACTATTCTTGGTGATGAGTGCATGTATTTCAATCTTATCATTTTTGAGCGCTCCACCAAGATGTATGTGACATGGAAGAATAACCCATGATTCTAACTCCTTGTGCATTTGCAGTCCAAAGCAAATTTTAAATATGCACAAATTTAGGGGGAGCTCTTATTTGTCACATACTTCTCAAAGCGACGATATATTTCACGCTTATTAGCATTTGTCGAAGCTTTGATCTATATGTTGTCATCAATTACCAAAAAGGGGGAGATTGAAAGTGCAACTATCCCTTGGTGGTTTTGGTAATTCATAACAACATATAGCTCATTGAGCTAATGCTATTCCAAGATGATTATTTCAGGAAAGCTCAATGATTGGCATGGCATGGATGTGAAAGTGGAACCCTCAAAATGCTAAGGACAAAGAATTGGCTCAAGCTCAAAAGTTCAAGACTCTTCATTTTATATTTTAGTGATCCAAGATCACATTGAGTCTTTAGGAAAAGCCAATACTATCAAGGAGGGATGAGGTGTTGCTTAATGAGCCTCTTGCTTTATGTGCTTAGTGATATGCTCCAAAATCCTCAACCACCTTTCCATATCCACAAATGACCTAAACCCTAAGCCAAATTCGGTCATACCGATTCTATTAATCCGGCGCCACCGAGTTTCACTTGTCATTTGCCACTGCCAAACCCTAGCAATTCGGTCCTACCGATAAGGATCTCGGTCTCACCGAGATGGGCTTGCAAACTCTCTGTTTCCCTTTCGTAACTTTTCGGCCTCACCGAAAGAGCGAATCGGTCCCACCGAGAATGCAAGGTAAACTCTATGTTTCCTTCTTGTAACTTTTCAGTCTCACCGAAAGAGCAAGTTGGTCCCACCGAGTTTGCCTGACCAACTCTCTGGTTAGCTAATTGCTGAACTCGGTCTCACCGAGTTTGTGCGATCGGTCTCACCGAGATTACGTTATGCCCAAACCCTAACCGAATCGGTCCTACCGAGTTGCATCTCAGTCCCACCGAAATTCCTAATGGTCACTAGGTTTACTATTTCGGTCAGACCGAGTTTTCTGATTCGGTCCCACCGAGATTGGTAGATTGTGTGTAACGGTTGGATTTTGTGTGGAGGCTATAAATACCCCTCCACCACCTCTTCATTCGAAGAGAGAGCCATCAGAACACATACACCATTCCTACTCATATGTTCTGAGAAAGAACCACCTACTCATGTGTTGAGACCAAGATATTCCATTCCTACCATATGAATATTGATCTCTGGCCTTCCCCAAGTTGCTTTCCACTCAAATCTCCTTTCCACCAAATCCAAATCCTATGAGAGAGAGTTGAGTGTTGGGGAGACTATCATTTGAAGCACAAGAGCAAGGAGTTCATCATCAACACACCATTTGTTACTTCTTGGAGAGTGGTGTCTCCTAGATTGGCTAGGTGTCACTTGGGAGCCTCCGACAAGATTGTGGAGTTGAACCAAGGAGTTTGTAAGGGCAAGGAGATCGCCTACTTCGTGAAGATCTACCGCTAGTGAGGCAAGTCCTTCGTGGGCGATGGCCATGGTGGAATAGACAAGGTTGCTTCTTCGTGGACCCTTCGTGGGTGGAGCCCTCCGTGGACTCGCGCAACCGTTACCCTTCGTGGGTTGAAGTCTCCATCAACGTGGATGTAGGATAGCACCACCTATCCGAACCACGGGAAAACATCCGTGTCTCCAATTGTGTTTGAATCCTCCAAACCCTTCCCTTTACATTCTTGCAAGTTGCATGCTTTACTTTTCGCTGCCAATAAACTCTTCACATGCTTGCTTGAATTGTGTGATGATTGCTTGACTTGCTCTAAGATAGCTAAAATCTGCCAAGAACTAAAATTGGGAAAAGGCTAAGTTTTTATTTGGTCAAGTAGTCTAATCACCCCCCTCTAGACATACTTTCGATCCTACAGCACTGTCTAGAGGTTTACTAGCATAATGAATAACATTCAGTTTCTTATCAACTCTTTGTCCTAGAACAACACCAACAACATAATCACTAGCATCACACATAATTTCAAAAGGCAAGTTCCAATCAAGTGGTTGTACAATAGGTGCAGAAATTAAGGCTTTCTTGAGTGTTTCGAAGGCTTCTAAACAATCACCATCAGAAATAAAAGGAACATCCTTTTACAAAAGATTTGTGAGAGGCCTAGAAATTTTAGAGAAGTCTTTGATAAATCTCCTATAGAAACCAACATGACCTATGAAACTAAGAATACCTTTGATATCTTTAGGACATGACATTTTCTCAATTGCACCAACCTTAGCTTTGTCCACTTCAATACCTCTTTCAAAAATTTTATGACCCAAGACAATGCCTTCATTAACCATAAAGTGGCACTTCTTCCAATTCAAGAAAAGATTTGTTTGTTCACGTCTCTGCAAAACTCGATCAAGATTGCTTAAACAATCATCAAAAGACTTCCCGTAAACAGAGAAGTCATCGATGAAAACCTCAACAATATTTTCACAAAAGTCAGAGAATATAGCACTCATACATCTTTGAAAGGTAGTAGGTGCATTGCATGAACCAAAAGGCATACGTCTATAAGCATAAGTTCCAAAGGGACAATTAAAAGTGGTCTTTTCTTGATCAGGTTGGGAAATAGCTATTTGCGAAAAACCAGAATATCCATCAAGGAAGCAAAAATGTGTGTGCTGAGATAATCTTTCTAGCATTTGAGCAATAAAAGGCACAGGGTAATGATCTTTTCTTGTTCCTTTGTTTAATTTTATAAAATCAATTACCATTCTATAACCTGTAACAATTCTTTGTGGAACAAGTTCATTCTTATCATTAGGAACAAAAGTAATACCTCCTTTCTTAGGGACACAATGAACAGGACTTACCCATCTAATATCAGCTATAGGATAGATTATACCTGCTTCCAGAAGTTTTAAGATTTCCGTTCTTACCAGTTCCTTCATTTTTGGATTTAACCGATGTTGGTGTTCAACAACGGGTTTAGCATCAGGTTCCATATTAATCTTGTGTTGACATAGAGTGGGACTAATGCCCTTTAAATCATCAAGAGTATATCCAATAGTAGCTTGGTGCTTCCTTAGAACTTTCAATAATCTTTCTTCCTCATGTTCTGAAAGGTTAGCAATAATAATAACATGATATATCTTCTTTTCATCAAGATAAGCATATTTCAAAGTGTCCGGCAATTGTTTTAATTCAAACACGCGATCACCTTTAGGTGGAGGAGGACCTGAGTTTCAATAGGCAAAATGTGTTTAAGCAGAGGACGTTGTTCAAAGAAAATCTTATCTATTTCATTTATTTCATGCATATGTAAATCATTTTCATGGTCTAGCAAATATTGTTCTAAAGGATCAGTAGGTTGTACAACAACAGAAGCAAGACCAATTATTTCATCCTCACTAGGCAATTCTTTTTCATGAAGCTTTCTACTAAACTTGGAAAAATTAAACTCATGAGACTCATCACCAAAACTAACACTGACAGTTTGTTTCTCACAATCTATCTTAGCATTAACGCTGTTCAAGAAAGGTCTACCGAAGATAATGGGACAAAATTCATCTTGTGGGGAACCAAGAACAAGAAAATCGGTAGGGTATTTTATTTTCCCACACAAGACTTCAACATCTCTAACAATCCCAATTGGTGATATAGTGTCTCTATTAGCAAGTTTAATAGACATCTATGTCTTCTATCTCCGCGGGTGCTATGTCATTCATAATTTCTTGATATAAGGAATAAGGAATGGCACTCACGCTAGCACCTATGTCACATAAACCATGATAACAGCGATCTCCTATTTTAAATGAGACAACGGGCATGCCAATAACAGGTCTATGTTTATCCTTTTTATCAGGTTTGGCAATTCTAGCAGCTTCTTCATAGAAGTAAATAACATGCCCATATACATTTTCTTCCAAGAGATCCTTAACCATAGAAGGTTCTACTTTAATTTGTTCATCAGGTTTAGGTGTTCTAATATAGCTTTTGTTGACCACAGTTGAAACTTTAGCATGTTCCTTTATCCTAACCGGGAAAGGTGGTTTCTCACACTACAAAAAAATACACTTCCGTGATGATACGTGTTTGTCACAATAGGTCACATTTTTTGTCATGCATGTACATCCATGACAATTTTATGACAGAATCAAGATAGTCATACCTGTGTTGTCATAGAAGTGTTCCATGACATTACCAAAATTATCATCACGGAAGTGTCCACTTCCATGACGATAAATCATTTGTCACAGAAGTGCTTTCATCAAGGGTGACCGACACGTGACATCCATCGTAACAGAACGCCGTTAAGCTATCGGGTCCGGTTTTGGATCTGATAACCCGTTAACAGCCCCGACCAATGGGGATTTTCCACATGTAAAATCATCATTGGCTGGAGGAAACATGTGTTGGCTCACCATTGGGATAGATGTCATCCACTCATTGGATCCAAGGCGCCTATGATATGTCGACACGTGGTACGGCCGAATAGAGGGCCATTCTTGTGAAAAGGTCGGTCCATGGAAAGCCTGTTAATGGTATGTTCGCATATAGCCCATTTACAGCCCGCTAACCTAGGGCCCATTACGACCTCTCCGAATTAGGCCCAGTACCGTCATCTGGGCCGTCCAATATGATTCCAGCCCATTTTAACTTTCGGCCCATGTATGGCCCATGACGTCTTTCGGCCCATATGAGGCCCTTTGTCACTCTTGGCCCATTAACGGCCCGTGGTGAAACTGGCCCGTAATGAACAGTGTATCACTTCAACCCATCAACGGCCCATTATTCCATTGGGCCGTTTCCAGCCCAGGTTATCTTTCGGCCTTCTCAGGGCCCATTTATTCTTGGGCTCATTTCTAGCATTCGGTTACTTACGGCCCGTTACTGTCATTTTCTGCTTGTGGGCCAAATTCGACTTTGTTACAGTCGGCCCATTTGTGGCCCGTTAATACGTTGGGCCGTTTTCATGTCAAAAAAACCTTTGGGCTGTTTTCATAAAGTTATCAAATACGGCGTATTAACAGCCCGTTATGGTCCACGAATAGTACAACCCATGATTGGCGAAATGATGATACGCCCCGTAAAAGGCTCATGGATCCTACGGCCCGTAAAAGGCCCATGGACCATACGACCCATAGAAGGCCCATGGATCGTATGGCCCGTAGAAGGCCCATGGATCATACGACCCGTAGAGAAGGCCAATGGATCCTACGGCCCGTAGAAGGCCCATGGATCATACGGCCCGCAGGAGGCCCATGGTTACAACAGTCCGTGTGTTTCCATGATTATTTTGGCCTAGTTTCCAAAAATAGGTTATTGTGGCCACTAGAAAAACACAGAAAAAGAACTACAGTGACTACAAGCAAACAACTAAACAAGACAATAAGGAAATAAATAAGCAGGCAATTAACGCTAGCCTATTACTGCTATTGCACATATTACATCCACTGGGCATCAAAGTTCGCCACCGGTGCAAATATAGGGAACGAAGCAGCATATTACATACACTGGCCGTCAAAATTGGCCACCAGTGCAAATAAACGCAGCAGCAAAACAAGAACATAACTGAAAAAACTTCAGAAGAGCTCAAGAAACATTATCCTGGGTATCCACCATGCTGGCAATAAGCTTATCAAGCTTATTAGCTTTGTCATGTTTGGCGCTAAAATCCGCCAACGCTTGTTGTTGCACCAGAAAGTATGCATCTGAATGCTCCAGGAACTTCCGTAGTCCTTTCGCTTCTTGTCGCAGCACAGTTGGTCGATGTCTTTCAGCTTGTAGTTGAGACTCAAGAAACCGAACTGATTCAGACTGTGAGTTTGAATAGCTTGTGCAAGCGGTAGTGGCCAGTAACTCGAACACTAAACCAAGGCAGGACTTTGGGGTTGTCTCACTGTCTTTGAGATAGTCTTCCTTAGCTGTTTTATCAGCTTTATTGGAGACCAACAAGGATGTGTCACTATCTTGAACCTTATCTGCATTACTTCCTTTACCATTGCTTAATAAGGCACTCTTCCCCAATATTCTGTCAGCATTCTAAAAGAATAAACAAGCAGACACATAACAGGTTTAGCATGTACTAGTATATGAAACTCATTTCGGTGAACCAGTTCATTAGTAAGGTGGACAGGATTAAACTACCAAGTCTTCTATTGCCAAGTACTAGTACATAATAAAAGCATCAAACAAACATATATCTATGTCCTATGGTCACTGCATTGTCTTGCCAAATCAAAATGGAGACATGGTTCAAATCATATCAGTTCAAGACAAAGCAGCAGTGAAAGAATACAAAGCGTGGGAAACTACATGGCACAACAAGATTTCAGATGGGTACCACGGGTCTACATGTACAACAACACTATTGGCTCTGTTGTGATGCTAGTAATGTGCATGATATGAGAAGTCAACGGTATACACAATTGAAATTTAAATCAATAGAGCTATTGATAAGAGCAAACCTGTTAAAGAAACATGCGTGAACATACCTGCTGTGCCATTGGAGTTTCGATTGGATCCTTCAATTTAAAAATAAGTTTGTATGAGTAAATACAGTGATACAAGAGCAAAGCAGTATGCACGATAGCAATCATAGTTAAAAAAAGGCATGCCTAAGTGAGCGCTTAAGCGCGCCTAGGCTCTAGGAGTTGGTGAAACACATTGCGCATAACTACACTTAATCTGTGCATAACTGCGCATAAGCATGCGCTTTGGTCATTGATGAAGTCATGTACCTACGGTAGGGACACGGACCCGTCCTAAAGAGCCCTACCATAGGACATCCGTAGAGGAAGTCACCTTTCAAACAACTTGAATATATCCCACTCAACGGGTTGAAGACACTTGACCAAGAAGCTGTCACTCGACCAAGAAGCCAACCACTCGACTGTCGGAAGACCTCAAGCCACTCCGCAAGCAAACGGTCGGCTATTAAGTAGTCTTTATGATTATTATGACACTTTATTAGGGACGTTATTTGTAACGCCCACCTTAAATGTACCTTAAACCCTGCATTACTGAGGGCAGGAGAGGGCTGGCGAACTCTATATAAGCCACCCCCCTCCTCAGTATCAGGGGTTCGCACCCCTGTCATTTTACACACGCATAATCCAATCGACCGCCTCCGGGCACCGAGACGTAGGGCTGTTACTTCCTCAGAGAAGGGCCTGAACTCATAAACCTTGCGTGCTTACAACTTCCCAATAGCTAAGGTCTAGCCTCTTCATACACACCCCCTACCTCACTTTCAGACTTAGAACCACGACAGTTGGCGCCCACCGTGGGGCATTAGTCTTAGCGCCTAATTGGAGAAGTTGCGATTTTTCCGATCCACTTGATCATGTTTTCCTGCGAAGCTTTGGCGGAGGGCCGCGAGATCCGTCTCGGCGGACTCGCTTTCATCGCCGATGACTCCGCCTGGCTCCAGGAGGCGCCGCTTGACGTCGACGCGCTCCCCGTCCGCGGTGCGACGCACTTCCGCGCGTGCGTCCGTGGCGTCCTCCTGAGGCAGCCATCGACCCCGTATCGGTCGACTCCCATGCCATCTCCCCGTCCTGTCTCCCGCCAGCGCAAGCGCTCGGGTCAGTCGAGGCTCCAGTGATGGATGAAGCACGCCGCGGCCCGCCAGTCGGCGACCCCGCAAGTCGCTGCAATCGAGCCTGACGAATCCCTCTGCGGCCTGTTCGATCTGTCGACTGGCTCCACGGAGACCGCTTCCGAGTGTGACAGCAGCGACCCCTTGGTGGATGTTCTGGCGGTCGAGGGGACACGCAGTCCCCCTGGATTCCATCGCGCTGATGATGGTGCCGATAGGGGCGATCCGTCGCACCCTCACGACGAATACCTCCCCGAGCCTCTTACGTCATTGCAACGGGAGGAGCTTCGTCGCCGGAACATGGACGCGCTCTACACACCTATTGTTGGAGAAACCCCCAAGGCCTGGGCCTTGGAGGACGCGCGCTTGGCTAATCTAGCCGAGCGCACTCGACTGGAGAATCTACAGCGAGCTCTTGACGAGCAGGCGCGTCAGCGGGCTCCCGAGTCCAGTCGACGCCAGCAGGCTCCCGATTCCAGTCGATGCCAGCAAGCTCCCGAACCCAGTCGACGACAGCTCTTCGCGCCACCGCAGGTGTACCGAACTCCGGTTCAGAACCTGGCTGCCGTGGCCCGCATAGCAGAGTCAATCCAGCCCTCTCAGTCGGAGGCGGGCAGAGGATTGCTGCAGATCAGAGCATTGTTCCGAGCGGCGGGAAATCAGAATTCCGCCGTCTCTCAGTCGTGGGACAGGATCCACAGTCGATCCGTCGCAACGGAGACCGTCCAGTCGGCTCACAGCCCGAGATCACCCCCGAGGCGTGAGGGACGTGGAGACCGGCACGATCAGTATAGGAGAAACGAACAATACGATCACCGACCCGACCGTGATGATGGACGTCGGGTGCCGTCCCCTCCCCCGAGGAGTGGATCGTATGCACCTCGACATCGAGACGACAGGCGCCCCCATAACGTTGGGCAGAGGATTCCAGTCGACCCCAGGGACCCAGGCTTTAACGCGAGATCCATCCTCGTTCAAGGTCTGGTGGACAGGAACAGGGCTCATCGAGAGGGCCACAATAGAGATACGCCCACCGGCAGCAGGACGCACGCCTCGGGGCCTGAATGTTTCAGTCGAGCCATCAGGGCTGCGGTGATCCCTCCAAACTTCAGGCTGGCGACTGGAATCAGCAAGTTCACCCATGAGTCTAAGCCTGACACGTGGCTCGAGGATTAGCGAGTGGCTGTGCAGATTGGTGGCGGTAATGATGAGGTAGCCATGAAGCATTTACCCCTCATGTTGGAAGGATCAGCTAGGGCGTGGCTGAATCAGTTGGCGCCCAGCAGCATTTACACTTGGGAGGATCTCTCCCGAGTGTTTATCACAACCTTCGAAGGGACATGCAAGCGCCCTGCAGGCCTTACGGAGCTGCGGTCTTGCGTGCAGAAGCCAAATGAAACTCTGAGAGAATACATCCAGAGGTGGATCACACTGCACCACTCGGTCAAGAACGTGCCAGACCATCAAGCAGTGTGCGCTTTCAAGGAAGGCGTCAAGTACAGGGAGTTGAATCTGAAGTTTGGCCGGACAGGAGAGATGTCCCTTAATCGGATGATGGAGATCGCCACCAAGTACGCTAATGGAGAAGACGAGGACCGACTCCGGAGTGGCAAACTCAAGTCAGTCGCCCAAGAAACCGGAGGAAACTCCAGTCGGAAGCAGAAGCGGAAGGCCGAGCCAACCGCCCCTGGGGAGGCCCTGGCTGTGGCCCAGGGAAATTTCAAGGGAAAGCCCAAGGGCACATGGAAGCCCAAGAAGGTTAAAGATCAGGATGGGAATGATGTTCTGGACCTGCCATGTCACATCCATACCAAGAAAGATGAAGAAGGAAATTTTATTTTCCCGAAGCATACCACTCGACAGTGTCGGCTTCTGATTCAGCAGTTCCAGGGCAAGCAACCCAAGGATAAAGAGCCAGACAGAGTTGAAGACAAGGAAGATAGTGACAATGGATACCCCCAAGTCAATTCCACCTTGATGATTTTTGCTGAAGTCGAAAGCAAAAGTCGACTGAAAGTCATTAACCGTGAGGTCAACATGGTTACCCCGGCGACTCCCAGTTACCTGAAGTGGTCTCAGACTGCCATCACATTCGACCAGTCCGATCACCCGACGCACATTGCCACCCCTGGGAGGCAAGCTTTGGTGGTCGACCCAGTTGTCGAAGGCACTCGACTGACCAAAGTACTGATGGACGGCGGCAGTGGCCTGAACATACTGTACGCCGAAACCTTGAAGGGAATGTGCATTCCGATGTCCAGACTCAGCACCAGTAACATGAGCTTCCACGGAGTCATTCCTGGGAAGAAAGCCGAGTCACTTGGCCAGATTGCTCTTGATGTGGTTTTCGGTGATTCAAAGAATTACCGCAAGGAAAAGTTAACGTTTGAAGTTGTGGACTTCCAGAGTGCTTATCACGCCATCTTGGGCAGGCCAGCTTACGCACGCTTCATGGCTCGACCATGCTACGTGTATCTTAAATTAAAGATGCCTGGCCCCAAAGGTGTGATCACTGTTACGGGCAACCGGAAGAAAGCAGAAGAATGTTTCCAGAAGGGATCAAAGATCGCCGACGCTCAGATGGCAGTGGTCGAGCTGAAAGAGTACCAAAAGACTGCCGACCCGAGTGAATTGCTGCGGGCTAAGAAGCCTGCCTCCGAGTCAGCTTTTCAGTCGGCTGGCGAAACGAAGACAGTCCACATTCACCCGACTGATCCCGACGCTGCTCCGACTCACATCTCGACGACGCTCAACTCCAAATAGGAAGAAGCACTCATCCAGCTCCTCCGTGAGAACTGGGACATCTTCGCATGGAAACCCTCTGACATGCCTGGAGTTCCCAGGGGGCTGGCTGAGCACCGCCTGCGAGTTGACTCAAAGTTCAAGCCCGTGAAGGAACATCTTCGACAGTCCGCCGTCCAGAAAAAACAAGCCATTGGCGAGGAAGTGGCTCGACTCTTAGCAGCTGAGTTCATCCGGGAGATCTACCACTCCGAGTGGCTCGCCAATGTCGTCATGGTCCCCAAGAAGGACAAGTCACTCCGTATGTGCATCGATTTCAAGCATATCAATCGGGCCTGCCCGAAAGATCATTTTCCTCTCCCTCGCATTGACCTGATTGTCGACTCAACTGCAGGATGCGTGAGATTGTCTTTTCTAGATGCCTACTCCGGGTACCATCAGATCCGTCTGTATGGGCCCGATGAAATCAAAACAGCTTTCATCACTCCATTCGGATGCTTCTGGTACGTCACCATGCCATTCGGCCTCAAGAACGCCGGAGCCACATTCATGAGAATGATCCAGAAGTGTTTACTCACTCAAATCAGTCAGAATGTGGAGGCATACATGGACGATATCGTAGTCAAGTCCCGGAAAGGTTCCGACCTGCGGGCTGACCTTTCTGAAACCTTCGCCAACCTCAGGAGGTACGATATCAAGCTCAATCCGTCAAAGTGCACTTTCGGAGTTCCAGGTGGCAAGCTACTCGGTTTTCTCGTTTCCGAACCGGGAATCGACGCCAATCCTGAAAAAATTGGCACCATACTCCGGATGAAGCGTCCTGTACATGTGCATGATGTACAAAAGCTTACAGGCTGCTTGGCCGCCTTAAGTCGATTCATTTCTCGACTCGGTGAAAAAGCATTGCCTCTTTACCGACTGATGAAGAAGTCTGACAAGTTCGAGTGGACTCCAGAAGCTGATGCAGCGTTTGCAGAGCTCAAAGCTCTGCTCTCCACCCAGCCGGTGCTAGCTGCCCCAATCAGCAAAGAGCCTCTGCTGCTTTACATTGCAGCCACGGGACAAGTTGTCAGTACAGTACTTATGGTCGAGCGGGAAGAGGAAGGGAAGGCCTTCAAAGTTCAACGCCCTGTATATTATGTGTCTGAAGTTTTGACCCCTTCAAAACAAAGATACCCCCACTACCAGAAGCTTGTATATGGGATTTATATGACCACAAAGAAAGTTGCACATTATTTCTCTGACCACTCCATTACAGTCGTCAGCGACGCCCCATTATCGGAGATCCTGCATAACAGAGATGCAACTGGTCGAGTGGCCAAGTGGGCGATTGAACTCCTTCCTTTAGATATTAAGTTTGAAGCGAAGAAAGCCATCAAGTCCCAAGCAATCACGGATTTCATCGCCGAGTGGATTGAACAGCAACTTCCGACTCAAGTTCACTCGGAACACTGGACTATGTTCTTCGATGGATCCAAGATGCTGAATGGTTCGGGCGCGGGGGTAGTTTTGGTCTCCCCCCGAGGAGATAAGCTCAGATACGTTCTCCAGATTCACTTCGATTCCTCCAATAACGAAGCAGAGTATGAAGCACTTTTGTATGGGTTGCGCATGGCCATTTCACTCGGCGTCCGTCGCCTCATGGTCTATGGCGACTCATATCTGGTGGTTAATCAAGTGATGAAGGAGTGGGACGTCAGGAGTCCGGCAATGACTGGGTACTGCAATGCAGTGCGGAAGCTAGAGAAGAAGTTCGAGGGGTTGGAACTCCACCACATCCCCCGACTGAAAAACTAGGCAGCTGATGACTTGGCAAAGATAGGCTCCAAGAGAGAAGCCATTCCAAGCAACGTGTTCTTGGAACACATTCACTCGCCGTCAGTCCAAGAAGATCCTTTCACAGAAGAAGCCCCGCAGCCGAAAAGTGCCACAGATTCGACTGAAGTTGAAGTGCCTGCAGTAGTCGACCTAATCATGGAAGTCTTGGCAATCACCCCTGACTGGACAATACCGTACATTGCATATATCCTAAGGAAAGAACTTCCGGAGGACAAGGAGGAGGCTCGACAGATCGTCCGCCGATCTAAGGCCTTCACAGTCATAAGGGGGCAGCTGTACAGAGAGAGTGCGACTGGTGTCGGCCAGAAATGCATAACGCCAGAAGAGGGTCAAATAATCCTCAATGATATCCACTCGGGAACCTGCGGTCACCATGCGTCCTCTCGGACTATTGTGGCTAAAGCATACCGAGCTGGATTTTACTGGCCAAGGGCAAATGAGATGGCGAAAGAGATAGTCGACAAGTGCGAGGGGTGCCAGTTCTACTCCAACATGTCACACAAGCCCGCGTCAGCCCTGAAAACCATTCCGCTCGTCTGGCCCTTTGCCGTCTGGGGATTGGACATGGTTGGCCCCCTAAGGACGGGCAGGAGTGGATTCACTCATGTGCTTGTGGCAGTCGACAAGTTTACCAAATGGATCGAAGCTAAGCCCATAAAGAGCCTTGACGCTGGCACCGCTATCAGTTTCATCAAAGGATTGACATTCAGATATGGAATCCCGCACAACATCATCACTGATAATGGGTCAAACTTTGATTCAGATGAGTTCAGAGCATTTTGCGCTTCTCAAGGCACACGAGTCGACTACGCCTCAGTCACTCACCCCCAGTCGAATGGACAGGCTGAGAGAGCAAATGGTCTGATTCTCAAAGGGCTAAAACCTCGGCAGATGCGCGATCTCAAGCACGCGGCAGGCGCTTGGGTCGACGAGCTTCCGTTAGTTCTGTGGGGATTAAGGACCACCCCTAACCGGTCGACTGGAAGGACCCCTTTCTTTCTGGTTTATGGAGCCGAAGCTGTCCTGCCAAGCGATCTTCTTCATAATGCGCCCCGAGTCGAACTTTACACCGAAGATGAAGCAGAGCAGGCCCGGCAAGACGCAGTCGACCTCTTAGAGGAAGAGAGGGAGATGGCAATGATCAAATCGACCATTTATCAGCAGGACTTACGTCGATTCCATGCCCGGAATGTGAAGAGTCGAGCCTTCCAAGAAGGAGATCTGGTCCTCCGAGTGGACCAACAGAAACCCCACAAACTCGCTCCCACTTGGGAAGGCCCCTTCATCGTCACCAGAGTCCTCCACAACGGAGCATATCATCTTTACAATGTTGATCGACAGATCGACGAACCTCGAGCTTGGAACGCGGAGCTTCTCCGCCCCTTTTACACTTGAGTCCGCCTTCAAACCAGATGTAATAAGAAAAACTCCTGGAGTTCATCTTTATCAGAAATAAGAGTGTTCCAATAATTTCTGTCACTTTTGATTGTTATCCGAAATCCCCCAGTGGGTGACTTAGCTGCGAATCCGATTCGCCTAAGTCTAAAAAATCCTACCGAGTGGAGAGCAAACCTCCCACTCGGGGGCTTAGCTGCAGTTCAGCACTCGCCTAAGTTCTCCGCGAAGAGACTTAGCTGCAGTCAGATACTCGCCTAAGTTTGAAAAATCCTACCGAGTAGAGAGCAAACCTCCCACTCGGGGGCTTAGCTGCAGTTCAGCACTCGCCTAAGCTCTCCGCAAAGAGACTTAGCTGCAGTCAAACACTCGCCTAAGTTTGAAAAATCCTACCGAGTGGAGAGCAAACCTCCCACTCGAAGGCTTAGCTGCAGTTCAGCACTCGCCTAAGCTCTCCACGAAGAGACTTAGCTGCAGTCAGATACTCGCCTAAGTTTGAAAAATCCTACCGAGTGGAGAGCAAACCTCCCACTCGGGGGCTTAGCTGCAGTTCAGCACTCGCCTAAGCTCTCCGCGAAGAGACTTAGCTGCAGTCAGACACTCGCCTAAGTTTGAAAAATCCTACCGAGTGGAGAGCTAACCTCCCACTCGGAGGCTTAGCTGCAGTTCAGCACTCGCCTAAGCTCTCCACGAAGAGACTTAGCTGCAGTCAGATACTCGCCTAAGTTTGAAAAATCCTACCGAGTAGAGAGCAAACCTCCCACTCGGGGGCTTAGCTGCAGTTCAGCACTCGCCTAAGCTCTCCGCGAAGAGACTTAGCTACAGTCAGACACTCGCCTAAGTTTGAAAAATCCTACCGAGTGGAGAGCAAACCTCCCACTCGGAGGCTTAGCTGCAGTTCAGCACTCACCTAAGTTCTCCACAAAGAGACTTAGCTGCAGTCAGACACTCGCCTAAGTTTGAAAAATCCTACCGAGTGGAGAGCAAACCTCCCACTCGGGGGCTTAGCTGCGATTCAGCACTCGCCTAAGTTCTCCACGAAGAGACTTAGCTGCAGTCAGACACTCGCCTAAGTTTGAAATCCTACCTTCTCCTGGTCTGGGCCTACTGCCACCTTTTCCTGGAAGAGCTCCGCCACAAATACAATGTGAGCTTCGTCCCACCCTACAGTAACCGGGTGTGGGTCGACTGCCACCTTTTCCTGGAAGAGCTCCGCCACAAATACAATGTGAGCTTCGTCCCACTCCACAGTAACAAGGCGTGGGTCGACTGCCACCTTTTCCTGAGAGCTCCGCCACAAATACAATGTACAGCAACAGGGTGTGGGTCGGCCATCAAGCCCCACACGACAGTTCAAGGCCACGAAGACATTCAGCAAAAAATTTAAGTTCGGATAAAGCTCCGATTCAAAGTACTCGAGCCCTCAGCTCGGCAGAGTTTAAACGATTACAAGTCCACTCGGCATTCCGAGGCTAATTTAAGGGAAGGCATAAAAGTTTTCTCATTCCTCAAGAGGAGGACTGGCAGGAGCGACGAACTCATCCAGGTCAATTCCGTCCGCAATACAAGTGGCAGCAGCAATGAAGGTCTCCATGAAGTCTTGGAAGCTGTGCCTCTTGGTATTGGCGACTTGGATGGCGGCCAACTTTTCTTCTCGCGCCTCCTTCCAGTGGACGCGGACTAAAGATAGAGCCACATCAGCGCCGCACCGGGCAGAAGACTTCTTCCACTCCTGCACTCGATCGGGGATTTTGTCAAGTCGAGCCATAAGAGACTCGAGATCGTTCTGGAGCGTGGACTCTGGCCAAAGTGTCGAGTCGATCCGCGACACGGCGACCTTCAGTCGAGCCAGGTAATCCACGGCGCCGTCGATTCGAGATTCCAGTCAGAGCAGGTTCATGGCAGTATCATCTTTCACCGGAGAATTGATTGGGTCCAGACCCGTTTCGATCCGCCCGGTCTCATCTTTGAAGTTCTGACAGAATTCTGCACACGAGACCTAAAGATAAGCCAACGATCGCAAGATTGAATCGACGCAAAAGTACAAAATAGTCAAAATTAGATGTGCACCTTCAAGTTTGATGTACAGCCTCTTGGCGAGGCTCCTCAGGTAGCTCTCCAGGTCGTCCCTCCTACGGGCGATGCCTTCCATCTCCTCGCCCAAGAGGAGGTTCTTCTTCTTCCAACTGGCAGTCAGCCTGTCGGCATCAGTCGGAGCGGCCTGCAACCTGGTGTTCTCTTTTTCCAACTGGTCGACCGAAGCCAGCTTCTGTTCGGCCAGAGCCGTCTTGTCGTCAGCCTCCTTGCGGGCAACAGCCAGGTCCTGGTCCTTCCTCGCCAAAGCTTTTTCCAATTCTCCTACAAAGGAATGGCGATTGAATCAGAAACAGCAGAGGAATGCTCAAGCCTAAAAACAAAATCAGTCGACAAAGTCGCTTTACCTCCGGCGCCCTCCCTGACCTTCTGCAACTCCGTCCTGGCCAGCTCTAGATCAAGGTCCAGTTGAATCTTCTGCTTCTCCAATTCAGCATAGCGAGCGGCAAGTTCGCAGGATCTCTGCAAAAAGAAAAACCAGCCGACAGACGGTCGAGATAAGTTGCTTCCGAGTAACTAAGGAACAATGGTGACGTTTCTAAGACCACAGCCGAATCAAAAATATTCGACAGTAGTCTCGGGGACTACACCCAGTGGGTGCACTCAGTGTCCCCCCACAGGTTCGACCAAAAAAAACGACTGCCCACAGTCGACAGGACGCGGTCCCACTCGACCTGGCCAGACCAAACCGAGAGAAGAAATTCAGAAATGCAATATAAAGACTACAGTCGACTGCCAGCAGTCCACCGTAGTCTCGGGGACTACACCCAGTGGGTGCACTCAGCGTGCCCCCACTAGTCCAAGAAAGAGAAAACACACCCAGTGGGTGTACAGATACAGATACAAAGATCTTCAAAAAAAAGAAAGAGGGAGAAAGACTCTTCAAACAACCAAGTATCAAGTCGACTGACCTGGACATTGCTCTGAAGAGCCGAGCTCGCGTCATAGGCGGCTTGGCTGGCCTCCCGAGCCACCTTCACTTGCTCCATCATAATCCCCGCCTGGCGTATAGCCTCTTTCGCAGCAGACGCTTGGTCCTCAGGGACGGAGTACGTAGCAAAAAGCGAAGATGGATCCACAGTCGACGCCGAAGGCTGCGCACTCGACAGGGGGTTGGCGAAAGTCACAGAAGCCCGAGCGGGCTCGCCATCGCCCCGAGCCGCGGCCTCAGGTGCCGGAGTGGACCGCGGGATCTTGACAGTCGGCGTCTTCTTTGTCCTCTTCACCCTCAGCGGCTCGTTGTCATCATCGTCCGGAAGATCAATAACATGAGGAGGGGCTGCAAGAGAAACATTCAATCGGCCAGAACTACAAGGGCCAGTCGACTCAAAGCAAAATGTCATTAATCGTACCAGGGTTGGAAGTGACAGCGTCCTCCATCTCTTGGTCGTCGTTCCTGGCAGAAACCTCAGAAGTGGCACCGCTGCAAATCTCAAAAGTCAGCCGGTTGGCAGAGTGAATCGACCAAGGATCCGTCCATGGTCGACAAAGGAAAACAAAGTTTCTATCATTTACCCGGAAATGGTAGGAACAGCTATCTTCATCTTAGGCAGAACTTTGGGCGGCTTGGATGGCGTCGCTCGTGGGTGCTTGGGAGTCTTCTCAGTCGGAGGAGGAGAACTCCGAGGGCGCTTTGACGTCTGCCCGGCAGGTGCGGTGGCCTTGCCACGTCCCCGTGCTGGGTCATGTGTGAGCTTGGATCGCCCCTCCAGGCGGGGGGGGGGGGTTCAGCTTCCTCCTCCTCCTCCTCGCTGGAGAAGACGTCGTCGTCTCCCTCCCCTTCATCGTCAGACTCCCACTCGCCTTGGTCATCCCCGCTCTCGCCTCCACTCGCCTCACCTTCCTCAGTCGACCCCTGTGCCCCGTTGGGCGTCGAGTACATCTCGGTGGTCGCCTGGGAACAACGGACAAGACAAAAATCAGTCGACCAACTCAAAGAAGACCAGCGCAAGAAACAAGATTTCAGTCAGAAACATAAAGACGTACCTGATCCACTTCGTACGAGCTGTCGAGTGGAATTACCCTTCTGGCTCCTCGGGGGTTGTCTTTATTCCCTGTGATGCTTGACAGCCACCCCTCCAGCATCTCGTCGGTGACCTCCTCCGGGTGGATCCGAGTGGTGTCGTCGAGGCCTGAGTACAGCCACATCGGATGGTCCCGGGCCTGGAGCGGTTGAATGCGTCTCTGAAGAAAGACCTCTAGCAAGTCCATCCCAGTCACACCCTCTCGAACGAGTTAAACCACTCGGTCGGCCAGCACTTTGACTTGGGCCTTTTCCTCAGGGGTAATCTTCAGAGAGACTGGCTTCGCGGCTCGGTCGAGGGAAAAAGGAGGGAGACCAGTCGACTGACCTGGGGTCACTTGGTCCTAGCAGTAGAACCAAGTTGCCTGCCAACCACGGACCGACTCCGGGAAAGTGATGGACGGAAAGCAGCTCTTTCCCCTCGTTTGAATCGCCAGGCCCCTGCACAGCTGGATCACTTGCATCCTCTCGTCACTCGACTTGGCCTTTTTAACCGACTGAGAGCGGCAAGTGAAAATATGCTTGAAAAGTCCCCAATGCGGACAGCAACCCAGGAAGGCCTCGCACATGGAAATAAATGCGGCGAGATAGACTATGGAGTTGGGGGTAAAGTGATGGAGTTGCGCCCCGAAGAAATTTAAGAAGCTCCAGAAGAATGGATGAGGAGGCAGAGAGAACCCTCAGTCGACGTGAGTGGCTAGGAGCACGCACTCACCGGCGCGGGGCTGAGGTTCGACCTCCCTCCCAGGAAGACGCGCAACTTCGTGGGGAATGGCTCCCCCCTCAACCATGTCGTAGAGATCTTCCTGCCGGAGCACCGATGGCATCCAGTCGCCCTGCATCCAACCCTTGGGCAGGGCAGTCCGGGAGGAAGATCCGCCCCGCGCCGACCTCTTTCCTTTCCCCGCCGCCGCCGCCTTCTTCGCGCGCTCCAAAGCAGTGGTCTTGCCCTTCACCATCGTCGTCGGCGATCTCGAGCTGGTTTGTGGTGGCTGGGCGAGAGCGAAGGAAGCGGGGGAGACAACGGAGAAACAGAGGAAGAAGGGGAAGAGATGAGCACGCGCACGATTGGAGGGCTCCGAGCCAGCTACTTATAAGGGGCCACTTCCGAGTGGCTGGCAGGTAGGCCCGAGCTATCCAGTCAAATCCCGTGGCAGGCGCGCGCGCAGTACGTGGCGAAAAAGGCGGCGCGGAGATCGAGGAGCCTTCGCACTGTCGCTCTCGATTACTGCGGCCGCTCCCGTTCCACGCGCTTCCCAAAAAATCTGAATCCCGCGATCTCCACCCGCTGCAGAACAACTTGACGAAACGGAAATCCCGCGCACGCCGGCGCCCGAAGCCTCACAGGTAAAGAAATCCATTCGACGAAAGACCTGGAACGGATCAAGGCGACTGAAAGAGGTTAATGACGTCATCCGTGACAGTTGACCCAGAACGAAGCATCCATAATAACCCGAAGGGTCGGTTGGAAAGGTCCCTAACCCCTTTTCTCACTCCAGCCTCGATCCATTCGGGGGCTAATGATGAAGTCATGTACCTACGGTAGGGACACGGACCCGTCCTAAAGAGCCCTACCATAGGACATCCGTAGAGGAAGTCACCTTTCAAACAACTTGAATATATCCCACTCGACGGCTTGAAGACACTCGACCAAGAAGCTGTCACTCGACCAAGAAGCCAACCACTCGACTGCCGGAAGACCTCAAGCCACTCCGCAAGCAAACGGTCGGCTATTAAGTAGTCTTTATGATTATTATGACACTTTATTAGGGACGTTATTTGTAACGCCCACCTTAAATGTACCTTAAACCCTGCATTACTGAGGGCAGGAGAGGGCTGGCGAACTCTATATAAGCCACCCCCCTCCTCAGTATCAGGGGTTCGCACCCCCGTCATTTTACACACGCATAATCCAATCGACCGCCTCCGGGCACCGAGACGTAGGGCTGTTACTTCCTCAGAGAAGGGCCTGAACTCGTAAACCTTGCGTGCTTACAACTTCCCAATAGCTAAGGTCTAGCCTCTTCATACACACCCCCTGACCTCACTGTCAGACTTAGAACCACGACAGTCAGTAAATGTCACAGCCTGATTTTGGGCCCTTTCTTTTTCTTTTGTTTTTCTGAGATTTTTGCTTGAGTTTTCTTTTTCCGTGGCTATGTGGTCTGGAAACTGAAGAAGATGGACTCTTCTTTGCTTCCAGAGTGGCTTGTCATACCCAAATCCTTCCCTAGACCTTTCCATTTTCATCCTAGCCCAAATCCCAATATTCTTTTTATTGGGAATATTCCTTTTCTATTAAAGGAATAACCCTAATTGCCCCAGGTTGTGAAGCAACCTATATTTCCATCACTCCTAAAATTACCAAATAATTCTCATAAATTGTTTGAGTCATATCTTCCTCAAATATGGAAAAATATTTCATTTTCCATGTTTCCCATCATGCTCAATAAATTCCCTTCCTATTCTGTCCTAGATGGCAGATTGTGAAGCAAGTGCCATCAACCTCTGCCCAATTGACCCCAAACTTCTTGGACACCTTTTCATGTCCAAATAATTGCCTCATGACAAAGTTCAACTTAATTTGCCTAGTTAATATTCTTGAGCAATTTTTCAAAGTTCCTGTCTAAGGGGATTGGTTGTGAACGAAGTACTAGCTAGGCATATCCAAAAGAGTTGAAATTTATGCATGACCTCAATATCATCATATCATAGCTATCCACAATATTTGAGCTCATGTAATGCCTCCATGTGAGCACAGCTTCAAATATTTGTTTCTGCCCAAATTTTCAGATAGTGAAGCAAGTACATTTTATCTTGCTCCATTATGTATGAAAATTTTCCTAGGCCTTCTATGATCCATATAACCTATCTCCACCTAATTTGGGAATATTCCATCTAGCCAATATTCCTCTAGAATTTTTGCAAGTTTCTGGATAGAGAGAATAGCTGTGAAGGAAGTACCATTTTGGTCAATCCAATTGTTATGAAATTTTCACAGAATCTCTATATGTCCAAATCATAAAGCCTTGCCAAATTTCAGCTCAAGTGGCTTCTCCATTTGAGTGCGCCATCATGATCTTCATTTTGGACCAGATTACTTAGTGGTAAAGCAACTATATTAATTATTGGTTCATTTCCATCCAAAATTCACAGGATCATAGTCCTTCCTACCCTAATCACCCTAGACAACTCTGTTTGACTCAAGAAAGCTCCCTGTTGATTAGCAGTACTCAGCCAAAACTGATACAGCAAACTTCAGTCGATCACTCATGCATCACCTTGGCTCCTTTTGTCGATCCATCAACTCCCTTAACCTCTAGTATGTAAGGACTAAACACTAGACAATGTTGCCCTACCTCTTGTGTCCCCTCCTTGCCGGTCACAGAGGTGACCGCGTCGTTTGCACGCGCGCTGGCAGCGTTGGACGCGCTCTGGGTGTCGGGACGCGTCGGCTAGCTCTGCATCGACGGAGCTCGCGTGTCCGCTGGTGCCGACCTAACTCCCCTTCCCTCTCACGTCACCCTCGACCTCTTGCCCCCTCTCCAAGCCTCCTTGCCGGAGCTAGACGCCGCGCGTCCACGGGCGCATAGTGCCGACAAGGCATTAATGGTGTCGTGGCTCCTTCCCTCTCTTGTCCCCGAGCCCCTCTCATCTCCGTGGCCCTCGTCCACTTCCCCCTCGTCGCCGTTCGAGCTTGGCCGCGTGTACATGCGTCCGCAGCGCCGGACACACGTCCGCGGCGGCACCCGAGCCCAACCGCCTTGCCACGCCTATATAAGCTCACTCCGAGCCCCTCCCGAGCATCAAGCGGCCTCGCCCCACTCCCAGGACCCCACCTAGCCAGCCCCTCGAGCTCGAGGAGCTCTCTGTGGTCGCCATGGCCGCCTCGGCGGCCGGCCTTCTCCTCTTAAATTTGGTCAACCCGAGCCCTTCCCCTCCTAGCCACCACCAGAGGCCTACACCATTGTCCTAGACCTCCCCCGTAGCTCCTCCCCTCGCCTACAACACCGGGGAGCCGTGTCCAGTTTCGGCTGACACCTCCGTCCGTCACGGCCAAGGTCGTGCCCACTCTGGTGCATCTCAGCGCGTGAGAGTAGGTCAAGCAGGAGCACCTAGTTGTCCTGGTCACTCCGGTGGCCGGAGCGTCGCCGGGGACAGTGGCGGACCTAGAGAGTATTTTGATTGGGGGCAAATTATTTGAGTGGGGGCATATTCTTTCAAAATTCAAAGAATTTTAGCATATTTTTCAAAAGACACAAGCCAATAATACTGGAGTTTCAAATTTTGAGTGGGGGCCTGGGCCCCCACTCACCTCAATGTAGGTCCGCCCCTGGCCGGGGATGGCCGGAGCTGGGAGAATGGCCGCCAGCGCCGGCCCTGTCCTCTGTTCCGTCGGGCGAACGACAAGGGAAGGAGACGACGCCCACGCCCCTCCCTTCCAGCTGGCCGTGGGCCCGCACGTCAGTGAGGCAGCCACCGGCCCCGCGTTGACCCGCTTGCCCACGTGGATAAGTGACGGGCCCCGCCCCGTGGGACCCGCACGTCAGCGAGATAAGCCCGGCTCCGCCACTACCACGTCAGTTAAGTAGAAGCGCAGTTTCCAGAAGACGTTTTCGTATTTGGAAAGCGTATTCTGTGTTAACTGCGGCTGAAAGTGCGCTTTCCTTTATAGGAAACGTATTCACTCGAGTACGCTTTCAGTTTTTCTGTCCAGGCCCTATTTGAAAATATTTTACTTGCAGATAGGTCCCTGGCAGAAAACTCCTCCTAACGTTTTATCCGTAACTCCGATCGAGGTGAATCCAACACCCACGTCTTCGTCTTGTCGAGCCCATTCTGTTCCCACCATTTTCACTATGTTTCAAAATTCAAAAAATGAGCATTTTGCCCTTGCCCCAATCATCCCCCTTCGAGAGAGTACCCTTTCCGGTGATTCCTTCCGCGGTCATTCCACACTTCTTCCCGGAGCCTTCTCCATCCCCAGGCAAGCCACAACCACCAATTGCATGATAGCCGTGCAGAAGCATTGGTTTCCAACTTGAATCTTTAATAATTGTTTGATTGTTTTGCTACGACCCTTGTTATTTCGGTTATGCTTATGGATCGGTGTTTACCGTCATGCTATGTTTTCTTGCACTCTATTAGTATGTTCTTCATGCTAGTATTACTTTAATATTGGCAATGTCTGGTCGTAGTACATGTTGGTGATGGCCTTCGGTGCCAGACTATCGTCTGTTCCGAGTACCGCCGTTATGCATGTTTCATTACATCCAGTTGATTAAATACTTGCATGGTAGTTTTATCGTTATTGCATGGTATTTATTGTTGATGCTAGTGTCATGTCATGCCATGAGTAGTGTGCTAGTTGTGTTATTCATGCTTGTCAATATGCCATGCTCATCGGGATAAATGATTAAATGTTGTTTTTCTGCTCGTTGATTATGTTGCACCTCCATGCTTATTTGATATCATGTTCATGCATTGTAGTTGCCTCATGTTATTTTATCATGGCTCAGCATATTGCATTCAAGTTTAACCAAATTAAATTGAACTTGAACAACTGTTGGCTGAGTGATGATGCCACCATATCGAGCTGACCAGTGCAACCATGTTTGCCTTATGGGAAGGCCCTAACTGGGTCTATTGTCATGCCTCTCGCCGGTGCCTCCCGCGAGGGAAGGTTATGCGCGGGTGCTACCTTGGCCGGGTAGGAGGGCATAAGCCTTGTGTGCCCGGGTTTGGTTTTGATCTCATGTCCCCGTTTGGGACCGTTTTGCCACGACGATGGCCGTTGGTGCCTTTGGTAGGCACGGGGCCACCCAGGACTTAGCCCAAAGGGGAGTTGGTCGGAGTGGCCGAGAGAGTGTCATGGCAGTAGATCGATTTTGTCGGAACACCGTGTCTGCACATATGGGAGTGCGAGACCATGGGTTCCGTGGTGTGGGTATAGTGCGCTAACCTCTACAGAGTGTGTGTTTAGTCTATCGATAGCCGTGCCTGCGGATAAGGGCCCAGTTCGTGTCGGTCACACTATGGGTCAATAGTAATAATAATAATTTGCTTAATAACAACCCCGGTTCGATGATAAAAGAAGTTGGTTGATATTTATGTGATCGTGAGAGGATCACTGTGGTATCGTGAATACCAACTTGTTGGATATTTGGGGATGTTATGCAAGAGTCAAGGGTAAAGGTCAAGCTCCTTGTGGTCATAAATGATTACTATGGTACTGTTAATACCAAGCTTTATTGGATCTTGAGATGATTGTGTGATTCCGTGATGGTAAGTGATACAGGTGATGGTTACAAGGTAACCCGAATAGAGTAAGTTGGCGCATGATAGTTTCATCATGTTGCATGCTAGTATCATCATGTTCATATGTTTATGTCATGCTCGTATTGTTCTAGCTGTATCATCTTGTTAATGCTATGATTGATCTGAAAGTATCATGTTAATCCTTGTTAACCTGTAATTGCCATCCTATTGTTTGTCTTGATTGCTTTGCTTACTGTGAGCTTGCAAGTACATTCAATGTACTAACCTGGCGTGTCATGCCAGTTTGCAGGTCATGCCGGATATGATTGCTTGTTTGCCGTGGATCTGTAGCAACCCGACCTCAGATGGTCAAGTCTCTGTGCTTCAGTGTCATCCCTCTATCCGTAATGCTGACACACACAGTACTCGAAGGATTGATAACAGAGTGGCAATCACACACTTATTACATCGAATGTCTCAAGAGAGAACTTATTACAATAATATGGCTTAAGGCCATCTAATGCGATAACAGTGGAAGGCTTGGAAGATAAAGTGAGTCCATCAACTCCAACGGCATAGCTGAGCTGCACGGCAACGACCTAACGAACCTTACTCCTCGTCTGAAAAGTCTGCAACATAATACATTCCAGCCCGAAAATGGGTCAGCACATGGAATATGCTGGCAATGTAACACAGGAACAGAATAATGCTATCACTACATGCATATTTGGCTGGTGGCAAGCTCTATGGTTATACTTTTTGCGAAAAGCCAATTTTTCCCTACAACAAAGGAATACATTTTAATATAACTATAATGGTAGTTGAAACAACATTGTCAAGGTTCCTCCAACTCAATCCCAATTAAAGTGGTTAACAACCCAACAGTATTAATTAAGAGTGATGAGATACATGTGATAACCCAAGTACTAGATACTCAAGATTTGTCCATAACCGGGGACACGGCTAACCATGATTAGTTTATACACTCTGCAGAGGTTTGTGCACTTTTCCCCACAAGACTCGATATCCTCCGTTGGATTTCTCGCACTACATGGTGTTTGAGAAACGGATGACCGAGACACAGTCTTTCAGAAACATTAACTCTCTACTCCGGACAGACCATACCAAACCTACATCCCACTACCTGCTGATCTGCCTCTTCAAGAGCTTCACGTAACTTACTCAACTATGCTAGAGCCCATAATAGCTTGTGGCTGCAGACGGAAGTTTCTAGCATGAATCATCTCAGTTCCCTTTGAGACTGGGTGGCGGTCCATAGGAAGATCACACGGTTACTCCGGGATTTCCAAAAAATACAGGCAACACTGGGTACTCGAGGTGCCTCAATCCACCCAGATGTGTATTTAAGTTGCCACCTTAAGTTGAACCATTAATTAACAAACTCACATCTGTCATGGATTTCACTCAAACCCAAACCACGTCTACGAGCATAGCATAGCATAGTAATATAGGAAAGTGTAGAAGTAACATCCCAGGGTTTGAATATAACAGGGCAATTGGTTCTACCTCAATAACTACTTCCCATCCCACATGTTAAAGACACCCTAATCATGCAATGTTTGGGGGGGGGGGGTGAAACTAATGCATAAAAACTGGGTATGAAAAGAGTATGATCAATGTGTTACTTGCCTTGCTGACGATCTACAAAACCTAGGGACTCGTAGTAGCACGCTTCGCACTCCGGCTGTTCTATCGCATAAACAATAACATACATAAGCAACAATCAAAGATGTGCAAGCAAAACTCAAATAAAAGAGGTTGGCCGGAAAGTTCAATTTAAGAACTCCGGTTAGCAAAAGAAATCAAATCAAACGGAGTAACGAAACTCAAACATCGAAAGAAACAAGATTCATTTACTAGTATGGACCTAGGTCAAATTTTACAATAGCAAAAACTTGTTCAAGTTGATTGAAAAGAATGAGGATCTCGAGACGAAGATCTAGGCGCTTGAATCGCCTCATTCCGACTAACGAGCAAAAAGATAAACAGAAACTAAGATCGGATCAGAAATCGCGATCGAGAGTAATCGCAGATAAATCCGATAAAAGAAAACGGACGAACAGACTAATGAACGAGTGTTCGTTAGCTGTAACTAACGGGCGAAGAACCGTTCGTTAGACGAACGTACGTCCGCTAAACAGGAAAACCGGAAAAAAAAACTAGCGATCCAAAAAAAATGAATCTAGGGTTTTCTAAAAAAACCGAACGGTTCAAAAAAACCGGTGGCTCGGATTCCTGCACGGTACCTCCGGCGAGGGGCTCCAGCGGGGCGGCGGGACGGCGGCTTGCGGGGCGGTGGCGGCAAGCGGCGGCGGCGGCGGCTGCGGGGCGGCGGGGTTGGCGGCGGCGGTGGTGTGGTGTTGGGGCTCGGGGGGGGGGGGCGTATATAAAGGGCGGGGGCGGCGACTTGGAGGTGGGGGCAAGGCGCGGCGGAGGCGGAGTCCGACTCGGACTCCGGTCCGAGCGGCGGCGGCGGCGGCCTGGCTCGGCTGGGCCTTAGGCCCAGTCGGGCGCGGGAATTTTTTTTTAAATAATTTCGCCGACGGAAATAAAATCCTAGAAAAATAAATAAAAATCTAAAAATGCCAAAATAAATTTTCACCGTCTAAATAAAATATTTAGAATGAGATGAACATTTCCTTGGCCCTAAAATGCAATTTTGAAAACATGCAATTTTTCTAATGCAAACAAAATTGCAATAAAATCCAAATAAAACAAATATTTGATTTTAATATTTTCCTCCAATATTTCAATTATCTTGGAGAAGTCATATTATCTCCTCTCATATATTTTAATATGAAATATTTTCGGAGCTAAAAATAATTAAAATCAAAATCCTCGTTTCAAAATTTGATAAAATCAAATTTGAAAACCCGGGAAATCCCCAACTCTCTCCGAGGGTCCTTGAGTTGCTTAGGATTCCGAGGATCGCGAGACGAAAAGCAAATAAAATATGATATGCAAGAATGATCTATGTATAGCATTCCAAATTGAAAATTTGGGATGTTACAAACCTACCCCCCTTAAGATGAATCTCGCCCTCGAGATTCGGGTTGGTTAGAAAATATGTGCGGGTGGTCTTTGCGAAGATCATCCTCTCGTTCCCAGGTGGCTTCATCCTCGGTATGGTGGTTCCACTGAACTTTGCAGAACTTGATAACCTTACTGCGAGTGACTCTGTTGGCAAAATCTAGAATCTTAACTGGCTTCTCCTCGTAAGTCAAATCACTATCCAACTGAATCGCTTCCAAGGGTACTGTATCCCTTAACGGTATATCGGCCATCTCAGCATGACAATTCTTCAGCGGTGAAACGTGGAACACATCGTGAACTCCTGACAATCCCTCGGGTAATTCCAACTTGTAGGCAACTTCTCCCATCCGTTCCGAAACACGATACGGTCCTACAAATCTCGGAGCTAACTTTCCCTTAACTCCAAAACGTTTCACTGCTCGCAAGGGTGATACTCGCAGATATGCTCTGTCTCCAATTTCGTAAGTTACCTCCTTGCGTTTAGAGTCTGCATAACTCTTCTGCCTGGACTGAGCAATCTTCAATCTATCGCGAATCAATTTAACCTTTTCCTCAGACTCCTTAATCAAGTCAGGTCCAAACAACTGTCGGTCTCCTACCTCATCCCACATCAACGGTGTTCTGCACCTTCGTCCATACAGGGCTTCAAATGGTGCCATCTTCAAACTGGCTTGGTAGCTATTGTTGTATGAGAACTCTGCGTAAGGCAAATTGTCATCCCAACTAGATCCATAATCTAGCGCACAGTCTCTCAACATGTCCTCTAGAATTTGGTTGACTCTCTCGGTCTGCCCATCTGTCTACGGGTGAAATGCTATACTGAACTCCAATCTCGTTCCCAAAGTATGGTGTAACTGATGCCAAAACTTTGAAGTAAACTATATTCCTCTATCTGATACGATGGTCCTCGGAACTCCATGCAGACATACGATCCGCGACATGTATATCTTGGCCAACTTTGCACTGGTATAAGTGGTTTTCACTTGGATGAAGTGAGCCACTTTGGTCAACTGATCAACTACTACCCATATGGAATCATATCCTGCTTTGGTCCTCGGCAATCCGGTGATAAAGTCCATGCCAGTTTATCCCACTTCCATTCGGGTATCGGCATAGGCTGTAACAGTCCTGCTGGCTTCTGATGCTCTGCCTTCACTCTCTGGCATACATCACATACGGCTACGTACTCAGCAATATCCTTCTTCATACCAGTCCACCAGAAATGTTCCTTCAAATCCAGATACATCTTGGTGTTTCCGGGGTGTATCGAGTAGGGTGAGTCTTAAACTATTAACTTCCTGATCTCTGGGTTATTGGGCACATAAACTCGGTCCTCAAACCATAAGGTATCGTGCTCATCCTCACAAAAACCTTTGGCCTTTCCTTTGCCCATCTTCTCCTTTATCTCTGCAATCTTCTTATCATCCTTCTAAGCTTCTCGAATCTTGTCTAGCAATATCGACTGGACCTCCATTGTTGCAACGAATCCTCTAGGAACTATATCTAACCGAAGTTCCATGATGTCCTCTGCTAACTCCTTCGGCGGTCCCTTACTTTCAAGGATATTAGCATAACTCTTCCGGCTCAAAGCGTCTGCTATGACATTGGCCTTTCCTAGATGATAGTGTAGCTTGATGTCATAATCCTTTATAAGCTCCAACCATCTCCTCTGTTTAAGGTTTAGTTCCTTCTGGCTGAAAATGTACTTCAAACTCTTATGATCTGTGTACACATCACAATGGTTTCCTATGAGATAATGTCTCCAGGTCTTCAATGCATGCACTACGGCTGCTAACTCCAAATCATGTGTGGCATAATTCAACTCGTGAGGTTTTAGTTGTCGTGAGGCATACGAAACAACTCTTCCGTCATGCATAAGCACACATCCAAGTCCTAAGCGAGAGGCGTCGCAATACACTTGGAACTCCTTATGTATATCTGGCAGTGTTAGCACTGGTGCTATAGTTAAACGTTTCTTCAACTACTGGAAACTTGCCTCGCAATCGTCTGTCCATTTAAACTTGGTATCCTTCTTCAATAGTTCAGTCATTGGCTTCGCAATCTTGGAAAAGTTCTCAATGAATCTCCGATAGTACCCTGCGAGTCCAAGGAAACTACGGATCTCGCTAACTGAAGTGGGTGCCAACCATTCAGTGACTGACTGGATCTTGCTGGGGTCTACTGCTATACCTTCTCCTGATATAACATGTCCAAGGAATCCGACTTCCTTCAACCAAAAGTCACATTTGCTGAACTTGGCATACAACTGGTGTTCCCTGAGTTTCTCGAGAACTAGGCGCAAATGCTCATTGTGCTCCTCTTCATTCTTCGAGTATACCATAATATCATCAATAAACCCCACAACAAACTTGTCCAAATATTCCATGAACACCTTGTTCATCATGCTCATGAAATAGGCAGGGGCATTAGTCAGTCGAAATGACATGACCGTGTACTCGTATAATCCATACCGCGTTGTGAACGTTGTCTTTGGTATATCCTTCTCTCGAATCTTCAACTGATGGTATCCTGATCGCAGATCGATCGTCGAGAACACTTTAGTTCCTTGCAGCTGATCAAACAGATCATTGATCATCGGCAGTGGGTACTTGTTCTTAATCGTTACCTCATTCAAGGCTCGATAATCAACAACCATCCTTAGGGATTTATCCTTCTTCTCAACCAAAAGCACAGGGGCTCCCCAAGGTGATGAACTTCTTCGAATGTATCCTTTCTCCAATAAGTCCTTGATCTATTTCTTAATTTCCTCCAGATCATTCGCGGGCATCCGATAGGGTCTCTTGGATATTGGCCCAGTACCTGGCAATAGCTCTATCAAAAACTCTATGTCTCTATCCGGTGGCATGCCTGGTAACTCCTCTGGAAAAACATCCGGGTAATCCTTCACTACAGGCACTTCCTCCTGAACAACTCCCATAAGGGCATTCACTTGGCTCCTCCTAGGGACATGCCTAGATACATACTTAATCCTTATTCCCTCTGGGGTGGTGAGATAAATCGATTTACTAGCACAGTCAATGCTTCCTCCATACTTTGACATCCATTCCATACCTAATATCACATCCAATCCTTGTGACTCCAATATAATTAGGTCGGACGGAAAGACATGTGTGCCAATGGTTAGGGCTATCTGGTCGCACCATCGGCTAGCCATGTACTCTGCTTCGGGTGAACTCACTAGGAGAGGGGTCCTAAGGGTTTGGGTTGGTAGTTTAAACTTATCCACGAATCCCCTTGATATCTATGAATGCGATGCACCAGTATCGAAAAGAACAAGAGCGGTAAATGACTTAACCAAAAACTTACCTATTACCGCATCCGGCTGCTCTTCAACCTCCACGTTAACGTGGTTAACTTGTCCTTTGTTGAATGGATTAGGCTTCTTCCCAGCGCTCCCATTTCCGTTTCCATTCTTTCCTTCAGGGCACTCCGTGGCGTACTGTCCAGTCTTCCCGCACTTGAAGCAAGTAACATGACTTAAGTCCCTTTTGGCGGGTGTGGCTGGATTGGGGCGGTTCTGATTGTTGTTAGCTCCGTTCCCATTCCCATTCTTAGAACCATTGTGGTTATGCGATCCTCCTCTAGTGTGGTTGTGACCTCCATGTTTATGAACAACTCCTCCTGAGTTCGGGGTTAGGCGAGGCTTCTAATGAGCTCCTGAGTTATACTTCCCTTGTCCATACTTCCTCTTGCGGCTCTCAATCTGCTGCTGCTTCCCTTCAATCATAAGAGCCTTATCTACCAACTCTTGGTAGTTGTTGAATGTTGCTACCACCAACTGCATGCTCATATCATCATTCAGCCCTTCCATAAACTTCTCCTGCTTCGCGGCATCAGTGGCTACATCATTAGGGGCATAGCGTGATAACTTGCTAAAATCATCCACGTACTGAGCCACAGTACGGTTCCCCTGACGTAGGTTGCGGAACTCCCGCTTCTTCATATGCATAGCTCCAGTTGAGACATGGGTTGTGCGGAAAGCTTGCTAAAACTGGTCCCAAGTGACATTGGCTACATGAAAAGTGGCCGTGTAATTCTCCCACCATGAGGCTGCAGGTCCATCCAATTGGTGTGCGGCAAAGCACACTCTTTCAGCATCTGTGCAACCTGCGGTGGTCAACTCCCTTCCAATACGGCGTAGCCAATCATCAACAACTATAGGCTCGGTGCTACTGGATAACACCGGCGGTTGTAACCTTAGAAAACGGGCTAGGTTGTCCACTTGCAGCGGGTTGTTGTTGTTGTTGTTGTTGTTGTTGTTGCTGTTGTTGTTATTGTTGTTGTTGTTGTTGCCCTGGTTCTGAACAAGCAATTGCATCAAAGTATTCTGCTATTGGATCAACTGGGTGAGCTCCGGTGGGAAAACAAAACCGGGGTCACGTCTCGGAGGCATCTGATGGGTTTAGATGGAAGAGATCAGAATAGAAAAAGGGGGTCTAATGAGAAAGCACTACCCATATGCACATGAGACAAACACAAACATTTCACTCAATCAATCAAGCAAGGGCATACAAGCAGTCTAGAACTATCGTAAAAGTGCTCAACTACTACTAAATACATGGGGAAAAATACTACTAATATTTGGTGGTCATCTAGAAATTTTGATCGGGTGAAGACTCCATGATGTCTGCTCCAGCTTCGTCTTCAAAGTCATCCTCACTAGGATCTGAATCGGTGTCGTCGATGATGATGTAGTTGTCCGGGCAAGTGGGGTCGTCGTCTTCTTCTCCCGGTGCCGGTCCTCCCATGAATACTCCGATCTTCTTAACCAGGTTGTCATTCTTCTCCAGTAGTGTCTTGATTTCCTCCTCATATCCATCGTGTGTAAACTTGAGTTCTTCCTCCAGTTCGATAATCCTAGTCTTTGCCTTCTTCAAGTCCATCATGTCCGTGCACATCTGGTTCTCCTGGCGTCGAATGTGCTGGTTTAACTCCTGGATGAAAGCTGCAATGGATCTATCCTTCTTGGTGCTGATTACTTCCCATTGGTCGTCTCGGCACCCACATATCTGGTAGATAGTGTCCTTAAGTTCCCTGTGGTAGACTTCTCCAATTCGTCCCATGGTAATGTGGGCTGCCATGCTCTTGCCTAGGTTCCGGGTGGGTGCTTCGAAAGAAAATTCTATGGGTTTAGAAGTTGGCGAGAACGTCCTTCCTGGAACTTGTACTTGAATCATCCAGCGCTCATCTTCAGGTAAAATGGCGTTGTACGTCCCGGTGAAGCTTGGTATTCCAATGTTCAAGTACCTAGTGACTCCCTTCAGGTGGCGTCCAAATGTTGTGTCTTCATCCGGTTCTGCAAACTTGTTCTTCATCTCCGCCATCCTAAAGAGTAGAAAATGGAGAGGAGTCAGAAATGAGTAGAGAAGTGTGGCCTATGGTTTATCTTAGTGGTCGTGTCCTAAACTCAGTGTGTGCTCTGATACCATCTTGTAGCGACCCGACCTCAGATGGTCAAGTCTCTGTGCTTCAGTGTCATCCCTGGATCGGTAATGCTGACACACACAGTACTCAAAGGATTTGTAACAGAGTGGCAATCACACACTTATTACATCGAATGTCTCAAGAGAGAACTTATTACAATAATATGGCTTAAGGCCATCTAATGCGATAACAGCGGAAGGCTTGGAAGATAAAGTGAGTCCATCAACTCCAATGGCATAGCTGAGCTGCACGGCAACGACCTAACGAACCTTACTCCTCGTCTGAAAAGTCTGCAACATAATATGTTGCAGCCCGAAAACGGGCCAGCACATGGTATATGCTGGCAATATAACACAGTAGAGCAATAACAGAATAATGTTATCACTACATGCATATTTGGCTGGTGGCAAGCTCTATGGTTATAGTTTTTGCGAAAAGCCAATTTTTTCCTACAACAAAGGAATAGATTTTAATTTAACTATCATGGTAGTTGAAACAACATTGAGAAGGTTCCTCCAACTCAATCCCAATTAAAGTGGTTAACAACCCAATAGTATTAATTAAGAGTGATGAGATACATGTGATAACCCAAGTACTAGATACTCAAGATTTGTCCATAACCGGGGACACGGCTAACCATGATTAGTTTATACACTCTACAGAGGTTTGCACACTTTTCCCCACAAGACTCGATCTCCTTCGTAGGATTTCTTGCACTACATGGTGTTTGAGAAACGGATGACCGAGACACAGTCTTTCAGAAACATTAACTATCTACTCCGGACATACCATACCAAACCTACATCCCACTACCTACTGATCTGCCTCTTCAAGAGCTTCACGTAACTTAATCAACTATGCTAGAGCCCATAATAGCTTGTGGCAGCAGACGGAAGTTTCTAGCATGAATCATCTCAGTTCCCTTTGAGCCTGGGTGGCGGTCCATAGGAAGATCACACGGTTACTCCGGGATTTCCAAAAAATACAGGCAACACTGGGTACTCCAGGTTCCTCAATCCACCCAGATGTGTATTTAAGTTGCCACCTTAAGTTGAACCATTAATTAACAAACTCACATCTGTCATGGATTTCACTCAAACCCAAACCACGTCTACGAGCATAGCATAGCATAGTAATATAAGCAAGCGTAGAAGTAACACCCCGGGGTTTGAATATAACAGGGCAATAGGTTCTACCTCAACAACTACTTCCCATCCCACATGTTAACGACTCCCTAATCATGCAATATTTGGGGGGGTGAAACTAATGCATAAAAACTGGGTATGAAAAGAGTATGATCAATGTGTTACTTCCTTGCTGACGATCTGCAAAACCTAAGGGCTCGTAGTACCACGCTTCGCACTCCGGGTGTTCTATCACAAACAAACAATAATATACATAAGCAACAAGCAAAGATGTGCAAGAAAAACTCAAATAAAACAGGTTGACCGAAAAGTTCAACTTAAGAACTCCAGGTAGCAAAAGAAATCAAATCAAACGGAGCAACAAAACTCAAACGGCAAAAGAAACATGATTCGTTTACTAGTCTGGACCTAGGTAAAATTTTACAGTAGCACAAACTTGTTCAAGTTGATTAAACAGAAAGAGGATCTCGAGACGAAGATCTAGGCGCTTGAATCGCCTGATTCCGACTAACAAGCGAAAAGATAAACAGAAACTAAGATCGGATCAGAAATCACGATCGAGAGTAATCGCAGATAAATCCGATAAAAGAAAACTAATGAACAGACTAACGAACGAGCATTCGTTAGCTGTAACTAACGGGCGAAGAACCGTTCGTTAAATGAACGTACGGACGAACGTCCGCTAAACAGGAAAACCGAAAAAAACGGCGATCCGAAAAAAAACAAATCTAGGGTTTTCTAAAAAAACGAACGGTTCAAAAAAAATCAGCGGCTCAGATTCCAGTGCGGTACCTCCAGCGAGGCGGGGCGGCGGGACGGCGGCTTGCGGGGCGGTGGCAGCAAGCGGCGGCGGCGGCTAGCGCGGCGTTGGCGGCTGAGGGGCGGCGGGTTTGGCGGCGGTGGTGGTGTGGTGTTGGGGCTCGGGGGGGGGGAGCGTATATAAAGGGCGGGGCGGTGACTTGGTGGAGGGGGCAAGGCGCGGCGGAGGCGGAGTCCGACTCGGACTCCGGTTCGAGCGGCGGCGGCGGCGGCCTGGCTCGGCTGGGCCTTCGGCCCAGTCGGGCGGAGGAACTTTTTTTTTATAAATAATTTCGCCGATGGAAATAAAATCCTAGAAAAATAAATAAAAATCTAAAAATGCCAAAATAAATTTTCACCGTCTAAATAAAGTATTTAGAACGAGATGACCATTTTCTTGGCCCTAAAATGCAATTTTAAAAACGTGCAATTTTCTAATGCAAACAAAATTACGATAAAATCCAAATAAAACAAATACTTGATTTTAATATTTTTCCTCCAATATTTCAATTATCTTGGAGAAGTCGTATTATCTCCTCTCATATATTTTAATATGAAATATTTTCGTAGCGAAAAATAATTAAAACCAAAATCCTCATTTCAAAATTTGATAAAATCAAATTTGAAAACTGGGGAAATCCCCAACTCTCTCCGAGGGTCCTTGAGTTGCTTAGGATTTTGAGGTTCGCGAGACGAAAAGCAAATAAAATATGATATGCAAGAATGATCTATGTATAGCATTCCAAATTGAAAATTTGGGATGTTACAGGATCCCTTGTTTGCACGCTAGGATAAGCGTTCCAGCCAGAGTCCTTGCAGAGTGGAGTTCATCACCATCCTCGATGTTCCATTGCCAGTAGTCATTCCGCTGCGTTGTGTTGTTTTGTTGCTTGCATAGAGCAGCCATGGCAGGTGTAGCGTCGCCATGCCGATGTAATCCCCTTGTACCCCAACAGATTGCAATAAAGAGCTGATTTGTTCTATGCTAAGCAGTGCCGTATTCCAAAAGACTTTGCCTCGGTCTCTGGGCTGGAATATGGGGCGTTCCGGTTTCTCTGAGCCGGGGTGCCACAGTAAAGCGCATGGCGGTGGCAAAACGCACAATTAACGCCTAGCACTTTTTTGAACTATGATAGCAATGGAATCTTAAATTAGAACAGTTGTTCTTCAGGTTTAGGAACTTGTTCTACATGAACAGAGTACAATAAGATGCAAGAATATAGTACTTCAAAAATAGAAAATGAGCTCATAGGCCTTACCACATTCTTGGTTCTGGACCAATACAGAACAAGGCATTCCCAGTCATCGCCCAGTAAATGTGTCTCAGGAGAATATAAGGGAATTTGATGAGTTTCTTTGTCGGTGAAGTACGTTTTGTTCAGGTAATTCCTATACTGCCACCAAGCATTCTTGAAGATAGCAGAGGTATTAGCACAGGTTACCTCATCCTAAGTTTCCAAATCGGTCCTTCTCTATAAGTATCAGTGCTGACAATTCATCATATTTCTTACTGACGAATAAAGTGACACAGTTTAAAATAGCATTAACACAATATGGTATTGTTCAGGTCAAGACATGGCAGGAAATGACATTGTGAAGGAGTTGACAGCTTCACGACACCACTGGATTACAGATCAAGAACTCATAAGTATCAATGGTTAGTGTGCTATCAATTTATCCCATTTCAGATTGGCAAAATAAGATCGCTTGCTCTGTATAGTTTAATTTACATGGTATGAAGAAGGAACTTGGTTGTACAACTGAAAACTTAAATTGAGAAGGACAAACTTTTTTTATGAAGTACATAATAAACTTTAAACATGCAATTTGATGCAATCACAAAAAATAAACAGCTGTTGCAGTCATGCCTAACCAAATATATACAACAAAGTTTGAAGGCTTAAGAAGCACAAACTTACATTATTGGTGAAGGCGGGCTCTATAAAGCCCTTGTCCATGCTGATGGGGGGGGGCAATTCAAGAAGTTGTTGGGAAACATAGTAATTTCGAAAAATTTCCTACGCACACGCAAGATCATGGTGATGCATAGCAACGAGAGGGGAGAGTGTTGTCTACGTACCAATGCAGACCGACTGCGGAAGCGATCACACAACGTAGAGGAAGTAGTCGTACGTCTTCTTCCCGATCCGACCGATCCAAGCACCGTTACTCCGGCACCTCCGAGTTCTTAGCACACGTTCAGCTCGATGACGATCCTCGGGCTCCGATCCAGCAAAGCGTCGAGGAAGAGTTCCGTCAGCACGATGGCGTGGTGACGATCTTGATGTACTACCGACGCAGGGCTTCGCCTAAGCTCTACAACGATATGACCGAGGTGGAATTTGGTGGCAGGGGGCACCGCACACGGCTAAGGAACGATCAACAATGATCAACTTGTGTGTCTATGGGGTGCCCCCTGCCCCCGTATATAAAGGAGCAAGGGGAGGGGTTCGGCCGGCCAAGGGAGAGGGGCGCAGGAGGAGTCCTACTCCTACCGGGAGTAGGACTCCCCCCAATCCTATTCCTAATAGGAATCCTCAAGGGGGAAAGAGAGAAGGGGTGGCCGGCCACCTTCCCTAGTCCTATTAGGACTAGGAAAGGGGGGAGGTGCGCAGCCCTCTATGGTAGCCCCTTTTCACTTTTCCACTAAGGCCCAATAGGCCCATTTGCCTCCCGGGGGGTTCCGGTAACCCTCCCGGTATTCCGGTAAAATCCCGATTTCACCCGGAACACTTCCGATGTCCAAAGATAGCCTTCCAATATATCAATCTTTACGTCTCGACCATTTCGAGACTCCTCGTCATGTCCGTGATCACATCCGGGACTCCGAACAACCTTCGGTACATCAAAATGCATAAACTCATAATAACTGTCATCGTAACGTTAAGCGTGCGGACCCTACGGTTCGAGACAATGTAGACATGACCGAGACACGTCTCCAGTCAATAACCAATAGCGGGACCTGGATGCTCATATTGGCTCCTACATATTCTACGAAGATCTTTATCGGTCAGACCGCATAACAACATACGTTGTTCCCTTTGTCATCGGTATGTTACTTGCCCGAGATTCGATCGTCGGTATCCAATACCTAGTTCAATCTCGTTACTGGCAAGTCTCTTTTTACTCGTTGCGTAATACATCATCTCATAACTAACATCTTAGTTATTATGCTTGCAAGGCTTATGTGATGTGTATTACCGAGAGGGCCCAGAGATACCTCTCCGACAATCGGAGTGACAAACCCTAATCTCGAAATACGCCAACCCAACATCTACCATTGGAGACACCTGTAGTACTCCTTTATAATCACCCAGTTACGTTGTGACGTTTGGTAGTACCCAAAGTGTTCCTCCGGTAAACGGGAATTGCATAATCTCATAGTTATAGGAACATGTATAAGTCATGAAAAAAGCAATATCAACATACTAAACGATCGGGTGCTAAGCTAATGGAATGGGTCATGTCAATCAGATCATTCAACTAATGATGTGATCTCGTTAATCAAATAACAACTCTTTGTTCATGGTTAGGAAACATAACCATCTTTGATTAACGAGCTAGTCAAGTAGAGGCATACTAGTGACACTCTGTTTGTCTATGTATTCACACATGTATTATGTTTCCGGTTAATACAATTCTAGCATGAATAATAAACATTTATCATGATATAAGGAAATAAATAATAACTTTATTATTGCCTCTAGGGCATATTTCCTTCAGTCTCCCACTTGCACTAGAGTCAATAATCTAGATTACACAGTAATGATTCTAACACCCATGGAGCCTTGGTGCTGATCATGTTTTGCTCGTGGAAGAGGCTTAGTCAACGGGTCTACAACATTCAGATCCGTATGTATCTTGCAAATCTCTATGTCTCCCACCTGGACTAAATCCCGGATGGAGTTGAAGCGTCTCTTGATGTGTTTGGTCCTTTTGTGAAATCTGGATTCCTTTGCCAAAGCAATTGCACCAGTATTGTCACAAAAGATTTTCATTGGACCCGATGCACTAGGTATGACACCTAGATCGGATATGAACTCCTTCATCCAGACTCCTTCGTTCGCTGCTTCCGAAGCAGCTTTGTACTCCGCTTCACATGTAGATCCCGCTACGGTGCTTTGTTTAGAACTGCACCAACTGACAGCTCCACCGTTTAAAGTAAACACGTATCCGGTTTGCGATTTAGAATCGTCCGGATCAGTGTCAAAGCTTGCATCAACGTAACCTCTTACGGTGAGCTCTTTGTCACCTCCATATACGATAAACATATACCTAGTCGTTTTCAGGTATTTCAGGATGTTCTTGACCGCTGTCCAGTGATCCACTCCTGGATTACTTTGGTACCTCCCTGCTAAACTTATAGCAAGGCACACATCAGGTCTGGTACACAGCATTGCATACATGATAGAGCCTATGGCTGAAGCATAGGGAACATCTTTCATTTTCTCTCTATCTTCTGCAGTGGTCGGGCATTGAGTCTGACTCAACTTCACACCTTGTAACACAGGCAAGAACCCTTTCTTTGCTTGATCCATTTTGAACTTCTTCAAAATCTTGTCAAGGTATGTGCTTTGTGAAAGTCCAATTAAGCGTCTTGATCTATCTCTATAGATCTTTATGCCTAATATATAAGCAGCTTCCCCGAGGTCTTTCATCGAAAAACTTTTATTCAAGTATCCCTTTATGCTATCCAGAAATTCTATATCATTTCCAATCAGCAATATGTCATCCACATATAATATCAGAAATGCTACAGAGCTCCCACTCACTTTCTTGTAAATACAGGCTTCTCCAAAAGTCTGTATAAAGCCAAATGCTTTGATCACAATATCAAAGCGTTTATTCCAACTCCGAGATGCTTGCACCAGTCCATAAATGGATCGCTGGAGTTTGCATACTTTGTTAGCTCCCTTTGGATCGACAAAACCTTCTGGTTGCATCATATACAACTCTTCTTCCAGAAATCCATTCAGAAATGCAGTTTTGACATCCATCTGCCATATTTCATAATCATAAAATGCAGCAATTGCTAACATGATTCTGACGGATTTAAGCATCGCTATGGGTGAGAAGGTCTCATCGTAGTCAACACCTTGAAATTGTCGAAATCCTTTTGCGACAAGTCGAGCTTTATAGACAGTAACATTACCATCAGCGTCAGTCTTTTTCTTGAAGATCCATTTATTCTCAATTGCTTGCCGATCATCGGGCAAGTCAACCAAAGTCCATACTTTGTTCTCATACATGGATCCCATCTCAGATTTCATGGCCTCAAGCCACTTTGCGGAATCTGGGCTCACCATCGCTTCTTCATAGTTCATAGGTTCATCATGATCTAGTAGCATGACTTCCAGAACTGGATTACCGTACCACTCGGGTGCGGATCTCACTCTGGTTGATCTACGTGGTTCAGTAGTATCTTGTCCTGAAGTTTCATGATCATCATCATTAGCTTCCTCACTAATTGGTATAGGTGTCGCAGAAACAGTTTTTTGTGATGTACTATTTTCCAATAAGGGAGCAGGTATAGTTACCTCGTCAAGTTCTACTTTCCTCCCACTCACTTCTTTCGAGAGAAACTCCTTCTCTAGAAATGATCCATTCTTAGCAACGAATGTCTTGCCTTCGGATCTGTGATAGAAGGTATACCCAACAGTTTCCATTGGGTATCCTATGAAGACACATTTCTCCGCTTTGGGTTCGAGCTTATCAGGTTGAAGCTTTTTCACATAAGCATCGCAGCCCCAAACTTTAAGAAACGACAACTTTGGTTTCTTGCCAAACCATAGTTCATAAGGCGTCGTCTCAACGGATTTTGATGGTGCCCTATTTAACGTGAATGCGGCCGTCTCTAAAGCATAACCCCAAAACGATAGCGGTAAATCAGTAAGAGACATCATAGATCGCACCATATCTAGTAAAGTACGATTACGACGTTCGGACACACCATTATGTTGTGGTGTCCCGAGTGGCGTGAGTTGCGAAACTATTCCACAATTTTTCAAATGTACACCAAACTCGTAACTCAAATATTCTCCTCCACGATCAGATCGTAGAAACTTTATTTTCTTGTTACGATGATTTTCAACTTCACTCTGAAATTCCTTGAAGTTTTCAAATGTTTCAGACTTATGTTTCATTAAGTAGATATACCCATATCTGCTTAAATCATCTGTGAAGGTGAGAAAATAACGATATCCACCCCGAGCCTCAATATTCATCGGACCACATACATCGGTATGTATGATTTCCAATAAATCTGTTGCTCTCTCCATAGTACCGGAGAACGTTGTTTTGGTCATCTTGCCTATGAGGCACGGTTCGCAAGTACCAAGTGATTCATAATCAAGTGGTTCCAAAAGCCCATCAGTATGGAGTTTCTTCATGCGCTTTACACCGATATGACCTAAACGGCAGTGCCACAAATAAGTTGCACTATCATTATCAACTCTGCATCTTTTGGCTTCTACATTATGAATATGTGTATCACTACTATCGAGATTCAACAGGAATAGACCACTCTTCAAAGGTGCATGACCATAAAAGATATTACTCATATAAATAGAACAACCATTATTCTCTGATTTAAATGAATAACCGTCTCGCATTAAACAAGATCCAGATATAATGTTCATGCTCAACGCTAGCACCAAATAACAACTATTTAGGTCTAATATTAATCCGAAGGTAGATGTAGAGGTAGCGTGCCGACCGCGATCACATCGACTTTGGAACCGTTTCCCACGCGCATCGTCACCTCGTCCTTTGCTAGCGTCCGCTTATTCCGTAGTCCCTGTTTCGAGTTGCAAATATTAGCAACAGAACCAGTATTAAATACCCAGGTGCTATTGCGAGCTCTAGTGAGGTACACATCAATAACATGTATATCACATATACCTTTGCTCACCTTGCCATCCTTCTTATCCGCCAAATACTTGGGGCAGTTCCGCTTCGAGTGACCAGTCTGCTTGCAGTAGAAGCACTCAGTTTCAGGCTTAGGTCCAGACTTAGGTTTCTTCTCCTGAGCAGCAACTTGCTTGCTGTTCTTCTTGAAGTTCCCCTTCTTCTTCCCTTTGCCCTTTTTCTTGAAACTAGTGGTCTTGTTGACCATCAACACTTGATGCTCCTTCTTGATTTCTACCTCCGCAGCTTTCAGCATTGCGAAGAGCTCGGGAATAGTCTTGTTCATCCCTTGCATATTATAGTTCATCACGAAGCTCTTGTAGCTTGGTGGCAGTGATTGGAGAATTCTGTCAATGACGCAATCATCTGGAAGATTAACTCCCATCTGAATCAAGTGATTATTATACCCAGACATTTTGAGTATATGCTCACTAACAGAACTGTTCTCCTCCATCTTGCAGCTATAGAACTTATTGGAGACTTCATATCTCTCAATTCGGGCATTTGCTTGAAATATTAACTTCAACTCCTGGAACATCTCATATGCTCCATGACGTTCAAAACGTCGTTCAAGTCCCGATTCTAAGCCGTAAAGCATGGCACACTGAACTATCGAGTAGTCATCAGCTTTGCTCTGCCAGACGTTCATAACATCTGGTGTTGCTCCAGCAGCAGGCCTGGCACCTAGCGGTGCTTCCAGGACGTAATTCTTCTGTGCAGCAATGAGGATAATCCTCAGGTTACGGACCCAGTCCGTGTAATTGCTACCATCATCTTTCAACTTTTCTTTCTCAAGGAACGCATTAAAATTCAACGGAACAACAGCACGAGCCATCTATCTACAATCAACATAAACAAGCAAGATACTATCTGGTACTAAGTTCATGATAAGTTTTAAGTTCAGTTAATCAAATTACTTAGGAACTCCCACTTAGATAGACATCCCTCTAATCCTCTAAGTGATCACGTGATCCAAATCAACTAAACCATAACCGATCATCACGTGAGATGGAGTAGTTTTCAATGGTGAACATCGTCATGTTGATCATATCTACTATATGATTCACGCTCGACCTTTCGGTCTCTGTGTTCCGAGGCCATATCTGCATATGCTAGGCTCGTCAAGTTTAACCTGAGTATTCTGCGTGTGCAAAACTGGCTTGCACCCGTTGTAGATGGACGTAGAGCTTATCACACCCGATCATCACGTGGTGTCTGGGCACGACGAACTTTGGCAACGGTGCATACTCAGGGAGAACACTTCTTGATAATTTAGTGGGAGATCATCTTATAATGCTACCGTCAATCAAAGCAAGACAAGATGCATAAAAGGATAAACATCACATGCAATCAATATAAGTGATATGATATGGCCATCATCATCTTGTGCTTGTGATCTCCATCTCCGAAGCACCGTCATGATCACCATCGTCACCGGCGCGACACCTTGATCTCCATCGTAGCATCGTTGTCGTCTCGCCAATCTTATGCTTCCACGACTATCACTACCGCTTAGTAATAAAGTAAAGCATTACATCGCGATTGCATTGCATACAATAAAGCGACAACCATATGGCTCCTGCCAGTTGCCGATAACTTGGTTACAAAACATGATCATCTCATGCAATAAAATCAGCATCATGCCTTGACCATATCACATCACAACATGCCCTGCAAAAACAAGTTAGACGTCCTCTACTTTGTTGTTGCAAGTTTTACGTGGCTGCTACAGGCTTAAGTAAGAACTCATCTCACCTACGCATCAAAACCACAACGATAGTTTGTCAAATAGACTCCGTTTTAACCTTCTCAAGGACCGGGCGTAGCCACACTTGGTTCAACTAAAGTTGGAGAGACAGTCTTCCGCAAGCCATCTATGCGCAAAGCACGTCGAGGGAACCGGTCTCGCGTAAGAGTACGCGTAAGGTTGGTCCGGATCGTCTCGTCCAACAATACCGCCGAACCAAAGTATGACATGCTGGTAGGCAGTATGACTTGTATCGCCCACAACTCACTTGTGTTCTACTCGTGCAAATAACATCAAACCATAAAACCTAGGCTCTGATACCACTGTTGGGAAACGTAGTAATTTCAAAAAATTTCCTACGCACACGCAAGATCATGGTGATGCATAGCAACGAGAGGGGAGAGTGTTGTCTACGTACCAACGCAGACCGACTGCGGAAGCGATCACACAACATAGAGGAAGTAGTCGTACGTCTTCTTCCCGATCCGACCGATCCAAGCACCGTTACTCCGGCACCTCCGAGTTCTTAGCACACGTTCAGCTCGATGACGATCCTCGGGCTCCGATCCAGCAAAGCGTCGAGGAAGAGTTCCATCAGCACGACAGCGTGGTGACGATCTTGATATACTACCGACGCAGGGCTTCGCCTAAGCTCTACAACGATATGACCGAGGTGGAATTTGGTGGCAGGGGGCACCGCACACGGCTAAGGAACGATCAACAATGATCAACTTGTGTGTCTATGGGGTGCCCCCTGCCCCCGTATATAAAGGAGCAAGGGGAGGGGTTCGGCCGGCCAAGGGAGAGGGGCGCAGGAGGAGTCCTACTCCTACCGGGAGTAGGACCCCCCCCCCCAATCCTATTCCTAATAGGAATCCTCAAGGGGGAAAGAGAGAAGGGGTGGCCGGCCACCTTCCCTAGTCCTATTAGGACTAGGAAAGGGGGGAGGTGCGCAGCCCTCTATGGGAGCCCCTTTTCACTTTTCCACTAAGGCCCAATAGGCCCATTTGCCTCCCGGGGGGTTCCGGTAACCCTCCCGGTATTCCGGTAAAATCCCGATTTCACCCGGAACACTTCCGATGTCCAAACATAGCCTTCCAATATATCAATCTTTACGTCTCGACCATTTCGAGACTCCTCGTCATGTCCGTGATCACATCCGGGACTCCGAACAACCTTCGGTACATCAAAATGCATAAACTCATAATAACTGTCATCGTAACGTTAAGCGTGCGGACCCTACGGTTCGAGAACAATGTAGACATGACCGAGACACGTCTCCGGTCAATAACCAATAGCGGGACCTGGATGCCCATATTGGCTCCTACATATTCTACGAAGATCTTTATCGGTCAGACCGCATAACAACATACGTTGTTCCCTTTGTCATCGGTATGTTACTTGCCCGAGATTCGATCGTCGGTATCCAATACCTAGTTCAATCTCGTTACTGGCAAGTCTCTTTTTACTCGTTCCGTAATACATCATCTCATAACTAACATCTTAGTTATTATGCTTGCAAGGCTTATGTGATGTGTATTACCGAGAGGGCCCAGAGATACCTCTCCGACAATCGGAGTGACAAACCCTAATCTCGAAATACGCCAACCCAACATCTACCATTGGAGACACCTTTAGTACTCCTTTATAATCACCCAGTTACGTTGTGACGTTTGGTAGTACCCAAAGTGTTCCTCCGGTAAACGGGAGTTGCATAATCTCATAGTTATAGGAACATGTATAAGTCATGAAAAAAGCAATAGCAACATACTAAACGATCGGGTGCTAAGCTAATGGAATGGGTCATGTCAATCAGATCATTCAACTAATGATGTGACCTCGTTAATCAAATAACAACTCTTTGTTCATGGTTAGGAAACATAACCATCTTTGATTAACGAGCTAGTCAAGTAGAGGCATACTAGTGACACTCTGTTTGTCTATGTATTCACACATGTATTATGTTTCCGGTTAATACAATTCTAGCATGAATAATAAACATTTATCATGATATAAGGAAATAAATAATAACTTTATTATTGCCTCTAGGGCATATTTCCTTCAGAAGTTTACACAGAATCTTCTTCATAACCATTGCCTTTATTATGCTTGTCATATGTATTGGTAATTTGGTATTGTGCTACTGTTTGCCAATTTCATAAAGGAGTAACTTGGAGCCTGAACTCGCAAATCATTACATTGGGTGATTTTAGTATAACTACAAAAAAAAGATCAGATGCACAGTACTTATGCTGCTGCTATGTACTCCAAAGTTCACTCAGACAAGCATCGATGTTGACAAGAAGAAGTGTCTATATTCATTCGAGTATCAACCGGCGTCAACCAGTTGTCAAACTCCAAGTATTAGGAGAGTGAACGCCAAAAATATTGCTTGGCGCATAGTCTAGAAAAACGTAGTCCAGTCTTTGATCCCAATTTGTGCCTTTTGGTTATCGGCAGATATGGTAGTGAACTGTATGGCATGGAGTCTAAAGATTCCAGACAAGTTGGTTGACGCGTATATTCATCTGGCACTTAATCAGTCTGCATGCCAGGGATGCTCCATTTCAGTTGAACCACACAAAAAATTTGGGTGGTTCATTTTCTCAACCGCCTCCTTTCTCGTCTGCAATGTAGAATTTTGGTGAGCTACAAGACCAAGATGAGCCAGTAAAGTAGTTGGATGAAAGTAGTGGCCAAGTTGCTCAAACCTCCCTCGGCATGAGGCCACTATTTGAGGATAAACCTACAAGCAAAGTTCAGATTGTTTGTGCTGCCTCTTATGTACTCAAAAGTTTACTTGTACAAGCATTAATTTTAGCAAGAAGTACCTCTGACTGAACACTATTTACCTGTCTGCAACGTAGAATTTTGGCGACCTACAGGACCAAGATGAGCCAGTAAACTAGTTGGATGAAAGTAGTGTCCAAATTGCTCAAACCTCCCTCGGCATGAGGCCACTATTTGAGGATAAACCTACAAGCAAAGTTCAGACTGTCTGCGCTGCCTCTTATGTACTCAAAAGTTTACTCGTACAAGCATTAATTTTAGCAAGAAGTACCTCCGACTGAACACCATTTACCAGTATGTACCCTAGGTAATTAAAGTTCGTCCATGGGTCATATTGGCTATGATCTCAATCATTTGGATGCATAAACATACTGAACATGTGTATATCTGAATCTTTTTGTGAATTATCTATGAATATTGTTGTGTGATTTATCAATCATTTGGATCCATAGACATGCTAAACTTGTGTATATATGAATCTTTTGAGTTGTTGATAGTGAATGTTGGCTATGAATATGAACGTGTCCTGTGAACGTGAGTTTGATACGAATGTTTACCTTTTCTGTTGTACTTGTCTGTGAACTTGTTAGTATGCCTACTATGGGGGTATGTGACGTGTGGGTGTCAACAGCACACCTTCTTCCCGAGAAGAATTGCACCTGCTTTGTTAGGGCAGCAACGGTGTGTCAACTCTTTTTAATCTTTTTGCTCCGTCTTGCCCCCTCCCGCGCTCAACCCCTGCCGTGTTGGGTTCTTGAAGGGATCTTTTTCTTAGGGATCGAGAAGTTCATAATTTTTTGATGAAGAAAGAGCCGGTTAAGATCTACATCAACTCCGAGTTCATTGATCAAGGTTAAAAAAGTTTGAATCGGCCTTCACGGTCGAGAAGTTTGGAGATCAAAGGAAACTAGGGTTCTGTGAGCATCATTACACGCGGCCGGTCAATCTACCTATTTGAGTGGGGTTGAATTCCATCAAACAGCCAGTACAATCTGGCGAGACCGAGACCGACTCAGTACGCCACTATTCAACTATCGCTTCCTACTGCGAGAGCCGGTGTGTGTGATGCAAATCAAATCCTGAGGCTGCTACCTCGTTGCTGTGACTATGCGCTACGTCCAAACGTCAAATCAGAGTCAGTACTAGTGGCTGGTTTAGTACTCACGTGAAGGCATTGGAATTTTTTTTTGATGCACCAACCAATTGGAAACAAGCCTTCACGATTGGAGGGAAGACTCGGCCACAGCCCGCGAGATTGATGCGGATGAAGAAGAGCTGGCACGGACGGATAGCACTGGATAATCCGGCGTGGGACAGTGCAGACGTCTTGAGCCGTCACACGTCGCTTGAGATCAAGAAGGATCGCGTGAAATCGTCGCACACGTCGGTGATCCATCGTATCCGACTCTGCTGTTGCGCCTCCACACGTGACCAGTTAATATGTCCGGGTTGATCTTCAATTATGACGTCTGATGCAAAAATCGAGTCAGCAAGTGGACGAGACTAGTCCAATCATGTTGTTGTACAAAGTTGCTCCACCACTCGGACTCGCTCCTGATATAGCTCGTTGCTCCTTCGCGAGCCGCCCGTCGCTCCAGCCGGCTCGGCATGCATGCTCGAGCCTTTCTCCGTCAAGCCGCTATGCTGCTGCACTGCCAAGCCGCCGTTACCGTCGCGTTGCCCTGGGCCGCCATCGCCTCATCGCTTCGCCTCCGCCGGCCTCGTCCGGGTCGCCGATGCGGCCTGTCTGCCACAAGCCGCCGGTCCGGCACTGACCGCTTCAGACCTCCGCCTGCTATTAGTCGCGGCCGTAGAGTCGCCGCCTTAAGTCGATCCCGTGACTCGCCTCTACTGGTTGTTGCTGCGTATATATCTGCCAGAATTTTCGATCCGGCTCTACCGCAAGCTGCGAACACGCTGTTTTAGTGGCAGCCTCAGCCTTGTCGTACCACCTACCCTACACTGCATGGAAGTCATCGACTCCGGCCACCGCAGGCACGAACACTGCGAGGCGGAAGAACTAGACGCGCCGTCACTGCAGCCCTATCAACAAGTTTGTTCTGTCAGCATGCCCTTGATACGTTCAGAGTTCGAGGGAAAACACAAGCGCACCAGGGAAGTGCCATCATGAAGTACCTGTGCTTTGAATGGAAAGGATGAAGGTTAGCTAGCAAGACATGTGCCCTTTTGGTCCTGGTCGCTACTTCATTGAGAAAAGAAAGGAGAGGATTATTATCTGACAAGAATGACTGTCAAAGTATCATCATCAAGATAGACAGTTGGCGATGTTCCAGCCTCGCCCATCCCGGCGTCTTGATATCAAATTTCTGCTTCGAACCACCGTCTCCGTCGTGCCACGGCCTCGCCTGCAAGTCGGCTCATCTTTTGTTGCGGTCTCGGGTGATCCCGCCAGCGTCTGTGGGATGCCTTACCGCCTCCTCCTCAAGCTGTCGGCCGTCGTCGTCACCTCGGAACCGCTCGCTGGTCCGTGTCGCCTCTGCGGCTTCAAAACACCTTGCCAAGACATTTGCGTCACCTCTGCTGATTTCTGCCTCCGGGTCAAGCCGGCACGGGTATCACAAACCGCCGGACACCGCTAGGCCGCATACAGTTCATCACAAGCCCGTTGTTCTGCTTGATCCGGCCAGTCGCGGCCTGCACTGGCTTACCACGCCCGAGCTGCATCGACCTACCTCCCTTCGATGTACCTTGAGTCGTGCCTCGCCTTCACTGCCTCAGAGATGCGTCGCCTCGAGCGCCTGCACACCTGACGCGCCGAGCCTCTCCACTTTGCACCGGCTCAGCCCGCGTCTCCCCGTCACAGCAATGCCAGGTTCGGCCGCTCTTGTGCACCTCTGCGGCCACGTACCTGTGACTCTCCGTCGCCCCGGGTCACGCCCCTGCTTCTGCAGCTGCAAGCTCGCCCTCAGTCACCATTGTGACCCGCCACTCCAAGATGCCTTGCTGGCAAACCGTCTCTGCCTTTGTTATGGCTCTGCCCGCCGCCTCTCACTTGCCACCTTAACCCGCCGGTCCGCCTGGGCTTGGTTCTGCTCTGCTCCACACCTCGCCCCGCGCGTGACCCGTCCACGCCGGTTCTGCCTCCACCTCTGCAAGCTGCTGCACTAATGCGCAGAGAGCTGGTTGTGAAAAGGGAGTTTTTTCTGTTGACAGCGGATGAGCCGTACCATAACCAGGTGCTATCCATTTAAAGTCTATTTTATTTAGCACATGTTGTTTCTTATCAAAGAATAATTACTTTGATTTTTTTTATTTTCATATACAGGACAATTGGTCACTTCAAAGACAATGGCCGGATCGTGGATATATAAATCACACAATTATTGTCACGCGCCAGCATATGACCGTGCCGTAATGATCAAAGAATATGTGCGCAAGACGCCGCCCTTGCGGCCCGGACTACTTCAACTTATCGGGACCATCCTTGTGGCTGACTCGCCCGTCCGTGTCGGTTTACAACGCTGCGACCGACTCTCCCGTCCGCGCCGGCTTACAATGCCGCGGCTGACTCATTTGTCCAAACCGCCTCTGATGTTGCGGTCATCTTTGTCGTCCGTCTCTCGTGGCCTGGTCTACATCAACATACCGGGCCGCACCTGTCTGCATGAGCTGTTTATTAAGTACGAGCAAGTTATAGCTTGGGTAGCCCGGTTTTCTTTCAAATTGGAGGCAAATTATCAAAAACCGCCGTTTGCACTGGATGGCTCAATGGGCAAGCACACAAGTCGCCGCCACTACAGTTTTGGTTAAACTTCAAATCGCCAGTTGGAAGGAACCATTGGCCGAGTTGCTGACACTGCTCGTATGGGATCATTTATAACCCGCCGCATTCACCTCAACCTTCTGTGGATTCACATCGCGTTATCAACGCCAATGATATACATCTTCTGCTATGGTCAAATATGGAGAGCCTCAAGCCAACTCCCCGAGTCACCTTTGAGACTCGGGGGCTACGATGACATGACTCAGCAAATCTTGCCAGTTTCAGCCGGTTTAAGAAACCTAGGACGATGGAGGGAAAGATAACCCGGTCCCGGAGGCTACTGTTATATTGATGAAAATTTAAAGGCCGTCAGAATTTTTTTGGCTTAGAAAGTATATGACAGTTACAAAATCCCGGCTCAATGAAGAAGATCCGGGTCATCAGAAAGGATTCCGGTTTAAAATCCGGCTCAAGGAAAGTCAGTCTCAGTAAAGCTCTCAAATATCCGGTTTACAATCCAGTTCAAGAGAAATCTATTCTCCCACAAGGCTCTGAAGCGCTCAGATCCGGTTTAACAATGTCCGGTTCAAAAAGGAATTTACTTCTCGCAAGTTTGAGTTTAAAGGCCGACAGGAAATTTCCGGCTGAAAATGAAGATTCCGGTTTAAGATCCGGTTCAAGGGAAGGATGTCTCCCACAAAGCTTTGAAGCTCTCAATATCCGGTTTAACATCCGGTTCAAAAAGGATTTATCCCTTGCAAAAAGTTAAAGGGTGACAAAGAGGACCCACTGCCATGATGCGCGGTTCAAACATGGGTATCATGCCTTATTGGCTTATCATATTATTGATCACTTGGGGGCTTGGTCATGTCTGAACCATAGTCACATCTCTTGATCGGCTCAATGCCACAACGTCACTTGGGGGCTTGGTCGTATCCGAACCAATGCAACACCTTTTGATAGGCGAAAGCCACCAGATCACTTGGGGACGTGGTCAAGTGTGAACCGGTCACGCCTCTTGATCAGCCTAAGGCCACAGAATCACTTGGGGGCTTGGTCGAACCCAAACCATTGCCACGCTTCTTGATCGGTATAATGCCAATGCATCATTTGGGGACCTGGCTGACTTGAACCATAGCTACGCCTACTGGGGGCTTGGTCGTGTCCGACCATGGTAATGCCACTTGATCGGCTTAGACAGCCTCTTTTTTGCAAATGATTTTCTCTTTGCTTTTGATTGACACTTGTCTTTCTTTTGATAAAAATTTCTTCTGTTGCGTTTTTAACCCGACATTGTTAATCCGGTTCGACTGTCAATTACAAATTGGTAGAACACGATCAAATATTAATCCGGAGACTATCTGCCCTGTTTGATTTTATGTTACCATCTTATTATGGATTAAACCGGTGTTCATTAACCCGGTTTGACTTTCAACTACAAGTTGTCAGTACATGACTAATTATAATCCGACGATTATTAACCCGGTCTAGTTTCGACTATAAGTCGTCAGTATTATATATGGTTAATCTGGTGTTTATCATAACCTGGCACGGTTTTATCATAAACCGGCACAATATGAAAGGAGTTATCAGTACTCAAGATTTGGGTTATCACCCTTACTACAAAAAGTTGGTAAAACCAACAATGTGATTCAATGTCACAGGTATGATATATTTCATATTTGATTATTCTTAAGTGCAGCCTTGGTTATAAACCCGGATTATATGTTGGGCGTTATGACCCGTCCGGCGGTAAACCGCCAGGACACTTTACACTTGTTGTATGCAGAAAAAGGTTGAATAAATCATAATTACAAATCACCGGTGTTTATTGAACCGGCCTGGCTTTGGACTATAGGTTGCCAGTATATATTTGGATTGCGCCATTGGAATTATGCGCTTATAAATCATTGGATATATTATTCAAATAGCCAACATGGCTGGATTTTTATTATGGTTATCAATAGCCAATATTATGATTGAGGTTTTCAAAGTCGCTTTAAGCGCAATGGCTATCATATTATCAATAGATATGATTTATTCTACAATTGAAGGAATAGTCCCGAGTCACTGCAGGCTTACAACCTGGCACTTGGGGGCTACATTATTCAAATTGAGATTGCATGCATGTCTCATGTCGCTGCAAGCATGCACCATGACACTTGGGGGCTAATGCAAAGTCATTTTTACTAGTCTTATTGAAGACCCGACTCGTCATATTATAATGAGCCGGCCCTTGGAGGCTACCAATTACTCATGTCAACAATTCAAGGTACACAAGTTTTCGTCCATAATATTGAAGGATCCATTGCTTAGTTGGTAAAGCACAAAGCTCTTAACCTTGTGGACGTGGGTTCAAGCCCTACGATGGAACCTACATTATAAGATGTTATTTTCATTGAAGTATACATCAAGTCCTGATTCAGTATTATCTTACTAAGCCGGCCCTTGGGGGTTACACATCACTGCTAAAGTGTACATGCTTATATTTACAAAGTCCCTGCTCATTATTTCATAATGACCCGACCCTTGGGGGTTACACTGATTGAAGTTTTTATAAGCAATTACAAGTTCCAGGTTGCTGCAAGCATGACAAACCGGTACTTGGGGGCTACATATATGGAGTATTCCGTTTATATGATTGAGATGAACAAACCGGATTTCTTCAAGGTTGAAACACTTATTGGAGCAAGTCTTAAGTTATCACTATGTTCTCCTGTTAAGACTTGGGGGCTACAGGTATTATGTATATAAAGGAGGAACATATTCATTTTATCAGTTTTGAGCAAATCAGGAAGATCAATTACATGACCCGGTGTCGACAACAATTATGACCCAGTGCCATCAATATTTATAAACCGGCCATTTTGGCAATGATAAACCAGCAAGTTCTACATTTTCAAACCGGCTGATATCAGTTGAATATTTGAAGACCAATATTTTTGTCAAATCAAGAGCATTGAAGGCCGATTCAAATGGATTCTTTATTCTCAATATCTTCTGCAAGCAAATTGAGTATGAAGCTCGCTTATTGACCCGGATTTTCTAGAAGAAGGAAATGACAAGGATGATCAGGTGCCGATTTACAAGAATTTTTAACCCGGAGCATAACCTGTCAAATTTGCTCTTGAGTTTATGTTGCAGATCAGTTTAACATGGATAAATCCAAATTAAACTGGGGGCTAATGTCGGGGATATACCCCGTGGCGTAAACCGGCCGGAAGTATAAACCGGCCGGACTGGATGACTCACTGGTAACCCGCCCGGAGCTTGGCGGTTCACGGGCTACCCGCCCGGTCTTGGCGGTTCATTAGTAACCCGGCGGGCGGGTCAGATGGATGATGAGGCCCATGGCCTAGAAGGCCGGTTCACGTTTAGTGGTGGGCCGGTTTATGAGGAAAGCACAAAGAATATTCCCTTACAAAGGAAGCAAGACTAGGACTCCACTTGTAATAGAGTAATCCTAATCCTAATAGGACTAGTCATGTAAACCGTCCCTTCAAGATATATAAGGAGGGGCAGGGCACCCCAAGAGGGACAAGATTCACAAGTTCCACGAGTTGGACAAGTTAGGTTTAGACAATAGCTCTCGAGATAGAGCAATCTTGTAACCGTGGTCATCATCATCAATATCAATGAAGCAGGATGTAGGCTTTTACCTCCACCGTGAGGGGCCGAACCTGGGTAAAACATCGCGTCTCTCGTCCCGCTCAACCCCTCTCAAGCTACCACATAGATGCGTTGGCCTCGCGACTAAGTCCTGACACTAAGGACATCTGCCATGACAAATCCACGACAGTTTTCGTTCTCAAAACAAACATAGTACTACGTTGTTTTTGGGGCTTGATGAAAAATGGAGTGCTGGTTTCTGTAGGTTGGCCCACCCAGCAAATGGGCTGCTGGTCCACCATGGACTGGGAGGCTAAAAATACAAGTTGTATGGTGCAGAGGCAAGTAAAAAACGCCATCAAGAGCCATCCACTGAAGAAAAAAATAATCGCTCCTGATGTGCTTCTTCAGTCGTGCCGCCGCCCCCCTCTTTAATCCAGTTCGCTCGGGGATCTGGTATCATTTTTTTCCAGAGGGCGAACAAGTATCAGCTAGGCCTAGGTTTTGTATTTTAACATGCGTAGCCCACGACATACGGTGACAGTGGTTTCAACTTATTTTTTGAGGTCCATACCAGCCTATGGGCTTTTTTCTTAAAGATCGGCAACCCAATGTATTTTTTAACCACATTATATATATATATATTATTACTATTATCGTATATTTTATAGAGACTTATATATACATTATAAAAACATCCCATGTGTCATTAACTTATAAAAGTAAATGTTTAATAAAAGTTGGCAAGGAAAATTTTGGTTGTTTTTGACTTACACGCAAGGAAAATCCTGGTGATTGCGTACAAAAGCTTGCGAAGATTTGAAGGACCAATGTAATAATAACGCGCTCATTTTTATTTTGAGCAATAACTCGCTAATTTGTTAATTATGTATATAAAAAATTTGCCTCTCTGGTTTATTTTTTGATATTAATTGCTCCTTCTAACATAACATAATATATAATGAGCCCAGCTAATTCGTGTATTTGAAGGAAGTGCAAATGGGTTGGGATTTCTTAGAAAATATAAATGGGCCACATTGATGCGAAATTATTTGTTCACCTAGCCCAAAAAATGGACTGTACATTCTAGAAAACATGGGTTAAATATATGCCACATTTTTGCAGGTTGACATGTGGACCAATAGGTCGAAGCCTACGCAGGGCGTTGTCAACTTGGTCAACAAATGATTATGACATCCATAACCATTGGATTTATATCCAACGGCCGGCATGCACCTTCAATCTCTGGTCTTCTTCCTCCAGCGTCACCGGGACCGCCTGGTCCGGCCTCCGGCGGCTAGCGGCTCTGCTTAGCACGCATCGCTGGAAAGCGCTACCCCACCGCCGGCCAGGCTATCCCTCCACCCCTCCACACCTGCTGTTATTCTCCACCGACTGCAGCCCCACACCACACCAGAACCAGTTATAACCCTTATGCTCCTCTCAATCTGCGACTCCACTGCCACATCTTCCCATTTCCGAGTCGTTCCTGTCCGGGGCCTCGCAGTCGTCCATCGCCTCGCTGTGCTCGGTGTCGTGGTCAACAAACGAGAGTCATCGGAAGAGGACTGTGCGTGGAGAGCCTGACGGCTGGGACCCACGAGTTCCATGGTCACACACATGGAAAGTTCCTCCTTATTAAGCTGAAAAAAATGTTTCCTCCACCTGACAGCTGGGACCCACCGGCTGTATCTTCGCACGGAAGGAAGTGCCTCCTTATTATGCAAAAAAAATTATTCCTCCCATTGACAGCTGGGACCCGTCAGATTTGGTGGCTGACTTATGGGCCTACTAAGCGGACGTGTACGCATGGCTTTGTCAACTTAATCAACAAATGATTCTAGCAGCTGGACCGTTGGATGTTAATCCAACAGCCGTGCTCCTTCTTCAACCTCTGTTCTTGCTCCTGTCTCCTGTGGGCGGCACCGCGGCTGTGCTGCCGCGCACCCGAACCAGTCAAGTTTCCCACTCCTCTCCATCCACGACTCCACTGCCCCGTCTTCCCCATCTCCGGGTCGTTCCAGTCTGGGGCCTCGCCGTCATCCACCGGCCTTGGTGCGCCCGCATGGTGTGGTCAACATGGTGAACAACCGAGAGTCATCGGAAGATGACTGTACGTGAGAGGCTGATAGTGGGGACGCACCACACCCATGGACGCATGCATGCAACGGAACGCATCGTGGTCAACGTGGTTAAGGAACGACTTCCATCGGAAGTGTACTATATGTGGAGAGGCTGTCAGCTGGGTCCACGGCCGCAACAAGGAAAGTGCCTCCTTATTACGTGGAAAATAATGATTCCTCCACCTAACACCAGGGACCCACCGGACGGGCCAACGTATTTTGCGAAAAAAATGTTTCCCCCCTAACTGCTGGGACCCACCGTACGGGCCACCGTATTTTGCGAAAAAAATATTCCCCCCGCTGTCATCTCGGACCCGCCGGAAGTGCTTCCTTATTACGGAGAAAAAATGAATACCCCCTGCTAGTTGGGACCCAACTTGGTGGGAGGCTGACTTGTGGGCCTACTAAGTTGACGGGGACAGAGGGCTTTGTCAACTTAGTCAATATGAACGATTCTAGCTCCAATGGCCGTACGATGTCCATCCAACGGCCGTAGTGCTTCTTCAACCTCCGATCTACTTGCTCCAGCCGCCCAAACCGGCACCAGTCGTGCCGCGTGCTCCTGCCTCCCGTGGCCGGCTGTGATGCTGCGGAGGCCTCACCGCCCCCTACTACGCCCACCACTGGCCAGACCATCCCTCTACTCACCCACACCCCCTGTTATTCTGTGGCGACGGCAGCCTCACACTGCAGCCGAACCAGTGAACCCTCATACTCCTCTCCGTGTGGGCATCCACTGCCGCGTCTTCCCTGGCTCCACGTCATCCCCTTCCTAGGCCTCGCCGTCGTCCACTGCCTTGGTGCTCTCGGCGCGGCGTGGTCAATGTGGTCAACGACCGACTTCCATCGGAAGAGTACTGTACGTGGAGAGGCTGACAACTGGGTCCACGGCAGCCGCAAGGAAGTGCCTCCTTATTACACGCAAAATAATTATTCCTCCACCTGACAGCGGGGACCCACCGGACGGGCCATCATATTTCGTGAAAAAAACGTTTCCCCCTGACTGCTGGGACCCACCAGCTACATCTTCGCACGCAAGGAAGTGCGTCCGGGCAAAAAAAATGATTCGCCCCCTGACTGCTGGGACCCACCAGCTATATCTTTGCACGCAAGGAAGTGCCTGACAGTCGAGACCCACCTGGTCAAAGCGTATGTAGCATTGTCATTCTGGTTGTGAACGTGTACGTACACATTGGTCGATGTAGAGGCGTGCACGTAGCATGTACACGTACGTACAACGGCTAGTGTGCAAGAAACAAAATACGGCCACGTATGTACTTACGGGCGGGGTCTCGAACGCCTACTCACACATACGTATGGCCAGGGCTCGTGTACATGGCTGGGTCGGAATGGAGAAACAACATCATTGTCGTGTTCATGGGGAGCCAACCGGCTGGGTCGGAATGGAATGCATCATCGTGTTCATTGGCAGGGCTTGGACGGAACAGTTGATGGAAACGAGGCCTGGCGTACCGCAGAACGGAGGAAATGGCCTTGTGTTCGACCGGCCACGGTCGAAACAGGTTCCTGTTCATCGGGAGGGGTCTGGCGTACCGCAAAATGGAGGAAACTGACCTCCTACGGTCGAAATGGGGGTCCTGTTCATCGGGAGGGGTGTGGCGTACTGCAAAACGGAGGAAACAGACTTGTGCTGGAGCGCTATGGTCGACACGGGGGTCCTGTTCATCGGGAGGGGTGTGGCGTACCGCAAAACGGGACTCCACGGGATACTGTTCATCTCCACCATCGACCCCTCCAGCCTCCACGGGCTACTGTTCATCCACCGTCGACCTCCTTAAGCCTCTACCTGCTCCTATTCATCCACGCGCTCCAGTTCATCCAGCCTCCACCGCGCGCTACTCCACCGGCTACTGTTCAACCAGCCCTCTCCACACGGGCTCCTGTTCAACCACCACTTCACGGGCTACTGTTCATCCAGCCCTCCACCATCTGTTGTTCATCCAGCCCTCCATAGGGTCGTCCTGTTCATCCAGCCCTCCACGGGGTCCTGTTCATCCAGCCCCAACCGACTCGATTGATCGGGGTCCTGTTCATCCAGAGGCAACACCATGGGGTCTTGTTCATCCACCCCCACCGGGAACTGTTCATCCAAACCCCCCCAGCAACGCTCACTGTTCATCCAGAGGCAGCATCGACCGGCTTCAGTTAGCAGCAGTAGCAAAGGAATCGCTCGATCGGGTTTAGTTAACAGCCATCGATCGATCGCTCGGGTTTAGTAACGCGTAGCCTGCAGTGCAATCACTCGGGTTCAGTTAGAGCCCAACGCCTCGCACACGCGCGTGCGTGTACGAGAAAAACGTGCATCGCTCGGCCCCCGACCACCCACCGTAACCGGGAACTCCCCGAAATTTTCCTCGCCCTCGCTTCTACCACGGTTTTTCCGTCATGGACGGCCCAAAGAATGTCATGCAGCTGCGTCTCCGGCCCACCCAGGACGAAAAGCCCATTTTCTGTCATGATTTTTTGTCATAGAAGTAGGAGCCCACCACATCTATGATGATACCAGGTTTTGTCACAATTATCGTCATAGAAATGTCATAAGTATGACAGGAAAAATATTTGTTCGGCCCAAAATGTCACGGATGTGTCTTTTTTTTGTAGTGTCAATATAAGAAGTAGGAACAACTGGATAAACATTGTAAAGTATAGTTTCTTCTTTAATTGGTACCGACTCTTTAATTTATTCTTTAATAGGTGGGTGATATTTAAACCACTTCTCTTTAGGGAGATCAACATGAGTAGCAAATGATTCACAAAAAGAATCTACTATCTCACAGTCAAATCCATATTTAGTGCTAAAATTTTGAAAAGCATCGGTATTCATAAAAGATTTAACACAATCATACTTAAGTTTAATACCTGACTCTTTATCATCATCGAGTTCCCAATCTTCAGAGTTGCATTTAATTCTTTCCAAAAGGTCCCACCATAATTCAATAGTATTCCTCATAAAAGAACCAGCACAAGAAGTATCAAGCATGGTTTGATCATTCTGAGAAACCCGAGCGTAAAAATTCTGGATAATAATTTCTCTTAAGATCTCATGATTGAGGCATGAATATAACATTGACTTCAGCCTCCCCCAAGCTAGAGCGATACTTTCTCCTTCATGAGACCAATAATTATATATATAATTCCGATCACGATGAACTAGATCCATGATACGTCTCCAACGTATCTATAATTTTTGATTGTTCCATGCTATTATATTATCTGTTTTGGATGTTTATGGGCTTTATTATGCACTTTTATATTGTTTCTGGGACTAACCTATTAACCCAGAGCCCAGTGCGAGTTTCTGTTCTTTCCTTGTTTTCGAGTATCGCCAAAAGGGAAATCAAACGGAGTACAATTGACCTGAAACTTCACGGAACTTATTTTTAGACTAGAATAAGCCCACGGAGTATCGGAGTTGGACCAGGAGAGTCCCAAGCTGCCCACGTGGGTGGGGGCGCGCCCACCCCCTTGGGCGTGCCCCTGCCTCGTGGACAGCCTGGAGGTCCACCGACGTACTTCTTCCTCCCATATATACCTATATACCCTAAAAACTTCGGAGAGCACAATAGATCAGGAGTTCCGCCGCCAGAAGCCTCAGTAGCCACCGAAAACCAATCTAGACCCATTCTGGCACCCTGCCGGAGGGGGCAATCTCTCACCGGTGGCCATCTTCATCATCCCGGCACTCTCCATGACGAGGAGGGAGTAGTTCTCCCTCGGGGCTGAGGGTATGTACCAGTAGCTATGTGTTTGATCTCTCTCTCTCTCTCTCTCTCTCTCTCTCTCGTGTTCTTGAGGTGATACGATCTTGATGTATCGCGAGCTTTGCTATTATAGTCGGATCTTATAATGTTTCTCCCCCTCTACTCTCTTGTGATGGATTGAGTTTTCCCTTTGAAGTTGTCTTATCGGTTTGAGTCTTTAAGGATTTGAGAACACTTGATGTATGTCTTGGGTGGGATACCCGTGGTGACAATGGGGTATTCTACTGATCCACTTGATGTATGTTTTGGTGATCAACTTGCGTGTTCTGCCCATGAACCTATGCATAGGGGTTGGCACACGTTTTCGTCTTGACTCTCCGGTAGAATCTTTGGGGCACTCTTTGAGGTTCTATGTGTTGGTTGAATAGATGAATCTGAGATTGTGTGATGCATATCGTATAATCATACCCACGGATACTTGAGGTGACATTGGAGTATCTAGGTGGCATTAGGGTTTTGGTTGATGTGTGTCTGAAGGTGTTATTTTACTACGAACTCTAGGGTTGTTTGTGACACTTATAGGAATAGCCCACTGGATTGATCAGAAAGAATAACTTTGAGGTGGTTTCGTACCCTACCATAATCTCTTCATTTGTTCTCCGCTATTAGTGACTTTGGAGTGACTCTTTGTTGCATGTTGAGCGATAGTTATATGATCCAATTATGTTATTATTGTTGAGGGAACTTGCACTAGAGAAAGTATGAACCCTAGGCCTTGTTTCCCAGCGTTGCAATACCGTTTGTGCTCACTTTTATAATTAGTTACCATGCTGTTTTTATATTTTCAGATTACAAAAACATATATCTACCATCCATATTGCACTTGTATCACCATCTCTTCACCGAACTAGTGCACCTATACAATTTACCATTGTATTGGGTGTGTTGGGGACACAAGAGACTCTTTGTTATTTGGTTGCAGGGTTGCTTGAGAGAGACCATCTTCATCCTACGCCTCCCACGGATTGATAAACCTTAGGTCATCCACTTGAGGGAAATTTGCTACTGTCCTACAAACCTCTGCACTTGGAGGCCCAACAACGTCTACAAGAAGAAGGTTTCTGGCGCTGATACATCTCCAATGCATCTATAATTTTTGATTGCTCCACGCTATATTATCTACTGTTTTGGGCAATATTGGGCTTTATTATCCACTTTTATATTACTTTTGGGACTAACCTATTAACCGGAGGCCCAGCCCAGATTTGATGTTTTATGCCTATTTCAGTGTTTCGAAGAAAAGGAATATCAAACGGAGTCGAAACGGAACGAAATCAACTGGAGAAGTTATTTTTGGAAGGAACCCTACCGGATAGACTTGGACCCTACGTCAGAAGATGAAGGAGGTGCTCACGAGGGTAGGGGCGCGCCCCCTGCCTCGTGGCCCACCCTTCGGTCCACCGACGTACTCCTTTCACCCATATATACCTACGTACCATAAAACTTCCAGAACACACAATAGATCGGGAGTACCGCCGCCAGAAGCCTCCGTAGCCACCAAAAATCAATCTAGACCCGTTCCGGCACAATGCCGGAGGGGGCAATCCCTCTCCGATGGCCATATTCATCATCCCGGTGCTCTCCAAGACGAGGAGGGAATAGTTCTGTCTCGGGGCTGAGGGTATGTACCAGTAGCTATGTGTTTGATCTCTCTCTCTCTCTCTCTCTCGTGTTCTTGAGGTGATACGATCTTGATGTATCGCGAGCTTTGCTATTATAGTTGGATCCTATGATGTTTTCTTCCCCCTCTACTCTCTTGTAATGAATTGAGTTTCCCCTTTGAAGTTATCTTATCGGATTGAGTCTTTATAGATTTGAGAACACTTGATGTATGTCTTGCCGTGGATATCTGTGGTGACAATGGGATATCATGTGATTCACTTGATGTATGTTTTGGTGACCAACTTGCCGGTTCCGCCCATGAACCTATGCATAGGGGTTGGCACACGTTTTCGTCGTGATTCTCCGGTAGAACTTTGGGGCACTCTTTGAGGTCCTTTGTGTTGGTTGCATAGATGAATCTGAGATTGTGTGATGCATATCGTATAATCATACCCACGGATACTTGAGGTGACATTGGAGTACCTAGGTGACATTAGGGTTTGGGTTGATTTGTGTCTTAAGGTGTTATTCTAGTACGAACTCTGGGGCTGTTTGTGACACTTATAGGAATAGCCCAACTGATTGATTGGAAAGAATAACTTTGAGGTGGTTTCGTACCCTACCATAATCTCTTCATTCGTTCTCTGCTATTAGTGACTTTGGAGTGATTCTTTGTTGCATGTTGAGGGATAGTTTTATGATCCAATTATGTTAGTATTGTTGAGAGGACTTACACTAGTGAAAGTATGAACCCTAGGCCTTATTTCCTATCATTGCAATACCGTTTACGCTCACTTTTATCACTTGTTACCTTGATGTTTTTATAATTTCAGATTACAAAAACCTTTATCTACTATCCATATACCACTTGTATCACCATCTCTTCGCCGAACTAGTGCACCTATACAATTTACCATTGTATTGGGTGTGTTGGGGACACAAGAGACTCTTTGTTATTTGGTTATAGGGTTGCTTGAGAGAGACCATCTTCATCCTATGCCTCCTACGGATTGATAAACCTTAGGTCATCCACTTGAGGGAAATTTTCTACTGTCCTACAAACCTCTGCACTTGGAGGCCCAACAACGTCTACAAGAAGAAGGTTGTGTAGTAGACATCAAGCTCTTTTCTGGCGCCGTTGCCGAGGAGGTGAGTGCTTGAAGGTATATCTTTAGATCTTGCAATCGAGTCTTTTAGTTTCTTGTTTTATCACTAGTTTAGTTTATAAAAGAAAACTACAAAAAATGGAATTGAGTTTGTCTCATACGCTTCAACTTTTTAATATCTTTCGTGAGTATGATGGAATGGAAAATTGTGCCAAAGTGTTAGAAGAAGAATGCATTAAATTGTTTGGCACTAAATATGTGAATGATGAGCATGATTGCAATGTTGTTAGTATGAATTCTTTGAATATCCATGATGCTAATGATGATTGCACTAGTTATGATGAAAATGCCTCCTATAAACATGTCAATTTTTGTGGAGTGCATTGGGTTTGCAAGTACGCACCAAATAGGGAAGATAAATATTGTGAGAGGCATAAGTATTTAGAAACTAAATTGTTGCAAGAAAGTCTTGATGTGAGTGCTGAAAATTTAAAATATCTTTACCGTACTTGTGAACTTTGCAATGAACATGGTCATTTAAATATCAAATGCAATTTGTTTCATGATCGAATCGTGTCCAAAAATTGTGATGACTTGATTTCCCTTGCGCATTATAATGAACTAAGTTTGCTTTTTGGGTTATGAAGAATTGAAGCGTCAAACTAAGCATATTCCAGAATATAACCTCAAGAAATTCCTCGATATTGATCTTGAAGAGATTTATATGTATTGTGCGGTGAATTGCATTGAAAATCCTTATATTGCCAATTACATAAAGAAAAGAAAACAAATAGAAGATGAAGAGAATACTAATGAAAGGGAAGAGACTTCCCAATATCCTCCTATTATTTCTTATGATGAATCAGATAACGAGGAGGAGCCTTCTACTCAACCAATCTCATTAATAAGGAGATCCAAAAAGAGGATTGAACCCCCACATGATGTGGTGAAGAGGAAGAGAAGAAAAAGGAAGAGAGGTAAAAAGGTATCTCTCGCAAATAAAGTTGCTCCTATTATTGTTGTGCCTCATGAAAATGAAGATGATACACTTTATGATGATCTCGTTATGCCTATTGCTTGTTGTGATGATTATGATTGGAAAGATAATGATACTTCTTATGATCTTGAAAATATTTTTGGTACTTGCTTGGAAGAATATGATAATAATGTTTGCTATACTATTGGTGCTATCCATACTATTAATGATGAGAGTGATTATGCTTATGATACGAAAAGGCCCAAGCTTGGGGAAGCTATGTTTGATGAGGATGATATATTTGAGAATATATTTGCTGCAATTAATTTTTGTCCCAACTTGGGGATGCTATGCTTAATAATGATGATATTTTTAGCCTTCCATGTTTTGATATGCAAAGTGATTATGATGAGAACAAAGTTGCTACTTATGATGATTATTGTGATGAAACTTATGCTATAAAAAGTAGTGATGATTATATTTATAAAACTTGTCATGATTATTGTCGGTGTACTAAAGTAGGGGTACCTTAGCATCCCGAACTTGTGCACGGGCAGTCGCAGCACTCCGCAGCAAGGCTTGTCGGGTGACCGCTAAGACCCTCCATGGTTCCTTTAGGAGCCATTCAAGAACAAAGTATCCAAGGCCCCGATAAGAGGAGCTTGCCGGGAAGGCTACTCGAAGCACAAAAACCCCGGCAAGAGGAGCTTGCCGGGAAGGAGACAAGACCCCGGCAAGAGGAGCTTGCCGGGGGGCCACCAGGGCATCTCGAGAAGCTTGCTGCGACGCGCTGCACGTCCCGGCAGGACCCGGTGAGCAACAAGCTCCCGGACGCGACAAGACCCGGTGAGCGACAAGCTCCCGGACACGACAAGACAACATCCGCGGCAAGGCGCTTGCCGCGGCAAGCTACTACTCCGCAGCCCGCGCTCCAGCTCACTCGCCAACGTGTCGCCCTGGGACCGTTCCTGGTGTACGTGGCGGGAGGCTGTGCAGCCAGGGGCATGCGGTGGCAAGCAGGCGCTGACAAGATCGCCATCGTGGCAAACGGTGGCGCCCCTGACGGTCCCTTTCCACACCGTCTAGGCGACGTAGACAGGCATTTAATGCCTTTGTCCCCTGTCGTCAGGGTTAGGTGTGATACAATTGTAGCAAGCGGTGACACCCAACTACCACCTCTTTTACATTTTTACCCTCACCTCTGTTGCCACCTGTCGGTGACCCCTTTGACATATAAAAGGAGGCCCATGCGCAACAGTGAAGGGGGACGGCCATTCTCACGCTCGGTCTCACTAGCCTTCCAAGCGTACTATAGCATTCTTCGCTCCCGAGCAAGAACACAAATACAAACCAAAGCGGGAGTAGGGTTTTACGCATCCGTGCGGCCCGAACCTGGGTAAACCGATCGCGTGTGCTCGTGCGTTCGCCTCGATCTGCTCTTTGTGCATCCTCCGCCCCCCTACCGAACCAAAAGGGGCCCCGGTCCGCCGTGGTCCCATAGGTGTCCGTGGGGATCAGTCACCCCGACACCTTTGGCGCGCCAGGTAGGGGGTGCGTCGAGGTTGTGCGAACCTGATCCGGCGTTCGCGCGAGCCGAATCTTCATCGTCTTCATCAACATGCCGCCGAAGAAGAAGATTTCGGAGGCAGCGGTTCCGTCTGGGCTGAGCCCACCATCGCCATAGCGAACGGCTGGTGGAGTAGGTGCTGGCGGAAGAACGGGCGCCGACGAGGAGGCTCATGGTGCTGCCAGGTCCAAGGACAAGGCTGCGCCGCACGTCGGCGGCGCGGTCGACTCCCACAATGACCGGGTGCACTCCAAGACCTCGGCGTACGTACACGCACCGCGCCCGTCCCAGGAGGCGCGGGACCAGCAGCGTCATGGTACCCACGGTACCATACATTTGCTGGGCCAAGATCAAGCTGGCGGATCCCGGAGTGCTCGAGACCAGCATGCACGCCAGCATGCTGACGCGAGCATGGCACGGTCGCCCGAACGAGATATTGCTCCTTCTAACATAGTTAGAAGTCCGAGCATGTCCCGTTCCTTGCACCGTTCGCCGCCACCGCCTGCCACTCCGGCAGAAGCGTTGGCACGGGCCCAGCTGCTTCTAGATTACCCTCCAGCGCCAGAGAAGATCGATGACTGGAGGGCCACTATCCAGAGCCTCATCGGCTTCGCCAACGGTGACAGCCCATGGCAGCCGAGCGCATCACTGTCGCGGCAAGTCAGCCAGGCGCGAGCCGGTGGCGACAAGACTGGCGAGGGTGAAACCACTGTGCACTCTCCGCCCCGAAGGCCAAGATCGCCGACTCGCCGGATCCACCACAACAGCGGCTCCACCGCGTCATCAGATCCGCGGGCCCGTCGCGATCAGCGCCGAGTCCTTCATGAGAAACAGCAAGAAGACGCTCGAACACGCATCGAGCGCCGAAGAGAAGCGCGGCGTCAATCAGACCTGCGCGCTGGGCCCTCTGTTGACATGCACGCGCCCGGAGAACCGGGCGACTTGCCATACGCGGTAGGTTGCCCTGCGTTTACCCGTGAGCTGCGGCAAGTCCAGTGGCCCAGCCAGAAGCATTTCAACCAGACGTGCCGGAGAAGTACGACGGCAAGTCGCACCCGTCAGAGTTCCTCAGCATCTACACCATTGCGGTGCAAGCTGCCGGGGGGCGAGACGACAAGGTCCTTGCCAACTACTTCCCGCTCGTGCTCAAGCCCGAAATCAGATCCTGGCTCATGCACTTGCCGGACAACTCCATCTCCTCTTGGGCGGACTTGTGCCATCAGTTTGTCGGCGCCTTTACAGGCGGCCACAAGCCACATGGCCAGGAAAGTGACCTTCACCTGCTTGCCCAAAAGGAAGGAGAGCCCCTGCGCAAGTATATTCAGATGTTCAGCCGTGTGCAGCGCAACATCCCAGACATCCACCCTGCCGCGGTTATCAGCGCGTTTCATCAGAACGTGCGTAACCGCAGGATGCGGGAGGAGATGGCGATGAGCAGGATCAGGGACGTCAGCGAGCTTTACGCCCTGGCCGACAAGTGTGCACGCGCTGAAGAAGGGAGGAAACTCCCCGGAGAGGACACTGGAGCAGGAGGATCTGACAGTGAAGACGCTGCCCCGGTAAAGAAAAACCGGAGGCGCAACAGGAAGAAGAGCGGCAAAGAGGTACTAGTCGTTGAGCAGTCCGGCGATGACGGCCCCGCCAAGCAAGCCAAAGTTGGCAGCTCCGGCAAGGAGGTTGCCGCGTGCACCAACTACCAAGCTGTGGCGGCCGCCGACAAGCAGGACGGCTCCGACAAGCAGTACTGCAAGATTCACCGCACCAAGGGCCATGATCTCCAGAACTGCAAGAGGGTCGAGCAGCTTGTCCAGCAACAAAAAGCTGAGTACGAGTGGCGCAACAAGGAGACAGCCCAAGGAGGCGGTGGAGAAGCCGGCAAGAAGCGCGCTGGCCAGGGAGGAAGCCGCGGCAAGGCCAAGCAGTGGCAAGGAGACAGACCTCCCCGCGGCCGCGACAAGGACGAAGATGAAGACGACGACGAAGACATGGATGATGTTGAGAACAGTGAGCAGGAGTTCCAGAAAGCCACGGAAGTTTTGTGCGTTGACGGCGGTGCTTCTCTGCATACTTCCCACCGCCAACTCAAACAGTGGCTGCGGGAAGTTAACGCAGCAGAGCCACCTGTCGAGTCGCGCAAACTTCTGAAATGGTCCAGCACGCCTATCATCTTTGACATTGAGGACCACCCTGATCGCACAACTGCGGTCGGGTGCTTGCCGCTGTTGGTTTCACCAACCATACGCAACCTCAAGGTCACCAAGATGTTAGTTGACGGCGGGGCCGGCTTAAATCTGATCTCCTCCGCTGTACTCCAGAAACTCCAAATCCCCGACAGCGAGCTCGAAGAGACCGGCACATTCCAAGGAATTAACCCGGGAAGGAACAAGCCAAAGGGGAAGGTCGCGTTGCCGGTGACGTTTGGCAGCGAAATGAACTTCAGAACTGAGAGGGTCACCTTTGACGTTGCCGATGTCCCATTGCCCTACAATGGCATACTCGGCCGCCCAGCACTGGCCAAATTCATGGCAGCCTCTCACTATGCGTACAACTTGCTCAAGATGCCCGGCCCGATAAGCGTCATCTCTGTCCCTGGCGACAAGAAGGATGCCCTTATCTGCGCCGACAAGATTTATCGGGAAGCAGCAGATGCGACAGATAGCAAGACACTTGCCGCTGAAGCTCCCGGGGGGAAGAAGAAGACCAAGTCCGGCAAGAGCTCTGATGCCCACTCCGGCAAGCGCACCTCTTCGGAGTGCTGCGCCACCGTCGAGGACGCGCCATCGAGCTCCACCGGCAAGTGTAAGAAGGCAATGACAGCTCCGCCACTTACCAAGAAGGTGCCCGCCAAGGAGGACGGCACTGGTGGTACCTTCACCATCAGTGCCACGCTTGACCCTAAATAGGAAAGCGCGCTCGTTGCTTTCCTGCGGGCGAATGTCGACGTGTTTGCATGGCAAGCGTCTGACATCCCCGGTGTTCCCATGAAAGTAATTGAGCACCACCTTGCCATTTGTCCGCATGCGCGGCCCGTCAAGCAGAAGATCAGAAAGCAGGCAGTAGAGCACCAAGAGTTCATAGCAGAAGAAATCAAGAAGTTGGAAGCAGCAGGCCTTGTCAGAGGAGTGCTCCATCCCACGTGGTTGGCCAATCCGGTTGTAGTGCGCAAGGCGAATGGGAAATGGAGGCTTTGTATTGACTTTACTGATGTTAATAAAGCTTGTCCCAAAGATCCATTTCCCTTGCCGCGCATTGACCAGATTGTTGACTCCACAGCCGGATGTGAGTTGCTTTCATTTCTTGACGCATATTCAGGATATCATCAGATCTTCATGGCAGAAGAGGATGAGGAGAAAACCGCATTCATTACTCCATGTGGCACCTACTGTTTCATACGGATGCCTTTCAGATTAAAGAATGCTGGTTCAACATTTGCCAGAGTAGTCCATGTCGCTTTGAAGCCACAGATACACAGAAATGTAGAAGCTCACATGGATGATATAGGGGTCAAAAGCAAGGACAGGGCAACGCTGACCCAAGACTTAGAAGAGACTTTTGCAAATCTGCGCAGGATCAACCTCAAGCTCAACCCCGAGAAGTGTGTGTTTGGAGTCCCTTCCGGCAAGCTTCTTGGGTTCTTTGTGTCTCAGCGGGGAATTGAAGCCAATCCCGACAAGATCAAGGCCATTGAGCAGATTGAAGCACCAAGGCGCGTCAAGGATGTACGGAAACTTGCCGGCTGCATGGCTGCTCTCAGCAGGTTTATCTCTCGGTCTGCTGAGCGCGCCCTGCCATTTTTTAAAATTTTGAAAAAGGCAGGTCCAATGAAATGGACTCCGGAAGCGGAGGCTGCGCTGCAGGACTTGAAGAGATACCTGTCCTCCACTCCAACCCTTGTCGCACCTAAGCCACAAGAGAAGTTGCTGCTGTACATAGCGGCAACCAATCAAGTGGTTAGTGCTGCGTTAGTAGCGGAGAGGGAGGCAGATGACGAGTCAGCAACCGCGGCAAGCACATCCAGCGACAAGTAGGGGGCTTCCCCGACAAGCTCTGGTCCCGACAAGGAAGGATCTGCGCAGATGCAAGAGGAGATACAGAAGAAGATGGTGCAGCGCCCAGTTTACTTTGTCAGTTCCCTTTTGCAGGGGGCTAGGTCAAGGTACTCTGGTGTGCAGAAGTTGCTTTTTGGCCTTCTCATGGCCTCGAGAAAGCTGCGCCATTACTTCCAAGCACATGAGGTCACAGTTGTCACTCGCTTTCCACTAAAGAGGATATTACAAAATCCAGAAGCAACAGGCAGGATTGTCGAGTGGGCACTGGAACTGTCAAGCTTTGGCCTCAAATTTGAGAGTACATCAACAATCCAAAGCAGAGCATTGGCAGAGTTTATAGCAGAGTGGACGCCAACTCCAGACGAAGAAATTCCGAAGACGAGCATCCCCGCCAAGGAAGCAAGCAAAGAGTGGCTCATGTACTTTGATGGTGCCTTCTCGTTGCAAGGCGCCGGTGCTGGTGTGCTGCTTGTCGCGCCCACCGGAGAGCACCTCAAGTACATAGTCCAGATGCACTTTCCCAAGGAGCAAGCGACGAACAATACTGCAGAGTATGAAGGTTTGCTTGCCGGTCTCAGGATCGTGGCAGAACTTGGGATTAAGAAGCTAATTGTCAGGGGTGACTCGCAGCTTGTCGTCCGCCAAGTGAACAAGGTTTACTAGAGTCCGTTGATGGAAGCTTACGTTGATGAAGTGAGGAAGCTAGAAGAGCGCTTTGACGGCCTGCAAATGGAACATGTTCCAAGAGCTGAGAACGACATTGCCGATGGCCTGTCAAAGTGCGCAGCACTTAAGTTACCTGTGGAACCAGGGATCTTTGTGCTCAAGCTGACTCAGCCATCCGTAACACCATCAAGTGGACAGAGCAAGAAAAGGAAGTCGATTTCTGGTGACTATCTCCCGGCAGAGCTTCCCGAAGCCGCCGCCAAGAAGGTCCCCAAGATCGACGCCAAGAATGCTGAGGAGTAGTCTGCTCCGGCAAGCCCCAGGGTTTGTTCCGTTGAAGCAGATTCTCCCGACAAGTTTCGCTCCGGCAAGCTTGCTGGGGAACGTCAAGCTCCAGCAGAGCCGCGGGCTCTTGCCGTAGAAGCAGACATTCCCGCAGCAGCAGATGTGCCTTTAGTCCTTGTTGTCGAGCCACAGGCTCCAACATGCGCGCAGCAGATTGTCCGTTTCCTTCAGACAGGAGAACTTCCCAAGGAACCAGAAGAAGCGGAAAGAGTAGCCCGGCAGTCTAGTATGTACCAGTTTGTCGACAACACACTGTACAGAAGAAGACTCAACGGTGTGAAATTGAAGTGTATTTCCCGGGAAGATGGACAGAAGCTGTTGGCAGAGATACATGGAGGCATATGTGGTCACCACATTGGCGCAAGAGCCCTTGTCGGAAAAGCATTCCGGCAAGGTTTCTTCTTGCTGACAGCCCTCCAGGATGCAACTACACAAGTAACCAAGTGTGAAGCATGCCAGTTCCATTCCAAGCAGATACACCAGCCAGCTCAAGCTCTCCAGACGATCCCTTTATCCTGGCCATTTTCGGTCTGGGGGCTCGACATCCTCGGCCCCTTCCCCCGAGCTGTCAGGGGCTTTGAGTACTTGTACGTTGCAATCGACAAGTTCACAAAGTGGCCGGATGTGGAACCAGTGAGGAAGGTGACAGCACAATCAGCAGTCAAGTTCTTCAGGTCGATTGTTTGCCGTTTCGGAATCCCTAACAGGATAATCACCGACAACGGTACACAATTTACGAGCCGCGCCTTCATGCAGTACGCCCAAGATCTTGGTGCCAAGGTCTGCTTCGCTTCTGTTGCTCACCCGAGAAGCAACTGTCAAGCGGAGAGGGCGAATGCCGAAGTACTGCGCGGGCTCAAGACCAGAACTTTCGACAGGCTGCACAAGTGCGGACGCAACTGGATCGAGGAGCTGCCGGTGGCTCTTTGGTCGATCAGGACGACGCCAAATCGAGCCACTGGATAGACACCCTTCGCTCTAGTCTATGGAGCGGAGGCAGTTATCCCCACAGAACTCGTATACGGGTCACCTCGAGTGCTCGCTTATGATGAGCTTGAGCAAGAGCGGCTGCGTGAAGATGACGCGCTGCTCCTTGAGGAAGATCGTCTTCAGGCTGCTGTGCGAGCCGCTTGCTACCAGCAAGCTTTGCGCCGCTATCATAGCCGCAAAGTTAACGCCAGAAGTCTCGAGGAAGGCGACCTTGTTCTTCGGCACGTTCAGTCCGCCAAGAATTCCAACAAGTTGACGCTGAAGTGGGAAGGCCCTTACCGGGTGAAACGAGTCACCAGGCCTGGCGCTGTCTGCCTGGAGACCGAAGATGGCGTACCAGTGAGCAACTCCTAGAATATCGAGCATCTTCGTAAGTTTTACCCGTAAGGCGTGGTTGTCGGACCCTGTCCGGCAACCACCCTTTTGTACAAGTCTTGCCGCTGTTGCATGTAATCCTTTGTACAAAGCCAGGCGCAGACCCTGAGCACAAGTAAATGAAGCGCTGGCGCCCTAAGTTATAGCATGCATGCTAGGTCAAGTCTCGTCCTTGGTTAGGGTTGATAGTGCTTAACAGCGGCTAACCCCTAACTTAGAGGTCGAGTGTGCGTCCCTTTGCCTTTCTTTCGTTTCCTTTGGTTCGCAGGGCTCGCATATCCTTGCCGGACCGCCTGAGGATGAAAAGGATAAGAAGGACGTGCCGGCATCTGGACCCCGGCAAGCCAGTGTTGCCGGGGGCTGCAAGTACCAAGATTCGCCCACGGCAAACCAAAGTTGCCGGGGGCTGCAATCTCAGATAAGTTTTTCATCCCTCTTCATGCATTCTCTTATGGACTGAGGAATACGAAACCTCGTTTCTTCTCGGGAACTACCGTGCTCCCTTAACTCTAGGCCCTGAGGCTCGTTCCTGGGGCCAAGTTTGGTCGTAGTCGCGGTAGCAAAGGGATGAAACGAGGGACCGCACCCGCCTCGTCCCTGCCTCCGTCAAAAGCGTGAGAAAGGTCGAGCGACGTGGGAAGACGGCAGGGCCTGTTGCCGGGGAAGAAGTGTCTATCGGAAAGATACCAAGGATTTGCTCCTTGACGTGGGTTCTACCCACGAGACAAATGACCCGGCAAGCATCCCCTTTTCATTAAAAAACATTCCACTCAGGTACAGTCCATAGAGGATGAAAAACATGAAAGAGAGGATTACAAGTTTTAAATGCAACTAAGGCCCGAAGGCTTACAAATTGAAAAGATAAGATGCCCATGATCCCTTTCTTGTCCCTCTTTTCAGGAGGTAGATCAAGGAGGCGAAAAAGGCAAAAGGAGCGCCTAGGCGAACTACGGGTGCCATAAGACACCAAGAGAACACCCCGGGGGCCGTCCGGAGGCTGGACGGTGATGGCGGCGCCGGAAGCGGGGCTCGAAGACGAGGCGGCAGGACGTCAGCACGTTGTTGAGGGCACCACGCCCTCGTACTCCGACTTGACGGCCTTGCCGCCAGCCCTCTTCCTCTTCTGCAGCCTCCCTACGCCAGCCGCCCAAGGAGACGACCCCGGGGAGTTCAAGGAGCCGGCGACACGGATAATGGGGTTGCCGGTGCCGCACGGAGCGGCGCCCGACACCTAGTCGGACCTGCTGTCCTGCCGCCCGCTCCCCTCGTCGTCGCTGTCGCTCCCCTCCTCGTCACTCTCGCTCGAGGAGGGGCCTTCGCTATCAGAGGAGCTGTCCACACAGCACTTCGCCTGAGTGCCGAAGCACCCGAAGACCTTGATGGAGAGGAGATCGCCCCCCATCAGCTTAAAATGGAGGGTGAGCCCCGCCGTCAAGCTGTGGATATGGGCAAACGTCTTCCACCCTCGACCAAGATACATCACACCGGGGGCTGGGATTTCAACGCGGACTCGCGTGCCGCTGATCCCACAGCCCCTCATGTGCAGTCTCAGCGTCTCGGGCGGGCCCAACTCCATCGCGCCTGCGAACGGAGCTAGGAGTCGGAGTCGACGACGAGGCGCCCGGCGCAGCCTAACGAAGAACTCGCAAGGGTCGTCCCCAACATGGACCCCCGTGGGAAGAGGGACTGCCAGCGGAGGCAACGCCGGTGCGCCGCCCCGTCCACCTCTTCCCCGAGCGCCTCGACCTCGTCCTCGACCTCGTCCACGACCTCGCCCCCTCCCTCTTCCCCTTACGACTGGCGCCGCCACCACGGGTGTGGGAGAGGGAGGGATGCGCTGTCTGGCGGCAACCCTCGCCGCCACTAATGAAGGACCATGATTCCCCTTCTCCATGGCAAATGAGAGAAAGGGGAGTAGAAGCTGAAGGAAGGAGGAGATGAGGGAATGCGGGCTTTCGTCCTCCCCTCCCGCTCTTTATAAATGGGCGAGGTGGGGGCTCGGCCGCCCCGCTCAGCGAATCAAGACACAGGGAGCTGGGGCCGACCCGCTGCCTCGACCCGTGACGGCCCGGTTTCCCGCCTCTGCCGTCCGCGACCCCAAGTGCATGGGAGCCGCATGGCAGGCGTGCTGAACCGAGGCGAAGGGTGAGCCGACCTCTCCCCACCCCGTGATCGTGGGGAGTGGACGCCTCGAAAACCGCCCACGATCTCTCCCACGATGCCGCGTTTGACGCGTGCCGTGCGGGGAGGGCGCGGTGGATGCAGAGTGAGTTATGGCATAACCTAGGCCGCGCGTGCCCGTGCACTGTTTTGGGCCTGGCCCAACAGCGCTCGGCACCATGTATGGCCCAGGCCCGGGGGCTCCTGTCGGTGTACTAAAGTAGGGCTCCTGTCGGTGGATGCGGAGTGATTTATATGTATTGTGCAGTGAATTGCATTGAAAATCCTTATATTGCCAATTACATAAAGAAAAGAAAACAAATAGAAGATGAAGAGAATACTAATGAAAGGGAAGAGACTTCCCAATATCCTCCTATTATTTCTTATGATGAATCAGGTAACGAGGAGGAGCCTTCTACTCAACCAATCTCATTAATAAGGAGCTCCAAAAAGAGGATTGAACCCCCACATGATGTGGTGAAGAGGAAGAGAAGAAAAAGGAAGAGAGGTAAAAAGGTATCTCTCGCAAATAAAGTTGCTCCTATTATTGTTGTGCCTCATGAAAATGAAGATGATACACTTTATGATGATCTCGTTATGCCTATTGCTTGTTGTGATGATTATGATTGGAAAGATAATGATACTTCTTATGATCTTGAAAATATTTTTGGTACTTGCTTGGAAGAATATGATAATAATGTTTGCTATACTATTGGTGCTATCCATACTATTAATGATGAGAGTGATTATGCTTATGATACGAAAAGGCCCAAGCTTGGGGAAGCTATGTTTGATGAGGATGATATATTTGAGAATATATTTGCTGCAATTAATTTTTGTCCCAACTTGGGGATGCTATGCTTAATAATGATGATATTTTTAGCCTTCCATGTTTTGATATGCAAAGTGATTATGATGAGAACAAAGTTGCTACTTATGATGATTATTGTGATGAAACTTATGCTATAAAAAGTAGTGATGATTATATTTATAAAACTTGTCATGATTATTGTCGGTGTACTAAAGTAGGGTACCTTAGCATCCCGAACTTGTGCACGGGCAGTCACAGCACCCCGCGGCAACGCTTGCCGGGTGACCGCTAAGACCCTCCATGGTTCCTTTAGGAGCCATTCAAGAACAAAGTATCCAAGGCCCCGGCAAGAGGAGCTTGCCGGGAAGGCTACTCGAAGCACAAAAACCCCGGTAAGAGGAGCTTGCCGGGAAGGAGACAAGACCCCGGCAAGAGGAGCTTGCCGGGGGGGGGGCACCAGGGCATCTCGAGAAGCTTGCTGCGACGCGCTGCGCGTCCCGGCAGGACCCGGTGAGCGACAAGCTCCTGGACGCGACAAGACCCGGTGAGCGACAAGCTCCCGGACGCGACAAGACAACTTCCGCGGCAAGGCGCTTGCCGCGGCAAGCTACTACTCTGCAGCCCGCGCTCCAGCTCACCCGCCAACGTGTTGCCCTGGGACCATTCCTGGCGTACGTGGCGAGAGGCTGTGCAGCCAGGGGCATGCGGTGGCAAGCAGGCGCTGACAAGATCGCCATCGTGGCAAACGGTGGCGCCCCTGACAGTTCCTTTCCACACCGTCTAGGCGACGTAGACAGGCATTTAATGCCTTTGTCCACTGCCGTCAGGGTTAGGTATGATACAACTGTAGCAAGCGGTGACACCCAACTACCACCTCTTTTACATTTTTACCCTCACCTCTGTTGCCACCTGTCGGTGACCCCTTTGACATATAAAAGGAGGCCCATGCGCAACAGTGAAGGGGGACGGCCATTCTCACGCTCGGTCTCACTAGCCTTCCGAGCGTACTGTAGCATTCTTCGCTCCAGAGCAAGAACACAAATACAAACCAAAGCAGGAGTAGGGTTTTACGCATCCGTGCGGCCCGAACCTGGGTAAACCGATCGTGTGTGCTCGTGTGTTCGCCTCGATCTGCTCTTTGTGCATCCTCCACCCCCCTGCCGAACCGAAAGGGGCCCCGGTCCGCCGTGGTCCCATAGGTGTCCATGGGGATCAGTCACCCCCGACAATTATGATTACCCTTTTTCTGAACATTACTCTTTTAATGTGGAAACAATTTATAGTATTCAAGTCTCTTATGATACCCACACTATCCCGAATGAGAAGAATTTTGCTTATGTGGAGAGTAATAAAATTTCTATGCTCGTAGATAATGAAAAGAATGCTTTAGGTGCTGGTTATATTGTTGAATTCATTCATTATGCTACTGAAAATTATTATGAGGGAGGAATATATGCTTGTGGGAGTTGCAATAATATCAAGTTTCCTCTCTATGTGCTTAAAGTTTTGAAGTTATGCTTGTTTTGCCCTCCTATGCTAGTTGATTATTGTTCCCACAAGTTGTTTGCTCACAAAATCCCTATGCATAGGAAGTATGTTAGACTTAAATGTGCTAGTCATATTCTTCATGAAGCTCTCTTTATATTTCAATTCTTATCTTTTATGTGAGCATCATTGAAATCATCATGCCTAGCTAGGGGCATTAAACGATAGCGCTTGTTGGGAGGCAACCCAATTTTATTTTAGTTCCTTGAATTTTGTTCCTGTTTAGTAATAAATAATCCATATAGCCTCTGTTTATATGTGGTTTTATACTTTTAATTAGTGTTTGTGCCAAGTAGAACCTTTGGGAAGACTTTGGGAGAAGTCTTGTTGATCATGCTGTAAAAAACAGAAACTTTAGCGCTCACAAGAATTGCTGCCATTTTGGTTTGGAGAGTGATATTTGGTTAATTCTTTTTGCATATGATTAATAGATAAATTACACAGGTCCAACAATTTAGTTTAGAATTTTTGGTGTTCCATAAGTTTGCGTTAGTTACAGATTACTACAGACTGTTCTGTTTTTGACAGATTCTGTTTTTCGTGTGTTGTTTGCTTATTTTGATGAATCTATGGCTAGTAAAAGAGTTTATAAACCATAGATAAGTTGTAATACAGTAGGTTTAACACCAATATAAATAAATAATTAGTTCATTACAGTACCTTGAAGTGGTGATTTATTTTCTTATACTAACGAAGCTTACGAGTTTTCTGTTAAGTTTTGTGTTGTGAAGTTTTCAAGTTTTGGGTAAGGATTTGATGGACTATGGAATAAGGAGTGGCAAGAGCCTAAGCTTGGGGATGCCCAAGGCACTCCAAGGTAATATTCAAGGACAACCAAGAGCCTAAGCTTGGGGATGCCCCGGATGGCAACCCCTCTTTCGTCTTCATTCATCGGTAACTTTACTTGGAGCTATATTTTTATTTACCACATGATATGTGTTTGCTTGGAGCATCATTTTATTTTGTTAGGATTTGCTTTCTGTTATTTATAAAAATGTTTTGCATCTTTTATTTCAATAAAAGTGGCATTGATAGCCTTTACTATCCCTATTTTAGAAGTCCACATGTTGCTGTTTGAAAACAGAAAGTTTACCGCTGTTGCAATAATTCCCTAGAAAAGTCAGAATGTTATAAAATGTTGAAACCTTTTGCATATTAAGCTCTGATAAATTTACCACATTGGGAATTTTCTTTCATAATTTTTTGAGCTAGGGAAGTATGGATGTTGCAGCATTCTTTACAGACTATCCTGTTTAGGCAGATTGCTGTTATGTTTGCATTGTTTGCATATGTTTGCTTCTTTAATGATTCTATTTGAGGATAGGACTATTAAATATGCAGAGGCATTTAGTATGCAATGTTGAATAATAATTTTAGTGATTTTCTACAATAGAGTATGATAAGGTTTTTGCAATGGTTTATACTAACTTATCTCACGAGTCCTTGTTGAGTTTTGTGTATATGAAGCTTTTGAGATTTAGGGAGCCTTGATATGAGAGGAATTAAGGAGACACAAAAGCGCAAGCTTGGGGATGCCCAAGGCACCCCAAGATAATATTTAAAGAAGTCTCATGCATCTAAGCTTGGTGATGCCCCGGTTGGCATCCCACCTTTCTTCTTCAACAATCATCGGTTAGTATCGGTTGATCCTAAGTTTTTGCTTCTTCACATGATGTTTGCTATTCTTAGATGTCATTTTATTTTGCTTTGCTTGCTGTTTGAATAAATTATCAAGATCTTAAATTATTAATTGTTAGAGTCTTCACATAGTTGCATAATTATTCGACTACTCATTGATCTTCACTTATATCTTTCGGAGTAGTTTGTCATTTGCTCTAGTGCTTCACTTATATCCTTTTAGAGCACGGTGGTGGTTTTATTTTATAGAAATAGATGAACTCTCATGCTTCACTTAGATTATTTTGAGAGCCTTAAATAGCATGGTAATTTTCTTAAAATCCCAATATGCTAGGTATTCAAGAATAATAAAATTCTCTTATGAGTGTGTTGAATACTATGAGATGTTTGATACTTGATAATTGTTTTGAGATATGGAGATGGTGATATTAGAGTCATGCTAGTTGAGTGGTTATGAATTTGAGAAATACTTGTGTTGAAGTTTGTGATTCCCGTAGCATGCACTTATGGTGAACCGTTATGTGATGAAGTCGGAGCATGATTTATTTATTGATTGTCTTCCTTATGAGTGGCGGTCGGGGACGAGCGATGGTCTTTTCCTACCAATCAATCCCCCTAGGAGCATGCGCGTAGTAATTTGTTTCGATAACTAATAGATTTTTGCAATAAGTATGTGATTTCTTTATGACTGATGTTGAGTCCATGGATTATACGCACTCTCACCCTTCCACCATTGCTAGCCTCTCTAGTACCGCGCAACTATCGCCGGTACCATAAACCCACCATACACCTTCCTCAAAACAGCCACCATACCTACCTATTATGGCATTTCCATAGCCATTCCGAGATATATTTCCATGCAACTTTCCACCATTCCATTATTATGACACGCTTCATCATTGTCATATTGCTTTGCATGATCATGTAGTTGACATCGTATTTGTGGCAAGGCCACCGTTCATAATTCTTTCATACATGTCACTCATGCATCATTGCACATCCCGGTACACCGTCGGAGGCATTCACATAGAGTCATATTTTGTTCTAAGTATCGAGTTGTAATTGTTGAGTTGTAAGAAAAATAAAAGTGTGATGATCATCATTATTAGAGCATTGTCCCAAGTGAGGAAAGGATGATGGACACTATGATTCCCCCACAAGTCGGGATGAGACTCCGGATGAAAAATAAATAAAAGAGGCCAAAGAAGCCCAAATATAAAAAGAGAGAGAAAGAAAAGAGGCCATAAAAAAGAGAAAAGGCCCAAAAATAAAAAAAATAAAAAATGAGAAAAAAAGAGAGAAGGGACAATGTTACTATCCTTTACCACACTTGTGCTTCAAAGTAGCACCATGATCTTCATAGTAGAGAGTCTCTCATGTTATCACTTTCATATACTAGTGGGAATCTTTCATTATAGAACTTGGCTTGTATATTCCAATGATGGGCTTCCTCAAATTGCCCTAGGTCTTCATGAGCAAGCAAGTTGGATGCACACCCACTTAGTTTCTTTTTGAGCTTTCATATACTTATAGCTCTAGTGCATCCGTTGCATGGCAATCCCTACTCACTCACATTGATATCTATTGATGGGCATCTCCATAGCCCGTTAATATGCCTAGTTGATGTGGGACTATCTTCTCCTTTTTGTCTTCTCCACAACCACCATTCTATTCCACCTATAGTGATATTTCCATGGCTCACACTCATATATTGCGTGAAGATTGAAAAAGTTTGAGAACATCAAAAGTATGAAACAATTGCTTGGCTTGTCATCGGGGTTGTGCATGATTGAAATATTTTGTGTGGTGAAGATGGAGCATAGCCAGACTATATGATTTTGTAGGGATAACTTTCTTTTGGCCATGTTATTTTGAGAAGACATAATTGCTTAGTTAGTATGCTTGAAGTATTATCATTTTTATGTCAATATGAACTTTTGTCTTGAATCTGTCGGATCTGAATATTCATATCACAAGTAGGAAGAATTACATTGAAATTATGCCAACTAGCACTCCACATCAAAAATTATCTTTTTTATCATTTACCTACTCGAGGACGAGCAGGAATTAAGCTTGGGGATGCTTGATACGTCTCCAACGTATCTATATTTTTTGATTGCTCCATGCTATATTATCTACTGTTTTGGGCAATATTGGCTTTATTATCCACTTTTATATTCCTTTTGGGACTAACCTATTAACCGGAGGCCCAGCCCAGATTTCCTGTTTTATGCCTATTTCAGTGTTTTGAAGAAAAGGAATATCAAACGGAGTCGAAACGGAACGAAATCAACTGGAGAAGTTATTTTTGGAAGGAAACCTACCAGATAGACTTGGACCCTACGTCAGAAGATGAAGGAGGTTCTCACGAGGGTAGGGGGCGCGCCCCCTACCTCGTGCCCCCCCTTCGATCCACCGACGTACTCCTTTCACCCATATATACCTACATACCGTAAAACTTCCAGAACACATAATAGATCGGGAGTTCCGCCGCCAGAAGCCTCCGTAGCCACCAAAAACCAATCTAGACCCGTTCTTGCACACTGCCGTAGGGGGCAATCCCTCTCCGGTGGCCATCTTCATCATCCCGGTGCTCTCCATGACAAGGAGGGAGTAGTTCTCCCTCGGGGCTGAGGGTATGTACCAGTAGCTACGTGTTTGATCTCTCTCTCTCTCTCTCTCATGTTCTTGAGGTGATACGATCTTGATGTATCGCGAGCTTTGCTATTGTAGTTGCATCCTATGATGTTTTCTTCCCACTCTACTCTCTTGTAATGAATTGAGTTTCCCCTTTGAAGTTATCTTATCGGATTGAGTCTTTATAGATTTGAGAACACTTGATGTATGTCTTGCCATGGATATCTGTGGTGACAATGGGATATCACATGATTCACTTGATGTATGTTTTGGTGACCAACTTGCCGGTTCCGCCCATGAACCTATGCATAGGGGTTGGCACACGTTTTCGTCGTGATTCTCCAGTAGAACTTTGGGGCACTCTTTGAGGTCCTTTGTGTTGGTTGAATAGATGAATCTGAGATTGTGTGATGCATATCGTATAATCATACCCACGGATACTTGAGGTGACATTGGAGTATCTAGGTGACATTAGGGTTTGGGTTGATTTGTATCTTAAGGTGTTATTCTAGTACAACCTCTAGGGTTGTTTGTGACACTTATAGGCATAGCCCAACGGATTGATTGGAAAGAATAACTTTGAGGTGGTTTCGTACCCTACCATAATCTCTTTGTTCGTTCTCCGCTATTAGTGACATTGGAGTGACTCTTTATTGCATGTTGAGGGATAGTTTTATGATCCAATTATGTTAGTATTGTTGAGAGGACTTACACTAGTGAAAGTATGAACCCTATGCCTTATTTCCTATCATTGCAATACCGTTTACGCTCACTTTTATCACTTGTTACCTTGCTGTTTTTATAATCTCAGATTACAAAAACCTTTATCTGCTATCCATATACCACTTGTATCACCATCTCTTCGCCGAACTAGTGCACCTATACAATTTACCATTGTATTGGGTGTGTTGGGGACACAAGAGACTCTTTGTTATTTGGTTGCAGGGTTGCTTGAGAGAGACCATCTTCATCCTACGCCTCCTACGGATTGATAAACCTTAGGTCATCCACTTGAGGGAAATTTGCTACTGTCCTACAAACCTCTACACTTGGAGGCCCAACAACGTCTACAAGAAGAAGGTTGTGTAGTAGACATCAGGCGCCATTGCGGGGGAGGTTAGCGCTAGAAGGTATATCTTTAGATCTTGCAATCGAATCTTTTTGTTTCTTGTTTTAGCAGTAGTTTAGTTTATAAAAGAAAACTAAAAAATGGAATTGAGTTTGCCTCATACGCTTCATCTTTTTAATATCTTTCGTGTGTATGATGAAAAGGGAAATTGTGCCAAAGTGTTAGAAGAAGAATGCATTAAAATGTTTGGCACTAAATATTTTAATGATGAGCATGATTACAATGTTGTTAGTATGAATTCCTTGAATATCCATGATGCTAATGATATGCAAAGCCACAAGCTTGGGGAAGCTATGTTTGATTAAGATGATATTTTTTGTCCCCCCAAGTTTTGTTGAGCAAATTTAGTATGATGAAATCATGCCTCCTATTTATGATGATTATATTGATGAAAGTGGATTTGGAGAGGGAATGACTTTATTTTGTGATGAATCCACTATTTCGGAAGAGGTTCCAATTGATTATGAGAACAAAGTTGCTATCTGTGATGATTATTGTGATGACTTGTATGCTATAAAGAATAATGATAACCATGAAACTTGTCATCATGATTTTAGTTTTCAATTGGATTATGCCTCACATGATAGTTATTTAGTTGAGTTTGCTCCCACTACTATTCATGAGAAGAAATTTGCTTATGTGGAGAGTAATAAAATTTCTATTTTTGTAGATCATGAAAAGAATGCTTTAGGTGCTGGTTATATTGCAGAATTAGTTCATGGTGCTACTGAAAATTATTATGAGGGAGGAATATATGCTTGTAGGAATTGCAATAATATCAAGTTTCCTCTCTATGTGCTTAAAGTTTTGAAGTTATGCCTGTTTTACCTTCCTATGCAAGTTGATTCTTGTTCCCACAAGTTGTTTGCTCACAAAATCCCTATGCATAGGAAGTGGGTTAGACTTAAATGTGCTAGTCATATTCTTCATGATGCTCTATTTATGTTTCAATTATTATCTTTTATGTGAGCATCATTGACATCATCATGCCTAGCTAGGGGCGTTAAACGATAGCGCTTGTTGGGAGGCAACCCAACTTTATTTTTGTTCCTTGATTTTTGCTCCTGTTTAGTACTAAATAATTTATCTAGCCTCTGTTATGATTGAGTTTTTATGTTTCAGTTAGTGTTTGTGCCAAGTAGATGAAGGAAATATGCCCTAGAGGCAATAATAAAGTTATTATTTATTTCCTTATATCATGATAAATGTTTATTATTCATGCTAGAATTGTATTAACCGGAAACATAATACATGTGTGAATACATAGACCAACACAGTGTCACTAGTATGCCTCTACTTGACTAGCTCGTTAATCAAAGATGGTTATGTTTCCTAACCATGAACAAAGAGTTGTTATTTGATTAACGAGGTCACATCATTAGTTGAATGATCTGATTGACATGACCCATTCCATTAGCTTAGCACCCGATCGTTTAGTATGTTGCTATTGCTTTTCTTCATGACTTATACATGTTCCTATGACTATGAGATTATGCAACTCCCGTTTACCGGAGGAACACTTCGGGTACTACCAAACGTCACAACGTAACTGGGTGATTATAAAGGAGTACTACAGGTGGCTCCAAAGGTAGATGTTGGGTTGGCGTATTTCGAGATTAGGATTCGTCACTCCGATTGTCGGAGAGGTATCTTTGGGCCCTCTCGGTAATGCACATCACTTAAGCCTTGCAAGCATTGCAACTAATGAGTTAGTTGCGGGATGATGTATTATGGAACGAGTAAAGAGACTTGCCGGTAACGAGATTGAACTAGGTATTGGATACCAACGATCGAATCTCGGGCAAGTAACATACTGATGACAAAGGGAACAATGTATGTTGTTATGCGGTCTGACCGATAAAGATCTTCGTAGAATATGTAGGAGCCAATATGGGCATCCAGGTCCCGCTATTGGTTATTGACCGGAGACGTGTCTCGGTCATGTCTACATTGTTCTCGAACCGTAGGGTCCGCACGCTTAACGTTACGATGACAGTTATTATGAGTTTATGCATTTTGATGTACCGAAGGTTGTTCGGAGTCCCGGATGTGATCACGGACATGACGAGGAGTCTCGAAATGGTCGAGACGTAAAGATTGATATATTGGAAGCCTATGTTTGGACATCGGAAGTGTTCCGGGTGAAATCGGGATTTTACCGGATTACCGGGAGGGTTACCGGAACCCCCCCCGGGAGCCAAATGGGCCTACATGGGCCATTGTGGAAAGGTGAAAGGGGATGCCAAGGAGGGCTGCGCACCTCCCCCCCCTCCCCTAGTCCTATTAGGACTAGGAGAGGTGGCCGGCCACCTCTCTCTCTTTCCCTCTCTCTTTTTCCCAAGGATTCCTAGTTGGAATAGGATTGGGGGGGAGCCCTACTCCCGGTAGGAGTAGGAATCCTCTTGCGCCTCCCTCCTTTGGCCGGCCAGCCTCCCCCCTTCATCCTTTATATACGGGGGCAGGGGACACCCCAAGACACACAAGTTGATCCTTGAGATCGTTCCTTAGCCGTGTGCGGTGCCCCCTGCCACCAAATTCCACCTCGATCATACCGTTGTAGTGCTTAGGCGAAGCCCTGCGTCGGTAGTACATCAAGATCGTCACCACGCCGTCGTGCTGATGGAACTTTTCCTCGACGCTTTGCTGGATCGGAGCCCGAGGATCGTCATCGAGCTGAACGTGTGCTAAGAACTCGGAGGTGCCGGAGTAACGGTGCTTGGATCGGTCGGATCGGGAAGACGTACGACTACTTCCTCTACGTTGTGTGATCGCTTCCGCAGTCGGTCTGCGTTGGTACGTAGACAACACTCTCCCCTCTTGTTGCTATGCATCACCATGATCTTGCGTGTGCGTAGGAAATTTTTTGAAATTACTACGTTCCCCAACAGTGGCATCCGAGCCTAGGTTTTTATGGTTTGATGTTATTTGCATGAGTAGAACACAAGTGAGTTGTGGGAGATACAAGTCATACTGCCTACCAGCATGTCATACTTTGGTTTGGCGGTATTGTTGGACGAGACGATCCGGACCAACCTTACACGTACTCTTACGCGAGACCGGTTCCCTCGACGTGCTTCGCACATAGATGGCTTGCGGAAGACTGTCTCTCCAACTTTAGTTGAACCAAGTGTGGCTACGCCCGGTCCTTGAGAAGGTTAAAACGGAGTCTATTTGACGAACTATCGTTGTGGTTTTGATGCGTAGGTGAGATAAGTTCTTACTTAAGCCCGTAGCAGCCACGTAAAACTTGCAACAACAAAAGTAGAGGACGTCTAACTTGTTTTTGCAGGGCATGTTGTGATGTGATATGGTCAAGGCATGATGCTGATTTTATTGTATGAGATGATCATGTTTTGTAACCGAGTTATCGGCAACTGGCAGGAGCCATATGGTTGTCGCTTTATTGTATGCAATGCAATCGCGATGTAATGCTTTACTTTGTTACTAAGCGGTAGTGATAGTCGTGGAATCATAAGATTGGCGAGACGACAACGATGCTACGATGGAGATCAAGGTGTCGCGCCGGTGACGATGGTGATCATGACGGTGCTTCGGAGATGGAGATCACAAAGCACAAGATGATGATGGCCATATCATATCACTTATATTGATTGCATGTGATGTTTATCTTTTTATGCATCTTATCTTGCTTTGATTGACGGTAGCATTATAAGATGATCTCTCACTAAATTATCAAGAAGTGTTCTCCCTGAGTATGCACCGTTGCAAAAGTTCTTCGTGCTGAGACACCACGTGATGATCGGGTGTGATAGGCTCTACGTTCAAATACAACGGGTACAAAACAGTTGCACACGCGGAATACTCAGGTTATACTTGACGAGCCAAGCATATACAGATATGGCCTTGGAACACGGAGACCGAAAGGTCGAACATGAATCATATAGTAGATATGATCAACATAATGATGTTCACCATTGAAAACTACTCCATCTCACGTGATGATCGGTTATGGTTTAGTTGATTTGGATCACGTGATCACTTAGAGGATTAGAGGGATGTCTATCTAAGTGGGAGTTCTTAAGTAATTAGATTAACTGAACTTAAAACTTATCATGAACTTAGTACCTGATAGTATCTTGCATGTTTATGTTGATTGTAGATAGATGGCTCGTGCTGTTGTTCCATTGAATTTTAATGCGTTCCTTGAGAAAGCAAAGTTGAAAGATGATGGTAGCAATTACACGGACTGGGTCCGTAACTTGAGGATTATCCTCATTGCTGCACAGAAGAATTACGTCCTGGAAGCACCGCTGAGTGCCAGGCCTGCTGCTAGAGCAACACCAGAAGTTATGAACGTCTGGCAGAGCAAAGCTGATGACTACTCAATAGTTTAGTGTGCCATGCTTTACGGCTTAGAACCGGGACTTCAACGACGTTTTGAACGTCATGGAGCATATGAGATGTTCCAGGAGTTGAAGTTAATATTTCAAGCAAATGCCCGGATTGAGAGATATGAAGTCTCCAATAAGTTCTATAGCTGCAAGATGGAGGAGAACAGTTCTGTCAGTGAGCATATACTCAAAATGTCTGGGTATAATAATCACTTGATTCAATTGGGAGTTACACTTCCGGATGATTGCGTCATTGACAGAATTCTCCAATCACTGCCACCAAGCTACAAGAGCTTTGTGATGAACTATAATATGCAAGGGATGAACAAGACTATTCCCGAGCTCTTCCCATTGCTGAAAGCTGCGGAGGTAGAAATCAAGAAGGAGCATCAAGTGTTGATGGTTAACAAAACCACTAGTTTCAAGAAAAAGGGCAAAGGGAAGAAGAAGGGAAACTTCAAGAAGAACGGCAAGCAAGTTGCTGCTCAAGAGAAGAAACCCAAGTCTGGACCTAAGCCTGAAACTGAGTGCTTCTACTGCAAGCAGACTGGTCACTGGAAGCGGAACTGCCCCAAGTATTTGGCGGATAAGAAGGATGGCAAGGTGAACAAAGGTATATGTGATATACATGTTATTGATGTGTACCTTACTAATGCTCGCAGTAGCACCTGGGTATTTGATACTGGTTCCGTTGCTAATATTTGCAACTCAAAACAGGGACTATAGAATAAGCGGACACTAGCAAAGGACGAGGTGACGATGCGCGTGGGAAACGGTTCCAAAGTCGATGTGATCGCGGTCGGCACGCTACCTCTACATCTACCTTCGGGATTAATATTAGACATAAATAATTGTTATTTGGTGCCAGTGTTGAGCATGAACATTATATCTGGATCTTGTTTTATGCGAGACGGTTATTCATTTAAATCAGAGAATAATGGTTGTTCTATTTATATGAGTAATATCTTTTATGGTCATGCACCTTTGAAAAGTGGTCTATTTTTGATAAATCTCGATAGTAGTGATACACATATTCATAATGTTGAAGCCAAAAGATGCAGAGTTGATAATGATAGTGCAACTTATTTGTGGCACTGCCGTTTAGGTCATATCGGTGTAAAGCGCATGAAGAAACTCCATACTGATGGGCTTTTGGAACCACTTGATTATGAATCACTTGGTACTTGCGAACCGTGCCTCATGGGCAAGATGACTAAAACACCGTTCTCCGGTACTATGGAGAGAGCAACAGATTTGTTGGAAATCATACATATCGATGTATGTGGTCCGATGAATATTGAGGCTTGTGGCGGATATCGTTATTTTCTCACTTTCAAAGAAGATTTAAGTAGATATGGGTATATCTACTTAATGAAACACAAATCTGAAACGTTTGAAAAGTTCAAAGAATTTCAGAGTGAAGTTGAAAATCATCGTAACAAGAAAATAAGGTTTCTACGATCTGATCGTGGAGGAGAATATTTGAGTTACGAGTTTGGTGTACATTTGAAAAATTGTGGAATAGTTTCGCAACTCATGCCACCCGGAACACCACAGCATAATGGTGTGTCCGAATGTCGTAATCGTACTTTACTAGATATGGTGCGATCTATGATGTCTCTTACTGATTTACCACTATCGTTTTGGGGTTATGCTTTAGAGACGGCCGTATTCACATTAAATAGGGCACCATCAAAATCCGTTGAGACGACGCCTTATGAACTGTGGTTTGGCAAGAAACCAAAGTTGTCGTTTCTTAAAGTTTGGGGCTGCGATGCTTATGTGAAAAAGCTTCAACCTGATAAGCTCGAACCCAAATCGGAGAAATGTGTCTTCATAGGATATCCAAAGGAAACTATTGGATACACCTTCTATCACAGATCCGAAGGCAAGACTTTTGTTGCTAAATTCGGAAACTTTCTTGAGAAGGAGTTTCTCTCGAAAGAAGTGAGTGGGAGGAAAGTAGAACTTGACGAGGTAACTGTACCTGCTCCTTTATTGGGAAAAAGTACATCACAGAAAATTGTTTCTGCGAGACCTACACCAATAAGAGAGGAAGCTAATGATGATGATCATGAAACTTTAGATCAAGATACTACTGAACCTCGTAGATCAACTAGAGTAAGATCCGCACCAGAGTGGTACGGTAATCCTGTTCTGGAGGTCATGCTACTAGATCATGATGAACCTACGAACTATGAAGAAGTGATGGTGAGCCCAGATTCCGCAAAGTGGCTTGAAGCCATGAAATCTGAGATGGGATCCATGTATGAGAACAAAGTATGGACTTTGGTTGACTTGCCCGATGATCGGCAAGCAATTGAGAATAAATGGATCTTTAAGAAGAAGACTGACGCTGATGGTAATGTTACTGTCTACAAAGCTCGACTTGTCGCAAAAGGTTTTCGACAAGTTCAAGGAGTTGACTACGATGAGACTTTCTCACCCGTAGCGATGCTTAAGTCTGTCAGAATCATGTTAGCAATTGCCGCATTTTATGATTATGAAATTTGGCAAATGGATGTCAAAACTACATTCCTGAATGGATTTCTGGAAGAAGAGTTGTATATGATGCAACCGGAAGGTTTTGTCGATCCAAAGGGAGCTAACAAAGTGTGCAAACTCCAGCGATCCATTTATGGACTAGTGCAAGCATCTCGGAGTTGGAATAAATGCTTTGATAGTGTGATCAAAGCATTTGGTTTTATACAGACTTCTGGAGAAGCCTGTATTTACAAGAAAGTGAGTGGGAGCTCTGTAGCATTTCTGATATTATATGTGGATGACATATTACTGATTGGAAATGATATAGAATTTCTGGATAGCATAAAGGGATACTTGAATAAAAGTTTTTCAATGAAAGACCTCGGTGAAGCTGCTTACATATTAGGCATAAAGATCTATAGAGATAGATCAAGACGCTTAATTGGACTTTCACAAAGCACATACCTTGACAAGATTTTGAAGAAGTTCAAAATGGATCAAGCAAAGAAAGGGTTCTTGCCTGTGTTACAAGGTGTGAAGTTGAGTCAGACTCAATGCCCGACCACTGCAGAAGATAGAGATAAAATAAAAGATGTTCCCTATGCTTCAGCCATAGGCTCTATCATGTATGCAATGCTGTGTACCAGACCTGATGTGTGCCTTGCTATAAGTATAGCAGGGAGGTACCAAAGTAATCCAGGAGTGGATCACTGGACAGCGGTCAAGAACATCCTGAAATACCTGAAAAGGACTAAGGATATGTTTCTCGTATATGGAGGTGACAAAGAGCTCACCGTAAGAGGTTACGTTGATGCAAGCATTGACACTGATCCGGACGATTCTAAATCGCAAACCGGATACGTGTTTACTTTAAACGGTGGAGCTATCAGTTGGTGCAGTTCTAAACAAAGCGTCGTAGCGGGATCTACATGTGAAGCGGAATACATAGCTGCTTCGGAAGCAGCGAACGAAGGAGTCTGGATGAAGGAGTTCATATCCGATCTAGGTGTCATACCTAGTGCATCGGGTCCAATGAAAATCTTTTGTGACAATACTGGTGCAATTGCTTTGGCAAAGGAATCCAGATTTCACAAAAGGACCAAACACATCAAGAGACGCTTCAATTCCATCCGGGATCTAGTCCAGGTGGGAGACATAGAGATTTGCAAGATACATATGGATTTGAATGTTGCAGACCCGTTGACTAAGCCTCTTCCACGAGCAAAACATGATCAGCACCAAGGCTCCATGGGTGTTAGAATCATTACTGTATAATCTAGATTATTGACTCTAGTGCAAGTGGGAGACTGAAGGAAATATGCCCTAGAGGCAATAATAAAGTTATTATTTATTTCCTTATATCATGATAAATGTTTATTATTCATGCTAGAATTGTATTAACCGGAAACATAATACATGTGTGAATACATAGACCAACACAGTGTCACTAGTATGCCTCTACTTGACTAGCTCGTTAATCAAAGATGGTTATGTTTCCTAACCATGAACAAAGAGTTGTTATTTGATTAACGAGGTCACATCATTAGTTGAATGATCTAATTGACATGACCCATTCCATTAGCTTAGCACCCAATCGTTTAGTATGTTGCTATTGCTTTTCTTCATGACTTATACATGTTCCTATGACTATGAGATTATGCAACTCCCGTTTACCGGAGGAACACTTTGGGTACTACCAAACATCACAACGTAACTGGGTGATTATAAAGGAGTACTACAGGTGGCTCCAAAGGTAGATGTTGGGTTGGCGTATTTCGAGATTAGGATTTGTCACTCCGATTGTCGGAGAGGTATCTCTGGGCCCTCTCGGTAATGCACATCACTTAAGCCTTGCAAGCATTGCAACTAATGAGTTAGTTGCGGGATGATGTATTACGGAACGAGTAAAGAACCTTGCTGGTAACGAGATTGAACTAGGTATTGGATACCGACGATCGAATCTCGGGCAAGTAACACACCGATGACAAAGGGAACAACGTATGTTGTTATGCGGTCTGACCGATAAAAATCTTCGTAGAATATGTAGGAGCCAATATGGGCATCCAGGTCCCGCTATTGGTTATTGACCGGAGACGTGTCTCGGTCATGTCTACATTGTTCTCGAACCATAGGGTCCACACGCTTAACGTTACGATGACAGTTATTATGAGTTTATGCATTTTGATGTACCGAAGGTTGTTCGGAGTCCCGGATGTGATCACAGACATGACGAGGAGTCTCGAAATGGTCGAGACGTAAAGATTGATATATTGGAAGCCTATGTTTGGACATCGGAAGTGTTCCGGGTGAAATCGGGATTTTACCGGATTACCGGGAGGGTTACCGGAACCCCCCGGGAGCCAAATGGGCCTACATGGGCCATTGTGGAAAGGTGAAAGGGGCTGCCAAGGAGGGCTGCGCACCTCCCCCCTCCCCTAGTCCTATTAGGACTAGGAGAGGTGGCCGGCCACCTCTCTCTCTTTCCCTCTCTCTTTTTCCCAAGGATTCCTAGTTGGAATAGGATTGGGGGGGGGGGGAGTCCTACTCCCGGTAGGAGTAGGACTCCTCTTGCGCCTCCCTCCTTTGGCCGGCCAGCCTCCCCTCCTTCATCCTTTATATACGGGGGCAGGGGACACCCCAAGACACACAAGTTGATCCTTGAGATCGTTCCTTAGCCGTGTGCGGTGCCCCCTGCCACCAAATTCCACCTCGATCATACCGTTGTAGTGCTTAGGCGAAGCCCTGCGTCGGTAGTACATCAAGATCGTCACCACGCCGTCGTGCTGACGGAACTTTTCCTCGACGCTTTGCTGGATCGGAGCCCGAGGATCGTCATCGAGCTGAACGTGTGCTAAGAACTCGGAGGTGCCGGAGTAACGGTGCTTGGATCGGTCGGATCGGGAAGACGTACGACTACTTCCTCTACGTTGTGTGATCGCTTCCGCAGTCGGTCTGCGTTGGTACGTAGACAACACTCTCCCCTCTCATTGCTATGCATCACCATGATCTTGCGTGTGCGTAGGAAATTTTTTGAAATTACTACGTTCCCCAACAGTAGAACCGTTGGGAAGACTTGGGGAAAGTCTTGTTGATCTTGTTGTAAAAAACAGAAACTTTAGCACTCACGATAATTGCTGCCATTTTTTATTGGAGAGTGCTATTTAGTTAATTATTTTTGCATATGATTAATAGATAAATTCCTCACGTCCAGCAATTTCTTTTAGAATTTTTGAGGTTCCAGAAGTTCGCATTTGTTACAGATTACTACAGACTGTTCTGTTTTTGACAGATTATGTTTTTCACGTGTTGTTTACTTATTTTGACGAATCTATGGCTAGTAAAAGAGTTTATAAACCATAGAGAAGTTGGAATAAAGTAGGTTTAACACCAATAAAAATAAAGAATGAGTTCATTACAGTATCTTGAAGTGGTGTTTTGTTTTCCTTCGCTAACGGAGCTTACGAGTTTTCTATTAAGTTTTGTGTTGTGAAGTTTTCAAGTTTTGAGTAAAGATTCGATGGACTATGGAATAAGGAGTGGCAAGAGCCTAAGCTTCGGGATGCCCAAGGCACCCCAAGGTAATATCCAAGGACAACCAAGAGCCTAAGCTTGGGCATGCCCCGGAAGGCATCCCCTCTTTCGTCTTCGTTCATCGGTAACTTTACTTGGAGCTATATTGGTATTTACCACATGATATGTGTTTTGCTTGGAGCGTCATTTTATTTTATTTAGTTTTGCTTGCTGTTTGAATAAAATAACAAGATATGAAATTATTAAATGTTAGAGATTCTTCATATAGTTGCATAGTTATTCGACTACTCATTGATCTTCACTTATATCTTTTGGAGTAGTTTGTTGTTGCTCAAGTGCTTCACTTATATCTTTTTAGAGCAATGGTGGTGGTTTTATTTTATAGAAATAGATGAACTCTCATGCTTCACTTATATTATTTTGAGAGTCTTTAAAACAGCATGGTAATTTGCTTTGGTTATGCAATTAGTCCTAATATGATGGGCATCCAAGAGCGATATAATAAAAACTTTCATATAAGTGCATTGAATACTAAGAGAAGTTTGATACTTGATGATTGTTTTGAGATATGGAGATAGTGATATCAAAGTTGTGTTAGGTGGGTAGTTGTGAATTTGAGGAATACTTGTGTTGAAGTTTGCAAGTCCCGTAGCATGCACGTATGGTAAATGTTGTGTAACAAATTTGAAATATGAGGTGTTATTTGATTGTCTTCCTTATGAGTGGCGGTCGGGCACGAGCGATGGTCTTTTCCTACCAATCTATCCCCCTAGGAGCATGCATGTAATACTTGGTTTTTGATGACTTATAGTTTTTGCAATAAGTATGTGAGTTCTTTATGACTAATGTTGAGTCCATGGATTATACGCATTCTTACCGTTCCATCATTGCTAGCATCTTTGGTACCGTGCATTGCCCTTTCTCACATTGAGAGTTGATGCAAAATTCGCCGGTGCATCCAAACCCCGTGATATGATACGCTCTTTCACACATAAACCTCCTTATATCTTACTCAAAACAGCCACCATACCTACCTATTATGGCATTTCCATAGCCATTCCGAGATATATTGCCATGCAACTTTCCAACGTTTCGTTTATTATGACACGCATCATCATTGTCATAGTGCCTTGCATGATCATGTAGTTGACATCGTATTTGTGGCAAAGCCACCATGCATAATTTATCATACATGTAACTCTTGATTCATTGCCCATCGCAGTACACCGCCAGAGGCATTCATATAGATTCATACTTTGTTCTAGTATCGAGTTGTAATCTTTGAGTTGTAAATAAATAGAAGTGTGATGATCATCATTAATAGATCATTCTCCCAAAAAAAGGCCAAATAAAAAAACAGGAAAGGCCAAAAAAAGAAGAAAAAAGAAAGGCCAAATAAAAAAGGGGGCAATGCTACTATCCTTTTTTCCACACTTGTGCTTCAAAGTAGCACCATGATCTTCATGATAGAGAGTCTCTTGTTTTGTCACTTTCATATACTAGTGGGAATTTTTCATTATAGAACTTGGCTTGTATATTCCGACAATGGGCTTCCACAAATTCCCTAGGTCTTCATGAGCAAGCAAGTTGGATGCACACCCACTTAGTTTCTTTTGTTGAGCTTTCATACATTTATAGCTCTAGTGCATCCGTTGCATGGCAATCCCTACTCCTTGCATTGACATAAATTGATGGGCATCTCCCTAGCCCATTGATTAGCCGCGTCGATGTGAGACTTTCTCCTTTTTGTCTTCTCCACATAACCCCCTCATTCTATTCTATTCTACCCATAGTGCTATATCCATGGCTCACGCTCATGTATTGCGTGAAAGTTGAAAAAGGTTTGAGATTACTAAAGTATGAAACAATTTCTTGGCTTGTCATCGGGGTTGTGCATGATGAGAGCATTCTTGTGTGACGAAAATGGAGCATGACCAAACTATATGATTTTGTAGGGATGAACTTTCTTTGGCCATGTTATTTTGAGAAGACATAATTGCTTTGTTAGTATGCTTGAAGAATTATTATTTTTATGTCAATATTAAACTTTTGTCTTGAATCTTATGGATCTTAATATTCTTGCCACAATAAAGAGAACTACATGGATAAATATGTTAGGTAGCATTCCACATCAAAAATTCTGTTTTTATCATTTACCTACTCAAGGACGAGCAGGAATTAAGCTTGGGGGCTGATACGTCTCCAACGTATCTACCATTTTTTATTGCTCCACGCTATTATATTATCTGTTTTGAATGTTTATGGGCTTTATTATGCACTTTTATATTATTTTTGGGACTAACCGGTTAACCCAGAGCCCAGTGCCAGTTTCTATTTTTTCCCCTGTTTTGGAGTATCACAGAGAAGGAAAATCAAACGGAGTCCAATTGACATGAAACTTCACGGAACTTTTTTTGGACAAGAAGAATCCCACGGAGTATAGGAGTTGGACCAGGAGAGTCCCGGGCTGCCCACGAGGGTGGGGGCGCGCCCACCCCCCTGGGCGCACCCCCTGCCTCATGGACAACCCGGAGGTCCACCGACATACTTCTTCCTCCCATATATACACATATACCCTAAGAACTTCGAGGAGCACAATAGATTGGGAGTTCCGCCGCCAGAAGCCTCTGTAGCCACCGAAAACCAATCTAGACCCGTTCCGGCACCTTACCGGAGGGGGCAATCCCTCACCGGTGGCCATCTTCATCATCCCGGCACTCTCCATGACAAGGAGGGAGTAGTTCTCCCTCGGGGCTGAGGGTATGTACCAGTAGCTATGTGTTTGATCTCTCACTCTCATGTTCTTGAGGTGATACGATCTTGATGTACCGCAAGCTTTGCTATTATAGTTGGATCTTATGATGTTTCTCCCCCTCTACTCTCTTGTGATGGATTGAGTTTTCCCTTTGAAGTTATCTTATCGGATTGAGTCTTTAAGGATTTGAGAACACTTGATGTATGTCTTGCGTGGGATACCCGTGGTGACAATGGGGTATTCTACTGATCCACATGATGTATGTTTTGGTGATCAACTTGTGGGTTCCGCCCATGAACCTATGCATAGGGGTTGGCACACGTTTTTGTCTTGACTCTCTGGTAGAATCTTTGGGGCACTCTTTGAGGTTCTATGTGTTGGTTGAATAGATGAATCTGAGATTGTGTGATGCATATCATATAATCATACCCACGGATACTTGAGGTGACATTGGAGTATCTAGGTGGCATTAGGGTTTTGGTTGATGTGTTTCTTAAGGTGTTAATTATTTTAGTACGAACTCTAGGGCTGTTTGTGACACTTATAGGAATAGCCCAATGGATTGATCGGAAAGAATAACTTTGAGGTGGTTTCGTACCCTACCATAATCTCTTCGTTTGTTCTCCGCTATTAGTGAATTTGGAGTGAATCTTTATTGTATGTTGAGGGATAGTTATATGATCCAATTATGTTATTATTGTTGAGGGAACTTGCACTAGTGAAAGTATGAACCCTAGGCCTTGTTTCCTAGCGTTGCAATACCGTTTGTGCTCACTTTTATCATTAGTTACCTTGCTGTTTTTATATTTTCAGATTACAAAAACATATATCTACCATCCATATTGCACTTGTATCACCATCTCTTTGCCGAACTAGTGCACCTATACAATTTACCATTGTATTGGGTGTGTTGGGGACACAAGAGACTCTTTGTTATTTGGTTGCAGGGTTGCTTGAGAGAGACCATCTTCATCCTACGCCTCCCACGGATTGATAAACCTTAGGTCATCCACTTGAGGGGAATTTGCTACTGTCCTACAAACCTCTGCACTTGGAGGCCCAACAACGTCTAAAAGAAGAAGGTTGTGTAGTAGACATCAATGCATAGGATATAATTTTTTATGGAACTCCAATTTCAATCGATTCCAATTCCAGGATCCAATATCATCACATAGCCTATACCATGGCAATGCTTTTCCCTTCAAATATAGAGGGAAAACTTTCTTCATAATTTCATCTCTGGGTAAACCTGCAAGCTTGAACAATCCATAAATTTGTTCTACATATATCAAGTGCATATCAGCATGTTTGGTTCCGTCTCCTGCATAAGGATTAGCTAGCAGTTGTTCTATCATACCTAAAGGAATTTCATATTCAATATTTTCAGTAGGTGCAGTAGGTTGAGGGGTAGCTAATTGTGGTTCCGGTCAAGGTGAAGATACCCCGAAAAAACTCCTCAAAGGGTTGTTTTCCATAGTAGCAAGTGACAATAAATTTCAGCACACTATATAAATGTTTCTTTACCAAATTCCACTTACCATAGGCGCTTCACTCCCCGACAATGGCACCAGAAAATAGCCTTGATGACCCACAAGTATAGGGGATCAATTGTGGCTCTTTTCGATAAGTAAGAGTGTCGAACCCAACAAGGATTAGAAGGAAATGACAAGTGGTTTTCAGCAAGGTAATGTCTGCAAGTGCTGAGATTTTAAGTAACAGAGTAGTTTGATAGCAAGATAATTTGTAACGAGCAAATAACGATAATAGTAGAAAAAGTGCAGCAAGGTAGCCCAATCCTTTTGAGGCAAAGTACAGGCCAAAATGGTCTCTTATGATAAGCAAAGCGTTCTGGAGGGTACACGGGAATTTCATCTAGTCACTTTCATCTAAGCAAAGCCTCCTACTTATGATTAACCCTGCCGCAAGCATCCGCAACTACGAGAAAAGTATTAAGAATAAATTCTAACCATAGCATTAAACTTTTGGATCCAATCGGTCCCTTACGAAATAGCGCATAAACTGGGGTTTAAGCTTCTGTCACTCTCGCAACCCATCATCTAATTGCTACTCCACAATGCATTCCCTTAGGCCCAAATATGGTGAAGTGTCATGTAGTCGACATTCACATGACACCACTAAGGGAATCACAACATACATACTATCAAAATATCGAACACATATCAAGTTCACATGATTATTTGCAACATGATTTCTCTCGTGACCTCAAGAACAAAAGGAACTACTCACAAATGCTAATCATGCTCAAGATAAGAGGGGTATTAAATAGCATATTGGATCTGAACATATAATCTTCCACCAAATAAACCATATAGTAATCAACTACAAGATGTAATCAACGCTACTAGTCACCCACAAGCACCAATCTATAGTTCCGGTAACAAGATTGAACACAAGAGATGAACTAGGGTTTGAGATGAGATGGTGTTGTTGAAGATGTTGATGGAGATTGCCCTCCCCAAGATGGGAGAGTTGTCGGTGATGATGAGGACGATGATTTCCCCCGACGGAATCGCTCCACCAGAGGGCAAAAGTGCTCCCGCCCAAGTTCCGCCTCGATACGCGGTGCTCCATCCCGAAAGTACTCCCCTTATTTTTTCTAGGTCAAAGTGACTTATATACCAAAAGATGGGCACCGAAGGTGGGTCTGGGTGAGCACAACCCACCTGGGCGCGCCTAGGTGGGTTGTGCCCACCTGGTGGGCCTCCTATGGTACTTATTTGCTCCAATATTCTTCATATATTCCATAAAAATTCTCCGTGAAGTTTCAGCTTGTTTGGAGTTGTGCAGAATAGGTAGCCTGATGTATCTTTTCGAGGTCCAGATTTCCACCTGTTGGAATTCTCCCTCTTTGTGTATACCTTGCATATTATGAGGGAAAAGGCATTAGAATTACTCCAAAAAAGCATTATTATGGATAAAAACATCATAAATAACAGTAGGAAAACATGATGCAAAATGGACGTATCACCCACTGTCACCACGACTATTCATATGCAAGACATATATCACGTGCTCTCAAATCCATAAAAGTATTCAATCCGATAACAATGAAATCTCAAAGGTAAAAACTCAATTCATCACAACAAGATAGAGAGAGGTAAACACCATATGATCTGACTATATTAACAAAGCCCGCGATACATCAAGATTGTGACATCTCAAGAACACGAGAGAGCGAGATGAAACACATAGCTTGGTACAAACCCTCAGCCCCGAGGGTGGACTACTCCCTCCTCATCGTGATGGCCGCCGGGATGATAAAGATGGCCACCAGTGATGATTCCCCCTCTGACGGAGTGCCAAAACGGGGTCTAGATTGGTTTTCGATGGCTACAGAGCCTTGCGGCAGCGAAACTTCTGATCTAGGGTTACCCCAGAGGGTTTTGGAATATTTGGCAATTTATAGGGTGAAGAAGGGGTGCGGGAGGCCACCGAGGTGGGCACAAACCGCCAGGGTGCGCCTGGGCCCCCAGGCACACCCTAGTGGGTTGTGCCCTCCTCGGGGCACCCCCAGGTGCTCCTCTGGCCCAATGGATGTCTTATGGTCCAAAAAAAATCCACAAAAAGTTTCACGGTGTTTGGACTCCGTTTATATTGATTTCCTGCAATGTAAAAGACAAGCGAAAAACAGCAACTGGCGCTGGGCACTGCATCAATAGGTTAGTCCCAAAAAATGATATAAAGTTGCTATATAATGATTGTAAAACATCCAAGAATGATAATATAACAGCATGAATACTTCATAAATTATAGATATGTTGGAGACGTATCAGCATCCCCAAGCTTAATTCCTAATCGTCCTCGAGTAGGTAAATGATAAAAGAAATAATTTATGAAGAGTGAATGCTAGCAAAGTGCACAAGTTTGATCAATGAAAATTTCAATCACTTTTCCTAGCATCATAACAACAATTCATTCTTATAGAACTTCTCATGTTAAAGTAGGAACCAATTCACATGTTAAGGTTCAAACAATGAATTCTCTTGAAACTCAACAACCTATGTTCTCAGTCACCAAGCAATTGCAATTCAACTTATTCAATAGAGTTTAAGTAAGATCTCCACATACTAAACCATCATATAGTCTTCTATGATTGCTAACACTCACCGCATACACATGAGCAAAACGTTTCAACCGGACACATAGAAAGATAGGGGCTTATAATTTCGCCTCCCAACGTATTCACCTCAAGGGTGATGTCAACAATAATAACTCATGCTACCCATATCCAACTGGATATATGTGCCTAGATTGTTCATCACCACATGATGCTTGCCAAAAGAGAAAAATAAAAGGGAATAGAGAGAAAAACTTTCTCTCTTGCATGATAAATACATAAAAGTAAAAGGCAGGCCCTTCGCAGAGGGAAGCAAAGGTTGCCATGCACTTATTTGTTTGTATGCTCAACCCCTTAGTGCAAAAGAATGCCACGTTATATTGCCCCTTATGATAGCAACCTTTATTATGCAGTTTGCCGCTTTTATTCTTTGCCATCACAAGTTCGTACAACGCTCAATTTTCCCTTACACTAAATGATCTAACACTTTTAGAAGATATTTTTATTGCCTTATTGCACTGATGACAACTTACTTGAAGGATCTTGATCAATCCTTAGGTAGGTATGGTGGACGCTTGAAAATAAGATTTGGGTTTAAGGGTTTTTGGATGCACAAGTAGTATCTCTACTTGGTGTGGAATTTTTGGCTAGCAAAGATGGGGGGCAAGCACCACATGTTGAAGGATCTATGACAATATAACTTCTATGTGAATATGAACAAACATAAACCATTAAGTTGTATTCCTTGTCCAACGTAAACAATTTTGGCATATAATATTTTGATGGGGGCTTACAATCACAAAAGATTCCAAGATAGTGTATTTGCATGTGAAAGTTCTCTTCCTTATAGTAATCATTCAGGAATTGCTTGTATGACCAATATTGTGATTGTCAAGCTTCAAATGATTTCACTTTCTAAACCCAATGTGAAGCTACTACTAGGCATGATATGAACATATAATTTCAAATTCATGATATTCAGTTCATTCAACAATTTACTCATAGGATATAAGTGAAGCACAAGAGTAAATGACAAGCTACTCCAAAAAGTTATAAGTGAAGATCAAGCGAGTAGTTATGTAAATGGGTAGCTATTTGAGGACTCTCTCTTATTTAAAAGTTTGAGATCTAAGTATTTTATTAAAACAGCAAGCAAAACAAGAAAAATGACATTCCAAGAATAGCACACATCAAGTGAAGAAGCAAAAACTTAGGCTCAACCGATACTAACCGATAATTGTCGAAGAAGAAAGGTGGGATGCCTATCGGGGCATCCCCAAGCTTAGATGCTTGAGACTTATTGAAATGTTATCTTGGGGTTCCTTGGGCATCCCCAAGCTTGAGCTTTTATGTCTCCTTGGTTCCTCTCATATCATGGTTTTCCTAAATCTCAATAGCTTCATCCACACAAAACTCAACAAGAACTTGTGAGATAAGTTAGTATAAATCAATGCAAAAACCTTATCATTCTCTACTGTAGAAAATCACTAAAATTATTATTCAACATAGCATACTAAATGCCTCTGCATATTTAATAGTCCTATCATCAAATAGAATCATTAAACAAGCAAACATATGCAAACATGACAGCAATCTGCCAAAACAGTACAGTCTGTAAGGAATGCAAGAGTATCAATACTGCTTTAACTCCAAAAATAATGGAAATTTACCACACTGTAGAAAATTTATCAAAGCTTATTGTGCAAAAAGTTTCAGCATTTTATGATATTCTGACTTTTCTAGGGAATTTTTGCAACAGCGATAAACTTTCTGTTTTGAAACAACAACATGTATACTTGCAAAATAGCATGGTAAAGGCTATCTGTCGGTGTCAAAACCGGCGGATCTCGGGTAGGGGGTCCCGAACTGTGCGTCTAGGCTGGATGTTAACAGGAGGCAGGGGACACGATGTTCTACCTAGGTTCGGGCCCTCTTGATGGAGGTAAAACCCTACATCCTGCTTGATTAATATTGATGATATGGGTAGTACAAGAGTAGATCTACCATGAGATCAGAGAGGCTAAACCCTAGAAGCTAGCCTATGGTATGATTGTATGTTATGGTTGTTGTCCTACGGACTAAAAACCCTTCGGTTTATATAGACACCGGAGAGGGTTAGGGTTACACAAGGTCGGTTACAAAGGAGGAGATATCCATATCCGTATTTCCTAGCTTGCCTTCCACGCCAAGTAGAGTCCCATCCGGACACGAGACGAAGTCTTCAATCTTGTATCTTCATAGTCTAACAGTCCGGCCAATGGAGGTAGTCCGGCTATCTGGAGACCCCCTAATCCAGGACTCCCTCAGTAGCCCCTGAACTAGGCTTCAATGACGATGAGTCCGGCGCGCAGTATTGTCTTTGGCATTGCAAGGCGGGTTCCTTCGCCGAATACACCGCAGAAGAATTTGAATACGAGGATAGTGTCCGACCCTGCAAAATAAGTTCCACATTCCACCATAGAGAGAATAATATTTTCGCAGATCTAATTTGCTGGCTTGTTTTGGTAGGTCGACGTTATGTCATGGCCCGGTGATTATTCGAACCGTTTCTTTTAACTAGCTCCACACATAACGCGAGGCGGTTTCTTGACACGTCTTGCCAAAGCGGAGATCGTGTTCCCTTACTACGGGATTCTCATCAATACGGGCGTGGGTAACCCAACCGCGCCATCAATTGCGGTGCTTGGGGGATAAGCGAGTTTTACCAGGCAAGTGGGGACGCTTAGTTTCGTCCGCCCATATAAAGGGATAAGGATTCACCTTTCTATCCACGCCTTCTTCCTCCCTTACCCATCCGTTTTCGCACACTCGAGCTCTAGCGCCCAAGTTCGCACTTCCCACCTCAACCTTCTCCAATCATGTCCGGAGTGGGAGGCAAGTGGATGGTCTCCTCTGTCATGGAGGGAGACATCAAGAAACTGAGGAGAGCCGGATACCTGCGCGACGACATCACGCACCGGCTCCCAGATGAGGGGCAGCTCGTTCCCATCCCCAAGCCCCATGAGAGGGTAGTATTCCTCACCCATTTCCTTCGCGGACTGGGGTTCCCTCTCCATCCCTTCGTCCGGGGGCTCATGTTTTATTACGGCCTGGATTTCCACGATCTGGCCCCGAACTTCATCCTCAACATCTCGGCGTTTATCATCATGTGCGAGGCCTTCCTCCGCATCAAGCCCCACTTCGGCTTATGGCTGAAGACCTTCAATGTCAAGCCGAAGGTGGTGGGCGGCCGCCAGGCGGAGTGCGGAGGCGCCATGGTGGGCAAGATGCCCAACATAACATGGCTCGAGGGCTCCTTAGTGGAAACCATAAAGGGGTGGCAATCGAGGTGGTTCTATATCACCGAGCCGCGCGACCCTGCATGGGCAGCGGCCCCCGAGTTCCGATCTGGCATCCCCATGCGGCTCACCTCCTGGAAAGAGAAGGGTCTGTCCTGGGGTAGTTCAAAAGAGCTGACTGGACTCCAAACATGTATTCAAAACATGGTGGACAAGAAGCTCAAGCTTGTCAACATAGTAAAAGTCATGCTCATCCACCGGATACTCCCGTGTCAACAACGGGAGTTCAACTTGTGGGAGTTCAATCCGGCACAGCACCGAACTCTGAAGAGGCTCTTCGACACAACTTATGAAGACGCGTGGAGGGTGCTGTTCAAAAGTGACGAGGTCCCTTCCCCTATTACTGAGGATCGCGGATTCAGCGCGAAGCGCCAAGCCAGTGCGGTTAGCTGCTTTACCTTTCACAGGATAATTGTTTTTTATATAGATTGACTCCATGCGGTATCTAAACTCCCGTACCTTTGACAGGACTGGCGGAAGACGGCCAGACAGATCGACTATCCGGATCCTTTGCCTGAAGGCCCCACAGATGCTCTTCTGGCGAAGATGCTGACTCCGGCCCCTTATAAGGTGCCGGAGAAGACCAAGAAGGCCAAGGGGACCCGAAAGAGTTGCCGACGCCAGGCGTCGTCGGACTCACCGTCCGATGACTCTGCGGTGCACTCTTCCCCTGAAGACGAGGAAGTGGAAGAAGAAGATGTTCCCCCACCGACTGGGGGAGACAAGAAAAGGAAGGCCGCCCCAACCGGGGAGGCCGGAGGGTCCAAGAAGGGAAGGACTCTCCTTTCGGACAGTTCCACCGCCGCCGACGAAGGCGAAGGCGAGTGGTTGCCCAGGGTCAAGCCCCCAGGGAGATCGTAAGTATTCGGATGCCAGAGTAACTCCTAGGATTCCTTTGTCGCACTGCTTTCCCTAACACCAAACGCAATTATGCAAGCCGCCATGAGCCAGTATCGATGTATCATTGGACGACTCCTTGGGCTTGTCGGACATGGATAGCGATCCAGTCCCGACCGCCACTTTCCCTCATCCTGCCGACGACGCCGAGGTGTTGTCTCAAGAGGCACCGGATCGAGGGGAGACAGTCCTGGAGGCACCTCAAGGCGACCTTCCAGACTCTGGGAGCCGCGGGGACGGGGCCCCCGAGAGCTCTGAGTTCGGCCCTCAGCCAAACACCGTGCCGGACCCTCCAGCGGTTCCGGGCTCGGGCAGGCAGCCTCCTTCTAAGAGGGGCAAGACGCCTGTGCCGGTGACGTTTGTCCATCCAGAGGCACCGGACAATCTGTTGGAAGCGCTTCGCAGTGCTTCGATCAACGAGGAGCACCGCACTATCATGAGTGCGGTGATCCAGAAGGTTCAGTCCACCAAGAGCGGATTGACTGAAGCCTGTGCCAGCCTCCTAACAGGCTTTGAGGTAAGTGTTTTAAAATGTAGTAGAAATATTACCGCATAGACAGTAGCCCCTGATACTTTGTTCGGTGTTCACAAAGAAAAGCCGAACAGATGATCAAATAATATCGCAGGAGTCTAATATAAGTATGTCAATATGCGTATGCAGGCTTCGCTGCTGGCGTCGCCGCACTAACTGCGGAGGTTGCCGTACTGAAGCAGGACCTCGAGGGGTCCAAGAAAGAGCTCGGCCTTGCCAAGAGGCAGCTTGAGGAGAACAAGGGTAAGTAATACCTCGTCTATAGATATGTATATATAAAAAAGGACGCGATTGCAAAATGATAGGATCGTTGTATGTTTGCCAGGGGCCACGACCGAGGTGGCGACCCTGGAGCAAGCGCTGACCAAGGCCGAAGATACAGCGGCCAAGGAGCGCACCGAGCGAGAGAAGCACGAGGCTCGGGTGGGCGAGGTGCGGCAAGAGCTCCAGGCTCTTGTGGTGAAGCACGAGGGGTTGGAGCTTGACTCCCAGACGCGGGAGTCTGACCTTGCCACGGCCCTTGAGAGTGTAAAAAGTGCCAAGGCCGAAGCCCAAAAGGCCCTCCAAGAGATCGACGCGATGAAGAAGATAGCGGCGGGTAAGGCTTTCTATATGCAAAGCAAGCATGTAAAAGTAAATTATCGATTACTTACCCGGATCCGGAGCTCTTCAGGAGCGTTCGCAGATTTGCCCTGCAGTGTGTCCGATGCTGCACAATTTTACCAGGCCAAGGATGGAAGCTCGACGGAGAAGCTGTTTTGGTCTCAGTGTGCTGAGGCCGAACATCCGGTGTCAATGAGCGACCAGCAGAAGCAGATAGTCGAGCTGCACAAGGCGGCTGATCAGGCCATGAAGAGCTTTATAGTTCGGTTGTGTCCTGGCGACGCCCTTCTGAACAGCTTCTTCGGCCTGGTGAGGTAGCTCGTGGATGCCTGCCCACGGCTGGAGGTCGTCAAGCGATCTGTCTGCATTGAAGGTGCACGCCGGGCTTTCGCCCGTGTGAAATTGCAGTGGGTCAAGCTAGACACCGTGAAGCTGATCAAGGAGGGGTCGCCGGAGCGCAAGGAGCACAACCACCCTGAGATGTACTACGAGGGTGTTTTGCCGGGTGCCCATCTTATCGCGGATGAGTGTTCGAAAGATGTAATATTTGAATGAGACTTTCTTGTTTTATCCTGTATGGATGAAAACTTGTTTCATATGCGCTATGCAACGCTTGTTGGAATTTAAAATATTACCTTCTGTTTGGCTCTTTATCCAATCTGAGAGATGGCTAGTCCTCGACTTCTGCCCCCATGCCACGAGTGCTGGGGTGTTCAGGATAAACCTGAGCACTCTTGTTCCCATGTTTGGGTCCTTCGAGGGAGGTGCTCAGCACAACGAACAAGGCAACTGGACTAATAATGCTTTATCACTCTCACTTAGCCATAGAATTCTATAATTTTAAATTTCGGCGAAGCCCCTGGTATTCGAAAGGCCGAATTCGGGGCGCGATACATGCCTGTAAGCCAGACAGGGCCGGCCCCTCGCCCTAAGCGGCATAAGTCTTTATGGACTCGAAAAACCTCGCCGAACAGCGACCTATCTCTCGCCTTATCATGACAGTCAGTTTTAGCTTTCTCTACTGAGGTGCTCAGCCCGGCAGAACCGGGGCACAATCGCAGTAGTTCTCCTAGTGCTACCTTAGCCGATAGAATGGAACGTAAGGTACCAAAACATAGGAGCCGGGAAAACCCAACATTTGACCAAAGACATGATTCGGAGTTGATGCATTTAATGCTATAAGTTTGGGGTGCCGCACTTGTGAAAGTGTTCGGACTTTCCACACCGCATTGTGGGGTACGTAAGCCCCTGGTGTATTGGTCGTACCAGAGTGTACGGTTGCAAGGCATCATTAATGAACACACACATATATATATATATAATGCAATAATAGTCATGATGTCATGCATTGTTTATTGAAAAATTGCGTTAAAGCAGAGTGATACAGATAGTGCGATAAGCAAAGAGTAGGACTATGTCCCTTCCAAGGGCAAGCTGATGAATGATATGAAATCGAATATTTCACTCGTTACTGTAATCAACCTAGGAATTCCGTGGTATAATGTAGTTGTCTGCCTCCTTGGTTGCTGCATCATGTGGTCGGCAATAGTGCTGCCGGACAGTGTTTCCAGAGATTAAGGTCCTGAAAGAAAAAAGAAAAATAACCAAACGGGAAGCCCCTAGTGCGGTTTAGGCCGCGTTTTGGGGGCGTGCCACAGTTGTGCCCCCCTCCCCGCCTGTGCCCATGGTATTTTTAATGCGTAATTATGTACGCGCGGCACGAATATCGCCGTTGGACTGGGATTGGGGTGGCTGCCGTATTGCTACGCGAGCTCAGATCGCGCCAGGCGGTCTATTTGCCGATTGCCCCAAGCGCTTGAAGGTGTCCTTGCTTTCAAGCACCGAACTGGTTGATTGCCTTGAGAGGCTGCTTTGCGCTTCTGCTGCGAGGGCCGCGGTGTGCTCCTCTGTTCAGAGAGAGCGCTATGTGTTTCCATTGACTGTAATAACTCCGCGAGGTCCTGGCATCTTGAGCTTGAGGTATGCATAATGCGGTACCGCATTGAATCTAGCAAATGTGGTTCGCCTGAGCAGCGCGTGATAACCACTGCGGAATGGGACTATATCAAAGATTAACTCTTCGCTTCGGAAGTTATCCGGGGATCCGAAGACCACTTCCGGTGTAATTGAGCCTGTGCAATGGGCCTCTATGCCTGGAATGACGCCCTTAAAGGTCGTTTTTGTGGGTTTGATCCTTGAGGGGTCTATACCCATTTTATGCACTGTGTCCTGATAAAGCAAGTTCAGGCCGCTGCCGCCGTCCATAAGGACTCGAGTGAGGTGAAATCCGTCGATGATTGGGTCTAGGACAAGTGCGGCGAATCCGCCATGACAGATACTAGTGGGGTGGTCCCTGCGATCGAAGGTGATCGGACAGGAGGACCAAGGGTTGAACTTTGGGGCGACTGGCTCCAACGCATATACGTCCCTGAGCGCACGCTTCCGCTCCCTCTTGGGGATGTGGGTTGCGTATATCATGTTCACCGTCCGGACTTGCGGGGGAAACCTCTTCTGTCCTCTAGTGTGCGGCTGCCGGGGCTCCTCCTCGTCATCGCTATGCGGCCCCTTTTCCTTGTTTTCGGCAATTAACTTGTCGGCCTGCTTGAACACCCAACAATCCCTGTTGGTGTGATTGGTTGGCTTGTCTGGGGTGCCGTGTATTTGACACGAGCGATCAAGTATACGGTCCAAGCTGGACGGACCCGGCGTACTTTGTTTGAATGGCTTTTCCCACTGACCGGGTTTAGAGCCTTTAAATCCGGCATTGACTGCCGTATCCTCAGTATTTTTGCTGTTAATGCGGCGCTTATGCTTGTTGTGACGTGACCTGCTATTGCCGTCCTTCGTATCTGAGGTACCATGGTTCTTTGATATATTATTACTGCGAGCCAGCCAGCTGTCTTCTCCCGCCCAAAAGCGGGTCATGAACGTCGTAAGAGCTGTCATAGATTTCGGCTTTTCCTGACCAAGGTGCCGGGCTAGCCACTCGTCTTGGATGTTGTGCTTGAAAGCCGCTAAGGCCTCCGCATCTGGACAGTCGACGATTTGATTTTTCTTTGTAAGGAACCGAGTCCAGAATTGCCCGGCCGACTCTTTTGGCTGCTGAATTATGTGGCATAAATCATCGGCGTCTGGTGGTCGCACATCAGTGCCCTGAAAGTTGTCGAGGAATGCGGCTTCCAGATCTTCCCAACAGCTAATGGACTCCGCTGGCAAGCTGTTAATACAATGTCGCGCTGGTCCTTTGAGCTTTAGTGGGAGGTATTTGATGGCGTGTAAGTTATCGCCGCGGGCCATGTGGATGTGGAGGAGGAAATCCTCAATCCATACTTCGGGATCTGTTGTGCCATCGTATGACTCAATATTTATAGGTTTGAAACCTTCTGGGAATTGATGTTCCATTACTTCGTCTGTGAATCATAAGGGGTGTGCGACGCCTCTGTATTGGGCTATATCGCGACGCAGTTCGAATGGGTCTTGCCCGCTGTGTTTGGCCCGGCCGAATTTGCTTTTACTGTATCCGGCGTGACGTTTGTCGTCTTGCTGAGTGGTGCGCCCTCGTGATCCGTAGATCGATCTTGAATGCTTTGCCTTGTCCTCCAATATGTCTTGCAGGTCTGGCGTATCTCCCCATGCCTTTTTATTTGGATGGTGTTGGGGTGGAGGCTGAGCTTCTGGGTGGAATGCCCCTCTATCGCGGCCACGAGGTGGCCGATCAGCCATATCATATGCTTCTTCCTCCAGTCAGGGTAGTAACCTGCGCCTTGGGTAACTCTTGGAAGGGCGCTCAAGTTTATATTCCTCGGCCGCGAGGACTTCAGTCCATTTGTCAGCTAGCAGATCTTGATCGGCTAGAAGCTCCTGCTGCTTTTTCTTTAGGCTATTTGCCGTGGCCATAATCTGACGCTTGAAGCGCTCTTGTTCGACGGGATCCTCTGGTACGGTGAATGGATCGTCGCTGAGGCTTGCCTTGTCTTCGGAGGGGGGCATGTGATCATCCTCCTCCTCTCCGTCTGCCGCTCTCTCAGGAGAGCTGGCTCCTTCATCCTCCTGCTCTAAATCTTGCTGGAGGGGATTGTTGTTATCTTCGGCACTATCCGGAGTGTTATTATCTCCTGTGCCGGTATCACCACTTTTGCTTTGGCGGGACTTAGAGCGGCGCCGCTGACGTCGGCGCTTGGGTTGCTTCTTGGAGGGGTCATCCTCCGCTATCTCGCCGCCATTGCCTTCGTTGGGTGTATCCACCATGTATATGTCATATGACGAGGTGGCTTTCCAGTGCCCTATAGGTGCCGATTCATGTTCGTCTCCTACATCGTCGTCCATACCGTCGATGTCTTTGGAGTCGAAGTCGAGCATGTTGGTTAAATCATCGACAGTGGCTACGAAGTGGGTGGTGGGTGGGCGTCGAATTTCTTCGTCGTCCGCATCCCAATCCTATTGGCCATAATCCGGCCAGGGCTCTCCTGACAGAGAGAGACCTTAGTGAATTCAGAATGTCGCTGAAGGGCGAATGCTGAAAGATATCCGCGGCGGTGAATTCCATGATCGGCGCCCAATCGGATTCGATTGGCAGGGGCGCGGATGGTTCGGAGTCCGGAAAAGAGTCCGGCACCTTGGAGTCACGGGTTACGCAGAGGATTATGCTGGTGTTTGGCTCGATCGCCATTGAGACTGCAGCCCCTGAGGCGGTGTCTAACCACCCGTCCTCAATTGGCGCAGTTGGCTCCGAGCTAAGGGTTGGAGCTGATGTGGGCGCGGCCTCTGGGGTACTGTTCGGCGGCAGAGCTAGGGCGCGCCCGACTGTGGCTCGAATCCATCGAAGATCAAGTCTCCGCGGATGTCGGTTGTGTAGTTCAAACTTCCAAATCTGACCTGATGGCCAGGGGCGTAGCTTTCAATCTGCTCCAGATGTCCAAGCGAATTAGCCCGCAGTGCAAAGCCACCGAATACGAAGATCTGTCTAGGGAGAAAAGTCTCACCCTGGACCGCATCGCTATCGATGATAGTAGGAGCCATCAAGCCTAATGGTGACGACACATAGGAACTCTCAATGAAAGCACCAATGTCGGTGTGAAAACCGGTGGATCTCGGGTAGGGGGTCCCAAACTGTGTGTCTAGACCGGATGGTAATAGGAGGCAGGGGACACGATGTTTTACCCAGGTTCGGGCCCTCTTGATGTAGGTAAAACCCTACGTCCTGCTTGATTAATATTGATGATATGGGTAGTACAAGAGTAGATCTACCATGAGATCAGAGAGGCTAAACCCTAGAAGCTAGCCTATGGTATGATTGTATGTTATGGTTGTTGTCCTACGAACTAAAAACCCTTTGGTTTATATAGACACCGGAGAGGGTTAGGGTTACACAAGGTCGGTTACAAAGGAGGAGATATCCATATCCGTATTGCCTAGCTTGCCTTCCACGCCAAGTAGAGTCCCATACGGACACGAGACGAAGTCTTCAATCTTGTATCTTCATAGTCTAACAGTTCGGCCAATGGAGGTAGTCCGGCTATCCGGAGACCCCCTAATCCAGGACTCCCTCACTATCCTTGCCACTTTTTTGAAATAAAAGATGCAAAACATTATCCTAAATAAAAGAAAGCAAATGAAAAAATTGACGCTCCAAGTAAAACACATATCATGTGACGAATGAAAACATAGCTCCAAGTGAGGTTACGGATAATGTTGGATACGAAAGAGGGGATGCCTTTCGGGGCATCCACAAGCTTAGTTGCTTGGGTCTTCCTTGAATATTACTTTGGGAGTGCCTTGGGCATCCCCGAGCTTAGGGTATGGTCACTCCTTATTCTCCTCATATCGATATCTCACCCAAAACTTGAAAACTACAATCACACAAAACTCAACAGAACTTCGTGAGATAGGTTAGTATGATAAAGAGAAAACCATTCACTTTGGTACTATCAAAGACAAGACTCATAATTGTTCTCACACAATGCCTAATGCACCTTATCATTTCCACAACTTATATTGAGAAATATAAGCCATAGAAACTAGAAAAGAAGCAAACTATGCATTGAAAACATAATTTGTCAAAAACAGAATAGTCTGTAGTAATATGTACTCCAACCATACTTCTGCTACTCCAAAAATTCTGAAAAATTAGGAAAACTTGAGAAATTTGTCTATTAATCTTTTGAAAAAATAATCATTATTTTATCATGCTTTTATTAAAAATGATAATTATTTTCTTGAGTGCAAAAGTTTCTCTTTCTCAGCAAGATCAAATCAACTATCACCCTAGACCACCCCAAAGGTCTTACTTGGCACTTTATTAAAACAAAAGCTATAAAACATGATTACTACAGTAGCATAATCATGTGAACACATGAAAACAGTAGGTAAAAGTGTTGGTTTGTCTCCCAGCAAGCACTTTTCTTTAATGCCTTTTAAGCTAGGCATGATGAGTTCAATGATGCTCGCATAAAAGATAAGGATTGAAACATGACAAGAGCATCATGAATCATAAGTTCCTCTCGCATAATAATTTTCAATAGCATCATGAATAGATTCATCAATATAACCATCACATAAAGCATTCTTTTCATGATCCAAAAGCACAGAAAATTTATTACTCTCCATATAAGCAATCTTATTCTCATTCACAATAGTGAGAGTATCATATGAAACTCGAATACTAAAAATTGTTTCCACCTTAAAAGAGTAATGTTCAGTAAAATGTTATTGAAAATTATGACAATAATTATCACTACTTTTTATAACATAAGTATCATCACAATAATCATCATAAGTAGCAACTTTGTTCTCATGATAGATAGGGGGCATGCAATCATCATATCAAATTTGATCGTTCAAAGTAGGGAGACTAAAAAGATCATCTTCATCAAACATAGCATCCCCAAACTTGGGACAAACATTAATTGCAGCAAATAAATTCTCAAACATGTCATTCTCATCAAACATAGCATCCCCAAGCTTGTGGCTGGGCATATCATAAGCATAATCACTCTCATGATTAATAGTATGAATAGCACCAACGGTATACAATTTCTATCATCATGGTTTCCCAAGTTGGTGCCAAAAATATTTCCAAGATTATAAGAAGTAGCATTATCTTCCCAATCATAATCATCACAATAAGCAATAGGCATAACAAAATCATCATCAACAGTGCTCTCGGACATTGAGCCATAAGACAAAGAAGCAATATCATCATCAAGTGCATCATCTTCTACAATTATTTTTGATTCATTTTCATGAGGCACAACAATAATAGGAGCAACATTATTTGGGAGGGATACCTTTTTACCTCTTTTCTTTCTTCTTTTCTTCTTCTTCACCACATCATGTGTGGGTTTAATTAATTTCTTCGAGCTTCTTATTGATGAGACAGGTTGAATAGGGAGCTCCTCCTCGTCACCTATTTCATCATGAGAGACAATAGGAGGGAAAGAAGAAATCGTTACCCTTTCATTAGTATTCCTTTTATATTCTATTGGTTTCCCCATCTTTCTATAGTTGTCAATATAAAAATTCTCATTGCAATTTACCATGCAAAACATATAGATATTTTTTAGATTAGTTTCAATATTATCCGTGAGAATGAATACTTCAAACCAACTATTTTTATGTGTCAATTCTTCACTCCCCAAAAATAGACAAAGCTCATTATAAAGTTCAAGGGTGAGCAAATTATTACAATACTTGGCCATAATTTGATCATGAAAAAGTTTGCACTGGAAATTAAGATGACCAACCTTATTGCAAAGTTCACAAGTAATAGGACAAATAGAACATAATTTTGTAGCAAATTCATCTATGACTTTGAGCAAAGAATTGGTTCTTTCATGTTTATGCTTCTTGCAAAAGCTATCTTCCCTATAAGGCACGTCTTCACAAAGTCTTTTCACTCCACAAAAATTGACATGCTTATAAGAAACATTTTTATTATGACTAGTGCAATCATCATTAGTATTTTGGATATTCACAGAATTCATACTATAAACATTGCAATCATGCTCATCATTCAAATATTTTGTGCCAAACATTTTATTGACTTCTTCTTCTAACAATTGAGCACAATTATCGGGATCCTTATTCTCAAGATAAAAATTATAAAGATAAAGAACAACTTGAGGTAACCCAATCTCCATTTTTTGTAGTTTTTCTTTTTATAAACCAAACTAGTGATAAACAAGAAACTAAAATATTCAATTTCAAGATCTAAAGATATACCTTCAAGCACTCACCTCCCCGGCAACAGCGCCAGAAAAGAGCTTGATGTCTACTATGCAACTTTATTCTTGTAGACATGTGTTGGGCCTCCAAGCTTAGAGTTTTGTAGGACAATAACAATTTTCCCTCAAGTGGATGACCTAAGGTTTATCAACCCATGGGAGGCGTAGTATGAAGATGGTCTCTCTCAAACAACCTTGCAATCAAATACAAGAAATCACTTGTGTCCGCAACACACCCAATACAATGGAAAATTGTATAGGTGCACTAGTTCAGCGAAGAGATGGTGATAAAAGTGTAATATTGATGGTAGAAATATATTTTTATAATCTGAATAAATAAAAACAACAAGATAGCAAATAGTAAATGGGCACAAAAACGGTATTGCAATGCCTGAAAATGAGGCCTACGGTCCATACTTTCACTAGTGCAATCTCTCAACAACGCTAATATAATTGGATCATATAACCATCCCTCAACGTGCAACAAAGAATCACTTCAAAGTTCCTATCTGGTGGAGAACGTAATAAGAAATCGTTTGTAGGGTATGAAACCACCACGAAGCTATTCTTTCCGATCGATCTATCCAAGAGTTCTTACTAAAATAACACAAAATAATTTTAGATTCATAATACTCAATCCAACACAAAGAACCTCAAAGACTGCCCCAAGATTTCTACCGGAGAAGCAAAAGGCGAGAACGTGCATCAAACCCTAAGCATAGATTACCCCAATGTCACAACGGGAATCCGCAAGTTGAATGCCAAAACACATATCAAGTGAATCAATATAATACCCCATTGTCACCGTGAGTATTCATATGCAAGACATATATCAAGTGCTCTCAAATCCATAAAAGTATTCAATCCGATAACAATGGAATCTCAAAGGGAAAAACTCAATTCATCACAACAAGATAGAGAGAGGAAAGCACCATACGATCTGACTATATTAACAAAGCCCACGATACATCAAGATCATGACATCTCAAGAACACGAGAGAGAGAGAGAGAGAGAGAGAGAGATTAAACACATAGCTACTGGTACAAACCCTCAGCCCTGATGGTGGACTACTCCCTTATCATCGTGGTGGCCGCCGGGATGGTGAAGTTGGCCACCGGTGATGATTCCCCCTTCGACAGAGTGCCAAAACGGGGTCTAGATTGGTTTTCGGTGGCTACAGAGCCTTGCGGCGGCAGAACTTCTGATCTAGTGTTACTCCCGAGGGTTTTGGAATATTTGGCAATTTATAGGGCGAAGAAGGGGTGCAGGAGGCCACTGTTGGTGTCAAAACCGGCGGATCTCGGGTAGGGGGTCCCGAATTATGCGTATAAGGTCGATGGTAATAGGAGATGGGGGACACAATGTTTACCCAGGTCCGGGCCCTCTCTACGGAGGTAATACCCTACTTCCTACTTGATTGATCTTGATATATATGAGTATTACAAGAGTTGATCTACCACGAGATCGTAATGGCTAAACCCTAAAAGTCTAGCCTGTCTGACTATGATTATGAGAATATATGTCTACGGACCTAGCCCTATGGTTTATATAGACACCGGAGGGGTCTAGCATTACATAGGGTCGGTTACAGAGAAAGGGATCTTCATATTTGGTCGCCAAGCTTGCCTTCCACGCCTAGGAGAGTCCCATCCGGACACGGGTAGAGTCTTCGGTCTTCGTATCTTCACAGCCCATTAGTCCGGCCCATGTCCAATAGGTCGGATGCCCAAGGACCCCTTAGTCCGGGACTCCCTCAGTAGCCTCTGAACCAGACTTCAATGACGAGGTGTCCGGCGCGTAGATAGTCTTTGGCATTACAAGGAGAGTTCCTCCTTCCGAATACTCCAAGATAGTCTTCGGACGTAATGAACGTGTCCGGATCTGCAATACAAGTATCACACACAATCGTAGAAAACATAATACTGCATGAGTCCAATCCGCTGACAACTTTTTGTAACGTGACATCACGTTTGCCCGGTCATTATTTCGAATCGTTTCTTATCCGGCCATTCCATGTTTTGAGGCGCGGTTTTTATTTGCACGTCTTGTCGAAGCAGAGATCGTGTCCCCTTATCACGGGATTCTCATCAATACAACAGTTCCATTGGTATGATTCCTTAGGAATAGGTAAGTTTTCAGGCTTTGGTGGAGGCGTTCGATATCCGTTGCCTTTATAAAGGAGCCATGGACCGCCTTGTTTTGCGCCAACCTTTTCCTTAGCCCTTCCAACTTCGAGTTCTAGTACCCAAGGCTCGACTTCATCGCTTCAAGCTTCCCAATCATGTCTGGACCCAACCCACAGGGCCGATGGGTGGCCTCCTCTGTTACAGAGGAGGACATCATGAAGCTTCGTGTGGCCAGATACCTGACCGCAGAGATCCCCCACAGGCTCCCTACTCGAGGACAGGTTATTCCTACTCCCAGATCCGGCGAGAGGGTCGTATTCATCTCCCACTTCCTGCGAGGGCTAGGATTCGCTCTTTACCCCTTCGTCCGGGGGCTCATGTTTTACTACGGACTAGATTTTCACGATCCAGTCCCAGATTATTTCCTTTACATCTCGATGTTCATTGTCATGTGCGAGGCCTTTCTCCGCATTCCCCCACACTTCGGCTTATGGCTCAAGACCTTTAGTGTGAAGCCGAAGGTAGTCGACTGGGAACAAGCGGAGTGCGTAGGTGCTACAGTGTGCAAACTTATCAATGCTCCCTGGCCAAAAGGCTCTTTCATCGAAACTCCTCAGCTATGGCAGCGAGAGTGGTTTTATGTCACTTAACCCCGCGGTACCAAGTGGGCGGCTATACCTGTGTTTTGATCTGGCCCTCCGTTACAGCCTGCGCCATGGATTAATAAAGGACTGGACTGGGGATCAATTAACGAAGTGCAGACTCTACAGAGCTGCATCCGGAGCCTCCTTGAGAAGGATGTCAGTCTTATCAACGTGGTTCAAGTAATGTTGGTCTGCCGGGTTCTACCATGCCAGCGACGGCCTCTCCGTATGTGGGAGTTTAATCCGGAAGGACCACGGACCCTCCAAGACTTCTTCGGTATTACGCACAAAGGAATGTGGAAGCTGTTTTTCGGGGAACAAAACAGTGGCCGGACACCACCGAGGACATCGGCCTCGACCGCAACCATCCAGATACCTCGGTAAGCGCTCTATTTCCGAACAATTTTTCGACAATGTATGTCATAGTGCGACACTAATCACACTATCCTTTTCCAGGGCTGGATAAAGAAAGCAGAGCGAATCAGGTGTTCGGCCCCACTTCCCATAGACCCAGTGGATTCCGTATTAATAAGGATGTCGGCCCCGGCACCGTACCAGATGCCTATGAAGGAGGACAAGACGGAGAGCGGGAGGACCGAAGGTGGCCTCCATCCCGAAGATATATTAGATGATGTGTCCGAGGAGATGAAAATCCCATCGCCCGAAGACAAAAGTAAAGGACAAGCCAACATTCATTCTCCCCATGGTAAGAAAAGGGCCGTCTCCAAAGATTGGGAGGAAAAGGCTCCCAAGCGAGGCAAGATGCCCCTGTCGGGCGGCTCGGGCTTGGAGGACGACATTATCGCGCTGTCCCCCAGCGAGGACAAGCCTAAATCATAAGCGAACAAGGGTGTTTTACACATACCCCGTTCCTCTCCTGTGACCAGGGTAACATCTAGAATATATGTTTTTGCAGCTCGGCGCACAGTCTTCCTCAACAATCCTCTTCCTCGGGGGATCTTCTCCCGGAAATGATGGAAAGCGAGACGCATCCACCAGTCTCCTCGCCCAATAGGGCGGCCGACTTCGAGGTGTCGCCCCGGAGGGTCTCTCCTAATCAACAAGTGATGTGAGGGATGATGAAAACACTAACCAAAGGTGATACTTTGGTAGCCCAGGGTCCGGGGGCCAACAATAAAGGCCTTTGACTATCCGGCTTTCAGCCGGAGACAACTCTAGGGTGAATGAATGGATCCCTTCGAAGGAAGGCCATGGTGCTACAACAGCTTCCGGAGATCCAGAAGCGCCAGATATATTGGCAAACATGCTGCAACAGGCGTCCGTCTCCGAGGACCATCGTACCTTAATGGGTACGGTGGTTGAAAAGGTCCTATCCGCAAAAGGCGGATTGAATGAGGCCTTCACGAGCCTGCTAAGAGGCTTCGAGGTTTGTGTTGTAATGCTTTCGATTGTGTTTTATTCACAAAGTACTCATGTGTATAGATAGTAGCCCCTGAGACTCTGATTGGCTTTCCAAGGGAGGCGATCAGAGGATCAAAAAGATTTGTCCAGGAAATAATCTGACTACTTGGAACACAGGCTGTTACCTTCCCAGCTACTTCCCAATCCCACAGAGGTTGCAGATCTGCAGCGGAAGATTGAGGAGGCGGATGATGACATCACGCTTATCAACAGGCGGCTTGACGAGGTGCAAGGTATGTTTTTGGGGTAGTCAGTATATGTATGTATGATAATATATGCACGAAGCTAGAATTGTATATTGGGACACGCATAACTGCAGATGGTGTTGCCACGGTGGAGGCCCTTCAGGCTGAACTTGCTCTAGCCAGGGAGCAAGCCCGGATGAGCAATTTGGCTACCAATAAGGCAGCTGGTGAATTAAAAACCGAACAGGCTGCTCAGCGCCAGTGTGAGGAGAAAATTTCTGTCATGGCGCGCGAGCTAGAGGAAACCACTGTCCAGTGTGAATTCCTCGAGAGGGATAATAAAGCCAAAGCGGCCGATCTCGATAAGGCCTTACAAGAGGCGAGAGAAGCACGGTCCGAGTCTAGAGCGGCTCAGGAGGAGATCCGGCAAGCTGGGGAGATAGCGGCGATCCGAAGTATTCCTCGCTTAATCAGATGTGGAGCTTGCCAGACGCATTCTTGGACCTGCCGAAGAGTACCTCCGATGCAGCGCGATTTACCAAGCGTAGGAAGGGTGTGCCATGGAGAAGCTTTTTTGGTCGCAGTTCGGCATGCCAAAGCATCCGCTGTTACTAAATGAACAAATGGCCCAGTGGGCCGAGCTTCACAGGATATCTGGTTCTGCCATGAAGGATGTCATAGTCCGGCTGTGGCCTACTGAGCCCATTCCGAAAAGTTACTTCGGTTTAGTGCAGCGGCTTGTGGATGCGGTGCCGCGTATCGACGCTGCTAAGCGTTCAACATGCATTGAAGGTGCACGGATGGCCTTTGCCCGTGTCAAAACATACTGGGCGAAGATGAAGGCCACTGACGTTGCAGCGAGGAGTCCCCTCAAGGGTAAGGACCATCATGCACCCGAACATTATTTCGAGGACGTCTTAGAGGGTGCCCGCTTGATAGAGGGTCAGTGCTCAAAAGATATGATATTTGAATGAAATGTACTGAAATTGTAAAAGACAATATTATGATATTTTCTTAAAAGCTTTTGGTTCCTCCTGTGCAGTCGTCTTTGTATAATCTGAAAGTTTTCCAGTCGTCGGCTACAGCCCCCTCGTAGAAAATACGGGGGTATTCGGAAAAGCACTTGATCACTCTTAACCCAACGTCTTGGTCCATGAAGGAGGTGTGAATGCGGTGAACGAGGCAATCGGACTATAGGGCGTTAACACTTTCAACTAGCCATAGGAGTTTTATGGTGGGTCTACAATAGAAACCCTGGTATGTACGCGGTTATCCCAATGTGGTGTGTTTACATGTATGACCTGAAGAAAGGTCCTTCGTGTAATACGGGGGGGGGGGGATCGCGAAGGATTCCGATAAGTCATCGAGTGGTTGACCAACTCTCGCCGCATCATGAGAGTCAGTTTTCGGCTTTCTCTACTGAGGTGTTTGACCAGATGAACCGGAAACACAATCGCAGTAGTTCTCCCTTTACTACCTTAGCCGATAGAGCGGAACGTAAGGTAGCAAGCACAGGAGCCGGCCAACCCAACTATTGAACCAAGACATGATTCGGAGCTGATGCATATAAGGCCAAATTCGGGACGCTGAAGTATGCTATAAAGTTGTTCAGACTTGTTGGCAATTTATTTTGTTCCCATATCGAGCCCCTGGCGAGTTATGTCGAGGCGTGTGAAATAACACATGGAGCAAAATGCAGTTTTTTTAGAGAAAAGTGAATACTGGATACAGATTATATTCACTAGAACTTGAGTGATATGCCAATCGTTGTTTTGTATATAATAATGCCACGACCCCGGCTATTTGACATGCCAAGGCTCGACGGCTGAGGTAGAAGGCACTTTACAGGCTCCCAAAATAGAGAGTGCGGTCTACAAAAAGTTGTTTTGGACTTCCTGTCGCATGTTTGCGCCGCCTTTCCTCGATGAAGGGGGTCCTTAAAGGGAGTAGCTTTTGGATGAATGTACAAATCGGAACTCTGATAGAGTCGGTGAGATGACCAGCCTGCGAGTCACCTGTGGTAAAGGATAATGAAAAAGAAAGAGTGGTTAGAAAAGAAAAGAAGGAGGTTATGGGAGTACTTGTAGGCCCGTCCGTATTGTGCCTCCGCCGATGCCCATGGTATTTTAAGTGCATAGTTATGTATGCGCGGTACAGATTTCACGGGTGTATGAGGAGGACGGTGGAAGCCGAACTGCTAGTCCAGCTCCATAATTGGTCAGTCCTGGTGAATGGAGACCGGTGGCTTAACGGCCGACAAGGTATGCGGTTTAATAAGACCGATTTGTACTCCGGCTGGAGGGAACGTAGTATGATCCTCATTCCGGAGGGAGTGCGTCTCATGCTCCTCTATAGGGGCGTGTGTCACGAATACCATGTTCACTGTTTTTACCTCAGGGGGAAATTGCTTCTAACCCCCTGTACTTGGTTGGTGAGTCTCTTCCTCATCGCTATCACTGGGCGGCCTTTTCCCCTTGTGTTCGGAGTTGAGCTTGCCGGCCTGCTTGAAGAACCAACAACTTATGTTGGTGTGATTAGCCGGTTTATCAGGGTTGCCATGAATCTGGTAGGGCTGATCCAATATCTTGTATAAATTGGATGGTCCGTCTCTGTTTGCCTTGAATGGCTTTTTCTGTTGACCGGGTTTGGGGCCGCTGAATCCGGCATTGACCGCTATGTCACGCGTTCTTTCATTATCATTGCGATGTTTGTGTTTGCTGCGTCGAGGTTTGACATTGCTGTTTCGGACTTCGGAAGTGCCCGGATCGTTGGCGCTGTTGCTTCTACGATCGAGCCAGCTGTCTTCTCCCACGCAAAAGCGGGTCATTAGAGCGGTAAGGGCTGACATGGATTTTGGTTTTTCTTGAACGATGTGGCGGGCGAGCCACTCGTCCTGTACGCTGTGTTTGAAGGCCGCTAGGGCTTTCGCGTCCGGATAGTCGATGATTTGGTTCTGTTTAACTAAGAACCTAGTCCAGAGCTTCCTGGCTGATTCTCCGGGCAGTTGAACTATACGGCTTAAGTCATCGGCGTCTGGTGGCCGGACATATGTACCTTGGAAGTTGTCGCAGCAGGCTGCTACCTCTTGAGCACTGCGTTGGTTTTCCCTGAAGAGGAAGGGATGATGCAGCAAAGTAGCGTAAGTATTTCCCTCAGGTTTTGAGAACCAAGGTATCAATCCAGTAGGAGGCTACGCGTGAGTCCCTCGTACCTGCACAAGATAAATAAATCCTTGCAACCAACGCGAATAGGGGTTGTCAATCCCTACACGGACACTTACGAGAGTGGGATCTGATAGATATGATAAGATAATATTTTTGGTATTTTTGTGATAAAGATGCAAAGTAAAGTAAAAGCAAAGGAAATAACTAAGTAATAGGAGATGAATATGATAAAGATAGACCCGGGGGCCATAGGTTTCACTAGTGGCTTCTCTCGAGAGCATAAGTATTCTATGGTGGGTGAACAAATTACTGTTGAGCAATTGACAGAATTGAGCATAGTTATGAGAATATCTAGGTATGATCATGTATATAGGCATCACGTCCGAGACAAGTAGACTGACTCCTGCCTGCACTACTACTATTACTCCACTCATCGACCGCTATCCAGCATGCATCTAGAGTATTAAGTTAAAAACAGAGTAACGCCTTAAGAAAAATGACATGATGTAGAGGGATAAACTCATGCAATACGATGAAAACCCCATCTTGTTATCCTCGATGGCAACAATACAATACGTGCCTTGCCGCCCCTACTGTCACTGGGAAAGGACACCGCAAGATTGAACCCAAAGCTAAGCACTTCTCCCATTGCAAGAAAGATCAATCTAGTAGGCCAAACCAAACTGATAATTCGAAGAGACTTGCAAAGATAATCAATCATACATAAAATATGTCAGAGAAGATTCAAATATTGTTCATAGATAGACTTGATCATAAACCCACAATTCATCGGTCACAACAAACACACCGCAAAAAAGAAGATTACATCGAATAGTTCTCCACAAGAGAGGGGGAGAACATTGTATTGAGATCCAAAAAGAGAGAAGAAGCCATCTAGCTAATAACTATGGACCCTTAGGTCTGAGGTAAACTACTCACACTTCATCGGAGGGACTATGGTGTTGATGTAGAAGCCCTCCGTGATCGATGCCCCCTCCGGCGGAGCTCCGAAATAGGCCCCAAGATGGGATCTCATGGATACAGAAAGTTGCGGCTGTGGAATAAGGTTTTTGGCTCCGTATCTGATCGTTTGGGGGAACCTAGGTATATATAGGAGGAAGGAGTACGTCAGTGGAGCAACAGGGGGCCCATGAGGGTGGAGGGCGCGCTTGGGGGGGTAGGCGCGCCCCCCTACCTCGTGGCCTCCTCTTTTGTGTCTTGACGTAGGGTCCAAGTCTCCTGGGTCTTGTTCATTGAGAAAATCATGTTCCCAAAGGTTTCATTCCATTTGGACTCCGTTTGATATTCCTTTTCTTCGAAACCCTAAAACAGGCAAAAAACAACAATTCTGGGCTGGGCCTCCGGTTAATAGGTTAGTCCCAAAAATAATATAAAAGTGGAAAATAAAGCCCAATAATGTCCAAAACAGTAGATAATATAGCATGGAGCAATCAAAAATTATAGATACGTTGGAGACGTATCAAGCATCCAAAACCTTAACTCATGCTCGTCCTCGAGTAGGTAAATGATAAAAACAGAATTTTTGATGCGAAGTGCTACTTGGCATAATTTTAATGTAATTCTTCTTAATTGTGGTATGAATATTCAGATCCGAAAGATTCAAGACAAAAGTTTAATATTAACATAAAAATAATAATACTTCAAGCATACTAACAAAGCAATTATGTCTTCTCAAAATAGCATGGCCAAAGAAAGTTATCCCTACAAAATCATATAGTCTGGCTATGCTCCATCTTCACCACACAAAATATTTAAATCATGCACAACCCCGATGACAAGCCAAGCCATTGTTTCATACTTTTGGTGTTCTCTAACTTTTTCAATCTTCACGCAATACATGAGCATGAGCCATGGACGTAGCACTTATAGGTGGAATAGAATGGTGGTTGTGGAGAAGACAAAAAAGGGAGAAGATAGTCTCACATCAACTAGGCGTATCAACGGGCTATTGAGATGCCCATCAATAGATATCAATGTGAGTGAGTAGGGATTGCCATGCAACGGATGCACTAGAGCTATAAGTATATGAAAGCTCAACAAAAGAAACTAAGTGGATGTGCATCCAACTTGCTTGCTCATGAAGACCTAGGGCATTTTGAGGAAGCCCATCGTTGGAATATACAAGCCAAGTTCTACAATGAAAAATTCCCACTAGTATATGAAAGTGACAACATAGGAGACTCTCTATCATGAAGATCATGGTGCTACTTTGAAGCACAAGTGTGGTAAAAGGATAGTAGCATTGCCCCTTCTCTCTTTTTCTCTCATTTTTTTATTTTTTTATTTGGGCCTTCTCTTTTTTTATGGCCTCTTTTCTCTCTTTTTTTATTTGGGCTTCTTTGGCCTCTTTTATTTATATATTTTCATCCGGAGTCTCATCCCGACTTGTGGGGGAATCATAGTCTCCATCATCCTTTCTTCACTAGGACAATGCTCTAATAATGATGATCATCACACTTTTATTTTTCTTACAACTCAAAAATTACAACTTGATACTTAGAACAAAATATGACTCTATATGAATGCCTCCGGCGGTGTACCGGGATATGCAATGACTCATGAGTGACATGTATGAATGAATTATGAATGGTGGCTTTGCCACAAATACGATGTCGACTACATGATCATGCTAAGCAATATGATAATGATGGAGTGTGTCATAATAAATGGAATGGTGGAAAGTTGCATGGCAATATATCTCGGAATGGCTATGGAAATGCCATAATAGGTAGGTATGGTGGCTGTTTTGAGGAAGGTATATGGTGGGTGTATGATACCGGCGAAAGGTGCGCGGTATTAGAGAGGCTAGAAATGATGGAAGGGTGAGAGTGCGTATAATCCATGGACTCAACATTAGTCATAAAGAACTCATATAATATTGCAAAAATCTACAAGTTATCAAAGCAAAGTATTATGCGCATGCTCCTAGGGGGTAGATTGGTAGGAAAAGACCATCGCTCGTCCCCGACCCCCACTCATAAGGAAGACAATCAAAAAATAAATCATGCTCTGACTTCATCACATAACGGTTCACCATAAATGCATGCTACGGGAATCACAAACTTTAACACAAGTATTCTTCAAATTCACAACTACTCAACTAGCACAACTTTAATATCACCATCTTCATATCTCAAAACAATTATCAAGCATCAAACTTCTCATAGTATTCAACACACTCATACGGAAGTTTTATTATTAATCTTGTATACCAAGCATATTAGGATTTTAAGCAAATTACCATGCTATTTAAGACTCTCAAAATAATCTAAGTGAAGCATGAGAGATCAATAGTTTCTATAAAGCAAATCCACCACCGTTGAGGGAGTCTTGGATTAGGGGGTATCCGGACAGCCTGATTATATCCTTTGGCCGGACTGTTGGACTATGAAGATACGAGATTGAAGACTTCGTCCCGTGTCCGGATGGGACTCTCCTTGGCGTGGAAGGCAAGCTTGGCAATACAGATATGTAGATCTCCTTCCTTGTAACCGACTCTGTGTAACCCTAGCCCCCTCCGGTGTCTATATAAACCGGAGGGTTTAGTCCGTAGGACGGACAACAACAATCATACCATAGGCTAGCTTCTAGGGTTTAGCCTCTTCGATCTCGTGGTAGACCAACTCTTGTAATACTCATATCATCAAGATCAATCAAGCAGGAGTAGGGTTTTACCTCCATCGAGAGGGCCCGAACCTGGGTAAAAACATTGTGTCCCCCGTCTCCTGTTACCATCCGCCTAGACGCACAGTACGGGACCCCCTACCCGAGATCTGCCGGTTTTGACATCGACATTGGTGCTTTCATTGAGAGTTCCTCTGTGTCGTCATCGTTAGGCTTGATGGCTCCTTCAATCATCGATAGCGATGCAGTCCAGTGTAGCGACCCGACCTCAGATGGTCAAGTCTCTGTGCTTAAGTGTCATCCCTGGATCGGTATGCTGACACACACAGTACTCGAGGATTTATAACAGAGGTAAATCACATGTAAAAAGTAACGTAAATTCTATTACCTCAATCCAAATAGCGGAAGTAACAAAGGTTGTGGATTCCCATCAACACCAATGGCAAAGTTGAGTGTAGAAATCGTAACCCTAACATATAACTTACTCGTCGTAAGATAATCCTGCAACATGAGACGTTGCAGCCACAAAGGGTCAGTACATTGAATGTACTGGAAAATTCACACCAAAGGATAATGATGATTTAAGGCTATCACTACATGCATATTTGGGTGGTGGAAAGGCTCTATGGTTATAATGTTTTTGCGAAAAGCCAATTTTTCCCTACTTCAAAGGAATAAACTTTATTTAACTATCATGGTGGTTGTTGAACATTGAGAATGGTTGACAGCATTCTCAATCCCAATTAAGTAACATCATTAAACCCAACAAAATTAATTTAAAGTAACATGATGAGATTCACATGATAATCCAAGTACTAGATACTCAAGATGTCCATAACCGGGGACACGGCTAATCATGATTAGTTTATACACTCTGCAGAGGTTTGCGCACTTTTCCCCACAAGACTCGATCTCCTCCATTGGATTTCTCGCACTACATGGTGTTTGAGAAACAGATGACTGAGACATAGTCTTTCAGAAGCGTTTGCACCTTACGATGGGTAGACCGTACCACCTACAACCCCTACATCTGCTAGTCTACCACTGTAAGAGTTCACACGACTTAATCAACTATGCTAGAGCCCATAATAGCTTGTGGCTGCACACGGAAGTTTCTAGTATGAATAATCTCATGATCCCTTTGAGCCTGGGTGGCGGTCCATAAAAAAGAGGCAATCCTGGAATACCCAGGTGCCTAGACAGGCAATCGCTGGAATACCCAGGTGCCTCAATCCACCCAGATGTGTGTTAAAGTTGCCACCTTAAGTAAACCATTAATTAACAATCTCACATCTGTCATGAAATACTGTCAAACCCAATCCACGTCTACGAGCATAGCATGGCAATATAAGCATAACATAATAGTAACTCCCAAGGTTTGAATGCAGGGTAATAGGTTCCTACCTCATCAACTACTTCCCAATAGCCACATGTTATCAATCCTATTCATGCAATGTTTGAGGGTGAAACTAATGCATAAAAACTGGATATGAAAGGAATATGATCAAAGTGTGAACTTGCCTGCAATGTTGATGAAGATGATTCGCACTCAAAACTCTTGATAGTTCTACTCGTCACACTCCGGTCAATCTATCATAAGCAAGCAATAGTAACCACACATAAGAAATCACTTAAAGATCAGAAAGATCGAAGAAAATGATTCAGAAAACATCAAAACCAAGCAAATAACTCTTGCAACATAAAACAATTTCTAACAGTACCAAAATTATGTGAATTTGGCCTTATCAGAAAGTTTAGGTCAAGAGCTTCGATCTGCAAAAAGAATCAACTCAAACAGAGCTACGAAACTCAAGTTATGATCAAACGAAGTTTGAATTCAAATATGATATAATTAAAATTTTAAACTTTTCAAAAACATGTTTGAGTTGGATTAATGGTTAGAGGAGTTCGTAACGAAGAAGTGGGCGTCGTTTCATCGAATTCCGACTATCGAGCAAAAAGTTATGAGCGTTGCAAGATCAGGGACTAATCTGTAAAACAAATTTTCACAGATAGGTCCCTGGCCGGAATTAAAACAGAAAAAAAAAATCTATCGCGCGAACGGTCGCTAACAGAACCTTAATGAACGAATCCGTTCGCTGAGAAGACCTAACGAGCGAACGTTTACTAACTAACTAGTTTAAAAGAAAAAACCGGTTTTTAAAACGGAAAACCAAAAAAACTTAAATAAAAACCGACGAACCGGGGCGGTTATTACCGGTCCATGCGGGTCAATGATGACAGTAGCTTCCCGCGGCGGCGGTCTTCGACAGCGGCGGCCTGACTAGCAGCGGCGAGGCCCGGGCGGCGGCAGCTAGGTGCCGCGGCGGTGGCGGAGCGCGGCGACGAGTGCGGCGGAGGCGATGGCAGCGGGCGGCAGCGCAGGCGAGCAGCGGCGCTGGCGGTGAAGCAAGGCGACGGTGGCGCGGATTGGTCGTGGGATCTGCGGCGGCGCCGCAACACATGAGGAGGCGAGGCGGCGCGAGAAAAGAGAGAGAGTGGCCCGGGGCTCCGGATTTATAGGAGGGAGGAGAGAGGCGGCGAGGGGAATCCGGGCGCGGTACGGACGTCGAGGCGGCGGCGGTCGCGGCGTCGCTCGGGACTCCGTCCCGAGCTGGAGGGCGAGGCGGACGGGCGGTTGGGCTGGGCCTGGCCTGGCTGGCTAGCTGGGCCGGCCCAGTCGGCGAGGGAAACTTTTTTTTTAAATAAACACATTTTTTAGAGAACTAAAATAATAAAAACAAAATAACTAAAAATATTATATAGGCATATAATACATCAAAATTTTCAGAAAAAAAATTTCTACAACGTGGACATTTTTATAATGCCAAATAAAATCAACACAAATTCGGATAAATCAAAGAGTGCTACTGGTCTATTAAAATCCAACAAAAATCATTTTAAAAATACCAAAATGATTTCAAATTAATTTTTCTCCAATTTTCTAATGTAGGGAATCATGTTACCCTATTTTCCACGTATTTAGTTTTTGGAGAAAAATAATTTGAATAAAACTCAAATAACTCCAAATTGAAAATAATTTCCAAAAGACTTTCAATTTGATCCTTTGAAACTCCCAACTCATATTTCATATAATTTGAAGAAGTCATTTTATCTCCTCTCGTGAAAATCATTGGGTTGCATAAAGTTTCAGAATTGGAAATATTTTCCAAATGAAATTCAAATATTTTCAACACCCCTTGTCATTTAAATAAATGGAAGAAGTCATGTCATCTTCTCTCCAGGGTTTCGTGGTGAAAAGAATTTGAATTCACGGAGATCAAGAATGAAAAATGAAAGTTTGGGAAAGTCCTTTTATTCCCTCTCATTTAACTTTCAAAAAGGTTTCGAATTTCACTAAATTTCACACAATCAATCAAATGTATCTATTTATTATAACATTCCAAAATTTAGAATTTTGGGATGTTACATCCAGGGTGAGACTTTTCTCCCCGGAAAGATCTTCGTATTCGGCGGCTTCGCATTGCTGGCCAACTCGCTTGGCCATCTGGAGCAGATCGAGAATTACGCCCCTGGCCACCAGGTCAGGTTTGGAAAGTTAAACTACACGGCCGACATCCGCGGAGACTTGATCTTCGACGGATTCGAACCCCTGCCGAGTGCGCCGCACGGTCACGATGAGCATGATTTAGCTCTACCATCGGACTGTGTTCAGGAGACCGCACCGGCAACCGCTCCGACCCTCAATTCGGAGCCAATTGCGCCATCCATGGACGGGCGGATAGACCCCACCACGGAGGCCGCATTCTCAGCGGCAATCGAGCCGAGTATCGACCTTACCCTTCATGAGAGTCGTGACACCAAATTGTCGGATTCTTCCCCGGCCACGGACTCCGAATCACCTGTGCCCGTGCCTATCGATTCCGACTGGGCGCCGATCATGGAGTTCACCTCCACGGATATCTTTCAGCACTCACCCTTCGGCGACATAGTGAACTCGTTAAGGTCTCTCTCCTTGTTAGGAGAGTCCTGGCCGAACTATGTCCGTCAGGATTGGGATGCGGATGACGAAGAAATTCGCCGCCCACCCACCACCCACTTAGTAGCCACTATCGACAATTTGACCGACATCCTCGACTTCGACTCCGAAGACATCGACGGTATGGACGATGATGCAGGAGACGAACAAGAACCACTGCCCACAGGGTACTGGACAGCCACCTCATCATATATATATATATATATATATATATATATATATATATATATATATATATGGTGGACACACCCAAAAGGCAATGGCCACGGGACAGCGGAGGCTGACCCCTCTAAGAAGCAACCCAAGCGCCGACGTCAGCGGCGCCGCTCTAAGTCTCGCCAAGGCAAAAGAGGTGATACCGGCACAGGAGATAATAGCACTCCGGACAGTGCCAAAGATGACGACAATCCCCTCCAGCAAGATTTAGAACAGGAGGATGGAGAAGCCAGCCCTCCCGAGAGAGCGGCAGATGGAGAGGCGGAGGATGATAATTACATGCCTCCCTCCGAAGACGAGGCAAGCCTCGACGATGACGAATTTGTCGTGCCTGAGGATCCCGTCGAGCAAGAGCGCTTCAAGCGCCGGCTTATAGCCACGGCAAATAGCCTTAAGAAAAAGCAACAACAGCTCCGAGCTGATCAAGATTTGCTAGCTGACAAATGGACTGAAGTCCTTGCGGCCGAGGAATATGAACTCGAACGCCCCTCCAAGAGTTACCCAAAGCACAGGTTGCTACCCCGACTAGAGGAGGAAACATTAAAACCTACATCTCCAGCGTATGACGCGGCTGATCGGCCACCTCGTGGCCGCGACAGAGAGGCATTTCAGCCAAAAGCTCAGCCCGCACCCCGATGCCACTCAAATATAAATGTCAAGGCACGGGGAAACATGCTAGACCTGTGAGACGTATTTGAAAGTGCAACTATCCCTAGGTGGTTTTGGTAATTCATAACAACATATAGCTCATTGAGCTAATGCTATTTCAAGATGATTATTTCAGGAAAGCTCAATGATTGGCATGGCATGGATGTGAAAGTGGAACCCTTCTAGGATCGAAAGTATTTCTAGAGGGGGGTGATTAGACTACTTGACCAATTAAAAACTTAGCCTTTTCCCAATTTTAGTTCTTGGCAGATTTTAGCTATCTTAGAGCAAGTCAAGCAATCATCACACAATTCAAGTAAGCATGCAAAGAGTTTATTGGCAGCGGAAAGTAAAGCATGCAACTTGCAAGAATGTAAAGGTAAGGGTTTGGAGGATTCAAACGCAATTGGAGACACAGATGTTTTCCCGTGGTTCGGATAGGTGGTGCTATCCTACATCCACGTTGATGGAGATTTCAACCCACAGAGGGTAACGGTTGCGCGAGTCCACGGAGGGCTCCACCCACGAAGGGTCCATGAAGAAGCAACCTTGTCTATTCCACCATGGCCATCGCCCATGAAGGACTTGCCTCATTAGCGGTAGATCTTCACGAAGTAGGTGATCTCCTTGCCCTTACAAACTCCTTGGTTCAACTCCACAATCTTGTCGGAGGCTCCCAAGTGACACCTAGCCAATCTAGGAGACACCACTCTCCAAGAAGTAACAAATGGCGTGTTGATGATGAACTCCTTGCTCTTGTGCTTCAAATGATAGTCTCCCCAACACTCAACTCTCTCTCATAGGATTTGGATCTGATGGAAAGAAGATTTGAGTGGAAAGCAACTTGGGGAAGGCTAGAGATCAAGATTCATATGGTAGGAATGGAATATATTGCTCTCAACACATGAGTAGGTGGTTCTTTCTCAGAACATATGAGTAGGAATGATGTATGTGTTCTGATGGCTCTCTCTTCGAATGAAGAGGTGGTGGAGGGGTATTTATAGCCTCCACACAAAATCCAACCGTTACACACAATCTACCAATCTCGGTGGGACCGAATCAGAAAACTCGGTCTGACCGAAATAGTAAACCTAGTGACCGTTAGGAATTTCGGTGGGACTGAGATGCAACTCGGTAGGACCGATTCGGTTAGGGTTTGGGCATAACGTAATCTCGGTGAGACCGAGTTCGGCAATTAGCTAACTAGAGAGTTGGTCAGGCAAACTTGGTGGGACCGACTTGCTCTTTCGGTGAGACCGAAAAGTTACAAGAAGGAAACATAGAGTTTACCTTGCATTCTCGGTGGGACCAATTCGCTCTTTCGGTGAGACCGAAAAGTTACGAAAGGGAAACAGAGAGTTTGCAAGCCCATCTCGGTGAGACCGAGATCCTGATCGGTAGGACCGAATTGCTAGGGTTTGGCTGTGGCAAATGACAAGTGAAACTCGGTGGCGCCGGATTGACAGAATCGGTATGACCGAGTTTGGCTTAGGGTTTAGGTCATTTGTGGATATGGAAAGTTTGTTGAGGATTTTGGAGCATATCACTAAGCACATAAATCAAGAGGCTCATTAAGCAACACCTCATCCCTCCTTGATAGTATTGGCTTTTCCTAAAGACTCAATGTGATCTTGGATCACTAAAATATAAAATGAAGAGTCTTGAACTTTTGAGCTTGAGCCAATTCTTTGTCCTTAGCATTTTGAGCGTTCCACTTTCACATCCATGCCATGCCAATCATTGAGATTTCCTGAAATAATCATCTTGGAATAGCGTTAGCTCAATGAGCTATATGTTGTTATGAATTACCAAAACCACCTAGGGATAGTTGCACTTTCAATCTCCCCCTTTTTGGTAATTGATGACAACATATAGATCAAAGCTTTGAAAAATGATAATAAGCATGAAATATATCGCCGCTTTGAGAAGTATGTGACAAGTAAGAGCTCCCCCTAAATTTGTGCATATTTAAAATTTGCTTTGGACTGCAAATTCACAAGGAGTTAGAATCATGGGTTACTCTTCCATGTCACATACATCTTGGTGGAGCGCTCAAAAATGATAAGATTGAAATACATGCACTCATCACCAAGAATAGTGAATGATCATAAAAGATGGATAGAATGATAATATTTAAGCAAGCATTAAGCAACCATTAAGTGTAGCTTATGATCAAACACTTGATCATCGATGTATCACAAGCATAAGGACGTAGTATCTCACACACAAGCAAACAAAGTTCGAAAAACCACCAAACAAAACAAGAGAGAATAAAAGCAACACTCTCTCTCGAAGCCTATGATCTATACATTTTCTCCCCCTTTGGCAACAAGTTACCAAAAAGTTCCTTGAAAATGCATAGTGCTAAGTCGACACTCAGGCTTGATCTTCAGGTGATGGTGGAGTCCGGAGCACGCCAAGGACGAAGCCTTCAGTAGAAGTGATCGGAGTCGAGGCTGTGGTGGATGCTGGAGCTGGTGGAACGGAGGCTGTAGCTGGTGCAGACGTTGTAGCTCTAGTGTGAGCAACTGGCAGTGCAGACGACCTCGGACCTCGTGGCACCCTCGCAAACGCATCAGTTGTGGTCCTGCTTCTCCTCTCGTTCATGTCCTCCTGAAGCTGCTCCATGGCGGTCTGTATTTCTGTCACCTTGATGTCCATGTCATAGAACCTCTGTTCCACGATCCTCTCTAGGCTTGCCTGGTTCTGAGTCAGGGTGGCAAGTCCTTGCTCAATACGCAGGGTGGACGCTATCAGGTAACCGAGCTGCTCTTGTTTGGTCTTCAAGAAGTATTCAGATGCCTCCGCTTGAGTAGGCATCCTGGCAGCTTTCTCCTTCTTCGCCTTCTCCTTCTGAGCTTGTGCATGGGCAGAAGAGGGTTCATTCTCAGTCATAACCACTTGGTTATCCTCAAAAATCTGGGCGGATGGGCAGGTGTTCCTTATCCAATAAATACACGCCCGTGCCCATCTTGGAGTTGATGAGCTCCTGAATCTGTGGGGCATACCCACAACTCCTCTTCTGGTCTGCAGCTGTCGTCTTGATTGTTTCCACAATGAGACTAATGACCTTGAATTTCTAAGGCACGTCAAAGACATGAAGCAAGTTGATCGCGTGACCTCTGATCATCTTGTGATCTCCAGATTTGGGCAGAAGGGTGTGCCTAAGGATCCAGTTGATCATAGGCAATCCTGAGAGCAGATAGTGCACAGAGCCAAACTTGAACGTGTCAAGCGCTTCATTCGGGATCTCCTAGTACATGTTGGACATGGAGTTGTGATCCATCTTTTTCTTGGCATAAATGTCCAAGTCATCCGCTTGCTCCTCTGGGGCATTGATCAACTTCGCCCATTCTTCCACAGTGGATTGGTACCTTGTACCCTCTGACATCCATGTGATCCTGCCATCCGGATAAAAGTGTGTTGTGGAGTAGAATTGCATGATCAGCTCCTCGTTCCACTTTGTGAGCTTCTGCCCAACAAAGTCTGCAACTCCACAAGCACTAAAGCTGTCAAATACACCGGGGTAGTACTCTTCATTGTCCTTGATGTGGGTCCAGTCGACCCATCTCATGTCACAAATGATCGGCTTCTTGTCAAGCAAAACAGTCTCATAGAAATCTTGCTGCTCCTTGGTGTGAAATCTGTAATCCACGGCAGTCCCTCTCCTAGAAGCATACGGATCTGCTTCTCTCCATTTCCTCAGCCCTGAATCTCTCCTGAGCTTCATATCCTCAGCCACAGGATGAGCATCGTTGTGGTCTGGGATCTTGGGCTTGAGCTTCCGAAGGACACTCTCTTCCTCTTCTTCGATAACTTCAGGCATTGGGGCCTTGTTCTTTTCTGCAGCTGGGATGCTTCGTGTGTTCCTCTTTGGTGCACTCTTAGGCTTAGATGCAGCCTTAGGTGCTTCCTTGGGCTTGGATGCAGCTGTTCCTAACCTTATAGCATCTCCCATGAATTTGGCTGCCTTGGGCGCTGGTGCAGCAACCTCTTCTTCTTCCTCCTCATCTACCATGATGGAGGCCTTCCCAAGCACTCTTGCTACAGTCTTCTTGACTCTCTCTTTCCTCTTCTTGCCCTCAGCAGCAATGGGCTCAGTGGGAGCAGGCTTCACAGTTGAAGCCCTAGTCTTTGACATGGGCTGCCTGCCTGCTGGCCTTTTGATTTTCAGGCCTGGCTTTGTGCCTGCTGCTGGCTCAGCTCTCTTTGATGTGGCCTCTTCCTCTGCCACATAGTCTTCATCCCCAGAATCAGACGTTCTCTTCTTCCTTTGACGTGTGGCAGCCTTGGACAGATTACTGGGGGTGCTCCTGCTGCCACCATTAGAAGAACTTGAGGGGCTAGTGCCCTCACTCATCACAACTTTCTGCTCAGACACATTCTGGCTGTCACTTTGATCAGACATGTTGCACACTGACTGCTGACCCTGTGAATAGATTATGGATAAGATAGAGTGGATGAGCATCACAAAAAGCAGAGATTTTTGCAAAAGATTAATTCAAAAACTTAGTCTTAGTTTTCCACAGAAAGCATCTCGGATCTACTGATTTTCAAACTCGGTGACACCGAAGCAGTTTTGGCACCAGAACTGGTGAACTCGGTCAGACCGAGTCACAGTTCGGTGGCACCAAGACTGCTAGGGTTTCACAGAATTCCAAAATCGGTCACACCGATAAGTTATTCTCGGTCAGACCGAGTTTCACTTGTGCAATGGAAAAAGCCAGATCGGTGGGACCGAGTTTTTCAACTCGGTGGGTCCGAAATGGTTTCGGCGGAAACCTAACCCTAAAATTTTCGAATTAAACCTATTCTACGAGATCATTGACTGGATAGGAGTGTTTCAATCATGGCAAGAATCATAATGATCACAATGTGCTAGGAATCGGAGTGGAGAATAGCACAAAGATCGAGTCCATACCCTAGTTCGGCGGAGACTCGCTACGGCGGCAACGGCGGGGCAGAATTCCGTTGACGGCGGTGAAGACCAGCGACTGGAGGCTGCTGGCGGGGAGAAGACGATCCGGAGACCATAAAGGTAGAGCAGGCTATCGCGCGGGCGAAGAGGTTTCGGGGAAATTTCCAAAATTTTGCGCGTCACTATATATAGCCCGACCCTGTCGGTATGACCGAGTGGAACAACTCGGTGGCACCGAGATGCAAAACTGTGTGCAGTTATTGCAACTCGGTGTGACCGAAAAGTTCAAATCGGTTGCACCGAGATCGAAAACCTAGATCAACTTAATGAACTCGGTAGGGCCGAAAATGGAGTATCGGTCAGACCGAGATTCATAAAGAGGTTTTGGAGGTTTAAGTCTATGACGAATCGGGGACTCCGAGCGCTCCTCACACAGAGTGGTTTGAATCTGACTTGATCAAGTTTTGTGATGCAGCATGAATAGAGTTTGAGACAAGAAAAGCATAAATAGCTAGAGGAGGTTCTTAGGCATTCTTGTCCATCCACTTGGCAAAAGAAGAAAGCCAAACAATCAAAACAACAAGTGGATGTCCTCGAATGAGTAAAATATGCAACCAACATGCTCACACAATAAGATGGCAAATGAAATATGTGGCAAAGCATGCACAACCAATTCTAGCATCTATCAAGCAATTTGCGATGACTGGGTCATCTATATATGAGTATATTGACTTAGGAGTCAAGTGACAACACTTGATCGTAGGTCATACTCATCGTTTAAGCTCAAGTGGGGTTACCACTTTTACATAAAGCATTGTTGTATTCACATCTTTAGAGTTGCTTTAGCTCAAGTCTTAGAGTAAAGCTCCCCCTAGATGTGATATCCCCCCTAAGAGGGATGAACTAACCTTGGGTTTTGTCGATGATGACTTCATGTAGATGTTGAAGATGTGGATGCTCAATGTTGATGTAGATCACTTGGAGCTATCCATTTGAGTGAATTGCACCTTCAATACCTACATGGGTTAGTCCCACAAGGAACAAACAAGGATATCCATAGACATAGAGTGATGCACACACAAGATGATGTCCATGAAAACTTTAGGTTACCTTGTCCCTTGTCTTACCAACAAGAGGGTTTGTGACTCCTTGAACTAGTGCAATATGTGGAAGTTGATTGCACTTGTTCTTGCCAAAATGATAAGGGTGAAGTATGTTGGCGTAGTCACCCTCAAGAACTCTCTAGTTCTTCTTCTTTTGGATCCACACCATCTTGATGGGAATCCTTGGAGTTGTAGTCGTACTTGATGTAGTGGAACTTGAAGTAGTCTTGGGAATCCACTTGACTAAGGTCTTAGGAGCTTCTTCAAATGCATCAATCTCCTCTTGAAGCTTGTCCTTGCCTTTTTGCTTGTAGTCTTGTGGTGGAAGATCATCTTGAGCTTGTGTCCCCTTGAAAGAAGTGTCGTACTTCTCTTGTTGAGGAACAAACTTTGTCTTGGGGTATTGATCTTCTTCCCATTCAACTCCATTGGCATTGAACTTTCGTTCAAAACCAACACCTTGATTCTTCCGGTGCATTCCTTGCTTGCGCACAATTTCCTCAAATTTCTTACTTCCGGCAAGGCTCTTGTAAACACCTTTCTCTATAATTCCCTTCAATAAGCTATTTTCTTGCTCAAGTGTAACTTGGCTAAGAGAATCATTAGTGGAATCAAGAGAACTACTAGAAGCAACAATATTGGATTTAGCATGATCATTGTTAATACTAGAGGAAGAATCTTTCTTATTCTTGTTACTAGTCTTGACTTGAGGCATGTAGGTGGATAAAAGTAAACGCTTGGCAATGTGAGAAGAACTTTTCTTGCGGAGATCATCATTGATTGCTTTTAAGAAATCATGATCTTGCTCAAGATTGAGCTTTCAAAGCGTAGTTTCTCATGAGCTCTTAAAAGTTCTCGATGATCTTCGAAGATAGTTTCATGGGCTAACTTAAGAGTGTTTAGTTCTTTAGTTAGAGCCTCAATCTTCTCCTTATCATTGTCATTCATTTTAGCATGATTAATTGATATTTCACCATAATATTCTTCACTAGAGTTGTCAACAAGCAAATCATCATCACCTAACAAGTCATCTTCATCACTATTAAAGTCAACATACTCGGGGTGTGTTACCTTTGGACCTTTGGCCATGAAGCATCTTCCAATTCCTTCATTTGGTGAGTCAAATATGTCGTAGGAGTTGGTTGACACAAGTGCTAGACCGGCAACACCTTCATCTTGAGTATCTTCGGAGTCGGAGTGCTAACTTCTCTCGGGGTGGCTGTCGGAGTCGGAGCCGGATACCCATTCACCAACATGAGCTTGATGTCCTCGTCTTGTATAGCTCCTTGATGATTTTTCCTTCCTTTCCGAATCCTTGCTTCTCCGTGAGTATCTTCGTTCATAACGATCATCTCTACTCCTTCTCTCTCTTGGTGGAGATTCTTTGCTTCTTCTTTTTGGAGAATCTTCTCTTCTCTTGCAGGGAGCCATACACTCATTTGAATAGTGTCCGGGTCTTCCACAATTATAGCAGTTTCGCTCTCGACTAGAAGATCTTTTGTCATTGTAGGACCTTGACTTGAAGCTTCTATCTTTGTTTCTACTCTTGTAGAACTTGTTGAAGTTCTTCACCATTAAGCTCAATTCTTCATTGAAGTTTTGTTTCTCACTTGATGATGTGGGGACTTCACATGACGCTTTGTAGGCACCACTTGATTTATTGTGAAGTTCCTCTTTATCCTTGAGTGACATCTCATGAGCAACAATCCTTCCAATTACTGTCGTTGGCTTGAGATCTTTGTAGTTGGGCATCATTTGGATTAATGTGCACCGGTATCATATTTCCCATCCAAGACTCTTAGGATCTTCTTGATGATGAATCTATCGGTCATCTCTTCACTTCCTAAGCCGGCAATCTCATTTGTGATGAGAGCAAGCCTACAGTACATTTCAGCGACACTTTCACCATCCTTCATCTTGAACTTGTCAAGTTGACTTTGGAGAACATCCAACTTGGATTCCTTGACGGAGTCGGTACCTTCGTGCATATCAATCAAAGTATCCCAAATTTCCTTTGCATTCTCAAGGCGGCTGATTTTGTTGAATTCTTCGGGGCACAATCCGTTGAAGAGAATATCGCAAGCTTGAGCATTGTATTGCAACATCTTCAACTCATCCGCGGTAGCTTCACGGTTTGGTTCTCTCCCATCAAAGAACTCACCTTGCAAACCAACACAAACAATAGCCCATACGGCGGGGTTATGTCCAAGAATATGCATTTTCATTTTATGCTTCCAACTAGCAAAATTAGTGCCATCAAAGTAAGGACCTCTACGGTGATAATTTCCCTCACTAGACGCCATACTCTCCTAGGTTGTGAAACCAATGCTATGACCACCAAAAGCTATGGAAATCAAAGAAATTGGAGACCAAAGCTCTGATACCACTTGTAGGATCGAAAGTATGTCTATAGGGGGGTGATTAGACTACTTGACCAATTAAAAACTTAGCCTTTTCCCAATTTTAGTTCTTGGCAGATTTTAGCTATCTTAGAGCAAGTCAAGCAATCATCACACAATTCAAGCAAGCATGCAAAGAGTTTATTGGCAGCAGAAAGTAAAGCATGCAACTTGCAAGAATGTAAAGGTAAGGGTTTGGAGGATTCAAACGCAATTGGAGACACGGATGTTTTCCCGTGGTTCGGATAGGTGGTGCTATCCTACATCCACGTTGATGGAGACTTCAACCCACGGAGGGTAACGGTTGCGCGAGTCCACGGAGGGCTCCACCCACGAAGGGTCCACGAAGAAGCAACCTTGTCTATTCCACCATGGTCATCGCCCACGAAGGACTTGCCTCACTAGCGGTAGATCTTCACGAAGTAGGCGATCTCCTTGCCCTTACAAACTCCTTGGTTCAACTCCACAATCTTGTCGGAGGCTCCCAAGTGACACCTAGCCAATCTAGGAGACACCACTCTCCAAGAAGTAACAAATGGTGTGTTGATGATGAACTCCTTGCTCTTGTGCTTCAAATGATAGTCTCCCCAACACTCAACTCTCTCTCATAGGATTTGGATCTGATGGAAAGAAGATTTGAGCGGAAAGCAACTTGGGGAAGGCTAGAGATCAAGATTCATATGGTAGGAATGGAATATCTTGGTCTCAACACATGAGTAGGTGGTTCTTTCTCAGAACATATGAGTAGGAATGATGTATGTGTTCTGATAGCTCTCTCTTCGAATGAAGAGGTGGTGGAGGGGTATTTATAGCATCCACACAAAATCCAACCGTTACACACAATCTACCAATCTCGGTGGGACCGAATCAGAAAACTCGGTCTGACCGAAATAGTAAACCTAGTGACCGTTAGGAATTTCGGTGGGACTGAGATGCAACTCGGTAGGACCGATTCGGTTAGGGTTTGGGCATAACGTAATCTCGGTGAGACCGATCGCACAAACTCGGTGAGACCGAGTTCGGCAATTAGCTAACCAGAGAGTTGGTTAGGCAAACTCGGTGGGACCGACTTGCTCTTTTGGTGAGACCAAAAAGTTACAAGAAGGAAACATAGAGTTTACCTTGCATTCTCGGTGGGACCGATTCGCTCTTTCGGTGAGACCGAAAAGTTACGAAAGGGAAACAGAGAGTTTGCAAGCCCATCTCGGTGAGACCGAGATCCTCATTGGTAGGACCGAATTGCTAGGGTTTGGCAGTGGCAAATGACAAGTGAAACTCGGTGGCGCCGGATTGACAGAATCGGTATGACCGAGTTTGGCTTAGGGTTTAGGTCATTTGTGGATATGGAAAGGTGGTTGAGGATTTTGGAGCATATCACTAAGCACATAAAGCAAGAGGCTCATTAAGCAACACCTCATCCCTCCTTGATAGTATTGGCTTTTCCTAAAGACTCAATGTGATCTTGGATCACTAAAATATAAAATGAAGAGTCTTGAACTTTTGAGCTTGAGCCAATTCTTTGTCCTTAGCATTTTGAGGGTTCCACTTTCACATCCATGCCATGCCAATCATTGAGCTTTCCTGAAATAATCATCTTGGAATAGCATTATCTCAATGAGCTATATGTTGTTATGAATTACCAAAACCACCTAGGGATAGTTGCACTTTCAACCGTCAAAATGCTAAGGACAAAGAATTGGCTCAAGCTCAAAAGTTCAAGACTCTTCATTTTATATTTTAGTGATCCAAGATCACATTGAGTCTTTAGGAAAAGCCAATACTATCAAGGAGGGATGAGGTGTTGCTTAATGAGCCTCTTGCTTTATGTGCTTGGTGATATGCTCCAAAATCCTCAACCACTTTTCCATAGCCACAAATGACCTAAACACTAAGCCAAACTCGGTCATACCGATTCTTTCAATCAGGCGCCACCAAGTTTCACTTGTCATTTGCCACTGCCAAACCCTAGCAATTCGGTCCTACCGATAAGGATCTCGGTCTCACCGAGATGGGATTGCAAACTCTCTGTTTCCCTTTCGTAACTTTTCGGTCTCACCGAAAGAGCGAATCGGTCCCACCGAGATTGCAATGTAAACTCTCTGTTTCCTTCTTGTAACTTTTCGGTCTCATCGAAAGAGCGAGTCGGTCCCACCGAGTTTGCCTGACCAACTCTCTGGTTAGCTTATTGCCAAACTCGGTCTCACCGAGTTTGTACAATCGGTCTCACCGAGATTACGTTATGCCCAAACCCTAACCGAATCAGTCCTACCGAGTTGCATGTCAGTCCCACCGAAATCTCTAACGGTCACTAGGTTTACTATTTCGGTCCGACCGAGTTTGTTTATTCGGTCCCACCGAGATTGGTAAATTGTGTGTAACGGTTGGATTTTGTGTGGAGGCTATATATACCCCTCCACCTCCTCTTCACTCGTGGAGAGAGCCATCAGAACACATACACCATTCCAACTCATATGTTCTGAGAGAGAACCACCTACTCATGTGTTGAGACCAAGATATTCCATTCCAACCATATGAATCTTGATCTCTAGCCTTCCCCAAGTCGCTTTCCACTCAAATCTTCTTTCCACCAGATCCAAATCCTATGAGAGAGAGTTGAGTGTTGGGGAGACTATCATTTGAAGCACAAGAGCAAGGAGTTCATCATCAACACACCATTTGTGACTTCTTGGAGAGTGGTGTCTCCTAGATTGGCTAGGTGTCACTTGGGAGGCTCCGACAAGATTGTGGAGTTGAACCAAGGAGTTTGTAAGGGCAAGGAGATCGCCTACTTCGTGAAGATCTACCACTAGTGAGGCAAGTCCTTCGTGGGTGATGGCCATGGTGAGATAGACAAGGTTGCTTATTCGTGGACCCTTCGTGGGTGGAGCCCCCCGTGGACTCGCGCAACCGTTACCCTTCGTGGGTTGAAGTCTCCATCAACGTGGATGTAGGATAGCACCACCTATCCGAACCACGGGAAAAACATCCGTGTCTCCAATTGCGTTTGAATCCTCAAAACCCTTCCCTTTATATTCGTGCAAGTTGCATGCTTTACTTTCCGCTGCCAATATACTCTTTGCATGCTTGCTTGAATTGTGTGATGATTGCTTGACTTGTCCTAAGATAGTTAAAATCTGCCAAGAACTAAAATTGGGAAAAGGTTAAGTTTTTATTTGGTCAAGTAGTCTAATCACCCCACCCCTCTAGACATACTTTCGATCCTATAGTATTGGAGGACAAAGCAAAACACGCAAGATCGATCTATGGATCACGAGGGCGCACCACTATGCGAGACGATAACCGTCACGCTGGATACAGTAAAAGTAAATTCGGCCGGGCCGAACACAGCGAAGTAATGGATCACCAAATTCCGAAGGGTTTCAAACCCGTAAATATCAAATCATATGACGGTACAACAGATCCTGTGGTATGGATCGAGGACTTCATCCTGCACATCCACATGGCCCGCGGTGACGATCTACACGCCATCAAATACCTCCAGCTCGGCATTGGCTCAATAGCCTGCCAGCAGAATCCATTGGCTGTTGGGAAGATCTGGAAGCTGCATTCCTCGACAACTTCCAGGGAACTTATGTGCGACCACCAGATGCCGATGACTTGAGCCACATAATTCAGCAGCCAGAGGAATCGGCCAGGCAATTCTGGACACGGTTCCTGACAAAGAAAAATCAAATCATCGACTGTCCGGATGCAGAGACCCTAGCAGCTTTTAAGCACAACATCTGCGATGAGTGGCTCGCCCGGCACCTTGGCCAGGAAAATCCGAAATCTATGGCAGCCCCCACGACACTCATGACCTGCTTTTGCGCGGGATAGGACAGCTGGCTAGCTCGAAGCAATAACATATCAAAGAACCATGGTACTTCGGATACCAAGGATAGCAATGGCAGGTCAGGTCGCAACAAACACAAGCGCCGCATCAACAGCGACAATACCGAGGATACGACAGTCAATGCCGGATTCAGAGGCTCTAAACCTGGTCAGCGGAAAAAGGCATTCAAAAGAAGCACTCCGGGCCCGTCCAGTTTGGACCGTATACTCAATCGCTCGTATCAAATACACGGCACCCCGACAAGCCAGCCAACCACGCCAACAGGGAATGTTGGGTGTTCAAGCAGGCCGGCAAGTTAAATGCTGAAAACAAAGATAAGGGGTTACATAGCGATGACGAGGAGGAGCCCCAGCCGCCGAACACCGGAGGACAGAAGAGGTTCCCCCCACAAGTGCAGACGGTGAACATGATATACGCAAGCCACATCCCAAAGAGGGAGCGGAAGCGTACGCTAAGGGACGTATATGCGTTGGAGCCAGTCGCCCCAAAGTTCAACCCATGGTCCTCATGTCCGATCACCTTCGATCGCAAGGACCACCCCACTAGTATCTGTCATGGCAGATTCGCCGCACTGGTCCTAGACCCAATCATCGACGGATTTCACCTCACTCGAGTCCTTATGGACGGCGGCGGCAGCCTGAACCTGCTTTATCAGGACACAGTGCGCAAAATGGGTATAGTCCCCTCCAGGATCAAACCCACAAAAACGACCTTCAAAGGCGTCATACCAGGTGTAGAGGCCCATTGCACAGGCTCAGTCACACTGGAAGTGGTCTTCGGATCCCCGGATAACTTCTGAAGCGAGGAGTTAATCTTCGATATAGTCCCGTTCTGCAGTGGCTATCACGCACTGCTCAGGCGAACCAGATTTGCGAGATTCAATGTGGTACCGCATTATGCATACCTCAAGCTCAAGATGCCAGGACCTCGGGGGGTCATCACAGTCAATGGAAACACAGAGCACTCTCTCTGCACGGAGGAGCACACTGCGGCCCTCGCAACAGAAGCACAAAGCAGCCTCTTAAGACAATCCACCAGTTCGGTGATTAAACACCCGGACACCGTCAAGCGCGCCCGGAGTAATCTGCAAGAAGACCGCCTGGCATGTTCCGAGCTCGCATAGCAATGCGCCCCCACCCCAGTCCCAGCCAAACAGCGAAATCCGTGCCACGCGTACATAATTACGCATTGAAAATACCATGGGCATAGGTGGGGGCACGACTTTAGCACGCCCCAAAACGCGGCTCAACCGCACTAGGGGCTCCCGGCTTTGTTATTTTTTTCTCTCTTTCAGGACTTTACTCTCTGGAAACCCCGTCCGGCAGTACGATTGCCGGACACACGATACAACAACCAAGGAGGCAGAAAGCTACGTCGCACCATGGAACTCCCAGGTGGCTCTGATAACGAGTGAAATACCTGCTTTAAATACCATTCCTTAGCTTGCCCTTGAAGGGGCATGTCAAATAGTCCTACTTTTTTCTTATCGCACTACTTGTATCATTCTGCTTCGACGCACCTTTTTGAATAAACAATGCATAGCACCAGACTATTACCGCATTCTCTATTCTTTTAAATATATATGTTCATTCATGACATTAAGCACCCGTACACTCTGGTACGGCCAATACGCCAGGGGCTTAAGCGTACCCCATAATACGGCGTGAGAAGTCCGAACACTTTCGACAGTGCGGCACGCCGAACTTATAGCATTATATGCATCAGCTCCGAATCATGTCTTGGGTCAATAGTTGGGTTTGCCCAGCTCCCATATTTTGGTACCTTACGTTTCGCTATATTGGCTAAGGTAGCACTGGGAGAACTACTGCGATTGTGCCCCAGTTCATCTAGGCAAGCACCTCAGTAGAGAAAGCTAAAACTGGCTGTCATGATAACGCGAGAGCTGGTCGCTATTCGAGAGGTCTCGAGTCCCTAAAGACTTATGCCGCTTATGGCGAGGAGTCGGCTTTGTCCGGCTTAGGCATGTATAGTGCCCCGAATTCGGCCTTCCGAATACTAGGGGCTTCACCAAAATTTAAAATTGTAGACTTCTATGGCTAAGTGAGAGTGATAAAGCATTATAGTCCGATTGCCTTGTTCGTTGTGCTGAGCACCTCCCTCGAAGGACCCAACCATGGGAAAAAGAGTGCTCAGATTTATCCCGAACACCCCAGCACTCGTGGCATGGGGGCAGAAGCCGACGACTGGCCATCTCTCAGATTTGATAAACAGCCGCACAGAAGGTAATATTTTAAATTCAAACAAGCGTTGCGTAGCGCACATGAACAAGTTTTCATAATACAGGATCACACGAGCAAGTTCATTCAAAAATCACATCCTTCGCACACTCGTCTGCCACAAGACGGGCACCCTTCAGGACACCCTCATAATACATTTCTGGGTGGCGATGCTCCTTGCCATGTGGCGGCCCCTCCTTCACCAGCTTCTCGACGTCCATCTTGGCCCAGTGCACCTTCGCACGGGCAAAAGCCCGGCGTGCACCTTCGATGCAGACGGACCGCTTTATGACTTCCAGCCGTGGGCAGGCATCCACAAGCCGCCTCACCAGGCCGAAGTAGCTGTTGGGAAGGGAGTCGCCAGGCCACATCCGGACTATAAGGCCCCTCATGGCATGATCGGCCACCTTGTGCAGCTCGACCAGTTGCTTCAGCTGGTCGCTCACAGGCATCGGGTGTTCGGTCCCAGTATACTGAGACCAGAACAACTTCTCCGTCGAGCTTCCCTCCTCGGCCTGGTAGTACTTTGCGGCATCCGACACGCTGCGGGGCAAATCTGCGAATGCTCCTCGAGAGCTCCGGACTCGGGTAAGTAACAAGTAATTTACTTTCACATGCTTGCTTTGCATAATGAATGCATTACCCGCCGCTATCTTCCTCATCGCCTCAATTTCCTGGAGGGCCCTTTGGGCTTCAGCCTTAGCATGCTTTGTGCTCTCGAGGGCCGCGGCAAGCTCGGACTCTCGTGTCTTCGAGCCAAGCTCCAAAGTCTCGTGCTTCTTCACGAGAGCATGGAGCTCTTGCTGCACCTCGCCCACCCATGCCTCTTGTTTCTCCCGCTCGCTGCGCTCCTCGGCCGCTTTGTTTTCGGCCTCGGACAGCGCTCGCTTAAGGGTCGCCACTTCGGTCGTGGCCCCTGGCACATCCATGATGATCCTATCATTTTGCAACCACATCTTTTATATATATAGACATATATATATAGACAAGGTATTACTTACCTTTGTTCTCCTCAAGCTGCCTCTTGGCAAGGCCGAGTTCTTCTCGGACCACTTGAGGTTCTGCTTCAGTGCGGCGACCTCTGCAGTCAATGCGGCAGAGGTCAGCAGTGAAGCCTACATACACATATAGACATACTTGTATTAGACTCCTGCAGATATTATTTGATCCTCTATTTGGCTTTTCTTTGTGAACACCAAACAGAGCATCAGGGGCTACTGTCTATGCGGTAATATTTTCCTATATTTTAAATACTTACCTCAAATGGTGTTAGAAGGCTGGCACAGGCTTCAGTTAGTCCGCTCTTGGCGGACTGAACCTTCTTGATCATCGCACTCATAATAGTGCGGTGCTCTTCATCGATGGAAGCACCGCGAAGTGCTCCCAGCAGGTTGTCCGGTGCCTCTGGATGGACAGAGGTCACTGGCACGGGCAGCTTGCCCCTCTTGGAAGGGGGCCGCCTCCCGGAATCCGGAACCACTGGAGGTTCTGGCGCGGTGTTCGGCTGAGGGCCGAACTTGGAGCCCTTGGGAGTCTTGCTCCCTTTGCGCCTGGAGTCCGGAAGGTCGCCTTGAGGCGCCTCCAGGACTACCTCCCCTTGGTTTGGTGCCCCTTGAGACAATACCTCGACATTGTCCGTAGGGCGAGGAGAGGAGGCGGTTGGAAGTGATTTCGCTATTCATATCCGACGAGTCCAAGGAACCGTCCGACGAGGATACGTCGATACGGGCTCGGGGCGGACTGCATAATCATATTCGACGTTAGGAGAAGCAGTGCAACAAAAGTATGCTATGAGTTACTCTGGTATCCGAATACTTACGACTTCGCCAAGGGCTTGGCCCTGAGTAACCACTCGTCTTCGCAGTCGGCGGCGGTGGTGGAACAGTCCGGAAGGAGAGTCCTTCCTTTCTTGGACCCTCCGGCCTCCCCGGTTGGGGCGGCCTTCCTTTTCTTGTCTCCCCCGTCTGGAGGGGGAGAATCTTCATCTTCCTCCTCCTCGTTTTCACGGGAGGAGTGCGTCTTAGAGTTATCGGACAATGAGTCCGATACCACCTGGCGCCGGGAACTCTTTCGGGTTCCCGTGGCCTTCTTCTTGATCTTATTCTCCGGCACCCCATAAGAAGCCGGGGTCCGCATCTCCGTCAGGAGAGCGCCTGCAGGGTCTTCGGGTAGAGGGGCCGGGCAGTCAATCTGCTCCAATGTCTCCACCCAGTCCTGTCAAAGGTAGGGCAGCTCAGATCCCGCACATGGTTAAACTATGGAAAATAAATACCCTACGAGATGTACAGAACTTACCAGATTCGCAGGGCGCATCGCGCTTAGCCCGCGGTCCTCGGTAAGGGTAGGGGGGACCTCGGCGCCCTTGAACAGCATCTTCCAGACGTCCTCATGCATCGTGTCGAAGAGCTCACGTAGAGTCTGGTGCTGGGCCGGGTCGAACTCCCATAAGTTGAAAGCCCGTTGTTGACACGGGAGGATCCGGCGGAAGAGCATGACCTGGACTATGTTGACAAGCTTGAGTTTCTTGCTTATCATGTTCCGGATACATTTCTGGAGTCCGTCCAGCTCCACCGATGAGCCCCAGGACAGGCCCTTCTCCTTCCAGGAAGTGAGCCGCGTGGGGATTCCGGATCGAAACTCAGGGGCCGCCACCTAGTTGGTGTCGCGCGGCTCGGTGATGTAGGACCACCCTGATTGCCACCCCTTTGTGGTCTCCACATAGGAGCCCTCGAGCCATGTAACGTTGGGCATTTTGCCCACCATGGCTCCGCCGCATTCCGCTTGTTGGCCGCCTACTACCTTCGGTTTGACATTGAAGGTCTTCAGCCATAGGACGAAGTGGGGCCAGACGCGGAGGAAAGCCTCGCACACGACCATGAATGCCGAGATGTTGAGGATGAAATTCGGAGCTAGATCATGGAAGTCCAGCCCATAATAGTACATAAGGCCGCAGATGAATGGATGGAGGGGAAACCCTAGTCCGCGGACGAAGTGGGTGAGGAAAACCACCCTTTCGTAAGGTTCCGGGGTAGGGACGATCTGCCCCGCGGCTGGCATCCGGTGCGCAATATCCGCGACTAAGTATCCGGCCCCGCGCAGCTTTTTGATGTCTCCCTCCATAACGGAGGAGACCATCCACTTGCCTCCCGCTCCGGACATGTTTGGAGAGGGTTGAGGAGAAGGATGTGGACTTGGGCACTGGAGCTCGAGTGCGCGAGAATGGATGAGCAAGGAGGAAGAAGGTGTGGGTAGAAAAAGGTGAGCCCTTATCCCTTTATAAGGGCGGATGAGGGAGTCCTGGATTAGGGGGTGTTCGGATAGCCGGACTATACCTTCAGCCGGAGTCCAGGACTATGAAGATACAAGATTGAAGACTTTGTCCCATGTTCGGAAGGGACTTTCCTTGGCGTGGAAGGCAAGCTTGGCCATACGGATATTCAGATCTCCTACCATTGTAACCGACTCTATGTAACCCTAACCATATCCGATGTCTATATAAACCGGAGGGTTTTAGTCCGTAGGACAAGATACACATCAACAATCGTACCATAGGCTAGCTTCTAGGGTTTAGCCTCTTTGATCTCGTGGTAGATCAACTCTTGTAATACCCATACCATCAATATTAATCAAGCAGGACGTAGGGTTTTTACCTCCATCGAGAGGGCCGGAACCTGGGTAAAACTTCGTGTCCCCTGCCTCTTGTTACCATCCGGCCTAGACGCACAGTTCGGGACCCCCTACCTGAGATCCGCCGGTTTTGACACCGACATTGGTGCTTTCATTGAGAGTTCCTTTGTGTCGTCGCCGTCAGGCTCGATGGCTCCTACGATCTTCAACAGCGATGCAGTCAAGGGTGAGACCTTCCTCCCCGGACAGATCTTCGTCTTCGGCGGCTTCGCACTGCGGGACAATTCACTTGGCCATCTGGAGCAGATCGAAAGCTACGCCCCTGGCCGTCAGGTCAGATTCGGAAGTTTTGACTACACGGCTGACATCCGCGGGGAATTGATCTTCAACGGATTCGAGCCACTGCCGAGTGCGCCGCACTGTCCTGACGAGCATGATCTAGCTCTACCGCCGAACAGTGCCCTGGAGGCCGCACCCGCATCGCCTCCGGTCTCTAATTTGGAGCCAACTGCGCCGATCGAGGATGGGCGGTTGGACGCCACCTCGGGGGCTGCGATCCCAACGGCGATTGAGCCGAACACCAGCCCCGCACTCCGCGAGACTCATGACTCCAAGGAGCCGGACTCCTTTCCGGACTCCGAACCCTCCGCGCCTCGGCCTATCGAATCCGATTGGGCGCCGATCATGGAGTTCACTACCGCGGACATCTTTCAGCACTCGCCTTTTGGCGATATTCTGAAGTCACTGAAGTCTCTCTCTTTATCAAGAGAGCCCTGGCCGGACTGTGGCCAGCGAGGTTGGGATTCGGACGATGAAGAAATTCAAAGCCCACCCACCACCCACTTTGTAGCCACTGTCGACGACTTAACCAACATGCTCGACTTCGACTACGAAGACGCCGACGGTATATACGCCGATGAAGGAGATAATGAAGAACCAGCGCCTACTAGGCCCTGGAAAGCCACCTCGTCGTATGACATATACATGGTGGACACCCCAAAAGAGGGAGATGGCGATGGAACAGCAGAGGATGTCCCCTCCAAGAAACAACCTAAGCGCCGACGTCAGCGGCGCCGCTCAAAATCCTGCCAAAACAAACACGGTGATTCCAGCACGGGAGATAATAACACTCCGGAAAGTGCCAAAGAAAACCCCCTCCAGCAAGATTTAGCACAGGAGGATGGAGAAACTAGCCCTCATGAGAGAGCGTCAGACAGAGAGGTCGAGGACGATAATTATATGCCTCCCTCCGAAGACGAGGCAAGCCTCGACGTCGTGCCAGAGGATCCCGTCGAGCAAGAGCGTTTTCAACGCAGGCTTATGGCCACTGCAAGAAGCCTCAAGAAAAAACAGCAACAACTCAGAGCTGATAAATATTTGCTAGTTGACAGATGGACTGAAGTCCTTGCGGCCGAAGAGCATAAACACGAACGCCCCTCCAAGAGCTACCCAAAGCGCAGGTTGCTACCCCAATTAGACGAGGAAGCACTCGATGCGGCCGACCAGCCACCTTGTGACCGTGACAGAGAGGCCTCTCGGCCCTCCACTCAAGCCGCACCCCGTACCAAGGCACGGGACTATGCGCCGGACTTACGAGATATGTTGGAGGACAAGGCTAAACAAACAAGATCGATCTACGGATTGCGTGGGCGCCCCACGGCTCGAGACGGCATCTGTCACGCCGGCCACAAATTCGGCAAGGCCGAATACAGTAGACAAGGCTCACTGGAGCTACGTCATGATATAGCCCAGTACAGAGGCGCCGCACACCCACCCTGCTTCATAGACGAAATAATGGATCATCAAATCCCCGAGGGTTTCAAACCCGTAAACATCGAATCATATGATGGCACAACAGATCCTGCGGTATGGATTGAGGATTATCTCCTTCATATCCATATGGCCCGCAGCGACGATTTCCACGCCATCAAATACCTCCCACTCAAGCTTAAACAACCAGCTCGGCATTGGCTTAACAGCTTGCCATCAGGATCAATCAGTTGTTGGGAGGACCTGGAAGCCGCATTCCTCGACAATTTCCAGGGCACTTATGTGCGACCCCCAGATGCCGATGACCTAAGCCACGTAATTCGGCAGCCAGATGAATCGGCCAGGCAATTCTGGACACGGTTCTTAACAAAGAAAAATCAAATAGTCGACTGTCCGGACGCTGAGGCCCTAGCAGCCTTCAAGCATAATATCCATGACGAGTGGCTAGCCCGGCACCTTGGACAGGAAAAGCCGAAAGCTATGGCAGCACTTACGACACTCATGACCCGCTTTTGCGCAGGGGAAGACAGCTGGCTTGCTCGTAGCAACAATATAACCAAAAACCCTGGTAATTCGGACACCAGGGACAGTGGTGGCAGGTCACGTCGTACCAAGCAGAAGCGCCGCATTAACGGCGACAATGCTGACGATACGGCAGTTAATGCCGGATTCAGAGGCTCTAAATCCGGTCAGCGGAAGAAGCCATTCAAAAGCAATCATAGGGGCCCGTCCAGTTTGGACCGAATACTCGACCGCTTATGCCAGATACATGGCACCCCCGAAAAGCCGGCCAATCACACCAACAGGGTTGGTTGGGTGTTCAAGCAGGCAAGCAAGCTAAACGTCGAAAACGAAGACAAGGGGCTGCATAGCGATGACAACGAGGAGCCCTAGTCGCCGAACAACAGGGGACAAAAGGGTTTTCCCCGACAAGTGCGGATGGTGAACATGATATACGCAACCCACATCCCCAAGAGGGAGCGGAAGCGCGCGTTAAGGGACGTATACGTGATAGAGCCAGTCGCCCCAAAGTTCAACCCATGGTCCTCCTGCCCGATCACCTTTGATCGAAGGGACCACCCCACTAGCGCCCATCACGGCGGCTTCGCCGCATTGGTTCTAGACCCAATTATTGACGGATTTCATCTCACTAGAGTCCTTATGGACGGCGGCAGCAGCCTGAACCTGCTTTACCAGGATACAGTGCGAAAAATGGGCATAGATCCCTCGAGGATTAAGCCCACCAAAACGACCTTTAAAGGCGTAATACCAGGTGTAGAGGCTAACTGTACAAGCTCAGTCACACTTGAAGTGGTCTTCGGGTCTCCGGATAATTTCCGAAGAGAGGAGTTAATCTTCGACATAGTCCCGTTTCATAGTGGTTATCACGCACTGCTCAGGCGAACCGCATTCGCTAAGTTCAATGCGGTACCGCATTACGCATACCTTAAGCTCAAGATTCCAGGCCCTCGAGGAGTAATTACGGTCAATGGAAACACCGAACGCTCCCTCCGAACGGAGGAGCAAACGGCGGCCCTTGCGGCGGAAGTTCAAAGCAGCCTCTTTAGGCAGTTCTCTAGTCTGGCCACTAAACGACTGGACACCGTCAAGCGCGCCCGGAGTAACCTACAACAAGACCACCTGGCACGATCCGAGCAGGCGTAGCAATGCGGCCCCAACCCCAACCCTCGCAAAAAGGCGATGCCAGTACTTCGCGTACATAACTACGCTCTAGAGATACCATGGGCACAGGGGGAGGGACACCATCACGGCACGCCCAAAACACCGCTTCAACCATACCAGGGGCTGCCGATTTTTTAATTTTCTCTTACTTTCAGGACTCCCTTCTTCGGACGGCCTGTTCGGCAGTTCAATTGCCGCACAAATGATGCAAGAACCAGGGAAGCAGACAAGCCACGCCGCATTACTGAACTCCCAGGTGGTCTCTATCACAAGCAGTATACCTGTTTCGCACATTATTCCGCAGCTTGCCCCTGGAGCGGACATGTTACATAGTCCAACCTTTTGCTTATCGCTTTATTTGTATCGTTCTGCTTTGATTGCAGTTCTTTTTAATAAACAATGCATAGCTTTTGTCTATTTTTGCATTACCCTTTTTTATTTATATATGTTCCTTAACGACATGTTGCACCCGTACACTGTGGTACGGCCAAAATACGGCAGGGGCTTCAGTACCCCTCAACAAGGTGGGAGAAGTCCGAACACTTCAACAAGTGCGGCACCCCAAACTTATAGCATTATATGCATCGGCTCCGAATCATGTCTTGGGTCAATAGTTGGGTTTGCCCGGCTCCTATGTTTTGGTGCCTTACGTTCCGCTATATCGGCTAAGGTAGCACTAGGAGAACCACTGCGATTGTGCCCCGGTTGAGCTAGGTCGAGCACCTCAGTGGAGAAAACTAAAACTGACCGTCATAATGAGGCGAGAGTTGGTCGCTGTTCAAGGGGTCTTTTCGAGTCCTTAAAGACTTATGCCGCTTAGGGTGAGGAGCCGGCTCTATCCGGCCAAGGCGTGGATAGCCCCCGAACTCGGTCTTTCGAATACCAGGAGCTTCACCGAAATTTAAAATTATAGAATTCTATGGCTAAGTGAGAGTGTTCACGCATTATAGTCTGATTGCCTTGTTCATTGGGCTGAGCGCCTCCCTCGAAGGACCCAAACATGGGAAAAAGAGTCCTCAGGTTTATCCCCGAACACCCCGGCACTAGCGGCACGGGGGCAGAAGCCGACGACACGCCATCTCTCAGAATTGATAAATAGCCGCACAGAAGGTAATATTTTAAATTCAAACAGCATTGCTTAAGCGCATATGAACAAGTTTTCAGCGCACAGGATAAAACAAGCGAGTTTTACTCAAAAATTACATCCATCGAACATTCCTCCGCCACAAGGCGGGCACCCTTCAGAACATCCTTATAATAATTTTTGGGCTTGCGATGCTCTTTCCCTGGTGGTGGCCCGTCCTTCACAAGCTTCTCAGCATCCAGCTTGCCCCAGAGCACCTTTGCACGGGCAAGGGCCCTACAAGAACCTTCAATGCAGACGGAGTGCTTGATGACTTCGAGCCTTGGACAGGCCTCCACCAGCGGCCGCACCAGCCCGAAATAGCTCCCAGGCTGAGCCTCTCCAGGCCACAGCCGAACTATGAGGCCCTTCATGGCCTATTCGGCTGCCTTGTGGAGCTCGACCAGTTGCTTCAACTGGTCGCTCATGGACATGGGATGTCCAGCCTCAGCATACTGAGACCAGAACACCTTCTCCGTCGAGCTGCCCTCCTCGGCTCGATAGAATGCGGTGGCATCAGATACACTCCGGGGAAGATCTGCGAACGCGCCTGGACAACTCTGGATTCGGGTAAGTAACAAGTAACTCGCGCTTATGTGTTTACTTTGCATAAAGAATGCCTTACCCGCCGCTATCTTCTTCACCTCATCCAACTCCTGGAGGGTCCTCTGGGATTCGGCCTTGGCAGACTTGGCACTTTCAGTAGCCGCCGCGAGCTCGGACACTCGCGCCCTTGAGTCACGCTCCAAACTCTCATGTTTTTCCATGAGAGCTTGGAGCTCTTGCCGCACCTTGCCAAACTCGGCCTCATACTTTTCTAGCTAGTGCGCTCCACGACCGATCTCTTCTCAGCCTCGAGCAGCGCTTGCTTCAGGGTCGCCACCTCAGACGTGGCCCCTACAATAGCCACGATAATCCTGTCATTTTTTTGCAATTGCACCTTTTTATATATACATATATTTTATTTAAATAAGGTATTTCTTACCTTCATTGTCCTCGAGCTGCTTCTTGGCATGTCCGAGCTCTTGCTCAGACCGCTCGAGGTTCTGCTTTAGCACGCCCACTTTCGCAGTCAGTGCGACGGACGCCAGCAGGGAAGCCTGCACACGCATATTGACTCTTTTTAGACTCCTGCGATTTTTTTATTTGATCCTCTATTCGGCTTTTCTTTCCGAACGCCAAACAGAGCATCAGGGGCTACTGTCTATGCGGTAATGTTATTTACACATTCTTTACTTACCTCAAAGCCTGTTAAAAGGCTTGTACAAGCTTCAGTCAGTCCGCTCTTGGCGGACTGAACCTTCTGGATCACCGCACTCATAATAGTGTGGTGCCCCTCGTCGATGGAGGCGCCTTGGAGCGCCTCCAACATGTTGTCCGGCGCCTCCGGTTGGACGGAGGTCGTCGCTGCGGTGGGCTTGCTCCTCTTGGAAGGAGGTTCCCCGCCAGACTCTAGAACCTTTGAAGGTTCCGGAGCGGTGTCCGGCCTAGGGCCGGACTTGGAGCCCTGGGGGGTTTCGTCCCCTTTACTCCTGGGGTCCGGGTGGTCACCTTCCGGCGCCTCCAGGACCACCTCCTCCCGGATTGGACCCTGTTGGGACAACACTTCGGTGTCGTCCGTAGGGCGGGAGGAAGCCGTCGGCAGCGAGTTCACGTCCGACGAGTCCAGTGAGCCGCTCGACGACGCGTCGAGCCGGTCTTTAGGTGGGCTGCATAAACATATTCGACATAAGGGAAAGCTGTGCAATAAACGAATACTATGAAATCACTCCGGTATCCGGATACTTACGATTCGCCAGGGGCTTGGCCCTGGGTGGCCACTCCTCTTCACCGTCGTCAGCGTTGGTGGAGTAGTCCGGAGGAGGGATTCTCCCCTTCTTGGACCCTTCGACCTCCCCAGTTGGGGTGGCCTTCCTTTTCTTCCCTTCCCCCACTGGAGGGGGAGGGGTCTCTTCTTCCTCCTCCTCATCTTCATGGGAGGAGTGCGCCTTGGAACCGTCGGATGATGGATCCGACGCCTCCTGGTGCCGGGCACTCTTTCGAGTCCCCGCGGCCTTTTTCGCGGCCTTCTTCTCCGGCACCACATAGGGTGCCAGAACCAGCAGCTTCGCCAATTGAGCGTCCGCTGGGCCTTCGGGCAGAGGAGCCGGACAGTTGATCTGCCCGGACTTTGCCTGCCAATCCTGTCAAAGGTAAGGGAGCTTAGATCCCGCACAGAGTTGAACTATAAAAAACTAGTGCCCTATAAAAGGTACAAAGAACTTACCGCGCTGGCGTGACGCTGCGCGCCATATCCGCAATCCTCGGCGGTAGATGCGGGAGCCTCGGCGCCTTTGAAGAGCACCTTCCAAGCATCTTCGTATGTCGTGTTGAAGAGCCTGCTCAGAGTTTGGTGCCGCGCCGGATCAAACTCCCACAGGTTAAAAGCCCGTTGTTGGCACGGGAGGATCAAGCGGATGAGCATAACCTGGACTACATTGACAAGCCTGAGCTGCTTGTTCACCAGGGATTGGATGCATGTTTGTAGTCCAGTCACCTCCTTTTTGCTACCCCATGACGGGCCCGTCTCTTTCCAGGACGTGAGCCGCGTTGGGGGTCCGGACCGGAACTCAGGGGGTGCGACCCATTCGGCGTCGCGCGGCTCGGTGATGTAGAACCACCTAGGTTGCCACCCCTTCAGGGTCTCCACAAAGGAGCCCTCGAGCCATAGGACGTTGGCCATCTTGCCAACCATGGCGCCTCCGCACTCCGTCTGGTTGCCGCGCACCACTTTTGGCTTGACGTTGAAGGTCTTGAGCCATAGGCCGAAATGTGGGCGGATGCGGAGGAAAGCCTCGCACACGATGATAAACGCTGAGATGTTGAGGACAAAATTCGGGGCCAGATCATGGAAATCCAGGCCGTAGTAGAACATGAGCCCCCGGACAAATGGGTGGAGAGGGAAGCCCAGTCCGCGGAGGAAATGGGGGAGGAACACCACCCGCTCATGGGGCCTAGGGGTGGGGATGAGCTGCCCCTTTTCGGGGAGCCAATACGCAATGTCGTTAGATAGGTATCCGGCCTTCCTCAGCTTTTTGATATGTCCCTCAGTGACGGAGGAGACCATCCACTTGCCTCCCGCTCTGGACATGGCTGGAGAAGGTTGAGGTGAGGAGTGCAGACTTGGGCGCTGGAGCTCGAGTGCGCAAGAATGGATAGGCGAAGGAGGAAGAGGGCGTAGGTGAAAAGGTGGATCCTTATCCCCTTATATGGGTGGACGCAACTACATGTCCCCACCAGCCTGGTAAAACTCGCTTATCTCCCAAGCACCGTAATCAAAGGCGTGGTTGGGTTACCCACGCCCGTATTGATGAGAATCCCAGAATAAGGGGACACGATCTCTGCTTTAACAAGACGTGCCAAGGAAACCGCCTTGCATAACGCGCTGAGATGGGACAGTAAAACGGTTCGAATAAAAGCTTGGCCGTGGTGTGGTGTCGCACCACGGAATACGTCGGCAGATTAGATTTGTGTAAATATTATTCTCTCTATGGCAATATGTGGAAAACTTATTTTGCAGAGCCGGACACTACCTTTGTGTTCAAAATATTCTATGAAGTACTTGGAGGAGGAACCCGCCTTGCAATGCTGAAGACAATTTGCGCGCCGGACTCGTCATCATTGAAGCTTGGTTCAGGGGCTACTGAGGGAGTCCTAGATTAGGGGGTGTTTGGATAGCCGGACTATACCTTCAGCCGGACTCCAGGACTATGAAGATACAAGATTGAAGACTTCGTCCCGTGTCCGGAAGGGACTTTCCTTGGTGTGGAAGGCAAGCTTGGCGATACGGATATTCAGATCTCCTACCATTGTAACCGACTCTATGTAACCCTAACCCTATCCGGTGTCTATAAAACCGGAGGGTTTTAGTCCGTAGGACAAGATACACATCAACAATCATACCATAGGCTAGCTTCTAGGGTTTAGCCTCTCTGATCTCGTGGTAGATCAACTCTTGTAATACCCATACCATCAACATTAATCAAGCAGGACGTAGGGTTTTACCTCCATCGAGAGGGCCCGAACCTGGGTAAAACTTTGTGTCCCCTGCCTCCTGTTACCATCCGGCCTAGACGCACAATTCGGGACCCCCTACCCGAGATCCGCCGGTTTTGACACCGACAGCGGACGAAACTATGCGCCCCCACCAGCCTGGTAAAACTCGCTTATCCCCCAAGCGTCGTAATTGATGGCGCGGTTGGGTTACCCACGTCCGCATTGATGGGAATCTCGTAATAAGGGGACACGATCTCTGCTTCGCGAAACACGCTGAGGTTGGTTGTGAAAAACGATTCGAATGGTGACCTGGCTATGGTGTGATGTCACACTACGGAATGCGTCGGCAGATTAGATTTGTACATATATTATTCTCTCTATGGTTGTATGTGGAACTTGTTTTGCAGAGCCGGACACGATCCTCATGTTCAAAATCTTCTATGAAGTATTCGGAGGAGGAACCTGCCTTGCAATGCTGAAGACAATCTGCGCGCCGGACTCATCGTCATTGAAGCCTAGTTCAAGGGCTACTGAGGGAGTCCTGGATTAGGGGGTATCCGGACAGCCGAATTATATCCTTTGGCTGGACTGTTGGACTATGAAGATACAAGATTGAAGACTTCGTCCCGTGTCCGGATGGGACTCTCCTTGGCGTGGAAGGCAAGCTTGGCAATACGGATATGTAGATCTCCTTCCTTGTAACCGACTCTGTGTAACCCTAGCCCCCTCCGGTGTCTATATAAACCGGAGGGTTTAGTCTGTAGGACGAACAACAACAATCATACCATAGGCTAGCTTCTAGGGTTTAGCCTCTTCGATCTCGTGGTAGATCAACTCTTGTAATACTCATATCATCAAGATCAGTCAAGCAGGAGTAGGGTTTTACCTCCATCGAGAGGACCCAAACCTGGGTAAAAACATTGTGTCCCCCATCTCCTGTTACCATCCACCTAGACACCCTACCTGAGATCCGCCGGTTTTGACACCGACAACCGTGCTCTAAAAGATATAAGTGAAGTACTAGAGCAAAACTACATAACTCAAAAGATATAAGCGAAGCACATAGAGTATTCTAACAAATTCCAAATCATGTATGGCTCTCGCAAAGGGTGTGTACAGCAAGGATGATTGTGGTAAACTAAAATTAAAGACTCAAATCATACAAGACGCTCCAAGCAAAACACATATCATGTGGCAAATAAAAATATAGCTCCAAGTAAAGTTACCGATAGAAGTAGACAAAAGAGGGGATGCCTTCCGAGGCATCCCCAAGCTTTGGCTTTTAGGTGTCCTTAGATTATCTTGGGGGTGCCATGGGCATCCCCAAGCTTAGGCTCTTTCCACTCCTTGTTCCATAATCCATCAAATCTTTACCCAAAACTTGAAAACTTCACAACACAAAACTTAAAGTAGAAAATCTCGTGAGCTCCGTTAGCGAAAGAAAACAAAAGACCACTTCAAGGTACTGTAATGAAATCATTCTTTATTTATATTGGTGTTATACCTACTATATTCCAACTTCTCTATGGTTTATAAACTATTTTAATAGCCATAGATTCATCAAAATAAGCAAACAACACACGAAAAACAGAATCTGTCAAAAACAGAACAGCCTGTAGTAATCTGTAGCTAGCGCAAGATCTAGAACCCCAACAATTCTAAAATAAATTGATGGACGTGAGGAATTTATCTATTAATCATCTGCAAAAATAATTAACTAAATAGCACTTTCCAAATAAAAATGGCAGTAGTTCTCGTGAGCGCTAAAGTTTCTGTTTTTTTTACAGCAAGTGTAACAAGACTTTCCCCAAGTCTTCCCAACGGTTCTACTTGGCACAAACACTAATTAAACACAAAAAACACAACCAAAACAGAGGCTAGATAAATTATTTATTACCAAACAGGAGCAAAAAGCAAGGAATAAAAATAAAATTGGGTTTCCTCCCAACAAGCGCTATCGTTTAACGCCCCTAGCTAGGCATAACAAGCAAGGATAGATCTAGGTATTGCCATCTTTGGTAGGCAATCCATAAGTGGCTCTCATAATAGATTCATAAGTTAATTTAATTTTCTTTCTAGAAAGTGTTCCATGCCTTTCCTTAATGGAAATTGGAATCTAATATTTCCTTCCTTCATATCAATAATTGCACCAATCGTTCTAAGGAAAGGTCTACCAAGAATAATTGGACATGAAGGATTGCAATCTATGTCAAGAACAATAAAATCTACGGGCACGTAATTCCTATTTGCAACAATAAGAACATCATTAATTCTTCCCATAGGTTTCTTAATAGTGCAATCCGCAAGGTGCAAGTTTAAAGAGCAATCATCAAAATCACGGAAACCTAACAAATCACACAAAGTCTTTGGAATCGTGGAAACACTAGCACCCAAATCACATAAAGCATAGCATTCATGATCTTTAATTTTAATTTTTATAGTTGGTTCCCACTCATCATAAAGCTTTCTAGGGATAGAAACTTCCAATTCAAGTTTTTCTTCATAAGATTGCATCAAGGCATCAACGATATGTTTAGTAAATGCTTTATTTTGACTATAAGCATGAGGAGAATTTAGCACGGATTGCAACAAGGAAATACAATCAATCAAAGAGCAATTTTCATAGTTAAATTCCTTGAAATCCATAATAGTGGGTTTAGCAACATCTAGGGTTTTAATTTCTTCAATCCCACTTTTATCAATTTTAGCATCAAGATCAAAAAATTCTGAATTCTTGGAACGCCTTCTAGGTAAAGGTGGATCATATTCAGTCCCATCATTATCAAGATTCATATTGCAAAACAAAGATTTAATTGTTGGATTTCGGGTTTCGGCAGACCCTTGAGGTTCGAACACCGGGGTGCGCGTGGAGATCTCTCCCCTACCGATCTACGCCCGATCCTCTCGTGCGAACTAAGATGAAAATGATGAACAACACAAGAGACACGAGGTTTGTACTGGTTCGGGCCACCGTTGTGGTGTAATACCCTACTCTAGTGTGTGGTGTGGTGGATTGCCTCTGGGGCTGATGATGGACAGTACTAGGGAAGACCAGCCTCGCGAGGGGTGTTCTTGAGCTGATGCGGTGTGTTCTACTTAGTCTCTACTGGGTTTTCTCTCCCTCTGCTAGGGTTCTACCAGATCTCTAGCCGTCTCTCTACTCTATGGTGGCTAGCTCTATTTATAGAGGCCCTGGGCCTCTCCCCAAATAACGAGCGGGAAGGGCGCCAACAATTGGCCATTTTGAAGGGGAACATCTAGTACAAGTTATCCTGACCAAAGGTGGTCTTTGGCTGCCAAAAGTACTGGTGATGACACCGTCTTGGGCTCCACGGTGACCACCGTCCTGCCGCTCTGCTGGTCTTGGTCTCGTTGCACCGGAATGGTAACCTTTGCCTGATACCTTGGCCTGTGCTTGCCCCCTTTGCACCAAAGGGGAAACAAGGACACTGCGCAGGCCAGCGCCCGCCTGGTCTCAATCGTCATGGCTTGCGTCACGGGCTCCTCGCGAGGTACCCCTGCCTTGATCTCTCCGCCTCCTCGCGAGCCTGCCTGATGAGGCTGCCTCTGAGGAAGCTTTCGGTCATCCGCCCCGCGAGGCTTGGCCCCTCGCGAGGGTCTTGAGCTTGAGCTGATGAAGGTGGGCCGCGCTGGGCCCCCACTTGAGCCACGCCACAGGCAGGCAAGTCTGGGTACCCCGTTCCCAGAACACCAACATTAATAGGGGACACATCAATAACTTTTAGATCTTCATCATTATTTCCATAGCAATCCGGTTTAGCGGCCATCCTATTAACTAAGGTGGCCTGCTTATCCAAAATTTCAGCAGTCAATTTCTCAAGACGAGCAATCTGGGATCTTAAACCATCGAATTCTTTAGACATATCATCAAGCTATTTATTCATAAAACTCATAAAACTTTTCTGTTCCTTAAGCTCGTTTCTGAAGAAACTATTATGTTCAAATTGCAAAACCATAAAACTCCTGACATTGCTTTTGATCTCTTCTAACCTTTTAAGGTGGAGATCACCAAATTTAGGTAGAGCCATTGAGGCAAGCAAGCAAACTAACACACAAGCAAACAAAAAACAAGCGGGCAAAAAGAGGCAAATAGAGAAAGAGATGGAGGATATAGAGAGAGGGCGAATAAAACGGCAAGGGTGAAGTGGGGGAGAGGAAAACGAGAGGCAAATGGCAAATAATGTAATGCGGGAGATAAGGCTATGTGATGGGTACTTGGTATGTTGAATTCTGCGTAGACCTCCCCGGCAATAGCGCCAGAAATCCTTCTTGCTACCTCTTGAGCACTGCGTTGGTTTTCCCCGAAGAGGATGGGATGATGCAGCAAAGTAGCGTAAGTATTTCCCTCAGTTTTTGAGAACCAAGGTATCAATCCAGTAGGAGGCTACGCGCGAGTCCCTCGTACCTACACAAAACAAATAAATCCTCACAACCAACGCGAATAGGGGTTGTCAATCCCTACACGGCCACTTACGAGAGTGAGATCTGATAGATATGATAAGATAATATTTTCGTATTTTTGTGATAAAGATGCAAAGTAAAGTAAAAGCAAGGTAAAAAAAGCAAAGGAAATAACTAAGTAATAGGAGATTAATATGATAAGATAGACCTAGGGGCCATAGGTTTCACTAGTGGCTTCTCTCGAGAGCATAAGTATTCTACGGTGGGTGAACAAATTACTGTTGAGCAATTGATAGAATTGAGCATAGTTATGAGAATATCTAGGTATGATCATGTATATAGGCATCACGTCCGAGACAACTAGACTGACTCCTGCCTGCATCTACTACTATTACTCCACTCATCGACCGCTATCCACCATGCATCTAGAGTATTAAGTTTAAAACAGAGTAACGCCTTAAGCAAGATGACATGATGTAGAGGGATAAACTCATGCAATATGATGAAAAGCCCATCTTGTTATCCTCGATGGCAACAATACAATACGTGCCTTGCTACCCCTACTGTCACTGGGAAAGGACACCGCAAGATTGAACCCAAAGCTAAGCACTTCTCCCATTGCAAGAAAGATCAATCTATTAGGCCAAAACAAACTGATAATTCGAAGAGACTTGCAAAGATAACTAATCATACATAAAAGAATTCAGAGAAGATTCAAATATTGTTCATAGATAGACTTGATCATAAACCCACAATTCATCGGTCTCAACAAACACACCGCAAAAAAGAAGATTACATCGAATAGTTCTCCACAAGAGAGGGGGAGAACATTGTATTGAGATCCAAAAAGAGAGAAGAAGCCATCTAGCTAATAACTATGGACCCGTAGGTCTGAGGTAAACTACTCACACTTCATCGGAGGGGCTATGGTGTTGATGTAGAAGCCATCCGTGATCGATGCCCCCTCCGACAGAGCTCCGGAACAGGCCCCAAGATGGGATCTCATGGATACAGAAAGTTGTGGTGGTGGAATTAGGTTTTTGGCTCCGTATCTGATCGTTTGGGGTACGTAGGTATATATAGGTGGAAGGAGTACACCGGTGGAGCAACAGGGGGCCCATGAGGGTGGAGGGCGCGCCTAGGGGGGTAGGTGCGCCCCCTACCTCGTGGGCTCCTCTTTTTTGTCTTGACGTAAGGTCCAAGTCTCATGAGTCTTGTTCATTGAGAAAATCACGTTCCCGAAGGTTTCATTCCGATTGATATTCCTTTTCTTTGAAACCCTAAAACAGGCAAAAAAAACAACAATTCTGGGCTGGGCCTCCGATTAATAGGTTAGTCCCAAAAATAATGTAAAAGTGGAAAATAAAGCCCAATAATGTCCAAAACAGTAGATAATACAGCATGGAGCAATCAAAAATTATAGATACGTTGGAGACGTATCAAAGGTGTCCTCCAAATCCTCCCAGCTGCCAATAGAGTTTTCGGGCAGACTGTTTAACCAGTGCCGAGCTGGACCTTTAAGTTTGACTTTTGGTTTAACCAGCTGCCAATAGAGTTTTTGGGCTTAACCAGTGGCGTTGGATAGAAAGAATCGGTGGGGCCGAGTTTGACTTTTGGTTTAGGTCATATGTGGATGTGGGAAGGTAGTTGAGGGTTTTGGAGCATATCACTAAGCACTATGAAGCAAGAACCTCATCAAGCAACAGCTCATCCCTCCTTGATAGTATTGACTTTTCCTATAGACACAATGTGATCTTGGATCACTAAAATATAAAATGTAGAGTCTTGAGCTTTGAGCTTGAGCCAATCTTTTTGTCCTTAGTATTTTGAGGGGTCCACTTTCCTCATCCATGCCATGCCATTCATTGAGCTTTTCCTGAAGTATTAATCTTGCAATAATGTTATCTCAATGAGCTATATGTTGTTAGGAATCACCAAAACCACGCAGGGATAGTTGCACTTTCAATATCCCCCTTTTTGGTAATTGATGACAACATATAGATCAAAGCTTCGACGAATGATAATGAGAGTGAAAAACATTGTCGCTTTGAGAAGTATGTGAAAAGCAAGAACTCCCCCTAAATTTGTACATAGTTTATGATTTGCTTTGGACTGCAAATGCACAGAGAGTTAGGCTCATTGGTTACTCTTCCATGTCACATACATCTTGGTGGACCGCTCAAAATGATAATAATTAAATACATGCAGTCATCACCAAGCAAAGTGAATGATCATATAGGGATAAAATGATAATGTCATCCAACAAGCATTAATGTAGCATATGATCAAACACACATGATCATCAAAGTATCACACAGACAGAAAGTATCTCAATCAAGCAAATAAAGTTCAACCACCAAAGCAAGAGAGAATAAAAAAGCAACACTCTCTCTCGAAGCCTATGATCTATACATCCCCCCCCCCCTTTGGCAACAAGTTACCAAAAAGTTCATAGAATATGCATTGCACTAAATCGTCTCTCAGGCTTGGTCTTCAGGTGGTGGTGTCCGGATAACTCCAAGAATGAAGGCTTCAGTCGATGTAGATGGAACTGATGGAGTAGGTGCTGGAGCTTGTGGCACTGAAGTTGTAGCTGGTGCAGATGAAGTGGCTCTGGTGTCTGTTACTGGCACTGCAGTTGACCTCTAAGCTCTAGGCACTCTGGCAAATGCATCAGTGGTTGTCTTGCCCTTCCTCTCCTGCATATCATCCTGAAGTTGCTCCACAACAGACTGGATCTCAGTTAGCTTCACATCCATGTCATAGAACTTTTGCTCCACGATCCTTTCCAAGCTCTCATGGTTTTGAGTCAGGGTGGCCAGCCCTTTCTCAATCCTTAGAGTGGATGCAATCAAGTAGCCAAGCTGATCTTGCTTGCTCTTCAGAAGATACTGAGATGCCTCTCCCATGGTTGGCATATTTGCAGCTTTCTCAGCCTTTTCCTTCTCCCTCTTTGCTTGAACGTGCACAGAAGATGGTTCATCCTCATTCATAACCACTTGGTTGTCCTCAAAGTCTGGATAGATAGGCATGTGCTCCTTGTCCAACAAGTATGTTCCAGTTCCCATCTTGGAGTTAATCAACTCCTGGATCTGTGGTGCATACCCACAGCTTCTCTTTTGGTCAGAAGTTGTCCTCTTGATAGTTTCAACTATAAGACTCATGACCTTGAACTTTTGTGGCACATCAAATATATGTAGCAGATTGATGGAGTGGCCTTTGATCATTCTGTGATCACCAGACTTGGGCAGAAGAGTGTGCCTGAGGATCCAATTGATAGTAGGCAGTCCTGACAGCAGGTGTTTCACTGATCCAAATTGGTGAGTCTCAAGATCTGCATCAGGAATCTCCTTGTACATGCTAGCCATGGAGTTGTGATCCTTCTTCTTCTTGGCATAGACATCAAAGTCATCTTCATTCTCCTCGGGAGCATTGATCAATTGAGCCCATTCTGTATCTTGCCATCTGGGTAGAAGTGAGCTGTGGAGTAGAACTGCATGATAAGCTCATCATTCCACTTTGTGAGCTTCTGAGCCACAAACTCATCAACTCCACAAGCCTTGAAACTGCCATATACTCCTAGATAGTGTTCTTCATTCTCCTTGATGTACTCCCACTTGGCCCATATCATGTCACATACTATTGGTTTCTTGTCAAGCAACACTATCTCATAAAAATCATGTTGTTCTTTGGTATGGAACCTGTAGTCCACATCAGTTCTCCTTCTGCTGGCATATGGATCTGACTCTCTCCATAGCCTCAATCCCGAGTCCTTCCTGATCTTCATGTTTTCTGCTACAGGATGAGCATCATTATGATCTGGAATTTTTGGCTTTAACTTCCTCAAAACATGTGTCTCATCATCTTCTTCTTCAGCAACAGTTTCAGGCACTGGGGCCTTGTTTTCCTCAGCAGCTGGAATGTTCCTGGTACTCCTCTTTGGTGCAGTTTTGGGTTTTGGAGCAGCTGGCTTGGGATCTTCTTTGGGCTTAGATGAAGCAGCCCATGATCTTATGGCATCTCCCATAAGTTTATGTGCCTTAGTTGCTGGCGCAGCATCCTCTTCTTCTTCCTCTTCTTCAGAGTCTTTCATGATTGAAGATCTCCCAAGCACTCTGGCAGTGGTCTTCTTGACCCTCTCTTTCCTTTTCTTTTCTGCCACAACCTGCTCTTTGGGTGCATATCCCAAAGTCTCTTGAGTAGATGCTCTGGCTTTAGACATTGGAACTCTCTTGGCAGGAACCTTTGTCTTTATTCCTGGCTTAGTGGCAGCAGCAGTGCTATATTCCTTTTTAACCACTTTCTTCTTGGAAGTGGCCTCATCCTCAACTGCCACATAGTCTCAATCCTCCGATTCAGAAGTTTTCTTCTTTCTAGCCCTGGTGGCAGCTTTTGGCAAGTTGCTGGGTGTGCTCCTACTTCCATCATCTGAGCTGCTAGAGGGACTAGTGCCCTCACTCATGTGAACCTGCTCCTCTGACTTGTTCTGACTGTCACTTTGATCAGACATAATGCAATCTCTGACAGCTGACCCCGTGAATAGATTATAGATGAGGTAGAGTGGATGAGCATCACAAAATACAGAGGTTTTTGCAAAAGAATGAATCAAAAACTTAGTTTTAGTTTTCCTTAAAAAGCATTTCGGATCAACCGATTTGCAAACTCGGTGATACCGAAGCAGCTGTTGGAACCTAAACTAGTGAACTCGGTCAGACCGAGTCATAGTTCGATGGCACCGAGCCTGCTAGGGTTTCACAAAGTCCTGAACTCGGTCACACCGATTTTCAATTCTCGTTCAGACCGAGAATCACATGTGCAATGGCCTGAGCTGAAATGGTGGTATCGAGTTCCACAACTCGGTTGGTCCGAGATGGTTTCGACGGAAACCTAACCCTAAATTTTCAAATCATCTCTAATCTATGGAGTATTTTTGACTGGATAAGATAGTTTCAATCGTGGCAAGATTCATGGCGAACACAATGTGCTAGGAATCAGATAAGGATAGCACAGTGATCAAGTTCATACCCTAGTTCGGCGATGAACTCGCTACGGCGGCAACGCCGGGGATGATTCCCGTTGACGGCGGTGGATACCAGCGGCAGGAGGCAACTGGCGACAAAGAGGACGATCCAGAGACCCTGGAGGCAGAGCGGGCTAAGCGCGGGCAAAAGAGTTCGGAGAAAATTTCCAAAATTTTGCCCGTGGGTATATATAGCCCGACCCTATCGGTGTGACCGAGTGGAACAACTCGGTGGCACCGAGATGCATAACTGCAAGCAGTTGCTGCAACTCGGTGTGACCAAAAAGTTCAAATCGGTTGCACCGAGATTGAAAACCTAGATCGACTTAGTGATCTCGGTATGACCGAAATGGGTGAATCGGTCAGACGGAAATGCACAAAGAAGTTTTGGAAGTTTAAGTCTATGACGAATCGGGGACTCTGAGTGCTCCTCACACAGAGTGGTTCGAATCTGACTTGATCAAATTTTGTGATGTAGCATGAATAGAGTTTGAGATGAGAAAAGCATAGATAGCTAGAGAAGGTTCTTAGGCATTCTTGTCCATCCACTAGGCAAGAGAAAAAGAAACCAATCAATCAAAACAACAAGTGGATGTCCTTGAATGAGTAAATTATGCAACCAACATGCTCACACAATAAAATGGCAATTGAAATATGTGGCAAAGCATGCACAACCAATTCTAGCATCTATCAAGCAATTGGCGATGACTAGGTCATCTATATATGAGTATATTGACTTAGGGGTCAAATGAGAACATTTGATCATAGGTTATACTCATCGTTTAAGCACAAGTGGGGTTACCACTTTTACATAAAGCATTGTTGTTTTCACACCATTAGAGTTGCTTTAGCTCAATTCTTAGAGTAAAGCTCCACCTAGATGTGAGATCCCCCCTAAGAGGGATGAACTAACCTTGGGTTTTGTCGATGATGACTTCATGTAGATGTTGAAGATGTGGATGCTCAATGTTGATGTAGATCATTTGGAGCTATCCTTTGGAGTGAGTTGCACTTTCAATACCTACACGGGTTAGTCCCACAAGGAACAAACAAGGATATCCATAGGCATAGAGTGATGCACACACAAGATGATGTCTATGAAAGCTTTAGGTTACCTTGTCCCTTGTCTTACCAACAAGAGGGTTTGTGACTCCTTGAACTAGTGCAAGATGTGGAAGTTGATTGCACTCGTTCTTGCCAAAATGATAAGAGTGAAGTATGTTGGTGAAGTCACCCTCAAGAACTCTCTAGTTCTTCTTCTTCGGGATCCACACCATCTTGATGGGAATCCTCGGAGTTGTAGTTGTACTTGATGAAGTGGAACTTGATGTAGTCTTGGGAACCCACTTGACCAAGGCCTTAGGAGCTTCTTCAAATGCATCAATTTCCTCTTGAAGCTTGTCCTTGCCTTTTTGCTTGTGGTCTTGTGGTGAAAGATCATCTTGAGCGTGTGTCCCTTTGAAAGAAGTAGGATCATACTTCTCTTGTTGAGGAACAAACTTCGTCTTGGGGTATTGATCTTCTTCCCACTCAACTCCATTGGCATTGAACTTTCATTCAAAACCAACACCTTGGTTCTTCCGATGCCTTCCTTGCTTGCGTACAATTTCCTCGAATTGCTTACTCCCGGCAAGGCTCTTGTAAACACCTTTCTCTATAATTCCCTTCAATAAGCTATTTTCTTGCTCAAGTGTAACTTGGCTAAGAGAATCATTAGTGGAATCAAGAGAACTACTAGAAGCAACAACATTGGATTTAGCATGATTATTGTTACTACTAGAGGAAGAATCTTTCTTGTTCTTGTTACTAGACTTGACTTGAGGCATGTAAGTGGATAAGAGTAAACGCATGGCAATGTAAGAAGAACTTTTCTTGCAAAGATCATCATTGATTGCCTTCAAGAACTCATGCTCTTGCTCAAGGTTGAGCTTTTCAAAACATAATTTCTCATGAGTCCTTAAAAGTTCTCGATGATCTCCTAAGATAGTTTCATGAGCTAACTTAAGAGTGTTTAGTTCTTTAGTTAGAGACTCAATCTTCTCCTTATCATTGTCATTCGTTTCATATTGATTAGCATGATTAATTGACGTTTCATCATAGTATTCATCACTACAGTTGTCAACAAGTAAATCATCATCACCTAACAAGTCATCTTCATCACTATTGAAATCAACATACTCGGGGTGTGATACCTTTGGACCTTTGGCCATGAAGCATCTTCCAATTCCTTCATTTGGTGAATCAAATATGTCGTAGAAGTTGGTTGACACAAGTGCTAGACCGGCAACACCTTCATCTTGAGCATATTCGGAGTCGGAGTGATAGCTTCTCTCGGAGTGATTGTCGGAGTCAGAGCCGGATACCCATTCACCAACATGAGCTTGATGTCTTCGTTTTGTGTAGCTCCTTGATGACTTGTCCTTTCTTTCCGAATCCTTGCTTCTCTGTGAGGGTCTTCGTTCATAATGATCATCTCTACTCCTTCTTTCTCTAGGTGGTGATTCTTCTCTTCTACTTCTTCTTTTTGGAGAATCTTCTCTTCTTTTGTGGGGTGTCGTACACTCATTGGAATAGTGTCTGGGCCTTCCACAATTGTAGCAGTTTCACTCTCGACTAGAAGATCTTTTGTCTTTGTAGGACCTTGACTTAGAGCTTCTCTCTTTGCTTCTACTCTTGTAGAATTTTTTGAAGTTCTTCACCATTAAGCTCAATTCTTCATTGAAGGTTTGTTTCTCACTTGATGATGTGGGGGCTTCGCATGAGGCTTTGTAAGCACCACTTGATTTGTTGTGAAGTTCCTCCTTATCCTTGAGTGACATCTCATGAGCAACAATTCTTCCAATGACTTCCGTTGGCTTGAGATCTTTGTAATTGGGCATCATTTGAATCAATGTGCACACGGTATCATATTTTCCACCCAAGGCTCTTAGGATCTTCTTGATGATGAATTTGTCGGTCATCTCTTCACTTCCTAAGCCGGCAATCTCATTTGTGATAAGAGCAAGCCTAGAGTACATGTCAGCGACACCTTCACCATCCTTCATTTTGAACTTGTCAAGTTGACTTTGAAGCACATCCAAATTGGATTCCTTGAAGGAGTCGGTACCTTCATGCATGTCAATCAAAGTATCCCAAATTTCCTTTGCATTCTTAAGATGGCTGATTTTGTTGAATTCTTCGGGGCATAATCCGTTGAATACAAGCTTGAGCGTTATATTGCAGCATTTTCAACTCTTCCACGTTGGCTTCACGATTTGGTTCTCTCCCATCAAAGAATTCACCTTGCTAGCCAACACACACAATAGCCCAAACGGCGGGGTTATGTCCAAGAATATGCATTTTCATCTTATGCTTCCAACTAGCAAAACTAGTACCATCAAAGTAAGGACCTCTATGGTGATAATTTCCCTCGCTAGACGCCATACTCTCCTAGGTTATGAAACCAAGGCTATGACCACCAAAAGCTATGGAAATCAAAGCAAATGGAGACCAGAGCTCTTATACCACTTGTAGGATCGAAAGTATGTCTAGAGGGGGTGATTAGACTACTTGACCAATTAAAAATCTATCCTTTTCCCAATTTTAGTCTTTGGCAGATTTTAGCTATCTTAGCACAAGTCAAGCAATCTTAACACAATTCAAGCAAGCATGCAAAGAGTCTATGAGCAGCGGAAAGTAAAGCATGCAACTTGCAAGAATGTAAAGGGACAGGTTTGGAGAATTCAAACGCAATTGGAGACATGGATGTTTTTGTCGTGGTTCCGATAGGTGGTGCTATCGTACATCCACGTTGATGGAGACTTCAACCCACGAAGGGTAACGGTTGCGCGAGTCCACGGAGGGATCCACCCACGAAGGGTCCACGAAGAAGCAACCTTGTCTATCCCATCATGGCCATCGCCTACGAAGGACTTGCCTCACTAGCGGTAGATCTTCACGAAGTAGGCGATCTCCTTGCCCTTACAAACTCCTTGGTTCAACTCCACAATCTTGTCGGAGGCTCCCAAGTGACACCTAGCCAATCTAGGAGACACCACTCTCCAAGAAGTAACAAATGGTGTGTTGATGATGAACTCCTTTCTCTTGTGCTTCAAATGATAGTCTCCCCAACACTCAACTCTCTCTCACGGGATTTGGATTTGGTGGAAAGAAGATTTGAGTGGAAAGCAACTTGGGGAAGGCTAGAGATCAAGATTCATATGGTGGGAATGGAATATCTTGGCCTCAACACATGAGTAGGTGGTTCTCTCTCCGAAAATGTGTATTGGAAGTGTAGGTATGTTTTGATGGCTCTCTCCATGAATGAAGATTGGGTGGAGGGGTATAGATAGCCTCCACAAAAAAACTAACTGTTACACACAATTTACAATCTTGGTGAGACCGAATTGAGAAACTCGGTCGGACCAATTTAGCAAACCTAGTGACCGTTAGGATTTTCGATGGGACTGAGATGCAACTCGGTAGGACTGATATGGTTAGGGTTAGGGCATAACGTAATCTCGGTGTGACTGATTACACAAACTCGGTGGGACCGATTTTGGTAATAAGCTAACCAAAGAGTTGGTCAGGTAAACTCGGTGGGACCGATTTGCTCATTTCGGTGGGACCAAAATGTTACAAAAGGGAAACAGAGAGTTTACATTGCAAACTCGATGGAACTGATCGCTCATCTCGGTAGGACCGAAACGTTACGAAGGGAAACAGAGAGATTACAACCCCATCTCGGTGTGACCGAGATCCCTATCGGTGAGACCGATTTGCCTAGCGTTTGTGGCAGTGGCTATGACATCTGAACTCGGTGGCGCTGGATAGAAAGAATTGGTGGGGCCGAGTTTGACTTTTGGTTTAGGTCATATGTGGATGTGGGAAGGTAGTTGAGGGTTTTGGAGCATATCACTACGCACTATGAAGCAAGAACCTCATCAAGCAACACCTCATCCCTCCTTGCTAGTATTGGCTTTTCCTATAGACTCAATGTGATCTTGGATCACTAAGATATAAAATGTAGAGTCTTGAGCTTTGAGCTTGAGCCAATCTTTTTGTCCTTAGTATTTTGAGGGGTCCACTTTCCTCAGCCATGACATGCCATTCATTGAGCTTTTCCTGAAATATTAATCTTGGAATAATGTTAGCTCAATGAGCTATATGTTGTTAGGAATTACCAAAACCACCCAGGGATAGTTGCACTTTGTCAGGACCCCGATTCTAAGTCACACCGATCTAGCCTGTAACACCTCATATCACTTTGCGGCCTCACGCACGGTATTCCCACGGGTGTCGCCTTACCATGGCCCGGGACCGTTTGCGTCTTTTGGCTCACGTATATGATAGTGTCGCTAGCATCCGTATGACAAAGGACCCGGGCCGACATGACTAGTCGTGAACCCAAAGTGGCACTAACTTACGGGGACAGGCATACATGAATCAACATCGAGCATGTCGGTCAGCAGCGTGTGAATCCGGGCTGTAGCACTGGGCTAACAGGACTCCGGGAACCCGGGCTGTGGCAGGCTAGACAGGACTCCGGATGTCACCGCGTGACATTTCCCCGAAGGGACAGACACAGGAACGAAGTGAATCACATGCCGGCCAGTCAAGTGTTCTGGAGCAGTAGTGCTGGGCTAGCAGGACTCCGGTGAACCGGGCTGTAGCGGAGTACTAGGGCTCATGGAAGCACAAGACTACATTTCCCCATAAGAGAGGCTACCAAGGATAAACAACTAGGTTGTCGGATCCCACACATACCAAGCATTTCAATCATACGCACAATATGCTCGATATGTGTAAATACAACATGGCATCACAACATAACTCTACGACTCAAGTATTTATTCATTAGGCTCCGAGGAGCCAAGTATTACAAACATGGATCTCATGACCCAACATACAGAGCATACAAGCAACAAGCACATGCGGAAGCTTAACTTGTCTGAGTACAGACAACTACAAATGAAGAAGGCTGAGAAGCCTGACTATCTACAAGACCCTCCCAAGGGTACAAGATCGTAGCTGAGGTAACGAGCTAAACGTCGAAGTCCACGTGGAACTACTAGCGAGACTGAAGTCTCTCTGCAAAACATAAATTAAGCAAACGTGAGTACAAATGTACCCAGCAAGACTTACATCAGAACTAACTACATATGCATCGGTATCAACAAAGGGGGTGGTGGAGTTTAACTGCAGCAAGCCAGCTTTGACTCAGTGGATAACCTGAACTACAACCGCAAGTAACTCTTTGGAGGTGGCGCACACGAGTCCACATATTCACCATATCAATACTCCACTATGGATCCTCTCCCGTCTCCCTACGAGAACGCCATCCATAGCACTCACGCTTATCTTGCGCATTTTAGAGTATCCACTTTCACTTGTCTATGAACTATGCAAGGGGTCCGAGTTTCCATATCCGAGGAATCCGGCTATTCGAATAGATAATGATAATCCTGCAGGGGTGTACTTCTTCACACACGCTCTCGCCACTTACCACCATGTACACGTCATGTATCTCGGCAACCTTCAAGCGGAAGCCTGGCGAGGGAGTCGGCCACGACCTGACTAATCACACAAGTCTCTCGTCCAGGTTTATCGCCTATTCGGGTTCCATCCGCAAGGAGATCCGGCCGGGGTGTCGCTCACGGCCCCAAACAATGTGAGCAGGGTTCCCAAGCCCACCATCCGGGTGCCACTTGGTACACCGGGCCACTGTGCCTAGTCGGTCCCAAGCCCGCCTGTACCGGGTGCCACTTGGTAGACTACCAACACTACCTACAAGCACCAGAAACTAGTTGCAACTCCTGGACAAAGATCGAGTTGATCAATAAGTCGAGAGGGGTCGAGTTACCGGAACCCAATGTGTGGTAGTAACTGTTCATGTATCACAAACACAGAACTCAGTTCCTGAGGACGGCTGCAATGAGACAACCCACCATGTACTCCTACATGGCCTCTCACCGCTACCTTTACCAAATCGTGTTTACACACTTAACTCACACACAGTAGGACATGTTCATCACCATTCTAATTCATCCCCAATGAATCAGACCTGACTCAACTCTAAGCAGTAGCAGGCATGACAAACAAGCATGAATGAGTAGGCACATCAGGGCTCAAACAACTCCTACTCATGCTAGTGGGTTTCATCTATTTACTGTGGCAATGACAGGTCATGCAGAGGAAAGGGGTTCAACTACCGCAGCATGTAACTGTTGAAACGTTGTTGTCCTAATGCAATAAAAGAGAGCAGGAGCGAGAGAGTTGGATTGTATCGAAATGAACAAGGGGGTTTTGCTTGCCTGACACTTCTGAAGAGCAACACACTTCATCGGTGTCATCGTTCTCGTCGTCGGTACACGTCTACCGAGAGGGAACAAACACCGGCAACTGAGAAAGAACACAATCAATGCAATGCCACAATATGATGCATGATCATGACATGGCAAAATGCTGGTGTTTGGGCTAATGCATCTAGCAACCAGATTAAATGAAGTTGGTTTGAACCAAAGGTTCAAATTCAAACTCCATATGTGAAATTCAAATGCCATTTAATTGATTTGACCTGATCAGCGGGTATAACTTGTTAAAACATGCATGAAAATAGTACAGATCGATAGATTGGATTTTTCTAATAATTTTTCGTATATAAATTATTTCATTTGGAATTATGGTTTATTTTCTATGATTTTTTGAAGTTTAGGACATTTTCTGATTAAATAAATCATTTCTGATTTATTTAAAATCCGGAAAAGCATTACTGCGTCAGCATGACGTCGATGTGACGTCATCAGGTCAACAGGGGCTGACCAGGATCAAACCTGACCCGTGGGTCCCACACGTCAGTCTCATAGTGCTGGCTCGAGTCACACACAAGTGGGACCGGTCAAAAGCCATGTTAGCAAAGTCAATGCTGACAAGTGGGTCCCACTTGGTTATGAACTAATCTAAACAGAAAATTAAACTAAACTAAACAGGCACGGGGCCCACATGGCAGTGGCACTTAGGTGTTTAGCCGGGTCATTAGTGCTAACTAATCCAGCGCCACGTCAGCAGTTGACACCGGCGACCAAACGCACAACGGTGGCACGCCAGAGTTGCTCGGAACGGTGCTACAGAGCACCGTTTCACGCGTGGTTTGCGGCTACGGCAAGCTGGGGATGTGGCGCATCTTCTAGGGCAATCGCCAGGAGCCGGGGTGGCCTATAGAGACGGCAGCGACGACGGAGGCGGCGGCCGGAGTTAGGTGCATGCGGGCACGGTGCTGCGGTGCGCGGGAGGAGGAACTGGTGGGCTCTGCGGCCTCCTGGGAACATGCGGAGCACGCGAGCGTTCTTGAACACGAGTCGCCGCGGCTGTGACCACAGCTACGCCATGGCCGGCAGCGAGAAGGTTTCGGCCTCGATGGTTAACCCGGCTATGACACACAAACGGTGAGAAGAACAGGGGAAAACGGGCATGAGCTCACTGCAGTTCTTTTGGTGCAGCTGGCGAGCTCGGGGACGGGCTATGGACGACGAATCGACGACGGCGATTGGCGGCGCCCGAGGTCGAAGGCGAGTGCGATGAGGACGCTACGGTGCGCCCCGGCTTGCCTGGCTCGGTGGAGAAGACGAGGACGACGTCGTAGAGCTCGTGGAAATGACGGCGAGGCGAGCGGGTAGCTGTGGCCGCGGTGGTTCTCGTCGGCGGTCACGGTGCGTCCGGACGGTCATGGGAGAGAGAGTCAGAGAGGGGATGGGGACGAGCAAGCGGTCGAGGAGGGCGAGGGGGAGTGCGTGGCACCCTTGGGTGCCTCCAGCGGCGAGCAGGTAAGCAGGAGGCAGCCTCGCGCGTGCGCGCGCGCATCAGGCATGCGCTCGTCCCCCTAGCAGAGGAGGAAGACGACAGGGGAGGAGGAGGTGGTGGGCTGGGCCGCCAGTTGGGCTGGCCAGCTGGGCTACGACAGGTAAGCCAGGTAACTCTCTCTCTTTTATTTCTGTTTTTCTATTTTCTGTAATTGTGTTTGGCTTTATTAAAAATGCCAAAGCATTTCCTAAAATCATGCAACTGATTGTGGCCACTGTTTGGAATATTTCCAACAGTAAACATTTTAGTTTGTGATTATTTGGGCATTTAATACATTTTATAGGATTTAAATGCCCAAATGCAAATACTATATGATTTAATTCAGTGACCCCCAATGGACCTAGAAAAATGTGCAATATTTTTGGCAGAGGTTCAAGACCAATCCAAAGATGATAAACATTTTTGGGATGGCATTTTGGGTTCATTGAAAATATTTTTATTTGAGCCTAGTTGAATTCTTTCTGATGCTAGGGTTTGGTCAATCCCCATTTCAGGTTTAAGAAAATTTAAACATGATGCAACAACCAAGACTAGACCACAACAAGGCTGAAGCTAGGGCTGTGACAACTCACCCCTACTAAACAAAAATCTCGTCCTGGGATTCAAGACGTGAGGTAAGAAGACAGAGGGGACACAAGACCAACACAATCCTCACGATCCAAGTTGCACCTCATAAGGTTGTTGATTCGTTGCATACGTTGATCTTGACATCCTTGCTTTTGAGATCTTCATCCATGCGATGACGACGGAAAGAAACTCTACTAGGATTGATCTGCTCAAAGATCGAACTATACAATCTCAACTCGCGGAATGAGATGTTGAAACATCTCGAGTTGGGACACAAAACACATCGAAAGGGATTAAAGAACAAATGATATGGTTTGATTTGGTGGGCAATAATTCCACGCTTAGAAAGATGGTGGATGGTGTCAAGGTGGCGAGGAAAACATTGCCATGATCCCGTAACAGAGCACCTTGGAAAAGGTGACGCGTTGAACTGATCCCTTAAGTGGCAAAAAGAATTACTTTTGATCCATAGATCATTGAAACTCTTCATACCAGCTTAAGGCAATTTACAATTGATCGTTTGAAATAGCTCGAAGAAATGGCATACTCGGACTAGGATGGATGATGTGGACTACCTGGTTGAAGACAACGCAAGGGATGATTTTGCTTGCGCGTGCTCTCAAGAACTTGAGCATTTCCATAATCATCAAGGTTCTACCAACATCCGTGTCGAGGATCCTGGAAACACATCTTACTACCTTGACGAATAGTGATGGACAATGCAGATGCATAGAAAGACACCCCTTTCTCAGATTTCACCTTAGCGAGGCCAAGGGAACGAAATCTGGACGATCGACCGAGAGACATTTAGCACTCTGCTTCTAATGTTCTCCTTGATGTGCTAGCGCAACCCATTTATAGATATGGTTTGATAACTAGAACATCAAGTAAAAGGTCAGACTTCGGAAGCTCAAGAATCCATAAAGAATAACTAAGGAAGTAGTATCCTACGAAATTCTTATGGGGAGGTGGCCAACTTCCTCAATCAAGATATTATAATAATAGGTCTTCCGGCTGGGTGTGTTGGCCACGTCATCCACTCTACCGGTTACCGAGAGACCAATATTATAATTCTTGGAGTGTGTTCCAACCATCATATCTGCCTAAGATTCAGATCTGGTTGGTGTCAGGATATTCCAGACTCATCAAGTCTAGAAAGAAAAATGAAAGTTTGCAACACAATTCGACGATATGACATTGCGAGATTCTCGGGGAAATGAACTACGATAGTAAGCTCCAAAACATGAGCTGGTTCTGCTACAAACATGTGAACACGCTGTCCAAGACAAGCATGACCACATAGTAGTCTTATAATAAACACTACCAAAGTTCAGGTCAGGAACCATCATTGAGGATATCAAAGTCCTTGCATAAGTCCGGATTAGTTCTTAAGAAGGAACTTCTTCTCCTTGAACAAATCAATCAGTGGCTTAGTGTGCTACAGAATTCATATGGAATGAAGATGATCAGTCTAACATACCACCGAATACTTTGCACGTGCATGGCTGACTTGGGATGATTCCAAAGGAAACAACATTGACTTTCTCGAATTCACGAAGGCAACTTGCTTCAATGCACATGTATTAGAGGAAGTTACTTCTTTCATCCGAGCATATGCTTCATGAACTAGCATGAAGAAGTTCTTTCAAAGTTTCCAACACTGGCTCAATGTTCAACGCGAATCATGGGGGAGACAAGATGCTGCTGATGGGCTCAACAGCAACTCATCGGAATTTCCATATCACTGGACTTCCACCATTATGTGAACAATGTGATAGTATTGGTCAGACTCAAAGAATATAATGGTGTATGCTCAAGGAAACAACCACGAGTAAGACAACATTATGAATATCGTTGGTTCTGATTTGATTTGATGATAGCCCATACTCAAATCAAGGTTTGGATAAGACAATAGATCCAACAACTGATCACGAGGACCAATCGATGGAGACATCATCTTTCTTCAACACACACACACACACACACACACACAAAGATATCCCTTGACATGAGCTAAGTCAGACAAGCTTTTATCTTCCAACTCTCCAAGTTGTTGTTTAGCTTAACCAACTAGTTCAGGAGTATCCAACACAGATTCTTGGAGAAAGAGTGGTTTATTGGTAAACCAACTTGATCACGAACTCACCATATCGGTCAGGGGATGACCTGGTGATACTTCCGTGAAGATATCCGGAAAATCACGAACCACCGATATGACTCTAAGCTCGAGAACAATCTTGCTTTCCAGGGCAATACGATATGATCGAAAGAGTGAGGGATTGACACAATCCCAACTCATGGATCGAAGAGTGCACCAGAAATAAGAACTAGGTAGCACGGTCAATCTTATGATGATGATTTAATAATCAACAGTCTAAGAATGAGAATATTGTCCATTTACTACAAAGCAACGAGTTGCTTGGAGTATTGATTTCACACATCACAATTCACTTGTCGGCATTTCGGTTACAACAACACGGGACCGAGGAATGAATAATGGTGGCGAGAAGTATCACTGCCTCAAGAATTCATAAGAGGTGGTGCAATTCTCATGACATTCTTGACTTAAAGATGGTAACACTGCAAGGTAGAACAGAGCAAAAGCTGGATTGGCATTTTGATATGTGAAATACAACTACTTTGACTAGTCCAAGAAATGGATGAGGTGCTGGAGTTTGTTTTCTCCTAGTCCTTCCAGAATAGAATGGCTTGACAGACCACAAGAATAATAGGCATCGATGAGCACAAATGCACGACATACTCTTGACTATCAACTGATACATGAGGGTCAGAATCCAACCGAAGAGGGACAACTCAAAGGAACATATGATGTTTGAGTTATGGATGCATAGATTGGTATGTCGAACCAGTTCAACACATTTCTTCTGGATAACCCATGCAGAAGAAAAGGGACTGGCAGATTCACAATATGAATGGAGTACTCCTCAAGAGCACCCTGGTTGTGATCTTTGGTTCAAAAGAACTTCTGCCATGATGGTTCATGGTATTTGGAAGAATGATATACCACGGACCTCGAGGACTATCACAAAGATTACTAATATCCTAAAGGTACGAGCAACACTATCAACACGGGGTAAGTAGAGTAGAATACCTACTACTAAATGGCATCACGTGATGCTTTCAAGAATGGTGGCCAGAATCATCACACCGGGAACACAAAACATGGCTAGATTACTAGGTGACTCCCTAAAACACCTAGGGTCATAAAAATAGCCCCAACATATATACCGAGGCAATAGAGTACCTCAACTCACCGATTAGTGTGCTTAATCTGGCCCAAAAGGACATCGGAAACGGGAAGAAGGGACTCGCAAATGCATCAGACTATTTAGAAACCTGGGATGACTCAGACAGCATAACGGCTGTAAATGCTCAAAAAGATTTGAGACATCCTACAAAATGGTGGCATAACCACTCAACATCACAATATCAAGGTTCTGAGGCCAGCTATGAACATATGGAAGTAGTAGGAACTGAACTGAGGCTTGAACTCTACAATCCTAGGCAACTACGGTTTAGTAACACGTCATCCTGAGAGATAGAAGAGAAGCCTAGTTCTTAACCCCGTAGAAAAGATAAGATGACTCAGATCAGAAGGTCATGAGGATTTGGAGTAAAAGGAGCCTTACGTTCCCATCCACAATCAATTCCCTTATATAACTAAAGCATTTCTAGACACGACTTCGACCATCTGGGCTTGGTAATCCTACAGGCAGTCAGGCTCTGATACCAAAGCTGTCAGGACCCTGATTCTAAGTCACATCGATCTAGCCTGTAACACCAAATATCACTTTCCGGCCTCACGCACGGTATTCCCACGGGTGTCGCCTTACCATGGCCCGGGACCGTTTGCGCCTTTTGGCTCATGTATACGATTATGTCGCTAGCATACGTATGACAGAGAACCCGAGCCGACGTGACTAGTCGTGAACCCAAAGTGGCACTAACTTACGGGGACAGGCATACATGAATCAACATCGAGCATGTCGGTCAACAGCGTGTGAATCCGGGCTATAGCATTGGGCTAACAGGACTCCGGGAACCCGGGCTGTAGAAGGCTAGACAGGACTCCGGATGTCACCGCGTGACATTTCTCCGAAGGGACAGACACAGGAACGAAGTGAATCACATGCCGGCCAGTCAAGTGTTCTGGAGCAGTAGTGCTGGGCTAGCAGGACTCCGGTGAACCGAGCTGTAGCGGACTACTATGGCTCATGGAAGCACAAGACTACATTTCCCCATAAGAGAGGCTACCAAGGATAAACAACTAGGTTGTCGGATCCCATACAGACCAAGCATTTCAATCATACACACAATATGCTCGATATGTGTAAATACAACATGGCATCACAACATAACTCTACGACTCAAGTATTTATTCATTAGGTTCCGAGGAGCCAAGTATTACAAACATGGATCTCATGACCCAACATACAGAGCATACAAGCAACAAGCACATGCGGAAGCTTAACTTGCCTGAGTACAGACAACTAAAAATGAAGAAGGCTGAGAAGCCTGACTATCTACAAGACCCTCCCAAGGGTACAAGATCATAGCTGAGGTAACGAACAAAATGTCGAAGTCCACGTGGAACTACTAGCGAGACTGAAGTCTCTCTTCAAAACATAAATTAAGCAAATGTGAGTACAAATGTACCCAGCAAGACTTACATCAGAACTAACTACATATGCATCGGTATCAACAAAGGGGGTGGTGGAGTTTAACTACAGCAAGCCAGCTTTGACTCAGTGGCTAACCTGAACTACAACCGCAAGTAACTCTTTGGAGGTGGCACACACGAGTCCACATATTCACCATATCAATACTCCACTATGGATCCACTCCCGTCTCCCTACGAGAACGCCATCCATAGCACTCACGCTAATCTTGCGCATTTTAGAGTATCCACTTTCACTTGTCTATGAACTATGCAAGGGGTCCAAGTTTCCATATCTGAGGAATTAGGCTATTCGAATAGATAATGATAACCCTGCAGGGGTGTACTTCTTCACACACACTCTTGCCACTTACCACCATGTACACGTCGTGTATCTCGGCAACCTTCAAGCAGAAGCCTGGCGAGGGCGTCGTCCACGACCTGACTAATCACACAAGTCTCTCGTCCAGGTTTATCGCCTATTCGGGTTCCATCCGAAAGGAGATCCGGTCGGGGTGTCGCTCATGGCCACAAACGATGTGAGCAGGGTTCCCAAGCCCACCATCCGGGTGCCACTTGGTACACGGGGCCACTATGCCTAGTCTGTCCCAAGCCCACCTATACCGGGTGCCACTTGGTAGACTACTAACACTACCGACAAACACCAGAAACTAGTTGCAACTCCTGGACAGAGATCGAGTTGATCAATAAGTCGAGAGGGGTCGAGTTACCGGAACCCAATGTGTGGTAGTAACTGTTCATGGATCACAAACACAGAACTCAGTTCCTGAGGACGGCTGCAATGAGACAACCCACCATGTACTCCTACATGGCCTCTCACCGCTACCTTTACCAAATTGTGTTTACACACTTAGCTCACACACAGTAGGACATGTTCATCACCATTCTAATTCATCACCGATGAATCAGACCTGACTCAACTCTAATCAGTAGCAGGCATGACAAACAAGCATGAATGAGTAGGCACATCAGGGCTCAAACAACTCCTACTCATGCTAGTGGGTTTCATCTATTTACTGTGGCAATGACATGTCATGCAGAGGAAAGGGGTTCAACTACCGCCACATGTAACAGTTGAAACGTTGTTGTCCTAATGAAGGAAAAGAGAACAGGAACGAGAGAGTGGGATTGTATCGAAATGAACAAGGGGGTTTTTCTTGCCTGACACTTCTGAAGAGGAACACACTTCATCGGTGTCATCGTTCTCGTCGTCGGTACATGTCTGCCGAGAGGGGACAAACACCGGCAACTAAGAAAGAACACAATCAATGCAATGCCACAATATGATGCATGATCATGACATGGCAAAATGCTGGTGTTTGGGCTAATGCATCTAGCAACCAGATTAAATGAAGTTGGTTTGAACCAAAGGTTCAAATTCAAACTCCATATGTGAAATTCAAATGCCATTTAATTGATTTGACCTGATCAGCAGGTATAAGTTGCTAAAACATGCATGAAAATAGTACAGATTGATAGATTGGATTTTTTTGATAATTTTTCATATATAAATTATTTCATTTGGCGTTACGGTTTATTTTCTATGATTTTTTGAAGTTTAGGACATTTTCTGATTAAATAAATCATTTCTGATTTATTTAAAATCCGGAAAAGCATTACTGCGTCAGCATGACGTTGATGTGACGTCATCAGGTCAACAAGGGCTGACCAGGATCAAACCTGACCCGTGGGTCCCACACGTCAGTCTCACAGTGCTGGCTCGAGTCACAAATAGGTGGGACCGGTCAAAAGCCACGTTGGCAAAGTCAATGCTGACAAGTGGGTCCCTCTGGGTTATGAACTAATCTAAACAGAAAATTAAACTAAACTAAATAGGCACGGGGCCCACATGGCAGTGGCACTAAGGTGTTTAGCCGGGTCATTAGTGCTAACTAATCCAGCGCCACGTCAGCAGTTGACGCCGGCGACCAAACGCACGGCGGTGGCACGCCGGAGTTAGTCGGAACGGCGCTACAGAGCACCGTTTCGCGCGTGGTTTGTGAAGGAAATATGCCCTAGAGGCAATAATAAAGTTATTATTTATTTCCTTATATCATGATAAATGTTTATTATTCATGCTAGAATTGTATTAACCGGAAACATAATACATGTGTGAATACATAGACAAAACAGAGTGTCACTAGTATGCCTCTACTTGACTAGCTCGTTAATCAAAGATGGTTATGTTTCCTGACCATGGACAAAGAGTTGTTATTTGATTAACGAGGTCACATCATTAGTTGAATGATCTGATTGACATGACCCGTTCCATTAGCTTAGCACCCGATCGTTTAGTATGTTGCTATTGCTTTCTTCATGACTTATACATGTTCCTATGACTATGAGATTATGCAACTCCTGTTTACCGGAGGAACACTTTGGGTACTACCAAACGTCACAACGTAACTGGGTGATTATAAAGGAGTACTACAGGTGTCTCCAAAGGTAGATGTTGGGTTGGCGTATTTCGAGATTAGGATTTGTCACTCCGATTGTCGGAGAGGTATCTCTGGGCCCTCTCGGTAATACACATCACACAAGCCTTGCAAGCATAATAACTAAGATGTTAGTTATGAGATGATGTATTACGGAACGAGTAAAGAGACTTGCCAGTAACGAGATTGAACTAGGTATTGGATACCGACGATCGAATCTCGGGCAAGTAACATACCGATGACAAAGGGAACAACGTATGTTGTTATGCGGTCTGACCGATAAAGATCTTCGTAGAATATGTAGGAGCCAATATGGGCATCTAGGTCCCGCTATTGGTTATTGACCGGAGACGTGTCTCGGTCATGTCTACATTGTTCTCGAACCGTATTGTCCGCACGCTTAACGTTACGATGACAGTTATTATGAGTGTATGCATTTTATTATACCGAAGGTTGTTCGGAGTCCCGGATGTGATCACGGACATGACGAGGAGTCTCGAAATGGTCGAGACGTAAAGATTGATATATTGGAAGGCTATGTTTGGACATCGGAAGTGTTCCGGGTGAAATCGGGATTTTACCGGAATACCGGGAGGGTTACCGGAACCCCCCGGGAGGCAAATGGGCCTATTGGGCCTTAGTGGAAAAGTGAAAAGGGGCTGCCATAGAGGGCTGCTCACCTCCCCCCTTTCCTAGTCCTAATAGGACTAGGGAAGGTGGCCGGCCACCCCTTCTCTCTTTCCCCCTTGAGGATTCCTATTAGGAATAGGATTGGGGGGAGTCCTACTCCCGGTAGGAGTAGGACTCCTCCTGCGCCCCTCTCCCTTGGCCGGCCGAACCCCTCCCCTTGCTCCTTTATATACGGAGGCAGGGGGCACCCCATGACACACAAGTTGATCATTGTTAATTGTTCCTTAGCCGTGTGCGGTGCCCCCTTCCACCAAATTCCACCTCGGTCATATCGTTGTAGAGCTTAGGCGAAGCCCTGCATCGGTAGTACATCAAAATCGTCACCACGCCGTCGTGCTGACGGAACTCTTCCTCGACGCTTTGCTGGATCGGAGCCCGAGGATCGTCATCGAGCTGAACGTGTGCTAAGAACTCGGAGGTGCCGGAGTAACGGTGCTTGGATCGGTCGGATCGGGAAGAAGACATACGACTACTTCCTCTACGTTGTGTGATCGCTTCCGCAGTCGGTCTGCGTTGGTACGTAGACAACACTCTCCCCTCTCGTTGCTATGCATCACCATGATCTTGCGTGTGCGTAGGAAAATTTTCGAAATTACTACGTTCCCCAACAGTGGTATCAGAGCCTAGGTTTTATGGTTTGATGTTATTTGCACGAGTAGAACACAAGTGAGTTGTGGGCGATACAAGTCATACTGCCTACCAGCATGTCATACTTTGGTTCGGCGGTATTGTTGGACGAGACGATCCGGACCAACCTTACGCGTACTCTTACGCGAGACCGGTTCCCTCGACGTGCTTTGCACATAGATGGCTTGCGGAAGACTGTCTCTCCAACTTTAGTTGAACCAAGTGTGGCTACGCCCGGTCCTTGAGAAGGTTAAAACGGAGTCTATTTGACAAACTATCGTTGTGGTTTTGATGCGTAGGTGAGATGAGTTCTTACTTAAGCCCATAGCAGCCACGTAAAACTTGCAACAACAAAGTAGAGGACGTCTAACTTGTTTTTGCAGGGCATGTTGTGATGTGATATGGTCAAGGCATGATGCTGATTTTATTGTATGAGATGATCATGTTTTGTAACCAAGTTATCGGCAACTGGCAGGAGCCATATGGTTGTCGCTTTATTGTATGAAATGCAATCGCGATGTAATGCTTTACTTTATTACTAAGCGGTAGTGATAGTCGTGGAAGCATAAGATTGGCGAGACGACAACGATGCTACGATGGAGATCAAGGTGTCGCGCCGGTGACGATGGTGATCATGACGGTGCTTCGGAGATGGAGATCACAAGCACAAGATGATGATGGCCATATCATATCACTTATATTGATTGCATGTGATGTTTATCTTTTATGCATCTTATCTTGCTTTGATTGACGGTAGCATTATAAGATGATCTCTCACTAAATTATCAAGAAGTGTTCTCCCTAAGTATGCACCGTTGCCAAAGTTCGTCGTGCCCAGACACCACGTGATGATCGGGTGTGATAAGCTCTACGTCCAAATACAACGGGTGCAAAACAGTTGCACACGCAGAATACTCAGGTTATACTTGACGAGCCAAGCATATACAGATATGGCCTCGGAACACGGAGACCGAAAGGTCGAGCGTGAATCATATAGTAGATATGATCAACATAACGATGTTCACCATTGAAAATTACTCCATCTCACGTGATGATCGGTTATGGTTTAGTTGATTTGGATCACGTGATCACTTAGAGGATTAGAGGGATATCTATCTAAGTGGGAGTTCTTAAGTAATATAATTAATTGAACTTAAATTTATCATGAACTTAGTCCTGGTAGTATTTTGCAAATAATGTTGTAGATCAATAGCTCGCGTTGTTGCTTCCCTGTGTTTATTTTGATATGTTCCTAGAGAAAATTGTGTTGAAAGATGTTAGTAGCAATGATGCGGATTGGATCCGTGATCTGAGGTTTATCCTCATTGCTGCACAGAAGAATTATGTCCTTGATGCACCGCTAGGTGACAGACCTATTGCAGGAGCAGATGCAGACATTATGAACGTTTGGCTAGCTCAATATGATGACTACTTGATAGTTTAGTGCACCATGCTTAACGACTTAGAATCGGGACTTCAAAGACGTTTTGAACGTCATGGAACATATGAGATGTTCCAGGAGTTGAAGTTAATATTTCAAGCAAATACCCGAGTTGAGAGATATGAAGTCTCCAACAAGTTCTATAGCTAAAAGATGGAGGAGAATCGCTCAACTAGTGAGCATGTGTCCAGATTGTCTGAGTACTACAATCGCTTGAATCAAGTGGGAGTTAATCTTCCAGATAAGATAGTGATTGACATAATTCTCTAGTCACCATCACCAAGTTAGTAGAACTTCGTGATGAACTATGATATGCAAGGGATAACGGAAACGATTCCCAAGCTCTTCGTGATGCTGAAATCGACGAAAGTAGAAATCAAGAAAAACATCAAGTGTTGATGGTTGACAAGACCACTAGTTTCAAGAAAAAGGGCAAAGGAAAGAAGGGGAACTTCAAGAAGAACGGCAAGCAAGTTGCTGCTCAAGTGAAGAAGCCCAAGTCTGATCCTAAGCCTGAGACTAAGTGCTTCTACTGCAAAGGGACTGGTCACTGGAAGCGGAACTACCCCAAGTGATTGGCGGATAAAAAGGATGGCAAAGTGAACATAAGTATATTTGATATACATGTTATTGATGTGTACTTTACTAGTGTTTATAGCAAACCCTCAGTATTTGATACTAGTTCAGTTGCTAAGATTAGTAACTCGAAACAGGAGTTGCAGAATAAACAGAGACTAGTTAAGGATGAAGTGACGATGTGTGTTGGAAGTAGTTCCAAGATTGATATGATCATCATCGCACACTCCCCTATACTTTCGGGTTTAGTGTTGAACTTAAATAAGTGTTATTTGGTTTTTGCGTTGAGCATGAATATGATTTGATCATGTTTATTGCAATACGGTTATTCATTAAAGTCAGAGAATAATTGTTGTTCTGTTTACATGAATAAAACCTTCGATGGTCATACACCCAATGAAATAAGTTCATTGGATCTCGATCGTAGTGATACACATATTCATAATATTGAAACCAAAAGATGCAAAGTTAATAATGATAGTGCAACTTATTTGTGGCACTGCCGTTTAAGTCATATTGGTATAAAGCGCATGAAGAAACTCCATGCTGATGGGCTTTCGGAATCACTTGATTATGAATCACTTGATGCTTGCGAACCATGCCTTTTGGGCAAGATGACTAAAACACCGTTCTCCGGAACAATGGAGCAAGCAACATATTTGTCGGAAATCATACATACTGATGTATGTGGTCCGATGAATATTTAAGGCTTGCAGCGGGTATCATTATTTTCTGACCTTCACACATGATTTGAGCAGATATGGGTATATCTACTTAATGAAATAGAAGTCTGATACATTTGAAAAGTTCATATAATTTCAGAGTGAAGTGAAAATCATCGTAACAAGAAAATAAAGTTTCTGCGATCTGATCGTGGAAAAGAGTATTTGAGTTACGAGTTTGGTCTTCAGTTAAAACAATGTGAAATAGTTTCACTACTCACGCCACCTGGAACACCACAGCATAATGGTGTGTCCGAACGTCATAACCGTACTTTATTGGATATAGTGCAATCTATGATGTTTCTTACCGATTTACCACTATCGTTTTTGGGGTCATGCATTAGAGACAGCTGCATTCACGTAAAAAAAAGGGGCACCATCTATATCCGTCGAGGCGACGCCTTATGAACTATGGTTTGGCAAGAAACCAAAGTTGTCGTTTCTTAAAGTTTGGGGTAGCGATGCTTATATGAAAAGTTTCATCCTGATAAGCTCAAAACTCAAATCGGAGAAGTGCATCTTCATAGGATATCCAAAGGAAACTATTGGATACACCTTCTATCACAGATCCGAAGGCAAGACTTTTGTTGCTAAATTCGGAAACTTTCTGGAGAAGGAGTTTCTCTCGAAAGAAGTGAGTGGGAGGAAAGTAGAACTTGACGAGGTAACTGTACCTGCTCCCTTATTGGAAAGTAGTACATCACAGAAAAATGTTTCTGTGACACCTACACCAGTTAGTGAGGAAGCTAATGATGATGATCATGAAACTTCAGAACAAGACACTACTGAACCTCGTAGATCAACCAGAGTAAGATCCACGCCAGAGTGGTACGGTAATCCTGTTCTGGAAGTCATGCTACTAGATCATGATGATCCTACGAACTATGAAGAAGCGATGGTGAGCCCAGATTCCGCAAAGTGGCTTGAAGCCATGAAATCTGAGATATGATCCATGTATGAGAACAAAGTATGGACTTTGGTTGACTTGCCCGATGATCGGCAAGCCATAGAAAATAAATGGATCTTCAAGAGGAAGACGGACGCTGATAGTAGTGTTACTATCTACAAAGCTAGAATTGTCGCAAAAGGTTTTCGACAAGTTCAAGGTGTTGACTACGATGAGATTTTCTCACTCATATCTATACTTAAGTCTGTCCGAATCATGTTAGCAATTGCCGCATTTTATGAAATCTGGCAAATGGATAAACAAAACTGCATTCCTTAATGGATTTGCTAAAGAAAAGTTGTATACGATACAACTAGAAGGTTTTGTCGATCCTAAAGGTGTTAACTAAATATGCAAGCTCCAGCGATCTATCTGTGGACTGGTGCAAACATCTCGGAGTTGGAATATACGCTTTGATGAGTTGATCAAAGCATATAGTTTTATACAGACTTGCGGTGAAGCCTATATTTATGAGAAAGTGAGTGGGAGCACTACATCATTTCTGATAAGTATATGTGAATGACATATTGTTGATCGGAAATAATGTAGAATTATTCTGTAAAGCATAAAAGGAGTGTTTGAAAGGAGTTTTTCAAAGAAAGACTTCGGTAAAGCTGCTTACATATTGAGCTTCAAGATCTATAGAGATAGATCAAGACGCTTGATAAGTTTTTCAATAAGTACATACCTTGACAAGATTTTGAAGTAGTTCAAAATGGAACAGTCAAAGAAAAAGTTTCTTGCCTGTGTTACAAGGTGTGAAGTTGAGTAAAGACTCAAAGCCCGACCACGGCAGAAGATAGAAAGAGAATGAAAGTCATTCCCTACGCCTCATTCATAGGTTCTATAAAGTATGCCATGCTGTGTACCAGATCTATTGTATACCCTGCACTGATTTGGCAAGGGAGTACAATAGTGATCTAGGAGTAGATCACTGGACAGCGGTCAGAATTATCCTTAGTAAAATAAGGATATGTTTCTCGATTATGGACGTGACAAAAAGGTTCGTCGTAAAGGGTTACGTCGATGCAAGTTTTTGACACTGATCCAGATGATTCTAAGTCTCAATCTGGATACATATTGAAAGTGGGAGCAATTAGCTAGAGTAGCTCCGTGTAGAGCATTGTAGACATAGAACTTGCAAAATACTTACGGATCTGAATGTGACAGACCCGTTGACTAAAATTATCTCACAAGCAAAACATGATCACACCTTAGTACTCTTTGGGTGTTAATCACATAGCGATGTGAACTAGATTACTGGATCTAGTAAACCCTTTGGGTGTTGGTCAGATGGCGATGTGAACTATGGGTGTTAATCACATAATGATGTGAACTATCGATGTTAATCACATGGTGATGTAATCTAGATTATTGACTCTAGTGCAAGTGGGAGACTGAAGGAAATATGCCCTAGAGGCAATAATAAAGTTATTATTTATTTCCTTATATCATGATAAATGTTTATTATTCATGCTAGAATTGTATTAATCGGAAACATAATACATGTGTGAATACATAGACAAAACAGAGTGTCACTAGTATGCCTCTACTTGACTAGCTCGTTAATCAAAGATGGTTATGTTTCCTGACCATGGACAAAGAGTTGTTATTTGATTAACGAGGTCACATCATTAGTTGAATGATCTGATTGACATGACCCGTTCCATTAGCTTAGCACCCGATTGTTTAGTATGTTGCTATTGCTTTCTTCATGACTTATACATGTCCCTATGACTATGAGATTATGCAACTCCCGTTTACCGGAGGAACACTTTGGGTACTACCAAACGTCACAACGTAACTGGGTGATTATAAAGGAGTACTACAGGTGTCTCCAAAGGTAGATGTTGGGTTGGCGTATTTCGAGATTAGGATTTGTCACTCCGATTGTCGGAGAGGTATCTCTGGGCCCTCTCGGTAATACACATCACACAAGCCTTGCAAGCATAATAACTAAGATGTTAGTTATGAGATGATGTATTACGGAACGAGTAAAGAGACTTGCCAGTAACGAGATTGAACTAGGTATTGGATACCGACGATCGAATCTCGGGCAAGTAACATACCGATGACAAAGGGAACAACGTATGTTGTTATGCGGTCTGACCGATAAAGATCTTCGTAGAATATGTAGGAGCCAATATGGGCATCCAGGTCCCGCTATTGGTTATTGACCGGAGACGTGTCTCGGTCATGTCTACATTGTTCTCGAACCGTAGGGTCCGCACGCTTAACGTTACGATGACAGTTATTATGAGTTTATGCATTTTGATGTACCGAAGGTTGTTCGGAGTCCCGGATGTGATCACGGACATGACGAGGAGTCTCGAAATGGTCGAGACGTAAAGATTGATATATTGGAAGGCTATGTTTGGACATCGGAAGTGTTCCGGGTGAAATCGGGATTTTACCGGAATACCGGGAGGGTTACCGGAACCCCCCGGGAGGCAAATGGGCCTATTGGGCCTTAGTGGAAAAGTGAAAAGGGGCTGCCATAGAGGGCTGCGCACCTCCCCCCTTTCCTAGTCCGAATAGGACTAGGGAAGGTGGCCGGCCACCCCTTCTCTCTTTCCCCCTTGAGGATTCCTATTAGGAATAGGATTGGTGGGGAGTCCTACTCCCGGTAGGAGTAGGACTCCTCCTGCGCCCCTCTCCCTTGGCCGGCCGAATCCCTCCCCTTGCTCCTTTATATACGGAGGCAGGGGGCACCCCATGACACACAAGTTGATCATTGTTGATCGTTCCTTAGCCGTGTGCGGTGCCCCCTGCCACCAAATTCCACCTCGGTCATATCGTTGTAGAGCTTAGGCGAAGCCCTGCGTCGGTAGTACATCAAGATCGTCACCACGCCGTCGTGCTGACGGAACTCTTCCTCGACGCTTTGCTGGATCGGAGCCCGAGGATCGTCATCGAGCTGAACGTGTGCTAAGAACTCGGAGGTGCCGGAGTAATGGTGCTTGGATCGGTCGGATCGGGAAGAAGACGTACGACTACTTCCTCTACGTTGTGTGATCGCTTCCGCAGTCGGTCTGCGTTGGTACGTAGACAACACTCTCCCCTCTCGTTGCTATGCATCACCATGATCTTGCGTGTGCGTAGGAAAATTTTCGAAATTACTACGTTCCCCAACAGTTTGCGGCTACGGCGAGCTAGGGATGTGGCGCATCTTCTAGGGCAATCGCCAGGAGCCGGGGTGGCCTATAGAGACGGCAGCGATGACGGAGGCGGTGGCCGGAGTTCGGTGCATGCGGTCACGGTGCTGCGGTGCGCGGGAGGAGGAACTGGTGGGAGCTGCGGCCTCCTGGGAACATGCGGAGCACGCGAGCGTTCTCGAACACGAGCCGCCGCGGCTGTGACCACGGCTGCGCCATGGCTGGCGGCGAGAAGCTTTCGGCCTCGATGGTTAACCCGGCTACGACACACGAACGGCGAGAAGAACAGGGGAAAACGGGCATGAGCTCACTGCGGTTCTGTTGGTACAGCTGGCGAGCTCAGGGACGGGCTATGGATGACGAATCGGTGACGGCGATCGGCAGCGCCCGAGGTCGAAGGCGAGCGCGATGAGGACGCTACGGTGCGTCCCGGCTTGCCTGGCTCGGTGGAGAAGACGAGGACGACGTCGCAGAGCTCGTGGAAATGACGGCGGGGCGAGTGGGTAGCTGTGGCTGCGGTGGTTCTCGTCGGCGGTCACGGTGCATTCGGACGGTCACGAGAGAGAGAGTCAGAGAGGGGATGGGGACGAGCAAGCAGTCGAGGAGGGCGAGGGGGAGTGTGTGGCGCCCTTGGGTGCCTCCAGCGGCGAGCAGGTAAGCAGGAGGTGGCCTCGCGCGTGCGCGCGCGCGTCGAGCATGCGCTCGCCCCCCTGGCAGAGGAGGAAGACGACAGGGGAGGAGGAGGTGGTGGTCTGGCCAGCTGGGCTGCGACGGGTAAGCCAGGTAACTCCCTCTCTCTTTTATTTTTGTTTTTCTATTTTCTGTAATTGTGTTTGGCTTTATTAAAAATGCCAAAGCATTTCCAAAAATCATGCAACTGACTGTGGCCACTGTTTGGAATATTTCCAACAGTAAACATTTCAGTTTGTGATTATTTGGGCATTTAATATATTTTATAGGATTTAAATGCCCAAATGCAAATACTATATGATTTAATTTAGTGAGCCCCAATGGACCTAGAAAAATGTGCAATATTTTTGACAGAGGTTCAAGACCAATCCAAAGATGATGAACATTTTTGGGAAGCCATTTTGGGTTCATTGAAAATATTTTTATTTGAACCTAGTTGAGTTCTTTGTGATGCTAGGGTTTGGTCAATCCCCATTTCAGGTTTAAGAAAATTTAAACATGATGCAACAACCAAGACTAGACCACAACAAGGCTGAAGCTAGGGCTGTGACACACTTTCAGGCGGGCTGGTGTTCGGCTTGAGTTGCCACTTTATCCCGACCACGTGGTGGTTGATCAGCCGCATTGCGCGATGATGGTATGTGCTCCGGCGCCTCATCGTCGAACTGAGGTAGCAATTTGCGCTTCGGGTAGCTTTTGGCTGGGCGCTTTGAGGCCGTGTTCTTCGGCTGCTAGGACATCAGTCCATCTGTCGTTGAGCAGATCTTGGTCAGCTTGAAGCTGCTGCTGCTTCTTTTTCAGGCTCCTTGCAGTGGCTATTAGCCGGTGCTTAAAGCGCTCCTGCTCCTGAGGTTCCTCAGGCACGATAAAATCCTCGCTGCCGAGGCTCACATCATCCTCGGAGAGTGGAAGATAATTACTGTCCTCTGAGTCGTCGTTTTTGACCTGTTCATCAGGGCCAACTTGCCTGTTTTCCCGTTCCTCCTGTTCGGAGGCTATCTCAACGGGGTCTTCATTATCTTTGGCATCGTCCGGAATATTATTTTCCCCCGTGCAAGTATCGCCGTCTTTTCCATGACGCGACTTAGAGTGGCGCCGCTGACGCCGACGTTTTGGTTGTATCATAGGAGGTTCGTCCTCAACTTGATCTTCTTTGTCATCGTCATTAGTTCTTTTAGGTGTATCCACCATGTACACGTCGTAAGAGGTGGCTGTCCAGCGTTCGGTAAACGGCGGGTCTTGGCCCGGCCCCTCATCGGCATCGTCGTCCATACCGTCGATGTCTTCGGAGACGGCATCGAGCGTGTTGGTTAAGTCTTCGACAGTGTGTATGAAGTGGGCGGTGGGTGGGAAGCAAAATTCTCCATCGTCAGCCTCGAGTTCGAACCGGATACAATTCGGTATGAGCCCCCTGCTAAGGATAGAGATCTTAATGAGTTTAACATGTCGCCCAAAGGCGAGTGCCGGAAGATATCCGCAGAGCTGAATTCGACGATCGATGACCGATCAAGCTCAACGTACGTGGACGCGCAAGGTTCGGAACCTGTAGCCGGAGACGAGTCCATGGTTCCGGTGACACAGATGTCACTTGAAGTTAAGTCTGTGTGCGGCTCCAACGCCGTTGAGTCCGTGGCTTCCGCGGCGGGGTTGAGCTTCCTGTCCTCGGATGGCGCGATCTGCTCCAGATCTAAAGCCGGAGCAGCTACAGGTACTATCTCCTGGGTATGTCTGATGACATATTTATGTCATGTTCATCGTGGTGGCAGGGAGCAGCTGCCGTGGTCTCGAATCCATCGAAGATCAAGTCTCTGCGGATATCCGTGACGTAGTTCAAGCCTCCAAATCTGACTTGATGGCCAGGGGCGTAGCTTTTGATTTGCTCCAGGTGGCCAAGCGAGTTGGCTCGCAGTGCGAAGACGCTGAATATGAATATATGTTCGGGGAGGAAGACTTCCCCTTGGACAGCATCGTTGAAGATGGTAGAAGGAGCCATCAATCCCTTTGACGACGGCACAATGGAACTCTCAATGAAAGCACCAATGTCGGTGTCAAAAACGGCGGATCTCGGGTAGGGGGTTCCGAACTGTGCGTCTAAGGTCGATGGTAACAGGAGACGGGGGGACACAATGTTTACCCAGGTTCGGGCCCTCTCTATGGAGGTAACACCCTACTTCTTACTTGATTGATCTTGATGAATATGAGTATTACAAGAGTTGATCTACCACGAGATCGTAATGGCTAAACCCTAAAAGTCTAGCTTGCCTGACTATGATTATGAGAATATATGTCTACGGACCTAGCCCTCCGGTTTATATAGACACCGGAGGGATCTAGGGTTACATAGGGTCGGTTACAGAGAAAGGAATCTTCATATTTGGTCGCCAAGGTTGCCTTCCATGTCAAGGAGAGTCCCATCCGGACACGGGTAGAGCCTTTGGTCTTTGTATCTTCACAGCCCATCAGTCTAGCCCATGTCCAATAGGCCGGACGCCTGAGGACCCCTTAGTCCAGGACTCCTTCAGCCACCGAGGTGGGCACAACCCACCTGGGCACGCCTGGGCCCCCAGGCGCGTCCTGGTGGGTTGTGCCCCCCTCGGGGCACCCCCCCCCCCCCCCCCTAGGTGCTGTTGTGGCCCAATGGATATCTTCTGGTCCAAAAAATCCACAGAAAGTTTCGCGGTGTTTAGACTCCGTTTGATATTGATTTCTTGCGATGTAAAAAACAAGCAAAAAACAGTAGCTGGCACTGGGCACTAGGTCAATAGGTTAGTCTCAAAAAATGATATAACGTTGCTATAAAATGATTGTAAAACATCCAAAAATGATAATATAACAACATGAATACTCCATAAATTATAAATACGTTGGAGATGTATCAATATTCAGCACACTCGGGTGTCCATTCATTCATCTTGCGCTTGCAGGTGATGGTAATCGCCAACTCATATTAGCAATATTGTTCTTTTTTGCTTTACTGGTGAATATAAATTTCCTTAGTGATTATGCATTAGCTCTGTTTGATGGATCTTTTAGAACCTGTTGTACACAAGAAAACAAAAGTGCAAGAGGAAAATGGAGTTGATTGAAGCCTGAACTCAAGGTAAGCGCGGTGTTAGTACACATGGATTCTAGCATATCCATGGAAATAAGGCCCCCTTTGTTTGGGCTACAGATTCTTGAAAATCAGTTGTGCCTTAGATTTTGAGAATCAGTTGTGGATGTGGATTTTGAGAATCAGAAGCTACATGTTTGTTTACCCAGCTGTAGAGAAACCACAAGTATTGTGAAATGTCCACAACACCCAGAAGCCAGAATGAACAAATGGTCAGTAATGAAACATGTAGAAACTTATCACATGCATCGAACAAATGTATGGGATCATACGTGGGTGTTGAACAGGTTGGTGTACGCTGACGCACGGAATACAGAGGGAGTGGTCGTTATTGCCTTCGGCAGCAGCCGTAGCTCGCCTCCGTCCAAGCAAGCGACAAGGACGACGGCGAACTTGGACCAATGCGACGCCGCCAAGCACCGTACCCCGCCATCGTATGTGGCTGCTACGCAGCAGAGCATCATCCCCACCGTCGTACCTGGCTGCTGAGCCGCCGAGCGCCACCTCGTATGGATCTGGCCGACGATCAGGACACCACCAATCTACATGGCCGCTAACCCACGAATCATGGAGGAAGGGGAGAAGGCAGATGGCGGTCATCACTAGTGCGGCTCCAAGCTGGACCATCTCGGGACGGGGCGAGCAACGACGACAGATGAGAGTGCTGGCGGCTGACCGGGGGAATAGTTTGGGAGACACGAGAGATGAGCATCTGGGGCCGTTCGCTCGGGTGAGGGCTAGGGATGGCAATGGGTAGAGTATGGGTGGGTACAACCCGTTTGTGCCCAAACACATAGCCATGAAAATTTTCTATACCCATCCATTTCAATATTCATGGGCGCAAATTGACACCCATGCCCATACCCATTGGGTATAAGCACCCAATAAGTATTCAATGGGTACAATATACAATATTTATATTTTAAAAAATGTAAAAAAATGCGTCTAAAATTAAAGTGATGATGAGCGATCAATCTAGCATTGATGTGGCAAGGGAGTGCAATAAGCGGTTGATGAAAGCCCGACATAGTGGAGGCGGTAGTGGGAGGTAGGGATCATTGGTCCAAGAATTGGACAAGTGCTTGTTGATAATGAGTCGAGATTACATCGTTTTGAGGAATTGCATAGGATGCAAGAGAAGCGGCAAACTGGTTGATGTAGTCCTATGCACGAGCTATGGCTGGTTTAGGGAATAAGGGATTGAGCATTGGGCCATATGAGTTGGATGTTGACCCCATATGTCATAGGAGTTATTTTTCTTTTACTTTTTTTCCCTGGGTATCCATTCGGTTACCCATGGGCACAATTTCATACCCGTGCCTTATATATATATATATATATATATATATATATATATATATATATATATATATATATATATATTGCGGGTATGGATATCCATTACCCATGGGTACAAAATCATGCAAAGTCTTGCCGATGCCCATTGTTTTCAGGTAGGATACCCGCGAATACCCATACCCATGGGCAAAACTGACATCCGACTGAGGGCTGCGGTGGCAGTTTAGCTGTAATTCCGCCTGAAAACAAGGGCAAGGGCCGAAAACGAACCGTTTTCTTTTGCGGAAAGCTGCAGAATTGGAGAATCACCAAAATCGCTGGTTCTGGATTCCCCTTCATGGCAGTTCCTTTTCTATAATCGATTCTAAGAAGCTACAAAGGAATCTGATCTATTTGTTTGACATACTGATTTTAAAAGGTCTAGAATCTAGAAATCGCTAGCTGCAACCCAAACAAAGGCCACCTAAATCATGGTTTGGTAGACATTCCAATTTTTTCAAAAGCCTTGCTCATGTATGAAGCAAGATTCTAGGGTGGATTGTAGATTGTATGGTGTGGATTCCAAAGTTGAACTACTTAAACTGAAATTCCCTTGTAATGGAGTACATCTAAACCTACTGAAATTTGCCTTGTTTAAAATTTTAATGATGAATATTTTCTGAACGTACAGTCTCGTTGAGCTTAAGCGGAGGAACTCAATGGAGCGGAATGGAGATGGAAAAAGAAGCCAAAAAGAAGAAGTCATCTCGCAATAAGCAAGAAAAACATTTGTAAGGTTCAGTTAAATCTTGATTCCTAACTAGCATCCTTACATATTGTTGCCGTGTGTGTTTCATATTGCCATTTATAGAATCAATACGTTGTGAAATTGAAATTGAAGACTTCCAATCTGAACATGTCCACTAGCAGTGCATCGAGATGGTTTTGCACTTGACACATTTAAGCAATTCTTGGATTGTAAGTTTGTTATGGTGTGAGTCCTTCTTACATGGATCATACAAGGCATCGATAATTGGTCGCACATATTCCCTATCCCATTTATTTTTACATTGATGTTTTCATACTTGCAAAATGTGCAACAGTTATCATGATTTGCAGATAAAATAGTATTCCATTCATATGAAAATTATATTTCCTTAGTGCTAGTCTTGGAAGATGTGTTAACAACATTATGTTCTCTTATAATTTATCTTAAAATTTTCATTTCATAAGTTCTCTTCTGAAACTTGAATGTTAATCCATGGGTCCTAGAAGATACTTTACCCATGGAATTGGTGAGTTCGGAAGAGATTGGTTAGGGCTTTATTTCGGGTCATGAGTAACCAATGCTTAATTTGGGGTTGGTCGGGATTAATCCTTGGCCGAGCTGACCCTCAAAGAATGGTGTGACCCACGCCAGGATGGTGCTAATGGAGGCGTAATTGCACTTTGTTAAGTATGACTTTTGAATTAATTGTGTTATATGTATGCTTGATTAACTATTAAATTATAATATCAGATATCCGCATTACACGACTTTATGTACTATTTCCTATTTTACAGATTGATTGATATATTGTGATCAGTAGAATCAGACAAATAATATTAATAGTAAATGGGATATGTGTTTGATTTTCTCTAACTTTTGGGGGGAATTGATTTTCTCTAATTTAATGTAGATGTCATTTACTTATTAATTCAAATTAGGACAAGTGTACTCCATTGAAAGATCAATACACCACTGGATGCCATGCTTTAAAAAAATAACGTTATCAAGCTAAAGGAAACTGTACACCCTCTTCCTATGACCTTAAGGTGACAGAGATCATTGTGATATCAAATAATTGTTCACTTATTGTTAATGAAATTGCTAAACGCTAATTGTTGATATGTATACTATATGAAGTTTGTGTGTGAATTAAGTACTATCGGGCGGATGAAGCTCCTTTTTTTTTGAACTGGAAGCTCGATACACTGACTCTGCAATTAATGCATAAAGCAAGCCATGACTCTTTTCACTTTATAATCTACTTAGAGCATCTCCAATAGCGGCGCCAAAAGACGCTCACGCGCGGTAAACTGGCACTATAGCGCGCGCGGGGTGTTTTCGCGCGCTCCAGCGGAGGCGGGAAACTAGCGTGCGCGGGACAAAGCGGACGGTCGCGCGCTAGATTTGGCGCACCGCTTCCGGTACGCCTATAAATTGCGGCGCTCACCACGTGTCTATCCACACTGCCATGCGCGCTCTCCCCTACCTCCTCGCTGCTTCCTCTGCTTTCTCACCGCTTCCTCTGCTTCCTCGTCACTTCAGTGCCCCGCCACCACCGCGCCACCATGCCGCCACGCCGCTTGGCATTTTCGGGCTACCGTGGCTTCCGCAAGCGCCCCTCCGGCGCGTACTACACCGAGATCTGGTCCGGCGACGTCCGGCTCGGCCTCGGCACGTTCGAGACCGCACACGTGTCCGCCCGTGCGTACGACGCGGCGGCGTGGCGCCTAGAGAGGCCTCGCGCATAGTGAACTTCCACGACGTCTACACGTGCGAGCAGGCGCAGGCCATCGCCCCTCGTCCTCGTCTTATCACAGACCTGGACCGTGCGGAGCACCGCCGGTGGCAGCGCCGCCTCATCGCCGAGGAGGACGAGCGAGCCGTGGCAGAGTGGCACCGGCGCCACCCGGAGGACGTTGCCAACGAGCACGTCTTCTGGGTGAAGAGGACGGCAAGGTGCCACGCGGAGCGGGCGGACAGGCGTCGGCGGAAGGCACTGGCCATATCGCAGTGCGATCTCCTCAATGCCGGTGGGAAGTCATTCTTCTCGTCAGACGATGATCATTGGGAGGATGTGTGGATCTCTATCTCGGACAACACCAGCGAGGGTGATGATGAGGATGACTCGGAGTAGTTCTAGTTGCACCGTAGTTTAATTATTATGTAGTTGCACCATAGTTCTTTTTATCTATCTAAGCTATTAACTATGTAAAATATCTTTGTATCGTTTTTTATCTATGCTATGAACTATGTATCTTTTTTATCTATGAAAAAATACCTATGCACTGTAGTCCAAAGTGTTTGTGCGAGAGCGCGCGCGCTGCATTTTAGCGCGCCTGCTGGAGCTACGTGCGCGCGCTAAATTTACCGCGTCCGCTGGAGCCAGAGCTCCCCGCCGTGCCAAAGCAGGTGATCGGCACGCTGCAAACTGAATTTTAGCGTGCTGCTCGTTGGGCGGCTGTTGGAGATGCTCTTATGCATGTCACTTAATTGTTTGTTCGGTTCACTTCCAGAATTGTCACCGTAGCAACCCACGGGCATTCACAGTCTTTGTAGCAAGTCTAAAACCATCTGAGAAACTCAATTTGTTGATGAGGAGGCCCAGTACAATTTGTTGTGGGACTATGGAAATGAACTTAGTAGAAGTAACCCAGGCAGCTCATTTTTTGTCCAACTTGATGATCAAGCAAGGTTCAGCAAAGCATATATGTGCCTGGATGCTTGTAAAAGAGGTTTTCTTCAGGGGCGTAGGCCAATGATATTCATTGATGGATGTCATATTAATACAAGGTATAGAGGATAGCTGCTAACTGCTGTGGGAATTGACTCAAATGATTGTATTTTCCCTATTGCTATTGCTGTGGTTGAAGTGGAGGACAAGCCCAACTGGTGTTGGTTCATTGAGAGGCTTAAGAATGATCTAGGCATCATGAACACCACCCCATGGACTATTATGTCTGATAAACAAAAGGTAAATGATGTTGATCTTCATAGCTTGCTCTTATGATACCTTCTTTCATTTAGTTCAGCACCATATGAAGTAGTTGTTACTTATTTTGTAGGGCCTAATAAATGTTGTAGATGAGTTGTTTCCACAGTCAGAACATAGGTTCTGTGTGAGGCACACGTGGCAATACTTCCAGCAGCAATTCAAAGGTGGTGTACTAAAGAACCAACTTTGGAAGATAGCAAGAAGCAACACTACTGTGAAGTATGAGCAATACATGAATGAGATGAAGGAAATTAACTTGGATGCCTGCAAATGGTTCCATGAGCTTGAACCTAACACTTGGGTTAGGGCTTTTCAAAGTGATCTACCCAAGTGTGATATCTTGCTCAACAACAATTGTGAAGTATTTAACAAGAAATAACCAACTGCATTGGTGTTCTCATATGCTAGTTGTTACTCTATTCAAATATTTAGTGATGTGTGATTTACATGGGCAGGTACATATTAGATGCTAGGGAGCTACCAATATTGTCAATGCTTGGAAGGATTAAAGGGAAATTGATGCAGAGGCACTACGCCAAGTAGATAGAAGGAGATAAGATGAAAGGAGACATATGCCCTAAGATAAATAAAAAGGTTGATAAGCTAACTGAATGGGCAAACACCTGCTATGTTGATGGGGCTAGTGATGGAGTCTTTCAGGTTGGTGATAGAGTGACTGACTACATTGTTGATTGGCACAGTAATGAGTGTAGATGCAAGAGGTGGCAGAAGGGTGGCACACCATGTCTACATGCTATAGCATGTGCTAGACATGAGAGAGTGGATCCCCTCCTACTGGTTAACCAATGTTATTCTGTTGGGATGTCCAAGAAAGCATACAACAACATCATCTACCCCTGCAGAGATAAGACAGAATGGGAGAGGATGAATGGACCCCCAATTAAGCCACCATTGTACACCAAGTAGGTAGGCAGGCCATGCAAGAGCAGAAGGAATGTCCCACATGAAGTTTCTTGCAACAATGGTGGCAAAAAATGTCAAGGCATGGTGTGATCATGCATTGCAACTATTGTGGAGAGCAAGACCATGATGAACCACAAGTATAGAGGGTCAATTGTAGCTCTTTTCAATAAGAGTGTCGAACCCAACGAGGAGCAGAAGGAAATGACAAGTAGTTTCCAGTAAGGTATTGTCTGCAAGTGCTGAAATTGTAAGTAGCAGAGTAGTTTGATAGCAAGATAATTTGTAACGAGCAAGTAAAGATAATAGTAACAAAAGTGCAGCAAGGTAGCCCAATCCTTTTGAGGCAAAGGACAGGCCAAAATGGTCTCTTATGATAAGCAAAGCGTTCTTGAGGGTACACGGGAATTTCATCTAGTCACTTTCATCAGGTTGATTCGGTTCGTGTTGCTACTTTGATAATTTGATATGTGGGTGGACCGGTGCTTAGGTGATGTTCTTACTTGAACAAACATCCTACTTATGATTGACCCTCCCGCAAGCATCTGCAACTACGAGAAAAGTATTAAGAATAAATTCTAACCATAGCATCAAACTTTGGGATCCAATCGGTCCCTTACGGAATAGCGCATAAACTGGAGTTTAAGATTCTGTCACTCTCGCAACCCATCATCTAATTGCTACTCCACAATGCATTCCCTTAGGCCCAAATATGGTGAAGTGTCATATAGTCGACCTTCACATGACACCACTAAGGGAATCACAACATACATACTATCAAAATATCGAACACATATCAAATTCACATGATTACTTGCAACATGATTTCTCCCGTGACCTCAAGAACAAAGGTAACTACTCACAAATGATAAACATGCTCATGATCAGAGGGGTATTAAATAGCATATTGGATCTGAACATATAATCTTTCACCAAATAAACCATATAGTAATCAACTACAAGATGTAATCAACACTACTAGTCACCCACAAGCACCAATCTATAGTTCCGGTAACAAGATTGAATACAAGAGATGAACTAGGGTTTGAGATGAGATGGTGTTGTTGAAGATGTTGATTGAGATTCCCCTCCCCAAGATAGGAGAGTTGTTGGTGATGATGATGGAGATGATTTCCCCCTCTAGGAGGGAAGTTCCCCCGGCGGAATCGCTCCGCCGGAGGGCAAAAGTGCTCCTGCCCAAGTTCCACCTCGAGACGGCGGCGCTCCATCTCGAACACCTCCTCCTTATTTTTTCTAGGTCAAAATGACTTATGTACCAGAAGATGGGCACCGGAGATGGGCCGAGGAGGCCACAACCCACAAGGGCGTGCCTGAGGGCCCTGGCGCGCCCAGGTGGGTTGTGCCCACCTAGTGGCCCCCATCTGGTAGTTATTGGATCCAATATTTCTTATATATTCCATAAAAAAACCGTGCAGTTTCAGCTTATTTGGAGTTGTGTAGAATAGGTGGCCTGACGTAGCTTTTCCAGGTCCAGATTTCCAGCTGTCGGAATTCTCCCTCTTTGTGTGTACCTTGTAAATTATGAGAGAAAAGGCATTAGAATTGCTCCAAAAAGCATTATTATGGATAAAAACTTATAAATAACAGTAAGAAAACATGATGCAAAATGGACGTATCAACTTCCCCAAGCTTATACCTTGCTTGTCCTCAAGCAAAAACCAAAATCGAAAAACATGTTGTAACGCCCTGAGACCGACGCGCCAGGTGTCTTCCAGTTATTCGTTGTCTTGCCATGTCATTTGCTTGCATGTTGCATCTTGCCATGTCATCATCCGCATTGCATCTTCATGTTTTCAAAACTTGCATCCGTCCGGGTCCTCCCAGCTCTCTCCGTTTTCTGTTCTGAGCCCAGACACACTCGCACGCGCCCGCGGCACCTCCGAAATATTATTTTATAAGAGGCCGGGAAATGTTCTCGGAATGGGTTGAAAGTTGGCATGCGGTGTTGTCGTGTTGTAGGTAGACCGTCTGCCAAGTTTCATCGCATTCGGAGTCCGTTTGACGCCCCAACGGATAACTATAGCGGCATTATAGTCGGTCAAACGTCGGACGTTTTCGGTCTTCGGAAACAGTCATCGGGCCTCTCTCTCTTCTCTCTTCTCAACCCATTGCCTTCTGCACTACCTCTCACCGCCAGGCCCAACCTAACCTTCCTCACATCCGGAGTCGTCTGTTTGTTATCGAGGGGCCCCGAACCCCACCTAACCACCTAACCCCTCTTTGCATCGTGCTTCGACCCCCTCGCGTGCGTGTTCGAAACTCACCCGAACCCGACCCGCTCCATCATCACCGTTGGGTCCGGATCATCCCCAGACATCCCTAAAACTTCCTTGTTTATTCATTGGACTCCCTAACCTACTTTTCTCGTCCATTCGATTATGATCGAAGGGCCAGATTAGTCCCTAGTCAAAAACATTTTTGCTTATATAGTGGACAACCCTAGATCCTAGGAAGCTTGTCCCATCAGTCTCGTCCCGCCGCCAGCCGCGAGATCCACCTCGATTTCCCTGTCGCTCCAATCAGGGTACTCCCCTGCCTTCCCGATCCACCCATCGATCCACCCCCCCCCCCACCACCACCAAGCTCCTCTGCTCGAACCCCAGGCCCAGGCACCCAGCGTCGCCTCTAGCCACATCCAGCCCAAGCAGCTCGTCCCCGCCGGCGACCGAAGCCACCAGGATCCCGCTGCCGAAGCAAGCAGCTTCTCCTCGCCACCCCATGCGCTCCAGATGACCCCTACCACCGCTTGCCTCTCCCTTTGCCTCGCGCTCCACTCCTTCTCTCACCTCTCTACCTTTCTTCAGGAAACTGCAGGAGCGCAGCCGCCCTCGACCCGTCTCCGTCCGGCCAACAACAAGCAGTAGCTCGCCGGAGTTGAGCTCCACCGGATCCGCCTCCCTCTGCCCGTTGCTGGCGCTCCTCCGCCGCTGCAAGTCCCTCGCCGCGCCACTTCTCCTCTGCAACAAGCGGCAGCTGCAGCCGACGCAACTGTCGCGCGCCCTTGGCTGCGTCGTCTCGTGTCGGACCCCGCCGGAAGGAGCATCACCGCCAAGTCCAACCGCTGCCCTGATCTGGTCGCGCCGCCTTGGATCCGGCAGGTTTCCCGTCGCCGCGCCAAGTCTCGCTTCGCCGTGGCGTCCTCTACTTCCCCTGCAACAAGCCGCAGCAGCTCACTCGTCGTCCCGTTGACCGCGCCCCCTCCACCTCCTCGTTCGACTAAGCAGAGGCCCAGCCGCGCCAGATCCGCCAGCCCAAGCCGGCCTGCTGCACTGACCGGGCCTTGGCCCATGTTTGCAGCGCCCAGCCTCTCTCCTGTGTTTGTTGGGCTAGGTAGTTTCAGCCCGTGGACGTGTTTTTTTCCTGGACGAATTTACTAATTTTCCTTCACATGCATAATTACAAAATATGCCATCATGTTAAAATGCTGACACCTAAATAACCGTGCATCGGTTTAAAATGTTTTATATATGTAACTTGCTTGGGATTTTATCTAGTTTCATAATTTGCAACTTTCATCTATGTTTAGTATGTTTTAACTGTTGTTTGCTTTAATTTACTTAATTAATGACACACTAAAATGATTTAATTTATAACTAAATAACCGTAGCTCCAAACTTAACAAACTTTATATCCAAATGGGGTGGAAAAATGCCTAGTTTAACATGGTAGCACTACTTTGCATGTTTAACAACTCTAAAATATGGTTTAGGGCGGAACAGTACCAAATCCATAAATTGCATATGAGGATTTTCCGGAATTGTTGTTTGTTGTTTCTGGCCTCATTTAAACTTGCCTAGTTAGGTAGTTTTATTATGCTTCACCTCTTGCCATGTTTAACAACATTTAATATTGTTGAGTACCTAGACGGGAGAGAACTAAATAATTAAATGTGGTGTTTCTTCAATATGCAACTTGTTACATATTGGGCTCCACTTAACTTGTAGTTTTGTTTGTGCACTTTGCCATGCCATGCATATTTAAACCGGACATGCATCATACTTGATTGTGCATCATGCCATGTTTATGATGGTTGTTTACTATGTTGTTTGCTTCTTTCCGGTGTTGCTTCTTCGGGTTAGTTCCGATAACGTCGCGTTTGTGAGGATCCGTTCGACTATGTCCATTTGTCTTCTTCATGGACTCGTTCTTCTTCCTTGCGGGATCTCAGGCAAGATGATCATACCCTCGAAATCACTTCTATCTTTGCTTGCTAGTTGTTCGCTCTTTTGCTATGCCGCGATACCTACCACTTGCTATATCATGCCTCCCATATTGCCATGTCAAGCCTCTAACCCACCTTTCCTAGCAAAATGTTGTTTGGCTATGTTACCGCTTTGCTCATCCCCTCTTATAGCGTTGCTAGTTGTAGTTGAAGATGAAGTTTGTTCCATGTTGGAACATGGATATTGTTGGGATATCATTACTATTTCTTGTTTACTTTAAGGCATCTATATACTTGGTAAAGGGTGGAAGGCTCGCCTTATGCCTAGTGTTTTGTTCCACTCTTGCCGCCCTAGTTTCCGTCATACCGGTGTTATGTTCCTTGATTTTGCGTTCCTTACGCAGTTGGGTGTTATGGGAACCCCTTGATAGTTCGCTTTGAATAAAACTCCTCCAGCAAGGCCCAACCTTGGTTTTACATTTGCACTAACAACCTATCACCTTCCCTTGGGTTCTGCAGACTCAAGGGTCATCTTTATTTTAACCCCCCCCCCCCCCCTAGGCCAGTGCTTCTCTAAGTGTTGGTCCGAACCGAGTAGACTGCGGGGCCACCTCGGGGCAACTTGAGGTTTGGTTTTACTCATAGGATGTCTCATCCGGTGTGCCCTGAGAACGAGATACATGCGACTCCTATCGGGATTTGTCGGCACATCGAGCGGCTTTGCTGGTCTTGTTTTACCTTTGTCGAAATGTCTTGTAACCAGGATTCCGAGTCTGATCGGGTCTTCCTGGGAGAAGGAATATCCTTCATTGACCGTGAGAGCTTGTGATGGGCTAAGTTGGGACACCCCTGCAGGGTTTTGAACTTTCGAAAGCCGTGCCCGCGGTTATGGGCAGATGGGAATTTGTTAATATCCAGTTGTAGAGAACTTGACACTTAACTTAATTAAAATGCATCAACCGCATGTGTAGCTGTGATGGTCTCTTCTCGGCGGAGTCCGGGAAGTGAACACGGTTCTTGTGTTATGCTTGAACATAAGTAGTTTCAGGATCACTTCTTGATCACTTTTAGTTGCTCGACCATTGCCTTGCTTTCTCTTCTCGCTCTTATTTGCGTAAGTTAGCCACCATATATGCTAGTGCTTGCTGCGGCTCCACCTCACTACCTTTTCCTACCCATAAGCTTAAATAGTCTTGATCTCGCGGGTGTGCGATTGTTGAGTCCTCGTGACTCACAGATACTTCCAAAACAGTTGCAAGTGCCGATGATACCAGTGCAGGTGAAGCAACCCAGCTCAAGTGGGAGCTCGGTGAAGATCGTGTTCGTTGTGTTGTTTCATTTCCATTCGATCAGTAGAGGAGCCCAGTTGGGGCGATCGGGGATCTATGCATTAGGGGTGTCTTTCTTTATTTGGTTCCGTAGTCGGACCTTGATTGTATCTCGATGATGTAATGCTATATTTATGTATTGTGTGAAGTGGCGATTGTAAGCCAACTCTTTATCTCTTTCTTATTCAGTACAAGGGATGTGTAAATATTACCCCTCTCGCGACATGCCTACCATGCGGTTATGCCTCTAAGTCGTGCTCTGACACGTGGGAGATATAGCCGCATCGTGGGTGTTACACATGTCCACATGATTTGAGAGAGAGGTGTCGATAAAAACAAAATACGGACATAGAAGCATCATGTTGATTATTATGACAGCAACAAAATTAAACGTAGGACTTTTATCATAGAACTTGCATCATATACTTCCTATGAATAAGTAACAGTTCATCACACAATCGAACTATAAAGCAAAAACTCTATTAGAAACCAACAAACTATGTTCTTAGTCAACTTTGCAACTACAATTCATCATCTTTTCAGGAGGAGTCACATGTCGGAGCCTTTTAAGCAAGTCCACATACTCAACCATCATATATATAGTCTTCTATGATTGCTAACACTCACCTCGTACCCATGAGCAAAACGTTTCAACCGGACACATAGAAAGATAGGGGCTTATAGTTTCGCCTCCCAACATACTCACCTCAAGGGTGATGTCAACAATAATAACTCATGCTATCTATATTCAACTGGACATATGTGCCTAGATCTTTCCTCACCACATGATGCTTGCCAAAAGAGAAAAAAAGGAATAGAAGGAGAACTTTGACTCTTTGCATAAAAGTAAATACATAAAAGTAAAAGATAGGCCCTTCGCAGAGGGGAGCAGAGGTTGCCATGCGCTTATTTGTTTGTATGCTCAATCCCTTAATGCAAGAGAATGTCATGTTGTATTGCCCCTTAAGATGACAACCTTTATTATGCAGTCTGTCGCTTTTATTCTTTGTCATCCAAGTTCGTACAACGCTCAATTTTCTCTTACACCAAATGATCTCACACTTTTAGAAGCAAATTTTATTGCCTTTTTGCACCAATGACAACTTACTTGAGGGATCTTGCTCAATCCCTAGGTAGGTATGGTGGACACTTGAAAAAGATTTGGGTTTAAGGGTTATTGGATGCACAGGTAGTATCTCTACTTAGTGCGGAATTTTTGGCTAGCAAAGATAGGGGCAAGCACCACATGTTGAAGGATCTATGACAATATGACTTCTATGTGAATATAAACAAATATAAACCATTAAGTTTTCTTCCTAGTCCAATGTCAACAATTTTGGCATACAATATTTTGATGAGGGCTCGCAATCACAAAAGATTTCTAGGATAGTATATTTATATGTGAATCTTCTCTTCCCTTATTAATTCTTTCATGAGTTGCATCATTGACTAATGCTATGTTTGTCAATATCTAATAAAAAAATCCTACTTATACTTTTCCTTATGTGGTGCCATCACCTTCCATAGGATTAGTATATAATCTTATTGATTTATTTCCTTTCTTTTGTTTGTTTCCTTTCTATTTTTCTTTCTTTCTTATTTATTTTCTTTTCTTTATTTGCAACATGAAAGTAAAGAAAACAAAAACTCAAACTAAACTTTATTGTATAACTTGCACATGATTACAATGATAGATCACTAAGCAAACTCTCAAATAAGAAAGGATCGAACTAAACTTTATTTCATCTAAAGCAAAAAAGATCGAACTAAAATAAGTAAAAGCAAAAGGATAGTGGGATGGTACTGATACGTCTCCAACGTATCTATAATTTTTGATTCCTCCATGCTATATTATCTACTGTTTTAGACATTATTGGGCTTTATTTTCCACTTTTATATTATTTTTGGGACTAACCTATTAACCGGAGGCCCAGCCCAGAATTGTTGTTTTTTTGCCTGTTTTAGGGTTTCGAACAAAAGGAATATCAAACGGAGTCCAAACGGAATGAAACCTTTGGAAACGTGATTTTCTCATCAGATAAGATCCAGGAGACTTGGACCCTCCGTCAAGAAAGCCACAAGGTGCTCACGAGAGTAGGGGCGCCCCCCCCTAGGGCGCGCCCCCTGCCTCGTGGGCCCCTCGAAGCTCCACCGACGTACTTCTTCCTCCTATATATATCCACGTACCCCCAAACGATCGGGGACGGAGCCAAAAACCTAATTCCACCGCCGCAACTTTCTGTATCCATGAGATCCCATCTTGGGACCTGTTTCGGAGCTCCGTCGGAGGGGGCATCGATCACGGAGGGCTTCTACATCATCATCCAAGCCCCTCCGATGAAGTGTGAGTAGTTTACTTCAGACCTACGGGTCCATAGCTAGTAGCTAGATGGCTTCTTCTCTCTTTTTGGATCTCAATACAATGTTCTCCCCCTCTCTCATGGAGATCTATTCGATGTAATCTTCTTTTTGCGGTGTGTTTGTTGAGAACGATGAATTGTGGGTTTATGATCAAGTCTATCTATGAATAATATTTGAATCTTCTCTGAATTCTTTTATGTATGATTGGTTATCTTTGCAAGTCTCTTCGAATTATCAGTTTGGTTTGGCCTACTAGATTGGTTGTTCTTGCCATGGGAGAAGTGCTTAGCTTTGGGTTCAATCTTGCGGTGTCCTTTCCCAGTGACAGAAGGGGCAGCAAGGCACGTATTGTATTGTTGCCATCGAGGATAACAAGATGGGGTTTTATCATATTGCATGAAACTATCCCTCTACATCATGTCATCTTGCTTAAGGCGTTACTCTGTTTTTAACTTAATACTCTAGATGCATGCTGGATAGCGGTTGATGAGTGGAGTAATAGTAGTAGATGCAGAATCGTTTCGGTCTACTTATCTCGGACGTGATGCCTATATACATGATCATACCTAGATATTCTCATAACTATGCTCAATTCTGTCAATTGCTCAACAGTAATTTGTTCACCCACCGTAGAATACTTATGCTCTTGAGAGAAGCCACTAGTGAAACCTATGGCCCCCGGGTCTCTTTCTCATCATATCAATCTCCATCACTTTGCTTTTACTTTGCTTTTACTTTACTTTGCATCTTTATACCAAAAAAATATTATTTATCATCTCTATCAGATCTCACTTTCATAAGTGACCGTGAAGGGATTGACAACCCCTAAGCGCGTTGGTTGCGTTGAGCTATTGTTTTTGTGTAGGTACGAGGGACTCGAGCGTAGCCTCCTACTAGATTGATACCTTGGTTCTCAAAAACTAATGGAAATACTTACGCTACTTTGCTGCATCATCCCTTCCTCTTCGGGGAAATCCAACGCAGTGCTCATGAGGTAGCAAGAAGGATTTCTAGCGCCGTTGCCGGGGAGTCTGCGCAAAAGTCAACATACCAAGTACCCATCACAATCCCTATCTCCCGCATTACATTATTTGCCATTTTCCTCTCGTTTTCCTCTCCCCCACTTCACCCTTGTCGTTTCATTCACTCTCTCTCTATCCTCCCTCTCTATTTGCCTCTTTTGCCCGTTTGCTCTTGTTTGCTCGTGTGTTAGTTTGTTTGCTTGTCGTTATGGCTAGTCCCTTATCTTCTCCGTTGACCCCTGAGTTCGAAATCTTTCACTTTAAACAAAGGTTAGGAGAAAACCTAAAAGATGCTTGGTTGAGAATAATGGAATATCATCATAATTGTACCTCTAAAATAAATCTGAGAATTTTGCTTCGCAATTTTTATGTTGGATTAAAGATGTCTCATAGACAACTCTTGGATTGCATTGCCAAAGGCAATTTTATTGAAATCGGTCCCCATATTGCACTTGAAATTATAGAAGGTATAGTGGGAACACTACCTCAACAAAAGGGGCCTCATCCTACTCAGGAAGAGACACAAGTTCTTGAAAAAAATTGTGAAGTTACTAAAATCTTGCAGAAATCTCTTGAACCTCTTAAGAACATTAGTGGAAATATTCACCTCATGAATATGTTGATTACCCTTTGCAATATGCGGTTGGATTCTTTAGATCTAAAAATTTCAGATTATGAAGGGAAACATAAAGAACCTCCCGGATTCGAGCTTGATTCCGCTAAAAAAATGAAAACTAAAGATGGCAATACCTAGATATATTCTTGCTTGTTATGCCTAGCTAGGGGCGTTAAACGATAGCGCTTGTTGGGAGGCAACCAAATTTTCTTTTTATTCCTTGCTTTTTTATCCTGTTTATTAATAAATAAATTATCTAGACTCTTTTTTTGGTTGTGTTTTTTGTGTTTAATTAGTTTTTGTGCCAAGTAGAACCGTTGGGAAGACTTGGGGAAAGTCTTGATTGAACTTGCTGTAAAAAACAGAAACTTTAGCGCTCACGAGAACTGCTGTCATTTTTATTTTGAAAGTGCTATTTAGTTAATTATTTTTGAAGATGATTAATAGATAAATTCCTCACGTCCATCAATTTATTTTAGAATTTTTGGGATTCCATATCTTGCGCTAGCTACAGATTACTACAGACTGTTCTGTTTTTGACAGATTCTGTTTTTCGTGTGTTGTTTGCTTATTTTGATGAATCTATGGCTAGTAAAATAGTTTATAATCCATATAGAAGTTGCAATACAGTAGTTATAACACCAATATAAATAAATAATGAGTTCATTACAGTACCCTGAAGTGGTCTTTTGTTTTCTTTCGCTAACGCAGCTCGCGAGTTTTCTACTTTAAGTTTTGTGTTGTGAAGTTTTCAAGTTTTGGGTAAAGATTTGATGGATTATGGAACAAGGAGTGGCAAGAGCCTAAGCTTGGGGATGCCTATGGCACCCCCAAGATAATCTAAGGAAACCTAAAAGCCAAAGCTTGGGGATGCCCCGGAAGGCATCCCCTTTTTCGTCCACTTCTATCGGTAACTTTACTTGGAGCTATATTTTTATTCACCACATGATATGTGTTTTGCTTGGAGCGTCTTTTATGATTTGAGTCTTTGCTTATTAGTTTACCACAATCATCCTTGCTGTACAAACCTTTTGAGAGAGCCATACATGATTTGGAATTTGATAGAATACTCTATGTGCTTCACTTATATCTTTTGAGCTTTATAATTTTGCTCTAGTGCTTCACTTATATCTTTTAGAGCACGGTGGTGGATTTATTTTATAGAAACTATTGTTCTCTCATGCTTCACTTATATTATTTTGAGAGTCTTAATAGCATGGTAATTTGCTTAAAATCCTAATATGCTTGGTATGCAAGATTAATAATAAAACTTTCTTATGAGTGTGTTGAATACTAAGAAAAGTTTGATGCTTGATGATTGTTTTGAGATATGGAGGTAATAATATCAAAGTCATGCTAGTTGAGTAGTTGTGAAATTGAGAAATACTTGTGTTGAGGTTTGCAAGTCCCGTAGCATGCACGCATGGTAAACGTTATGCAACAAATTTGAAACATGAGGTGTTATTTGATTGTCTTCCTTATGAGTGGCGGTCGGGGACGAGCGATGGTCTTTTCCCACCAATCTATCCCCCTAGGAGCATGCGCGTAGTGCCGAGGTTTGTTATGACTTGTAGATTTTTGCAATAAGTATGTGAGTTATTTATGACTAATGTTGAGTCCATGGATTATACGCACTCTCACCCTTCCACCCTTGTTAGCCTCTTTGGTACCGTGCATTGCCCTTTCTCACATTGAGAGTTGGCGCAAACTTCGCCGGTGCATCGAAACCCCGTGATATGATACGCTCTTTCACACATAAACCTCCTTATATCTTCCTAAAAATAGCCACCATACCTACCTATTATGGCATTTCCATAGCCATTCCGAGATATATTGCCATGCAACTTTCCATCATTCCGTTCATCATGACACATTCATCATTGTCATATTGCTTAGCATGATCATGTAGTTGACATAGTATTTGTGGCAAAGCCACCATTCATAATTCTTTCATACATGTCACTCTTGGTTCATTGCATATCCTGATACACCGCCAGAGGCATTCACATATAGTCATATTTGTTCTAGTATCGAGTTGTAATCATTGAGTTGTAAATAAATAGAAGTGTGATGATCATCATTATTAGAGCATTGTCCCAAGTGAGGAATAAATAAAAGGCCATAAAAAGAGAAGGCCCAAAAAAGAGAGAAAGGCCATAAAAAAGAGAAGGCCCAAAAAATGAGAGAAAAAGAGAGAAGGGACAATGTTACTATCTTTTTACCACACTTGTGCTTACAAGTAGCACCATGATCTTCATAGTAGAGAGTCTCTCATGTTATCACTTTCATATACTAGTGGGAATTTTTCATTATAAAACTTGGCTTGTATATTCCAACAATGGGCCTCCTCAAGTGCCCTAGGTCTTCGTGAGCAAGCAAGTTGGATGCACACCCACTAGTTTCTTTTGTTGAGCTTTCATACATTTATAGCTCTAGTGCACCCGTTGCATGGCAATCCCTGCTCCTTGCATTAACATCAATCGGTGGGCATCTCCATAGCCCATTGATTAGCCTCGTTGATGTGAGACTTTCTCCTTTTTGTCTTCTCCACATAACCCCCCTCATTATATTCTATTCCACCCATAGTGCTATGTCCATGGCTTGCGCTCATATATTGCGTGAAAGTTTATAGGTTTTAGATTACTAAAGTATGAAACTGCTTAATTAGTATGCTTGAAGTATTATCATTTTTATGTCAATATGAACTTTTGTCTTGAATCTTTCGGATCTGAATATTCATACCACAATTAAGAAGAATTACATTAAAATTATGCCAAGTAGCACTCCGCATCAAAAAATCTGTTTTTTATCAACTACCTACTCAAGGACGAGAAGGAATTAAGCTTGGGGATGCTTGATACGTCTCCAGCGTATCTATAATTTTTGATTGCTCCATGCTATATTATCTACTGTTTTAGACATTATTGGGCTTTATTTTCCACTTTTATATTATTTTTGGGACTAACCTATTAACCGGAGGCCCAGCCCAGAATTGTTGTTTTTTGCTTGTTTTAGGGTTTCGAAGAAAAGGAATATCAAATGGAGTCCAAACGGAATGAAACCTTCAGAAACATGATTTTCTCATCAGATAAGATCCAGGAGACTTGGACCCTCTGTCAAGAAAGCCACGAGGTGCTCACGAGGGTAGGGGCGCCCCTACCTCGTGGGCCCCTCAAAGCTCCACCGGCGTACTTCTTCCTCCTATATATATCCATGTACCCCCAAACGATCGGGGACGGAGCCACAAACCTAATTCCACCGCCGCAACTTTCTGTATCCACGAGATCCCATCTTGGGGCCTATTCTGGAGCTCCGCCGGAGGGGGCATCGATCACGGAGGGCTTCTACATCATCATCCAAGCCCCTCCGATGAAGTGTGAGTAGTTTGCTTCAGACCTACGGGTCCATAGCTAGTAGCTAGATGGCTTCTTCTCTCTTTTTGGATCTCAATACAATGTTCTCCCCCTCTCTCGTGGAGATCTATTCGATGTAATCTTCTTTTTGCGGTGTGTTTGTTGAGACCGATGAATTGTGGGTTTATGATCAAGTCTATCTATGAATAATATTTGAATCTTCTCTGAATTCTTTTATGTATGATTGGTTATCTTTGCAAGTCTCTTTGAATTGTCAGTTTGGTTTGGCCTACTAGATTGGTTGTTCTTGCCATGGGAGAAGTGCTTAGCTTTGGGTTCAATCTTGTGGTGTCCTTTCCCAGTGACAGAAGGGGCAGCAAGGCACGTATTGTATTGTTGCCATCGAGGATAACAAGATGGGGTTTTATCATATTGCATGAAACTATCCCTCTACATCATGTCATCTTGCTTAAGGTGTTACTCTGTTTTTAACTTAATACTCTAGATGCATGATGGATAGCGGTCGATGAGTGGAGTAATAGTAGTAGATGCAGAATCGTTTCGGTCTACTTGTCTCGGACATGATGCCTATATATATGATCATACCTAGATATTCTCATAACTATGCTCAATTCTGTCAATTGCTCAACAGTAATTTGTTCACCCACCATAGAATACTTATGCTCTTGAGAGAAGCCACTAGTGAAACCTATGGCCCCCGGGTCTCTTTCTCATCATATCAATCTCCATCACTTTGCTTTTACTTTGCTTTTACTTTACTTTGCATCTTTATACCAAAAATACCAAAAAAATATTTATCATCTCTATCAGATCTCACTTTCGTAAGTGACCGTGAAGGGATTGACAACCCCTAAGCGCGTTGGTTGCGTTGAGCTATTGTTTTTGTGTAGGTACGAGGGACTCGAGCGTAGCCTCCTACTAGATTGATACCTTGGTTCTCAAGAACTGAGGGAAATACTTACGCTACTTTGCTACATCATCCCTTCCTCTTCGGGGAAATCCAACGCAGTGCTCAAGAGGTAGCAGGTACGATACCAGGGCACCTCCCCCAAGCTTGGCGGAAGCCAAGGGGAGTGCCCATACCCGATACTCAGTTCTCCTTTGGTGGTGAAGAAGATGGTGGTGGTGAAGAAGCGACCCTGTCCTTGAGGATCAAGAGATTCTCCAACCAACGGATGACGCTCCGAAGATAGGTGATATGCTCTTGATGAAAAATATTTTCGCGAGTGAGATACTTATTTTGTATGCGAACTATTTCGATGACACAAAAAGCTTCAATCTCAGCAGGAGTAAGGTGAGTAAGGTAGGGTTTAAGGATATCTTCCTCCTCCTCGCCCAATAGTGCTTGTGTTGCCACCGGGGATGGATCTACGGTAACTTCCTTGCCCTTGTCTCCCTTGATGACGTCCGTAGGCTCCTCCCTCTTCGTCTCGATCTTCATCAGCCAAGCATCTTCTTCCATGTGGTTGGAGGAGCAGGAAGACATGATGCCTAGCTTGATGAATCTGAGGATTTCTCCATGATACGGTGATCAACAAGTTCGGGGAGTATATATAGAATTTTTATCTTGGAGGACAAGTACATGGAAGAAAAACGGAGTACGGAAGGTGTCCCACGTGGGCACAAGACACCAGGGCGCACCAGGCTGCCTAGTGCTCCCTGGTGTCTTGTGCCCACCAGGGGACGCTTCCTGGGAGTTTCTTTATTTCCAAAATTCTAAAATATTCCAAAACTGACAAAAAATATTTTTGCGGATTTTTCGGAGTCCGTTTACTTACCGTATCACGTACCTCCTTATTTTCACGATTTTGGAGTGTTCCGGAAGGACTATTTTATGTGTTCTTCCGGTGTCATGGTTTGGATAATATTACTTTCAACATTAATAGGTGTACCTAAGATATAATGCCTTATTCATTGCCCATTTACAACCTTCGGGTTAGTACCTTCGGAGTTATTTATTTTGATGGCTCCAAACCGGTAAACCTCCTCGATGACATATGGGCCTTCCCATTTTGAGAGGAGTTTTCCTGCAAAGAATCTGATACGAGAGTTGTGCAAAAGAACATATTCTCCAACTTTAAACTCACGCTTTTGGATTCTTTTGTCATGCCATCTTTTAACTTTTTCTTTGAATAACTTTGCATTTTCATATGCTTGGGTTCTCCATTCATCTAATGAGCTGATATCAAATAACCTCTTTTCACCAGCAAGTTTGAAATCATAGTTGAGCTCTTTGACTGCCCAAAAAGCTTTATGTTCTAACTCAAGAGGCAAATGACAAGCTTTTCCATAAACCATTCTATAAGGCGACATACCCATAGGATTTTTATATGATGTTCTATAAGGCCAAAGTGCATCATCTAATTTCTTAGACCAATCTTCATGAACCTTTTAACAGCCTTTTGCAAAATTAATTTTATTTCTCTATTGCTAAGTTCAACTTGACCACTAGACTGAGGATGATAAGGTGATGCAATTCTATGGTTAACATCATACTTGGCAAGCATTTTACGGAAAGCACCATGAATAAAGTGTGAACCACCATCAGTCATTAAATATCTAGGTACTCCAAACCTTGGGAAAAATAACTTCCTTAAGCATTTTAATAGAGGTGTTGTGATCAGCACTACTGGTTGGAATAGCTTCTACCCATTTAGTAACATACTCAACAGCAACCAAAATATGTGTATACCCATTAGAGGAAGGAAAAGGTCCCATGTAATCAAATCCCCAAACATTAAATGGTTCAACAGGAAGTGAATAAATCATAGGCATTTCTTGACGCTTATCGATATTACCTATTCTTTGACATTCATCACAAGAAGAGACAAACTTACGGGCATCCTCGAAGAGAGTAGGCCAATAAAATCCAGACTGCAATACCTCGTGAGCAGTTCTATCTCCAGCATGATGCCCTCCATATGCTTCAGAGTGACATTTCCGTAGGATTGGTCCCTGTTCATGCTCAGGTACACAATGTCTAATAATACCATCTACTCCTTCTTTATAAAGATGTGGGTCATCCCAAAAGTAATGTCTTAAATCATACAAGAATTTTTTTCTTTTGTTGGTATGTAAAGCTAGGTGGTAAATATTTAGCAACAATGTAATTAGCATAGTCAGCATACCAAGGAGTACTATGAGCAACATTTATTGTAGCTAACTGCTCATCAAGAAAACTATCATCAATAGGTAGTGGGTCATCAAGCACATTTTCAAGCCTAGACAAGTTATCAGCTACGAGGTTCTCAGCTCCTTTTCTATCAATGATATGCAAATCAAATTCTTGCAACAAGAGAACCCAACAAATAAGTCTAGGTTTAGCATCTATCTTTTCCATAAGATATTTAATAGCAGCATGGTCTGTGTGAACAGTTACTTTGGAATCAACAATATAAGGTCTAAATTTATCACAAGCAAACACCACTGATAAGAATTCTTTTTCAGTAGTAGCATAATTTCTTTGAGCACTGTCTAGAGTTTTACTAGCATAATGAATAACATTCAATTTCTTATCAACTCTTTTTCCTAGATCAACACCAACAGCATAATCACTAGCATCACACATAATTTCAAAAGGCAAGTTCCAATCAGGTGGTTGAACAATAGGTGCAGGAATTAAAGCTTTCTTGAGTGTTTCAGAGGCTTCAAGACAATCATCATCAAAAACAAAAGGAATATCCTTTTGCGAAAGGTTAGTGAGAGGCCTAGAAATTTTAGAAAAGTCTTTGATAAATCTTCTATAGAAACCAGCACGACCTAGGAAACTATGAATACCTTTGATGTCCTTAGGACATGGCATTTTCTCAATTGCATCAACCTTAGCTTGATCCACTTCAATACCTCTTTCAGAAATTTTATGACCCAAGACAATGCCTTCATTAACCATAAAGTGGCACTTCTCCCAATTCAAGACAAGATTTATTTGTTCGCATCTCTGCAAAACTCGATCAAGATTGCTTAAACAATCATCAAAAGACTTCCCATAGATAGAGAAGTCATCCATGAAAAACTCAACAATCTTTTCACAAAAGTCAGAGAATATAGCAGTCATACATCTTTGAAAGGTAGTAGGTGAATTACATAAACCAAAAGGCATATGTCTATAAGCATAAGTTCCAAAGGGACAAGTAAAAGTGGTCTTTTCTTGATCAGGTTGAGATACAAGTACTTGTGAAAAGCCAGAATATCCATCAAGGAAGCAAAAGTGTGTGTGCTTAGATAATCTTTCAAGTATTTGATCAATAAAAGGCAGACAGTAATGATCTTTTCTAGTTGCTTTGTTTAATTTTCAAAAATCAATTACCATTCTATAGCCTATAACAATTCTTTGTGGAATAAGTTCATTCTTATCATTAGGAACAACAGTAACACCTCCTTTCTAGGAACACAATGAACATGTCTTACCCATCTACTATCAGCTATGGGTTAGATTATACCTGCTTCCAGAAGTTTTAATATTTCCATTCTTACCACCTCTTTCATCTTCAGATTTAACCGACGTTGGTGATCAACAACTGGTTTAGCATTAGGTTCCATATTAATTTTGTGCTGACATAGAGTGGGACTAATGCCCTTTAAATCATCAAGAGTATATCCAATAGCAGCCAATAATCTTTCTTCTTCATGTTCTGAAAGGTTAGCACTAATAATAACAGGATATATCTTCTTTTCATCAAGATAAGCATATTTCAAAGTGTCTGGCAATTGCTTTAATTCAAACACAGGGTCACCTTTAGGTGGAGGAGGACCTCCTAGAGTTTCAATAGGCAAATTGTGTTTAAGTAGAGGATGTTATTCAAATAAAATTTTATCTATTTCATTTCTTTCATGCATATTTGAATCATTTTCATGGTCTAGCAGATATTTTTCTAAAGGACCAGTAGGTTGTACAAAAATAGAAGCAAGACCAATTAATTCATCCTTACTAAGCAATTCTTTTTCATGATAATTTCTACTAAACTTGGAAAAATAAACTCATGAGACTCATCACCAAAGCTAACACCAACAATTTGTTTCTTAAAATCTATCTTAGCATTAACTGTGTTCAAGAAAGGTCTAACAAAGATAATGGGACAAAAGTGATCTTGTGGGGAACCAAGAACAAGAAAATCAGTAGGGTATTTTATTTTCCCACACAATACTTCAACATCTCTAACAATTCCAATTGGTGATATAGTGTCTCTATTAGCAAGTCTAATACTAACATCTATTTCTTCTATCTCAGCAGGTGTTATGTCTTTCATAATTTCTTCATATAAAGTGTAAGGAATAGCACTCACACTAGCACCCATGTCACATAAACCATGATAACAGTGATCTCCTATTTTAACTGAGATGACAGGCATGCCAACAACAGGTGTATGTTTATCATTCCTATCAGGTTTAGCAATTCTAGCAGCTTCTTCATTGAAGTAAATAACATGCCCATCCATATCTTCTTCCAAGAGATCCTTAACCATAGCAATACTAGGTTCAACTTTAATTTGTTCATCGGGTTTAGGTGTTCTAATATAGTTTTTGTTAACCATAGTTGAAACTTTTGCATGTTCCTTCATCCTAACAGGGAAAGGTGGTTTCTCAATATAAGCGGCAGGAACAACTGGATCAACATTATAAAGTATAGTTTCTTCTTTAACCGGTACCGGTTCTTTAATTTTATCTTTAATAGGTGGGTGATATTTAAACCACTTCTCTTTGTGGATTTCAACATGAGTAGCAAATGATTCACAAAAGGAGGCTACTATCTCATAGTCAAGTCCATATTTAGTGCTAAACTTTTGAAAAACATCAGTATCCATAAAAGATTTAACACAATCATACTTAAGTTTAATACCTGACTCTTTACCTTCATCAAGTTCCCAATCTTCAGAGTTGCGTTTAATTCTTTCCAAAAGATCCCACCGGAATTCAATAGTCTTCTTCATAAAAGAACCAGCACAAGAAGTATCAAGCATGGTTTGATCATTACGAGAAAGCCGAGCATAAAAATTCTGGATAATAATTTCTCTTAAGAGTTGATGATTCGGGCATGAATATAAATTTGACTTAAGCCTCCCCCGAGCTAGAGCGATCCTTTCTCCTTCACGAGGCCAAAAATTATATATATAATTCCGATCACGATGAACTAGATGCATAGGATAAATTTTTTGGTGGAACTCCAATTTCAATCGATTCCAATTCCATGATCCAATATCATCGCATAGCCTATACCATGCCAATGCTTTTCCCTTCAAAGGTAAAGGGAAAACCTTCATAACTTTATCCTCGGGTAAACCTGCAAGCTTAAACAATCCACAAATTTGTTCCACATATATCAAGTGCATATCAAGATGTTCGGTTCCATCTCCTGCATAAGGATTGGCTAGCAGTTGTTCTATCATACCTGAATGAATTTCATATTCAATATTTTCAGTAGGTGCAGTAGGTTGAGGGTTAGCTAATTGTGGTTCCGGATGAGGTGAAGATACCCCGAACAAACCCCTCAAAGGATTGTTTTCCATAGTAACGAGTGGCAATAAATTTCAGCACACTATATAAATGTTTCCTTGCCGAATTCCACTTACCAAAGGCGCTTCACTCCCCGGCAATGGCGCTAGAAAATAGCCTTGATGACCCACAAGTATAGGGGATCAATTGTAGCTTTTTTTCAATAAGTAAGAGTGTTGAACCCAACGAGGAGCGGAAGGAAATGACAAGTAGTTTCCGGTAAGGTATTGTCTGCAAGTGCTGAAATTGTAAGTAGCAGAGTAGTTTGATAGCAAGATAATTTGTAACAATAAAGTAACGATAATAGTAACAAAAGTGCTGCAAGGTAGACCAATCCTTTTGAGCCAAAGGACAGGCCAAAACGGTCTCTTATGATAAGCAAAGCGTTCTTGAGGGTACACGGGAATTTGATCTAGTCACTTTCATCATGTTGGTTCGATTCATGTTCGCTACTTTGATAATTTGATATGTGGGTGGACCGGTGCTTAGGTGTTGTTCTTACTTGAACAAACATCCTACTTATGATTAACCCTCCCGCAAGCATCCGCAACTACAAGAAAATTATTAAGGATAAATTCTAACCATAGCATTAAACTTTGGGATCCAATCGGTCCCTTACGGAATAGCACATAACTGGGGTTTAAGCTTCAGTCACTCTCGCAACCCATCATCTAATTTCTACTCCACAATGCATTCCCTTAGGCCCAAATATGGTGAAGTGTCATGTAGTCGACGTTCACATGACACCACTAAGGGAATCACAACATACATACTATCAAAATATCGAACACATATCAAATTCACATGATTACTTGCAACATGATTTCTCTCGTGACGTCAAGAACAAAGGTAACTACTCACAAATCATAAACATGCTCATAATCAGATGGGTATTAAATAGCATATTGGATTTGAACATATAATCTTCCACCAAATAAACCATATAGTAATCAACTACAAGATGTAATGAACACTACTAGTCACCCACAAGCACCAATCTATAGTTCCGGTAACAAGATTGAATACAAGAGATGAACTAGAGTTTGAGATGAGATGGTGTTGTTGAAGATGTTGATGGATATTGCCCTCCCCAAGATAGGAGAGTTGTTGGTGATGATGATGACGATGATTTCCCCCTCCGGGAGGGAAGTTCCCCCGGCGGAATCGCTCCGCTGGATGGCAAAAGTGCTCCTGCCCCAAGTTCCGCCTCGAGACGGCGGCGCTCCATCCCGAAAACCTTCTCCTTATTTTTTCTAGGTCAAAATGACTTATGTACCAGAGGATGGCACCAGAGGTGGGCCGAGGAGGCCACAACCCACCAAGGTGCGCCTGGGGGCCCTGGCGTGCCCAAGTAGGTTGTGCCCACCTGGTGGCCCCCTCTGGTAGTTATTGGATCCAATATTTCTTATATGTTCCATAAGGCCAACTCCACCGCGCGACCCCAAACGGACGTCCGTTTTGTCCGGATTCTGTCTGTTTGGGTAGGGCAATGGGGTCGTGTCCGGGCGTGTCCTGGGATGCGGTGGCTGTGCGCCCAGCGTGCGGCCGCATCCGTTTGCCCCATCCTGTCTGTCAGGGCCATAAATGCCCATATTTTCATCAAAACTAGTTTACAACCCAAATATTTGTCTGAAAATTAAAATAGTTTTACAACCCAATTGAAATTGTCTTTAATAAAATAGTTTTACAACCAAATCGAAATTGTCTTGACTGAACATAAAATGAACGAATACATCTATTGGTTGCCAATGTGATCCCACACGTGCTCAACCAAGTCATTTTGAAGATTCAAATGAGTGTGCCAATCAGGCATCTCACGGTGGAATTGGACAAACTGTTCGAATGTGGCCGGGTCTTGGTGCAGGGGCTCAATATTTTCACCTTGATAATCAAATCCTTGGTCGAAGATACTCTCATCACGCTCGTCCTCGACAATCATGTTGTGCATGATCACACAAGCAGTCATCACCTCCCAAAGCTTCCTTTCATCCCATGACAGTGCAGGGTTTCGAATGATACCCCACCGGGATTGAAGCACACCAAAAGCACGTTCCACATCCTTTCTAGCACTCTCTTGCATTTGGGCAAATCTCTTTCTCTTCTCACCTTGCGGTTTTGAGATTGTCTTCACAAAAGTTGACCACTGAGGATATATACCATCAGCTAGATAGTATCCCTTGTTGTACTGGTGGCCGTTGATCTCAAAGTTGACAGGTTGGGAGTGGCCTTCTGCAAGCCTCGCGAAGACTGGAGAATGCTGCAGCATGTTGATATCATTGTGAGAACCTGCCATGCCGAAGAAAGAATGCCATATCCAAAGGTCCTGCGATGCCACCGCTTCTAATATGATAGTGCACCCGTTGACATGCCCCTTGTACCGGCCCTGCCAAGCAAATGGACAGTTCTTCCACTCCCAGTGCATACAATCTATGCTGCCAAGCATGCCTGGAAAGCCTCTAGCTGCGTTGGTCGCCAACAATCTCTCTATATCAGCGGCAGTTGGCTGCCTCAAGTACTCTGGGCCAAACACCTCGATCATAGCTTGGCAAAACTTGTACATTAACAGTAGACATGTTGTCTCACTCATACGCACATACTCATCCACCAGATCGCCTGGAATACCATATGCAAGCATGCGGATGGTTGCGGTGCATTTCTGGTAAGAGGAGAATCCAAGCTTGCCAAGGGCATCCGTCTTGCACCCGAAGTATGGGTCATGAGCAACCACTCCCTCTCGGATACGATTGAACACATGCCTTGCCATACGAAAACGGCAACAAAATTTATCCGGCTTGAAAAGCGGGGTGTTCGCAAAGTAATCGGCATAGAGCAGGGCATGGCCTCTCTCCCTGTTGCGGTTCAGGTTGGGAGCACGACCAGGGAGTGACCCCCTGTACCGAGGAAGCTGCCGTTGAATGTGGTCATGAACGACCAGTGCAGCCACCACAAGATCTTCATCATGCGACGACGAATAGTCCGATGAACAAAGGAAGTGATGGAAGAAAAACTTGTCTCCACTGTCCATACCTTTGTGGGCAAAATGTCGAACACCTTGCGGTCGTGGTGGCGAAGAGGCCGCGATGTTCACCTCGATGCAACAGGGGTGGTTGCCGGCCGGCTACTAGCCTCTCTGGAGCTCTCGTCGGAAGCTACCAAGGCCGCTGTGGTACGTCGCCGGCGGTCGTGTCCCCTCTGCCACCGGCAAAGATGGCGACGGCCAAACCTCCTCTGATCAACGGCCAAAACTACGGCGAAAGCGCGGGCGTGGTGGCGGCCATGTCGAGACGTGGTTTGGTAGGGACGGCCGGGGGCTGCGCGGTGAGGAGGCGGCCGGAGAACAGTGGCGGCGCCAGCGGTGGGGCGGGGCGGGAGAGAAAGGGTGGAAGCATTGGGAGCGGAGGGACTGCTAGTGTCCCTGACAGGCGGGCCACGGGGGGGACAAGGGCGTGCGTCCAGGCCGTCCGCACGCGTCCGTTTCACCCAAACCGAGCGCAAGTTTGGGCCGAGGATGGGTCGAAAACGGACGGAATCCAGACATTTATCCGTTTGAGGCCGCGCATTGGGCCGCACTATTCGTCCGTTTTACCCCAAACGGACACACCCGGACAAGATGGGGGTGCGCGGTGGAGTTGGCCTAAAAAAATCCCCATGCAGTTTCAACTTATTTGGAGTTGTGCAGAATAGGTGGCCTAACATAGCTTTTCCAGGTCCAGATTTCTAGCTGCTGGAATTCTCCCTCTTTGTGTGTACCTTGTAAATTATGAGAGAAAAGGCATTAGAATTGCTCCAAAAAGCATTATTATGGATAAAAATATTATAAATAACAGTAAGAAAACATCATGCAAAATGGACGTATCAGACCACAACATCAAAGTCTGCAAGTACCTCAAGGCTGGTCAGCCCCCTCCAAATGTGCAAGCTCCACCACCACCACATGGATATGATCAAGCTCCTAATGCAGAAGTTGCTCCAAATGTGGAAGCTAGCAATGCAGATGGTGCTCCAAATGTAGGAGATGATGAGGAAGTCGTTATTTAGGTATGTCTTCCATCATTTGCACTGAAGGTTTTCTTGCACTATTGGATAATCAGAAATATTGCAAAGATATGATTCAAAATTACTTGCACTTCAACAGGAGCACAACTCTCCAGAAAATAATGTCATGGAAGATCTTATGGTTGATCATATGGTTCAAAATGTAAGTTAATGTTCTTGTTTCCTGTAATTGATCTTAAGTTTATTGATAAAACATGTTATTCAAAACTGCAATATGTACATTTTCCATTCAGAGGCCTCTGCCAAGAGTGGTTGCAACAGGGCCAATACCAGAATCAACTTTCATCTGTGCTGCCAGGGCCATGCTCAATCAAACCCAAGGTAACACAAGCAACAATGGGAGCTCAAGCACAATCCAGCAAGGTGACTTGGCCAAAAGATTGCTTCTCCTCAAGAGGCAGAGATACAAAGAACTAGAAGATAAGAAGGAAGCACTTCTTGCAGCAAGGAGGGAGGAACAACAAAAGAAAGCAGAGGAAGCTGCCAGGAAGAGACATCAGCAAGAGGAGAAGAAAGCACTGGAAGCAGAGAGGAAGAGGCAGGCACAACCTCAGAAGAGAGAGAAGAGAAAAGAAGAAGTTGCAATAGCAAAGAAGGCTAAGGAAGAGACAAGGCATATCATTATGGAGACCAAGAAAGCTGTGACTGCTGAGAATAAAGCAAGGCAGCAAGCTCAGAAGAATGTTCAAAAGGAGGAAGCTGCAGCCAAGAAGAGAGCAGAGAAAGAAGCTACAGTAGCAAGAAAAAGAGCAGACAGGGTAGCTACTGCTGAGGCTAGGAAGGAGGAAATGAGGCTAATAGGTATTGCTCTTGGCAAGAGGCCTGCAGGTCCACAGCCTGATTCAGATGATGATCTTGTGCTTCCCAGTAAGACCAGAAGCACTTCAATGTTTGACATCTTCAGATGATGTACCTGCTGTGTAGCATGTTGTACTTCTTAATCTCCAAGGCATGATGTAGTAGTATCTGACTGATGAGAAATGGTATAATTGATCCATACTAATGTGTACACATGAGTATGGATCAATTGTTGATCATTTCGTAACTGAATGCACTTATGTATCTGAATTGTTGGTACTTCCCAGATATGTTTTGTTGGTACAAATCATAATTTTGATGGTACCTCCCAGATATGGATTGCTGGTTATGCATATGCTTTTCTCCCTCAATGCACTTGTGTAACTGAATTGTATGTGCTACAATCATAACAATGGTCAAATGTACACAGAAGCCAAATATGACAGCAAGATGATAACAACATCAAATAGCTTTTCAATGTACACAAAAGCCAAAGATGATAACAAAAAAATGATCTCTTCATATGACAGCAAGATGATAACTTACAGAACATTAACTTCTATTTTACCTGCATCATGTCCTAATGTACACAAAATCAACTTGCATAAAAATGATATCTTCATATGACAGCATCAATAGCTTCATCAAGCCAAATTAACTTCCATTTGTAGTAAAAGATTGTCACTTGCTTACATATTGCAAAAGCATCACTTACAATGCAAAAAAGATTGTCACTTCAGACTAACAACACTACATCAACTCCAGCTGCAAACTGGAAACTACATCAACTTCAGACTTACAATGCAAAAGCATCACTTCATACTACCAGTTCATCTCCTAACAAACTAGGCATCATGCTACTGGAAACACTGCATCAACTCCATATTGCATCAACTCCATCGCTTCTTCAGCAGAGAAATAGCAACAAGCACTGCAAGTACAATGAGTGTTGCCACCAGTGGCTTCATCATCACCAATATTTGACTGGCTAACCCTACGAGTGCCTCTGCTTGCTGATTGCTCATTTGAGCTGCAACTCTTCCATGAATTCCATCTTCAAAGCCTGGAAGATCAACTGCACCTCCACCTGCATATCTTTGATTCTTGCTCGCATCAACTCTTCCCTCCTATCCTCTGGAGCTCCTAATGAATCTACGGCTTCATTGCCAACGAGAAACTGATTATCCAACAAGTAGACAAACGTATTCCAACTCCCAATCCCAGAAATGGTCCTGAAGATCAAAAGAAACGAACATACGCCAAAATCACCATCACAAGTTCCAAAAAAATCGACCAAAATTAACAAACGCCAATGGATGCATACCACTTACACCAACAGGACACATGTAGAAGACCCAGCCCTCGTGCTTCTCCGTGTTCGAGAGATAGAACTTCACACGAGCGCGGCAAGGAGGGCATCTTATGAGCGGCACCACCACCGAACGGCCGCCGAGCGATGACCTGACCGAGCTTGTCAACATGGCGGAGCGGTGAAGAGGGCGGCGGCGGCAAGCTGCAGGAAGAGGGCGGCGGCAAGCAGCAAGGAAAAGGGCGGTGACAAGCAGCAGGGGAAGGTCGTCGGCCTCGGTGACAGGGAGTGGGGAATTATGGATTTGGCATTGGCGGCACAGATATTTCAGGGTGGTGGATGGAAATTAGGTGCGATGGCCTAATTTACATAAATAACCCCCCGCGAACGCTAGCTGTCGCCTTGGATTGGTCAACAAGTGGTCAAATGGAGAGGCGACGAGTGGCGTCCGGTGAACAACGACCGTACAATCACGTGTAGACGTATTGAGTGACCATATTGGTCGTATTTTGAAGTACAGTGACCGAAGCGTGTGCTTTCTTCGCAAGTTCAAGTACCGCCCGTGCTGGGGGCTAGCCACGCTCCAGGCAAAACGCGTCCCTCTCGTCCCTGGCGGCTCCAACCCTAGCTATCGCCAGGGAGCGTCGATTTTCTAGCGCCGTCCTCCGGCGGCTCCCCTCCGCCGACGATCTCGGTCGTTGGTGGTGAGGGGGGTCGCCGGATCTACGTGTGTGGATCGTTTTTACTCCCTCGTAGTCTAGGTTTTTACCCAGTTCGTCGTCTTGCTTCAGCGGCGACGATGACGGTGTTAAATAAAGATTCTTCGGATCCTTCCCTGACGAGGCCATCGGCCCTATGGTTGGAGATGGATTTGGAAACCAGTCTGTTCAATCAAGGATGGTGTGGCGGCGGCGGCATCCTCATGGTGGACTTGTGTCCTCGGGCTCCGTCATTGCGACGGCGTTTGCTCCAGCATCGACGCGGAGCTTGGGAGGCAGTTCAGGAGCGGATGCAGATTATGGTCTGCATCGACGACATCTGGAAGATGGAACGTGTGCTGAGTTCGTGGTTCGTGGATGGCAGGTATGGTTTCCTCCTTTGGCGTCTTAGTCGTGGTGGGGTGCTAAATTTGGAGTTCGATGGCGTGTCCGGGATGTTGCCCCGATCTAACTCGTTCAACGGCAATGGCTTCACTTTTGGTGAGCCACCTTGAAGGTCCACAAAGCTGCATATCAGCAATGGAGCCGCGTCGAGCTCAGGTGGGGAGGTGATATGTCATTCTTTTATTCGGTGGCTGCGGTGGTGGTGCCGGAGGCAGGTGATGGGCATTGGTGTTAAGCTCAGAGATGTTCTGTTATCTTTTCAGTTTTGTCATATCGGTCATTACGTGACTTATATTTTGATCTTTATGATATGAACTAGTAAGCGGCACGTGCAACACACGTCTTAACAAATATAAATATTAATAACCATTGTATTATTGGAGATTGTACATTTTCACTATAATTTTAAATATTTTGTTAATTTCAATAACAATCAGGCACACAATGTTGAGACGGTACTATCTAAAATACATCACGCATACTTAAATATTAGAAATATCTTACTCTAAAAATCATTTGTTTGAAACAAATGCTCCAATAAATATTTTCACCCATTGTTTAGATCATACATAGTGTTGTGGATACCCTACCGGTGCAAAGGTTCAAATCATGAAAGAGCCATACCTTTACACATTCCAGCAAATGATATCGAAAGAATGAACTTACAGTCACATATACCATTACAATAACAGAAATTCAGCAGAAATCACCATTCAACTAGTAAACAGCAATGCGCCCCACCTAACAAATGCTATTAGAAATCAGGGTAAGCAGCTACTATTTTAGCAAATTAATTAGAATCCATAGTTTCATACAGATTACAGAGGTAAACACGCGTCCTAGAAAGACAGTCTCAACAGCATCGACATATTGTCACAACATGAATTCGTCACCACTCCTGACTCCCGAGCATGCGAACAACAGGACCACACAAACCAGAAGCTTGCGAAGAGAATTGAAAAATCAGTTTTTTAATCTCCAAGAACATATAGAACTTTCCCCACCAAGCAGCGGTGCACATAAAATTCAATACATAGTTCCAATGTGGACAAGCTTCATAACATCTGGAACAACCCCTTGGCCTTGCTTTCGTGATCGAGTGATGAAAAGATATTGTCAACTTTTTTAAGGTTGTTGCCCAACTGAATAACCGTTGCACAAAATCACGTTCATGTTCAGTTCCTGATAATTCACTAATTTCTACTTCTTGGAGGCGATCGAGCACAAGTTTATCAGTTTTACAGTGTGTTGGCTGATCACAAATGCAACTCGATGGGCATGGAGTCTGTGCCTGAAGTGAGTAGCATATCAACTTTGTAAGATTAACCAATACATTTCATGGCGAAAAAGAGATGAATGATAAATTATCAGACTGCCTGAGTACTTCGACATGCATCAGCACAATTTACAAAAGAACACCGGGAAATAGTTTGAAGCTAGGATACTACAGAAAATATGTTTGTTCTGTAAAAGAGCTGGTACGACAAACACTATTATAGAAGTCACATAAATTCTTAAGCATGATAATGTTCAGCTCTACCTTTGGACTTCACTGTCAATGAAACATCTTAAAAAAGATATCGTAACTAATAAAATTTTCTCCAAGTACTTACTCTAATTGTGTCATCAAGATTGAACCTGCCAGGCAATAAAGCACCATATATCCTCACATACATTAGAAAATAGTACGTCACTTTGCTAAACTTGAAGATGAAAGTATTAGCACTTACATGAGCCATAGAATTTCCACGGTTAAAGTTTGAAGACAAGGTATTAGTATTAAACCAACACCTAGAGTAGAGCAACTGGCAATCAAGTCTAGGTATGCCTGAAAGTGCAAGTGCGTATTGTTTTTATGTCGCTAACCTGATAACTCAAGCATTATAAGTGCTTTACAAAGATATAAACAAATTAAGGATAGTTTTAAGTGTCAGCGTTCTTACACCAGTGCACACTTCCAGAATGTGGAATGAGCTGGCGCCAAAGCAATGTCCGTGTGACATCACAGCCAAGGGCAAGCATGTAAGTCAGGGAGCCTTGTCATGTCTTCTATCAAGTATCGATCGTTGCCTATATCCTGCAAAACTACTATGCTGAGGACATGCATTTGGAAAAATCAACTGCTGAACTGGTGCTTTTCCAGGGTAAAGAAACATATATCCAGTTTTAAAGGTTTTTTCCTTCCAACATAATGAAAGGTAATATGATTTCGAGTGCTTTTGAACATGTATTCACCATTCTGAACAAAACATTGGCAAGATGTTACCCCAAGGTGCCCAAATAATAAGTAAAGCATGACTAACAAACATGGTACGATGGCACAAACAAGTTGGGAAGTGCACACAAAATTAAAATGATGTGCATGTGTGCGGTAAGGGAAAAAGGATTCAGCAGGTCACAATTTCTGAAAAATAAACAGCCCGGAAAAACCATTGAAAAATCATTCTTTTGCGGAGAAGAAAATACATGTTCATCCTAGTGAAGCACTACTAATTAATAAATACTACAAAATCAATAGCTGATAATAATGTAGTAATAATGAACTAACGATTTTCATTTAGCGCATGAACATTGAATTTATTTATTGTATTGAAGGGAGGATATTTCCTTTGACGAGAGGAATAACTAACAAATGCAAACTTCTTATGCAAATAAGTATATATTAAAACACTAATAACACTGTATAGAACAACCTGAAAGACATTGAGCTCCACATCGCCGAGAGCTCCATCCCTGTCGTGGTAAAAAGATATAAAAAAGATGCAGAAGATAAACATTGTTTAATTAAATATTTCCATGGACAAATCACCAACATTATATAGAAGGTAACATACTTAATATACTGATATATGGGATAAAACGAAACCATACTTCCCATAATAGTTTATGAGATGATAGGCAATGGCGACAGCTTAATGTATGCATTGCCCGATGCACACAAAACAGTCCAAAATACTTTTGTAGAAGTGTACTCTTGTTGTCTTGTACAAACGCAGTAACACGTAAGAACATTTAGGCTTGTATAAAAACACAGTTCAGAATTTAGGCTTCAAAGATTACAAGGAACCGAGGAAAGCATACCATTGAGCTGCATTGCATGTCTTCAATGTTCAGATCTTATACACGCCATGCTTCTGCTATCCAATCCCTAGCTGATCGTGGCTACAGAAAACCTGAAATTGGATATCACATTTCTTTCAGCAATGGATGAAACTGCATTCATCTGAATGTATATACATCTCAAATTTCATAGAACAGTTTCACTCTCAATGGGAGAAGCAATCTCAGAAGGGGATGCGGGGTGGCCAGGTGAGATGCAGCGTGTCAATTGTCGGAGGGGGTGCAGAGGCCTTCCTACAAGACAATAAGGCCGTCAAGCAAAAAATGCAATTAGTTACTGTTGGTCATCTATTACTCATGCTAGCTTATCTCCTGGGAAAAAGTACTGCAAAATCTCCAAGTGTTCATAGACGCAACCAGACTTCAGTTATCCGTTGACACATAGCGAGTACTCCTAAAGGAGTAAAACAAAAATTACCTATTTGGGTTGATCGTTTGCGAAACTTGGAAAAGAAAAGCATAAAAAAAAGAGCTCCAATGGCACAAAAAAGAAAATCATAAAACTATGTTGAGGCTAACCTCAGGATCATGCAGTGTGGCACACAAGAAATTCCATGAGGCAGCAGCAAGGTAATAACGCTCAGGATCATGCCATGTAGTAGTCCAAGAAGTACGAAGAGTGTTTCATTGCAATTCAGTAGAATAATTACTATTCAATGGCTAAACTGTCCACTTTTGCACTATCTCGGGAATTTATATTGTAATCACCAAACAATATAAGGCGGACAAGGTCGCACCAATATAAAAAAAACAACAAATATGTCCAAAGTCAAGATTTCGATGAAAAGAAAAATATCACAATAACACAAATAAAAGTGGAGTGTGAGCTATGTGCCATTGCTTCTATCATCAGAATAGAGAGAAATCAAGAGTTTCAGCAGTTCATCGTAAGCAACGCATGCACTCAAATTGTAGCTCGAGACCAATGTGCACAATTCATATATGTGTGTCTCAGTGCAATCTCCGTTTATGTGTTTTGCAGCAACCATGTTTAAAGCACACCATTTTTATTACTATGTGGTAACAAATATATGTTTTCCATAGCGAAGGTGTGGGTTGTTATTAAAGGGCAGTCAACAACTTTAAGATTAGTAGTTCTAACATCAGAAATCAATCCTACTATCATCCCTATTCTTCTTCCAAAAGGGCTAAACTTTAATCCAATTATTTAGGCTATGATAGAATAATAATGTTGTATGTGTAACTGCCATCTAATATCCATGAAAGTTTCTCTATTTACCTCATCATGTTTTCCTGAAACTTGATGCACAGGCCAATGTGATTCAGAGTTTTAGTGATGCTGCAGATTCTAGAAATGGGTTAGTCATATTCATTATTCCTGCAGAAGACAATCCACCAGATATTAGATATTGTTATTGTTTCATTAGTGTCCCAAGGCCCTCACTTATCCAGATCAAATCTCTAAAAAAAGCGCATGATATATGTTTCTATAACTAAAGCTGATTCACCGCTCGTTGTATTGGATGTACACAAGGTGTGAACACAGAAGAAATTGGCAGCAAACTGTAAACCAATAGCCAAGATATAAATTTCAATACTAAAACGGTCATCTATCCTCAGAGAACAAGCAAACCAATTTTGGATTCTCTAACCAACAATTTACCAGCATAGACGTTTAGGCACACATACAATCAGCTGCCATCAGGATTCCTGAAATTTTATGAGGACATATTGAATTCCTGATTAGTGAGGATTTCAGAAATTTGTAGTCCAAGCAACTCATACATTTGAAGTTTCGTTGCTTACCTTCCCGTTGTGTTGCTATGCTCCCGAAGTCGCCTAACTACAGGAAAAGGAGGCCAAAGTTTTGCTATATTTGGTTATCCACAATAGCATACAACCTGTCCATATTAATCTGAAAAACAAACAACAGACGAAGGAAATGAGAGGTGGAGGGATTGGGTTATCCACAATAGCATACAACTATCCGTATTAATCTGAAAAACAAACAACAAAAGAAGGGATTGAGATGCCATGGTGGCTAGGTACCCATGGATGGAGCAGCCGTAGGAGGGCGGAGGCGGCAACAGAGAGGTCGTTGGGCCGCCGCGCGCCCCGGTCTGAGGCGCGGCCACGTTCGCCAGCGGCCGCCATCCCGCGTGCGTCCAAGTCCCCAACGGCACCAGCAGGTCCCGCGTGCCTCGCCGGCGACGAGCGCCCTGACGTACAGTCAGGCCGACGGTGGAGCGGTCGGTGGGAACTCCAGTTGGACAGGCTGTGGTCCCGGTGATGTGAGGTGCTGCGTGCGTGCGGCGGCGATGATGCGCACGACGGCGATGTTTGGGAGGGCATGCGTGGCGGTTGGGGCGTGTATCGGCGGCGAGGTGAGACGGGGAAGAGGCAGGGGAGGTTACGGCCTCGGGGGTGGCGTGGGTGGGGCGAGGGCATCGGGACGGGATTTATTTTTCGGCACCCAAATCGTTTAGCGATAAGACGTGGTTAGTGGCTTGGTGTTATACATGAAATGAATCTGGGACGCTAAATCTGAGAATTATACGGTGCAGATTGTTTGGATCTGCCCTTTTCTTCCTTTTTATAGAGTAGTAGATGGCATGGTGAGTAATTAAAGTGTAAAACGCATTTAGTATGCTGGAGGAATGTAGACCATCAGATTGCAGATTTCGATGAATAGGATGATCTGGTTCTTCGCCCTCTATTTTTTTATAGTGGTAGTAGATAGATAGTAGATGAAACCGTATTACCATGAAAAAATTAATACCGCCAGTGCATTTTACTCCTAAAAAAAGAAGCTACAACTCCGCTCCCGTCCGTGTGCGGCTAGCTAGGTCTTTCACGCCGCCCAAATGAACGCAAGCGAGGACGGCGGCCGCCGCCGCCGCCGTTCCCAAACCCACGACGAGGCCGACGGAGTGGCCCGCCTCCATCCCCAGGTTCACGCGGGCGAGGAGGGAGCCGGAGTGGCTCGCGGGCGCAGTACGCGCCCCCGCGCCCGCCCTCGTTCCCGGATCCACGCGACCGGCGAGGGCGCCGGAGTGATCTGTCACGTCAGCATTCCGGCGGCACTGGCCTCGCCGTTCGAAGACGACGACCTCCTGAGGGAGATTCTCCTCCGTCTCCCGCCGCAGCCCTCCTCGCTACTCCGGGCCTCCGCCGTCTGCAAGCAATGGCGATGCGCCGCCACCGACCCCAAGTTTCTCCACCGCTTCCACGTGCACCACCGGAAGCCGCCCCTCCTCGGCGTCTTTCACGTGCGCAACCGGGATGATATCGTCTTCACCCCCATACTGGACGCACCCGACCGCATCCCTCCTCGGCGATTCGACCTTATTAGCAGCACGGAGGTGGTGCTCTTACTGCTCGATTGTCGTCACGGTCGCGTCCTTCTCATTGACGTGGAGCAGGGTCAGGCCATCGTGTCCACCCCCATCACCGGCGAGCAGCGCCTCCTGCCCATTCCGTCGGAGTTCGAATTCACCGATGATGCCAACGGGGCTGTGCTCTGCGCTGCCAGCGACCATGGCCATGTGCACGGAAGCTGCCACTCGAGCCCCTTCAAGGTAGTGTTGATCTCCGATGTTGGAGAGGATAATCGATTCTTTGCTTGTGTTTACTCCTCGGAGACTGGAGTATGGAGTGATATCATCTCAACAGCCATTCCACCTGAAACTTTTTGTGCTGATACCCCCGGGATGCTTGTTGGAATGCACTTTACTGGTTGATGGATTTTATGACCGATGACATACTTGAGTTTGATTTGGATCAGCAGAGCCTAGCTGTGACCGAAGGACCTCCCATTACAGATGATTTCCGCCATGCCAGCCATTGGATCGTGCAGGCTGAGGATGGTGCTGTTGGCTTCGCCATATTGACTTGCAGTCACTTACAAATGTGGCAGAGGATTATAAATTTCCATGGTGTTGCCACATGGGTGTTATGGAAGACCATTGACATGCATACCATCCGTGGGCTCCCTCCCCAGATTGACATGATACGTATAGCGGGATGCATTGAGGATACTGACGGACTATTTCTATTCGTGGGCCATGATGTCTATATGGTTCAACTTAATTCGATGCAGTCTAGGAAACTTTTTGAGAACCGTGGTTATACTTACTATCATTCGTTCAAGAGTTTCTATCCGCCAGGTGATTGTTCATCCTTAGTCCTCATATTGCAGGAGTAGCTTAATCTTGTTATTGTGTTATGTCGAATACCTTCGTTGCGATTCTCAAGTGTTCAAACTTATAGCCATATTGCGTAGTATATGTTATCATTCAATATAGTTATCTTCACTCTTCACTCTTCACTATTCGTTTGCTAGATAGACGAGCTTATAGCCTTCTGTGTTATTGTTCAGTTTAATTGTCTTCATAGGTTCATATATGGGAGATAACAAATCAAATAACAAGTGAGTAATAATGTGAAATAAAATGTCACATGGTTAACTCATTCGGCATGTTTTTAACCTCAGCTGGCTATATTCTTCTATCCAATACTTTTAATCTTGCTAACTCCATAAAAGATTTTTCATCCAAACTGTTTCTGAAATAATTGTTTTCATTTTCACTTATTCAAGACTATCTTGCATGTAACACACCTTTTATTTAACCTGAAGCCCAAGATCACTTATTCTGGTAGAGTTTTCGCTTCTTAACATCGGAAGGGATGAGTTAAATGAGATAAATGCTAGACCATGTCTTGCTTTCAACAGTATTCCTTGCAAAATGCAACATATGTGTTTTTTATCAGGTACCATCATCAGTAGTGAGCTATAAACATAAAAGAGTTAATTTCTCTTCTTATTTGTGAATTCATCTACTCCCTCCATCTGAAAATACTTGTCATCAAAATGGACAAAAAGAGATGTATCTAGAACTAAAATACATCTAGATACATCCCCTTTTATCCATTTTGATGACAAGTATTTCCGGACGGAGGGAGTATGTAACAGACTCACTGTTGCCTTCTAATATCCATATGTCTATTTCTTAAAACTTTATTAAATGTCTGCCTTGTGTTTCTAGGCAGAACCATTGCTGGTGCATGTGATGCAGCTGAAATGTTGCATGATACATAGGATGACTGCCTGGTTTGATGTTCTAATGTGCTGAAACGGTTCAGCAGGTAAGAAAATCATCTGAACATAGTTTGTAAGATTTGACCGTTTGATTTTCTCTTTGGAAAATATCTGGCGGCCATTGTGGGTAGCATGCACCCTCAAACTGCTATCCTTTTGGCTATAGGGTTGGACACATGCTAATAACAAAGACAAACTATTAAAATGCTGGTGATGCTAAGGAAAAAGATGAGTCCTTTATTGGACCATAAATGATATGTAGATAATCCAAATGTTATATTCCCAAAGTTGTCCCTTACTTTAGCTGTTTCATAATCTACAGTTTGAAAGCAATATATTAGTAGCATGAGATCGTTATGGGCATTATATGGCTCTTGTTTATGTTGCTGAGCTGATGATGAGTTCACATGCCTTGTTCGTACACTGTTACATACTCCTAGGTGCTACTATTAGGTTATGTGTGTATGTATCAAGTTAGTGACAGATTAGTGCTTTTTTCCCAGGTGAAGAAGGGCTGCTGCACTTGTTAGTTGACACTGAATTTGTCGCATTGCATCAATGTCGTCAGCAGTGTTTATATGTTATCTAAAACAACTTACCGTGCCTTAGTCTAGCCAAGTCTCTATTAGCAAAATGCTCTTGAATGCCTAATCCAGTGAATTTCAGCTTAACCCAGTATTATTTCAGGTTGGATTTCGCCGGCTCTTGTTTCTGTTAGGTATTTGTGCCTGACAGCTCTTCTCCTGAGCCATGATAGTTTCAGTCCCATGTATCACCAAAACTTGTGTGTTTGAGTGTGCTTGTCAGCTGTGGTTTGGAAAGCATTTCATTGCCGCCGATTAAATATGATCATGATCTACCCATGCTTTTTTGTCCCGACTGAGAGTGAGTTTTGCTTTGCTGCAGCTTGTGCAATGTTTACCTTTTAATGGTTCACATGAGCCAGAGTACTCATCATTAACTCGACTGTTTGCGGCTGAAGATATGGGACCTGACGACAACCATACTTGAAACCATAGTAACTGGGCAGCTGGAGTTGCATTTTTACCCTGGGGAGGGTTTGATGTTGCATTTGTCTGTTAATCATTCTCTGCTGGACTTCTCAGTGATTTCAACATTTTTTATACTAAAGTTAACGCAACTGGGCAGCTGGAGGTTGCATTCTTACCCTGGGAGGGTTTGATGTTGCATTTGTCTTTTAGATGGATCAATCTCTGATTATCTCCCAGGTGTTTGTTTCGCTCCTTGCTTAATCGATCCAAACCTCCCTGTGTATGATGGAAACATTATATTATGCTAGATCGTGCTGGGAGTTGCACGATGAAAAGAAGTTTAGGTCTGCCTGGGAGTTGGTTGAAGGTCTGCCTGGGAGTTTGTCGTAGGTCTGCCTGGGAGTAGGTTGCAGGACATATCTTGTGCGGGCGGGCGGGCAGGTTGCAGGATATATCTTGTGCGGGCACGCGACGGCTGCTACTCGTTGAAGATGTATATCTAGAATATCTAATCTTATATACTCCTGATGATGAAGCTATGTATTTAGGGTAGGGTCATGGATCTGTCCAACATACCCTCTCCAAGGATATCTCTATAAAGAATCAGAAGCAGTTGAAGAGAAATCATCATCCACTCGACCGTGAAGATGTGCTCACTCGACCATCTTGAAGACACTCGATCATTAAAAGATAAGAAACCCTCCACTCTGCAATGGTTAGGACTTAAACCATAGCTTATGGCTATTTACAACACTTTACTGCAGGCGTTATCAGTAACGCCCCTCCTTTATGAGCATTGAACCTTGTGTAACGGAGGGGAGTTGGGGTCCTGACGTACTCTATATAAGCTACCCCCCTCCTCTGTGTTGGGGAATGTTGCAGAAAACAAAAAAATTCCCTATGTTTCACCAAGATCAATCTATGGAGTCAACTAGCAACGAGAGGAGAGTGCATCTACATACCATTGTAGATCGCGAGCGTAAGCGTTCAAGAGAACGGGGATGATGGAGTCGTACTCGCCGTGATCCAAATCACCGATGACCAAGTGCCGAACGGACGGCACCTTCGCGTTCAACACACGTACGGAGCGGATGACGTCTCCTCCTTCTTGATCCAGCAAGGGGGAAGGAGAGGTTGATGAAGATCCAGCAGCACGACAGCGTGGTGGTGGATGCAGCAATGATCGCAGCAGGGCTTCGCCGAGCTTCTGCGAGAGGAAGAGGTGTAGCAGGGGAGAGGGAGGCGCCAAGACTTGAGGTGTAGCTGCCCCTCCCTCCCTCCCTTTATATAGGCCCCTTGGGGGGGCGCCGGTCCTGGAGATGGGATCTCCCAAGGGGGGGCGGCGGCCAAGGGGGGTGGAGTGCCCCCCAAGGCAAGTGGAGGCGCCCCCACCCTAGGGTTTCCAACCCTAGGCGCAGAGGGGCCCATGGGGGGGGGGGGGGCGCACCAGCCCACTATGGGCTGGTTCCCCTCCCCACTTCAGCCCATGGGGCCCTCCGGGATGGTTGGCCCCACCCGGTGGACCCCGGGGATCCATCCGGTGGTCCCGGTACAATACCGGTGACCCCGAATATTTTCCGATGGCCGAAACTACACTTCCTATATATAATTCTTCACCTCCGGACCATTCCGGAACTTCTCATGACATCCAGGATCTCATCTGGGACTCCGAGCAACTTTCGTACTACTGCATACTCATATCTCTACAACCCTAGCATCACCGAACCTTAAGTGTGTAGACCCTACGGGTTCGGGAGACACGTAGACATGACCGAGACGGCTCTCCGGCCAATAACCAACAGCGGGATCTAGATACCCATGTTGGCTCCCACATGCTTCCCGATGATCTCATCGGATGAACCACGATGTCGAGGATTCAAGCAACCCCGTATACAATTTCCTTTGTCAATCGGTACGTTACTTGCCCGAGACTCGATCGTCGGTATCCCAATACCTTGTTCAGTCCCGTTACCGGCAAGTCACTTTACTCGTACCGTAATGCATGATCCCGTGATCAACCACTTGATCACATTGAGCTCATTATGATGATGCATTACCGAGTGGGCCCAGAGATACCTCTTCGTCATACAGAGTGACAAATCCCAGTCTCGATTCGTGCCAACCCAACAGACACTTTCGGAAACACCTGTAATGTACCTTTATAGTCACCCAGTTACGTTGTGACATTTGGCACACCCAAAGCACTCCTACGGTATCCGGGAGTTGCACAATCTCATGGTCTAAGGAAATGATACTTGACATTCAGAAAAGCTACAGCAAACGAACTACACGATCTTTGAGCTAAGCTTAGGATTGGGTCTTGTCCATCACATCATTCTCCTAATGATGTGATCCCGTTATCAATGACATCCCCATGTCCATAGCCAGGAAACCATGACTATCTGTTGATCAACGAGCTAGTCAACTAGAGGCTCACTAGGGACACATTGTGGTCTATGTATTCACACATGTATTACGATTTCCGGATAATACAATTATAGCATGAATAATGGACAATTATCATGAACAAGGAAATATAATGATCATTTTATTATTGCCTCTAGGGCATATTTCCAACAGTCTCCCACTTGCACTAGAGTCAATCATCTAGTTACATTGTGATGAATCGAACACCCATGGAATTCTGGTGTTGATCATGTTTTGCTCTAGCGAGAGGTTTAGTCAACGGATCTGCTACATTCAGGTTCGTATGTACTTTACAAATTTCTATGTCTCCATTTTGAACACTTTCACGAATGGAGTTGAAGCGACGCTTGATATGCCTGGTCTTCCTGTGAAACCTGGGCTCCTTGGCAAGGGCAATAGCTCCAGTGTTGTCACAGAAGAGAGTCATCGGCCCCGACGCATTGGGTATGACTCCTAGGTCGGTAATGAACTCCTTCACCCAGACTGCTTTGTGTGCTGCCTCCGAGGCTGCCATATACTCCGCTTCACATGTAGATCCCGCCACAATGCTTTGCTTGCAACTGCACCAGCTTACTGCCCCACCATTCAAAATATACACGTATCCGGTTTGTGACTTAGAGTCATCCAGATATGTGTCGAAGCTAGCGTCGACGTAACCCTTTACGACGAGCTCTTCGTCACATCCATAAACGAGAAACATGTCCTTAGTCCTTTTCAGGTACTTCAGGATATTCTTGACCGCTGTCCAGTGTTCCTTGCCGGGATTGCTTTGGTACCTTCCTACCAAACTTACGGTAAGGTTTACATCAGGTCTGGTACACAGCATGGCATACATAATAGACCCTATGGCTGAGGCATAGGGGATGACACTCATCTCTTCTATATCTTCTGCCGTGGTCGGACATTGAGCTGAGCTCAATTTCACACCTTGCAACACAGGCAAGAACCCCTTCTTAGACTGATCCATATTGAACTTCTTCAATATCTTTTCAAGGTATGTGCTTTGTGAAAGACCTATGAGGCGTCTTGATCTATCTCTATAGATCTTGATGCCTAATATATAAGCAGCTTCTCCAAGGTCCTTCATTGAAAAACCCTTATTCAAGTAGGCCTTAATGCTGTCCAAAAGTTCTATATCATTTCCCATCAAAAGTATGTCATCTACATATAATATGAGAAATGCTACAGAGCTCCCACTCACTTTCTTGCAAACGCAGGCTTCTCCATAAGTCTGCATAAACCCAAACGCTTTGATCATCTCATCAAAGCGAATGTTCCAACTCCGAGATGCTTGCACCAGCCCATAAATGGTTCGCTGGAGCTTGCATACCTTGTTAGCATTCTTAGGGTCGACAAAACCTTCCGGCTGCATCATATACAGTTCTTCCTTAAGGAAACCATTAAGGAATGCCGTTTTGACGTCCATTTGCCATATCTCATAATCATAGAATGCGGCAATGGCTAATATGATTTGGAAGGACTTCAGCTTTGCTACAAGTGAGAAGGTCTCATCGTAGTCAACCCGTTGAACTTGTCGATAACCCTTAATGACAAGCCGAGCCTTATAGATGGTCACGTTACCATCTGCGTTAGTCTTCTTCTTAAAGATCCATTTATTTTCTATGGCTTGCCGATCATCGGGCAAGTCTGTCAAAGTCCATACTTCGTTTTCATACATGGATCCTATCTCGGATTTCATGGCTTCAAGCCATTTGTTGGAATCCGGGCCCGCCATCGCTTCTTCATAGTTCGAAGGTTCACCGTTGTCTAACAACATGATTTCCAAGACAGGGTTACCGTACCATTCTGGTGCGGAATGTGTCCTTGTGGACCTACGAAGTTCGGTAGCAACTTGATCTGAAGTTTCATGATCATCATCATCAACTTCCTCTCTAGTCGGTGCAGGCACCTCAGGAACATTTTCTTGAGCTGCGCCACTTACCGGTTCAAGAGGTAATACTTCATCAAGTTCTACCTTCCTCCCACTTATTTCTTTCGAGAGAAACTCTTTCTCTAGAAAGGACCCATTCTTGGAAACAAAGATCTTGCCTTTCGGATCTGAGGTAGAAGGTATACCCAACAGTTTCTTTAGGGTATCCTATGAAGACGCATTTTTCCGACTTGGGTTCGAGCTTTTTAGGTTGAAGTTTCTTGACATAAGCATCGCATCCCCAAACTTTTAGAAACGACAGCTTAGGTTTCTTCCCAAACCATAATTCATACGGTGTCGTCTCAACGGATTTCGACGGAGCCCTATTTAAAGTGAATGCGACAGTCTCTAAAGCATAGCCCCAAAATGATAGCGGTAAATCGGTAAGAGACATCATAGATCGCACCATATCTAATAGAGTCCGATTATGACGTTCGGACACACCATTACGCTGAGGTGTTCCAGGCGGCGTGAGTTGTGAAACTATTCCACATTTTCTTAAGTGTGTGCCAAACTCGTGACTCAAGTATTCTCCCCCACGATCCGATCGCAAGAACTTGATTTTCCTGTCACGTTGATTCTCAACCTCACTCTGAAATTCCTTGAACTTTTCAAAGGTCTCAGACTTGTGTTTCATTAAATAGACATACCCATATCTACTCAAGTCATCAGTGAGGGTGAGAACATAACGATAGCCACCGCGAGCCTCAACACTCATTGGACCGCACACATCAGTATGTATGATTTCCAATAAGTTGGTTGCTCGCTCCATTGTTCCTGAGAACGGAGTCTTGGTCATTTTACCCATGAGGCATGGTTCGCACGTGTCAAATGATTCGTAATCAAGAGACTCTAAAAGTCCATCTGCATGGAGCTTCTTCATGCGTTTGACACCTATGTGACCAAGGCGGCAGTGCCACAAGTATGTGGGACTATCATTATCAACCTTACATCTTTTATTCACACTATGAATATGTGTAGCATTACGCTCGAGATTCATTAAGAATAAACCATTCACCATCGGAGCATGACCATAAAACATATCTCTCATGTAAATAGAACAACCATTATTCTCGGATTTAAATGAGTAGCCATCTCGAATTAAACGAGATCCTGATACAATGTTCATGCTCAAAGCTGGCACTAAATAACAATTATTGAGGTTTAAAACTAATCCCGTAGGTAAATGTAGAGGTAGCGTGCCGACGGCGATCACATCGACCTTGGAACCATTCCCGACACGCATCGTCACCTCGTCCTTCGCCAGTCTCCGCTTATTCCACAGCTCCTGCTTTGAGTTACAAATGTGAGCAACCGCACCGGTATCAAATACCTAGGAGCTACTACGAGTACTGGTAAGGTACACATCAATTACATGTATATCACATATACCTTTGGTGATGCCGGCCTTCTTGTCCGCTAAGTATTTGGGGCAGTTCCGCTTCCAGTGACCACTTCCCTTGCAATAAAAGCACTCAGTCTCAGGCTTGGGTCCATTCTTTGGCTTCTTCCCGGTAGCTTGCTTACCGGGTGCGGCAACTCCCTTGCCGTCCTTCTTGAAGTTCTTCTTACCCTTGCCTTTCTTGAACTTTGTGATTTTATTCACCATCAACACTTGATGTTCCTTTTTGACTTCTACCTCTGCTGATTTCAGCATTGAATATACCTCAAGAATGGTCTTTTACATCCCCTGCATATTGAAGTTCATCACAAAGCTATTGTAGCTTGGTGGAAGCGACTGAAGGATTCTGTCAATGACCGCGTCATCCGGGAGATTAACTCCCAGCTGAGTCAAGCGGTTATGCAACCCAGACATTGTGAGTATGTGCTCACTGACAGAACTATTTTCCTCCATCTTACAGCTGAAGAACTTGTCGGAGACTTCATATCTCTCGACCCGGGCATGAGCTTGGAAAACCATTTTCAGCTCTTCGAACATCTCATATGCTGTAGGATCGAAAGTATGTCTAGAGGGGGGGGGGGTGATTAGACTACTTGACCAAATAAAAACTTAACCTTTTCCCAATTTTAGTTCTTGGCAGATTTTAGCTATTGTAGGACAAGTCAAGCAATCATCACACAATTCAAGCAAGCATGCAAATAGTATATTGGCAGCGGAAAGTAAAGCATGCAACTTGCAAGAATGTAAAGGGAAAGGTTTGGAGAATTCAAACGCAATTGGAGACACGGATGTTTTTCCCGTGGTTCGGATAGATGGTGCAATCCTACATCCACGTTGATGGAGACTTCAACCCACAAAGGGTAACGGTTGCGCGAGTCCACGAAGGGCTCCACCCACGAAGGGTCCACGAAGAAGCAACCTTGTCTATCCCACCATGACCATCGCCCACGAAGGACTTGCCTCACTAGCGGTAGATCTTCACGAAGTAGGCGATCTCCTTGCCCTTACAAACTCCTTGGTTCAACTCCACAATCTTGTCGGAGGCTCCCAAGTGACACCTAGCCAATCTAGGAGACACCACTCTCCAAGAAGTAACAAATGGTGTGTTGATGATGAACTCCTTGCTCTTGTGCTTCAAATGATAGTCTCCCCAACACTCAACTCTCTCTCATAGGATTTGGATCTGGTGGAAAGAAGATTTGAGTGGAAAGCAACTTGGGGAAGGCTAGAGATCAAGATTCATATGGTAGGAATGGAATATCTTGGTCTCAACACATGAGTAGGTGGTTCTCTCTCAGAACATATGAGTTGGAAGTGTAGATGTGTTCTGATGGCTCTCTCCATGAGTGAAGAGGAGGTGGAGGGGTATATATAGCCTCCACACAAAATCCAACCATTACACACAATTTACCAATCTCGGTGGGACCGAATCAACAAACTCGGTCAGACCGAAATAGTAAACCTAGTGACCGTTAGAGATTTTCGGTGGGACTGACATGCAACTTGGTAGGACCGATTTTGTTAGGGTTAGGGCATAACGTAATCTCGGTGAGACCGATTACACAAACTCGGTGAGACCGATTTTGGTAATAATCTAACCAGAGAGTTGGTCAGGTAAACTCGGTGGGACCGATTTGCTCTTTCGGTGAGACCGAAAAGTTACAAAAAGGAAACACTGAATTTACATTGCAATCTCGGTGGGACCGATCCGCTCTTTCGGTGAGACCGAAAAGTTATGAAAGGGAAACAAAGAGTTTGCAATCCCATCTCGATGAGACTGAGATCCCTATCGGTAGAACCGATTTGCTAGGGTTTGGCAATGGCCATGACATGTGAAACTCGGTGACGCCGGGTTGAAAGAATCGGTAGGGCCGAGTTTGGCTTAGGGTTTAGGTCAAATGTGGATATGGGAAAGTAGTTGAGGGTTTTGGAGCATATCACTAAGCACATGAAGCAAGAGGCTCATTAAGCAACACCTCATCCCTCCTTGATAGTATTGGCTTTTCCTAAAGACTCAATGTGATCTTGGATCACTAAAATATAAAATGAAGAGTCTTGAGCTTTTGAGCTTGAGCCAATCCTTTGTCCTTAGCATTTTGAGGGTTCCACTTTCACCATCCATGCCATGCCAATCATTGAGCTTTCCTGAAATAATCATCTTGGAATAGCATTAGCTCAATGAGCTATATGTTGTTATGAATTACCAAAACCACCTAGGGATAGTTGCACTTTCAGTCTCCCCTTTTTGGTAATTGATGACAACATATAGATCAAAGCTTCGACAAATGATAATAAGCATGAAAAATATCGTCGCTTTGAGAAGTATGTGATAAGTAAGAGCTCCCCCTAAATTTGTGCATATTTAAGGTTTGCTTTGGACTGCAAATGCACAAAGAGTTAGAGTCATGGGTTACTCTTCCATGTCACATACATCTTGGTGGAGAGCTTAAAATGATAAGAATGAAATACATGCACTCATCACCAAGAAAAGTGAATGATCACATAAGATAGATAAGATAATAGCATTCACCAAGCATTAAGTGTAGCTTATGATCAAACACATGATCATCAATGTCTCACAGATAACGGCATAGTATCTCAAGCACTCAAAAGCAAACAAAGTTCGAAGAACCACCAAATAAAGCAGGAGAGAATAAAAGCAACACACTCTCTCTCGAAGCCTATGATCTATACATTTTTCTCCCCCTTTGGCAACAAGTTACCAAAAAGTTCCTAGAAAATGCATAGTGCTAGATCGACTCTCAGGCTTGATCTTCTGGTGGTGGTGGAGTCCGGAGCACTCCAAGGACGAAGCCTTCTGTAGACGTGGTTGGAGTTGAGGCTGAAGTAGATGCTAGAGCTGGTGGAACTAAAGCTGTAGCTGGTGCAAAAGTGGTGGCTCTGGTGTCAGCAACTGGCACTACATGTGATCTTTCCATCTGGGTAGAAATGTGTTGTGGAGTAGAATTGCATAATGAGTTCCTCGTTCCACTTTGTGAGCTTCTGCCCAACAAAGTCTGCTACTCCACAAGCATTGAAGTTGTCATACACTCCAGGGTAGTGTTCTTCATTTTCCTTGATGTACTCCCAATTGACCCATCTCATGTCACAAACTATGGGCTTCTTGTCCAACAAAACTATCTCGTAGAAGTCCTGCTATTCCTTAGTGTGGAACCTATAATCAACAGCAGTTCTTCTCCTTGAAGCATATGGATCTGCTTCTCTCCACTTCCTCAGCCCTGAGTCTCTTCTGAGCTTCATGTCCTTAGCCATAGGATGAGCATCATTATGGTCTGGGATCTTGGGCTTGAGCTTTCTCAGAACATGCTCTTCATCATCTTCTTCAGCAGCTTCAGGCACTGGGGCCTTGTTCTTCTCAGTTGCAGGTATGCTCCTCGTATTTCTCTTTGGGGCAGACTTGGGCTTGGAGGCAGCTTTGGGTGCTTCTTTGGGCTTGGATGCAGTAGCCCCTGTCCTGATAGCATCACCCATAAGCTTAGGTGCCTTAGGTGCTGGTGCAGCAACCTCTTCTTCCTCTTCCTCGTCAGAGTCTCTCATGATTGAGGATTTCCCAAGCACTCTAGCAGTGGTATTTTTGACCCTCTCCTTCCTCTTCTTTCCTTCAGCAGCAACTGGCTCTACGGTTGCAAGCTTTTCAGGAATCTGAGTTGAAGCTCTGGCCTTTGGCATAGGTTGCCTACCTGCTGGCCTTTTGATTTTCATCCCTGGCTTTATGCTCTGTGCTGGGCCATATTCTTTCTTGAGCACAACTCTCTTGGAAGTTGCTTCCTCTTCTGCCACATAGTCCTCATCCTCTGAGTCTGAGGTTCTCTTCTTCCTTTGTCTGGTGGCAGCTTTTGGCAGGTTGCTAGGGGTGCTCCTGCTGCCTTCATCAGAAGAACTAGAGGGACTAGTGCCCTCACTCATGTGCACTTGCTGTTCTGACACATTCTGGCTGTCACTCTGATCTGACATGATGAACAAGCTGACTGCTGACCCTGTGAACAGTTTATAGATGGGGTAGAGTGGATGAGCATCACAAAATGTAGAGATTTTTGCAAAAGAATGATTCAAAATCTTAGTTTTAGTTTCCCACTGAAATCATCTCGGATCTACCGATTTTTAAACTCGGTGATACCGAAGCAGTTTTGGAACCTAAACTAGTGAACTCGGTCAGACCGAGTCACAGTTCGGTGGCACCAAGACTGCTAGGGTTTCACAAAGTTCCAAAATCGGTCACACCGATAAGTAATTCTCGGTCAGACCGAGTCTCACTTGTGCAATGTCATGAGCCAAATCGGTGGGACCGAGTTTTTCAACTCGGTGGGTCCGAGATGGTTTCGGCGGAAACCTAACCCTAAAATTTTCGAATCAATCCTATTCTACGAACGCATTGACTGGATAAGAGTGTTTCAATCGTGGCAAGAATTATTAAGAACACAATGTGCTAGGAATCAGATTGGGGATAGCACAAAGATCGAGTCCATACCCTAGTTCGGTGGAGACTCGCTACGGCGGCAACGGCGGGGTTGAATTCCGTTGACGGCGATGGAGACTAGCGACTGGAGGCGAGGAGACGATCTGGAGACCACGTTGGCAGAGCGAGCTATCGCGCGGGCGAAGGGGTTCGGAGAAATTTCCGAATTTTTGCACGTGACTATATATAGCCCGACCCTGTCGGTGTGACCGAGTGGAACAACTCGGTGGCACCGAGATGCAAAACTATATATAGTTGTTGCAACTCGGTGTGACCGAATGATTCAAATCGGTTGCACCGAGATCGAAAATTCAGATCAACTTAATGATCTCGGTAGGACTGAAAGTAGGATATCGGTCAGACCGAGAATCACAAAGAGGTTTTGGAAGTTTAAGTCTATGACGAATCGGGGAGTCCGAGTGCTCCTCACACAGAGTGGTTCGAATCTGACTTGATCAAATTTTGTGATGTAGCATGAATAGAGTTTGAGACGAGAAAATCATAGATAGCTAGAGGAGGTTCTTAGGCATTCTTGTCCATCCACTTGGCAAAAGGAAATAAAACCAAACAATCAAAACAACAAGTGGATGTCCTTGAATGAGTGAAATATGCAACCAACATGCTCACACAATAAGATGGCAATTGAAATATGTGACAAAGCATGCACAACCAATTCTAGCATCTATCAAGCAATTTGCGATACTAGGTCATTTATATATGAGTATATTGACTTAGGAGTCAAGTGAGAACACTTGATCATAGGTCATACTCATCGTTTAAGCTCAAGTGGGGTTACCACTTTTACATAAAGCATTGTTGTGTTCACATCTTTAGAGTTGCTTTAGCTCAAGTCTTAGAGTAAAGCTCCCCCTAGATGTGATATCCCCCCTAAGAGGGATGAACTAACCTTGGGTTTTGTCGATGATGACTTCATGTAGATGTTGAAGATGTGGATGCTCAATGTTGATGTAGATCACTTGGAGCTATCCATTTGAGTGAATTGCACTTTCAATACCTACATGGGTTAGTCCCACAAGGAACAAACAAGGATATCCATAGACATAGAGTGATGCACACACAAGATGATGTCCATGAAAACTTTTAGGTTACCTTGTCCCTTGTCTTACCAACAAGAGGGTTTGTGACTCCTTGAACTAGTGCAAGATGTGGAAGTTGATTGCACTTGTTCTTGCCAAAATGATAAGAGTGAAGTATGTTGGCGGAGTCACCCTCAAGAACTCTCTAGTTCTTCTTCTTTTGGATCCACACCATCTTGATGGGAATCCTTGGAGTTGTAGTCGTACTTGATGAAGTGGAACTTGAAGTGGTCTTGGGAATCCACTTGACTAAGGTCTTAGGAGCTTCTTCAAATGCATCAATTTCCTCTTGAAGCTTGTCCTTGCCTTTTTGCTTGTAGTCTTGTGGTGGAAGATCATATTGAGCTTGTGTCCCCTTGAAGGAAGTATCATACTTCTCTTGTTGAGGAACAAACTTTGTCTTGGGGTATTGATCTTCTTCCCACTCAACTCCATTGGCATTGAACTTTCGTTCAAAACCAACACCTTGATTCTTCCGGTGCCTTCCTTGCTTGCGCACAATTTCCTCGAATTGCTTACTCCCGGCAAGGCTTTTGTACACTCCTTTCTCTATAATTCCCTTCAATAAGCTATTTTGTTGCTCAAGTGTAACTTGGCTAAGAGAATCATTAGTGGAATCAAGAGAACTACTAGAAGCAACAATATTGGATTTAGCATGATCATTGTTACTACTAGAGGAAGAATCTTTCTTGTTCTTGTTACTAGACTTGACTTGAGGCATGTAAGTGGATAAGAGTAAACGCTTGGCAATGTAAGAAGAACTTTTCTTGCGGAGATCATCATTGATTGCCTTTACAAACTCATGCTCTTGCTCAAGATTGAGCTTTTCAAAGCGTAACTTCTCATGAGCTCTTAAAAGTTCTCGATGATCTTCGAAGATAGTTTCATGAGCTAACTTAAGAGTGTTTAGTTCTTTAGTTAGAGCCTCAATCTTCTCCTTATCATTGTCATCTGTTTTATCTTGATTAGCATGATTAATTGACGTTTCATCATAGTATTCATCACTGGAGTTGTCAACAAGTAAATCATCATCACCTAACAAGTCATCTTCATCACTATTAAAATCAACATACTCGGGGTGTGTTACCTTAGGACCTTTGGCCATGAAGCATCTTCCAATTCCTTCATTTGGTGAGTCAAATATGTCGTAGGAGTTGGTTGACACAAGTGCTAGACCGGCAACACCTTCATCTTGAGTATATTCGGAATCGGAGTGATAACTTCTCTCGGAGTGGTTGTCGGAGTCGGAGCCGGATACCCATTCACCAACATGAGCTTGATGTCTTCGTTTTGTGTAGCTCCTTGATGATTTTTCCTTCCTTTCCAAATCCTTGCTTCTCCATGAGTATCTTCGTTCATAACGATCATCTCTACTCCTTCTCTCTCTTGGTGGTGATTCTTCTCTTTTGCTTCTTCTTTTTGGAGAGTCTTCTCTTCTCTTGTAGGGAGCCGTACACTCATTGGAATAGTGTCCGGGTCTTCCACAATTGTAGCAGTTTCGCTCTCGACTAGAAGATCTTTTGTCATTGTAGGACCTTGATGTGGAGCTTCTATCTTTGCTTCTACTCTTGTAGAACTTGTTGAAGTTCTTCACCATTAAGCTGAATTCTTCATTGAAGTTTTGTTTCTCACTTGATGATGTAGGGGCTTCACATGAGACTTTGTAGGCACCACTTGATTTGTTGTGAAGTTCCTATTTATCCTTAAGTGACATCTCATGAGCAACAATTCTTCCAATTACCTCCGTTGGCTTGAGATCTTTGTAATTGGGCATCATTTGGATCAATGTGCACACGGTATCATATTTTCCATCCAAGGCTCCTAGAATCTTCTTGATGATGAATCTATCGGTCATCTCTTCACTTCCTAAGCCGGCAATCTCATTTGTGATGAGAGCAAGCCTAAAGTACATTTCAGCGACACCTTCACCATCCTTCATTTTGAACTTGTCAAGTTGACTTTGAAGCACATCCAATTTGGATTCCTTGACGGAGTCGGTACCTTCGTGCATATCAATCAAAGTGTCCCAAATTTCCTTTGCATTCTCAAGACGCCTGATTTTGTTGAATTCTTCGGGGCACAATCCGTTGAAGAGAATATCACAAGCTTGAGCATTGTATTGCAACATCTTCAACTCATCCGCGGTAGCTTCACGGTTTGGTTCTCTCCCATCAAAGAAGTCACCTTGCAAACCAACACACACAATAGCCCAAACGGCGGGGTTATGTCCAAGAATATGCATTTTCATTTTATGCTTCCAACTAGCAAAATTAGTACCATCAAAGTAAGGACCTCTACGGTGATAATTTCCCTCGCTAGACGCCATACTCTCCTAGGTTGTGAAACCAATGCTATGACCACCAAAAGCTATGGAAATCAAAGCAAATGGAGACCAAGGCTCTGATACCACTTCTAGGATCGAAAGTATGTCTATAGGGGGGGGGGTGATTAGACTACTTGACCAAATAAAAACTTAACCTTTTCCCAATTTTAGTTCTTGGCAGATTTTAGCTATTTTAGGACAAGTCAAGCAATCATCACACAATTCAAGCAAGCATGCAAAGAGTATATTGGCAGCGGAAAGTAAAGCATGCAACTTGCAAGAATGTAAAGGGAAGGGTTTGGAGAATTCAAACGTAATTGGAGACACGGATGTTTTTCCCGTGGTTCGGATAGGTGGTGCTATCCTACATCCTTGCTCTTACAAACTCCTTGGTTCAACTCCACAATCTTGTCGGAGGCTCCCAAGTGACACCTAGCCAATCTAGGAGACACCACTCTCCAAGAAGTAACAAATGGTGTGTTGATGATGAACTCCTTGCTCTTGTGCTTCAAATGATAGTCTCCCCAACACTCAACTCTCTCTCATAGGATTTGGATCTGGTGGAAAGAAGATTTGAGTGGAAAGCAACTTGGGGAAGGCTAGAGATCAAGATTCATATGGTAGGAATGGAATATCTTGGTCTCAACACATGAGTAGGTGGTTCTCTCTCAGAACATATGAGTTGGAAGTGTAGATGTGTTCTGATGGCTCTCTCCATGAGTGAAGAGGAGGTGGAGGGGTATATATAGCCTCCACACAAAATTGAACCATTACACACAATTTACCAATCTCGGTGGGACCGAATCAACAAACTCGGTCAGACCGAAATAGTAAACCTAGTGACCGTTAGAGATTTTCGGTGGGACTGACATGCAACTTGGTAGGACCGATTTTGTTAGGGTTAGGGCATAACGTAATCTCGGTGAGACCGATTACACAAACTCGGTGAGACCGATTTTGGTAATAATCTAACCAGAGAGTTGGTCAGGTAAACTCGGTGGGACCAATTTGCTCTTTCGGTGAGACCGAAAAGTTACAAAAAGGAAACACTGAATTTACATTGCAATCTCGGTGGGACCGATCCGCTCTTTCGGTGAGACCGAAAAGTTATGAAAGGGAAACAAAGAGTTTGCAATCCCATCTCGGTGAGACCGAGATCCCTATCGGTAGAACCGATTTGCTAGGGTTTGGCAATGGCTATGACAAGTGAAACTCGGTGACGCCGGGTTGAAAGAATCGGTAGGGCCGAGTTTGGCTTAGGGTTTAGGTCAAATGTGGATATGGGAAAGTAGTTGAGGGTTTTGGAGCATATCACTAAGCACATGAAGCAAGAGGCTCATTAAGCAACACCTCATCCCTCCTTGATAGTATTGGCTTTTCCTAAAGACTCAATGTGATCTTGGATCACTAAAATATAAAATGAAGAGTCTTGAGCTTTTGAGCTTGAGCCAATCCTTTGTCCTTAGCATTTTGAGGGTTGCACTTTCACCATCCATGCCATGCCAATCATTGAGCTTTCCTGAAATAATCATCTTGGAATAGCATTAGCTCAATGAGCTATATGTTGTTATGAATTACCAAAACCACCTAGGGATAGTTGCACTTTCATATGCTCTGTGTCGCTCAAAACGCTTTTGGAGCCCCGGTTCTAAGCTGTAAAGCATGCCGCACTGAACGAGGGAGTAATCATCAGCATGTGTCTGCCAAGCGTTCATAACGTCTTGGTTCTGAGGGACGGGTGCGTCACCTAGTGGTGCTTCTAGGACATAATCTTTCTTGGCAGCTATGAGGATGATCCTCAGGTTCCGGACCCAGTCCGTATAGTTGCTGCCATCGTCTTTCAGCTTGGTTTTCTCTAGGAACGCGTTGAAGTTGCGGACAACGCGGGCCATTTGATCTACAAGACATATGGTAAAGATTTTAGACTAAGTTCATGATAATTAAGTTCATCTAATCAAATTATTCAATGAACTCCCACTCAGATAGACATCCCTCCAGTCATCTAAGTATGACATGATTCGAGTTAACTAGGCCGTGTCCGATCATCACGTGAGACGGACTAGTTAACATCGGTGAACATCTTCATGTTGATCGTATCTTCTATACGACTCATGCTCGACCTTTCGGTCTTCTATGTTCCGAGGCCATGTTTGTACATGCTAGGCTCGTCAAGTCAACCTAAGTGTATTGCGTGTGTAAATCTGTCTTACACCCGTTGTATTCGAACGTTAGAATCTATCACACCCGATCATCACGTGGTGCTTCGAAACAACGAACCTTCGCAACGGTGCATAGTTAGGGGGAACACTTTCTTGAAATTATTACGAGGGATCATCTTATTTAAGCTACCGTCGTTCTAAGCAAATAAGATGTAAAACATGATAAACATCACATGCAATCAAATAGTAGTGACATGATATGGCCAATATCATATAGCTCCTTTGATCTCCATCTTGGGGCTCCATGATCATCTTGTCACCGGCATGACACCATGATCTCCATCATCATGATCTCCATCATCATGTCTCCATGAAGTTGCTCGCCAACTATTACTTCTACCACTATGGCTAACACGTTTAGCAATAAAGTAAAGTAATTTACATGGCGTTTCTCAATGACACGCAGGTCATACAAAAATAAAGACAACTCCTATGGCTCATGCCGGTTGTCATACTCATCGACATGCAAGTCGTGATTCCTATTACAAGAACATGATCTCATACATCACATATGTATAATTCATCATTCATCACAACTTTGGCCATATCACATCACATGACACTTGCTGCAAAAACAAGTTAGACGTCCTCTAATTGTTGTTGCAAGTTTTACGTGGCTGCAATAGGGTTCTAGCAAGAACGTTTTCTTACCTACGTAAAAGCCACAACGTGATTTGTCAACTTCTATTTACCCTTCATAAGGACCCTTTTTGTCGAATCCGCTCCAACTAAAGTGGGAGAGACAGACACCCGCTAGCCACCTTATGCAACTAGTGCATGTCAGTCGGTGGAACCTGTCTCACGTAAGCGTACGTGTAAGGTCGGTCCGGGCCGCTTCATCCCACAATGCCGCTGAAGCAAAATAAGACTAGTAGCGGCAAGAAAGTTGACAACAACTACGCCCACAACAAATTGTGTTCTACTTGTGCAAAGAGAACTACGCATAGACCTAGCTCATGATGCCACTGTTGGGGAACGTTGCAGAAAACAAAAAATTTCCTATGTTTCACCAAGATCAATCTATGGAGTCAACTAGCAACAAGAGGAGAGTGCATCTACATACCCTTGTAGATCGCGAGCGGAAGCGTTCAAGAGAACGGGGATGATGGAGTCGTACTCGCCGTGATCTAAATCACCGATGACCAAGTGCCGAACGGATGGCGCCTCCGCGTTCAACACACGTACGGAGCGGATGACGTCTCCTCCTTCTTGATCCAGCAAGGGGGAAGGAGAGGTTGATGAAGATCCAGCAGCACGACGGCGTGGTGGTGGATGCAGCAATGATCGCAGCAGGGCTTCGCCGAGCTTCTGCGAGAGGGAGAGGTGTAGCAGGGGAGAGGGAGGCGCCAAGACTTGAGGTGTAGCTGCCCCTCCCTCCCCCCTTTATATAGGCCCCTTGGGGGGGGGGGCGGCCCTGGAGACGGGATCTCCCAAGGGGGGGCGGCGGCCAAGGGGGGTGGAGTGCCCCCCAAGGCAAGTGGAGGCGCCCCCACCCTAGGGTTTCCAACCCTAGGCGCAGGGGGGCCCATGGGGGGGGTGCACCAGCCCACTATGGGCTGGTTCCCCTCCCCACTTCAGCCCATGGGGCCCTCCAGGATGGGTGGCCCCACCCGGTGGACCCCCGGGACCCATCCGGTGGTCCCGGTACAATACCGGTGACCCCGAATCTTTCCCGATGGCCGAAACTACACTTCCTATATATAATTCTTCACCTCTGGACCATTCCGGAACTCCTCGTGACGTCCAGGATCTCATCCGGGACTCCGAACAACTTTCAGATTACTGCATACTCATATCTCTACAACCCTAGCGTCACCGAACCTTAAGTGTGTAGACCCTACGGGTTCGGGAGACACGTAGACATGACCGAGATGGCTCTCCGGCCAATAACCAACAGCGGGATCTAGATACCCATGTTGGCTCCCACATGCTCCTCGATGATCTCATTGGATGAACCACGATGTCGAGGATTCAAGCAACCCCGTATACAATTCCCTTTGTCAATCGGTATGTTACTTGCCCGAGACTCGATCGTTGGTATCCCAATACCTTGTTCAGTCTCGTTACCGGCAAGTCACTTTACTCGTACCGTAATGCATGATCCCGTGATCAACCACTTGATCACATTAAGCTCATTATGATGATGCATTACCGAGTGGGCCCAGAGATACCTCTCTGTCATACGGAGTGACAAATCCCAGTCTCGATTTGTGCCAACCCAACAGACACTTTCGGAAACACCTGTAATGTGCCTTTATAGTCACCCAGTTACGTTGTGACGTTTGGCACACCCAAAGCACTCCTACGGTATCCGGGAGTTGCACAATCTCATGGTCTAAGGAAATGATACTTGACATTCAGAAAAGCTACAACAAACGAACTACACGATCTTTGAGCTAAGCTTAGGATTGGGTCTTGTCCATCACATCATTCGCCTAATGATGTGATCCCGTTATCAATGACATCCCCATGTCCATAGCCAGGAAACCATGACTATCTGTTGATCAACGAGCTAGTCAACTAGAGGCTCACTAGGGACACATTGTGGTCTATGTATTCACACATGTATTACGATTTCCGGATAATACAATTATATCATGAATAATAGACAATTATCATGAACAAGGAAATATAATGATCATTTTATTATTGCCTCTAGGGCATATTTCCAACACTCTGGGACAGGGGTTCGCACTTTCTGTAATTCACATGCATATATTCAGTGGACCGCCTCCGGGCTCCGAGACGTAGGGCTGTTACTTCTCCGAGAAGGGCCTGAACTTGTAAAACTCGTGTGTACAACTCCTCCATAGCTAGGATCTTGCCTCTACTTTCATGCCCCCCTATTCTACTGTCAGTCTTAGAACCACGACAGTTGGCGCCCACCGTGGGGCGGGTGTCTTAGCGACTTGTTGGAGAAGTTGCAATTTTTCCGATCCCCTTTATCATGGTTCCAGGCGGAGGTTTGGCTGAGGGCCGCGAGATCCGTCTCGGCACGCTCGTGTTTGTCGCCGACGACTCCGCTTGGCTTCAGGAGGCACCACTCGACGCCGACGCGCTCCCCGCCCGCGGGGCGACGCACTTTCGCGCGTGTGTTCGCGGCGTCCTCCTGCGGCAACCGTTGACCCAGTGTCAGTCGAATCCAGCAGCTTTGCCCCTTCCTGCAGCCCGCCGGAGCAAACACTCCAGTCGGTCGAGGCTTCAGCGGTGGGTGAAGCATGCGGTGGCCCGCTGGCCGCCCACCCCTCAAGTCGCGGCGATCGAGCCTGACGGAACTCTCTACGGCCTGTTCGATTTGTTGACTAGCTCCGTAGAGATCGCATCCGAGTGCGACAGCAGTGACCCAGCGGCGGAAGTCTTGATGGTCAATGGACCACGCAGCCCTCCTGGCTTCAACCGTGAAGACGGAGGCGACGGGAACGGCGATCCGTCGTGCGTTCACGAGGAGTACCGCCCCGAACCCCTCTCCTCGCAGCAGAGGGAGGAACTTCGCCACCGGAACATGGATGAATTGCATACTCCTATAGTTGGAGAAACCCCTGAGGCCCAGGCCTTGGAGCAGGCGCGTTTGGCCAACCTGTCTGAGTGCACTCGACTGGAGAACCTCCATCACGCACTCGACGTTCGCGCTCGACAACGTGCTCCTGAGTCCAGTCGACGCCATCTTTTTCCACCTCCGACTCAAGTATACCGAACACCTATCCAGAATCTAGCAACTGCTGCCCGGATAGCAGAGTCGATCCAACCTTCCCAATCAGAAGCTGGACGAGGTCTGGTGCAGATCAGAGCCTTGCTCCGGGCAGCGGGAGAGCAGAATACGGTCGTATCTCAGTCGCGGAATAGGATCCATAGCAGATCCGTGGTCGCAGACACAGTTCAGTCAGCCCATAGCCCAAGATCGCCCCCGAGGCGTGAGGGACGTGGAGATCGGCGTGATCAGTACAGAAACTGAGAGCAGTATGATCGCCGTGCCAATCGCGATGATCGCCGTCGAGTACCCATGCCTCCTCCAAGGAGTGGGTCATACGTGCCTCGGCCACATGAAGACAGACGCCCTCACAGTGTCGGACGAGGTATTCTAGTCGACCCCAGGGAGCCAGGCTTTGATGCGAGATCTATTCTCGTGCAGGGCTTGGTCGACAGAAACAGAGCTCACCGAGAGGGCCACGACAGAGATCTGCAAGCCAGCAACAGGGTGCATGTCTCTGGTCCAGAGTGCTTCAGCAGAGCTATCAGAGCTGCGGTGATTCCCCCCAACTTCAGGTTGGCGTCTGGAGTCAGTAAGTTCACCGGAGAGTCCAAGCCTGACACTTGGCTTGAAGACTACCGAGTGGCTGTCCAGATTGGTGGCGGCAATGATGAAGTGGCCATGAAACACCTTCCTCTGATGTTGGAGGGCTCGGCTAGAGCATGGCTGAATTAGTTAGCGCCTAGTAGCATCTATACTTGGGAAGATCTCGCCCGAGTGTTTGTCAGAACATTCAAGGGCACTTGCAAACGGCCAGCAGGTTTGACAGAATTACAGTGTTGTATTCAGAAACCGAATGAAACTTTGAGGGATTATATCCAGAGATGGATCACCCTACACCACACAGTAGAAGATGTGTCGGATCATCAGGCAATTTGTGCCTTTAAGGAAGGCGTCAGGTATCGGGAGTTGAATATGAAAGTCGGCCGGACAGGAAATATGACTCTGGCTCGGATGATGGAAATTGCCACCAAGTATGCCAATAGTGAAGAAGAAGAGCGACTCCGGAGTGGCAAGCACAAAGCAGTCGCCCACGAAGCCGGAGGAGGAAACTCCGGTCGGAAACAGAAGCGCAAGGCCGAGCCAGCTGCTCCGGGTGAAGCCTTGGCTGTGGTTCAAGGAAAGTTCAAGGGGAAGCCCAAAGGGCCGTGGAACCCCAAGAAAGTAAAAGATCAAGATGGAAATGACGTGTTGGATCTGCCGTGCCATATCCACACCAAAAAAGATGAAGAAGGTAATTTCATTTACCCGAAGTAGACCACTCGGCAGTGTCGGCTCCTAATCCAGCAGTTCCGAGAGAAACAGCCCAAGGAAAAGGAGAAGGAAGCAGACAAGGCTGAGGACGAGGGAGAGGATGATGATGGTTATCCCCACGTGAATTCCACTCTGATGATTTTTGCTGATATTGAGAGCAAAAGTCGATTGAAAGTCATCAACAGGGAAGTGAACATGGTCGCTCCGGTGACACCCAGTTACTTGAAGTGGTCGCAGACTACCATTACATTCGACCAGTCTGACCATCCAGCGCACATCGCCACCCCTGGGAGGCAATCACTGGTGGTCGACCCGGTGGTCGAAGGCACTCGACTGACAAAGGTCCTGATGGACGATGGTAGTGGCCTGAACATACTGTATGCAGAGACGTTGAAGGGAATGGGCATTCCGATGTCCAGACTCAGTGAAAGCCATATGAGTTTCCATGGGGTCATTCCAGGCAAGAAGGCTGCATCCCTCGGTCAGATTACGCTCGACGTGGTTTTCGGTGATTCCAAAAATTACCGCAAAGAAAAGTTGACGTTTGAAGTTGTGGATTTCCATAGTGCTTATCATGCAATTCTGGGCAGGCCAGCTTATGCGCGATTTATGGCTCGACCATGTTACGTGTACCTCAAACTGAAGATGCCTGGTCCCAGAGGAGTGATCATTATCTCTGGTAATCGGAAGAAGGCAGAAGAGTGCTTCCAGAAGGGCTCAAAGATCGCCAATGCCCAGATGGTCGTGGTAGAATTGCAAGAATACCAGAAAAATACAGATCCGAGTGAGTTGCTGCGAGCCAAGAATCCAGCCACAGATTCAACATTCCAGTCGTCTGGTGAAACAAAGTCGATTCACATTCACCCGACACATCCCAATGCTGCTCCGAGTCACATTTCAACCACACTTGACTCCAAATAGGAAGAAGCGCTCATCCAGTTCCTCCATGAGAACTGGGACATCTTTGCATGGAGGCCTTCTAACATGCCGGGTGTTCCCAGGGGACTGGCTGAGCATCGTTTGTGAGTCGACCCGAAGGTGAAACCAGTCAAAGAGCATCTTCGATGGTCCGCCATCCAGAAAAGAAAGGTAATCGGTGAAGAGGTGGCTCGGCTTTTGGCAGCTTAGTTTATCCGAGAGATTTACCACTCCGAGTGGTTAGCCAATGTTATCATGGTCCCAAAGAAAGACGACTCACTTCACATGTGCATTGATTTCAAGCATATCAATCGAGCCTGCCCGAAAGATCAGTTTCCTCTCCCTCCATCGATCAGATAGTCGACTCGACTGCAGGATGCAAGCGTTTGTCCTTTTTGGACACCTACTCCGGGTACCACCAGATCCGTCTGTACGGGCCCGACGAGATAAAGACAAGTTTTATCACCCCATTTGGGTGCCTCTGTTATGTCACAATGCCATTCGGTTTGAAGAATGCCGGAGCCACATTAATGCGGATGATTCAGAAGTGCCTGCTCACTCAGATCAGTCGGAATGTGGAAGCATACATGGATGACATTGTGGTCAAGTCACGTAAAGGTTCCGACCTACTGACTGACCTTGCTGAAACTTTTGCCAACCTTAGAAGGTATGATATCAAGCTCAATCCATCAAAGTGCATGTTTGGAGTTCCAGGCAGAAAGTTACTCGGTTTCCTTGTTTCAGAACAAGGAATCGATGCTAACCCAGAGAAAGTAGGCGCTATAGTCCGAATGAAACGCCCTGTGCGTGTGCATGATGTCCAGAAGCTTACTGGTTGCTTGGCCGCCCTAAGTCGATTCATTTCTCGCCTCGGTGAAAAGGCGCTACCTCTTTACCAACTGATGAAGAAATCAGATAAGTTCGAGTGGACCCCAGAAGCTGATGCAGCGTTTGCAGAGCTAAAAGCCCTGCTTTCCACCCAGCCGGTGCTTGCTGCTCCAATCAGCAAAGAGCCTCTACTGCTTTATATAGCAGCCACTGGACAAGTCGTCAGTACAGTACTTACGGTCGAGCGGGAAGAAGAAGGAAAAGCTTATAAAGTTCAACGCCCAATTTATTATATTTCTGAAGTCCTGACCCCGTCAAAGCAGAGATATCATCATTATCAGAAGCTTGTCTATGGGATTTACATGACCACGAAGAAGGTTGCACACTATTTCTCGGATCACTCTGTTACAGTCGTCAGCGACGCTCCATTGTCAGAGATTCTGCACAACAGAGATACAACTGGTCGAGTGGCAAAATGGGCGATTGAACTCCTTCCCTTGGATATCAAGTTTGAGGCAAAGAAAGCTATCAAGTCCCAAGCAATAGCAGATTTCCTCGCCGAGTGGATCGAACAGCAACTACCGACTCAAGTTCATTCTGAGCACTGGACCATGTTCTTTGATGGATCCAAAATGTTGAATGGTTCTGGTGCTGGGGTAGTTCTGGTATCCCCCCGAGGAGACATGCTCAGATATGTCCTCCAGATTCACTTTGATTCCTCCAACAATGAAGCAGAATATGAAGCACTCCTGTATGGGTTGCGCATGGCCATCTCACTCGGCGTCCGTCGCCTCATGGTCTATGGCGACTCAGATTTGGTAGTTAATCAAGTGATGAAGGAGTGGGACGTCAGAAGCCCAGCCATGACTGGTTACTGCAACGTGGTGAGAAAGCTTGAGAAGAAGTTTGAGGGGTTAGAACTCCACCATATACCCCGACTGAAAAATCAAGCAGCCGATGACTTGGAAAAATAGGTTCTAAGAGAGAAGCCATTCCCAACAATGTGTTTTTGGAGCATATTCACTCGCCGACAGTTCAGGAAGATCCTTTTGCTGAAGAGCCACCGCAACCTAAGAGCGCCACGGATCCGACTGAAGTCGAGGTCCCAGCCGTGGTCGACCTGATCATGGAGGTTTTGGCCATTACTCCTGACTGGACAGTGCCCTACATTGAGTACATCCTCAGGAAAGAACTCCCAAAGGATGAAGAAGAGGCTCGACAGATCGTCCGTCGATCCAAGGCCTTTACTATGATAAGAGGACAACTGTTCAGGGAAAGCGTGACTGGAGTCGGTCAGAAATGCATAACACTAGAAGAAGGTCGAATGATCCTCAATGACATCCACTCAGGGACCTTGGTCATCATGCGTCCTCTCGGGCCATCGTGGCTAAAGCATACCGAGCTGGATTCTATTGGCCACGAGTAAATGAAATGGTAAAAGATGTAGTCGACAGATGTGAAGGCTGCCAGTTTTACTTTGACATGTCTCACAAGCCAGCGTCAGCCCTGAAAACCACCCCCTCATCTGGCCCTTTGCTGTTTGGGGACTGGATATGGTTGGACCGCTGAGAACCGGCAGGAGCGGCTTCACTCATGTGCTCATTGCAGTCGACAAGTTTACCAAATGGATCGAAGCTAAACCTATCAAGAACCTTGATGCTAGCACTGCTGTCAGTTTTATCAGAGAATTGACATTCAGATATGGAGTCCCACACAGCATCATCACGGACAACGGGTCGAACTTTGATTCCGATGAGTTCAGAGCTTTCTGCGCCTCTCAGGGCACTCGAGTCGACTATGCTTCAGTCGCTCACCTGCAGTCGAACGGACAAGCAGAAAGAGCCAATGGCCTAATTCTCAAAGGACTGAAACCCTGACTAATGCGTGATCTTAAACACGCAGCAGGCGCTTGGGTTGATGAACTTCCATCAGTTCTGTGGGGTTTAAGGACAACTCCTAATCAGTCGACTGGACGAACTCCCTTCTTCTTAGTCTATGGAGCCGAAGCTGTTCTGCCAAGTGACCTGCTCCACAACACACCCCGAGTCGAGCTCTTCTCCGAAGAGGAAGCAGAGCAGGCCCGGCAAGATTCAGTCGATCTCTTAGAGGAGGAAAGAGAGATGGCCTTGATCCGGCCAACCATTTATCAGCAAGACTTGCGTCGATTCCACTCCAGAAATGTGAGGGGTCGAGCCTTTCAAGAAGGAGACCTGGTTCTTCGAGTGGATCAATAGAAACCACCCAAGCTTGCCCCGACTTGGGAGGGCCCCTTCATCATCACCAAAGTTCTCCACAACGGAGCATACCATCTTTATAGTATTGAGCATCAGAAAGACGAGCCACGGGCTTGGAACGCGGAGCTGCTCCGCCCCTTTTATACTTAAGCACTCGTTTGAATAAAATGCAATAAGGAACACCTTTGTAATTTGTTTATCAAAGACAAGAGCTTATGGTCCTATCATTCGATTGTTGTGTCCTTATTTACTTCTGAAATCCCCTAGTGGGTGGGCTTAGTCGCGAATCCGTTTCGCCTAAGTTCGAAAGAAAATCCTATCGAGTGATGAGCAATCCTCCCACTCGGGGGCTTAGCTGCAGTCCAGTACTCACCTAAGTTCTCCCACTAGGAGGCTTAGCTGCAGTCCAGTACTCGCCTAAGTTCGAAAGAAAATCCTACCGAGTGGAGAGCAATCCTCCCACTCGGGGGCTTAGCTGCAGTCCAGTACTCGCCTAAGTTTGAAAAAATCCTACCGAGTAGAGAGCAATCCTCCCACTCGGGGGCTTAGCTGCAGTCTAGTACTCGCCTAAGTTCTCTCGCTAAGAGATTAGCTACAGTCCAGTACTCGCCTAAGTTGGAAAAAATCCTACCGAGTGGAGAGTAATCCTCCCACTCGGGGGCTTAGCTGCAGTCCAGTACTCGCCTAAGTTCTCTCACTAAGAGAATTAGATGCAGTCCAGTACTCGCCTAAGTTGGAAAAAATCCTACCGAGTGGAGAGCAATCCTCCCAGTCGGGGGTTTAGCTGCAGTCCAGTACTCGCCTAAGTTCTCTCACTAGGAGACTTAGCTGCAGTCTAGTACTTGCCTAAGTTGGAAAAAATCCTACCGAGTGGAGAGCAATCCTCCCACTCGGAGGCTTAGCTGCAGTCCAGTACTCGCCTAAGTCCTCCCACTGGGAGGCATAGCTGCAGTCCAGTACTCGCCTAAGTTTGAAAAAAATCCTATCGAGTAGAGAGCAATCCTCCCACTCGGGGGCTTAGCTGCAGTCCCGTACTCGCCTAAGTTCTCTCACTAAGAGACTTAGCTGCAGTCCAGTACTCGCCTAAGTTGGAAAAAATCCTACCAAGTGGAGAGCAATCCTCCCACTCGGGGGCTTAGCTGCAGTCCAGTACCCGCCTAAGTTCTCTCACTAGGAGACTTAGCTGCAGTCCAGTACTCGCCTAAGTTTGAAAAAATCCTACCGAGTGGAGAGCAATCCTCCCACTCGGGGGCTTAGCTGCAGTCCAGTACTCGCCCAAGTTCTCCCACTAGGAGACTTAGCTGTAGTCTAGTACTCGCCTAAGTTGGAAAAAATCCTACCAAGTGGAGAGCAATCCTACCACTCGGGGGCTTAGCTGCAGTCAAGTACTCGCCTAAGTTCTCTCACTAGGAGACTTAGCTGCAGTCCAGTACTCACCTAAGTTTGAAAAAATCCTACCGAGGGGAGAGCAATCCTCCCACTCGGGGGCTTAGCTGTAGTCCGGTACTCGCCCAAGTTCTCCCATTAGGAGACTTAGCTGCAGTCCAGTACTCGCCTAAGTTTGAAAAAATCCTACCGAGTGGAGAACAATCCTCCCACTCGGGGGTCTTAGCTCCAGCCCAGTACTCGCCTAAGTCCGAAACATACCACGACGAAATGCAGGTCGACTGCAACCTTCTCCTTAGGAGCTACGGCACAAGTACAACGTACGCTCCATCCCTATCCGCAAGGGCAACGAGGTGCAGGTTGACTGCAACCTTCTCCTTCGGAGCTACGACACAAGTACAACGTACGCTCCACCCCTATCCGCAAGGACAACGAGGTGCAGGTCGACTGCAACCTTCTTCTTTGGAGCTACGACACAAGTACAACGTACGCTCCATCCCTATCCGCAAGGATGACGAGGTGCAAGTCGACTGCAACCTTCTCCTTCGGAGCTACGGCACAAGTACAATGTCCGCTCCATCCCTATCCGCAAGGACGACGAAGCGTTCCTAGCAGTGAGCAAAGTCCATTCGAAGGCAAACGCAAGCACATTCGGAGGCAAACCAAATTCAGATAAATCCTAAAAGTTCCAAGCCGCAAATCAAAAGTACTTGGGCATCAAACCCGAAGGAGTTCAACGGTTATAGCAATCACTCGGCATTCCGAGGCAAATTTAAAGCAGATTCAAGTTTCATAAGTTTGTTCACTCGGCCGGAGGAGGGCTGGCAGGCTCCACGAATGAGTCCAGATCAATCCCATCAGCGATCCGAGTGGCGGCAGCAATGAAAGTCTCCATGAAGGACTAGAAGTCATGCTTTTTGGTGTTAGTGACGTTGATTGCAACCAGCTTGTCTTCACGAGCCTCCTTGCAATGGACTCGCACCAAGGACAGCGCCACGTCAGCACCACACCGGGCGGAGGATTTCTTCCATTCACTCGGTCAGGGATCTCGTTCAGTCGACTCATCAGGGATTCCAGGTCATTTTGGAGCGTCGCCCTCGGCCAAAGCGATGAGTCGATTCGAGAGACTACCTCCTTCAAGCGCATGAGGTAGCTTGTGGCGCTAGCGATATGGGACTCCAGTCGGAGCACGTTCATTGTAGTTTCGTCGTAGACTGGAGAAGCGATAGGGTCCAGACCCGTCTCGACCCTTCCAGTTTCGTCGTCGAAGTCTTGGCAGAATTCTGCAGCCAAAAGTTAGTGAATCGACCGAGCAAGATCCGATCGCAAGCATCAACACAGTCGGTTTAGAAGAAATACCTTTCAGCGTGAGATAGAGCTTCTTGGCAAGAGTCCTCAGATAAGCTTCTGTGTCATTCCTCTTGCGGATCACAGACTCCAACTTTTCATTTAGGACGACCTTGTTCTTCTTCAGACTGGTCACTTCGCGGTTAGCTTCATTAAGACAAGATTTCATTTTGTTCACCTCCCCTTCCAGCGTTCCGATTGAAGCAAGCTTCTGGTCTGCGAGAGCAGTTTTATCTTGGGCTGCTTTTTGTGCGGCGGTGTAACATCCCAAATTTTCAATTTGGAATGTTATACCCTAGATCATCATTGCATATCATATTTATTGCATTTTGGTTGATCCTAGAAATTTCACGCAACTCAAGGACCCTCGGAGAGAGTTGGGGATTTCGTTATTTTCATATTTGAGTTGTCTCAAAATTTGAAAATAGGATGAAATGATTTTATTTATTTTATCTTCAATTATTTCTATTATAAAAATTATGAGAGAGGGAACAAAATGACTTTCCCAAAATAAAGAAATATTGAGGATTTAATAAAAAAATCAAATAAGATTTTATTTGGTTTATTTGCTATTTTATTTGAATTTAGGAAAAATATGCGTTTTTAAAAATTGCATTTAGGCCCCAAATAAATGTTCATCCTGTGCGGCTTGATTTTAGAAGCCGGGGAAAATTTATTTCGGGATTTTTGGAGTCCGTTTAGTATTTCTTTCGTTAGTTTTTCTGCGCGGAATTATTTAAAAAAAAATGGGTCCGAACCGACCCTGGGCCGTAACCGGCCAGGACTCCGCCTGGCCGGGGCTTTATAAGCCGCCGCCCCGGGGCCCGAGCCAACCCAGCCTGCGCCCAAACCCTAGCCGCGCCCGATCGGCGCCGCCGCCGCCCGATCCGCGCCTCGCCGCCGCCTCGCCCCGCCCCGCCGCCTCGCCCCGCCCTGCCGCCGCCTCGCCGCCGCCCCGCTGCCCGAGGTAGCCGCCGTCGCCGGCGGTTTTCCTCAGAAAACCGCCCGGTTTTTTAGATATGTTTTTTTATTAGAACGGTTTTTTACGGTTTAGTTATTTAGCGAGCGTTCGCTCGTTCGTTCGTTTTAACGAATGTGTTCGTCGGTTAGATCCAGATAACAAACATTCGTTCGTTAATCTGTTTGTCATTTTTCTTTTTCTCGGATTTTCCGTGATTATTTCTGATCGCGATTTCTGATCCAATTTTCGTTTCAGTATAACTTTTCGCCCGTTTATCGGAATCAGGCGATTCAAGCGCCTGGAGTTTCGTCTCGAAACCCTCTTTCCGATTAACCAACTTAAACAAGTTTTTACTTCTGTAAAAATTGCCTTAGATCCAAAATAGTAAACAAAGCCTGTTTCTTTTGCTGTTTGTCTTTCGTTGCTTCGTTCGATTTGATTCTTTTTGCCAACCAGAGTTCTTAAGTTGAACTTTCCGGTTAGATCTCTTATTCGAGTTTTACCTGTGCATTAGTGGAGTACTTATTGTGTGTTTATTTGTTTGCGATAGAGTACCCGTAGTGCGCCGCTTGTTACTTCAAATCGCTAGGTTTCCCGGATCATCAGCAAGGCAAATAACACTTTGATCATACCTCCTACTACCCAGTTTTATTGCATTAGATCAATCCTCACGCATTGCATGATTAGGATCTAATTAAATTGTGGGTTTGGGGAGTAGTTGAGGTAGAACCTATTACCTGTTTATTATCAAACCTTTGGGAGTTACTATTACGTTGCTTATGTTGCCATGCTATGCTCGTAGACGTGGATTGGATTTGAGTGTATCCATGACAGATGTGAGCTTTGTTAATTAATGGTTTATTTAAGGTGGCAACCTAAACACACATCTGGGTGGCTTGAGGCATCTGGGTATTCCAGCGATTGCCTGTTTTCTTTTGGACCGCCACCCAGGCTCAAAGGGATCATGAGATTATTCATACTAGAAACTTCCGTGTGCAGCCACAAGCTATTATGGGCTCTAGCATAGTTGACTAAGACGTGCGAACTCTTACAGTGCTAGTCTAGTAGATGTAGGGGATGTAGGTTGGTACGGTCTACCCGTTCGTAAGGTGCTAGCGCTTCTGAAAGACTATGTCTCGGTCATCCATTTCTCAAACACCATGCAGTGCGAGAAAACCAACGGAGGAGATCGAGTCTTGTGGGGAAAAGTGTGCAAACCTCTGCAGAGTGTATAAACTAATCATGGTTAGCCGTGTCCCCGGTTATGGACATCTTGAGTATCTAGTACCTGGATTATCATGTGAATCTCAACATGTTACTATAAAATTAATTTTGATGGGTTTGTTTAAAGATGATGCTTAATTGGGATTGAGAATGATGTCAACCATTCTCAATGTTTAACAACCACCATGGTAGTTAAACAAATTTATTCCTTTGCAGTAGGGAAAAATTGGCTTTACGCAAAACTGTAAACATAAAGCTTTCCACCAGCCATATATGCATATAGAATAGCCGTTTCATTCCATTACTCTCTATGTGTTACATTGCCAGCATATTCCATGTGCTGACCCGTTTTCGGGCTACAACGTTAATGTTGCAGACTTTTCAGACGATGATTAAGGAGTTTTAGGTCGTGGTTCTATACTCAGCGATGCCGTTGGAGTTGATGGACTCACTTATCTTCCAAGCCTTCCGCTGTTATCGTTAGTAGATGGCCTTAAGCCATATTTATTGTAATAAGTTCTCTTTTGAGACACTCGATGTAATAAGTGTGTGATTGCTACTCTGCTATAAATTCTTCAAGTACTGTGTGGTGTCAGCATTACTGATCCAGGGATGACACCGGAGCACAGAGATTGGACCGTTTGAGGTCTGGTCGCTACAAGATGGTATCAGAGCACACGCTGACTGTAGGACACGACCACTAAGCTAAAGAACTAGATCCCTACTCACTCTCTTCTCTTCTGACCTCTCATCTTTTCTACTCTTTTAGGATGGCGGATGCAAGGAACAAGTTCACTCAACCGGATGAAGATACACCCTTTGGACGTCACTTGAAGGAAGTCACTAGATACCTGAACATAGCAGTACCAAGCTTCAACACCACTCTACCTGAAGAAGAGCGCTGGATGATTCAAGTTCAAGTTCCAGGAAGGACGTTCATGCCAGTCACTGAGCCCATAGAGTTTTCTTTCGATGCACCAACTTGGAATCTAGGAAAGAGCATGGCAGCTCACATCGCCATGGGACGCATTGGAGAAGTCTACCGCAATGATCTCAAGGATACTATCTACCAGATTTGTGGGCGCCGAGATGAGCACTGGGAGATGATCAGCACCAGAAAGGATAGATCAATTGCAGCTTTTATCCAGGAGTTAAACCAGCACATTCGACGTCAGGAGAACCAGATGTGCGCCGACATGATAGACCTGAAGAAGGCAAAGACAATAATCAAGGAACTGGAGGAAGAACTCAAGGCTACACGTGAAGATTTTGAAGAAGAAATTCAAGTATTAGTGGAAAAGAATGACGATCTGATCAAGAAGATTGGAATATTCATGGGAGACCCTACACCGGTAGAAGAAGACAAAGAACCCAAGGAGATTCGCCCGGAAGACTACATCATCATCGACGACACCGACTCGGATCCAGATGATAGCGATGATGACTATGTTGATGAAGCTAGAGCAGATATCATGGAGTCTGCGACCGAAGAATATTTCTAGTAGACCACCCCAATAGTAGTAGTAGTCCACCATGTAAATATAGTAGTCCGAGCACTTTTGCGATAGTTAGATCGATTGTATGCCCTTGTTTGATTGATTGAATGAAGTGAATTGTTTGATTTTGCCTCATGTGCATATGGGCAGTGTTTTCTCTTTAGGACCCTTCTATTCTTAAATCTCATCTTTTCTAAACCCTCAGATGCCTCCGAGACGTGACCCCGGATTTACCTTTCCACCGGAGCTCACTCAGTTGATCCAGCAGCAGAATACATTGATGCAGTTGCTAGTCCAGAATCAGAACCAGGGGAACAACAACAACAACCCACCACCACCACCTATTGATCACTTAGCCCGTTTTCTTAGGCTGAATCCGCCGGTGTTTTCCAGTAGCACCGAGCCGATAGTAGCAGATGATTGGCTCCGCAAGCCAGCTAGAGAGTTGACCACAGTAGGATGCACGGATGCGGAGAAGGTGAAGTTTGCCGCCCATCAGCTGGAAGGACCCGCAGCATCATGGTGGGAGAATTTCACGGCCACTTTCCCTGTCGACACTGTCACGTGGGACCAGTTTCAGCAGGCTTTTCGTACTTCCCATGTTTCAGCAGGAGCTATGGCCATGAAGAAGTGAGAGCTTCGCGACTTGCGCCAAGGAGGACGGACAGTTGGCCAGTATGTGGAGGACTTTAGTAAATTAACACGTTATGCCTCAAATGACGTTGCTACGGATGCAGCAAAGCAGGAGAAGTTTCTGGAAGGACTGAATGATGAGTTGAGCATGTAGTTGATGGTAGCAACCTTCAACAACTACCAGGAGTTGGTAGATTGTGCTCTCATGATTGAAGGGAAGCAACAGCAAATTGAGAATCGCAAGAGGAAGTACGCACAAGGAAAGTACAATTCAGGAGCTTGGCAGAAGCCATGATTTACCCCTAGGTCGGGAGGACATTTTCAGCATACCCATGGAGGAGGGAGCTCGCACAATCACAATGGCCCCAAGAATGGTAATGGGAATGGAGGAAGCAACAGCCAGAACCGCACCCACCCATCAACCCCAGCCAAGAAAGACCTGAGCCAAGTCACTTGTTTTAAGTGCCAGAAGACCGGACATTATGCCAATGAATGTCCTGAATCCTAGAATGAAAATGGCAATGGAAGCTCTGGGAAGAAGCCGAACCCTTTCAACAGGGGACAGGTGAACCACGTTAACATCGAGGAGGTTGAAGAGCAGCCGGATGCAGTAATCGGTAAGTTTTTGGTTAAGTCATTTACTGTACTCGTTCTTTTTGATATTGGTGCATCGCATTCATACATATCAAGGGGATTTGTGGATAAGTATAAACTGCCAACCCAAGCCCTTAGGTCACCCATGTTAGTAACCTCGCCTGGAGCAGAATATATGGCTAGTCTATGGTGTGATCGGTTACCATTAAGGATTGGTAACTATGTTTTTCCCTCAGACCTAATAGTGTTGGAATCCAAAGGATTGGACGTGATATTAGGAATGGATTGGTTGTCAAAGTATGAAGGGAATATTGAATGTGCTAGTAAGTCTATTTTACTTACCACCCCAGAAGGGAGAAGGATCAAGTATGTATCCCGACATGTGCCAAAGAGGACTCAAGTAAATTGTTTAACCGGAGTTGTGCAGGAGGAAGTACCAGTAGTGAAGGATTTCCCCGAAGTATTTCCAGAAGAGTTGCCAGGCATGCCACCGGATAGAGATATTGAGTTTCTGATTGAGCTTTTGCCAGGCACAGGACCAATATCAAAGAGACCATATAGGATGCCTGCAAAGGATTTGGTGGAAATTAAGAAGCAAATTAAGGAGTTACTGGATAAAGGATACATTCGCCCAAGTTCTTCACCTTGGGGATCGCCAGTACTTCTAGTGGATAAGAAGGATGGATCGTTAAGGATGGTTGTCGATTATCAAGGATTGAATGAAGTAACCATCAAGAACAAGTACCCACTATCGATGATCAATGATTTGTTTGATCGATTGCAAGGAGCTAAGGTATTTTCCAAGATCGATCTGCGATCAGGATACCACCAGTTGAAGATTCGGGAACGGGATATACCTAAGACGGCTTTTACCACCAGGTATGGGCTGTACGAGTATACCGTTATGTCATTTGGTCTGACTAACGCACCTGCCTATTTTATGAACATGATGAACAAAGTGTTTATGGAATTCTTGGATAAGTTTGTCGTAGTGTTCATTGATGATATCCTGGTTTACTCGAAGAATGAAGAGGAGCATAAGGAACATTTGCATTTGGTTCTTGGAAAGCTCAGAGAAAATCAATTATATGCCAAGTTTAGTAAATGTGAGTTTTGGTTGAAGGAAGTTGGATTTCTCGAACACGTTATATCCGGAGAATGTATAGCAGTAGATCCCGCTAAAGTTGATACCGTGACCAAGTGGGAAGCACCAACCACCGTGGGAGAGATCCGGAGTTTTCTTGGACTCGCAGGATACTACCGGAGGTTTATTGAGAATTTCTCAAAGATTGCGAAGCCTATGACGGAGTTGTTGAAGAAGGATACCAAGTTCATATGGAGTGAAGAATGTGAGGCTAGTTTTCGGGAGTTGAAGAAATGTTTGGTTACCTCACCAGTGTTAATATTACCGGATCAGACCAAAGATTATGGGGTGTATTGTGGCGCTTCACGTCGAGCACTTGCAGCAGTGCTTATGCGGGAAGGAAGAGTTGTTTCATATGCCTCACGACAGCTTAAGCCTCATGAGTTGAATTATGCCACGCATGATTTGGAGTTAGCAGCCATAGTGCATGCATTAGAGACTTGGAGACATTTTCTGATTGGAAACCATTGCGAGGTGTACACGGATCACAAGAGTTTGAAGTATATTTTCACACAGAAGGAGTTGAACCTCAGACAAAGGAGATGGTTGGAGCTCATCAAGGATTATGATATGAAATTGCATTATCACCTCGGAAAGGCTAACGTAGTAGCTGACGCATTAAGCCGTAAGAGCCATGTCAACACCTTAATGACGGGAGATTTACCAAGGGAGTTAGCTGAAAATCTTCGAGAGCTATGTTTGGAAATAGTTCCAAGAGGCTATGTAGCAGCATTGGAGATTCAGTCTACTTTGATGGATAAGATCAGAGAAGCTCAAAGGACTGACAAGGAGATTGCTTCTATTAAGAAGAAAATGAGCAAAGGAAAAGCTAAGGGATTTCGTGAGGATGAGCACGATACCCTATGGTTTGAAGACCGTGTCTATGTACCAAATGATTCGGAGATCAGGAAGCTAATTCTGCAAGAGGCCCATGAATCACCATACTCGATTCACCCATGAAATACCAAGATGTATTTGGATTTGAAGGATATTTTCTGGTGGACCGGAATGAAGAAGGATATTGCGGAGTATGTAGCAGTTTGTGATGTATGTCAGAGAGTAAAGGCAGAGCATCAGAAGCCAGCCGGATTGCTACAACCATTACCGACACCCAAATGGAAGTGGGATAAGCTAGGCATGGATTTCATCACAGGATTGCCCAGAACACATTCAGGCTATGACTCGATATGGGTTGTAGTCGATCGTTTGACAAAGGTAGCTTATTTCATTCCAGTGAAGACTACCTATACCAGTGCAAAGTTGGCAAAGATATACATGACCAGGATCATATGTCTGCATGGAGTTCCAAGGAGCATTGTATCAGACAGAGGAACCCAGTTTACCTCAAAGTTCTGGAATCAGTTGCATGAGACCTTGGGAACCAGACTGGAGTTTAGCATAGCTTTCCACCCGCAGACAGATGGACAGACCGAGAGAGTCAATCAGATTTTGGAGGATATGCTAAGAGCTTGTGCGCTAGATTATGGATCTAGTTGGGATGAGAATTTGCCATATGCGGAGTTCTCTTACAACAACAGCTATCAAACCAGTTTGAAGATGGCCCCTTTCGAAGCCTTGTACGGAAGGAGGTGTAGGACCCCTTTGTCTTGGGATGAAGTTGGAGACCGCTGGTTGTCTGGACCGGATCTGATAAAGGAGTCTGAACAGAAAGTGAAATTGATTCGCGATAGGCTCAAGGTAGCTTCGTCCAGGCAGAAGAGTTATGCAGACTCTAAACGTAAGGAGACCGTTTACAAAGTCGGAGACCGAGTTTATCTTCGAGTATCTCCACTTCGAGGAGTTAAGCGCTTTGGAGTTAAGGGAAAAACTAGCGCCACGTTTTGTAGGCCCATACAAAGTTTTGGAGCGTATAAGAGAAGTAGCCTACAAGTTGGAGTTACCCAAAGGACTGTCAGGAGTTCACGACGTGTTTCATGTATCCTAGTTGAAGAAGTGCCATGCAGAGATGGCTGACATACCGCTGAGAGATACGGTACCACTGGAAGCGATTCAGTTGGATAGTGATTTGACCTATGAGGAGAAACCACTTAAGATTCTAGAGTATGCCAGTCGAGTCACCCGCAGCAAGGTTATCAAGTTTTGCAAGGTTCAGTGGAGCCACCACACGGAGGATGAAGCCACCTGGGAACGAGAGGAAGATTTGTTGAAGGACCACCCTCACCTATTTTCTAGCCAACCCAAATCTCGAGGGTGATATTCATCTTAAGGGGGGTAGGTTTGTAACATCCCAAATTTTCAATTTGGAATGTTATACCCTAGATCATCATTGCATATCATATTTATTGCATTTTGGTTGATCCTAGAAATTTCACGCAACTCAAGGACCCTCGGAGAGAGTTGGGGATTTCGTTATTTTCATATTTGAGTTGTCTCAAATTTTGAAAATAGGATGAAATGATTTTATTTATTTTATCTTCAATTATTTCTATTATAAAAATTATGAGAGAGGGAATAAAATGACTTTCCCAAAATAAAGAAATATTGAGGATTTAATAAAAAAATCAAATAAGATTTTATTTGGTTTATTTGCTATTTTATTTGAATTTAGGAAAAATGTGCGTTTTTCAAAATTGCATTTAGGACCCAAATAAATGTTCATCCTGTGTAACTTAATTTTAGAAGTCGGGGAAAATTTATTTCGGGATTTTTGGAGTCCATTTAGTATTTCTTTCGTTAGTTTTTCTGCGCGGAATTATTTAAAAAAAGGGTCCGAACCGACCCTGGGCCGTAACCGGCCAGGACTCCGCCTGGCCGGGGCTTTATAAGCCGCCGCCCCGGGGCCCGAGCCAGCCCAGCCCGCGCCCAAACCCTAGCCGCGCCCGATCCGCGCCGCCGCCGCATGATCCACGCCGCCGCCGCCCGATCCGCGCTGCCACCGCCCGATCCACGCCGCGCCGCCGCCTCACCCCGCCCCGCCCCCGCCTCGCCGCCGCCCAGCTGCCCGAGGTAGCCACCGTCTCCGGTGGTTTTCCTCAGAAAACCGCCCGGTTTTTTTAGATCCTTTTTTTAATTTTTATTAGAACGGTTTTTTACGGTTTAGTTATTTAGCGAGCGTTCGCTCGTTCGTTCGTTTTAATGAATGTGTTCGTCGGTTAGATCCAGATAACGAACGTTCGTTCATTAATATGTTCGTCGTTTTTCTTTTTCTCGGATTTTCCGCGATTATTTCTGATCGCGATTTCTGATCCGATTTTCGTTTGAGTATAACTTTTCGCTCGTTTATTAGAATCAGGCGATTCAAGCGCCTGGAGTTTCGTCTCGAAACCCTCTTTCCGATTAACCAACTTAAACAAATTTTTGCTTCTGTAAAAATTGCCTTAGATCCAGAATAGTAAACGAAGCCTATTTCTTTTGCTGTTTGTCTTTCGTTGCTTTGTTCGATTTGATTCTTTTTGCCAACCGGAGTTCTTAAGTTGAACTTTCTGGTTAGATCTCTTATTCGAGTTTTACATGTGCATTAGTGCAGTACTTATTGTGTGTTTGTTTGTTTGCGATAGAGTACCCGGAGTGCGCCGCTTGTTACTTCGAATCGCTAGGTTTCCCGGATCATCAGCAAGGCAAGTAACACTTTGATCATACCTCCTAGTACCCAGATTTATTGCATTAGATCAATCCTCACACATTGCATGATTAGGATCTAATTAAATTGTGGGTTTGGGGAGTAGTTGAGGTAGAACATATTACCTGTTTATTATCAAACCTTTGGGAGTTACTATTACGTTGCTTATTGTCGGTGTCAAAACCGGCGGATCTCGGGTAGGGGGTCCCGAACTATGCGTCTAGGCCGGATGGTAACAGGAGGCAGGGAACACGATGTTTTGCCCAGGTTCGGGCCCTCTTGATGGAGGTAAAACCCTACGTCCTGCTTGATTAATATTGATGATATGGGTAGTCCAAGAGTAGATCTACCACGAGATCAAGGAGGCTAAAACCCTAGAAGCTAGCCTATGGTATGATTGTTGTATATGTAGTTGATTGCCTACGGACTACAACCCTCCGGTTTATATAGACACCGGATAGGGTTAGGGTTACATAGAGTCGGTTACAATGGTAGGAGATCTTGAATATCCGCATCGCCAAGCTTGCCTTCCACGCCAAGGAAAGTCCCATCTGGACACGGGACGTAGTCTTCAATCTTGTATCTTCATAGTCCTGGAGTCCGGCTGAAGGTATAGTCCGGCTACCCGAACACCCCCTAATCCAGGACTCCCTCGGTAGCCCCTGAACCAGGCTTCAATGATGACGCGTCCGGCGCGCAAATTGTCTTCGGCATTGCAAGGAGGGTTCCTCCTCCAAGTCCTTCGTAGAAGATTGTGAACACCAAGAGTAGTGTCCGGCTCTGCAAAATAAGCTTCCACATATTGCCATAGAGAGAATAATATTAACACAAATAAAATCTGCTGACATATTCCACAGTGCGTCATCACACTACGGCCAAGTCCTTTACTCAAATCGTTTTCACTTTTCCACCTCAGCGTGTTTTGCGAGGCGGTTCCCTTGGCACGTCTTGTCAAAGCAGATGTCGTGTACCCCCCTTTTACGGGATTCTCATCAATACAGACATGGGTAACCCAATCATGCCACTTATCACGGCGCTTGGGAGGCAAGCGAGTTTTACTAGGCCGGTGGGGACGCACAACCGCATCCGCCCATATAAGGGGATAAGGATCCACCTTTTTACCTACGCCTTCTTCCTCCTTTGCCTATCCATCTCCTGCGCGCTCGAGCTCCAGCGCCCAAGCCCGCACTTCCCACCTCAACCTTCTCCAGCAATGTCCGGAGCGGGAGGCAAGTGGATGGTCTCCTCCACCACGGAGGGCCAAGTCAAGAAGCTAAGGAAGGCCGGATACCTGTCCAAGGACATTGCGCACCGGCTTCCCGAAAAGGGGCAGCTTCTCCCCACCCCAAGGCCCCACGAGAGGGTAGTATTTCTTCCCCACTTCCTCCGCGGACTGGGTTTTCCACTTCAACCATTTGTCCGGGGGCTCATGTTCTACTACGGCTTGGATTTCCACGATCTGGCCCCGAACTTCATCCTCAACATCTCGGCGTTTATCGTCGTGTGCGAGGCTTTTCTCCGTGTCCGCCCCCATTTCGGCCTCTGGCTCAAGACCTTCAACGTCAAGCCCAAGGTGGTGCGCGGCAGCCAGGCAGAGTGCGGAGGCGCCATGGCGGGCAAGATGGCCAACGTCCTATGGTTCGAGGGCTCTTTTATGGAGACCCTACAGGGATGGCAATCCGGGTGGTTTTACATCACCGAGCCGCGCGATCCGAAATGGACCACAGCTCCCGACTTCCGACCCGGACCCCCCACACGGCTTGTGTCCTGGAAAGAGACGGGCCTGTCGTGGGGTGACGAAAAAGAGGTGACCGGATTGCAAACATGCATCCAGTCCCTAGTGAACAACCCAATCCGGCTTGTTAATGTAATCCAGGTTATGCTCGTCCGTCGGATCCTCCCGTGCCAACAACGGGATTTTAATCTGTGGGAGTTTGACCCGGCGCAGCATCAAACCCTCAGCGGGCTCTTCGACATGACGTACGAAGATGCCTGGAAGATGCTATTCAAGGGCGTCGAGGCTCCCGCATCCACTTCCGAGGACCGCGGATACAGCTCGCAGCGTCACGCTAGCGAGGTAAGCCATCTACACCTTTTACAGGATGTTAACCTTTTTTCATAGTTTGACTCTATGCAGGATCTAAACTCCCTTACCTTTGACAGGCTTGGCGGGCAATGTCCGGACCGATTAACTATCCGGCTCCGCTGCCCGAAGACCCAGCTCCAGCTCTACTAGTGAAGCTGCTGGCTCCGGCGCCTTATGTGGTGCCGGAGAAGAAGGCCAAGAAGAAGAAGACCACGGGGACTCGAAAGAGTGCCCGCAATGTGGCAATGTCCGACTCGTCATCTGATGAGTTCGAGACACCCTCCTCCCGTGAAAATGAGGAGGAAGAAGAAGAAAACTCCCCCCCCCAGCGGAGGGAGGAGAGAAGAGGAAGGCCGCCCCAACGGGGGAGGCCGAGGGGTCTAGGAAAAGGAAGACCCCTCCGCCGGACTACGCGCCCGACGCCGAAGAGGGCGAAGAGGAGTGGCCAGACAGGGCCAAGCGTTCGGTGAAATCGTAAATTTGGATATTAGAGTAACTCATGATGTTCCTTTATTGCATAGCTTTCCCTAATGTCGAATGTAATTATGCAGTCCGCCCCGGGCCGGACTTGACGAATCGTCGGGCGGCTCCCTGGACTCATCGGACGTGAACTCAGTTCCGCCCATCGTCTCCCCCCGCACTGCAGACGATGCCGAAGTGGCGTCGCGTCAAGCTCTGGGGCAAGAGGAGGTGGTCCCGGAGGAGCCGCAAGGCAATCTCCCGGACTCCAGGAGTGAAGGGGATAAGGCCCCCCAGGGCTCCCAGTCCGGCTTTGTGCCGAACACCGCGCCAGAATCTTCAACAGTTCCAGACCACGGTAGGCGAACTCCTTCCAAGAGGAGTAAGCCTTCTGAGCTGGCAGCCTCCATCCAACCGGAGGTGCCGGACAATCTGCTGGAGGTGCTTGACGGCGCCTCCATCGACGAGGAGCATCGTACTATTATGGGTACGGTGATCCGGAAGGTTCAGTCCGCCAAGAGCAGACTGAGTGAAGCTTGCGCTAGCCTTCTAACAGGCTTCGAGGTAAGTAAAAAATATGTAAAAATATAACCGCATAGACAGTAGCCCCTGATGCTCTGTTTGGCATTCAAAAAGAAAAGCCGAATAGAGGATCTATTAAATTTCGCAGGAGTCTAACAACAAAGAGTCAATATGCTTATGTAGGCTTCACTGCTGGCCACCGCCGCACTGACTGCGGAGGTGGGTGCCCTGAAATAGGGCCTCGAGCAGACCGAGCAAGAGCTCGGCCTTGCCAAACGGCAGCTCGAGGAGAAAGAAGGTAAGAAATACCTTACAGAAAAAGTGCCTATAGAAAGGCTTGATTGCAAAAAGAATAACAGGATTGTACTGCTTATTGTAGGGGCCACGACTGAGGTGGCGACCCTTAAGCAGGCGCTGTCTGAGGCCAAAAAGAAGACGGCCACGGAGCGCACCGAGCGAGGGAAACTTGAGGCCCAGGTCGGCGAGGTGGAGCAGGAGCTTCAGGCTCTCATGAAAAAACATGAGAGTTTGGAGCTTGAGTCCAAGACGCAAGCGTCCGAGCTCGCGGCGGCCCTTGAGACTGCCAAGTCTGCCAAGGCTGAAGCCCAAAAGGCCCTCCAAGAGTTGGAGGAGATGAAAAAGATAGCGGCGGGTAAGGCATTCTTTATGCAAAGCATGAGTATAAAAGTAAAGTACTTGTTACTTACCTGAATCCGGAGCTCTCCAGGGGCATTCGCAGATCTTCCCCACAGTATATCCGATGCCGCCGCATTCTACCGAGCCGAAGAGGGCATCTCGACGGAGAAGGTGTTCTGGTCTCAGTATGCTGAGGCCGGACACCCTGTGCCCTTGAGCGACCAGCTGAAACAGCTGGTCGACCTCCACAAGGTGGCCGAACAGGCCATGAAGGGCTTCACAGTTCGGCTATGGCCCGGAGAGGCCCTGCCTGGGAGCTACTTCGGGCTGGTGCGGCGACTGGTGGAGGCCTGTCCAAGGCTCGAGGTCATCAAGCACTCCGTCTACATCGAAGGTGCCCGTAGGGCCCTTGCCCGTGCAAAGGTGCGCTGGGGTAAGCTGGACAGTGAGAAGCTTGTGAGGGACGGGCCGCCGCTGGGGAAGGAGCATCGTAAACCTAAGAACTACTATAAGGATGTTCTTGCGGGTGCCTGCCTTGTGGCGGATGAATGTACCAAGGATGTAATTTTTGAATGAACTTGCTCGTGTTTATCCCGTGCGCTGAAAACTTGTTCATATGCGCCAAGCAATGCTTGTTGAATTTAAAATATTACTTTCTGTGCGGCTGTTTATCAAAAAATTGAGAGATGGCCAGTCGTCGGCTTCTGCCCCCTTGCCACTAGTGCTGGGGTGTTCGGGATAAACCTGAGTGCTCTTTTTTCCATAGTTGGGTCCTTCGAGGGAGGCGCTCAGCACAACGAACCAGGCAATCGGACTATAATGCTTGAACACTCTCACTTAGCCATAGAACTCTATAATTTTAAATTTTGGTGAAGCCCCTAGTTCGGAAGACCGAGTTCGGGGCGCTATCCACGCCTTGGCCGGACAAAGCCAGCTCCTCGCTCGAAGCGGCATAAGCCTTTAGGGACTCGAAAAACCTCTCGAACAGCGACCGGTCTCTCGCCACATCATGACAGTCAGTTTTAGCTTTCTCCACTGAGGTGCTTAACCCAGCTCAACCGGGGCACAATCGTAGTGGTTCTCCTAGTGCTACCTTAGCCGATATAGCGGAACGTAAGGCACCAAAACATAGGAGCCGGGCAAACCCAACTATTGACCCAAATCATGATTCGGAGCCGATGCATATAGTGCTATAAGTTTGGGGTGCCGCACTTGTGAAAGTGTACGGACTTCTCACGCCATATTTATGGGTACTATAGCCCCTGGCGTATTTTGCCGTACCACAGTGTACGGGTGCAACATGTCATAAACATATATATGAAAAGATGATAATGCAAAAAATAGACAGAAAGCTATGCATTGTTTATAGAGAGGCTATTTATCAAAGCCGAACGATACAAATAGTGCGGTAAGCAAAAGATATTGGACTATTTAGTATGTCCTGACCAGGGGCAGGCCGCGGAATTGTATTTAAAACAGGTATACCACTCGTAACAGAGACCACCTAGGAGTTCCATAATGCGGCATGCTTGTCTGCCTCCCAGGATCTTGCATCGTTTGTGCGCCAGTCGGATTGCCGAATAGGTCGTCCGAAGTATGGAGTCCTAAAAGTAAGGAAAAAAAATCCGGCAGCCCCTAGTACGTTTTAAACCATATTTTGGGCGTGCCGTTGTTGTGCCCCTTCCCCTGTGCCCATGGTATTTCAAGAGCGTAGTTATGTACGCGAGGTACCGGTTTCTCTATGTCGTGAGAGCTGGGGTTGGGGCCACATTTCTACGCTTTCTCATAGTGTGCCAGGCGGTCCTGCTGTGGGTTACTCCGGGCGCGCTTGGCAGTGTCTGGCTTTTTAACGGCCGGACTGGAGAATTGCCTAAGAAGGCTACTTTGTACTTCCGCTGCGAGAACCGCCATGTGCTCCTCCGTACGGAGGGAGCGTTCGGTGTTTCCATTGACCGTGATTACTCCTCGAGGGCCTAGCATCTTGAGCTTGAGATATGCACAGTGCGGCACCGCATTGAACTTTGCGAATGCGGTTCGTCCGAGCAGGGCGTGATAGCCACTGCGAAACGGGACTATATCGAAGATTAACTCTTCGCTTCGGAAATTGTCCGGGGATCCGAAGACCACGTCAAGTGTTACTGAGCCTGTACAGTTGGCTTCTACACCTGGTATAACGCCTTTAAAGTTCATTCTTGTGGGCTTAATCCTTGAGGGATCTATGCCCATTTTTCGCACTATATCCTGATAAAGCAGGTTCAGGCTACTGCCGCCGTCCATGAGGACTCTTGTGAGATGAAATCCGTCGATGATTGGGTCGAGAACCAACGCGGCGAAGCCGCCATGACGGATGCTAGTGGGATGGTCCCTTCGATCAAAAGTGGTCAGGCAGGAGGACCATGGGTTGAACTTTGGGGCGACTGGCTCCATCGCATATACGTCCCGTAGCGCACGCTTCCGCTCTCGCTTGGGAATGTGGGTTGCGTATATCATGTTCACCGTCCGCACTTGTGGGGGAAAGCCCTTCTGTCCATTGTTGTTCGGCGGCTTGGGCTCCTCCTCCTCGTCGCTATGCAGCCCCTTGTCTTTGTTTTCGGCTCTTAACTTGCCTGCCTGCTTGAACACCCAACAATCTCTGTTAGTGTGATTGGCTGGCCTTTCAGGGGTGCCATGTATCTGGCACAAGCGATCGAGTATTCGGTCCAAACTAGACGGGCCCTGAGTACTCTTTTTGAATGGCTTTTTCCGCTGACCGGATTTATAGCCTTTGAATTCGGCATTGACTGCCGTGTCTTCATTGCTGTCGCTGCTAACACGGCGTTTTTGCTTATTCCGACGTGTCCTACCACTTTTGTCCTTGGTATCCGAATTACCAGGGTTCTTTAATAAGTTGTTACTGTGAGCTAGCCACCTGTCTTCTCCCACGCAAAAGCGGGTCATGAGTGTCGTGAGGGCTGTCATAGATATCGGCTTTTCCTGTCCCAGGTGCCGGGCAAGCCATTCGTCGCGGATGTTATGCTTGAAGGCTGCTAGGGCCTCTGCGTCCGGACAGTCAACTATCTGGTTTTTCTATGTTAGGAACCGTGTCCAGAATTGTCTGGTTGATTCCTCTGGCTGCTGAATTATGTGGCTTAAGTCGTCGGCATCCGGTGGTCGCACGTAAGTGCCCTGGAAGTTGTCGAGGAATGCGGCTTCCAGGTCCTCCCAAGAACCGATTGAGTCTGCTGGCAAGCTGTTAAGCCAATGCCGGGCCGGTCCTTTAAGTTTGAGCGGGAGGTATTGATGGCGTGTAGATCATCGCCGTGTGCCATGTGGATGTGAAGGAGATAATCCTCGATCCATACCGCCGGATCTGTTGTGCCATCGTATGATTCGATATTTACGGGTTTGAAACCCTCTGGGATTTTATGATCCATTACTTCATTCATGAAGCATAGCGGGTGTGCGGCGCCTCTGTACTGGGCTATATCATGACGCAGCTCGGAAGAGCTATGTCTGTTGTGTTCGGCCCGGCCGGATTTGTTGTATCCGGAGTGAAGATCATCATCACGTGCCATAGGGCGCCTGCGCGATCCGTAGATTGATCTTGTTTGTCTTGCCTTATCCTCCAGTATGTCTCTCACGTCTGGCGCATTTTCCCGTGCCTTAGTTGAGCGGCGTCGGGGCTTGGCTTGGGTGGAGGGCCGAGAGGCCTCTCTATCGCGGCCGCGAGGTGGCTGGTCTGCCATGTCATGCGCTGGTGATGTAGGTGCTTCCTCCTTTGATCGGGGTAGCAGCCTGCGCTTTCGGTAACTCTTGGAGGGGCGTTCGAGTTCATACTCTTCCGCTGCAAGGACTTCAGTCCATCTGTCAGCTAGCAAATCTTGGGCAGCTCTAAGCTGTTGGTGCTTTTTCTTGAGGCTGCTTGCCGTGGCTAAAAGCCTGCGTTTAAAACGCTCTTGTTCGGCGGGGTCTGATGGTATGACGAATTCGTCATCATCGAGGCTTGCCTCGTCTTCAGAGGGAGGCATATAGTTATCATCCTCGACCTCTCGGTCTGCCTCTCTCTCATGAGGGCTGGCTTCTCCATCTTCCTGTGCCGAATCTTGCTGAGGTGGGTGTTCTTCGGCGCTATCCGGGGTAGTATTATCTCCCGTGCCGGAACCACCGTTTTTGCTTTGGCGGGATTTAGAGCGGCGCCGCTGACGCCGGCGCTTTGGCTGTTTCTTGGGGGTGTCATCCCCCACTGTTCCATCGCCATCTCCATCTTTTGGAGTATCCACCATATATATGTCATATGACGAGGTGGCCTTCCAGCGCCCTACAGGTGCTGGTTCCTGTTCGTCTCCTACATCGTCGTCCATACCGTCGATGTCTTCGGAGCCGAAGTCAACCATGTCGGTCAAATCGTCGATAGTGGCTACAAAGTGGGTGGTGGGTGGGCTTGAATTTCTTCATCGTCCGTATCCCATCCTTGCTGACCGTAATCCGGCCAGGGCTCTCCTGATAAAGAGAGAGAATTAAGAGAATTCAGGATGACGCCAAAAGGCGAGTGCTGAAAGATGTCTGCGGCGGTGAACTCCATTATCGGCGCCCAATCGGATTCGATCGACAGGGGCGCGGGGGGTTCGGAGTTCGGAAAGGAGTCCGGATCCTCAGAGTCACGGATCATGCAGAGTGCGGGGCTAGCGTTCGGCTCGATCGCCTTTGAGATCGCAGCCCCCAAGGTGACGTCCAACCGCTCATCCTCGATTGGCGCAATAGGCTCCGAGTTAGGGGTCGGAATCGATGCGTGTGCGGCCTCCAGGACACTGTCCGGAGGCAGAGCTATATCATGCCTCTCGAGATAGTGCGGCGCGCTTGGCCGTGGCTCGAAACCGTCGAAGATCAAGTCTCCGCAGATGTCAATTGTGTAGTTTAAGCTTCCAAACCTGACTTGATGGCCAGGGGCGTAGCTTTCGATCTGCTCCAGGTGTCCGAGTGAATTGGCCCGCAGAGCAAAGTCGCCGAAGACGAAGATCTGTCCGGGGAGAAAGGTCTCACCCTGGACCGCATCGTTGTTGATGATCGAAGGAGCCATCGGGCCTAAAGCCGACGACACAGAGGAACTCTCAATGAAAGCACCAATGTCAGTGTCAAAACCGGCGGATCTCGGGTAGGGGGTCCCGAACTATGCGTCTAAGCCGGATGGTAACAGGAGGCAGGGAACACGATGTTTTACCCAGGTTCGGGCCCTCTTGATGGAGGTAAAACCCTACGTCCTGCTTGATTAATATCGATGATATGGGTAGTACAAGAGTAGATCTACCACGAGATCAAGGAGGCTAAAACCCTAGAAGCTAGCCTATGGTATGATTGTTGTATATGGAGTTGATTGCCTACGGACTACAACCCTCCGGTTTATATAGACACCGGATAGGGTTAGGGTTACATAGAGTCGGTTACAATGGTAGGAGATCTTGGATATCCGCATCGCCAAGCTTGCCTTCCACGCCAAGGAAAGTCCCATCCGGACACGGGATGTAGTCTTCAATCTTGTATCTTCATAGTCCTGGAGTCCGGGTGAAGGTATAGTCCGGCTACCCGAACACCTCCTAATCCAGGACTCCCTCACTTATGTTGCCATGCTATGCTCGTAGACGTGGATTGCGTTTGAGTGTATCCATGACAGATGTGAGCTTTGTTAATTAATGGTTTATTTAAGGTGGCAACCTAAACACACATCTGGGTGGATTGAGGCACCTGGGTATTCCAGCGATTTCCTGTTTTCTTTTGGACCGCCACCCAGGCTCAAAGGGATCATGAGATTATTCATACTAGAAACTTCCGTGTGCAGCCACAAGCTGTTATGGGCTCTAGCATAGTTGACTAAGACGTGCGAACTCTTATAGTGGTAGACTAGCAGATGTAGGGGATGTAGGTTGGTACGGTCTACCCGTTCGTAAGGTGCTAGCGCTTCTGAAAGACTATGTCTCGGTCATCCGTTTCTCAAACACCATGTAGTGCAACAAAACCAACGGAGGAGATCGAGTCTTGTGGGGAAAAGTGCGCAAACCTCTGCAGAGTGTATAAACTAATCATGGTTAGCCGTGTCCCCGGTTATGGACATCTTGAGTATCTAGTACCTGGATTATCATGTGAATCTCAACATGTTACTATAAAATTAATTTTGATGGGTTTGTTTAAAGATGATGCTTAATTGGGATTGAGAATGCTGTCAACCATTCTCAATGTTTAACAACCACCATGATAGTTAAACAAATTTATTCCTTTGCAGTAGGGAAAAATTGGCTTTACGCAAAACTGTAAACATAGAGCTTTCCACCAGCCAAATATGCATATAGAATAGCCGTTTCATTCCATTACTCTCTATGTGTTACATTGCCAGCATATTCCATGTGCTGACCCGTTTTCGGGCTGCAACGTTAATGTTGCAGACTTTCCAAACGATGATTAAGGAGTTTTAGGTCATGGTTCTATACTCAGTGATGCCGTTGGAGTTGATGGACTCACTTATCTTCCAAGCCTTCCGCTGTTATTGTTATTAGATGGCCTTAAGCCATATTTATTGTAATAAGTTCTCTTTTGAGACACTCGATGTAATAAGTGTGTGATTGCTACTCTGCTATAAATTCTTCAAGTACTGTGTGGTGTCAGCATTACTGATCCAGGGATGACACCGGAGCACAGAGATTGGACCGTTTGAGGTCTGGTCGCTACAGGCGGCGAGGTCCGAGTCCTTCTTCTCCAGAGCCAACTTCATTTTCTCTGCAAAAGAAACAATCGAATAAAGAAGAGATCAAAGAAATATATTGAAAGTCAGTCGACAGTCAGTTACCTTCCATACCAGCGGCTTCGCCTTAAGCTTTCTTCAGATTCTGCTGGGCCAATTCCAAGTCGAGGTTGAGTTGCCTCTACTTCTCCTCAAGTTCAGCAAACTTAGAAATAAGAGTACAAGACTTCTGCAGAAGGCAAAAGACGGATCAGTCGATAAGATCAAAGGTTGTTTCCTTCTGAGTGAATAAAACCTAAAGAAGTTCGCTTAGACCCCAGCTGACTACACACAGTCGACTGCGGTCTCAGGGGCTACACCCAGCGGGTGCACTTGGCGTGCCCCGCTGACTAAGACTCAACTCATCCGGTCCGCCCGGACCAAGTCAAAAAAAGTTGTTCAGACCACAGCCGACTGCCAGCAGTCGACTGCGGTCTTGGGGACTACACCTAGTGGGTGCACTTGGCGTGCCCCCACCGGTTCGGATCCTACTCGACCGGTCCGCCTGAGTCGAGTGTAAGGAGTGAAGAAGAAAGGAAAGTAGAACTCAGACCCCGGTCGACTGCCAGCAGTCGACCGCGGTCTCGGGGACTACACCCAGTGGATGCACTTAGCGTGCCCCCACCGGTTCGGATCCCACTCACCCATATCGAGTGGAAGAGCGAAACTACCAAAAACAACAAAACACCCAGCGGGTGCTCTAATTCGACGCAAACAACATGAGATTGTGTAGAAGAAGATTTTTCGAGTAACATTTCCTCATAGAGCAAAAACAGTCGGAAAGTCTACTCACCTGGACATTGGCCCGAAGAGCAGCACTGGCGTCGTAGGCAGCCTGGCTGTTCTCATGCACCATCTTCACCCGCTCCATCATCATGTCAGCCTGTCGGATGGCTTCCGCAGCCGCTTCCGACTGGTTGTACGGGACGGGATAGCTGGTGAAAAAGTGAGCAGACGACCCAGGTGCGGCGGCTTGGAGCTCCGTGGCGTGGAGTTGGACGACTGAAGGAATCACAGGCGCAGTCGGCGGTGTGGAGTGCTCACTCGACAAGGGTGCAGCGAAGGTCACAGAGGCCCTGCCCGCGTCTTCAGGCTGACGGACGGGAGGTATCGTAGTTGGTTCTTGCCGAGACATCCTACCAGCTGCTACCTTCTTGCTCTTCCTGGGCTTAAGAGCCACATCTTCATCGTCATCTGGAAGATCGATGACGTTGGGTGGAGCTGCAAGGCAGATCATTCGACCCCAAGTGAACCACTAGAACGCAATTGACCAAAGAATCAAGAACAAAATCGCAAGAGTTTATACCTGGGTTGGAGGTTACCACATCTTCCATCTCCTCGTCCCAGTACTGGAGAGAAGAGGTTCCTGACGTAGCGGCACTGCAAAGACCCGCATTCAATCGGTTATGTCCGGTTAATTGAGTCGACGAAAAGGACAAGTCATATGATTACTCGGAGATAGTAGGGACGGTCACTTTGATCCTGGGCAAAGCTTTTGGCAGTTTGGAGGAGATGGCTTTCGGTGCTGGAGGCGGCACAACTTTGGACTGCTTTGGAGCCTTCTCAGTCGGCGTTGGGGAAGACGTCCTGGGACGCTTCGAAGACTGTCCAATCGGCACGGGCACCAAGTCCGGAGCGCTCACCGGGTCGTGAGCGTGTTTGGATCTCCTCTCCCTGCGAGGAGGCGAGTCAACTTCTTCGTCATCAGTCGATTCATCGCTCTCCTCGTCCTCCTCGGCATCCAAGTGCCCCTTGCCGCTCTCGGCCCCGCTTGCTTCTTCCTTGACGTCTTGTTCCTGCACTCCGTTGGGCATTGAGTACATGTCGATGAGGGCCTGAAAGGACAATGTAGGATCGAAAGTATGTCTAGAGGGGGGTGATTAGACTACTTGACCAAATAAAAACTTAACCTTTTCCCAATTTTAGTTCTTGGCAGATTTTAGCTATTTTAGGACAAGTCAAGCAATCATCACACAATTCAAGCAAGCATGCAAAGAGTATATTGGCAGCGGAAAGTAAAGCATGCAACTTGCAAGAATGTAAAGGGAAGGGTTTGGAGAATTCAAACGCAATTGGAGACACGGATGTTTTCCCGTGGTTCGGATAGGTGGTGCTATCCTACATCCACGTTGATGGAGACTTCAACCCACGAAGGGTAACGGTCGCACGAGTCCACGGAGGGCTCCACCCACGAAGGGTCCACGAAGAAGCAACCTTGTCTATCCCACCATGGCCATCGCCCATGAAGGACTTGCCTCACTAGCGGTAGATCTTCACGAAGTAGGCGATCTCCTTGCCCTTACAAACTCCTTGGTTCAACTCCACAATCTTGTCGGAGGCTCCCAAGTGACACCTAGCCAATCTAGGAGACACCACTCTCCAAGAAGTAACAAATGGTGTGTTGATGATGAACTCCTTGCTCTTGTGCTTCAAATGATAGTCTCCCCAACACTCAACTCTCTCTCAAAGGATTTGGATCTGGTGGAAAGAAGATTTGAGTGGAAAGCAACTTGGGGAAGGCTAGAGATCAAGATTCATATGGTAGGAATGGAATATCTTGGTCTCAACACATGAGTAGGTGGTTCTCTCTCAGAACATATGAGTTGGAAGTGTAGATGTGTTCTGATGGCTCTCTTCACGAGTGAAGAGGAGGTGGAGGGGTATACATAGCCTCCACACAAAATCCAACCGTTACACACAGTTTTCCAATCTCGGTGTGACCGAATCAACAAACTCGGTCGGACCAAAAAGTAAACCTAGTGACCGTTAGAGATTTTCGGTGGGACTGACATGCAACTCGGTAGGACCGATTTTGTTAGGGTTAGGGCATAACGTAATCTCGGTGAGACCGATTACACAAACTCGGTGAGACCAATTTTGGTAATAATCTAACCAGAGAGTTGGTCAGGTAAACTCGGTGGGACCGATTTGCTCTTTTGGTGAGACCGAAATGTTACAAAAAGGAAACAGTGAGTTTACATTGCAATCTCGGTGGGACCGATTTGCTCTTTCGGTGAGACCGAAAAGTTACGAAAGGGAAATAGAGAGTTTGCAATCCCATCTCGGTGAGACCAAGATCCCTATCGGTAGAACTGAATTGCGAGGGTTTGGCAGTGGCTTATGAGAAGTGAAACTCGGTGGCGCCGGATAGAAAGAATCGGTAGGACCGAGTTTGGCTTAGGGTTTAGGTCAAATGTGGATATGGGAAAGTAGTTGAGGGTTTTGGAGCATATCAATAAGCACATGAAGCAAGAGGCTCATTAAGCAACACCTCATCCCTCCTTGATAGTATTGGCTTTTCCTAAAGACTCAATGTGATCTTGGATCACTAAAATATAAAATGAAGAGTCTTGAGCTTTTGAGCTTGAGCCAATCCTTTGTCCTTAGCATTTTGAGGGTTCCACTTTCACCATCCATGCCATGCCAATCATTGAGCTTTCCTGAAATAATCATCTTGGAATAGCATTAGCTCAATGAGCTATATGTTGTTATGAATTACCAAAACCACCTAGGGATAGTTGCACTTTCAGACAATGATCAAAGGAAATTCAATTGACCATAAACAAGATGTCACATGGTGAATCAGAAAGATACTTGATAAAACAGAATTATACCTGCTCCGGCTGGTGCGAGTTGTCGAATGGAATCACCCTCCTAGACCCCCGAGGGTTGTCTTTGTTGCTGGTGATCCCCATCAACCACTTCTACAAGGTATCCTCGCTTACATCCTCCAGGTGGATCCGAGTGGTATCTTCGAGCCCAGAGTACATCCACATCGGATGATCACGCGCCTGAAGCAGTTGGATGCGTCGACCGAGAAAGACCTCCAGCAGGTCCATTCCGGTCACCCCGTCGCGGACGAGTTGGACGACCCGCTCGACCAGCACCTTGACCCACGCCTTCTCTTCTGGAACTACCTTCAGGGGGGTGGGCTTCTCCACTCGAGCCAAGGAAAAGGGAGGAAGTCTAGTCGACTGACCCGGGGTCGGCTGATCCTTGTAGTAGAACCAAGTCGACTGCCAGCCCCAGACCGAGTCGGGAAGGATCACGGCTGGGAAGGTTGTCGGTGTCAAAACTGGCGGATCTCGGGTAGGGGGTCCCGAACTGTGCATCTAGGCCGGATGGTAACATGAGGCAGGGAACACAATGTTTTACCCAGGTTCGGGCCCTCTCGATGGAGGTAAAACCCTATGTCCTGCTTGATTAATATTGATGATATGGGTAGTACAAGAGTAGATCTACCACGAGATCAAGGAGGCTAAACCCTAGAAGCTAGCCTATGGTATGATTGTTGTATATGGAGTTGATTGCCTATGGACTACAACCCTCCAGTTTATATAGACACCGGATAGGGTTAGGGTTACATAGAGTCGGTTACAATGGTAGGAGATCTTGAATATCCGCATCGCCAAGCTTGCCTTCCACGCCAAGGAAAGTCCCATCCGGACACGGGACGTAGTCTTCAATCTTGTATCTTCATAGTCCTAGAGTCCGGCTACCCGAACACCCCCTAATCCAGGACTCCCTCAGTAGCCCCTGAACCAGGCTTCAATGACGACGAGTCCGGCGCGCAAATTGTCTTCGGCATTGCAAGGCGGGTTCCTCCTCCAAGTCCTTCATAGAAGATTGTAAACACCAAGAGTAGTGTCCAGCTCTGCAAAATAAGCTTCCACATATTGCCATAGAGAGAATAATATTAACACAAATCAAATCTGCTGACGTATTCCGCAGTGCGTCATCACACTACGGCCAAGTCCTTTACTCAAATCGTTTTCACTTTTCCACCTCAGCGTGTTTAGCGAGGCGGTTTCCTTGGCACGTCTTGTCAAAGCAGAGATCGTGTGCCCCCCTTTTATGGAATTCTCATCAATACGGACTTGCGTAACCCAGACGTGCCCGTTAGCATGTTTTCTCGATTAAAGGCGAGTCCCAAACAGTTACGGGGAGGGCTCTTGGTATTCAACCGCTTATAAAGAGACCAAGGTCTTACTCCTTTTTTTAAATCTCAAGCGAGTTCGCCCGTCGCCTCGAGTTCCGACACCCCAGGCTCCAGATTCCAGGCGCTTCGGACCTTCGACAATGTCCGGTTCTGACCTTCAAGGCCGATGGACGCCCTCCTTCGTCACGGAGGAGGACGTACTAAAGTTACGGGAGGCTAAGTTCCTGACCGACGAAATTTGGCATAGGTTGCCTGCTCAAGGGCAGGTCATCCCCAGTCCCCAGCCCGGTGAGAGTGTGGTGTTCATGTTTCACTTCCTTTGGGGGTTGGGCTTCCCAATGGATCCCTTTGTGAGGGGACTACTATTTTATTACGGGCTGGAATTCCATGACTTAGCTCCGGAGTCCATCCTCCATATCTCCTCGTTTATTGTCGTGTGTGAAGTGTTCCTCCGTGTTACCCCTCACTTCGGATTATGGCTCAAGACCTTCAAAGTGGAGCCAAAGATGTTCAAGGGATGGCACGCAGAGTGCGCAGGCGCTGTTATAAGCAAAATGCTGATGCTCCATGGCCCGAGGGCTCTTTTCAAGAGGAGCTAGGCTTGTGGCAACGAGAGTGGTTTTACATCACCGCTCCCCGGAGCGCCAAGTGGGTGGCGCCTCCTGCCTTTCGCTCGGGTCCCCCACCATGGCTAGCGTCATGGGTCAACAGAGGGTTAAGTTGGGGTTTGCCCAAAGACGTGCCCTTGTTACAGGGCCGCATTAAAGATCTCTTGGAAGGAGACCTCAGCCTGGTCAAGGTGACACAGGTCATGCTGATTCGCCGAATATTACCCAGCAAACGTCGCCCTCTTTGCCTGTGGGAGTTTAATCCAGAGGGACCGCGAGCTCTCTAGAACTTTATGGGCGCAACGCCCGTGGAGATGTATAAACTGTTCTTCGGATCACAAGAGATGTGTCCGGATTTAACCGAGGATGTAGGCCTAAGCCGCAATCGCCCGGATACTCAAGTAAGCAACCTTGTGCCCGGACCTTCTATCCGTATAATTGTCATAAACTTGCCCCTAAAAGAGCCGTCCTTTTAAACATGAGTGGATAGCGAAGGCAAAGCTGATCAGGTGTCCGGCTCCCCTTCCTGAAACCAGGCCGGATCCCGTGCTGGTCAGGATGCTGGAGATAATGCCTTTGGAGGGGGAGGACAAGGAAGCTATGCCCTCCTCGAAGGAGGCTGCTCCGAAGGGAGGAACCGACAATTCCTCTCCTAAGGGGAAGAAGAGAGCCGCCTCTGACGACCCGGAAACCATGGCCTCGAAGCGGGGGAGAAAATCCTCGTCAGAGGGTCCGACGCCGGGGAGTTCCTCGGCCGGACTACGCCCTCAAGGGGATCAGCCCTCCAGCAAGCCGTAAGTGGAGAAAGATTTTCCTTTTGAGGGATGAGGGAAATCCTTGATTTATATCTGAGAAGATTAACCAAACCTTTACGTTGTAGCTCGGACCTCAGCCCTTCTCAGCAGAGCTCGTCTTCGGGGGATCTCCTTCCGGAGATGATGGAGAGCGGGATGCCTCCCCTTGCCGTGCCGCCTAGCGAGGCGGGCGACCCTGAGGTGTCGTCGCAGAGGGTTTCTCCGAATCCGGCAAGGGCGGAAGGTAGATATGCGGGCCCCCGAGGTTCTCCTCATACGGCCTTCGAAAGAGGTCATGGGACGAGCCCGACACTGTCTGGTGCTCGGCTGGAGGAGCTAAAGATTCTGCTGGGGCGAGCTTCTATCTCAGAGGAGCACCGCGCATTGATGGGCACGGTGATTGAAAGGATTTCATCCACAGAGAGCGGATTGCATGAGGCCGTCAAAAGTTTACTGACGGGTTTCGAGGTACATTAGATAATGTATACTTTTGTCAGTTGCGCATGAATAAGATGCGCCCTGTGTAGATAGTAGCCCCTGAGACTCTACGCGTCGTCTAGAAATGACGGCACACGGAGGATCATAATCCCAAGTCTAAGATGTCGCCTTTGAATGTAGGCGGCAGGGTGTCCGGAATTGAGCCGAACTGATGATTTTGCCGAACTAAAGCGGCAACTGGACGTGGCAGATGCCGACATCACGCTTGTCAACAAGCGGCTTGATGAGGGTCAAGGTATGTAATTCCTCAGGCGGCATCAGGTAGGAACAGTTTTATGCCTGTGTCTTATGATGTGTGTGCTTGACGCAGATGGTGCGGTCGCCGTAGAGAGTCTTAGGGCAGAACTTGCACGAGCTAAAGAACAAGCCAGAGAAAGTGATGCGGCTGCCAAGAAAGCCCTTGAAGAGCTGAGAGCCGAACAGGCTGCTCATTGCCGAAGCAAGGAAGAGATGGCCGTGATGGCCGAAAAGTTAAAAAGCGCTGCAGACCGTTGCAGACTTCTTGAGAAAGAAGACCATGCGAAACAGACGGTCTTAGAGAAGGCCGTTGCCAATGCCAAGGACGCGCGCTCTGCGATGAGAGCTGCGAAGAAGGAGCTGCGTCAGGCCGAACAGATTGTGGCTGGAAAGCCCTTCATGCTGCGAAGGAAATTTTGCGATCCGAAGTTTGCTCCGTTGGACTGGATGTGGAGTGTGGAGGGTACCTATCTGGATTTGGCAGCGAGTGCTGCTGATGCGACCGAACACTTTCGAGATCAGAAAGATCGCGAAGTGGAAAAGCTTTTCTGGTCGCAGTTTCACAATCCAGAGCGTCCACTGGCAGTGGACGATCGTTTGGCTCAATGGGCTGAGCTGAATAGGTTGTCCGGACTCGCCATGAAGTACGTCATGGGTCATCTATGGCCGGGGAGATCGGAGCCAAAGAGTTATTTCAGCTTGGTGCAACAATTCCTTGACGCGGTGCCGCGTATAAATGCAATGAGGAGGTCAGCATGCATAGAGGGCGCAAGGATGGCTCTTGCCCGTGTTAAGACATACTGGGCAGAGATGGAGACCACCGTTGTTGCGTCCCGAGATTCGGACAAAAGCCGAGTACCCTCCGAGCACTATTTTCAGGAAGTCCTTGAAGGCGCTCGTGTAATAGAGACGCAGTGCTCGAAAGATGCTATGTTATGATAGCATATGTAATTATAAAGTAATATTTTGATAAACTGTAGTGGCCTTTTTATACTTGTGCCTTCAAGTATTGGGAACACCTCCTGTGCGGCTGTTTTAATATATATATATATATATATATATATATATATATAATCTGAAAGATGGCAGTCGTTGGCTTCAGCCCCCACGCACATAGTGCGGGGGTGCTCGCAGAAGACGCATTTTCACACTTAACCCAGCGTCTTGGTCCTACAAAGGAGGTGATAGCGCAGCGGGCCAGGCAACCGGACTATAATGCTTTAACACTTTCACTTCGCCATAGGAGCTTGACAGTGAGACTATTTAAGTAGCTCCTTGGTGGCGACTGCGCTCATCCGAGTTCGGGGCGCGTATGTGCCTGACCAAGAAGCGGCCCTTCGTTAAAGTGGAGGAATCCGATAGATTCTGATAGGTCATCGAGTGGCTGACCAGTCTCATGCTACATCATGACAGTCAGTTTTCGGCTTTCTCTACTAAGGTGCTCGCCCGGCCGAACCGGGGCACAATCGTAGTAGTTCTCCTGGTGCTACCTTAGCCGATAGAGCGGAATGTAAGGTAGCCGAACTCAAGAGCCGGGCAACCCAACATTTGACCAAAGACATGATTCGGAGCTGATGCATATAATGCCAAAACTCGCGACGCCGAACACTCCCTAAGGTGTTCGGTCTTTATGAGTGCGGGCGAAACAACACTCTTTATTAAAAAAGCCCCTAGTGTCCAGGTACGTGCAAAAATTCTGACGTGTCCACATGCCAAGACGCCAGCCTCCTCCTTGGTTATATCAGAAAAAACCAGGGGATGTGTAGCAACAAGAGACAGTAAAAAAGGTTTACGCAGGGTCTTAATCTAAAAAGAATCCTTTAGGACGGGTCCCTACTGCACGTCTGCGCCTGTGTCTCCGTTGTGCCGTATCCTAGACGGGCGCCGCACGACGTTCATCTATAAAAGAGAGGAACTAAGTTGAAAATGGGTCGTGCCGAAAAAGTTTAAAATAAACAAAGTATAAAGTAAAATATATAAGATTGAGCTTTATTGTCTCTTATTGTATATGCGTGAAGCCCCTAGTGCGGGGGTATATCCGCGTCCGTGGTCTTGAATGACCTATTTCGAAGTTTTTTGGCTGGTGAGGCCATTTTGCTGTGGGGCTGTCGAAGCGACCGCACAGTCCTCCGCTTGGGGAGGCGCACTTTAGTGCTTCCCCTTCAAAGAGATGATGCCTCATGGACCGAGCATCTTAAGCGTAAGAGATGCATAATGCGGTATTGCGTTAAAGTGAGTGAAAGCTTCGCATCCCTGTAGTGCTTGATAGCGACTTGAGAACGGGACGATATGGAAGGTCAGCTTTTCGCGGCGGAAGTTAGCGGCCGAGCCGAATATGACTTTGAGCCGGAGAAAACCCATACAATGGGTGTCCGGACCAGGTATTACCCCTTGAAAGGAGGTTTTGCTGCGGCGAATTCTTGCTGGGTTTATCCCCATGTGTTGGATTGTATCCTGATATATTAGGTTTAGTCCACTGCCGCCGTCCATAAGGACATTTGAAAACTGGAGCCAGCCAATTATTGGATCGAGTATCAAGGCAGTCTAGCCTGCATTCTTGATATTTCTAGAATAATCTAGCCGATCGAAGATGATCGGTTTTGACAACCAGTGGCAGGACTCTTTGGGGATGGGCCCTGTGGTGCGTACCTTTACGGGCGCCGCACGTTTTGTTATGTGAAGTAAGTTCACTGTTTTTACTTCTTGTGGGAAGTTCTTTTGTTTCCTGGTGCTCTGCTTTTGGGGTTCGTCCTCGTCTTCGCTTGGTGTGTCGAGCCCCTTGTGTTCGGCATTGAGTCTGCCGGATTGTTTGAAAACCCAACAGTTCCTTGGGTATGGTTAGCAGGCTTCTCGGGAGTACTGTGTATCTGACATATCATGTCCAGGATTTTATTTAGGTTGGATGGATCGTCCCTGTTATCTTGGGGGCGATTTTGCCTGATTTTCTCGTGAGCCTTTGAATCCGGCATTGACTGCCGTGCTCTTCGGACTTTTATCTTTAGTCCGGCCACGGTCCTTGTTGCGTCGCGGTTTTCCGTTTCCATCCCTAGTTTCGGATGTACTTGGGTCGCTGGGGCTGCACCTTGCCAACCAGCTGTCCTCCCCTGCACAAAAGCGGGTCATGAGGCTTGTTAGTGTGGCCATTGTTCTTGGCTTTTCTTGGCCGAGGTGTCTGGCGAGCCATTCATCTCGGACGTTATGCCTGAAAGCTGCTAAGGCTTCGGCGTCCGGACAGTCGACTATCTGATTCTTTTTAGTGAGGAATCTATTCCAGAACTGCCGAGCTGATTCTCTGGGTTGTTGAGTTATGTGACTAAGATCGTCTGCATCCGGAGGGCGGACATAGGTCCCTTGAAAGTTTGCTCGGAAAGCATCCTCGAGCTCTTCCCAGCTTCCAATTGTGTTTTCGGGAAGGCTTTTAAGCCAATGCCGGGCTGGCCCTTTAAGCTTAAGGGGTAAATATTTTATGGCGTGGAGATCATCTCCTCTAGCCATGTGTATGTGGAGGATATAATCCTCGATCCAAACTCCAGGGTCTGTTGTTCCATCATATGCCTCTATGTTTACGGGTTTGAATCCCTCTGGAAATTCATAGTCCAGGACCTCATCAGTGAAACATAGGGGGTGTGCGGCGCCCCTGTATTTGGGTGTGCCGGATTCTGATGATGGCTTCATAGCATTGCTTATGAGAGCTTGCTTTCTTGGCCCATAAATGGACCTGACTGGGCCATGATGTGAATCCTTAAGTGGGTCGCATGCCGATTTAAGTGCGGCGCCGCTTGCCGCTTTATGGGGTCGTCTATCCGACCGTGTGGCTTTCGCATTTTTTGAATGCGAGGGCTCCAGGGCCTCTTCGTCGAATTCAGGTAGTAGCTTTCTTTTTGGATAGCTTTTAGTGCGGCGACTGTCATCGTATCTATCTGCGGTATTGATTACTTTGCTCCATCTAATCCGGAGTGCATCTTCCGCTGTTTTTAGCTTCCGCTTCTGCTTTTTTAGGCTGCGTGCAGTTGCAACGAGCCTTTCGTGGAGGTTCTTCTGCTCCATAGGTTTATCCGGCGTGAGGTCGTCCGGAATGCCGTTTTCGCCGGAGGAGGGATGTTCGGTTTCTCTATTCGTGTTGCCCTGTTCGGACGGTTGCTCTAAGGCCTGCTCGTCGTCTACCCGCTCGTCCTGCTCTATGGCTGGGTTTTTATAGAGGCGGGGCTTGGGTCGGCGTTTACGCCGACGCTTTGATTGCTTTTCGGGAGGTCGATCTTGTAACGCCCTCGATGCGGCTATATCTCCCACGTGTCGAGGCACGACTTAGAGGCATAGCCGCATTGAAAGCAATGTCGCAAGTCGGGAAATCATCACACATCCCATGTACATAAATAATATAAAGGGGAATAACATAGTTGGCTTACACTCGCCATGTCACATCAAAGTACATAAATAACATCCATCATACAATCACTCATGGCCCGACTACGGCACCATAATAGAAAAGACCCCCAACATGCAACAAGGCCCTGAATCTAACCCCGAACAGGCACCACTACTGATCATCAGGAAAAGACACATAGTAACGCTGAGAGTCCTCGTCGTACTCCCACTTCAGCTCAAGCGCGCCATCTGGAGCGGAATCATCTGTCCCTGCATCTGGTGTAATAGTAATCTGTGAGCCACAGGGGACTCAGCAATCTCGCACCCTCGCGATCAAGACTATTTAAGCTTAATAGGTAGGAAGGGGTAATGTAAAATAGAGCTGCAGCAAGCGACTAGCATATATGGTGGCTAACTTATACGCAAAAGAGAGCGAGAAGAGGGGGCAAGGCACGAGCGAGGAACTAGAGAGCAACCTGCGCAAACATAACTCCAACGCCATGTCCACTTCCCGGACTCCGCCGAGAAGAGGCCATCACGGCAACACACTCAGTCGATTCATTTTAATTAATTACGGTTCAAGTTATCTACAACCGGACATTAACAAATTCCCATCTGCCCATAACCGCGGGCACGGCTTTCGAAAGATCAATCCCTGCAGGGGGTCCAAACTTTGCCCATAACAAGCTCTCACGGTCAACGAAGGAATAGACCTCCACCCAAGACACACCGATCAGACTCGGTATCTCGGTACAACAAGATGATTCGACAGGTCAAAACAAGTCCAGCAACACCGCCCGAATGTGCCGACAAATCCCGATAGGAGCTGCACATATCTCTTTCTCAGGGCACGCTCGGATAGGTCAAGCTACGAGTAAAACCAACCCTCGAGTTTCCCCGAGGTGGCCCCGCAGGCTGCCTGGTTCAGACCAACACTCAGAAAAGCACTGGCCCGGGGGGGTTAAAATAAGATGACCCTCGGGCTCCGGAAACCCAAGGGAAAAAGAGGCTAGGAGGCAAATGGTAAAACCAATGTTGGGCATTGCTGGAAAAGCTTTAATCAAGGCGAACTATCAAGGGGTTCCCATTATAGCCCAACCGCGTAAGGGACGCAACAATCCGGGAACATAACACCGATATGACGGAAACTAGGGCGGCAAGAGTGGAACAAAACACTAGGCGAGAGGCCGAGCCTTCCACACTCTACCAAATATATAGATGAATTAAGATAACATAGCAATAATATGATATCCCAACAAGTAAATAAATGTTCCAACAAGGAACGGCTCCAATCTTCACCTGCAACTAGCAACGCTATAAGAAGGGGCTGAGCAAAGCGGTAACATAGCCAATCAACGGTTTGCTAGGACAAAGGTGGGTTAGAGGCTCAATCATGGCAATTGGGAGGCTGACAAGCAAGTGGTAGGCATCGTAGCATTGGCAAAGCAAAAGAGCGAGCAAACTAGCATAGCAAAGATAGTAGTGATTTCGAGGGTATGATCATCTTGCCTACACAGTTGTCAGAGTTGACTGGATCCTCAAAAGCAAACTCAACGGGCTCCTCGTTAGCGAACTCGTCTCCCGGCTCTACCCAACAACACAAACAAGCAACAAGGATACAATCAACCACGTGCAAGGGCAACCAATAATATGCAAAGATGATATGCTATGCGGGATGCGATGCGGGATGCAAAATGCAAGACGTGACAGGAAATGCATGAACCTGGCCTCAACTTGGAAAACCAAGTATGCCACTGGATAGAGGGGAAGAAATTCCCTGAAAACGATATAAAGATCAAAGGAATCGGAGCTACGGTTTGGAAATGGCAAGCGTTTTACGAAACGAGCCGTTCTGTGATTTACAGCAAGTAGGCTCCTAAATGCAACGAAATGAACATGCTACAGGCACCAAACATGAAAACAAAATGCATGGCAGGGATGTACACAAGAAGCGTAACAAATCACCAAGACTGAGGCATAGGCAAATGCATCCATTAAGGGGTTCAAACAAGCATGGCAAAACTGAATAAGCAAAACAGATTTCAGACTTAGCGAAATTAACGCTAGTCTGGAATTTCAGACCACGATGCTCTCTTCGGAGCAGCAAAACAACATGAAGCATAACATGAACATGGAAAGTAAGAGCATGGCATGGAGCTACTCAACAAACTTAACAAAACACCCAAAATGACCTGGGGCCAAAAGGGTTCACAAAATACTCTAACAAGCACACGAACATCGAAGAAACACAATCAGTTTTCAGACTAAGTGAAAACTGAGACATGCTGAAATTATAACTCACGGAGGCATGTAAACGAGCTCGATGCACTCACTACGGTGCAAGTCATGGCAAGGCAAGCATATATCCATTAAGAAGACACCAAATGCTAGCTATACATGGCAAGAACAATGGCATAGCATGCATGGATCACTAGCAATAGCACCGGCAAAATCGCAAAAGAGTTCACGATCTGCCCAAATTAACAACTATGCAAAAGTGGAGCTCGATTGAGTCAACCTAGGGTGCTCCAACATAACAAGTAAAGACATGGATGGATTAAGCACAACAAGCATAACAAAACACTCTTACTGATCATCCTCAAAAGAGGCACGGATCACTAGGAAACAAGCTGGACATATAGTATCATGAACTAAAACATCCCAGACTTAGTGATTTTCACCAAGTCCCTGGAATCAGCAAACTCAGGTACCCCTCTTTGCAAGCTTGCACAAGACAACACACACATCCTAAAAATGCATGGGTGGTACCTCTGGAAAGAAGACAAAATTCTTAACAAATCATCCCAAAGGGGCACAGGCATGTCATGCACACAATAATCATGGCAAAAATGACAAAAGTCAATGTAGGGCTAGCGGATCTGCAATTTAACTCATGATGCCTCCTTCTAATAGCATTTAGGGCACCAAGATGACCTCAAATGCAAATGATGCAATGGAATGAAATGATGTACTCGTCGAGACAAAGATTTTGATATATCATATGACCAAAACGGAGCCATGGATGCGGAGATATGAGCGGTCAAAGATTGCATAATAATCTGGGAGATTAGGGTTTCGGGGAGAGGGGGTCAACCCCAGATCTAGATCCGGGCGCGGTTACTGTAGCAGGCGCGGGGCACGCGAACCGAGGACGACCGGAGGGTCGCCGGACTTGGCGCGAGGGCACGCCGGCCGGCGAGGTGGTGGCGGAGAGGGCTGGGCTCCGGCGAGGCGTGGAGGAGGGCGGCGGCCGGGTGCGGCGAACGGCGCCGCGGGGCGTGTCGGGCGGCGGGCTCCGGCGGGCGCCGCGGTGGCGCGGTGGCCGGCAATGGCGGGCGCGGTGGCGCGGCCACCCGAGGCGAAGGAGACGGCGGCGGGGTCAGGCGCGGGGCGCGGCCCGGCTCGGCGCGGGGGAGGGCCTGCCTTGGGCCCGGGCGGGCTGCGGCGGCCGCGGCGGCCGGGAGGCCGCGTGGCAAGGCACGATAGGCTGGAGGCGGCGGGGCGGACGCGTCCGGCGGGATTCGGACGTGTCCGGCCGGGCGCGCTGGATCTCTCTCTTTTTTTTAGGGTTAGGACGGGGGGAGAAGAAGAGATCCGAATGGGGGTATTTATAGGCATAAGTGGAGCTAGGAGAGTCCAAATGAGGTGCGGTTTTTGCCCACACGATCGTGATCGAATGACCGAGACGATGGAGCAGAGTTTGGTGGGTTTTGGGCCAAATTGGAGGGGTGTTGGGCTGCAACACACACAAGGCCTTCTCGGTCCCTCGGTTAACCGCTGGAGTATCAAACGAAGTCCAAATGACCCGAAACTTGACAGGCGGTCTACCGGTAGTAAACCAAGGCCGCATGGCAAATCTCGGTCCAATCCGGAAATGTTTAATCCCCACACACGAAAGAAAGCTAGAAATGGCCACCGGAGGAGAACGAAGCGTCGGAATGCAAAACGGACAACGGGGAAAATGCTCGAATGCATGAGATGAACATGTATGCAAATGCAATGCACGTGATGACATGATATGAGATGCACGAAAACAAAAACAACACATGGAGACAAAGACCCGAACCCGAGGAATAAATATAACTTAATGCCGGAAACGGCAAGAGTTGGAGTACAAATTGGGAAAGTTACATATGGGGCGTTACAGATCTCCCGTTCCGTCCCCTTTTTCGTCATCCATGCTGTCGATGTCTCCGGAGTCGAAGTTGAGCACGTCGTTTAAATTGTCGACAGTGGCTACCAAGTGGGTGGTGGGTGGGCTTTGAATTTCTTTAGGGGTATCCACCATGTACACATCGTGAGATGAGGTGGCTGTCCAATGCCCTATGGGCGTTGGTTCATCGGTATCTCCTGCATCGTCATCCATGCTGTCGATGTCTCCGGAGTCGAAGTTGAGCACGTCGTTTAAATTGTCGACATTGGCTACCAAGTGGGTGGTGGGTGGGCTTTGAATTTCTTCATCGCCCGTATCCCATCCTTGCTGACCGTAGTCCAGCCAGGGCTCTCCTGATAAAGAGAGAGACTTAAGAGAATTCAGGATGTCGGCAAAAGGCGAGTGCTGAAAGATGTCTGCGGTGGTGAACTCCATTATCGGCACCCAATCGGATTCGATTGGCTGGGGCGCGGGGGGTTCGGAGTCCGGGGAGGAGTCCGGCTCCTCGGAGTCACGGGTCACGCCGAGTGCGGGGCTGGCGTTCGGCTCGATCGTCTTTGAGATCGCAGCCCCCGAGGTGACGTCCAACCGCTCATCCTCAATTGGTGCAATGGGCTCCGAGTTAGAGGTCGGAACCGGTGCGTGTGCGGCCTCCAGGACACTGTCCGGAGGCAGAGCTAGATCATGCCCCTCGAGATAGTGCGGCGCGCTTGGCCGTGGCTCGAACCCGTCGAAGATCAAGTCTCCCCGGATGTCAGCCGTGTAGTTTACGCTTCCAAACCTGACTTGATGGCCAGGGGCGTAGCTTTCGGTCTGCTCCAGGTGGCCGAGCGAATTGGCCCGCAGAGCGAAGCCGCCGAAGACGAAGATCTGTTTGGGGAGAAAAGTCTCACCCTGGACCGCATCGTTGTTGATGATCAAAGGAGCCATCGGGCCTAAAGGCGATGACACAGAGGAACTCTCAATGAAAGCACCAATGTCGGTGTCAAAACCGACGGATCTCGGGTAGGGGGTCCCGAACTGTGCGTCTAGGCCGGATGGTAACAGGAGGCAGGGAACACGATGTTTTACCCAGGTTCAGGCCCTCTCGATGGAGGTAAAACCCTACGTCCTACTTGATTAATATTGATGATATGGGTAGTACAAGAGTAGATCTACCACGAGATCAAGGAGGCTAAACCCTAGAAGGTAGCCTATGGTATGATTGTTGTATATGGAGTTGATTGCCTACGGACTACAACCCTCCGGTTTATATAGACATCGGATAGGGTTAGGGTTACACAGAGTCGGTTACAATGGTAGGAGATCTTGAATATCCGCATCGCCAAGCTTGCCTTCCACGCCAAGGAAAGTCCCATCCGGACACGGGACGTAGTCTTCAATCTTGTATCTTCATAGTCCTGGAGTCCGGCTGAAGGTATAGTCCGGCTACCCGAACACCCCCTAATCCAGGACTCCCTCAAAGGTACTCTTGCTCCTCATCTGGATCCCCAAACCCCCGCACATCTGGATCACTTGTGTCGTCTCGTCACTCGTATTGACCTTTTTGACCGACTGGGAGCGGCAGGTGAAGATGTGTTTGAAAAGGCCCCAGTGCGATCGACAACCCAAGAAATTTTCACACATCGACACGAAAGCAGCCAGATAGACTATGGTGTTTGGAGTGAAATGGTGAAGTTGAGCCCCAAAGAAATTCAAAAAACCCCGGAAGAAAGGATGGGGGGCAGTGAGAATCCGCGATCTACGTGGGTGGCGAGGAGAACACACTCACCCTCCCTTGGCTGTGGCTCGGTTTCATTCCCCAGGAGCCGTGCTGACTTGTGGGTGATCAGCCCCCCCTCCACCAGGTCTTCGAGGTCGTCCTGGGTGATTGTCGAGCGGATCCAGTCGCCCTGGATCCAGCCCGGCGGCAGGCCGGATCTTGACGAGGATCCGCCTCGGCTGGTCCGCTTGCCCTTCGCCTTCGCGGTCGCCTTCTTCGCGCGCTCCAGCGCCACCGTCTTCTCTTTCCCCATGGCGACAGGTCGAGCTCGAGCGAGATTCCGGCGACGAGGGCGGAAGCGAGTGTGGCGGAGAGATCGGGAGAAGAAGAAGAGAGAATGGGAGCGCATGGGGCAGAGGCCTGGTCCGGGGCCTTTTATAAAGTCATCCCCCGAGTGACTGACTGGTGGACCCAGACGATCTAAACAAATCCTGCAACAGTCGCGCACGCAGTACGTGGCGAAAAAGGTGGCGTGGGGATCGAGGAGACTTGCCTAATCCATCCCGATAACCTCGGTTCCGTTCGTCTGGCGCACTTCCCAAAATTCGAATCCCGTGAAATCCGCGGAGAGCAGAGCAACCTGTCAGACTGAAGACAAACATCCTCTACATCATCATTCAGAATTCTATCGTGAAAATTCACTCGACAAAAACCAAGAATGGACCAAGGCGACTGAGAAAGGAGTCGACGTCGTCACCTCAACTCATTGTTCTAGAACAAGATATACTCATAGCACAAAGAATGGGTCGGAAGTGTTCCCAACTCCTTCCTCACTCAAACCCTGATCCATTCGGGGGCTAATGATGAAGCTATGTACTTAGGGTAGGGTCATGGATCTGTCCAACATACCCTCCGCAAGGACATCTCTACAAAGAATCAGAAGCAGTCGAAGAGAAACCATCATCCACTCGACCGTGAAGATGTGCTCACTCGACCACCTTGAAGACACTCGACCACCAGAAGATGAGAAACCGTCCACTCTGCAACGATCAGGACTTAAACCATAGCTTTATGGCCATTTACAACACTTTACTGCAGGCGTTACCAGTAACGCACCTCCTTTATGAGCATTGAACCTTGTGTAACGGAGGGGAACTGGGGTCCTGGCGTACTGTATATAAGCCACCCCCCTCCTCTGGGACAGGGGTTCGCACTTTCTGTAATTCACACGCATATATTCAGTCGACCACCTCCGGGCTCCGAGACGTAGGGCTGTTACTTCCTCCAAGAAGGGTCTGAACTCGTAAAACTCGTGTGTACAACTCCTCCATAGCTAGGATCTTGACTCTACATTCCTACCCCCTATTCTACTGTCAGTCTTAGAAGCACGACACCTGGTACTTGGAAATCAGAATTGTGTCCATTATTCTCATTTTGATTAAACATTGCCCTCGCCATTAATTCCTGAAGAGCTTAAAAACCCACCCACTAATGGAAACATCAATGAGGATGCCAAGCTGACTCCGGCACAATCTGAAAGACACCTTTTCTGAAAAAACTTGGAAAAGAAGGTGATTGTTCAAATAGTAGTCTTGTGTAGCTCAGTTAGGCTCACATGCAACTCAAGGTTTCCACATTGCTTGCTGACTACAGTAAACTACATTGTCTTTCTCATGCCATAGTTTTCTTTTTGAGGGGCAATTGACAGATGCTCAGCTAGCTACCTTCTCGTTCTGCCCTTTGAGATTTTGTTTTTATGACAACTGTTGTAAAGTAAAACTTGATAGAAGCTTGGATGTTGTAGAGCCGAGTAAGAGGGTATTTTTGTGGTTTGGGGTTGTCTTTTCTGAAAGTGTATCCAGTTGTACTGTATTTGGCACTACATCATATGAAATTGAGATATATGCTTTGGATCCAAACTTTGTTTTCTGTTGTAATAGAACTTTCTGTGGCATTCTCTATAAGCTCTCAACCATTAAGTGTGTTTCTCAAGTCCTAAGATGCACATCTGTTTGGCATCTAAGAATCCTTGATTCGCCTGATAATCCAACGTTCTCTGCAAGTGACATTGCCAAACAATTTGGTGTGGTACTGAGCCTCACTTCCCGCATGTTGTCCTCACCAAAAGTTTCAAGACGACGAAGATCTATGTATCACGTGTTCCTAAAAAATATTGGCATTTGACAGCGCCGTTGTGATGTACAATGCGTGTCTGGTTCACATACTAGGTTTGGAAAAAAATAACTTGCCAAATGCCGGCTCACTGAAATTAGACACACATTACGATAGTTGAAAGAGATCTTGCCCTATGTATCTTAGGCATCAACATGCGAAATCCGCATGGCCAGAAAAAGAGAAAACTTGCCACATGCGCACGCCGGGTGTCTAACCGGAAATGTGACAAGGCATGAGGTTTTTTTAGCAAAGGGGTTTCCTCCGATTTCCATTAATGAAACCATCAGAAGTTCATGGTTGTAAACTCTAGCATTTTAACGATCCCGCAAAAAAAAACGATCAACATCTAGAGCCGCCTAAAGATATAAGATCATGAGGGACCCAAGAGTCAGCAGAGTAGAGAAATAGGTCCTCTTCAGAATCAAAACCAGCCATATCAACAGTCCCACGGAGGATAACCAAAAGGATAGACGATTCCAGAATAACAGTCTTAAGACTCCACTACAACAACTGATAAATACTCCCTCTATTCCTAAATATAAGTCTTTTTTAGAGATTCCACTATGGACTACATACGGAGCAAAACGAGTGAATCTACACTCTAAAATATGTCTATATACTTCCGTATGTAGTTTGTAGTGGAATCTCTAAAAAGACTTACATTTAGGAATGGAGGGAGTAGTAAGTATCGACACAAGGAAAATAAAATCAAAATTTAAGAACAACATCGCACAGATGAGATCGTTCATAGCAGCAACTTGGAAGGAAACAAGCAGGATCCCCTAGTTTGTTCTTTATCTTTCCTCCTTCATCCACCTGTAACCTGAAGAACTCCAGGGCGCAAGTATCTATCTGCATTGAAAACTTCACTTGCTACTCGTTCTAGTAACTTTATTCCCCACATAATCTCCCTTTGTTTTTCCGGATTAATCTGCAAAATAGACCAAGAGTTAAGCAAAGCACATGATTTGTACAGAATCATAAACGGATATAACACCCTTTTGCATTCAAAACAAATATCATTTCTGCAGAGCCAAATAGACCAAGTTTTTGCAGAAGTACCAACTGAGAGCATCATTTTCTTTCCTTCGCCATAGTGGTCTAGACAAGAAGTAAAAAGGGATTTCACATCACTACAGAATTGATTTAAATTGAAAGTGCATCTCAACATACTCCACATAAACTCTGCTACCGAGCAGTGCAAAAATAGATGATGTACTGGTTCTTTGTTACCACAAAAGGCTCATCTATGATTACCAGACCATCCCCTTTTCAATAGATTATTCTTAGTAGGAATGTCTTTTCTCAGAGTAAGCCATAGGAATGCCTTTATCTTAGGTGGCATTTTAACTTTCCACAAAAACTTAAAGGGAAAAGTGAATTTCATTCAAGACCAACTAGTTGTACGGTGATTTCACTATAAACTTCTGATGCCTTGTTAAAGACCAAGTTATACTGATTTTCTCTCAACTAGACTAACATTAGAAAATGCTTGCTTAATCTCATCCCGTTGATTTAGCGTGTCACCCCACAAATTCTTCTAAACTGAAAATGAACACATCCTTTTTCAAAAGCTTTAGCTACAGTAGTGATTTTAGTGAAGCAAAGATTGTACAATCTATTATAGGAAACATTCAAAGGTATGTTATCAATCTACAAGCTGTCTTCCCAAAACCCGGTGTTGGCCCCATTGCCAACACTTCTTTTTGACATAATTGTAGAAAATATATTTCTTTTTTTAAGTAGAAAATATATTTCATAGACATGAACCTTGACAAAAATAGAGAATCACCTTGTTTATATTTAATAGCAGAAATACAAGCTCCTTTAGGATATTTATTTAGTAACAAAGTTTGCCATAACTCCTCTTTTGTTTGAAGTTTCCAAATCCCCTTAGCTAATCAAGATTTATTAAAAACATCCAAACTAATAATCCCCCAAACCCCGTGTTTTTGGGCTCGCAAACTTCAGTCAACTTAACAATATCGTATTTTTTTTCCTATTGTCTTTATCTCCCTGCCATGCAATCCTAGATCTAAAAATCTCAACCCCTTTTTAACTCCCACATGAATGGGATAGAAGGAAATCATGAAAATTGGTAAACTTCTCAAGCTTGACTATACTAGAGCAATTATACCGGCCATGTTTAACATCTTACCTTGCGAACATGCACATATGTTTCCAATTTTTTGATAAGTTTTAGTCCCTATTTCTTATTCTCACTTTATTTAGAGGGACTCCTAAATATTTCATATGGATCTCCCACACTTGACAAGTGAAAATCTTTTTATAAACTTCCCTCCTATCATTTGCATCACCAAACAGAAACTTATGGAAAATAATTTTCATCCCAGGCATCTGTTCAAAAGCAAATAATGTAATTTTCAAACTGTGCGCACTACTAACATCATCAGGATGGAGGAAGACTGTATTAACTTCATACGTACTACAACATGTTTACCCCTCCCTCACAATATTTATTCATCACCCATTTGAAATATCGACATTTCTTTGCATTTTCCAAAATCCTAGCATGAGCACTAACAACCAGATTAAAAATTAAGGGGGAGAGAGAGCATGACATCGCCTCAACCCTTTAAAAGTAGGAAAATAAGGACCTACTATATCATTAACTTTGATCCCCACATGCCCCCTCTCACAGTTTCCATAAACCAATCATTCCATTTATTAGGGAAATCTTCCTTGTTTAGGATATTTGAGCAAATGGCCATTTTATTTTGCCATATGCTTTTTCAAAGTCAACTTTGAAAAGCATAACACTATGTTTTTTAATATGAATATAATTTAGAGCTTCACAAAGAATCATCACTCCTTCCATGATATATCTGCCTTTAATAAAAGCAGTTTAGACACCCAACTACTTCATTTAGTCTATTCATTAGAATTTTAGTGAAAACTGTAAAGCTTACATTCAGTAAACATATGGGTCTAAATTGTTGTCTATGTTTTACATCTTTAGTTTTAGGGGCTAAAGTGATAATACCATAGTTCACCCTACACATATTCAAAATTTCCTATGGAACTCACCCAACATAGTTAAATTCATTTTGATTAAATCTAAGGACCTCTGGTAGAATTCTATTGTAGACCCATCAATAACTAGAATTTTATTATCTTCCAATGAGTAAACAACCTTATGAATCTCTTCCATGGTACATTCTCTAAGAAGTTTGGCAGCATCAATCTCATATATTTTGCTAGCTTCCTCAATACTCATATAAATGCTAGAATCACCAAGTCTGCCAAAGAAGTTTTTGTAAAAAATAGTTACGTATTTCATGAGATTGTCTTCTCTGGTAATTTTCCCCTCATCTTGCTCCAAAGAGGAAATTCTATTATTTTTCTGCTTCTCCCATTGGCTTTTAGCTTGATTTTACCTACTATTATAATCACCTTCTTTTATTTCTTTTTCTTTGCATTTATATAAACATTTTAACTCTTCTTGCCTCAACAGCCTATTCAATTGTTCCCTAAGATATTTTTCCATACCTATAGCATCAGCGACGAGTCTAAAAAGGCTCAGAGTGTTTGTCAATAGCATCCAATTTTCCTAGAATATCCGTTCTCAATTTTCTACACCAAGCAAAAACATTTTTACCCCCCCTCCCATTTTTTTACTAGGTGTTCTAAGTTCGAGTCCATGCATTCTCATACCTAAATACTGCAAGTATACTCTCCAGCGTCCAAAATTAGGGAAGTATGACCAAAGATCTCCCTTTTCAGTGAGCTAACCATTGTCAAATGATACTTCTCTTCCCTCTCATGACACATAAAAATTATGTCAAGTTTTTTAAAGGTAGGATCCTCCAAATTATTTGCCCGGGTATAATTTCTATCACCCAAGGGTAGTTCTCTAAGCCTAGCATGCTCCATAATTGGATCAAAGACAAAAATCCAATGGAGAGGAGTATTGGGTTTATATTTTTATAACTCTTTCTAATTATGTTAAGACCTCCACCTATTAAGAAAGGTAAAGTATTTTTTATATAACATGGAGAGTTCACCTAAAAAATCAAGTTTCCACTTAGGTTGAGCAGCTCCATATACATTAACTAAATTCCAGGTCAAAATAACCTTTTTCTTAATCATAATCCAACATTATAACAAAAAAATCTCCATGTTCAGTATCTCAAATTTCTAAAGAATCTTCATTCACGCCCATTAGAATTCCTCAAGATTTCCTTCTAGTAGGAGCCCAATTCCATTTAAAGTTTTTTTCCAACAATAAGAGTGTAATTCATTGTTAGTGAAGTGAGCTTTTATGTTTTCTTGAATCCCCATGAAATCCAAAGAGAAATCAACTACACTTTCTCTCATAATTTTTTTAATCTCCTCACCAATCCCTCTAACATTCCAAAACACGTCTTGCACTTTTTATCAGGATTTTTATGCCTTTTTATTTTCGATAGAAGATCTATTAACATGAATACCTTCCTTTAACGTGAAAATTGCCGGAGAGTAGGCCTCCCTATTTTTATTAGAGGAGAAGACGTGTTTCGGTTTGTCGTTTCCTACAATACAATGTCGGAATTGCCTCCATCAAAGCATAATTCATTTAATTCAACATCTCTACTGTCAACAGGGCCTCAAGAGCTAGCAAGCATATCATAATCAATAGTACTATCATGACCAGAGATCATCTCTAGTCTAGCAATCACTAAAGTTCTCATAATTTCAATAGTATGCCCGGTCAAATCCATAGTACATCCTAAATCAATACCAATGCATGAAGACATGGTTAATAGTGACGAATTATTAACATCCAAAAGATCATGGATGGACTCATTAACATAATTGTCTTTTGCAACTGCCCTTTCCTTAGCCATGTCTTCCATCTGCCATCTTCCTTATATTTAAGTCCAGGGCATATCCTAGGAACCAATTTATCCAATCCTCTCCAATCTCCTCCTCTTACCCATCAAAATTAGTAATACTAGTAATCCTTGTCATACAATTCCAAAGGAATGTTATGAAGGAACTACTTCAGTTTGATAGCACTATAATTAACAGGTTCTTGGTAATTGTGTCATGTATCCCGAAGTTTCTCCTCCATATCACTCAGTAATTCCTCCTCTTCTTCTCCCCAGGGATGCACATCACCTTTTCTTTTGTCAACCACATTTATTTCCAGGACCTGTTGAAGGAAATATGCCCTAGAGGCAATAATAAATTTGTTATTTATATTTCCTTATATCATGATAAATGTTTACTATTCATGCTAGAATTGTATTATCCGGAAACATAATACTTGTGTGAATACATAGACAAACTAAACGTCACTAGTATGCCTCTACTTGACTAGCTAGTTAATCAAAGATGGTTATGTTTCCTAACCATAGACATGTGTTGTCATTTGATTAACGGAATCACATCATTAGGAGAATGATGTGATTGACATGACCCATTCCATTAGCTTAGCACCCGATCGTTTAGTATGTTGCTATTGCTTTCTTCATGACTTATACATGTTCCTATGACTATGAGATTATGCAACTCCCGTTTGCCGGAGGAACACTTTGTGTGCTACCAAACGTCAGAACGTAACTGGGTGATTATAAAGGAGCTCTACAGGTGTCTCCAAAGGTAAATGTTGGGTTGGCGTATTTCGAGATTAGGATTTGTCACTCTGATTGTCGGAGAGGTATCTCTGGGCCCTCTCGGTAATGCACATCACATAAGCCTTGCAAGCATTGCAACTAATGAGTTAGTTGCGAGATGATGTATTACGAAATGAGTAAAGAGACTTACCGGTAACAACATTGAACTAGGTATTGAGATACCGACGATCGAATCTTGGGCAAGTAACATACCGATGACAAAGGGAACAACGTATGTTGTTATGCGGTCTGACCGATAAAGATCTTCGTAGAATATGTGGGAGCCAATATAAGCATCCAGGTTCCGCTATTGGTTATTGACCGGAGACATGTCTCGGTCATGTCTACATTGTTCTCGAACCCGTAGGGTCCGCACGCTTAAGGTTTCGATGACAGTTATATTATGAGTTTATGAGTTTTGATGTACCGAAGTTAGTTCGGAGTCCCGGATGTGATCACGGACATGACGAGGAGTCTTGAAATGGTCGAGACATAAAGATTGATATATTGGACGGCTATATTCGGACACCGGATGTGTTCCGGGTGATTTCGGAGAAAACCGGAGTGCCGAAGGGTTACCGGAACCCCCCCCCCCCCTGAGAGAAGTAATGGGCCTTATGGGCCCTAGTGGAGAGACAGAGGGTGGCCAGGGTGGGCCGCGCGCACCCTCCCCCTCTGGTCCGAATTGGACTAGGAGAGGGGGCGGCGCCCCCCTTTCCTTCTCCCTCTCCCCCTTCCTTTCCCCCTCCTAGTAGGAGTAGGAAAGAGGGGAGTCCTACTCCTACTAGGAGGAGGACTCCTCCTCCTTGGCGCGCCCTAGGGCTGGCCGGCCTCCTCCCCTTGCTCCTTTATATACGGGGGCAGGGGGCATACCTAGACACACAAGTTGATCCTCGTGATCGTTTTCTTAACTGTGTGCGGTGCCCCCTTCCACCATACTCCTTGATAATATTGTAGTGGTGCTTAGGCGAAGCCCTGCGACAGTTGAACATCAAGATCGTCACCACGCCGTCATGCTGATGGAACTCTTCCCCGACACTTTGCTGGATCACAATCTGGGGATCGTCATCGAGCTGAACATGTGCTAGAACTCGAAGGTGTCGTAGTTTCGGTGCTTGATCGATCGGGCCGTGAAGACGTACGACTACATCAACCGCGTTGTCATAACGCTTCCGCTGTTGGTCTACAAGGGTACGTAGATCACACTCTCCCCTCTCGTTGCTATGCATCACCATGATCTTGCGTGTGCGTAGGAATTTTTTTGAAATTACTACGTTCCCCAACAATGATGGACAAGACCCATCCGTTAGCTTAGCATAATGATGATTTAGTTTTATTGTTATTGCTTTCTTCATGACTTATACATGTTCCTCTGACTATGAGATTATGCAACTCCCGAATACCGGAGGAACACCTTGTGTGCTATCAAACGTCACAACGTAACTGGGTGATTATAAAGATGCTCTACTGGTGTCTCTGATGGTGTTTGTTGAGTTGGAATAGATCGACATTAGGATTTGTGACTCCGAGTATCGGAGAGGTATCTCTAGGCCCTCTCGGTAATGCACATCACTGTAAGCCTTGCAAGCAATGTGACTAATGAGTTAGTTACGGGATGATGCATTACAGAACGAGTAAAGAGACTTGCCGGTAACGAGATTGAACTAGGTATGATGATACCGACGATCGAATCTCGGGCAAATAACATACCGATGACAAAGGGAACAACGTATGTTGTTATGCGGTTTGTTCGATAAAGATCTTCGTAGAATATGTAGGAGCCAATATGAGCATCCAGGTTCCGCTATTGGTTATTGATCGAAGATGTGTCTTGGTCATGTCTACATAGTTCTCGAACCCATAGGGTCCGCACGCTTAACGTTCGATGACGATTTGTATTATGAGTTATGTGATTTGATGACCGAATATTGTTCGGAGTCCCGGATGAGATCACGGAAATGATGAGGAGTCTCAAAATGGTCGAGACATAAAGATTGATATATTGGAAGGTTATATTCAGACACCGGAATGGTTCTAAAGCGTTTTAGGTATTTTCCAAAGTACCGGGAGGTTATCGGACCCCCCCCCCGGAGGGAAGTAATGGGCCTTTAATGGGCTTTAATGGAAAGGAGAGAAGGGCCTCAAGGGTGGCCACCCCCCCCCCAAGGGCTAGTACAAATTGGATTAGGAGGGGGGCGCCCCCTCTCTTTCCTTCTCCCCTTCATCCTTCCCCCCTCTCCAAGTAGGACTCCCCCCTTGGCACGCCCCCTCTAGGGCCGGCCTCCTCTTCCCCCCTCCTTTATATACGTGGGAGGGGGGCACCCCAAAGGCACACCAAGTCTTCTCTTAGCCGTGTGCGGTGCCCCCCTCCATGGTTACACACCTCGGTCATATCGTTGTAGTGCTTAGGCGAAGCCCTGCGCCGGTAACTTCATCATGACCGTCAACACACCGTCGTACTGACAAAACTCTCCCTTGTCCTCAACTGGATCAAGAGCTCGAGGGACGTCATCGTGCTGAACGTGTGTTGAAGACGGAGGTGCCTTACATTTGGTGCTAGGATCGGTTGAATTGCGAAGACATTCGACTACATCAACCGCATTACTAAACGCTTCCGCTTTAGGTCTACGAGGGTACGTGGACACACTCTCTCCTCTCCTTGCTATGCATTGATAACCCACAAGTATAGGGGATCGCAACAGTTTTCGAGGGTAGAGTATTCAACCCAAATTTATAGATTCAACACAAGGGGAGCCAAAGAATATTTAAAGGTATTAGCAGCTGAGTTGTCAATTCAACCACACCTGGAGAATAAGTATCTGCAGCAAAGTGATCAGTAGCAAAGTAGTTTGATAGTTCTGATAATAGTGACAACAGCAACGGTAACAGTAACAGTGATAGCAGTAATTTGTAGCAAGTGTAACAGTGATGATAGCAATACTAACACAGCAAGATCAATAAAGATAAATTCGTAGGCATTGGATCGGTGACTTGTTGGATGATATTCATCATGAAACAGTTATAACCTAGGGCGATACGGCACTAGCTCTAGTTCATCGATATAATGTAGGCATGTATTCCGTAAGTAGTTATACGTGCTTTGTTAAAAGAACTTGCATGACATCTTTTGTCCTGCCCTCCCACGGCAGCGGGGTCCATATTGGAAACTAAGGGATTCAAGGCCTCCTTTTAATAGAGAACCGGAAGAAAGCATTAACACATAGTGAATACATGAACTCCTCAAACTATGGTCATCACCGGGAGTGGGCCCGGTTGTTGTCACTCCGGGGTTGCCGGATCATAACATGTAGTAGGTGACTATAACTTGCAAGATCGAATCTAAAACATGGATATAATGATGAATTCATAAATGGTTCAGATCTGAAATCATGGCACCCGGGCCCAAAGTGACAAGCATTAAGCATGGCAAAGTCATAGCAACATCAATCTAAGAACATAGTGGATACCAGGGATCAAGCCCTAACAAAACTAACTCGATTACATGACAAATCTCATCCAACTCCTCATCGACCAGCGAGCCTACGAAGGAATTACTCACTCCTGGTGGGGAGCATCATGGAATTGGCGATGGAGAAGGGTTGGTGATGACGAAGAACGAAGATCCCCCTCTCCGCAGCCCCAAATGGACTCCAGATCTGCCCTCCCGAGGAAGAACAGGGCTTGGCGGCGGCTCCGTCTCATGGATCGTGATAATTCTTTCTCCTTGATTTTTTTTCTGGAAATATGTGAATTTATAGTATCAGGGGGTCGTCAGCGGGGCCACCAGGTGGGTACAATCCACCTGGGCACGCCAGGAGAGGAGGCGCGACCTGGTGGATTGTGCCCACCCAGGGGCCCCTCTCTGGTGGGTATTGACTCCAGAAATTCTTATTATTGATATAAAAAATCCTCGCAAAGTTTCGTTCCATTCCGAGAACTTTTATTTCTGCACAAAAACAACACCATGGTAGTTCTGCTGAAAACAGCGTCAGTCCGGGGTTAGTTTCATTCAAATCATGCAAATTAGAGTCCAAAACAAGAGGAAAATCATGAGAAAAGTAGATACGTTGGAGACGTATCAACTCCCCCAAGCTTAAACCTTTGCTTGTCCTCAAGCAATTCAGTTGATAAACTGAAAGTAAGAAAGACAAACTTTTACGAACTCTTTTGCTCTTGTTTGCATAAATAAGCTTAAACAACACCCAAGTTTTCAGCCAACATTATAACTAACCATGTCGACAATAACTCTTAAAGATTATAATGATTCATATCAATGACATAATCAGCTAGCGAGCAATAATAAGATATCTCAAATGGCAACATGTTGTCAAAAATATCATGATATAATATGACAATAGTGGTATCTCGCTAGCCCTTTCCGAGACTGCAAAACATAAATGCAGAGCACCTCCAAAGTTCAAGCAGCGACTAAACATTGTAATTCATGGTAGAAAAGATCCAGTCATGATGCACCCAACATTAGCTACACACAATGCATAAATCATGGCAGTTGTTCTATACTCAGTTTCTGGCGCTTGTTTTTTAGAAGGTATTGACACAACATAAAAGTAAATAGAAAGTCACTTCGCAGAGGGAAGCAGTGATTTGCAGAGGTGCCAGAGCTTAGTTTTTAAAACAGAGATAAATGATATTTGGAGACATGCACCCTTCTTATTCACTTCATGACCATCAGTTATCAACATCTTCCATGCTAAGCACGCTAGTGGCGGTTCCCAAGCGATAAAAGTAAAGGTTTTGACTCCATTGGGAGTTTTTGTTTCATTATTTTAGAGACAAACTCTTTTTGTATTTTATAGTTTGGGACTGGGCATCCCTATTACCGCCCATTTTCTCGTGTGATGGCGAGTGAATAAACACTCGACCTGAGAATAAACCGCTTAGCACGAAAGATATCAACCACCTCCTATCGTTCTATGAACGATCCGGGCATACAAAACAGATAATTGTTTAGACGTTTTTAGGGGTGGCACATGCAAATTTACTTAGGACGGCAGGGTAATACCACATATAGGTAGGTATGGTGGACTCATCTGGAATAACTTTGGGTTCAAGGTTTTTGATGTACAAGCAGAATCCCCACTTAGTATAGGCGAAGGCTAGCAATTTAGATTGAGAAGCGGCCAGCTAGAGAGCAACAACGATCATAACCATGCATTATGCGTAAGTAACATTGGACACTAGCATGAGTAGGATATGAACACCATGAACATAAACATTATATAGGCTATGTTGGTTTTGATTCAACTACATGCATGAACATGTACCAAGTCAAACCACTTGAACATTCAGAGGAGGATACCATATCATCATACTACATCACAATCATTTTAACGCTATGTTGATATCCAAGATAAATCATTATTAACTCCCAGCTACTTATCCATGGCATGAGAAACTATAATATCTAATTTTCATTGCAAACATGTTTAATCATAATGGGCTGAATCATGGGCACTAGGTTAAACATATTTACACAGACATGACAAGTCGAGTTCATACCAGTTTCTCTTTGCCACAGCCAGTTCATCAAATGTCGTTATTATTGCCTTTCACTTGCACGACCAAATGATATGAAAATAATAATAGTGCAAGAGTTCCATGGACTAAGATGGAATCTGCAAACATTTTATTCAACAGGAGAAGACAAGGTAAATTGGGCTCTTTATTAGTTCAACAATTATTCATATGAGAGCTACTCAACATTTTCATCGTGGTCTTCTACTTGGTACAACTCGAATAAAAAAGAAATTCAGAAACACACTGAATATTTTTGGAGTTTTGGTTTTCTTAAGCAAGCAAATAAAAGGGGGAAAACAAAAATGAGAAAAACTATTTACACGGGAAAGCTCCCAACAAGCAAAAGAAGAACAAGGAAATCTTTTTGGATTTTCTTTTTAGTACTACTACTAAGCATGCATAGAAAGTAAATTAAATACAACTAATTTTTTAGGTTTTTTCTAAAGTTTAACAAACACACAAGAAGAAAGCAAGAAAATAAATCTAAGCATGGATGATACAATGAAAAAGTGTGAGCACCGACAAATAGAATAAGTGAACATGAATGTAAAGTCAGTGGAAACATGTACTCCCCCAAGCTTAGGCTTTTGGCCTAACTTGGTAGCAGATCAGTAGCCTGGAGGGTGGTAGGGATCCTGAGGTGTGGGCATCCACTAGTCCCACTGCAAAGGTGCCTGGTGTGCTGCCTCCTCAGCAGCCTAAGCGTTTCGATAGGCGATGATGTCTCCAGGCATAATCCTATATCCGCCCGTGGCAACAGAATCAAACAAAGCAGGAGCAGGCAATGGAATAACATCATGAGTCCTCACACTAAAAACAAGGTTATACGGAATAGGGATGTGAGGGGAATCGATATCAGTAAAATGGTGGTGATCCATGGCTGCACGGTGTAGGTAAACTTTGGTCAAAGGGAAAACATGAGGGCGTATCTCAACCTTGAAGTGAGCCGCCAAACAAGTAGCATAAATCCCACCATATATTTCACCCTGTGATTTATTAAGATGGAGGCGATGTGCCACAATAGCTCCCAAGCTATAGGTGTTGTCGCCCTCTAGTGCTCGGCGTAAAACAGGGAAGTCTGGTGCACTGATCGCACCTACTTTCTTTCTAGCAAGCAAGCACTTAGCAAAAAATAAAGCAAAATAATGTACGGGAGGAAAGTGTATGCTAGCAGCTGTAGTGGCTGACACCCCTCTCTCGTCACCCACTGTCAGAGTGCGATAAAAATCCTCAAACCCAGCCGGCCTAGGCTCAGCCAAGCGCCCATCAGACGGGATCATGCATATGTCACAAAACTCAGTAAGTGTTATCTGATGGTTTTCGGCATATAAATCAACACTCACTTAAGGAGGATTATTTCTAGGCAAGAAAGTAAAGCTCTGAATAAAGATGTTTGTGAGGATTGGTGCTGGTCACACTCATCTGTGATGAAGTCGGTGAGACCGGCGTTAGCAATGTATTGCATGAACTCCTCAAGAATTCAAGCCTCTTGCAGGAACGGGGTGTGCGGCCATTCGCACGGCCGTACATCCGCCAACCTCCGAGGGTGGAGATCATTGTCAGAAGACTCCCCAATAACACCCTTGGAGTTCTTCTTAGAACTAAACTTCTTGAAGATATACATGTCCGCGTACGATTTTCTGAAAATATTGGAGTGACAAAAATTTATCAATAAAACTTTGTAAGATTGATAGCAACTACTCATAGGGATACATAGAGGCCATAACAAGCATTCAAACAACTTAGAACACTAAGAATTCAACATGCAAGCACATCTACAGCGGCACCAACAGTAGCTAATTATTCAAAGTATAAGCACCTAAAACAAAAACTAATTGGACAAATGATGGAGTCACATACCAAGCAACAATCCCCCGAAACAGTTTCAGAAACGAAGCTTCGAGCAAAGAGATTGAAAGCTGCGGGTTTGAGCTCAAGAACTCGGGAGAGAGAGCAATGGGGATTTTTTCTGGGGATTGAAATCATGATAAATGTTTATTATTCATGCTAGAATTGTATTAACTGGAAACTTAGTACATGTGTGAATACATAGACAAACAGAGTGTCCCTAGTATGCCTCTACAAGACTAGCTCGTTAATCAAAGATGGTTAAGTTTCCTGACCATAGAGATGTGTCGTCATTTGATGAACGGGGTCACATCATTAGATAATAATGTGATGGACAAGACCCATCCGTTAGCTTAGCATAATGATCGTTTAGTTTTATTGCTATTGCTTTCTTCATGACTTATACATGTTCCTCTAACTATGAGATTATTCAACTCCCGAATACTGGAGGAACACCTTCTGTGTTATCAAATGTCACAACCCAAGGGTGGCCCCCCGGGGAAGTAATGGGCCTTAATGGGCTTTAGTGTAAAGGAGAGAAGGGCCTCAAGGGTGGCCGCGCCGCCCCCCCCCCCCCCCCCCCCAGGGCTAATCCGAATTGGACTAGGAGGGAGCGCCCCCCCCCCCATGGCTAATCTGAATTGGACTAGGAGGGAGCGGCGCCCCCTCTCTTTCCTTCTCCCCTTCCTGTTGGGGAACGTAGCAATAATTCAAAAAAATCCTACGTGTCACCAATATCAATCTAGGAGATATTAGCAACGAGAGAGAGGGAGTGCATCTTCATACCCTTGAAGATCGCTAAGCGGAAGCGTTACAAGAACGCGGTTGATGGAGTCGTACACGCAGCGATTCAGGTCGCGGTCGATTCCAATCTAAGCACCGAACAACGGCGCCTCTGCGTTCAACACCCGTACAGCCCGGGGATGTCTCCTCCTTATTGATCTAGCAAGGGGATAGGAGAAGTTGAGGGAGACTCCGACAGCACGACGGTGTGGTGGTGATGGAGCTCGTGGTTCTCCGGCAGAGCTTTGCCAAGCGCGACGGAGGAGGAGGAGGTGTTGGAGAGGGGGAGGGCTGCGCCAGGGGAAGGGTGTGGCAGGCCTCCCATGCCTGCACTATTTATAGGGGAAGGGGAGAGGGGCCCGGCCCCCTAGATCCTATCTACAAGAGGGCGGCGGCCAAGGGGGGTAACTTGCCCCCCAAGCATGTGGGAGGCGCCCCCACCCCTAGGGTTTCCAACCCTAAGCGCCTTGGGCACCATGGGGGGCGCACCAGCCCACCAGGAGCTGGTTTCCTCCATTGTTCAGTCCACTAGGCCCACCGGGGCAGGTGGCCCCACCTAGTGGACCCCCGGAGACCTTCCGGTGGTCCCGATACAATACCGATAACCCCCAAAACCATCCCGGCGTCTGAAACTAGACTTCCCATATATAAATATTCACCTACGGACCATTCCAGAACTCCTCGTGATGTCTGGGATCTCATCCGGGACTCTGAACAACCTTCGCAACCACATACTATTTCCCATAACAACTCTAGCGTCACCAAACCTTAAGTGTGTAGACCCTACGGGTTCGGGAACCATGCAAACATGACCGAGACATCTCTCCAGACAATAACCAACAGTGGGATCTGGATACCCATGTTGGCTCCCACATGTTCCACGATGATCTCATCGGATGAACCACGATGTCGAGGATTCAATCAATCCCGTATACAATTCCCTTTGTCTATCAGCATGTTACTTGCCCGAGATTCGATCGTTGGTATCTCCATACCTCGTTCAATCTCATTACCGGCAAGTCTCTTTACTCATTACGTAACACATGATCCCGTGGCTAACTCCTTATTCACATTGAGCTCGTTATGAAGATGCATTACCAAGTGGGCCCAGAGATACCTCTTCGTCATATGGAGTGACAAATCCCAGTCTCAATTCGTGCCAACCCAACAGATACTTTCGGAAATACCTGTAGTGCACCTTTATAGCCACCCAGTTACGTTGTGACGTTTGGTACACCCAAAGCATTCCTACGGTATCCGGGAGTTGCACAATCTCATGGTCTGAGGAAATGATACTTGACATTAGAAAAGGTGTGCTACACTTAGCATTGGGTCTTGTCCATCACATCATTCTCCTAATGATGTGATCCCATTATCAATGACATCCAATGTCCATGGTCAGGAAACCATGACTATCTATTGATCAACGAGCTAGTCAACTAGAGGCTTACTAGGGACATATTACGATCTATGTATTCACACATGTATTATGTTTCCGGTTAATACAATTATAGCATGAACAATAGACAACTATCATGAACACAGAAATATAATAATGACCACTTTATTATTGCCTCTAGGGCATATTTCCAACAGTCTCCCACTTGCACCAGAGTCAATAATCTAGTTACATTGTGATGAATCGAACACCCATAGAGTTCTGGTGTTGATCATGTTTTGCTCGCAGAAGAGGTTTAGTCAACGGATCTGCGATATTCAGATCCATATGCACTTTATAAATATCTATGTCTCCATCCTGAATATATTCACTAATGGAGTTGAAGCGACACTTGATATGCCTGGTCTTCTTATGAAACCCGGGCTCCTTGGCAAGGGCAATAGCTCCAGTGTTGTCACAGAAGAGAGTCATCAGGCCCAATGCATTGGGAATAACTCCTAGGTCGGTGATGAACTCCTTCATCCAGACTGCTTCCTGTGTTGCCTCCGAGGCTGCTATGTACTCCGCTTCACATGTAGATCCCGCCACGACGCTTTGCTTGCAACTGCGCCAGCTGACTGCCGCACCATTCAAAATGTACATGTATCCGGTTTGTGACTTGGAGTCATCCAGATCTGTGTCGAAGCTAGCATCGACGTAACCCTTTACGACGAGTTCTTCATCACCTTAATAAACGAGAAACATATCCTTAGTCCTTTTCAGGTACTTTAGGATATTCTTGACCGCCGTCAAGTGTTCCATGCCGGGATTACTTTGGTACCTCCCTACCAAACTTACGGCAAGGTTCACATCAGGTCTGGTACACAACTTGGCATACATAATAGACCCTATGGCTGAGGCATAGGGGATGACACTCATATTTTCTCTATCTTCTGCCGAGGTTGGGCATTGAGCCGTGCTCAATTTCACACCTTGCAATACAGGCAAGAACCCCTTCTTGGACTGATCCATATTGAACTTCTTCAATATCTTGTCAAGGTATGTGCTTTGTGAAAGACCAATGAGGCGTCTCGATCTATCTCTATAGATCTTGATGCCTAATATGTAAGCAGCTTCTCCAAGGTCCTTCATTGAAAAACACTTATTCAAGTATGCCTTTATGATTTCCAAAAGTTCTATATCATTTCCCATCAATAGTATGTCATCCACATATAATATGAGAAATGCTACAGAGCTCCCACTCACTTTCTTGTAAACACAGGCTTCTCCATAAGTCTGCGTAAACCCAAACGCTTTGATCATCTCATCAAAGCGAATGTACCATCTCCGAGATGCTTGCACCAGCCCATAGATTGAGCGCTGGAGCTTGCATACCTTGTCAGCATTCTTAGGATCGACAAAACCTTCCGGCTGCATCATATACATTTCTTCCTTAAGGAAACCATTAAGGAATGCCGTTTTGACGTCCATTTTCCATATCTCGTAATCATAGAATGCGGCAATGGCTAATATGATTTGGACGGACTTCAGCTTCGCTACAAGTGAGAAGGTCTCATCGTAGTCAACCCCTTGAACTTGTCGATAACCCTTAGCGACAAGCCGAGCCTTATAGATGGTCACGTTACCATCCGCGTTAGTCTTCTTCTTAAAGATCCATTTATTTTCTATGGCTTGCCGATCATCGGGCAAGTCTGTCAAAGTCCATACTTCGTTTTCATACATGGATCCTATCTCGGATTTCATGGCTTCAAGCCATTTGTTGGAATCCGGGCCTGCCATCACTTCTTCATAGTTCAAAGGTTCACCATTGTCTAACAACATGATTTCCAGGATAGGGTTGCCGTACCACTCTGGTGCGGAACGTGTCCTCGTGGACCTACGAAGTTCAGTAGCAACTTGGTCCGAAGTTTCATGATCATCATTATTAACTTCCTCTCTAGTCGGTGCAGGCACCACAGAAACATCTTCCTGAGCTGCGCTACTTTCCGGTTCAAGAGGCAGTACCTCATCAAGTTCTACTTTCCTCCCACTTACTTCTTTCGAGAGAAACTCTTTCTCTAGAAAGGATTCATTCTTGGCAACAGAGATCTTGCCTTCGGATCTGAGGTAGAAGGTATACCCGATAGTTTCCTTAGGGTATCCTATGAAGACGCATTTTTCTGACTTGGGTTCGAGCTTTTCAGTTTGAAGTTTCTTGACATAAGCATCGCATCCGCAAACTTTCAGAAATGACAGCTTAGGTTTCTTTCCAAACCATAATTCATACGGTGTCGTCTCAACGGATTTCGATGGAGCCCTATTTAAAGTGAATGCGGCAGTCTCTAAAGCATAACCCCGAAATGATAGCGGTAGATTAGTAAGAGACATCGTAGGTCGCACCATATCCAATAGAGTGTGATTACGATGTTCGTACACACCATTTCACCGAGGTGTTCCAGATGGTGTGAGTTGTGAAACGATTCCACATTTCCTTAAGTGCGTGCCAAACTCGTGACTCAAGTATTCTCCTCCACGATCTGACGTAAGAACTTTATTTTCCTATCACATTGATTCTCTACCTCACTCTGAAATTCCTTGAACTTTTCAAAGGTCTCAGACTTGTGTTTAATTAAGTAGACATACCCATATCTACTTAAGTCATTAGTGAGGGTGAGAACATAACAATAGCCATCACGAGCCTCAATGCTCATTGGACCGCACACCAAGGTTGTTAGAATCGCGATTCTATTGTACGATTCTATGACTTTACGATCCAAACTAACCGATCTGATTCTACGATTTTGGTCTCTAGAATCTACGTTTATATGATTCTGATAGTGAAGATTCTACGATTTGCGATCCTGCCATCGGAGCTCCGATCCGATTCAGAATCACGATTCTGACAACCTTGCCGCACACATCAGTATGTATGATTTCCAATAAGTTGGTTGCTCGCTCCATTGTTCTGGAGAAGGGAGTCTTGGTCATTTTGCCAATGAGGCATGGTTCGTACTTGTCAAATGATTCATAATCAAGAGACTTCAAAACTCCATCTGCATGGAGTTTCTTCATGCGTTTGACACAATGTGACCAAGGCGGCAGTGCCACAAGTATGTGGGACTATCATTATCAACCTTACATATTTTGGCATTCACACTATGAATATGAGTAACATCACGTCCGATATTAAACAAAAATAAACCATTGACCAGCGGGGCATGACCATAAAACACATCTCTCATATAAATGAAACAACCATTATTCTCGGATTTAAATGAGTAGCCATCTCTTATTAAATGAGATCCAGATATAATGTTCATGCTCAAAGCTGGTACTAAATAACAATTATTGAGGTTTAAAACTAATCCCGTAGGTAGATGTAGAGGGAGCGTGCCGACGGCGATCACATCGACCTTGGAACCATTCTCGACGCGCATCGTCACCTCGTCCTTCGCCAGTCTCCACTTATTCTGCAGCTCCTATTTTGAGTTACAAATATGAGCAACCGCACCAATATCAAATACCCAGGAGCTACTACGAGCGCTGGTAAGGTACACATCAATAAAATGTATATCACATATACCTTTGGCCTTGTCGGCCTTCTTATCCGCTAAGTACTTGGGGCAGTTCCGCTTGAAGTGACCATTTCCCTTACAATAAAAGCACTCAGTCTCGGGCTTGGGTCCATTCTTTGGCTTCTTCCTGGCAACTGATTTACCAGGCGCGGCAACCCCCTTGCCGTCCTTCTTGAAGTTCTTCTTACCCTTGCCTTTCTTAAAACTAGTAGTTTTATTCACCATCAACACTTGATGTTCCTTTTTGATTTCCACCTCCGCTGATTTCAGCATTGAATATAACTCAGGAATGGACTTCTCCATCCCTTGCATATTGTAGTTCATCACAAAGCTCTTGTAGCTAGGTGGAAGCGACTGGAGGATCCTGTCAATGACCGAGTCAGCTAGAAGATTAACTCCAAGCTGAGACAAGCGGTTGTGCAACCCAAACATTTTGAGTATATGCTCGCTGCCAGAACTGTTTTCCTCCATCTTACAACTGTAGAACTTGTCGGAAACTTCATTTCTCGACCCGGGCATGAGCTTGGAAAACCATTTTCAGCTCTTGGAACATCTCATATGCTCTGTGCTTCTCAAAATGCTTTTCGAGCCCGGTTCTAAGCTATAAAGCATACCGCACTTAACCAGGGAGTAATCATCACTACGCGACTGCCAGGCGTTCATAACGCCTTGAGTTGCTGGGAAAATGGGTGCGTCACCTAGCGGTGCTTCAAGGACATATGCTTTCTTGGCAGCTATGAGGATGATCCTCAAGTTACGGACCCAATCCGTATAGTTGCTACCATCGTCTTTCGTCTTGGTTTTCTCTAGGAACGCGTTGAAGTTGAGGGCAACATTAGCATGGGCCATTTGATCTACAAGACATATTGTAAAGACATTTTAGACTAAGTTCATGATAATTAAGTTCATCTAATCAAATCATTTAATGAACTCCCACTCAGACAGACATCCCTCTAGTCATCTAAGTGATACATGATCCGAATCGACTAGGCCATGTCCGATCATCACGTGAGACGGACTAGTCATCAACGGTGAACATCTCCATGTTGATCGTATCTACTATACGACTCATGTTCGACCTTTCAGTCTCCCGTGTTACGAGGCCATGTCTGTACATGCTAGGCTCGTCAAGTCAACCTAAGTGTTTTGCATGTGTAAATCTGGCTTACACCCGTTGTATGCAAACGTTAGAATCTATCACACCCGATCATCACGTGGTGCTTCGAAACAACGAACCTTCGCAAATAAGATGTAAACACTAGTAGAAAACATGGCTTTGGTTCGGGCCTGGCCAGCTGATACGTCTCCAACGTATCTATAATTTTTGATTCCTCCATGCTATATTATCTACTGTTTTGGACTATATTGGGCTTTATTTTCCACTTTTATATTATTTTTGGGACTAACCTATTAACCGGAGGCCCAACCCAGAATTGCTGTTTTTGCCTATTTCAGTGTTTCGGATAAACGGAATATCAAATAGAGTCCAAACGGAATAAAATCTTCGGGAACGTTATTTTCTCACCGAACATGATCCAGGAGACTTGGACCCTGCTCCAAGGAAAAAAAGAGGCGGTCACGAGGGTGGGGGGGCACGCCCCCCTACCTCGTGGGCCCCTCGTTGCTCCTCCGGCGTACTTCTTCCTCCAATATATACACATGTACCCCCAAAACGATCAGAAGAGGAGCCAAAAACCTAATTCCACCGACGCAACTTTCTGTATCCACGAGATCCCATCTTGGGGCCTGTTCCGGAGCTCCGCCGGAAGAGGGCCGTCATCACGGAGGGCTTCTACATCATCCTAGCCCCTCCGATGAAGTGTGAGTAGTTTACCTCAGACCTTCGGGTCCATAGTTAGTAGCTAGATGGCTTCTTATCTCTCTTTGAATCTCAATACAAAGTTCTCCCCCTCTCTTGTGGAGATTTATTGGATGTAATCTTGTTTTTGCGGTGTGTTTGTTGAGATCGATGAATTGTGGGTTTATGATCAAGTCTATATATGAATAATATTTGAATCTTCTCTGAATTCTTTTATGTATGATTGGGTATCTTTGCAAGTCTCTTCGAATTATCCGTTTGGTTCGGCCAACTAGATTGGTAGTTCTTGCCATGGGAGAAGTGCTTAGCTTTGGGTTTGATCTTGCGGTGTCCTTACCCAGTGACAGAAGGGGCAGCAAGGCACGTATTGTATCGTTTCCATCGAGGATAACAAGATGGAGTTTATTTCATATTGCATGAATTTATCTCTCTACATCATGTCATCTTGCTTAAGGCGTTACTCTGTTTCTAACTTAATACTCTAGATGCATGCTGGATAGTAGTCGATGAGTGGAGTAATAGTAGTAGATGCAGAATCGTTTCGATCTAATTGTCACGGACGTGATGACTATATACATGATCATGCCTAGATATTCTCATAACTATGCTCAATTCTGTCAATTGCTCAACAGTAATTTGTTCACCCACCATAGAATACTTATGCTCTTGAGAGAAGCCACTAGTGAAACCTATGGCCCCCGGGTCAATTCTCATCATATCAAGCTCCATCACTTTAATCTTGTTTTGCTTTTTTACTTTTTACTTTGCATATTTATATCAAAAATACCAAAAATATTATATCTATCAGACCTCACTCTCGTAAGTGACCGTGAAGGGATTGACAACCCCTAATCGCGTTGGTTGCAAGTAGCTATCGCTTTGTGCAGGTACGAGGGACTTGAGCGTGGGCTCCTACTGGATTGATACCTTGGTTCTCAAAAACTGAGGGAAATACTTACGCTACTCTGCTGCATCATCCCTTCCTCTCCAGGGAAAACCAACGCAAGCTCAATACGTAGCAAGAAGGATTTCTGGCACCGTTGCCAGGGAGTCTACGCAAAAAGTCAACATACCAAGTACCCATCACAATCCCTATCCCTCGCATTACATTATTTGCCATTTGCCTCTCGTTTTCCTCTCCCCCCAATTCACCCTTACCGTTTTATTCGCCCTCTCTCTCTATCCTCCCTCTCTATTTGCCTCTTTTTGCCCGCTTGTGTGCTAGTTTGTTTGCTTGTCATCATGACTAGTCTCATATCTTCTCCATTGTGTCCCGAGAGTGAAGTTCTAAATTTTAAACAAAGGGAGGGAGAAAATCTAAAAGATGCTTGGTATAGAATTTGCAATGCTCAAAATAGATCTACCAGGAAGCAATCTACCTTAGTTCTTCCTCGCAATTTCTATGTAAGTGTTAATCCTTGGTATAGATATATCCTCAATACCATTACCAGAGGGAACTTCTTGGGTAGCCATACTTTTGATTCTTATAATACTATGTTAAATTTATTTGGCTCACCACCTCTTTTGGTTAATGGAGCCATGTTAACTTTGGAGCATGTTATGCAAAGACTTGAAATGATTGAAAATAAAGTTGCTACTATTGAACTAATTGAAAATCTAGATAAAAATATCCACAATCAAATTACTCAATATGGATCTAAGGTAGGAATGACTTTGAAAAATCTTAAGGAAAAGGAACCCGTAGTTAATGACAAGATAAACCTAGATTCTACTAGAATTGATAAACTTGAGGGTATCATTACAAACTTGGGAACCGCTTTTTCTTCCATATAGAATACTCCAAGTCCTCCTACTAAAATTGCCAAGCTTATGTACGTTCCTAAAAATAAGGGTGAATCATCTAGTAAGGAAACTGCGGATCTTAAATCTATAAGTATTCATCCCAATCTTTTTGCTATCATTAAGGAACCATTTATTACAAATGAATTTTTCGATCTTGTGCCTAAAAGTTTGATAATTAATAAAAAGAAAGAAATTCCTAAAGATGGTAGATGCCTAGTTGAAGAATTACCTACCAAAGATGGCAATACCTAGATCTATCATCGCTTTTATGCCTAGCTAGGGGCGTTAAACGATAGCGCTTGTTGGGAGGCAACCCAATTTTATTTTTATTCCTTGCTTTTTGCTCCTGCTTAGTAATAAATAAATTATTTAGACTCTGTTTTGGTTGTGTTTTTTGTGTTTAATTAGTGTTTGTGCCAAGTAGAACCGTTGGGAAGACTTGGGGAAAGTCTTGTTGAACTTGCTGTAAAAAACAGAAACTTTAGCGCTCACGAGAACTGCTCTCATTTTTATTTTAAGAGTGCTATTTAGTTAATTCTTTTTGAAGATGATTAATAGATAAATTCCTCACGTCCATAAATTTATTTTAGAATTTTTGGGGTTCCAGATCTTGCGTTAGCTACAGATTACTACAGACTATTCTGTTTTTGACAGATTCTGTTTTTCGTGTATTGTTTGCTTATTTTGATGAATCTATGGCTAGTAAAATAGCTTATAATCCATAGAGAAGTTGGAATACAGTAGGTTTAACACCAATATAAATAAAGAATTAGTTCATTACAGTACCTTGAAGTGGTCTTTTGTTTTCTTTCGCTAACGGAGTTCACGAGTTTTCTATTTTGAGTTTTGTGTTGTGAAGTTTTCAAGTTTTGGGTGAATTCTTTTGATGGATCATGGAACAAGGAGTGGCAAGATCCTAAGATTGGGGATGCCCATGGCACCACCAAGATAATGCAAGGACACCAAGAAGTCAAAGCTTGGGGATGCCCCAGAAGGCATCCCCTCTTTCGTCCACTTCCATCGGTAATTTACTTGGAGCTATATTTTTATTCACCAACATGATATGTGTTTTGCTTAGAGCGTCTTGTATTATTTGTGTATTTGTGTCTTAGTATGCCACAATCATCCTTGCTGTACACACCTTTTGAGAGAGCCATACATGAATTAAAATTTGATAGAATACTCTATGTGCTTCACTTATATCTTTTGAGCTAAGTAGTTTTGCTCTATGTGCTTCACTTATATCTTTTGAGCTAAGTAGTTTTGCTCTATGTGCTTCACTTGCATCTTTTGAGCGTTATAATTTTGCTCTATGTGCTTCACTTAGATCTTTTAGAGCACGGTGGTGAATTTGTTTTAAAGAAACTATTGATCTCTCATGCTTCACTTAAATTATTTTGAGAGTCTCTTAATAGCATGTAATTTGCTTAATAATAATATGCTTGGTATTCAAGATTTGTGAAACTTTCTTTTGAGTGTGTTGAATACTAAGAAAAGATTGAAGCATGATAATTGTTTTGAGATATGGAGGTGATAATATTGAAGTCATGCTAGTTGAGTAGTTGTGAATTTAAAGAATACTTGTGTTAAGGTTTGTGATTCCCGTAGCATGCACGTATGGTGAACCGTTATGTAACGAAGTCGGAGCATGATTTATTTATTGATTGTCTTCCTTATGAGTGGCGGTCGGGGACGAGCTATGGTCTTTTCCTACCAATCTATCCCCCTAGGAGCATGCGCGTAATACTTTGCTTTGATAACTTCTAGATTTTTGCAATAAGTATATGAGTTCTTTATGACTAATGTTGAGTCCATGGATTATACGCACTCTCACCCTTCCACCTTTGCTAGCCTCTCTAATACCGCGCACCTTTCGCCGGTATCATACACCTACCATATACCTTCCTCAAAACAGCCACCATACCTACCTATTATGGCATTTCCATAGCCATTCCGAGATATATTGCCATGTAACTTTCCACCACCTAGTTCATCATGACACATTCATCATTGTCATATTGCTTAGCATGATCATGTAGTTGACATAGTATTTGTGGCAAAGCCACTGTTCATAATTTCTTCATACTTGTCACTCTTAATTCATTGCATATCCCGGTACACCGTCAGAGGCATCCATATAGAGTCATACTTTGTTTTAGAATTGAGTTGTAATCATTGAGTTGTAAATAAATAAAAGTGTGATGATCATCATTCAATAGAGCATTGTCCCAATAAAAAGGGGGGAAGGCCAAAGAAAAAAAGAAGGCCCAAAAAAAGAAAATAAATAAATAAGGGGCAATGCTACTATCCTTTTTTCCACACTTGTGCTTCAAAGTAGCACCATGATATAGCGAGTCTCATATATTGTGCTTCAAAGTAGCACCATGTTCTTCATATAGAGAGTCTCATATGTTGTCACTTTCATATACTAGTGGGAATTTTACATTATAGAACTTGGCTTTTATATTCCAATGACGGGCTTCCTCAAAATTTCCCTAGGTCTTCATGATCAAGCAAGTTGGATGCACACCCACTAGTTTCTTTTGTTGAGCTTTCATACATTTATAGCTCTAGTGCATCCGTTGCATGGCAATCCCTACTCACTCACATTGATATCTATTGATGGGCATCTCCATAGCCCGTTGATACGCCTAGTTGATGTGAGACTATCTTCGCCTCCTTTTTATCTTCTCCAAAACCACCATTCTATTCCACCTATAGTGCTATATCCATGGCTCACGCTCATGTATTACGTGAAGATTGAAAAAGTTTTGAAAAAGTTTTGAAAAAGTTAGAGTATGAAACAATTGCTTGGGTTGTCATCAGGGTTGTCTATGATTTGAATACTTTGTGTGGTGAAGATGGAGCATAGCCAGACTATATGATTTTGTAGGGATAACTTTCTTTGGCCATGTTATTTTGAAAAGACATAATTGCTTTGTTAGTATGCTTGAAATATTATTATTTTTATGTCAATATAAACTTTTGTCTTGAATCTTTCTAATCTGAATATTCATACCACAATTAAGAAGATTTGCATTGAAATTATGCCAAGTAGCACTCCGCATCAAAAATTCTCTTTTTATCATTTACCTACTCGAGGACGAGCATGAATTAAGCTTGGGGATGCCTGATACGTCTCCAACGTATCTATAATTTTTGATTGCTCCATGCTATATTATCTATTGTGTTGGACTATATTGGGCTTTATTTTCCACTTTTATATTATTTTTGGGACTAACCTATTAACTGGAGGCCCAGCCCAGAATTGTTGTTTTTTTGCCTATTTCAGTGTTTCGGATAAACAGAATATCAAATGGACTCTAAACGGAATAAAATCTTCGGGAACGTGATTTTCTCACCGAACAAAAGAGGCGGTCACGAGGGTGGGGGGCGCGCCCCCTACCTCGTGGGCCCCTCGTTGCTCCTCCGGCGTACTTTTTCGTCCTATATATACACATGTACCCCCAAATGATCAGAAGAGGTGCCAAAAACCTAATTTCACCGCCGCAACTTTCTGTATCCACGAGATCCCATCTTGGGGCCTGTTCCGGAGCTCCGCCGGAAGAGGGCTGTCATCACGGAGGGCTTCTACATCATCCTAGCCCCTCCGATGAAGTGTGAGTAGTTTACCTCAGACCTTCGGGTCCATAGTTAGTAGCTAGATGGCTTCTTCTCTCTCTTTGAATCTCAATACAAAGTTCTCCCCCTCTCTTGTGGAGATCTATTCGATGTAATCTTCTTTTTGCGGTGTGTTTGTTGAGACCGATGAATTGTGGGTTATGATCAAGTCTATCTATGAATAATATTTGAATCTTCTCTGAATTCTTTTATGTATGATTGGTTATCTTTGCAAGTCTCTTCGAATTATCCGTTTGATTTGGCCAACTAGATTGGTAGTTCTTGCCATGGGAGAAGTGCTTAGCTTTGGGTTCGATCTTGCGGTGTCCTTACCAAGTGACAGAAGGGGCAGCAAGGCACGTATTGTATCGTTGCCATCGAGGATAACAAGATGGGGTTTATTTCATATTGCATGAATTTATCTCTCTACATCATGTCATCTTGCTTAAGGTGTTACTCTGTTTTTAACTTAATACTCTAGATGCATGCAGGATAGTGGTCGATGAGTGGAGTAATAGTAGTAGATGCATAATCGTTTCGATCAACTTGTCACGGACGTGATGCCTATATACATGAGCATGCCTAGATATTCTCATAACTATGCTCAATTCTGTCAATTGCTCAACAGTAATTTGTTCACCCACCGTAGAATACTTATGCTCTTGAGAGAAGCCACTAGTGAAACCTATGGCCCCCGGATCAATTCTCATCATATCAATCTCCATCACTTTAATCTTGTTTTGCTTTTTACTTTGCTTTTACTTTTTACTTTGCATATTTATATCAAAAATACCAAATATATTATATCTATCAGATCTCACTCTCGTAAGTGACCGTGAAGGGATTGACAACCCCTATTCGCGTTGGTTGCGAGTAGCTACCGCTTTGTGCAGGTACGAGGGACTTGAGCGTGGGCTCCTACTGGATTGATACCTTGGTTCTCAAAAACTGAGGGAAATACTTACGCTACTCTGCTGCATCATCCCTTCCTCTTCGGGGAAAACCAACACAAGCTCAAGACGTAGCACCAGCCCATTAGTCCCGGTTCTTCACGAACCGGGACCCATGGGGGACATTAGTCCCGGTTCATGAGCCCAGGGGGGTGGCCGGGGCCTCGTGGGCATTGGTCCCGGTTCATCTGGATCCATTTGTTCCGGTTCTAGGCACGAACCGGGACCAATGGGCCGTGCTCCTGGCCCACAGCCATTGGTACCGGTTCGTGCCTAGAACTGGTACAGAAGGGGTGGCTTTAGTCCCGGTTCCTGTCATGAACCGGGAAAAATGACTTGCCTACATATACCCGTCGTCGCGGCAGAGCACTCCACAGTGCTCTATTTTTTCTGGCCGGCGAGGGGAGGGCATTTGGGTGCTCTAGCTCACCTCCTATGCACATGAGGTGTTCGATGAAATGCCCGAGCCACTCTAGTTAAGCTTTCTCCTCTCGAAGCTCAACCTCGGAGCTCCATTTTTCCCGAGATTTGTCTAGATTTAGCGAGCCATCACGCCCCGTCCCCGTTTTCACCGCCGTCGATCGTCCGCGCCAATCTCGTCGCCGGCACCACCGTGGTGAGCCTCTTGTTCTTATTTTCTTTCTGATTTTTTTTACTTTAGATACATACTTGTCTGATTTTCTTACTTTAGATAGATACTTGTCTGATTTTCTTACTTTTGACACACATAATTATATATAATGCATGCAGATGAACCGACAATGGATGTATGGTGATAGACACACCTCCAAGTACATTAAGGGCGTGCATAATTTTCTCGAAGTGGCTGAGGCAAACAAGCAGAATGGTTTTATGTGTTGTCCATGCCCTATATGTGGGAATACGAAGTCTTACTCTAACCGGAAAATCCTTCACACCCACCTATTTTATAAGGGTTTCATGCCACACTATAATGTTTGGACGAAGCACGGAGAAATAGGGGTTATGATGGAAGGAAGCAAAGAAGAAGAGGACGATGACAACTATGTGCCCCCCTGAATACGGTGATGCTGCAACGGGGGGAGCTGCTGAAGATCAAGAGGAACCAGACAATGTGCCCGATGATGCTGCAACAGGGGAAGCTGTTGAAGATCAAGAGGAACCAGACGATGTGCCCGATGATGATGATCTCCGCCGGGTCATTGTCGATGCAAGGACGCAATGCGAAAGTCAAAAGGAAAAGCTGAAGTTCGATCGCATGTTAGAGGATCACAAAAAAGGGTTGTACCCGAATTGCGAAGATGGCAATACAAAGCTCGGTACTGTACTGGAATTGCTGAAGTGGAAGGCAGAGAATGATGTGCCTGACAAAGGAGTTGAGAAGCTACAGAAAATATTGAAGAAGAAGCTTCCAAAGGATAATGAATTGCCCGACAGTACGTACGCAGCAGAGAAGGTCGTATGCCCTCTAGGATTGGAGGTGCAGAAGATACATGCATGCCCTAATGACTGCATCCTCTACCGCGGTGCGTACGAGGATTTGAACGCATGCCCGGTATGCGGTGCATTGCGGTATAAGATCAGACGGGATGACCCTGGTGATGTTGACGGCGAGCCCTGCAGGAAGAGGGTTCCTGCAAAGGTGATGTGGTATGCTCCTATAATACCACGGTTGAAACGACTATTCAGAAATGAAGAGCATCCCAAGTTGATGCGATGGCACAATGAGGACCGTAAGAAAGATGGGAAGTTGAGAGCACCCGCTGACGGGTCATAGTGGAGAAAAATCGAGAGAGAGTACTGGGCTGAGTTTGCATGTGACCCAAGGAACATATGGTTTGGTTTAAGCACGGATGGCAATAATCCTTTCGGGGAGCAGAGCAGCAATCACAGCACCTGGCCCGTGACTCTATGTATGTATAACATTCCTCCATGGATGCGCATGAAGCAGAAGTTCATTATTATGCCAGTTCTCAGCCAAGGCCCTAAGCAACCCGGCAACGACATTGATGTGTACCTAACGCCATTAGTTGAAGAACTTTTACAGCTGTGGAATGGAAACGGTGTATGTGCGTGGGATGAGCACAAGCAGGAGGAATTTAACCTGCATGCGTTGCTGTTTGTAACCATCAACGATTGGCCCGCTCTCAGTAACCTTTCAGGACAGACAAACAAGGGATACCACGCATGCACGCACTGTTTAGCTGACACCGAAAGTATATACCTGGACAAATGCAGGAAGAATGTGTACCTGGGCCATCGTCGATTTCTTCCGACCAACCATCAATGTCGAAAGAAAGGCAAGCATTTCAAAGGCGAGGCAGATCACCGGAAGAAGCCCGCTAAGGGAGTCTTGGATTAGGGGGTGTCCAGATGGTCGGACTATACCTTCAGCCGGACTCTTGGACTATGAAGAACAAGATTGAAGACTTTGTCCCGTGTCCGGAAGGGACTTTCCTTGGCGTGGAAGGCAAGCTTGGCGATACGGATATGTAAATCTCCTACCATTGTAACCGACTTTATGTAACCCTAACCCTATCTGGTGTCTATATAAACCGAAGGGTTTTAGTCCGTAGGACATCATATTCATACACAACAATCATACCATAGCCTAGCTTCTAGGGTTTAGCCTCTCTGATCTCGTGGTAGATCTACTCTTGTACTACCCATATCATCAATATTAATCAAGCAGGACATAGGGTTTTACCTCCATCGAGAGGGCCCAAACCTGGGTAAAACTTCGTGTCCCTTGCCTCATGTTACCATCCGGCCTAGGCGCACAGTTCGGGACCCCCTACCCGAGATCCGCCGGTTTTTACACCGACATTGGTGCTTTCATTGAGAGTTCCTCTATGTCATCGCCATCAGGAAGGAAGCCTCGCCACATCTTTAAAGACGACACCGTTGCTAACGGAGCTTTGGCTATCGGCCAAACCCTCCGGCTAGGCGGTTTTCTTATGACCGCCTATTCGGCTTCTGCTCCGATGATGACCTCTCGAGCCATCAAAAACAATCTTCATGTTAGGTCGGAGCTCGCCGAGCAGTTAGATCCAATGGATCTCTCCTCTATAAATGAGCTCTTGGACCGCATCGCCGCCCTGGGGGTCACTACGGATTACAACCAGATTGGGCCTAAACCCGATCTGAGAGAGATTAGCTCTCCCCAAGTCACCCATCACGTCGCTGTGGTAGAGGGACAGTGCGGCAACCCTTCATCTATCTTAAGGACTAGCTACGTCTGGATTCCCGATCCCTCCAACCGGATACCCGCGGAGGGGAGGACATCACTCAAGACCTGAACTTAGAGTCAGGCGACGGGTTGGATTCATTGGACAGCATCTAGGAATCCAAATTTTCAAGTTCGGAAATTGCTCGGCCTCTGAGCCTCAGATGGGGTGAGGCTTCGGATTTAATTCCGCCCACCCACCCGAACATAAGCGATCTGTCCCAAATTAGGCAAGAGCCCGATGAAACAGTACATCATTACTAGGCCAGATTCCTCCTGGTTAGGAACAGGATAAAGGACTGCCACGAGGAAGACGCAATCTCAATCTTTTGCAATAATTGCACAGACAAGGGAATCCTTAACGCCATAAGTCGCCGTGATATTACACGCTTCGCTGACTTGGCGTCCATCGTACGAAAGTACTGTGCGATGGAAAGCGCCTGGAAAACCGAAATAAAATTTTGGGACGATCCGGCCCTGAATACAAACTCAGTCCGAAATAAAAGGGTGCATCATCGCCAGACACCCGGGTCAAACACCAAAAAGCAAAAACCCTGTACAGGGCATGGAACCGTATTGGAAGGATGGCTTAATGGACCCTGTAAAATTCACAATACAGAGGACGCCACACCAACTCACAGCCTTAGAGCATGTTGGATACTCCGGCTGGTGGCCAAAATTGGCGAAAATCTCCTAATACCGGAGGCCACAGAAAGCCACCCCAGAGACACCAATACGCTATTAACAGTCTTCGAGACTTTCGCATCAAATAATATGCGAGAAAGGACACTCCACAGCCTTGCCGAAGTCTAACAAGTAGCAACAATAAACCCATGGAGTGACACGGCTATTACCTTTAACACCTGTGATGAACCTAAATTCCGAACAGCCCGAGCACCAGCCGCATTGGTCCTCAGTCCAATAGTGGATGGCTTTCGTCTTACCAAGGTACTCATGGACGGCGGCAGCGGATTGAACCTCATTTACGAGGAAACCCTTCAAAAAAATGGAAATAGACTGGAACCGCATTGAGCGAAGCAGCACAACCTTTAGAGGAATAATCCCCAGTCGGGAAGCGCACTGTACAGGAAAAATCACACTATATGTGGTTTTCGGCATGCCGGATAATTACAGGTCCGAAGAGATCATGTTCCATGTGGCTCCGTTCAGCAGCGATTATCACGCTCTGCTAGGGCGGGAAGCGTTTACAATCTTCCAAGCAATACCCCATTACGGGTACATGAAGCTCAAGATGCCCGAGCCTAACGGGATCATCACTCCCGCTAGTGATCCGGACATAGCACTCCGCGCCGAAAACAAGACAGCCGCACTGGCCCTCGAGGCACTATCCGAAGCCCTAGCGGCTGAGGAACTGACTGCGCTGCGCTCTACGGTGAATAGGGACGATGTGGTACTCGCCAAAAGATCCAAGTCCACCTCCTTTAAACCGGCAGACGAAATAGTCAAATTCCAAGTCCATCCAACGGACCCCCATAAAACAACTTCCATCGGGGCACGGCTAAACCCTGATGTAGACGCCGCACTGCGAGAGTTCCTACGAGAGAACTGGGACATTTTTGCCTGGCACCCTTCGGACATGCCAGGAATCCCACGCAGACTGGCCGAGCACAGCTTAAATATCCAAACAGGATTCAAACCTGTCAGATAGGCTCTTCGGCGTTTTTCCAAACTTAAGAGACAGGCCATGGGAGAGGAGCTAGCAAAGCTATTGGAGGCCAGATTCATCAGAGATATAATACATCCGAACTAGCTAGCAAACCATGTGATGGTACCAAAGAAAGACAAATCCTGGCGCCTGTGTGTTGATTTTAAAGACCTTAACAAGGCTTGCCCAAAGGATCCCTTCCCCCTCCCCCGCATCGATCAAATTATCGACGCTACCGCAGGACATGATTCGTTGTGTTTCCTCGACGCATATTCTGGCTACCATCAAATCAAGATGGCAGAACCAGACCAAGCCGCAACGGCATTTATCACACCATACGGCCCATTCTGCTTCAACACAATGCCCTTCGGGCTCAAAAACGCCGGCGCAACATATCAGCGCATGATTCAGACATGTCTGGCAAACCAGATCGGCAAAACAGTGGAGGCATATGTAGATGATGTGGTCGTCAAAACAAGACATGTCGAATCTCTAGTAGACGACTTGAGGCTCACATTTGATAACCTCCGAACATACGACATCAAGCTCAACCCGGAAAATGCGTTTTTGGCGTTCCAGCCGGAAAGCTCTTGGGTTTCATTGTATCCGGTAGAGGAATTGAAGCAAATCCAGCCAAGATCCGAGCTCTGTCGCAACTGGATATTCCAAAGGACCTCAAACAAATACAAAAGTTAACCGGATGCGTGGCGGCTCTAAGCCGCTTTATCTCCCGCTTAGGAGAAATGGCCCTACCCCTTTACCGCCTCCTTCGGCGCACCGAACACTTCGAATGGACGGATGCAGCCACGGCCAGACTTGACGAAATAATAGCCATACTGGCAACAAACCCAGTCCTGGCCGCGCCAAACATTGGCGAACCAATGCTATTATACATTGCAGCAACACATCAGGTTGTAAGCGCAGTGCTCATCGTCGAACGAGAAGCGGACGGACACAAATTCCCTCTTCAAAAGCCGGTCTATTATGTGTCCACTGTCCTCACTCCCTGCAAATCACGGTACCCGCATTATCAAAAGATTGCGTACGCGGTATTCATGGCATCCCAGAAGCTACGACACTACTTTCAAGAGTGTTCAACAACAGTAGCCTCGGAAGTACCACTTAACGATATTATAAACAACCATGACGCAATGGGTCGGATTGCAAAATGGGCCATTGAGCTCCTCCCATTCGACATAACTTATAAGCCCCGGCGAGCCATCAAGTCGCAAGTATTGGCCGACTTCGTCGCAGAATGGACGGAGACCGAACTCCCTAAAGAGTACGGCACATATTCAAATTGGATCATGCATTTCGACGGTTCCAAGATGTTGGCTGGACTGGGGGCTGGCGTTGTTTTGACGTCCCCCCGCAGGAGACACAGTTCAATATGTACTCCAGATTATGTACACGGACTCCAACAATGCAGCCGAATATGAGGCCCTTTTACATGGTCTCCAGATGGCAGTATCCATGGGCATTCAACGCCTAGAGGTGCGCAGGGACTCGAACCTCACAATATCCCAAATAAATGGAGACTTCGATGCCAAGGATCCAGAAATGGCAGCTTACCGCAACGCCGTCCTAAAAATGTCAGCTCGGTTCGAAGGGCTTGAATTCCACCATGTAGCGCGGGAAAATAATCAGGCGGCAGATGTCCTGGCACGCATTAGTACAAAACGTGATGTAGTCCCCCCCCCCCAACATCTTCTTGGAAAGGCTGTTCAAGCCATCCGTGGTATGGGAAGGGGAGCCAAACAATAACAGCCCAGACCCAACCGCACTGCCCGACACTGAACATTCCGACACAATCGGAGGCTCTACCAATGAAATAACACCTTCAGCCCACGTAATAATGGCCGTTATCGCCCCGTGGACGGAACCATTCCTTGCCTACCTTACTAGGCAGGAACTCCCCGAGGACCAAAATGAGGCACGCTGCATAGTGCGGTGATCCAAAGCTTACAAAGTCCACGAGGGAGACCTTTATAAGAAAAGCACTACCGGAGTCCTTCAAAGGTGCATCTCCGAAGAGGAAGGGCGGAACCTCCTGGCTGAAATTCATGCCAGACTCGGCGGTCATCATGCGGCAGCTCGGTCCCTTGTAAGCAAGGCCTTCCGTACAGGCTTTTATTGGCCGACGGCCCCGAGCAGACGCCCAGGACTTAGTCCAACGATGCACCGGTTGCCAGCTCTTTGCAAACCAAAGCCATATGCCACCCACCGCCCTCCAAACTATCCCCATAACTTGGCCCTTCGCGGTCTGGGGGCTTGACATGGTTGGACCCCTTAAAGGCGGAACCCACAAGCAAAAATACTTACTAGTCATGGTGGATAAGTTCACCAAATGGATAGAAGCCAAGCCTGTTAAGACGGCCGAATCTGGACCGGTGATAGACTTTATATCCGGGGTTGTACACCGTTATGGCATCCCCCACAGCATCATCACTGATAACGGCACGAACTTCACGACCAACGAGGTAAAACTCTAGTGCAAAAACATGGGCATCAAACTCGATTACGCTCCCGTCTATCACCCACAAACTAACGGCCAGGTTGAACGTGCAAATGGTCTTATCATGAGTGGCATCAAACCCATATTAGTGCGGTCCCTCAAGGAATCTAACACGCACTGGGTAGAGGAGCTCGACTCCGTACTCTGGGGGCTGCGGACCACGCCGAATCATACCACCGGATACACACCATTCTTTATGGTGTACGGCGCAGAGGCAGTTTTGCCTTGCGACATAATTCATGACTCACCTCGAGTGCGCATGTATGAAGAAAGAGAAGCCGAGCTCGATTGGCAGGATAGATTGGACGCATTGGAGGAGGAGCATGACGTGGCAAAAGCCCGTTCCGCATTCTATCAACAGCAGGCTCGAAGATACCAAAGCAGAGAAGTATGGGCCAAAAATTACAATGTTAGCGAATTAGTTCTATGACTACCGGACAAGAAAAAGGACAAACTCAAGCCCAAGTGGGAAGGTCCCTTCATAATTGACCAAGTCCTGACTGGTGGAGCATACCGCCTGCGGGATGCTTCGGATAACCGACCCGAGCCGAACCCATGGAACGCAGCCCGTCTCCGAAGATTCTATGCCTAGCGCCGGACTCCATGTTCGTCTCCTTCCTCTGTCCATTTTTTATATATTTTCTGTCTTAAATTTCTCTTCTTCTCTCTCTCTCTCTCTTATAGCCTTTAAAGGCTCATAAAGTGACACGCTATCCGCGCTCATTAAACCTGGGGGCTTCTTTAAACATAAGCTTATTCATACGGGCTTCATGCCCAACACATGTGTCACACTTCCGCATGTACCTTTTATTCACCATTATATGCATCGATCAGACTTAAGTTTTGGCCAAGATGGGTTGCCTGGCTCCTGTGCTTACCCCTACGTTCCTGATTGTTCGGCTAGGTGGTAAAGGGAGCACCTCTGCGATTGTTACTGCCGGGTCAGCCGGACGTGTACGTCAGACTGGGTGAAGCCGAAAGCTAGCGTTCTTAAGGGAATATTCGGTCGGTGAACTAAAGATGATCCTTTTTCATTTTTATCTATACGCCCCCAGATGTTTTTCCTGCGTTTCTTTTCGCAGCATGGACATGCACCTTAGGGCATGCCTCCCAGGGAAAGGAACCCCTAACGGAACTATTCTCCCTGGAAGATGTTTCTTACTAACCATGTAATATAACATAACTAGTCGGGCACTTGTCTGTTCACGCACTAATGACCCCTACGCCTGGTCTCCATGCATTCCCTGGTTCCTATATAACCGCGTGGGAATTCGGACACACTCCGGACCGTCAGGTCCCGAGGCTGAAGCGAAAAGGTCGGCCATGACAAATGATCTACAATCCGGCTAGAAGGCATTATAAATGTCAATTAAATTACATAGTCATTTTGACTGATTGTATTCCTCTCCAATACCATCTAACAGGCTGTCTAATTTACAGTCCTGCTGGGAATACTTTGCGGCCAACTCTACTTGGCCATATACTAAGCTTACAGGGATCTCCTTCCCATCGGGCCCTACAGGACCGACCTCGGCCATGTGGTTGGGGTCAGCCTTTGTGTACCGCGTCTTCACCATGGCCCAGGCCTCCCTAGCGCCTTGACGGCAGGCCGATATCTTCCACAATCGGAAGCGTCGCCGTGCTCCCTTTAGCTTCTACACAAGCTCTCCAAGACCTTCGGGCATGGAGATGGATGGCCACAGGGCCTGGGCGACGTCTTGCATCGCCTGCCGAACTCGATCGAGCAGTTGTGAGAGCTCGGGAAGAAGGTCACCCGTAGAACCGGGCATCTCCTCTGCAGGACGACCTGTTAGCACACCTACAGATATTGCTCTGTTAGTCGACTTCCCCGCCGAACTTTCTTTCAAAGGTTCGTTCAAGCACTTACTAAATATGCCGCGCCAAAGCCGCTGATTCTCCTTAATGGAGTCTGACAGCTGGGCACGAACATCTTTCAACTTGACGCCCAGCTTGGTGTTGGCATCTTGGAGATCGTTCTTCTCCCGCCTCACCTTTGTCGGCACCTTCTCACCAGCCTTTAGCTGCCGTAGGAGGTGTTGCCTTTCCGGATTCACTCCGGCGCCATCTGCAATTTCATTTGTCAGATTCGCACCCATGCCGTGCTTCGAAAAATACTTATCTTCCGAAGTATATATTACCAGAGGGGGTCTCCTTGGGCTCCCCTGCCACGGCTAGTGCGGCATCCAGCTGGGCTTTGCACTCTTCCAGCTCCTTGGACAGTAGGGAATTCTTTTCTGTAAGAACCTGCATAACAAATGATCCTTAAATCAGTTATTCTAACTGTTTCAAGTCTCGGGGGCTACTGGTATATATATAATTACCAAAATTTTCTTACCCGTATGTCTTTTACATATTGCTCCGTGGCTCTGGCTAGACCATTTTGAGCGGCACGGAGGTACGCATCTCCCGACTTGAAGGCATCTAACGCCTCTTGCGAGACACAAGCGTTGCGAAGAATTGTCCGGCGACGCATGTGGTTCATGGCACTCTCCACCTCAGAGTTGGTGGCAGACAACCTGTCCACATCCTCCATCGGAGGAGCGTCCAGTGCGCGCCTTGTGTTCGCCTCCGCTTCCAGGCCAGGCTTTGGAGCCGAGCTGGTGGAGGCGCGATTGCTAGTCTCTCCGAATATAGTTCGGCGAGGTCTCTTTGTCCTGAAGAGAGCACAAGTGTTAATGTGCCTCGAAGGTATAACACCTAGGATAAGGGGGCGCGCCATACCTTTGCGCTGGCGCCTCGGTCCGGACTGCACCTCTTTTCTGCCCACAGGGCCCCGCGGCCCCTCGTTGGCTTGTCGCCGCGGGTTCGGCCTCCCGTTTCTGGGAGGCCGGGATTAGCCCTGGGAAATCAGCCGTAATGGCCACCAAGGCATTGTCCTTGCTCAATTGATGGAACACTCCATCAATCAGCTCCACAGATAAGTCCGGATCCTCTTGAGAGGCCGGGTCGAGGCACCGTCCTGGGCCTCGGGTTGTGGAGGAGGGCTGCTTATTTCTTTAATAGCCTGGCGCAGGTCCTGCGTTGAAATCACTAGATTGAATATTTAACAATGGGGATATAAAACGGATGGGCAAGATGTGACCACTCACCCAGCTTGGAGGATTGTACATGGAAAATCCACCCTTTGGGTCGACGCGGAGAAAATCCTCCTCTTCTCCCTTGTACAAAGCGAACAAGGTCTTTATTAGAGCCACAGCCGAATCCGGCCCCTTACGGCCGTAGCGGGTGGTGTCATCCTCCCCGTTGAAGTCCCACATGGGGTGGCCTCTATACTGTAGCGGCTGCACCCCTCGCATGATGCATGCGGCCATGACCCCGATCATGGTCAGTCTGGAATGAGCTAACAATCTTATCCAGCCCATCAGGTAAATAACGTCCCTGTCACTTTCCCTCTGAGGGCTCCGTGGACGCCAACTTAGGCATTTCTTTAAGGGAGCACTGTTGAATTCAGGGAGGCCGATCCGGACAGGATCCGGCAGTGGGACGTCTTCTATATAAAACCATTCCGAGGGCCAGTCTTCGGACACCTTCTTTGGGGTTCCGGACAGATATCCGGTCCCTGCGATGCGCCACACTTCGGCTCCACCCACTTGATACATTGACCCCTTCTTGGAACGGGGCACGAGGCAGAATAGCTCTTTCCACAGCCCGAAATGAGCCTGAACACCCAAGAACAGCTCGCAGAGGGCTACAAAGCCCGCGATATGCAATACGGAAGCAGGCGTGAGATTATGTAGCTGGAGGCCATAGTACTCCAGTAGCCCCCGGAGAAACGGATGGATTGGAAATCCGAGCCCTCTTATTAGATAAGGGACAAGGCATACCCGCTCTCCTTTGGAGGGAATGGGGGCACTCTCCGCTTGCTCTCCACCATTATAAACGGCAAGACCGGCTCGAACTGGGATCATATAGGCCGGGGGGAGAAATCCCTTGGTCTGGAGCATTGCTAGCCCTCTATGCGGGACGGAGAATCTCTTCCAATATCCAGGCTGAGGGCTGGAAGGGCGAAAGGAGGAGTTGCAATGGCTAGCCATGGTGGAATGGACCTTTGTCGGATGCGGGTGTCCGGATGGCCGGACTATACCTTCAGCCGGACTCTTGGACTATGAAGATACAAGATTGAAGACTTCGTCCCGTGTCCGGAAGGGACTTTCCTTGGCATGGAAGGCAAGCTTGGTGATCCGGATATGTAGATCTCCTACCATTGTAACCGACTTTATGTAACCCTAACCCTATCCGGTGTCTATATAAACCGAAGGGTTTTAGTCCGTAGGACATCATATTCATACACAACAATCATACCATAGGCTAGCTTCTAGGGTTTAGCCTCTCTGATCTCGTGGTAGATCTACTCTTGTCCTACCCATATCATCAATATTAATCAAGCAGGACATAGGGTTTTACCTCCATCGAGAGGGCCCAAACCTGGGTAAAACTTCGTGTCCCTTGCCTCCTGTTACCATCCGGCCTAGACGCACAGTTCGGGACCCCCTACCCAAGATCCGCCGGTTTTGACACCAACACCCGCCATGCGTACCGGTGATCACGTACTTGCTATGGTCAATGATTTACACGTAATGTTTGGAAAGGGTCCCGGCGGACTAGCTGTTCCGAATGACGCCGAGGAACGTGCACCCATGTGGAAGAAGAAATCTATATTTTGGGACTTACCCTACTGGCTAGAGGTCCGCTCTTCGATCGACGTGATGCATGTGACGAAGAACCTTTGCGTGAACCTCCTAGGCTTCTTGGGCGTGTATGGGAAGACAAAAGATACAACTGAGGCACGGGAGGACCTGCAACGCTTGCATGAAAAAGACGGCATGCCTCCAAAGTAGTATGAAGGTCCTGCCAGCTACGCTCTTACCAAAGAAGAGAAGGAAATCTTCTTTGAATGCCTGCTTAGAATGAAGGTCCCGACTGGCTTCTCGTCGAATATAAAGGGAATAATAAATATGCCAGAGAAGTAGTTCCAGAACCTAAAGTCTCATGACTGCCACGTGATTATGATGCAACTTCTTCCGGTTGCATTGAGGGGGCTTCTACCGGAAAATGTCTGATTAGCCATTGTGAAGCTATGTGCATTCCTCAATGCAATCTCTCAAAAGGTGATTGATCCGGAAATCATACCAAGGCTAAGGAGTGATGTGGTGCAATGTCTTGTCAGTTTCGAGCTGGTGTTCCCACCATCCTTCTTCAATATCATGACGCACGTCCGAGTTCATCTAGTTGACGAGATTGTCATTCTAGGCCCCGTATTTCTACACAATATGTACCCCTTTGAGAGGTTCATGGGATTCCTAAAGAAATATGTCTGTGACCGTGCTAGGCCAGAAGGAAGCATCTCCATGGGCCATCAAACAGAGGATGCCATTAGGTTTTGTGTTGACTTCATTCCTGGCCTTAAGAAGATAGGTCTCCCTAAATCGCGGTATGAGGGGAGACTGACTGGAAAAGGCACGCTTGGAGGGGACTCAATAATATGCAGGGACGGATATTCTTGGTCTCAAGCACACTACACAGTTCTACAGAACTCTACCTTGGTGACCCCGTATGTCGATGAACACAAGAACAGTCTTCTCTCCAAACACCCGGAGTAGTGCGACGACTGGATTACATGTAAACACATCAGGACTTTCAGCAGTTGGTTCAAAACACGTCTCAGAGGTAACAACACTGTTTGTGATGAGTTGTACTCGTTGTCCAGGGGACCATCTTCGACTGTATTGACTTACAAAGGATACGAGATAAATGGGAATACATTTTACACGATCGCCCAAGATCAAAAGAGCACCAACTAAAACAGCGGTGTCCGCTTTGATGTAGCAACCGAGAAGGAAAAGGACACATATTATGGTTACATAGTCGACATATGGGAACTTGACTACGGACATGATTTCAAGGTCCCTTTGTTTAAGTGCAAATGGGTCAATCTGTCAGGAGGCGGGGTACAGGTAGACCCATAGTACAGAATGACAATAGTGGATCTGAACAATCTTGGGTACACTGACGAACCGTTCGTCCTAGCCAATGATGTGGCACAGGTTATCTATGTGAAGGACATGTCTACCAAACCGAGAAAAAGAAAAGATAAGGAAGCGAATACATCATACGATGAGCCAAAGCACCACATAGTTCTTTCAGGAAAAAGGGACATCGTGGGAGTAGAGGGCAAGACAGACATGTCTGAAGATTATGAAGAGGTTCATGAAATTCCTCCCTTCAAAGTCAAGGCTGACCCAAGCATCCTGATAAATGATGAAGATTATCCATGGTTACGATGCAATAAGGAAAGGACACAAGCGAAGAAAAAGTGAAGACTTTCTCTCCACAACTATTATGATGATACCATGCCAACTTTCAACCATTTCGTAGTTCATTTGAAATGACTGTTGTAACAGGCAAGTTTCCGTATGAAATCCTGATAGTTTGAAAGAGATTGTTCGTTTTGTACACGAAGTGCATCCAGTTTTTGCCGTAACCCTCTCAACTTTCTTGCACATGCTATGTGGATGAAATGATGATACCCTGTGAACTTTCAACCTTTTCAGAGTTCATTTGAAATGCTTTTCAATTTCAGGGTCTTATAGCTCAAAATAATCAGTAAATGCATGAAAAATAACAAATGAAGTCAGAAAGGGTTGAAAATTGATGGTGTGACTTTGAATGGTGCATTTTGAACACACAAAAAGTCAGGAGTTCACATAAGTTTTGTAAAATGAAATCCTGATACTTCGAATGAGATTGTCCGTTTTGTACACGAAGGGCATCCAGTTTTTGCCGTAACCCTCTCAACTTTCTTGCACATGCTATGTGGATGAAATGATGATACCATGTGAACTTTCAACCTTTTCAAAGTTCATTTGAAATGATTTTCAATTTCAGGGTCTTATAGCTCAAAATAATCAGTAAATGCATGAAAAATAACAAATGAAGTCAGAAAGGGTTGAAAATTGATGGTGTGACTTTGAATGGTGCATTTTGAACACACAAAAAGTCAGGAGTTCACATAAGTTTTGTAAAATGAAATCCTGATACTTCGAATGAGATTGTCCGTTTTGTACACGAAGTGCATCCAGTTTTTGCCGTAACCCTCTCAACTTTCTTGCACATGCTATGTGGATGAAATGATGATACCATGCCAACTTTCAACCTTTTTAGAGTTCATTTGAAATGCTTTTCAATTTCAGGGTCTTATAGCTAGAAATAATTAGTAAATGCATGAAAAATAACAAATGAAGTCAGAAAGGGTTGAAAATTGATGATGTGGCTTTGAATGGTGCATTTTGAACACACACAAAGTCAGGAGTTCGCGGAATTTTCATAAAAACTTTTTTGTTACAAACTTTAATAGCAAAAAGAATTATCATAAAATAAATAAGTAATTAGAAACAAAATAATATAAATTTTAATAAAATATATAAGTAGAAACAAAATAAAATAAACTTTAATAACATAAATAAAATTTATGAAACTAAAATTATCAAAGTATTTTCTGTTCAAAACATTATAAGCAAGCTCTAGTATTATTGAAACTAAAATTATATAAAATTGATGCAACTAAAATTATCAAAGTATTTTCTGTTCAAAATAATTAAAAAAAATCATAAAGAACATTTTTTGTTAGAAACTTTAATAGCAAAAAGAATTATCATAAAGTAAAATAAATAAGTAATTAGAAACAAAATAAAATAAATAAGTTTTTTGTTGCAAGTAGAAACAAAACAAAATAAATAAAGAAAAAAGAAAACAAAAAACAGGGAAAAAATAAAAAATATGCCACCTACTGGGCCACCACGGCCTGAATACGACTAGAAACCCATCCATGGGCCAGGATTCAGGCCCGCAGAAGGCCCAGTAGGCCCATCAGGCATAGCCGTCACAATTAGGCTCGTAAGCCTGCAATGGAGAGGAGCTTGAGAGGGTGCGGCAATGGGGCTTATAAACCATTGCGTGCCCCTCTCTACTAGCGAGGTGGGACTAAACTCCCACCACCACGCTGCTGTGCAAGGCCTTTGATCCAACCGGTACCAATTCCGCCCTTTAGTCTCGGTTGGTGCCACCAACGGGGACCAAAGGCCTCTGCTTCCCGCCCATTGGGATGCTGAAAAGAGACCCCTGGTCCCGGTTGGTGTCACCAACCGAGACCAAAGGGTAGCGTTGGTCCCGGTTGATGCCACGAACCGGGACCAATGCTTCGACTATATAAGAAACACTTGTGAAATTTTTTAGTTTTCATCGCCAGTTGCCCCCCGCTCGACCACGCCACGAGCTCGACGCCGCCATGCTGAAGGAAATATGCCCTAGAGGCAATAATAAAGTTATTATTTATTTCCTTATATCATGATAAATGTTTATTATTCATGCTAGAATTGTATTAACCGGAAACATAATACATGTGTGAATACATAGACAAAACAGAGTGTCACTAGTATGCCTCTACTTGACTAGCTCATTGATCAAAGATGGTTATGTTTCCTAACCATAGACATGAGTTGTCATTTGAATAACGAGATCACATCATTAGGAGAATGATGTGATTGACTTGACCCATTCCGTTAGCTTAGCACTTGATCGTTTAGTTTGTTGCTATTGCTTTCTTCATAACTTATACATGTTCCTATGACTATGAGATTATGCAACTCCCATTTACCAGAGGAACACTTTGTGTGCTAGCAAACGTTACAACGTAACTGGGTGATTATAAAGGTGCTCTACAGGTGTCTCCGAAGGTACTTGTTGGGTTGGCGTATTTCGAGATTAGGATTTGTCACTCCGATTGTCGGAGAGGTATCTCTGGGCCCTCTCGGTAATGCACATCACTCAAGCCTTGCAAGCATTGCAACTAATAAGTTAGTTGTGGGATGATGTATTACGGAATGAGTAAAGAGACTTGCCGGTAACGAGATTGAACTAGGTATTGAGATACCGACGATCGAATCTCGGGCAAGTAACATACCGATGACAAAGGGAACAACATATGTTGTTATGCGGTCTGAGCGATAAAGATCATCGTAGAATATGTAGGAGCCAATATGAGCATCCAGGTTCCGCTATTGGTTATTGACCAGAGACGTGTCTCGGTCATGTCTACATAGTTCTCGAACCTGTAGGGTCCGCACGCTTAAAGTTCGGTGACGATCGTAATTAGGGTTTTTGTGTTTTGATGTACTGAAGGTTGTTCGGAGTCCCGGATGTGATCACGGACATGACGAGGAGTCTCGAAATGGTCGAGACATAAAGATTGATATATTGGAAGCCTATATTTGGATATCGGAAACGTTTCGGGTGAAATCGGGATTTTACCGGAGTACCGGGGGGTTACCGGAACCCCCCGGGGGTTATTGGGACTACATGGGCCATAAGGAAGAAGAGGAGGGCCGGCCAGGGCAGGCCGCGCGCCCCCTCCCCCAAGTCCGAATAGGACAAGGAAGGGGGGCGGCGCCCCCCTTTACTCTTTCTCCCTTCCTCCTTCCTTTTCCAACAAGGCAAGAGTGGGGAGTCCTACTCCCGGTTGGAGTAGGACTCCTCCAGGCGCACCCATAGGGCTGGCCGCACCTCCCCCTCTCCCTCCTTTATATACTGAGGCAAGGGGGCACCCCATGACACACAAGTTGATCCTCCTGATCGTTCCTTAGCCATGTGCGGTGCCCCCTTCCACCATATTCCACCTCGGTCATATCGTAGCAGTGCTTAGGCGAAGCCCTGCGTCGGTAGAACATCATCACCGTCATCACGCTGTCGTGCTGAAGAAACTCTCCCTCAACGTTTTGCTAGATCGAAGCTCGAGGGACGTCACCGAGTTGAACGTGTGCAGAACTCGGAGGTGCCGTACGTTCGGTACTTGGATCGGTCGGATCGGGAAGACGTACGACTACTTCCTCTACGTTGTGTCAACACTTCCGTTGTCGGTCTACGAGGGTACATAGACAACACTCTCCTCTCTCGTTGCTATGCATCACCATGATCTTGCGTGTGCGTAGGATTTTTTTTTGAAATTACTGCGTTCCCCAACAGTGGCATCCGAGCCCAGGTTTTATGCGTTGATGTTGTGCACGAGTAGAACACAAGTGAGTTGTGGGCGATATAAGTCATACTGCTTACCAGCATGTCATACTTTGGTTCGGCGGTATTGTTGGATGAAGCGGCCCGGACCGACATTACGTGTACGCTTACGCGAGACTGGTTCTATTGACGTGCTTTGCACACAGGTGGCTGGCGGGTGTCAGTTTCTCCAACTTTAGTTGAACCAAGTGTGGCTACACCCGGTCCTTGCGAAGGTTAAAACGGCACCAACTTGACAAACTATCATTGTGGTTTTGATGCGTAGGTAAGAACGATTCTTGCTAAGCCCGTAGCAGCCACGTAAAACTTGCAACAACAAAGTAGAGGACATCTAACTTGTTTTTGCAGGGCATGTTGTGATGCGATATGGTCAAGACATGATGCTAAATTTTATTGTATGAGATGATCATGTTTTGTAACCGAGTTATCGGCAACTGGTAGGAGCCATATGGTTGTCGCTTTATTGTATGCATTGCAATTGCGCTGTAATGCTTTACTTTATCACTAAGCGGCAGCGATAGTCGTGGAAGCATAAGATTGGTGAGACGACAACGATGCTACGATGGTGATCAAGGTGTCGCGCCGGTGACGATGGTGATCATGAAGGTGCTTCGGAGATGGAGATCACAAGCACAAGATGATGATGGCCATATCATATCACTTATATTGATTGCATGTGATGTTTATATTTTATGCATCTTATCTTGCTTTGACTGGCGGTAGCATTATAAGATGATCCCTCACTAAATTATCAAAGTATAAGTGTTCTCCCTGAGTATGCACCGTTGCGAAAGTTCTTCGTGCTGAGACACCACGTGATGATTGGGTGTGATAGGCTCTACGTTCAAGTACAACGGGTGAAAAATAGTTGCACACGCGGAATACTCAGGTTTAACTTGACGAGCCTAACATATAACAGATATGGCCTCAGAACACGGAGACCGAAAGGTCGAGCGTGAACCATATAGTAGATATGATCAACATATTGATGTTCACCATTGATACTACTCCATCTCACGTGATGATCGGACATGGTTTAGTTGATTTGGATCACGTGATCACTTAGAGGATTAGAGGGATATCTTTCTAAGTGGGACTTTGTAAGTAATATGATTAATTGAACTTAAATTTATCATGAACTTAGTACCTGATAGTATCTTGCTCGTCTATGTTTGATTGTAGATAGATGGCTCGTGATGTTGTTCCATTGAATTTTAATGCGTTCCTTGAGAAAGCAAAGTTGAAAGATGATGGTAGAAATTACACGGACTAGGTCCGTAACTTGAGGATTATCCTCATTGCTGCACAGAAGAATTACGTCCTGGAAGCATCGCTAAGTGCCAAGCCTGCTGCAGGAGCAACACCAGATGTTATGAACGTCTGGCAGAGCAAAGCTGATGACTACTCGATAGTTCTGTGTGCCATGCTTTACGGCTTAGAACCGGGTCTTCAACGACGTTTTGAATGTCATGGAGCATATGAGATGTTCCAGGAGTTGACGTTAATATTTCAAGAAAATGCTCGGATTGAGAGATATGAATTCTCCAATAAGTTCTATAGCTGCAAGATGGAGGAGAATAGTTTTGTCAGTGAACATATACTCAAAATGCCTGGGTATCATAATCACTTGACTCAACTGGGGGTTAATCTTCCTGTTGATAGTGTCATTGACAGAGTTCTTCAATCACTGCCACCAAGCTATAAAAGCTTCGTGATGAACTATAATATGCAGACTGGTCACTGGAAGCAGAACTGCCCCAAGTATTTGGCGGATAAGAAGGATGGCAAAGTGAACAAAGGTATATGTGATATACATGTTATTGATGTGTACCTTACTAATGCTCGCAGTAGCACCTGGGTATTTGATACTGGTTCTGTTGCTAACATTTGCAACTCGAAACAAGGGCTATGGATTGAACAAAGATTGGTTAAGGACGAGGTGATGATGCGCGTGGGAAATGGTTCCAAAGTCGATGTGATCGCGGTCGGCACACTACCTCTACATCTACCTTCGGGATTAGTATTAGACCTAAATAATTGTTATTTGGTGCCAGCGTTGAGCATGAACATTATATCTGGATCTTGTTTGATGCGAGATGGTTATTCATTTAAATCAAAGAATAATGGTTGTTCTATTTATATGAGTAATATCTTTTATGGTCATTGTCGGTGTCAAAACCGGCAGATCTTGGGTAGGGGGTCCCGAACTGTGCGTCTAGGCGGATGGTAACAGGAGACAAGGGGCACGATGTTTTTACCCAGGTTCGGGCCCTCTCGATGGAGGTAAAACCCTACATCCTGCTTGATTAATATTGATGATATGTGTAGTACAAGAGTAGATCTACCACGAGATCAAGGAGGCTAAACCTAGAAGCTACCCTATGGTATGATTGTATCTCTACGGACTAAAACCCTCCGGTTTATATAGACACCAGAGAGGGCTAGGGTTACACAGAGTCGGTTATAATGGTAGGAGATCTACATATCCGTATCGCCAAGCTTGCCTTCCACGCCAAGGAAAGTCCCTTCCGGACACGGGACAAAGTCTTCAATCTTGTATCTTCATAGTCCAGGAGTCCAGCCGAAGGTATAGTCCGGCTATCCGGACACCACCTAATCCAGGACTCCCTCAGTAGCCCTCGAACCAGGCTTCAATGACGACGAGTCTGGCGCGCAGATTGTCTTCGGCATTGCAAGGCGGGTTCTCCTCCAAATTCCGTGTACCTGTTGAATAATGTCCGGTTTCTTGTAAATGTAGCGCTCCTTGGCTTCTATGCCCAATAATCGCCGTCCTCCGCGTGTCAAACGAATACGAAAAGTCAGGGTGTTTTTACATTTATACCACTAGCCGCGTGAATGAGCCGCCTATTTAAGGGGACGAGGATTTAGATCCAAACCACACCTTCTCCCCTCCGCGAGTATTCATGAGAGCGTATCCGACAGAGGTCCATTCTATCATGGCCGGCCGCCGCAGCTCCTCCTCTCGCCCTTCCAGCCCTCAGCCTGGAGATAGGGAGAGATGCTCCATCCCGTATAGCAAGCTAGTAACGCTCCAGACCAAGGGATTTCTCCCCCCCCCCCCGGCCTATATGGTCCCGGTTCGAGCCGGACTTGCCACCTATAATGGCGGAGAGCAAGCGGAGAGCGCCCCCAATCCCTCCAAAGGAGAGCGGGTATGCCTTGTCCCTTACTTAATAAGAGGGCTCGGATTTCCAATTCATCCGTTTCTCCAGGGGCTCCTGGAGTTATATGGCCTCCAGCTGCACAACCTCACACAAAAATATAATAATGACCACTTTATTATTGCCTCTAGCGCATATTTCCAACAGTCTCCCACTTGCACTAGAGTCAATAATCTAGTTACATTGTGATGAATCGAACACCCATAGAGTTCTTGTGTTGACCATGTTTTGCTCGCGGAAGAGGTTTAGTCAACGGATCTGCGGTATTCAGATCCGTATGCACTTTATAAATATCTATGTCTCCATCCTGAATATATTCACGAATGGAGTTGAAGCGACACTTGATATGCCTGGTCTTCTTATGAAACCTGGGCTCCTTGGCAAGGGCAATAGCTCCAGTGTTATCATAGAAGAGAGTCATCGGGCCCAACACATTGGGAATAACTCCTAGGTCGGTGATGAACTCCTTCATCCAGACTGCTTCCTATGTTGCCTCTGAGGCTGCTATGTACTCCGCTTCACATGTAGATCCCGCCACGACGCTTTGCTTGCAACTGCGCCAGCTGACTGCCCCACCATTCAAAATGTACATGTATCCGGTTTGTGACTTGGAGTCATCCAGATCTGTGTCGAAGCAAGCATCGACGTAACCCTTTACGACGAATTCTTCATCACCTACATAAACGAGAAATATATCCTTAGTCCTTTTCAGGTACTTTAGGATATTCTTGACCGCTGTCAAGTGTTCCATGCCGGGATTACTTTGGTACCTCCCTACCAAACTTATGGCAAGGTTCACATTAGGTCTGGTACACAACTTGGCATACATAATAGACCCTATGGCTGAGGCATAGGGTATGACACTCATATTTTCTCTATCTTCTGCCGAGGTCGGGCATTGAGCCGTGCTCAATTTCACACCTTGCAATACAGGCAAGAACCCCTTCTTGGACTGATCCATATTGAACTTCTTCAATATCTTGTCAAGGTATGTGCTTTGTGAAAGACCAATGAGGCATCTCGATCTATCTCTATAGATCTTGATGCCTAATATGTAAGCAGCTTCTCCAAGGTCCTTCATTGAAAAACACTTATTCAAGTATGCCTTTATGATTTCCAAAAGTTCTATATCATTTCCCATCAATAGTATGTCATCCACATATAATATGAGAAATGCTACAGAGCTCCCACTCACTTTCTTGTAAACACAGGCTTCTCCATAAGTCTGCGTAAACCCAAACGCTTTGATCATCTCATCAAAGCGAATGTACCATCTCCGAGATGCTTGCACCAGCCCATAGATTGAGCGCTGGAGCTTGCATACCTTGTCAGCATTCTTAGGATCGACAAAACCTTCCGGCTGCATCATATACATTTCTTCCTTAAGGAAACCATTAAGGAATGCCGTTTTGACGTCCATTTTCCATATCTCGTAATCATAGAATGCGGCAATGGCTAATATGATTTGGACGGACTTCAGCTTCGCTACAAGTGAGAAGGTCTCATCGTAGTCAACCCCTTGAACTTGTCGATAACCCTTAGCGACAAGCCGAGCCTTATAGATGGTCACGTTACCATCCGCGTTAGTCTTCTTCTTAAAGATCCATTTATTTTCTATGGCTTGCCGATCATCGGGCAAGTCTGACAAAGTCCATACTTCGTTTTCATACATGGATCCTATCTCGGATTTCATGGCTTCAAGCCATTTGTTGGAATCCGGGCCCGCCATCGCTTCTTCATAGTTCAAAGGTTCACCGTTGTCTAACAACATGATATCCAGGATAGGGTTGCCGTACCACTCTGGTGCGGAATGTGTCCTCGTGGACCTATGAAGTTCAGTAGCAACTTGATCTGAAGTTTCATGATCATCATTATTAACTTCCTCTCTAGTCGGTGCAGGCACCACAGAAACATCTTCCTGAGCTGCGCTACTTTCTGGTTCAAGAGGCAGTACCTCATCAAGTTCTACTTTCCTCCCACTTACTTCTTTTGAGAGAAACTCTTTCTCTAGAAAGGATTCATTCTTGGCAACAGAGATCTTGCCTTCGGATCTGAGGTAGAAGGTATACCCGATAGTTTCCTTAGGGTATCCTATGAACACGCATTTTTCTGACTTGGGTTCGAGCTTTTCAGTTTGAAGTTTCTTGACATAAGCATCACATCCGCAAACTTTCAGAAATGACAGCTTAGGTTTCTTTCCAAACCATAATTCATACGGTGTCGTCTCAACGGATTTCGATGGAGCCCTATTTAAAGTGAATGCGGCAGTCTCTAAAGCATAACCCCGAAATGATAGCGGTAGATCGGTAAGAGACATCATAGGTCGCACCATATCCAATAGAGTGTGATTACGATGTTCGGACACACCATTTCACCGAGGTGTTCCAGATGGCGTTAGTTGTGAAACGATTCCACATTTCCTTAAGTGTGTTTCAAACTCATGGCTCAAGTATTCTCCTCCATGATCTGATCGTAAGAACTTTATTTTCTTGTCATATTGATTCTCTACCTCACTCTGAAATTCCTTGAACCTTTCAAAGGTCTCAGACTTGTGTTTAATTAAGTAGACATACCCATATCTACTTAAGTCATTAGTGAGGGTGAGAACATAAACATAGCCATCACGAGCCTCAATGCTCATTGGACCGCACACATCAGTATGTATGATTTCCAATAAGTTGGTTGCTCGCTCCATTGTTCTGGGGAACGGAGTCTTGTTCATTTTGCCCATGAGGCATGGTTCGCACGTGTCAAATGATTCATAATCAAGAGACTCCAAAAGTCCATCTACATGGAGTTTCTTCATGCGTTTGACACCAATGTGACCAAGGCGGCAGTGCCACAAGTATGTGGGACTATCATTATCAACCTTACATCTTTTGGCATTCACACTATGAATATGTGTAACATCACGTCCGAGATTAAACAAAAATAAACCATTGACCAGCGGGGCATGACCATAAAACACATCTCTCATATAATTGAAACAACCATTATTCTCAAATTTAAATGAGTAGCCATCTCGCATTAAATGTGATCCAGATACAATGTTCATGCTCAAAGCTGGTACTAAATAACAATTATTGGGGTTTAAAACTAATCCCGTAGGTAGATGTAGAGGGAGCGTGCCGACGGCGATCACATCGACCTTGGAACCATTCCCGACGCGCATCGTCACCTCGTCCTTCGCCAGTCTCCACTTATTTTGCAGGTCCTGTTTTGGGTTACAAATATGAGCAACCGCACCAGTATCAAATACCCAGGAGCTAGTACGAGCGCTGGTAAGGTACACATCAATAAAATGTATATCACATATACCTTTGGCCTTGTTGGCCTTCTTATCCGCTAAGTACTTGGGGCAGTTCCGCTTCCAGTGACCATTTCCCTTACAATAAAAGTACTCAGTCTCGGGCTTGGGTCCATTCTTTGGCTTCTTCCTGGCAACTGATTTACCAGGCGCGGCAACCCCCTTGCCGTCTTTCTTGAAGTTCTTCTTACCCTTGCCTTTCTTGAAACTAGTAGTTTTATTCACCATCAACACTTGATGTTCCTTTTTGATTCCCACCTCCGCTGATTTCAGCATTGAATATAACTCAGGAATGGACTTCTCCATCCCTTGCATATTGTAGTTCATCACAAAGCTCTTGTAGCTAGGTGGAAGCGACTGGAGGATCCTGTCAATGACCGAGTCATCTAGAAGATTAACTCCCAGCTGAGACAAGCGGTTGTGCAACCCAGACATTTTGAGTATATGCTCGCTGCCAGAACTATTTTCCTCCATCTTACAACTGTACAACTTGTCGGAGACTTCATTTCTCAACCCGGGCATGAGCTTGGAAAACCATTTTCAGCTCTTGGAACATCTCATATGCTCTGTGCTTCTCAAAATGCTTTTTGAGCCCGGTTCTAAGCTATAAAGCATACCGCACTGAATCAGGGAGTAATCATCACTATGCGACTGCCAGGCGTTCATAACACCTTGAGTTGCTGGGAAAATGGGTGCGTCACCTAGCGGTGCTTCGACGACATATGCTTTCTTGGCAGCTATGAGGATGATCCTCAAGTTACGGACCCAATCCGTATAGTTGCTACCATCGTCTTTCGGCTTGGTTTTCTCTAGGAACGCGTTGAAGCTGAGGGCAACATTAGCATGGGCCATTTGATCTACAAGACATATTGTAAAGACATTTTAGACTAAGTTCATGATAATTAAGTTCATCTAATCAAATCATTTAATGAACTCCCACTTAGACAGACATCCCTCTAGTCATCTAAGTGACACATGATCCGAATCGACTAGGCCATGTCCGATCATCACGTGAGACGGACTAGTCATCAACGGTGAACATCTCCATGTTGATCATATCTACTATACGACTCATGTTCGACCTTTCGGTCTCCCGTGTTCCCAGGCCATGTCTGTACATGCTAAGCTCGTCAAGTCAACCTAAGTGTTTTGCATGTGTAAATCTGGCTTACACCCGTTGTATGCAAACGTTAGAATCTATCACACCCGATCATCACGTGGTGCTTCGAAACAACGAACCTTCGCAAATAAGATGCAAACACTAGTAGAAAGCATGGCTTTGGTTCGGGCCTGGCCAGCTGGTACGTCTCCAACGTATCTATAATTTTTGATTCCTCCATGCTATATTATCTACTATTTTGGACTATATTGGGCTTTATTTTCCACTTTTATATTATTTTTGGGGCTAACCTATTAACCGGAGGCCCAACCCAGAATTGTTGTTTTTGCCTATTTTAGTGTTTGGGATAAACGGAATATCAAACGGAGTCCAAACGGAATAAAATCTTCGGGAACGTTATTTTCTCACCGAACGTGATCCAGGAGACTTGGACCCTGCTCCAAGGAACAAAAGAGGCGGTCACGAGGGTGGGGGCGCGCCCCCCTGCCTCGTGGGCCCCTCGTTGCTCCTCCGGCGTACTTCTTCCTCCTATATATACACATGTACCCCCAAACGATCAGAAGAGGAGCCAAAAACCTAATTCCACCGCCGCAACTTTCTGTATCCATGAGATCCCATCTTGGCGCCTGTTCCGGAGCTCCGCCGGAAGAGGGCCGTCATCACGGAGGGCTTCTACATCATCCTAGCCCCTCCGATGAAGTGTGAGTAGTTTACCTCAGACCTTCGGGTCCATAGTTAGTAGCTAGATGGCTTCTTCTCTCTCTTTGAATCTCAATACAAATTTCTCCCCCTCTCTTGTGGAGATTTATTCGATGTAATCTTCTTTTTGCGGTGTGTTTGTTGAGACTGATGAATTGTAGGTTTATGATCAAGTCTATCTATGTATAATATTTGAATCTTCTCTGAATTCTTTTATGTATGATTGGTTATCTTTGCAAGTCTCTTAGAATTATCCGTTTGGTTCGGCCAACTAGATTGGTAGTTCTTGCCATGGGAGAAGTGCTTAGCTTTGGGTTCGATCTTGAGGTGTCCTTACCCAGTGACAGAAGGGGCAGCAAGGCACGTATTGTATCGTTTCCATCGAGGATAACAAGATGGGGTTTATTTCATATTGCATGAATTGATCTCTCTACATCATGTCATGTTGCTTAAGGTGTTACTCTGTTTTTAAGTTAATACTCTAGATGCATGCTGGATAGCAGTCGATGAGTTGAGTAATAGTAGTAGATGCAGAATCGTTTCGATCTAATTGTCACGGACACGATGCCTATATATATAATCATGCCTAGATATTCTCATAACTATGCTCAATTCTGTCAATTGCTCAACAGTAATTTGTTCACCCACCGTAGAATACTTATGCTCTTGAGAGAAGCCACTAGTGAAACCTATGGCCCCCGGGTCAATTCTCATCATATAAAGCTCCATCACTTTAATCTTGTTTTTCTTTTTTACTTTTTACTTTGCATCTTTATATCAAAAATACCAAAAATATTATATCTATCAGACCTCACTCTCGTAAGTGACCGTGAAGGGATTGACAACCCCTAATCGCGTTGGTTGCGAGTAGCTATCGCTTTGTGCAGGTACGAGGGACTTGAGCGTCGGCTCCTATTGGATTGATACCTTGGTTCTCAAAAACTGAGGGAAATACTTACGCTACTCTGCTGCATCATCCCTTCCTCTCCGGGGAAAACCAACGCAAGCTCAAGACGTAGCAAGAAGGATTTCTCGCACCGTTGCCGGGGAGTCTACGCAAAAAGTCAACATACCAAGTACCCATCACAATCCCTATCCCTCGCATTACATTATTTTCCATTTGCCTCTCGTTTTCCTCTCCCCCCAATTCACCCTTGTCGTTTTATTCGCCCCCTCTCTCTCTATCCTCCGTCTCTATTTGCCTCTTTTTGCCCGCTTGTGTGCTAGTTTGTTTGCTTGTCGTCATGAATAGTCTCATATCTTCTCCGTTGTGTCCCGAGAGTGAAGTTCTAAATTTTAAACAAAGGGAGGGAGAAAATCTAAAAGATGCTTGGTATAGAATTTGCAATGCTCAAAATAGATCTACCAGGAAGCAATCTACCTTAGTTCTTCTTCGCCATTTTTATGTAGGTGTTAATCCTTGGTATAGATATATCCTCGATACCATTACCAGAGGGAACTTCTTGGATAGCCATACTTTTGATTCTTATAGTACTATGTTAGATTTATTTGGCTCACCACCTCTTTTGGTTAATGGAACCATGCTAACTTTGGAGCATGTTATGCAAAGACTTGAAATGATTGAAAATAAAGTTGCTACTATTGAATTAATTGAAAATCTAGATAAAAATATCCACAATCAAATTACTCAATATGGATCTAAGGTAGGAATGACTTTGAAAAATCTTAAGGAAAAGGAACCCGTAGTTAATGACAAGATAAACCTAGATTCTACTAGAATTGATAAACTTGAGGGTATCATTACAAACTTGGGAACCGCTTTTTCTTCCGTAAAGAATACTCCAAGTTCTCCTACTAAAATTTCCAAGCTTATGTATGTTCCTAAAAATAAGGGTGAATCATCTAGTAAGGAAACTGCGGATCTTAAATCTATAAGTATTCATCCCAATCTTTTTGCTATCATTAAGGAACCATTTATTACAAATGAATTTTTCGATCTTGTGCCTAAAAGTTTGATAATTAATAAAAAGAAAGAAATTCCTAAAGATGGTAGATGCCTAGTTGAAGAATTGCCTACCAAAGATGGCAATACCTAGATCTATCCTCGCTTTTATGCCTAGCTAGGGGCGTTAAACGATAGCGCTTGTTGGGAGGCAACCCAATTTTATTTTTATTCCTTGCTTTTTGCTCCTGATTAGTAATAAATAAATTATTTATCCTCTGTTTTGGTTGTGTTTTTTGTGTTTAATTAGTGTTTGTGCCAAGTAGAACCGTTGGGAAGACTTGGGGAAAGTCTTGTTGAACTTGCTGTAAAAAACAGAAACTTTAGCGCTCACGAGAACTGCTTTCATTTTTATTTTAAGAGTGCTATTTAGTTAATTATTTTTGCATATGATTAATAGATAAATTCCTCACGTCCAGAAATTTATTTTAGAATTTTTGGGGTTCCAGATATTGCGCTAGCTACAGATTACTACAGAATATTCTATTTTTGACAGATTTTGTTTTTCGTGTATTGTTTGCTTATTTTGATGAATCTATGGCTAGTAAAATAGCTTATAATCCATAGAGAAGTTGGAATACAGTAGGTTTAACACCATTATAAATAAAGAATGAGTTCATTACAGTACCTTGAAGTGATCTTTTGTTTTCTTTTGCTAACGGAGTTCACGAGTTTTCTATTTTGAGTTTTGTGTTGTGAAGTTTTCAAGTTTTGGGTGAATTCTTTTGATGGATCATGGAACAAGGAGTGGCAAGAGCCTAAGCTTGGGGATGCCCATGGCACCCCCAAGATAATCCAAGGACACCAAGAAGTCAAATCTTGGGGATGCCCCGGAAGGCATCCCCTCTTTCGTCCACTTCCATCGGTAATTTACTTGGAGCTATATTTTTATTCACCAACATGATATGTGTTTTGCTTGGAGCGTCTTGTATTATTTGTGTATTTTTGTTGTAGTATGCCACAATCATCCTTGCTGTACACACCTTTTGAGAGAGCCATACATGAATTAAAATTTGATAGAATACTCTATGTGCTTCACTTATATCTTTTGAGCTAAGTAGTTTTGATCTATGTGCTTCACTTATATCTTTTGAGCTAAGTAGTTTTGCTCTATGTGCTTCACTTATATCTTTTGAGCGTTATAATTTTGCTCTATGTGCTTCACTTAGATCTTTTAGAGCACGGTGGTGAATTTGTTTTAAAGAAACTATTGATCTCTCATGCTTCACTTAAATTATTTTGAGAGTCTCTTAATAGCATGTAATTTGCTTAATAATAATATGCTTGGTATTCAAGATTTTTGAAACTTTCTTTTGAGTGCGTTGAATACTAAGAAAATATTGAAGCATGATAATTGTTTTGAGATATGGTGATAATATTGAAGTCATGCTAGTTGAGTAGTTGTGAATTTAAAGAATACTTGTGTTAAGGTTTGTGATTCCCGTAGCATGCACGTATGGTGAACCGTTATGTAACGAAGTTGGAGCATGATTTATTTATTGATTTTCTTCCTTATGAGTGGCGGTCGGGGACAAGCGATGGTCTTTTCCTACCAATCTATCCCCCTAGGAGCATCCGCGTAATACTTTGCTTTGATAACTTCTAGATTTTTGCAATAAGTATATGAGTTCTTTATGACTAATGTTGAGTCCATGGATTATACGCACTCTCACCCTTCCACCTTTGCTAGCCTCTCTAATACCGCGCACCTTTCGCCGGTATCATACACCTACCATATACCTTCCTCAAAACAGCCACCATACCTACCTATTATGGCATTTCCATAGCCATTCCGAGATATATTGCCATGCAACTTTCCACCACCTAGTTCATCATGACACATTCATCATTGTCATATTGCTTAGCATGATCATGTAGTTGACATAGTATTTGTGGCAAAGCCACTGTTCATAATTTCTTCATACTTGTCACTCTTAATTCATTGCATATCCAAGGAACAAAAGAGGCGGTCACGAGGGTGGGGGCGTGCCCCCTGCCTCGTGGGCCCCTCGTTGCTCCTCCGGCGTACTTCATCCTCCTATATATACACATGTACCCCCAAATGATTAGAAGAGGAGCCAAAAACCTAATTCCACCGCCGCAACTTTCTGTATCCACGAGATCCCATCTTGGGGCCTGTTTTGGAGCTCCGCCGGAAGAGGGTCGTTATCACAGAGGGCTTCTACATCATCCTAGCCCCTCCGATGAAGTGTGAGTAGTTTACCTCAGACCTTCGGGTCCATAGTTAGTAGCTAGATGGCTTCTTTTCTCTCTTTGAATCTCAATACAAAGTTCTCCCCCTCTCTTGTGGAGATCTATTCGATGTAATCTTCTTTTTGCGGTGTGTTTGTTGAGACCGATGAATTGTGGGTTTATGATCAAGTCTATCTATGAATAATATTTGAATCTTCTCTGAATTCTTTTATGTATGATTGGTTATCATTGCAAGTCTCTTCGAATTATCCGTTTGGTTTGGCCAACTAGATTGGTAGTTCTTGCCATGGGAGAAGTGCTTAGCTTTTGATTCGATCTTGCGGTGTCCTTACCCAGTGACAGAAGGGGCAGCAAGGCACGTGTTGTATCGTTGCCATCGAGGATAACAAGGTGGGGTTTATTTCATATTGCTTAAGGCGTTACTCTGTTTTTAACTTAATACTCTAGATGCATGCTGGATAGTGGTCGATGAGTGGAGTAATAGTAGTAGATGCAGAATCGTTTCGATCTACTTGTCACGGACGTGATGCTATATACATGTGCATGCCTAGATATTCTCATAACTATGCTCAATTCTGTCAATTGCTCAATAGTAATTTGTTCACCCACCGTAGAATACATATGCTCTTGAGAGAAGCCACTAGTGAAACCTATGGCCCCCGGGTCAATTCTCATCATATCAATCTCCATCACTTTAATCTTGTTTTGCTTTTTACTTTGCTTTTAGTTTTTACTTTGCATATTTATATCAAAAATACCAAAAATATTATATCTATCAGATCTCACTCTCGTAAGTGACCGTGAAGGGATTGACAACCCCTAATCGCGTTGGTTGCGAGTAGCTATCGCTTTGTGCAGGTACGAGGGACTTGAGCGTGGGCTCCTACTGGATTGATACATTGGTTCTCAAAAACTGAGGGAAATACTTACGCTACTCTGCTGCATCATCCCTTCCTCTTCGGGGAAAACCAACACAAGCTCAAGACGTAGCACCAGCCCAGTAGTCCCAGTTCTTCACAAACCGGGACCCATGGGGGACATTAGTCCCGGTTCATGAGCCCAGGGGGGTGATCGGGGCCTCGTGGGCATTGGTCCCGTTTCGTCTGGATCCATTTGTTCCGGTTCTAGGCACGAACCGGGACCAATGGGCCGCGTTCCTGGCCCACAGCCATTGGTACCGGTTCGTGCCTAGAACTGGTACAGAAGGGGTGGCTTTAGTCCCGGTTCCTGTCATGAACCGGGAAAAATAAGTTGCCTACATATACCCGTCGTCGCGGCAGAGCACTCCACAGTGCTCTATTTTTTCTGGCCGGCGAGGGGAGGGCATTTGGGTGCTCTAGCTCACCTCCTATGCACATGAGGTGTTCGATGAAATGCCCGAGCCACACTAGTTAAGCTTTGTCCTCTCGAAGCTCAACCTGGGAGCTCCATTTTTCCCGAGATTTGTCTAGATTTAGCGATCCGTCACGCCCCGTCCCCGTTTTCACCGCCGTCGATCGTCTGCGCCGATCTCGTCGCCGGCACCACCGTGGTGAGCCTCTTGTTCTTATTTTCTTTCTAATTTTTTTTACTTTAGATAGATACTTGTCTGATTTTCTTACTTTAGATAGATACTTGTCTGATTTTCTTACTTTTGACACACATAATTATATATAATGCACGCAGATGAACCAACAATGGATGTATGGTGACAGACACACCTCCAAGTACATTAAGGGCGTGCATAATTTTCTCGAAGTGGCTGAGGCAAACAAGCAGAATGGTTTTATGTGTTGTCCATGCCCTATATGTGGGAATACGAAGTCTTACTCTAACCGGAAAATCCTTCACACCCACCTGTTTTATAAGGGGTTCATGCCACACTATAATGTTTGGACGAAGCATGGAGAAATAGGGGTTATGATGGAAGGCAGCAAAGAAGAAGAGGACGATGACAACTATGTGCCCCCCTGAATACGGTGATGCTGCAACGGGGGGGGCTGCTGAAGATCAAGAGGAACCAGACGATGTGCCCGATGATGCTACAACGGGGGAAGCTGCTGAAGATCAAGAGGAACCAGACGATGTGCCCGATAATGATGATCTCCGCCGGGTCATTGTCGATGCAAGGACGCAATGCGAAAGTCAAAAGGAAAAGCTGAATTTCGATCGCATGTTAGAGGATCACAAAAAAGGGTTGTACCCCAATTGCGAAGATGGCAATACAAAGCTCGGTACCGTACTGGAATTGCTGAAGTGGAAGGCAGAGAATGATGTGCCTGACAAAGGAGTTGAGAAGCTACAGAAAATATTAAAGAAGAAGCTTCCAAAGGATAATGAATTGCCCGACAGTACGTACGCAGCAAAGAAGGTCGTATGCCCTCTAGGATTGGAGGTGCAGAAGATACATGCATGCCCTAATGACTGCATCCTCTACCGCGGTGCATACGAGGATTTGAACGCATGCCCGGTATGCGGTGCATTGCGGTATAAGATCAGACGGCATGACCCTGGTGATGTTGACGGCGAGCCCCGCAGGAAGAGGGTTCCTGCGAAGGTGATGTGGAATGCTCCTATAATACCACAGTTGAAATGACTGTTCAGAAACGAAGAGCATGCCAAGTTGATGCAATGGCACAATGAGGACCGTAAGAAAGACGGGAAGTTGAGAGCACCCGCTGATGGGTCATAGTGGAGAAAAATCGAGAGAGAGTACTGGGCTGAATTTGCACGTGACCCAAGGAACATATGGTTTGGTTTAAGCGCAGATGGCAATAATCCTTTCAGGGAGCAAAGCAGCAATCACAGCACCTGGCCCGTGACTCTATGTATGTATAACCTTCCTCCTTGGATGTGCATGAAGCGGAAGTTCATTATTATGCCAGTTCTCATCCAAGGCCCTAAGCAACCCGGCAACGACATTGATGTGTACCTAACGCCATTAGTTGAAGAACTTTTATAGCTGTGGAATGGAAATGGTGTATGTGCGTGGGATGAGCACAAACAGGAGGAATTTAACCTGCACGCGTTGTTGTTTGTAACCATCAACGATTGGCCCGCTCTCAGTAACCTTTCAGGACAGACAAACAAGGGATACCACGCATGCACACACTGTTTAGCTAACACCGAAAGTATATACCTGGACAAATGCAGGAAGAATGTGTACCTGGGCCATCGTCGATTTCTTCCGACCAACCATCAATGTCAAAAGAAAGGCAAGCATTTCAAAGGCGAGGCAGATCACCGGAAGAAGCCCGCTGAGGGAGTCCTGGATTAGGGGGTGTCCGGATGGCCGGACTATACCTTCAGCCGGACTCTTGGACTATGAAGGTACAAGATTGAAGACTTGTCCCGTGTCCGGAAGGGACTTTCCTTGGCGTGGAAGGCAAGCTTGGCGATACGGATATGTAGATCTCCTACCATTGTAACCGACTTTATGTAACCCTAACCCTATCTGGTGTCTATATAAACTGAAGGGTTTTAGTCCGTAGGACATCGTATTCATACAGAACAATCATACCATAGGCTAGCTTCTAGGGTTTAGCCTCTCTGATCTTGTGGTAGATCTACTCTTGTACTACCCATATCATCAATATTAATCAAGCAGGACGTAGGTTTTTACCTCCATCGAGAGGGCCCGAACCTGGGTAAAACTTCGTGTCCCTTGCCTCCTATTACCATCCGGCCTAGACGCACAATTCGGGACCCCCTACCCGAGATCAGCCGGTTTTTACACCGACATTGGTGCTTTCATTGAGAGTTCCTCTGTGTCGTCGCCATCAGGAAGGATGCCTCGCCCCGTCTTTAAAGACGGCCCCGTTGCTAACGGAGCTTTGGCTGTCGGCCAAACCCTCCGGCTAGGCGGTTTTCTTATGACCGCCTATTCAGCTTCTGCACCGACGATGACCTCTCGAGCCATCAAAAACAATCTTCATGTCAGCTCGGAGCTCGCCGAGTAGTTAGATACAATGGATCTCTCCTCTATAAACAAGCTCTTGGACTGCATCGCCGCCTTGGGAGTTGCTACGGATTACGACCAGATTGGGCCTAAACCCGATCTGAGAGAGATTAACTCTCCTCAAGTCACCCATCACGTCGCTGTGGTAGAGGGACAGTGCGGCAACCCTTCATCTATCTTAAGGACTAGCTACGTCCGGATTCCCGATCCCTCCAAGCCGGATACCCGCGGAGGGGAGGACATCACTCAAGACCTGAACTTAGAGTCAGGCAACGGGCTGGATTCATTGGACAGCATCTAGGAATCCAAATTTTCACGTTCAGAAATTCCTCGGCCTGTGAGCCTCAGATGGGGTGAGGCTTCGGATTTAATTCCGCCCACCCACCCGAACATAAGCGATCTATCCCAAATTAGGCAAGAGCCCGATGAAACAGTACATCATTACTGGGCCAGATTCCTCCTGGTTAGGAACAGGATAAAGGACTGCCGCGAGGAAGACGCAATCTCAATCTTATGCAATAATTGCACAGACAAGGGAATCCTTAACGCCATAAGTCGCCGTGATACTACACGCTTCGCTAACTCGGCGTCCATCATACGAAAGTACTGTGCGATGGAAAGCGCCTGGAAAACCGAAATAAAATTTTTGGACGATCCGGCCCTGAATACAAACTCAGTCTGAAATAAAAGGGTGCATCATCGCCAGACACCCGGTTCAGACACCAAAAAGCAAAAACCCTCTACAAGGCATGGAACCGTATTGGAAGGATGGCTTAATGGACCCTATAAAATTCACAGTACAGAGGATGCCACACCAACTCACAGCCTTAGAGCATGTTGGATACTCCGGCAGGTGGCCAAAATTGGCGAAAATCTCCTAATATCGGAGGCCACAGAAAGCCACCCCAGAGACACCAATACGGTATTAACAGTCTTCGAGACTTTCGCATCAAATAATATGCGAAAAAGGACACTCCACAGCCTTGCCAAAGTCTACCAAGTAGCAACAATAAGCCCATGGAGTGACACGGCTATTACCTTTAACACCAGTGATGAACCTAAATTCCGAACAGCCCGAGCACCAGCCGCATTGGTCCTCAGTCCAATAGTGGACGGCTTTCGTGTTACCAAGGTACTCATGGACGACGACAGCGGATTGAACCTCATTTATGAGGAAACCCTTCAAAAAATGGAAATAGACTGGAACTGCATTGAGCGAAGCATCACAACCTTTAGAGGAATAATCCCCAGTCGGGAAGCGCGCTGTACAGGAAAAATCACACTATATGTGGTTTTCGGCACGCCGGATAATTACAGGTCCAAAGAGATCACGTTCCATGTGGCTCCGTTCAGCAGCGGTTATCACGCTCTGCTAGGGCGGGAAGCGTTTACAATCTTCCAAGCAATACCCCATTACGGGTACATGAAGCTCAAGATGCCCGGGCCTAACGGGATCGTCACTCTCGCTAGTGATCCGGACATAGCACTCCGCGCCGAAAACAAGACAGTCGCACTGGCCCTCGAGGCACTATCCGAAGACCTAGCGACTGAGAAACTGACTGCGCTGCGCTCTATGGTGAATAGGGACGATGTGGTACTCGACAAAAGATCCAAGTCCACCTCCTTTAAACCGGTGGACGAAATAGTCAAATTCCAAGACCATCCAACGGACCCCAATAAAACAGCTTCCATCGGGGCACAGCTAAACCTTGATGTAGACGCCGCACTGCGAGAGTTCCTACGAGAGAACTGGGACATTTTCGCCTGGCACCCTTCAGACATGCCAGGAATCCCACGCAGGCTGGCCGAGCACAGCTTAAATATCCAAACAGGATTCAAACCTGTCAAACAGGCTCTTCGGCGTTTTTCCGAACCTAAGAGACAGGCCATGGGAGAGGAGCTAGCAAAGCTATTGGAGGCCGGATTCATAAGAGATATAAAACATCCGGACTAGCTAGCAAACCTGGTGATGGTACCAAAGAAGGACAAATCCTGGCGCCTGTGTGTTGATTTTAAAGACCTTAACAAGGCTTGCCCAAAGGATCCCTTCCCCCTCCCCCGCATCGATCAAATTATCGACGCTACCGCAGGACACGATTCGTTGTGTTTCCTCGACGCATATTCCAGCTACCATCAAATCAAGATGGCAGAACCAGACCAAGCCGCAACGGCATTTATCACACCATACGGCCCATTCTGCTTCAACATGATGCCCTTCGGGCTCAAAAACACCGGCGCAACATATCAGCGCATGATTCAGACATGTCTGGCAAACCAGATCGGCAAAACAGTGGAGGCATATGTAGATGATGTGGTCGTCAAAACAAGACATGTCGAATCTCTAGTAGACGACTTGAGGCTCACATTTGATAACCTCCGAACATATGACATCAAGCTCAACCCGGAAAAATGCGTTTTCGGTGTTCCAGCCGGAAAGCTCTTGGGTTTCATTGTATCCGGTTGAGGAATTGAAGCAAATCCAGCCAAGATCCGAGCTCTGTCGCAACTCGATATCCCAAAGGACCTCAAACAAATACAAAAGTTAACCGGATGCGTGGCGGCTCTAAGCCGCTTTATCTCCCGCTTGGGAGAAAAGGCCCTACCCCTTTACCGCCTCCTTCGGCGCACCGAACACTTTGAATGGACGGATGCATCCACGGCCGGACTTGACGAAATAAAAGCCATACTAGCAACAAACCCAGTCCTGGCCGCGCCAAACATTGGCGAACCAATGCTATTATACATTGAAGCAACACATCAGGTTGTAAGCACAGTGCTTGTCGTCGAACGAGAAGCGGACGGACACAAATTCCCCCTTCAAAAGCTGGTCTATTATGTGTCCACTATCCTCACTCCCTACAAATCACGGTACCCGCATTATCAAAAGATTGCGTATGCGGTATTCATGGCATCCCGGAAGCTACAACACTACTTTCAAGAGTGTTCAATAACAGTAGCCTCAGAAGTACCACTTAACGATATTATAAACAACCGTGATGCAACGGGTCGGATTGCAAAATGGGCCATTGAGCTCCTCCCATTCGACATAACTTATAAGCCATGGCGAGCCATCAAGTCGCAAGTCTTGGCCGACTTCGTCGCAGAATGGACGGAGGCCGAACTCCCTAAAGAGTACGACACATATTCAAATTGGATCATGCATTTCGACGGCTCCAAGATGTTGGCCGGACTGGGGGCTGGCGTCATTTTGACGTCCCCCACAGGAGACACAGTTCAATACGTACTCCAGATTATGTACACGGACTCCAACAATGCAGCCGAATATGAGGCCTTTTTACATGGTCTCCGGATGGCAGTATCCATGGGCATTCAACACCTAGAGGTGCGCGGGGACTCAAACCTCACAATATCCCAAATAAATGGAGACTTCGATGCCAAGGATCCAAAAATGGCAGCTTACCGCAACGCCGTCCTAAAAATGTCAGCTCGTTTCGAAGGGCTTGAATTCCACCATGTAGCGCGGGAAAATAATCAAGCAGCAGATGTCCTGGCACGCATCAGTGCAAAACGCGATGTAGTCCCCCCCAACATCTTCTTGGAAAGGCTGTTCAAGCCATCTGTAGTATGGGAGGGGGAGCCAAACAATAACAGCCCAGACCAAACTGCACTGCCCGACACCGAACATTCCGACACAATCGGAGGCTCTGCCAATGAAATAACACCTTTAGCCCACGTAATAATGGCCGTTATCGCCCGTGGACGGAACCATTCCTCGCCTACCTTACTAGGCAGGAACTCCCCGAGGACCAAAATGAGGCACGCTGCATAGTGCGGTGATCCAAAGCTTACAAAGTCCACGAGGGAGAGCTTTATAAGAAAAGCACTACCGGAGTCCTTCAAAGGTGCATCTCCGAAGAGGAAGGGCGGAACCTCCTGGCTGAAATTCATGCCGGACTCGGCGGTCATCATGCAGCAGCTCGGTCCCTTGTAAGCAAGGCCTTCCGTACAGGCTTTTATTGTCCAACGGCTTGGGCAGACGCCCAGGACTTAGTCCAACGATGCACCGGTTGCCAGCTCTTTGCAAACCAAAGCCATATGCCACCCACCGCCCTCCAAACTATCCCCATTACTTGGCCCTTCGCGGTCTGGGGGCTTGACATGGTTGGACCCCTTAAAGGCGGAACCCACAAGCAAAAATACTTACTGGTCATGGTGGATAAGTTCACCAAATGGATAGAAGCCAAGCCTGTTAAGACGGTCGAATCCGGACCAGTGATAGACTTTATATCCGGGGTTGTACACCATTATGGCATCCCCCACAGCATCATCACTGATAACGGCACGAACTTCACGACCGACGAGGTAAAACTCTGGTGCAAAAACAAGGGCATCAAGCTCGATTACGCTTCCGTCTATCACCCACAAACTAACGGCCAGGTTGAACGTGCAAATGGTCTTATCATGAGCGGCATCAAACCCAGATTAGTGCGGTCCCTCAAGGAATCTAAAACGCACTGGGTAGAGGAGCTCGACTCCGTACTCTAGGGGCTGCGGACCACGCCGAATCGTACCACCGGATACACACCATCCTTTATGGTGTACGGCGCAGAGGCAGTTTTGCCTTGCGACATAATTCATGACTCACCTCGAGTGCGCATGTACGAAGAAAGAGAAGCCGAGCTCGATCGGCAAGACAACTTGGACGCACTGGAGGAGGAGTGTCACGTGGCAAAAGCCCGTTCCGCATTCTATCAACAGTAGGCTCGAAGATACCAAAGCAGAGAAGTACGGGCCAAAAATTACAACGTTAGCGAATTAGTTCTACGACTATCGGACAAGAAAAAGGACAGACTCAAGCCCAAGTGGGAAGGTCCCTTCATAATTGACCAAGTCCTGACTGGTGGAGCGTACCGCCTGCGAGATGCGTCGGATAACTGACTCGAGCCAAACCCATGGAACGCAGCCCGTCTCTGAAGATTCTATGCCTAGCGCCGGACTCTGTGTTCGTCTCCTTCCTCTGTCCATTTTTTATATATTTTCTGTCTTACATTTCTCTTCTTCTCTCTCTCTCTCTCTTATAGCCTTTGAAGGCTCATAAAGTGACGCGCTATCCGCGCTCATTAAACATGGGGGCTTCCTTAAACAGAAGCTTATTCATACGGGCTTCATGCCCAACAAATGTGTCACACTTCCGCATGTACCTTTTATTCACCATTATATGCATCGATATGACTTAAGTTTTGGCCAAGCTGGGTTGCCTGGCTCCTGTGCTTACCCCTATGTTCCCGATTGTTCAACTAGGTGGTAAAGGGAGCACCTCTGCGATTGTTAATTCCGGGTCAGCCGGACGTGTATGTCAGACTGGGTGAAGCCGAAAGCTAGCGTTCTTAAGGGAATATTCGGTCGGTGAACTAAAGATGATTCTTTTCCATTTTTATCTATACGCCCCAGATGTTTTTCCTGCGTTTATTTTTGTAGCATGGACATGCACCTTAGGGCATGCCTCCTAGGGAAAGGAACCCCTAACGGAACTATTCTCCCTGGAAGATGTTTCTTACTAACCTTGTAATATAACATAACTAGTCGGGCACTTGTCTGTTCACGCACTAATGACCCCTATGTCTGGTCTCCATGCATTCCCTGGTTCCTATATGACCGCGTGGGAATTCGGACACACTCCGGACCGTCAGGTCCCGAGGCTGAAGCAAAAAGGTCGGCCATGACAAATGATCTACAATCCGGCTAGAAGGCATTATAAATGTCAATTAAATTACATAGTCATTTTGACTGATTGTATTCCTCTTCAATACCATCTAACAGGCTGTCTAATTTACAGTCCTGCTCGGAATACTTTGCGGCCAACTCTACTTGGCCGTATACTAAGCTTACAGGGATCTCCTTCCCATCGGGCCCTACAGGACCGACCTCGGCCATGTGGTTGGGGTCAGCCTTTGTGTACCGCGTCTTCACCATGGCCCAGGCCTCCCTAGCGCCTTGACGGCAGGCCGATATCTTCCACAATCGGAAGCCGCCGCCGTGCTCCCTTTAGCTTCTCCGCAAGCTTTCCAAGACCTTCGGGCATGGAGATGGATGGCCACAAGGCCTGGGCAACGTCTTGCGTCGCCTGCCGAACTCGATCGAGCAGTTGCGAGAGCTCGAGAAGAAGGTCACCCATAGAACCGGGCATCTCCTCTGCAGGACGACCTGTTAGCACACCTACAGACATTGCTCTGTTAGTCGACTTCCCCGCTGAACTTTCTTTCAAAGGTTCGTTCAAGCACTTACTAAATATGCCGCGCCGAAGACGCTGATTCTCCTTAACGGAGTCTGACAGCTGGGCACGAACATCTTTCAGCTCGACGCCCAGCTTGGTGTTGGCATCTTGGAGATCGTTCTTCTCCCGCCTCACCTTTGTCAGCACCTTCTCACCAGCCTTTAGCTGGCGTAGGAGGTGTTGCCTTTCCGAATTCACTCGGGCGCCATCTGCGATTTCATTTGTCAGATTCGCACCCATGCCGTGCTTCGCAAAATACTTATCTTTCGAAGTATATATTACCAGAGGGGGTCTCCTTAGGCTCCCCTGCCGCGGCTAGTGCGGCCTCCAGCTGGGCTTTGCACTCTTCCAGCTCCTTGGACAGTAGGGAATTCTTTTCTGTAAGAACCTGCATAACAAATGATCCTTAAATCAGTTATTCTAACTGTTTCAAGTCTCAGGGGCTACTGGTATATATATAATTACCAAAATTTTCTTACCCGTATGTATTTTACATATTGCTCCGTGGCTCTGGCTAGACCATTTTGAGCGGCACGGAGGTACGCATCTCCCGACTTGAAGGCATCTAACGCCTCTTGGGAGACACAAGCGTTGCGAAGAATTGTCCGGCGACGCCTGTGGTTCATGGCACTCTCCACCTCAGAGTTGGTGGTAGACAACTTGTCCACATCCTCCATCGGAGGAGCGTCCGGTGCGCGCATTGTGTTCGGCTCCGTTTCTGGGCCAGGCTTTGGAGCCTGGCTGGTGGAGGCGCGATTGGCAGTCTCTCCGAATATAGTTTGGCGAGGTCTCTTTGTCCTGAAGAGAGCACAAGTGTTAATATGCCTCGAAGGTATAACACCTGAGATAAGGGGGCGCGCCATACCTTTGCGTTGGCGCCTCGGTCCGGACTGCACCTCTTTTCTGCCCACGGGGCCCTGCGGCCCCTTGTTGGCTTGTCGCTGCGGGTTCGGCCTCCCGTTTCTGGGAGGCCGGGATTAGCCCTAGGTAATCAGCCGTAATGGCCACTAAGGCGTTGTCCTTGCTCAATTGATGGAACACTCCATCAATCAGCTCCATAGATAAGTCTGGATCCTCTTGAAAGGCCGGGTCGAGGCACCGTCCTGGGTCCTCGGGTTGTGGAGGAGGGCTGCTTATTTCTTTAACAGCCTGGCGCAGTTCCTGCGTTGAAATCACTAGATTGAATATTTAACAATGGGGATATAAAACAGATGGGCAACATGTGACCACTCACCCAGCTTGGAGGATTGTACATGGAAAATCCACCCTTTGGGTCGACGCGGAGAAAATCCTCCTCTTCTCCCTTGTACAAAGCGGACACGGTCTTTATTAGAGCCAGAGCCGAATCCGGCCCCTTACGGCCGTAGCGGGTGGTGTCATCCTCCCCGTTGAAGTCCCACATGGGGTGGCCTCTATACTGTAGCGGTTGCACCCCTCGCATGATGCATGCGGCCATGACCCTGATCATGGCCAGTCCAGAATGAGCTAACAATCTTATCCGCCCCATCAGGTAAATAACGTCCCTGTCACTTTCCCTCTGAGGGCTCCGTGGACGCCAGCTTAGGCGTTTCTTTAAGGGAGCACTGTTGAATGCAGGGAGGCCGATCCGGACAGGATCCGGCAGTGGGACGTCTTCTATATAAAACCATTCCGAGGGCCAGTCTTCGGACACCTTCTTTGGGGTTCCGAACAGATATCCGGTCCCGGCGATGCGCCACACTTTGGCTCCGCCCACTTGATACATTGACCCCTTCTTGGAACGGGGCACGAGGCAGAATAGCTCTTTCCACAGCCCGAAATGAGCCTCAACACCCAAGAACAGCTCGCAGAGGGCTAGAAAGCCCGCGATATGCAATACGGAAGCAGGCGTGAGATTATGTAGCTGGAGGCCATAGTACTCCAGTAGCCCCCGGAGAAACGGATGGATTGGAAATCCAAGCCCTCTTATTAGATAAGGGACAAGGCATACCCGCTCTCCTTTGGAGGGAATGGGGGCACTCTCCGCTTGCTCTCCACCATTATAAACGGCAAGACCGGCTCGAACTGGGATCATATAGGCCGGGGGGAGAAATCCCTTGGTCTGGAGCATTGCTAGCTCGCTATGCGGGGCGGAGAATCTCTCCCAATATCCAGGCTAAGGGCTGGAAGGGCGAAAGGAGGAGTTGCAATGGCTGGCCATGGTGGAATGGACCTTTGTCGGATGCACTCTGATGAACATTCGCGAAGGGGGGAAGATGTGGTTTGGATCTAAATCCTCGTCCCCTTAAATAGGGCAGCTCATTTACGCGGCTAGGGGTGTGAATGTAAAAACACTCAGGCTTTTCATATTCGTTTGACACGTGGAAAGCATACATTATTGGGCGTAGAAGCCAAGGAGCGCAACATCTACAAGAAACCGGACTTTATTCAACAGGTACATGGAATTTGGAGGAGAACCCGCCTTGCAATGCCGAAGACAATTTGCGCGCTGGACTCATCGTCATTGAAGCCTAGTTCGGGGGCTACTAAGGGAGTCCTGGATTAGGGGGTGTCCGGATGGCCGGACTATACCTTCAACCGGACTCTTGGACTATGAAGATACAAGATTGAAGACTTTGTCCCGTGTCCGGAAGGGACTTTCCTTGGCGTGGAAGGCAAGCTTGGCAATACGGATATGTAGATCTCCTACCATTGTAACCGACTTTATGTAACCCTAACCCTATCGGTGTCTATATAAACCGAAGGGTTTTAGTCCGTAGGACATCATATTCATACACAACAATCATACCATAGGCTAGCTTCTAGGGTTTAGCCTCTCTGATCTCGTGGTAGATCTACTCTTGTACTACCCATATCATCAATATCAATCAAGCAAGACATAGGGTTTTACCTCCATCGAGAGGGCCGAACCTGGGTAAAACTTCGTGTCCCTTGCCTCCTGTTACCATCCGGCCTAGACGCACAGTTCGGGACCCCCTACCCAAGATCCGTCGGTTTTGACACCGACACCCGCCATGCGTACCGGTGATCACGTACTTGCTATGGTCAATGATGTACATGTAATGTTTGGAAAGGGTCCCGGCGGACTAGCTGTTCCAAATGACGCCGAGGGACGTGCACCCATGTGGAAGAAGAAATCTATATTTTGGGACTTACCCTACTGGCTAGAGGTCCGCTCTTCGATCGACGTGATGCACGTGACGAAGAACCTTTGCATGAACCTCCTAGGCTTCTTGGGCGTGTATGGGAAGACAAAAGATACAGCTGAGGCACGGGAGGACCTGCAACGCTTGCACGAAATAGACGGCATGCCTCCAAAGCAGTATGAAGGTCCTGCCAGCTACGCTCTTACCAAAGAAGAGAAGGAAATCTTCTTTGAATGCCTGCTTAGTATTAAGGTCCCGACTGGCTTCTTGTCCAATATAAAGGGAATAATAAATATGCCAGAGAAGAAGTTCCAGAACCTAAAGTCTCGTGACTGCCACGTGATTATGACGCAACTGCTTCCGGTTGCATTGAGGGGGCTTCTACCGGAAACGTCTGATTAGCCATTATGAAGCTATGTGCATTCCTCAGTGCAATCTCTCAAAAGGTGACCGATCCAGAAATCATACCAAGGCTAAGGAGTGATGTGGTGCAATGTCTTGTCAGTTTCGAGCTGGTGTTCCCACCATCCTTCTTCAATATCATGACGCACGTCCTAGTTCATCTAGTTGACGAGATTGTCATTCTAGGCCTCGTATTTCTACACAATATGTACCCCTTTGAGAGGTTCATTGGAGTCCTAAAGAAATATGTCTGTGATCGTGCTAGGCCAGAAGGAAGCATCTCCATGGGCCATCAAATAGAGGATGCCATTGGGTTTTGTGTTGACTTCATTCCTGGCCTTAAGAAGATAGGTCTCCCTAAATCGCGGTATGAGGGGAGACTGACTGGAAAAGGCACGCTTGGAGGGGACTCAATAATATGCAGGGACGGATATTCTTGGTCTCAAGCACACTACACAGTTCTATAGAACTCTACCTTGGTGACCCTGTATGTCAATGAACACAAGAACAGTCTTCTCTCCAAACACCCGGAGTAGTGCGATGACTGGATTACATGTGAACACGTCAGGACTTTCAGTAGTTGGTTCAAAACACGTCTCAGAGGTGACAACACTGTTTGTGATGAGTTGTACTCGTTGTCCAGGGGACCATATTCGACTATATTGACTTACAAAGGATACGAGATAAATGGGAATACATTTTACATGATCTCCCAAGATCAAAAGAGCACCAACCAAAACAGCGGTGTCCGCTTTGATGCAGCAACCGAGAGGGAAAAGGACACATATTTTGGTTACATAGTCGACATATGGGAACTTGACTACGGACATGATTTTAAGGTCCCTTTGTTTAAGTGCAAATGGGTCAATCTGTCAGGAGGCGGGGTACAGGTAGACCCATAGTATGGAATGACAACAGTGGATCTGAACAATCTTGGGTACACTGACGAACCGTTCGTCCTAGCCAATGATGTGGCACAGGTTATCTATGTGAAGGACATGTCTACCAAACCGAGAAAAACAAAAGATAAGGAAGCGAATACATCATACGATGAGCCAAAGCACCACATAGTTCTTTCAGGAAAAAGGGACATCGTGGGAGTAGAGGGCAAGACAGACATGTTTGAAGATTATGAAGAGGTTCATGAAATTCCTCCCTTCAAAGTCAAGGCTGGCCCAATCATCCTGATAAATGATGAAGATTATCCATGGTTACGACGCAATAAGGAAAGGACACAAGCGAAGAAAAAGTGAAGACTTTCTCTCCACAACTATTATGATGATACCATGCCAACTTTCAACCTTTTCGTAGTTCATTTGAAATGCCTGTTGTAACAGGCAAGTTTTCGTATGAAATCCTGATACTTCGAAAGAGATTGTTCGTTTTGTACACGAAGTGCATCCAGTTTTTGCCGTAACCCTCTCAACTTTCTTGCACATGCTATGTGGATGAAATGATGATACCATGCCAACTTTCAACCTTTTCAGAGTTCATTTGAAATGCTTTTCAATTTCAGGGTCTTATAGCTCAAAATAATCAGTAAATGCATGAAAAATAACAAATGAAGTCAGAAAGGGTTGAAAATTGATGGTGTGACTTTGAATGGTGCATTTTGAACACACAAAAAGTGAGGAGTTCACATAAGTTTTGTAAAATGAAATCCTGATACTTTGAATGAGATTGTCCGTTTTGTACACGCCGACGCCGTCCGCCGCCCACGCCGTCGCCCCCCGCCGCCTTCGCCCGTCTGCCGCCCACGCCGTCGCCCGTCGTCGTCGCCCTCCGCCCCCCGCCGCCGTCGCCCTCTGCCGCCCCCGCCGTCGCCCTCGCTGGCTGCCCCCGATGTGAGCCGCCGCCACGACTCTGTTCATTTTTTCATATAATTTCTATTTTTTTTGTTCATTACATTTTTTCATATATATAATGTATATATGTACGTGGTAGCTATATGATGAATGGATGTGGCTATGTATGTATGAATATAATGTTCATAGCATTTTTTGTTTATATATGTTTTTTCATGTATGTATTAATTTTTTATTTAGGTTGTTAGTAGATATCAATTTTAGGTTAGTGCATTTTAGGTTAGTGTAGAGGAAAAAGTAAAATAAGGAAAAGGAAGAAAAGATGAAGAAGGAAAGAAGGAAGAAGAAGAAGAAAAAGAAGGAGAGGAAGAAGGAGAAGAAGAGGAGAGGAAGAAGAGGAGAAATAAATAAGAAGAGGAAAAAAGAAGAAAAAAAAGAGGAGAAGAAGAAAAAATAGAAATTTTAATTTCTATTTTTTCTTCTTCTCCTCTATTCCTTTCTTCTTCTCCTCTTTTTTCTTTTTTTTCTTCGATCTTCTCCTCTATTAATCCTTTCTTCTTCTCCTCTTTTTCTTCTTCTTCCGGACACCGCGGAGATGGTTAATTAGTAGTTGAACTAGTTAAACTAGTTTATTTATAGTAAATGCTTAATTAGTAGTTGAACTAGTTGATTTAATAAAACTACTTTATTTATAGTAAGTGCTTAATTAGTAGTTGAACTAGTTGATTTAATAAAACTACTTTATTTTACTATATATAGAAGTAGTTTATTTTTAGTAAGTACTACTTTATTTTATTTATAGTAAGTGCTTAGTAGTTGAACTAGTTGATTTAATAAAGCTACTTTATTTTACTATAGAAGTAGTTTATTTTTAGCAAGAAAATTAATAGAAATAGTTTATTTTTTTAGTTCAAGCAATTATTCCCGCATCGGCGTCGACGATGCCTATCCCGCATCCTCGTCGTCGACTCGGCGGAGGAGGACGGCTTGATCAGAGGGGCCATGTCCGGGACTGAGCTCCGTCGGGCTCATATTGGGAGGTGCTACCTTCCGGGGGGCGTAGGTTGGTGAGGAGCCAGCCCGTTATTGACCAGATCCTTGTTTTGTGGCGATCGCGTGGGCTAGTGACGGTGTCGAGGCTTCCGGACACCGCGGAGGTGGTACGTCACCATGTCAGCGAGGAGGACGAGCACGTCCGTCGCTACATGGTTGCGTTGGAGGGCAGGTTCGACAATACCTGGCAGGTTCTTCAGGGATCTCACTAGAGCTATGATCCTGTGATGATTCCTTCTCTTTGGGTGTCCACCGCCCGCGCCAATACCCGTCGGGCGCTACGGTTCTAACTGTATTAGCGATGCTATATGTATGATAGTATTCAAGGAGTATTAGTGATAATATTCAACGATGTACGGACGCAAGAGATGATGTAGTTTTGCTTATAATTGAATGCATGCTAATTTGAATACTACTTTATTTTATGATTTGGTTTTGCTTATTGAATGCTCAAATTGGAAAAGTACTCCTACTTTGAATGCTAAAATTGGAGAGCACTATGCAAGGCGTATGCATTTGATTACTTGATAGCTTATAGGTTTTTTTTTACAGAAATCTAGGAGCCCCCTCCATCATCCACGCCGTCGTCCCCGTCACCGACCCCCTCCGACCTCGAGGTGAGACCAGCCAAATCTTCATGTCAATATGAGTCCTCTGGTTGACTTTAAGTCTGTCGAGTCTCCACCATATATGGGGGTAGTTTCTCCTTCATTCCCGTGTTGAGAGTTTTCAAGAAAAGACTAGACAGACCGATAGTCAACCCGTGATGAATAATAATGATCTAACTTAGGTTTTTTAGTACATATATTTAATTGTAGACGTTTAATATTTGAATTATGAACATAGGAAATGCATACTCGGGCGACGAAAGTCTCCCGGGGGAGTGCGGCTGGTGCCACGATGACCGAGGTCTGTGCGACAAGCATCACCTGGACGAAGATCGGCGCTTCAGCATTAAGCTGGAGGAGACCTTCGATGTTGAAACAGTACGCAACAACGACAAGTGTTATTTTTTCGTAATTAAGCATGACTTCAAATATTTCAACGTGTACTTTTCATCTTTTACAATTCGACTAGCTTATCCCATGCCATGCAAGACGCTATGTCTTGGAGAGGATGGGTTTTGAAGACCATGAAAGTTTCGAAACAAAGAAAATTCACATAAGGACCCATCATGGTGTGGATTTTGAAGTAAAGTTGTACAATTCTGAGAGCGTAACCCATTTTGTTTGCAAAAAATGGGAAGCACTTTGCAAGATGTATGGTTTTGATGAGGGTATGCTTGTCACCATGGATCTTGGTGATCCTGAAATCGAGCAAGACAATATGGACATTTGGGTCCTTGTTGATACGCCTCCAATTCTACCGCTATCTGAGTTTCTCAAACATAGTTATTAGCTAATTTATATTGTTTATTTCAAAATAGTTGACAGCTTATTTCCATTTACAGCTTATTTTCATTCTTAAAAGAATGTGCGGAAGATGGTAGACAAAACCCACTACACCGATGGCTCCGAATTAACTTATCAGGAGAAAAATCATCTGGTCAGATTTTGTACTGATATTGAGAATTACAATATCTACAATCAAACTCCTCAACATTATGGTCAATACGTGCCACTAGTGCATGTGTTGAAGTACGGTAACTACCATGGAGATACCCTGGTAAGATTTTTTACTATTACGACATCCGTGCATCTTTTGCATACTTCTAAAACTAGTACATCATTGCTAATTATGGAGTTATTACTATGTTTTTCAATAGATAATCCCAGAGAATTGTGTGCCTCATTTGATGTATCAGAAAGGTAGCCTTAATGTTTTGAACATACAGCCAGATCATCCTACGAATCTCAACTGTCCATACCGGATTTTAAAAGAAATAGAGACATGCAAATCAAAGGATGGAAAAAATGTATGGACAGTCATAAGGAGGTTTTTGGAAGCAAAAGGAAGCGAAGTGCAAGAATTGGAGACAGGATGATCTCCATTCTCCATAATGGAGAGTCAGGGTCTATATTGTTTTATGCTATTTTACCTTAAAGAGGGTATTTAGGTCCTACCTAATACTGATGATCATGTGCTAAGAACAATTAAGTAGGGTTGGTTCGATGACTATGAGGATGATGATCGTATCACTTGTTATTAATAACGAGTAGAAGTTGTATGATGATGATGATTAGTAGGACTTGTTATTGTATATGATGATGCATGATGCGAGCATGAAGAGTTATTATATATCAGCGGGTGAAATGAACATGGATTGGATTGAAGTGATGGCAACATGCATGTGGTGCATGTCGAAAGTAGTACAATCCAAACTTGATCAAGTTAGGATTAGTATTACTTTCGACATGCACCACATGTTGCCTTCACTTCAATCTAAGCCGTGTTTAGGCATAGCAGTAGCGTTGGTAAACCAAGCACGGAGATATAAGAGACGACACTTCTGTCTATTAGCTAGCTAATAACAACCTAAATTAACCCCCCAAACCCCTAAACCAGCCCCTTTCGAAAAAACTCAGCTCGCCTTTTGGTCCCGGTTGGTGTCACCAACCGGGACCAAAGTCCCCCCTGCCTGAGCTGGCCACAGCGGCCACGTTGAAAGGATCAATATGGTTGACTAGAGGGGGGTGAATAGGCAACTAACAATTTTTAACTTTTCTTTACCAAATTAAACTTTGCATCAAAGTAGGCTGTCTAGATGTGCAACTAGGTGAGCAACTTATAGGATGCAACAACAACAAATAAGCAAGCAAGCAAGAGAAGTAATACTAATGAGCTTGCACAAGTAAAGGTAAGAGATAACCAAGAGCGGATCCGGTGAAGACGAGGATGTGTTACCGAAGTTCCTTCCTTTTGAGGGGAAGTACGTCTCCGTTAGAGCGGTGTGGAGGCACAATGCTCCCCAAGAAGCCACTAGGGCCACCGTATTCTCCTCACGCCCTCACACAATGCGAGATCCCGTGATTCCACTATTGGTGCCCTTGAAGGCGGCAACCGGACCTTTACAAACAAGGTTGGGGCAATCTCCACAACTTAATCGGAGGCTCCCAACAATACCACGAAGCTTCACCACAATGGACTATGGCTCCGTGGTGACCTCAACCGTCTAGGGTTCTCAAACACCCAAGAGTAACAAGATCCGCTAGGGATAGGTGGGGGAATCAAAAATCTCTTGGTGGAAGTGTAGATCAGGGCCTTCTCAACCACTCCCGAGCAAATCAACAAGTTTGATTGGCTAGAGAGATAGATCGGGTGAAAATGGAGCTTGGAGCATTAATAGAGCTTAAGGGGAAGAGATGAGTCAACAGGGAAGAAGGGGACCCCCTTTTATAGTGGGGGCAACAATCCAACCATTGCCCCACTAAACAGCCCCGCAGAGGGCGGTACTACCGCGGGAGACAGCGGTACTACCGCTGGGTTAAGCGGTACTACCGCTCCCTTCGGCGGTACTGCCACGCAGAAAGGAGGGTAAAGCGAAAGAGGGAACTGGGCGGTACTACCGCGGAGGAAGGGTGGTACTGCCGCACTACTACCGCAGTGAGGTGCCGCACAATCCGACACAGAAAAAGACCCCTCGAATCGATGCGGTAGGGACCTGGCAAGCCAGAGGTAGTACTGCTGCGGAGTCACCGGCGGTACTACCGCTACGGAGCGATACTGCCACTTGTGACCCCTCAGCGGTACTACCGCTGGGTACCATGGTACTACCGCGGGGTACCAGACAAAGCCCACAAGAAGAGAGAAGATCTCTTCATAGAAGCGGAAGGGCTCGGAGGGTGAGAAGCGGATGTGTACGTGTTGATTCCACCCGAGCAATACCAAAGCGGACCCCCTCTTGATAGTACGGTGCCCTCTATGCAACTATTCCACCGAAAAAGAAACGAGAGAGCTACACCGTCTTGAATGACACTCCGAGGGTAAGAAATCATCTCGTGCCAAGGATGAATCTCTGAAATGCTCAAAGCACACGATTAGTCTGCAAACACATTGTCATCAATCACCAAAACCACATCGAGAGAGATATGCCTCAACAATCTCCCCCTTTTTGGTGGATTGATGACAACTAGGGATTTGCACAAGGAAAAGATATAAAAGTAAGGATACTTAGAACTACAAAATATAGACGGGCTCCCCCTGAATGTGTGCACCTAGTTAGTGGAGCCTTTGGAATGCAAGACACACACATTCGGATCAACACTCCCCCTATATTTTATAGTCCAACAATTCTAAGCACAGGATATATGAGAGAAGGGTATAAAACAGGATAAGCATGCAACTCATAAGATACTACAGTACTGAATAGACATAAGAAATAAGGTAGCAATAGGGTAGCATATGTCTCACACCATATGACTAGAACTTAGGTCTCACTGGCACCAAACCAAACCAAACAAAGGCAACGAGAAAACGAAAACACTAGACACAAAGACACACTCGCAACACGGCAACACAAATCCCTAAACTCTCTCCCCCTTTGGCATCGAGACACCAAAAGGGCAAAGAGTGACGCTATGTCTCCAGGTGATGGCAAGCTAAGGATCTCGAACATCACATCTCAGCATGATTGTCTGCACCTTCATCGTTGGTCGGAAATTGCTCGGCGTCTGAATCGGTCCAAGGGCAATGCTGGTGAATCCATTCCTCCTCTTCAGTGATCTGTCCCTCAGAACCACTAACAACGGTTGCACCCAACTAATGCATGAGCTCCTTGTGACACCCCCTGGCCTTCTTGTCCGCCACATGAGTCATGTACTGGCCATGTGACTCCATGCAGAAGAGCTTCCTCATCTTGTGCTTGAGTTTCTTTGCCCAAGAGGGCTCTGTCCCAGACGGCTCATAGTCCTCATCGTCATCATCAGCCCCAGCCTCACCCTCGGTCTCCATGGCAGCGGCAGCAGTAGATGGGCCCCCGGGTTTAGGCGTTGGGGTGCCCCAATTGTCCTTCTTCCTCGGACGCTTGATCTCATGAGAAACCAAGTCTCCAGTTTCCAACATCACTCTGGGATAGACACGTGCCCATGCCTTCTCAATGATCCTCATGATGAATGGACCATATATCGGGCACTTGCGCTCAGAAACGGCAGAGAGAAGTTCAGACCACATAACATGAGAAATGTCCGGGCTCTCTCCAGTGTTTGCTTCCTTCTCATGCTGGCAGAAAAGAAGCATGTCCACGAGATAGGAGTGGACCATATCCAGATTCCCGATGCAAGGGAAGAGAGTCTCACGGAAGACACGATGAAGGATGTCCAGATAGGCAGACAGCTCATAGGTTTCCTTCTTAGTCACTGGGTTAACCTTCACAGTACAGTAGGGCCAAAGGGCTTACTTGTGAGTGGATGTAGCATTGCGGTGAGGGCGGAAGCCGACTGGAGTCTCAAGCCCGTGATCTTCCACATCAAGTAACTCCATGAAGGCCTGCCACTTGATGGAAAGCAATTTCCCATTGGTCATCCAAGTCAGAGTCCTGTCGGCATCAGTTCCAAGATGAACGGTAGCAAAGAATTGAGCCACCAAATCTGCATCAAAATCCTTGTTGAACTGCATGATCCTGAGAATGTTCAGCTAAGAACACATTTGAAGGGCTTCGCCAAAGTACTCAGGGTCCTTCTCCATAGCATCCGTGTCAATGGAGCGTACATCAACATAGAGATTCTTCTTGGCCTTGATCACATCAAAATAGATGGCAAACTGAAAGCGGTTCCAGAACGGGCGGTTGACCAAAGTGGGATCTTGGTCTTCCTCATAGGGGTTGCGGCGACGCTTTGCCCAAAACTCCTTGGCAGCCATCTCAGTCACAGTCTTTCCCTTTGGCTTGTTGGCAAATCTCTTCGACTGCTGAGGTGGTGGTGGAGCACTTGAGGATGCGCCTGCTGGTGGCGGTTGTGTACTAGAAGAACCACCTGCTGGCTTAGAGGTGCGGTAGCACTTTGACGTTGCACGCCCGGGGTTGACACGACGGACCTACTGCTCAGGATGATCATCACCTGGAGCCAAACACACGACCAGAAGAAACACATGAAAGAAAAGAGCATAAGCCACCAAACGAAACAAAAAGGATCAAGCTGAGGTAGAAAATATTGGAAATGGGCATCCGACGATAGTACCGCAATCTACCCACGGCAGTACCGCTCAAGGTGAGCGGCAGTACCGCTCGTGCGGTAGTACCACTCAAGGTGAGTGGTAGTACAGCTCATGCGGTAGTACCGCTCAAGATGAGCGGTAGTACTGCCCAGAATGGGGAACAACGGTTTTCTACTGCCGTGGTCAGATCCGGCACTACCGGGATGCCAAATTCAAAATTTTATCCTACCAAACATCAATCCAAAGAGCCTAGTAGCAATCTCCATCCACCACAAGCCTCTTCATAGCCAAAAAACTAGAAAACAATGCCTATTGCCCCTAAGAACTAGATGCAAGATCTAGGCAAAGAGAAACCAAGAACGGAGGCAATACCGGCATCCATGGCTGGAGGACGAGATGGAGAACGACTCCACCGGAGGAAATGGAGAGAAGTGGTCGGCAAACGGCGGCCAGCCGGTGCCCTCCCGTGGCGAGGCGTCGCTGGAGCAACGAGGAAGATGAGCGAGTGGGGGCGAATGGGTATGGGGAGAAAATAAGTCCCCCGCCCCAATATAACCCCCAGTGCCCGCCCCTCAGCGGCAGTACCGCTGGTGAGGGCGGTAGTACCGCTTAACCCTCATAAGCGGTAGTACCGCAATCGCAGCGGTAGTACCGCAATCACAGCGGTAGTACCGCTCAGCCGCAAAGAGGACTAGGCAAAAAGGGGCTTAACTCTCAAAAAAGAACGAAAATAAAACGGGAACAAAACACACACACACAAAAACGACAAAGAGAACGAGAAACACACACCTCTCTAAGAGAGGGCGGTGGCCGAGGCCACCTATGTTTGAGTTTAGAGGTATGGCGCCGCGAAGATTTTAACCTTGGGCCCATGACCAACACTCATCTTTGAAGCACAAGTGCCATAAAGAAATGGCTAATGTGAAAGAGTTTGGTTAGTTTATGCATTATGAGGGGAGGGAAAGTTCAGAGAGAACAACACCCCCCCCCCCTATGTCCATGCCTACACCTAAAATAGACAACACGTTGAGTGAGGTGGGTTGTGCAAGGATTCAAGTCACATTGCTTGAATCAATGATATTTAGCTCATGCCTTAACTCGCGAAATATTGCTTCATCCAAAGGCTTCGTGAAGATATCTGCAAGGTTATCATGAGTGTTGACATAGTTGAGCTCGATCTCCCCTCGCCTAATGTGATCCCGGATGAAGTGATACCTAATCTCAATATGCTTTGTCTTGAAGTGTTGCACCGGGTTGAGGGAAATCTTGATGGCACTTTCATTGTCACACCAAAGAGGCACTTTGTCACAAGTGACACCGTAATCCTTTAAAGTTTGCCTCATCCATAAAATTTGTGCACAACAACTACCGGCAGCCACATACTCCGCTTCCGTGGACGAGAGAGACACACAACTTTGCTTCTTGGAAGACCAACTTACCAAAGAGCAACCAAGAAACTGGCACCCTCCGGAAGTGGACTTCCTATCCACTTTGTCTCCTACCCAATCCGAGTCTGAATAACCTACGAGCTTGAAATTTGCTCCTCTTGGGTACCATAAGCCAAAGTTTGGGGTATGAGCCAAATATTGAAAGATTCGTTTGACCGCCACATAGTGACTTTCCTTAGGTGCGACTTGAAACCGTGCACAAATTCCCACACTCAACATGATATCCGGTCTAGATGCACAAAGGTAAAGCAAGGAGCCAATCATGGAGCGATATACCTTTTGATCCACCGCTTTACCATCGGGATCAATGTCAAGTTGGCACTTGCTAGGCATGGGAGTGGACGCCGGCTTGACATCACTTAGCTTGAATTTCTTAAGCATTTCTTGAGTATATTTGGCTTGGTTGATGAAAGTTCCTTCTCTCCTCTGCTTCATTTCGAACCCGAGAAAGAACTTCAACTCTCCCATGGAAGACATCTCGAACTATGAGGTCATGAGAGCAGCAAATTCCTCATTGAAAGCTTTCTTAGGGGAACCAAAGATAATATCATCAACATATAATTGGCACACAAACAACTCCCCTTTGACCTTCTAAGTAAAAAGAGTGGGGTCGATTAGCCCAACTTCAAAACCATAGTCTTGTAACAACTCGGTAAGGTGGTCATACCACGCACGTGGGGCTTGTTTAAGGCCATAGAGTGCCTTATCGAGTTGATACACATGATCGGGAAAGTAGGGATCCTCGAACCCGGGGGGTTGCTTGACATAAACCAATTCATTAATAGGACCATTAAGAAAAGCACTCTTCACATCCATTTGTTGTAACTTAAAGTTATGATGAGAAGCATATTCAATCAACATGCGAATGGATTCAAGACGAGCAACGGGAGCAAAGGTTTCACCGTAGTCGATACCCTCGACTTGGGAGTAGCCTTGTGCTACCAAACGAGCCTTGTTGCGAATGATAATCCCATGGGCATCTTGCTTGTTCTTAAATATCCACTTGGTTCCAATGACATTGTGGTTCCCCGTCGGTCTTGGCACCAATCTCCACACTTTGTTGCGCTTGAAGTTGTTGAGTTCTTCATGCATGGCATTGAGCCAATCCGGATCTTTGAGCGCCTCATAGACCTTGTGGGGTTCGACACAAGAGACAAACGCATGATGTTCACAATAGTTTGTTAATTGTCTATGAGTGCTTACCCCCTTTCTTAAGCTTCCAAGCACATTCGTCATGAGATGGTCCTTGGTGGAGAGCTTGGAAGCAGCCTTGGCGGCACGACGCTCCAATTCCTCCTTAGGGGTGAGACGAGGAGTGGTTACTTGATCATCTTGAGCATCGTCTTGAGCTTGTTCTTGATCTCGTGGGACTTGATCTTGAACTTGCTCGGAGGAGGGAGCTTGACCTTGGGCATCACTTGATGTTACAACACCATCTTGAGATTGATCTTGCCCTTGGTCTTGTTCTTGAGGTTGAGGGCCCTCACTTTGTTCTTCGGAAGCGTGTGGGTCTTCGGTTGGTGAAGGTTCCACTTGAGTAGAACATTGTCCTTCTCCTTCGGCCACAAGGGGTTCCTCAATGGGTAGGATATGACCAATACCCGTTCTTCTTATGGCTTGGGGAGGAATTTCATCACCTACATCACAAGTACCACTTTGCTCCACTTGGGAGCCGTTATTCTCATCAAACTCCACGTTACACGTTTCCTCAATAAGTCTCGTGGACTTATTGAGAACACGGTAAGCATGAGAGTTTGTGGCATAACCAACAAATATGCCCTCATACGCTCTAGCCTCAAATTTAGACAAATGGACACCTTTCTTGGGAATGAAACACTTACACCCGAACACTCGGAAGTACTTGAGGTTGGGCTTGTTACCGGTGAGTATCTCATATGGAGTCTTGTTCAAGCCCTTGCGGAGGTAGAGCCAATTAGACGCATGGCACACGGTGTTGATGGCTTCGGCCCAAAAGTTGTAGGGAGACTTGAACTCCGCCATCATGGTCCTTGCCGCATCCATCAACGTCCGGTTCTTCCTCTCCGCTACACCATTTTGTTGAGGTGTATAAGGTGTGGAATATTGATGCTTGATTCCCTCATCACTCAAAAACTCATCCAAGGTGTAGTTCTTGAACTCGGAGCCGTTGTCACTTCTTATTGTCAAAATCTTTGCATTGTGTTGTCGTTGAGCTTCATTTGTAAAGTCGGTGACGGTTTGTTTGGTCTCGCTCTTCCTCTTGAAGAAATATACCCAAGTGTATCTTGAATAGTCATCCGCAATCACCAAGCAATACTTTCTACCCCCAAGACTATCAAAGGATGGAGGTCCAAAGAGATCCAAGTGAAGGAGCTCCAAAGGCCTCTTCGAGTAGATGATAGTCGTGGGAGGGTGAGCCTTCTCATGTAGCTTTCCTTCAATGCAAGCACTGCAAGTACGATCTTTGGCAAAACTAACATTTGTTAGTCCACGGACATGGTCCCCCTTGAGAATACTTTGCAAAGATCTCATATTGATGTGGGCTAAACGGCGATGCCAAAGCCATCCCATGTCAACTTTAGCCATTAGGCATGTCGCGGTCTTAGTGAGTCGCTTCGAAAAGTTAATCACATAGAGACCGTTCTCGACATGCCCAACAAAGGCTACTTTAAGAGTCTTGCTCCACAAGAGGGCCACGGAATCAATATCAAAGAAAGTGGCAAAGCCCATGAGTGCGAGTTGACAAACGGAAAGTAAATTGTATGCAAGGGACTCAACAAGCATGACCTTCTCGATCATAAGATCATGAGAAATGACAACTTTGCCGAGTCCCAATACCTTAGAAGACGAGGCATCACCCCACTCAACATTGGTGGGCATGGATGGAATCTTTTGCACGTCCACCACCAAATCCTTGCTTCCGGTCATATGATTAGTAGCTCCACTATCGAGCAACCATGATCCCCCATCGGAAGCAAACACCTACAAGAGATCAATGCTTGGTTTTAGGTACCCATTTTGTAATGGGTCCTTTGATGTTAGTAACAAGGGTTTTAGGAACCCAAATAGACCATTCAATGTACTCATAAGGAGAACCAACAAATTTGGCATAAACATGCCCATCTCTAGTGCGGCACAACACATAAGAAGGGTTAAAGTCGCCGGCCTTGTTGGGAAGGGGAGCGTTTCCCTTCTTGGCATCACTACCCTTCATGGAGTTTTTCTCCTTCTCCTTAGTAGTACCCTCACCCTCCCTCACAAAGGTTTGCTTAAGAGGAGGAGGTCGTTTGGCCTTGTCATTCTTCTTCTCGTTCTTGGACTTGGACACGTACCCAATCCCTTCCTTGGCAGCAACTCCCTTTTGGTTGGTCAAGAGGTAGTTGAGGCTCTTCTCGCCTTGTATGCAAGACACGAGACCTTTCTCAAGTTGCACCTTTAGCTTAGCGTTCTCCTCAACAAGATGCACATGCTCACAACACAGGTTAGTAGCATTTGCATTATCAATTAACATCATACGAGGAAAGGTGGCTTTCTCCTTGGTTAGCTTTACTTGGAGTTGATCATGAGACTCTTTGAGGCTAGCATGAGCACCCTTCAAGATCTTGTGAGCCTTGTCAAGTAGATCAAACTCCTCTTTGAGTCTAGCAAGATCAACCCCAAGTTTGGCCTTCTCGGAGTTTAGCACACGAGAAACCACGAGAGCATGATCAAAATCTTTATTTAACTTAGCATGATCATCATTGCGTGACTCCTCAAGAGCCAAACTAAGACCACGCTCTTCCTTAAGAGCATTGGAAAGATCCGAAATCTCATCGGCATAGTCACGACTATGCCCCTCCATCTTGGAGATGGGTATCTTCATGAGACTCGATCACATCATTGGCTTCACCAAGTTGTTCCAAGAGAGCAACAAAATGCTTCTTGGATTTACCCTTGAGTTTACTCATAAAGGAATCAAACTCATTTTCCTCCACATTAGATCCCTCACATTCATCAATGCAATCCGTCAAGGAAGGATTATTAATGATGGTAGTTTTGATGTTGGGAGTTACCTTGTTGGTGGCTTTGGCCATGAGGCACTTGGCGGTGATGCATTGGGTGAGTCAGAGAGAGATAGTCATGGAGTTTTTGCAATGGCAACGGAGGCCATGGCAACCGACTCATCATCTTCATCATCATCATCCTCATGGTACTCTTCTTGAACCACCAATGCCTTGTGAGGGGTTTTCTTGATGAAGTTGCTCTTGTTGGGGAAAGACTTGGATTTTTCCTTTCGAATGAGCTTGCCACCATTGGCTTCCCTCTTCTCATACGGGCACTCCACAACAAAATGACTCACATTGCCACAATTGTAGCAAGTCCTTACATGTTGCTTGCTCTTCGTGCCACTTTAGTTGTTCTTGTTGAAGTTTGGCCTTGAGTTTTTCTTACTCCAAAATTGCCTTGAAGCAAGTGCCATGTGTTCATGATAGGCATACTTTGTATCTTCAGGGTTGCTTTCCTCTTCTTCCTCGTCTTCTTCTTCAACGCAAACATTGGCCTTCAATGCAAGGTTGGGCTTCTTTGCCCTTTGAGAAAGAAGCACCGCATTGTCGGCGGTCTTGTCCAAGATGTTCATAGCCACAAACTCATCCAACACTTCACTTGAGGTCAAAGTGTGGAAGTCCGGCCTTGACGAATGACGGAGGACATGGCCTTATGGTAAGGCATCATTGCCTTGAGGAATTTGCGCTTGATCCAATTTTCATCCGTGTCCTTGCTCCCGTGATCTCGGAGTGAGACCACGAGCTTGGTTACTCTCCGATAAAGCTCACGAGGTTCTTCATCTTCTTTCATTGCAAACTCATCGGCTTCATCTTGCACTACTTCATAGTTGGAGCGTTGAATGCTTGCACTTCCCAGGTAAAGAGAGACAACACAAAGCCATGCATCTTTGGCCAAGGCGAAGGGCCGAAGGTGAGGTAGATCTTCGGGTGGAATTGCATCTTGAATGATAAAGAGAGCATTCTCATTGAATTGATTATCCGCGGCTTCTCGAGGAGTGAAGTTGCTTGGATCATGCGGATGGAAACCTTCTTCAATGATTCTCCAAAGATTAGTGTTCACATGATTTAAATGACGCTTAAAGCGATAAACCCAAGAATCAAAGTCCTCATTTTTCACAATCTTAGGGGGAGGACCGGCATGATCCAAATGAGTGGAAGGAATTGGTCCACCATAAACAAGTGGTGGTTCCACATGAGCAAAGATGTCAGTGCCATTTTTACCACTAGAAGAAGGAGCCTTTTCACTACTAGCTTCCCCCTTGTCGGAGATAGCATCCGTAACCTTGTCAGTGGGAACACCCACTTTCAACGGTGCGGTGGAAATTTTAAGCCCTTCAATGAATTTAGTAAACATGCTTTCAACCTCGGTTGTCATGGAGGTTTTCAATGTCTCCAAGGCCACATTGAACTCCTCACGAGAGACCGAGGTTCCCCCATCGCCCGTAGACAAGATCGGATTCACACCGGAGTGTTCCTCCACACCGTCTACGGTATCAACCATACTCTTCGGGCGGCAAAGTCCTTAGTAAAGAGACAAGGCTCTGATACCAATTGAAAGGATCAATATGGTTGACTAGAGGGGGGTGAATAGGCAACTCAAATTTTTTAACCTTTCTTTGCCAAATTAAACTTTGCATCAAAGTAGGTTGTCTAGATGTGCAATTAGGTGAGCAACCTATATGATGCAACAACAACAAACAAGTAAGCAAGCAAGAGAAGTAACACTAATGAGCTTGCACAAGTAAAGGTAAGAGATGACCAAGAGTGGATCCGGTGAAGACGAGGATGTGTTACCGAAGTTCCTTCCTTTTGAGGGGAAGTACGTCTCCGTTAGAGCGGTGTGGAGGCACAATGCTCCCCAAGAAGCCACTAGGGCCACCGTATTCTCCTCACACCCTCACACAATGCGAGATGCCGTGATTCCACTATTGGTGCCCTTGAAGGCGGCAACTGTACCTTTACAAACAAGGTTGGGGCAATATCCACAACTTAATCGGAGGCTCCCAACAATACCACAAAGCTTCACCACAATGGACTATGGCTCCGTGGTGACCTCAACTGTCTAGGGTGCTCAAACACCCAAGAGTAACAAGATCCGCTAGGGATAGGTGGGGGAATCAAAAATCTCTTGGTGGAAGTGTAGATCCGGGCCTTCTCAACCACTCCCGAGCAAATCAACAAGTTTGATTGGCTAGAGAGATAGATCGAGCGAAAATGGAGCTTGGAGCATTAATGGAGCTTAAGGGGAAGAGATGAGTCAACGGGGAAGAAGGGGACCCCCTTTTATAGTGGGGGCAACAATCCAACCGTTGCCCCACTAAACAGCCCCGCAGAGGGCGGTACTACTATGGGAGACAGCGGTACTACCGCTGGGTTAAGCGGTACTACCGCTCCCTTCGGTGGTACTGCCGCGCAGAAAGGAGGGTAAAGGGAAAGAGAGAACTGGGCGGTACTACCGCGGAGGAAAGGCGGTACTGCCGCACTACTGCCGCAGCGAGGTGTCGCACAATCCGACACAGAAAAAGACCCCTTGAATCGACGGGGTAGGGACCTGGCAAGCCAGTGGTAGTACTGCTGCGGAGTCACCGGCGGTACTACCGCTGCGGAGCAGTACTGCCGCTTGTGACCCCTCATCGGTACTACCGCTGGGTACCACGGTACTACCGCTGGGTACCAGACAAAGCCCACAAGAAGAGAGAAGATCTCTCCATAGAAGCGGAAGGGCTCGGAGGGTGAGAAGCGGATGTGTACGTGTTGATTCCACCCAAGCAATACCAAAGCAGACTCCCTCTTGATAGTATGGTGCCCTCTACGCAACTAGTCCATCAAAAAAAATGAGAGAGCTACACCGTCTTGAATGACACTCCGAGGGGAAGAAATCGTCTCGTGCCAAGGATGAATATCTGAAATTCTCAAAGCACACGATTAGTCCGCAAACACGTTGTCATCAATCACCAAAACCACATCGAGAGAGATATGCCTCAACACACGTGGAGGCCCATCTGTCCTAGTTCATGTAAGAACCAGGACTAAAGGCCAAAGGCATTAGTAACGACCTTTTAGTCCTGGTTCCAAAATCGGGACAGAAGGCCCTTACGAACCGGGACAAATGGCCCTTTTTCTACTAATGAAACATGACAAACATCACATGCAAATCATAAAGTGACATGATATGGCCAATATCGTCTTGCGCCTTTGATCTCCATCTTCGAGGCGCGGCATGAACACCATCGTCACCGGCATGACACCATGATCTCCATCATCGTGTCTTCATGAAGTTGTCTCGCCAACTATTACTTCTACTACTATGGCTAACGATTAGCAATGAAGTAAAGTAATTACATGGCGTTTTCATTGACACGCAGGTCATAAATAAATTAAGACAACTCCTATGGCTCCTGCCGGTTGTCATACTCATCGACATGCAAGTCGTGATTCCTATTACAAGAACATGATCAATCTCATATATCACATATATCATTCATCACATCCTTTTGGCCATATCACATCACATAGCATACCCTGCAAAAACAAGTTAGATGTCCTCTAATTGTTGTTGCATGTTTTACGTGGCTGCTATGGGTTTCTAGCAAGAACGTTTCTTACCTACGCAAAACCACAAAGGTGATATGCCAATTGCTATTTACCCTTCATAAGGACCCTTTTCATCGAATCCGATCCGACTAAAGTGGGAGAGAAAGACACCCGCCAGCCACCTTATGTGTCAAGTGTATGTCTGTCGGTGGAACCAGTCACACGTAAGCGTACGTGTAAGGTCGGTCCAGGCCGCTTCATCCCACAATGCCGCCGAATCAAGATAAGACTAGTAACGGTAAGCAAATTGAACAAATCATCGCCCATGTAACGCCCTCGATGCGGCTATATCTCCCATGTGTCGAAGCACGACTTAGAGGCATAACCGCATTGAAAGCAATGTCGCAGGTGAGGTAATCTTCACACAACCCATGTAATATAATTAAAGGGGAAAGGATACATAGCTGGCTTACAATCGCCACTTCACACAAATACATGAATAAAGCATTACATCATCCAAATACAATAAAGGCCCGACTACGGAACCAAAATAAGAGAAGACTACCCCAAATGCTACATAGATCCCCGATCGACCCCAATTGGGCTCCACTACTGATCAACTAGAACGAAACAACACAAAGGGCAAGATCTTCATCGAGCTCCTCCTGAGCTTGGTTGCGTCATCTGCACGGTCTCATCGGCACCTGTGAGCTGGTTTTGGAAGTATCTGTGAGCCACGGGGACTCAGCAATCTCACACCCTCGCGATCAAGACTATTTAAGCTTATGGGTACGGTAAAAGTATGAGGTGGAGCTGCAGCAAGCGACTAGCATATATGGTGGCTAACATACGCAAATGAGAGCGAGAAGAGAAGGCAAAGCACGGTCGATAAAAGTGTCGGAGTAAATAGCCATGGGTAGCCTAGCCGGCTTCCCCTGGCCCTCCTGAAAAAATTACGAGCTCGTCCGGCTCCCAAGAACCCAAGACCTGGGGCCGCCTTCCCTTTGCCGGGTGTCATCCAGGCTGGCTTCGGGAGGCGGCCCAACCTCAGCCCTCATGAAGAAAGCCATGGGAGGGCCGACTTCGAGAAGCCGGCCGCGAGAAGGCCGACTCCAAGAAGCCGGCTCCCATGAAGAGGTCAAGACCGTACCCTCAAAGTTTACATCCACCCAGCGATGATGAAGCGGGGCGTGGCTACAGTGAAGCCTGCGACCCCCAAAACCCAGAGCACGACCGGCACAGTGCACCGTACGGGTGACCACGACCCGCCCGGCGCGGCACTGTTGCCACGACGACCCTGATGCCATCCATGATGGGCCACCAGCATGGCCCACGAGGCGGTGGGACCCTTCGGGCAGAGAGACGCTCGAAGGTGGCCACACTTCCTCCTAGTCGGCCAAAGAGAGAGCCGGCTCCCCATAGCCGGCTTGCCATCCTCCTCGAAGGAGACGCCCCATTAAGGAGACAAGACACGGTGAGGCCACAGTAATCGCCCGCCGGGCGGTGGTACTGTAGCCACGCCCACCACGACCAAGCCCGCATCATCATCCTAGAGCAACAGTAACCAGCCACCGACCAGGCCCTGGACGGTGGGGCCTGCTTGTTGACCAAGAGGCCGGCAGCCGGCGGGACCCACCAGTCGGCGGGCCCCAGCAACCGGTGCAGAAGCCGGTGAGCGCAGTCACAGATGGCTGGGCCCCGCGCCCAGCCGAATTACCATTGTACCCCCGGGGGGTAGGCCTATATAAACCCCCCGGTGCACCCATGCAAAGGGTTGGACCCTGACTAGTTTTAGACACATAGGAGGAGAAGAAGCAAGCTAGCCGTGCCCTTCTTCCTCCTTCCACCAAAACAGCTCAAGGAGCATTTGTGTAGCTACTTGTTCATCTAGTGATCATGCGGAGACCCCGCAGAGCAGCAGTAGGGGTGTTATCTCCACGGAGAGCCCTGAAGCTGGGTAAAGTCCGCCGGCGAGCTTATCTTCGCCTCATCCCGTTTCCAGGCACCGGCGATGTCTTATTGGCTCCCACAATGATAAGCCACCCGTTGGCATATGTCGCACCTACCACCCGACATTTGGCGCCCACCGTGGGGCCAGGTGCACCGTCGTCCGGAGACCTGTTCTGGACGGGAACCTTCTTCCTCCCTAGCGAGCGTAGCCAGCCCGGCACGCCCGATGGCGCTTGCCACGACGCGCTGCAAGGCGTCACCAACATCTGCGCGGCGAGCAGCCTCGCCGATCTCCTCGACGAAACCCGCATCTCAAACGAGCTCGCCTCCGATGCGGGCACCGACCACCTCGTCAACCTCCTCGGCCAGCTCCATGTCTCCAGCGAGCCCGCTGTGGACCTGGAGTCGGTTGGCTCCACCGACCCGATGCCTGTCGATTCCGACACGTCCTCCTACGACACCTTCCCCACCAACGTCGCGATCTACAACGACCCGCTCCCTCGGCCCACCGACCGCGATACTGTCACCACTGAGGTGATGGTCATCAGCCACGGCGGCCCGGCCGACGAGAGCACTCACGACGCCCCACGCGCGGCGGCGCACGACTTGTCCGTCCCCCTCCCGGCTGACGCCGATGACGAAGCACTGGAGGCACACCGCCTTGCCCTCCTCGCGGAGGGCTGGAGGCTGGCTTCCGTGAGACGCCTCAATGAGGCCTACCAGCGCGAAGCTGACCGCGCCGCCTTCGGCACGCCGGCCCCGGGCGGGCCAAGCCGGGCCGGCGTTGTCAGGCAATGCGGCGCTGTCATCGCCGACGCGCTGGGAGTTGATCGCCCGGTCTATGCCACTCCGCTCGAGAACTTACGTGCCGCCCAGGCGGCCGTAGACGAGTTGGACAGCTTGGAGGCCGAAGAGCTCCCCCACATGACCCGGCACATACAGCAGTTGATTGACGCAGCCGCGCAGCGGCACGAGGCCGACGCCCGCGCGGGAAGCCCTCCCCCGCGCCGGGATCACGGCGCGTCGTCACGGACGCCGACTACGAGCAACACCCGCGGCCGGCTCTTTCTCACGCCCGCGCGCGGCGTGAGAAAGAGCCGGCTTCCAGCCGAAGCCGGACCCGAATCTCCATCGAGCGGGACGCGGATGGCCGTCCCCGAACCATGGAATGGCGGGGCAACCTGCCCCCACCCCGACCTCGTGGAGAGAGATATCCCACCCTGCCGCCAGTGGCGCACCCGACTCTCAGCGGCCGACTAGGTCGCCGCGAAGGAGTCGGCGAGAATGATGCCCGCCATCGGATCGACCGCCTAGCGAGATCCCTGGCGCTAGAAGAAGAAGACGATGTCGGCCCGCCTTGTTTCGGCCCCCGCATCTGCGACGGGCCCTTCCCCAAAGGGTTCTCGCTCCCAAGAGACACGCCCAAGTACAACGGCTCCGTGCAGCCGGAAGATTGGCTGATCGACTACTCCACAGCGGTCAGCATAGCCAACGGCAACCGGCGCATCGCCGTGAAGTACGTGCCCCTCATGCTGCAGGGCACGACGCGGACCTGGCTCAACAGCCTCAAGCCTCTCAGCATCAACAGCTGGGTAGATTTCACCGAAGCCTTCATCCGCAACTTCACCAGCACCTACAAGCGGGCTCCCAAGCCCAGGCAGCTCTCCCTGTGCATACAGGGCCCAGTCGAGTCCACGCGCGACTACCTCACGCGCTGGGCCGAGCTCCGCAACTCTTGCGAAGGGGTGCATGAGGTGCAAGCCATTGAATACTTCACTGCCGGGTGCCGAGAAGGCACCCTCCTCAAGCACAAGCTCCTCTGCAACGAGCCGACTACCCTCGACGAGCTTCTGAACATAGCCGACAAATACGCCACCACCGACTCTTCGATGAAGACCGAGCTCCGGGTAGACGCGTCCGAGAAAGTACTCAGCTCGGCGCCCAAGACGGCGGCAGGGGATTCCGGCCAACGCCAACACCCGAACGACCAGAAGCGCAAGGGCCCTGCGCCGCCTCCCGCTAGTCGGCAGGTGGCCACGATCGAAGACACGCCGCCTGAGGGGCGGCCCGCGCCAAAGAAGCCCAAGGGCGGCCGGCCGGCTTTCTCCTACGAGCAAACTCTTGACGCCCCGTGCAAGTTCCATAGCGGCGCGAAGCCGTCCAACCACACAACCCGGAAGTGCAATTGGCTCACCCGAATCTCCAAGGGCGAAGGGCTTGCGCCGCCTCCGCCTGCCGGCCCGCCGCCTCCGGTTCCACCGCCCCAGGCCGCTCGGCCCGCAGTCGAAGCCGTGCAAGACGAGTTTCCCGACGAGCAAGCATCCTACGTCATCTTTACAAGCCAGCTCGAAGACCGGCGCAGCAAGCGCCGAGAGCACCAGGAAGTCAGCGTGGTCGCTGCTAACCCCGCCGGACACATGCATTGGTCAGAAAAGCCCATCAGCTGGAGCCGGGCTGATCACCCAGAGGTGATGCCGTCTCCCGGCTCTTACGCGTTGGTCCTGGAAGCCACCCTCGCGACAGACAGACGCGCCGCCCGCTTCTCCCGCGTACTGATAGATGGCGGAAGCAGCATCAACATCCTGTACCGTGACACCCTGGAGAAGCTAAGTGTCAAGACGAAGCAGCTCACGCCAACTCGGACTGTGTTTCATGGCATCATACCCGGTTTGTCCTGCTCCCCCATTGGCAAGATCAAGATTGATGTACCCTTTGGGGACAAGGAGCATTTCCGCCGGGAAGCAATCTGGTTTGAAGTGGTGGACCTGGAAAGCCCCTACCACGCGTTGCTTGGCCGACCCGCCTTGGCCAAGTTCATGGCAGTTCCCCACTATGCGTACCTCAAGATGAAGATACCAAGTTCCAAGGGCATCATCACCATAGCCGGCAATTACAAGAAGTCTGCCGAGTGCGCTGCAGCCAGCAGCCGGCTGGCCGAGTCCCTTGTGATTGCCGAAGAGAAGAAAATACTGAACCGGGTCGTGGCCCTGGCCAGCAAGTAGCTAAACCAGTCCCCCGACCCCAAGGAGTATGATGCCCAAGGATCTTTCCAGCCGGCCAAGGAAACCAAGAAGATACCCCTTGACCCCGAGCACCCCGAGAGGTTTGCCGTCATAGGGGCAAGCCTGAATAGCAAATAGGAAGGCGAGCTCGCCGATTTCCTCCGTGAGAATCGGGACATCTTTGCATGGTCCCCCAAGGACATGCCGGGTGTTCCGAAGGATTTCGCCGAGCACAAACTACACGTCCGAGAAGACGCAAGACCAGTCAAGTAGCCCCTCCGCCGACTATCAGAGGAGAAGAGAAGGATTGTAGGGGAGGAGATAGCCCGGCTTCTGGCAGCCAGCTTCATTATGGAAGTTTTCTTTCCAGAGTGGCTTGCCAACCCGGTCCTTGTGTTGAAGAACAACAACAAGTGGCGCATGTGTATAGATTACACAAGCCTCAACAATGCCTGCCCCAAAGATCCCTTCGCCCTGCCAAGGATTGACCAAGTGATAGACTCCACGGCCGGATGCGAGCTGTTGAGTTTCTTGGATGCTTACTCAGGATATCACCAGATAAAGCTAGACCCGGATGACCGCCTGAAGACCGCCTTCATCACGCCATTTGGAGCCTTCTGCTACCTGACTATGACATTCGGCTTGAGAAATGCCGGTGCCACTTTTCAGCGCTGCATGCAGAAGTGCCTCCTCAAGCAACTCGGCAAAAACGCTCATGTCTACATGGACGACATCGTGGTGAAGACGGAGAAGCGCGGCACCTTGCTGGAAGACCTGAAAGAAACATTTGAGAACCTGCGCCGATTCCAAATCAAGCTCAACCCCGAGAAATGCGTGTTCGGAGTACCAGCCGGCCAGCTCCTAGGCTTCCTGGTCTCCGAATGCGGCATCGAATGCAACCCGGTGAAGATCAAGGCCAACGAGAGAATGGCGATCCCTACCAAGCTTCGAGAAATCCAGAAGTTCACCGGATGCTTGGCCTCATTGAACCGCTTCATCAGTCGGCTCGAAGAGAAAGCTCTCCCTCTCTACCGCCTCATGAAGAAGAGCACTCACTTCGAGTGGAACAACCAGGCTGACCAAGCTTTCCACGAGCTGAAGAAGATGCTGGCCACGCCGCCTGTCCTAGCGGCGCCGACTGAGAAAGAGCCCATGCTCCTTTACATTGCCGCCACTAGCCGGGTGGTCAATACCGTCATCGTAGTCCAACGTCCAGAAGAAGGCCGAGCCCAGCCGGTCCAGAGGTTGGTGTATTATTTGAGCGAGGTGCTGTCCGCCTCAAAGCAGAATTACCCGCACTACCAGAAGATGTGTTATGGCGTGCACCTCACCGCCAAGAAGATGAAGCCCTACTTTCAAGAGCATCCCATCACGGTCGTATGCACTGCCTCGCTGGCCGAGATCATAGGCAGCCGGGACGCATCCGGCCGGGTGGCAAAGTGGGCCATTGAGCTGGCCCCTTACACGATCTTCTATCAGCCCCGCACCGCCATCAAGTCCCAAGCACTGGCCGACTTCCTTGTCGACTGGGCCGAGACCCAGTACCTGCCGCTGGCTCCCGACTCCACTCATTGGCGCATGCACTTCGATGGGTCCAAGATGCGCACCGGCTTGGGAGCCGGCGTCGTCCTTACCTCCCCCAAGGGCGACAAGCTCAGATACATGTTGCAGATTCACTTTGCCGCCTCCAACAATGTAGCTGAGTATGAGGCGCTCATACATGGGCTCCGGCTTGCCAAGGAACTCGGCATCCGCCGGATTCTATGTTATGGCGACTCGGACTTGGTGGTCCAGCAGTCATCCGGCGACTGGGACGCCAAGGATGCAAATATGGCAAGCTACCGCTTCCTTGTCCAGCAAATCAGTGGATACTTTGAAGGATGCGAGTTCCTCCACGTACCGCGAGCCGACAACGAGCCAGCCGATGCCCTGGCTCGAGTAGGCTCCACTCGGCAAGCAATACCAACCGGCGTCGCTCTACAATGCCTCCTCAAGCCGTCCATCAAGCCGTCTCCAGAATCCGACTCCATCTTTGTACCGCCCGACCCCGACGCGGCCGGGTCCGGCTCGAAGAACCAAGCAGGCGACCCGGGGACTTCAGTACTCGGCCCGGGGACTGGAGTAACCGGCTTGGGGACTGCCACACCCGGCTCGGGGACTGCAGTAACCGGCCCGGGGACTACACCAACACAACAGCCGGCGGCCGACTCCAGCATTTCATCACCCAGCCCGCCCACCCTGGTGGTAGTAGCCACGCTGGCAATAGAAGAAGTCGCCGCTCCATCATGGGCTCAGTCCATCCTCAACTTCCTAGTGAACCAAGATCTGCCGGCTGACGAAACAGAGGCAAGACAAGTCCAACGTCGAGCTGGAGCATACACGATCGTCAACAGAGAACTCGTCAAGCGCAGTGTCACTGGAGTCCTCCAACGGTGCATCGAGCAAGAGAAGGGCATTGCAATCCTCAGAGACATCCACCAAGGAGAATGCGGCCACCATGCGGCTTCAAGATCACTCGTCGCCAAAGCCTTCCGCCATGGTTTCTTCTGGCCGACTGCTTTGGATGATGCCAAAGAATTAGTCAAATATTGCAAAGGGTGCCAACTCTTCAGCTCCAAGCAACACATGCCGGCTTCGGCACTCAAGACCATTCCCATCACTTGGCCCTTTGCCGTGTGGGGATTGGACATGGTGGGCCCATTCAAGACAGTGCGCGGCGGCATGACGCATTTGCTCGTCGCCGTCGACAAATTCACCAAGTGGATTGAGGCGAAGCCGATCAAGAAGCTGAATGGGCCGACTGCCGTGACATTCATCGCAGACATAAGAACTCGGTAGGGCGTGCCACACAGCATCATCACCGACAATGGCATGAATTTTGCCAAAGGAGCCTTGGCACGTTTCTGCGCCGCACAAGGTATCCGGCTGGACTTAGCGTCCGTCGCCCACCCGCAGTCAAACGGCCAGGTCGAGCGAGCCAACGGCCTCATCCTATCCGGCATCAAGCCCCGACTGGTCGTGCCACTGGAGCGTTCAGCCGGCTGTTGGCTCGATGAGCTGCCGGCTGTCCTCTGGAGTCTGCGCACTACCCCAAACAAGTCAACCGGCTTCACTCCTTTCTTCCTCGTGTACGGTGCCAAGGCGATCATCCCAACCGACATCGAGTTCGACTCGCCTCGGGTAACCATGTACATGGAGGCGGAGGCCAAGGAAGCATGAGAAGACGGCGTCGACCTGCTGGAAGAAGGCCGGCTGTTAGCCCTCAGCCAGTCTGCCATCTACCAGCAGGGGTTGCGCCGCTACCACAGTCGGAAGGTCAGGCCAAGATCCTTCCAAGAGGGCGATCTTGTGCTCCGGCTTATCCAGCGAACAGCCGGCCAGCACAAGCTCTCGGCCCCTTGGGAGGGCCCCTTCGTCATCAGCAAAGCTCTAGGCAATGACTCCTACTACCTGATCGACGCACAGAAGCCCAAGGCACGCAAGAGAGACGACTCCGGCAAGGAGTCGGAACGACCATGGAACACCAACCTCCTTCGAAGATTTTACAGTTGAAATGCAGTATGTATCACGTTAACTTTTGTACTAAGTACGAGACAATAGGCCCCCCGAGGAGGACTCGGGGACTGCCATCTTTTATCTATGAATGAAAAATATCATGCTTATGACCTTGTCATTTCATTTACTTATTCTGTCCGGCACCGGGTTCGACTAGTCGGCCCGGGGACTAACCGACTAGAGTTATATTAGAAGTCTTACCCGCGGTCAGGCAAGTAGTGTGCTGACACCCAGGCTTAGCTCTTGCCAAAGCCGTAGTTCGAAGAACCAGCTGTTCGGCTGGCAAGAGTCAAAAGCAGGAAAGGGTGTGCACATGAAAAATGGCTAGGGACCAACGGACTAATATAACAAGAGCCGGTTTGCCGCCTACCGCCGACCGACTACCAGAGTAGCCGGCCGGCCGGTTTCCATTCACTTCACTTCAATCCAAGAAAGCTTGAGTACTTGCCTCCCCAAAGTGGGAAGGCGGCAAAGGAAAAAGGCTAAGGATAAAAAGCGTACGCGAATGGAAACCAAACATGCACATAATAATATTTACATAAAAAGACCTCCAAGAGGCCAGCATTCAACATAGTTTGAATACACCCCCAATGGGTGGAACTGCGAAAGCTTAAAGATTGTTCAAAAGACAGCAAGCAGGAAAAATTAAGAATGGCGGGTCAAGCTGGCGGGGCGACTGATGAGTCGGGCTGGTCGGTGGAGACGGTTGTGCCGGCTGGAGGAGCGGCCGGCTGGCGAACCTTGGCTTGATCACCGCCTCCCGCAGAGGGCGCGCTTCCGCGCGCCTCGTTGCTGGAGACACGGTCAGCCTGAGGCTGGCCGGTTGTTCCACTAGCCGGCTCGACGTTTTCACCGCCCTCTTCCTCGTCATCTTCGCCCTCATCGCTGGAGGCGACCTCCTCGGCCGAGTCCTTGCTCTCCGCCGGGTTCAGACCGAACCACTCCTCCGGCTGGGCGACGCCATCATCATTGATTTCAGGCGCGAAGACGCTGGTGTCGGTGCACTCGGCGATCGTCGAGGCATGCTGGGCGATTGCCAGCCGCAGTTCTTCTAGCTCCGCATCGGCCTCTAGCCGCCAAGTGCGCAGCTGGTCTAGGTTCAACCCCGGGTACCAAGCGCGAATGAATTCCAACGCCCGCCCGGCTCCAAGACGGGCCGCCGACGCCTTCCAAGCTTCAAAACGACCAACTGCGACCTCCAGCCAGTCGGCGGTCCGGCTTGGGGTGCGGGGGGTCGTCTAGGCGGGCCAGAGGGCGGCCAGCACCTGCGCCCCGACACGCTGGAGCCGGCGAAGCATCCGGTGAGCCGGCTGCAGCCGCGCTTGGATGGCCATGAGCTGCTCCTCCAGCGTCCGATTTGCGTCCGGCGCGATGACGACCCCCGCCTGACGGCGCGCCTCGCGGTGGGCCTCGATGGATTGGGTGGCGAAGGCAGAATAACCAGGAAAATAGTCTGCACAAGAAAACGGGCAGCAGCACAAGTCAAGCCAAAACCCAGGCGGCAGGAGACAGTAGAGGAGCGAGGAAGGTGCTTACCGTCGATCAAGTCTTTGATGCGGCCGAAGCCTTCATCCAGCGCTTGTCGGGTCTCTGCCCAACTCGTCGCCTTAGTCTCAAACTCCGCCTTCAGGGCAGCCTCGTTGTCTTGCGCTTTCTACAAGGCCGCCTTGTGGCTTTCCTCCTGGTCAGCCAGCTTCTTGGCCAGGCGGTCACGCTCCTGGACCAAGTCGGCGTACTCGGCATCCTTGGCGCGAAGGGCGGCCTGCGCTTCGTCGAGCTCCTTCCTCAAGTCGGCGTTGGCCCCTGAAAGCACGAAGGACAAAAGAGAAAACCAATAAGGAAAAAGTCATCAAGGAAGATCCGACCCGACTGCTCAGCAGTCGGCCTGAATCTCGGGGACTACAGCCAGTGGGAGCGCTGACGCGCCCCCACAGGAAATAGACAAGTTCAAGCACTTACTTCGGCTGTTGACCAGGTTGTTGGTCCTCCGGCTCAACTCCTGAGCCTGGGAGTTGAAGGCGGCAGCACGAGAATTATGATATTCCTGAAAGTTCAGAAAAGAGGCAAGAATAAGGTTGTCGTCGAAAAAGATCCGACCCGACTGCTCAGTAGTCGGCCCGAATCTCGGGGACTACACCCAGTGGGTGCGCTGACGCGCCCCCACGGAAGAAATCAAGAAACCAACACGGCCAAGAATAAAAAACTCACCCGGATGGCGGTCCGCGTCGACAAGAACTCCTGGGTGAGCTGCTGCAGCAGGGAGGCTTGCGCTTGAAGCCGGCTCCGGACCCCTTGAGCCGCCACATTCAGCTCGCCCGTTCCCCCGCTGGGAGTCCACTCGGACGTGGCGGTGCTGGCCGCCTCCAGGGCCTCCGTCGACTGGCCAGCACCCGCAGCTCGGCGCGACTCCGGCGGAACCGCGTTTCCCCCCGCGCGCTGATGCGCCACCAGCTACACCTCGAGGCCGGCTCCGCTCGCCAGCTTCCCCCCAGCCGGCTCCTCCGGCGCCGCCGATGATTGGCCGCCTTGGCCCACTCCGGTTGGCGCCGTCGCTGGCGCCCTCTCCGCGAGGACCACGAGGTCCTCTCCCCTCTCCATCACCGGCGTGTCTTGGACGATTTCCTCCGCCAGGGGCAATGCGGTGTTCGGGGCCACGGATCGGAGGGGGATGGCGAGCAGCGGAGGCTGGTTACGCGAACCCTCCGCCTCCGTCTCCGTGGTCGCCGCCTCCGCCTGGGCCTTGGCTGCCGCGTCGGCCTGCTCTTTCGCCGCCTGGGCGGCTGCCCGTTCCGCCGCTTCCCGCTCCTCCCGCGCCTCACGGGCGTTCCGCTCCGTGGCCTCCCTGAGGTCGGCGGCGAAGGCGGAATAACCAGGAAAATAGTCTGCACAAGAAAACGGGCAGCAGCACAAGTCAAGCCAAAACCCAGGCGGCAGGAGATAGGAGAGGAGCGAGGAAGGTGCTTACCGTCGATCAAGTCTTCGATGCGGCTGAAGCCTTCATTTAGCGCTTGCCGGGTCTCTGCCCAACTCGCCGCCTTAGTCTCAAACTCCGCCTTCAAGGCGGCCTCGTTGTCCTGCGCTTTCTGCAAGGCCGCCTTGTGGCTTTCCTCCTGGTCAGCCAGCTTCTTGGCCAGGCGGTCACGCTCCTGGACCAAGTCGGCATACTCGGCATCCTTGGCGCGAAGGGCGGCCTGCGCTTCGCCGAGCTCCTTCCTCAAGTCGGCGTTGGCCCCTGAAAGCACGAAGGGCAAAAGAGAAAACCAATAAGGAAAAAGTCGTCAAGGAAAATCCGACCCGACTGCTTAGCAGTCGGCCTGAATCTCGGGGACTACACCCAGTGGGAGCGCTGACGCGCCCCCACAGGAGATAGACAAGTTCAAGCACTTACTTCGGCTGTTGACCAGGTCGTCAGTCCTCCGGCTCAACTCTTGAGCCTGGGAGTTGAAGGCGGCAGCACGAGAATTATGATATTCCTGAAAGTTCAGAAAAGAGGCAAGAATAAGGTTGTCGTTGAAAAAGATCCGACCCGACTGCTCAGCAGTCGGCCCGAATCTCGGGGACTACACCCAGTGGGTGCGCTGACGCGCCCCCACGGAAGAAATCAAGAAACCAACGCGGCCAAGAATAAAAAACTCACCCGGATGGCGGTCCGCGTCGACAAGAACTCTTGGGTGAGCTGCTGCTGCAGGGCGGCTTGCGCTTGAAGCTGGCTCCGGACCCCTTGAGCCGCCACATTCAGCTCGCCCGTTCCCCCGCTGGGAGTCCACTCGGACGTGGCGGTGCTGGCCGCCTCCAGGGCCTCCACCGACTGGCCGGCGCCCGCAGCTCGGCGCGACTCCAGCGGAGCCGCGTTTCCCCCGCGCGTTGATGCGCCACCAGCTGCACCTTGAGGCCGGCTCCGCTCGCCAGCTTGCCCCCAGCCGGCTCCTCCGGCGCCGCTGACGATTGGCCGCCTTGGCCCGCTCCGGTTGGCGCCGTCGCTGGCGCCCTCTCCGCGAGGACCACGAGGTCCTCTCCCCTCTCCATCACCGGCGCGTCTTGGACGATTTCCTCCGCCAGGGGCAATGCGGTGTCCGGGGCCACGGATCGGAGGGGGATGGCGAGCAGCGGAGGCTGGTTACGCGAACCCTCCGCCTCCGTCTCCGTGGTCGCCGCCTCCGCCTAGGCCTTGGCTGCCGCGTCGGCTTGCTCTTTCGCCGCCTGGACGGCTGCCCGTTCCACCGCTTCCCGCTCCTCCCGCGCCTCACGGGCGTTCCGCTCCGTGGCCTCCCTGAGGTCGGCGGCGGGGTCCACGCGGCGGGGGCCTAAAGACCCTCCAGTCGGCCCAACCATGGAGCCGCCCGGGCCCCGCTCAAGGAAAGGGGCGCTGTGTTCATCAAACGGAGAAAGGTCAGGAAGAATGTTCAAAACATAAGAAAAACAATGAGAAAAGTGCGTCCAGGCAAACGACGACTTACGCTGAGACTGTCTGAGGCTGCTTCACCGCTTTGCGGAAGCGGGCCGCTTTCGCGGCCGCCTCGTCTCATTTTGTCGCCGCGGCGGAGGCTTTCGGCTTCTTCAGCCGGCTGCCGAAGAGGGTCGGCACGGCCCAGCGCTTCTGTGCGCCGCTGCTGGCAGCCGGCGTGGTGGACGAGCCCGCGCCTCGATGGTCGGGTGCCGGCTGGCGGCACGGGACGACTTCTACATCAGCATCATCCGGCCAGTCTTTGAAGCTGGCGGTGAGCCCTGTGCCTCCGGGCTCGGCGTTGTCCCCTGCAACGGCGTCTTCCATGGCGGCCGCCCCCAGATCCGGGTCGTCAATGTCATCCACCGTGCGGTCGGCGGCGTACTGGCGTTCTATCCCTGCCGCCCCGGGCGGCGGCGGAAGAAGGGGGTTCTGCTAGAAGAGCCGACTCGTCAAAAGCCGACCATCATGAAGCCGGCTATCGACATAAAGAGACGAAAGAAAGGAAAACTTACCACAGGCGGAGGATTGGCGCGTGAATACGGCGCCTTGCCGTACCGCCAGTCGGCGCCGAGCTTGCAATTGGCGATATAGTTAACCATGAGCGACACCTCCGCATGAGGCATCTCCCTGGTGCTCAGCCGGCTTGGGTCGAAGCGGCCACTCATCTGGCACATCATATGGGGCCGGCTTTGGAGAGGAAGAATCCGGCGCTCCATGAAGGCGGCTACCAAGTCGGATCCGCGCAGGCCTTCTGACTGGATCATCACCCGAAGCCTGGCGATGGCGGCATTCCCGGTCTGAGACAAGGACCTGGATTGGTAGCTCCATGACGGCTGCCTCCCAGCCGGCGGGCCGGCTACGTAAGCCGGCAGATTGATGTTGTCTCCTCTTGGGGGCGAGCCAGCGTTCTTCACATAGAAATACGACCTCTGCCATACCTTCACCGACTGGATTAGGGGGATGGACGGGAATGGATTGTTCTCGCCTGACCTCCTCATGGCGACGTAGGCTCCGCAGGGGGCGGGCACACCGGCGACGACGGTGCCGAGCTTGCTTTGGAAGAATTCTCCCCAGAGCTCCAGCATGGGGAGCACGCCCAAGAAGCCTTCGCAGAGGGAGACGAAGGCCGACAGCAGCATCACCGCATTGGGCGTGAGGTGATGTGGCTGCAGGTTGTAGAACTCGAGGAAGGAGCGCGGAAATCCACCCGCTCGCCTTCCTCCGGTGCCGGCGAGATCTCCGTCTCCGGCGCCAGGCGGACCCACACGAGGTTGACGCCGGGCAGGCGTCGGGTCTGGCGAAGGAACTCCACATGATCATCGTGGACATTGGAGCCATCCCACGAGCTCGACAGCGCCATGAGAGCGTGAGGACGCGGTGGCGCAGCGGCGCTGAGATGGGAGGCTGCCGTGACGGCAAGAAGAAGAAGGAAGACAAGGGGGAGCGGAGCGGGGGAGAGCGTGCGAACCTCTGCCTTCCCCTTTCCTCCCCCTACTTATAGGCTCACACGACGGAGCCGAGGAGGCGTGGCGTGGGGGGCGTGAGGATCGATCGTGCCCACTCCCCCACGTCCCGGGTTTATTACGCCTTAACGGCGCAATGAAACCGCCACAGGAAGGCGAATGGTCCACCTGGGTCGCAGAAGATCAGCGCTCGGGCCGAGGCCAGGGAGTGGCAGGCCCGGGCCTGCGGTGACGTCCCATCGCGCGCGTGCACTGGCAGGTTTCCACTGCCACGTGGCCCGCGGGTGGGCCCGCAGTCAGCACGCGGGTCAAATGTCGTCTCGCTTGCAAGACACAAGAGCAAAGCCGGCTCCTCAGGGTGAGAAGCTAACCAACCTTCTCGTCCTTCTGTCCGCCTCGAAGCTCGATCAGCTTCGGGGACTACTGTCGGAGTAAATAGCCATGGGTAGCCTAGCCGGCTTCCCCTGGCCCTCCTGAAAAAATTACGAGCTCGTCCGGCTCCCAAGAACCCAAGACCTGGGGCCGCCTTCCCTTTGCCGGCTGTCATCCAGGCCAGCTTCGGGAGGTGGCCCAACCTTAGCCCTCATGAAGAAAGCCATGGGAGGGCCGACTTCGAGAAGCCGTCCGCGAGAAGGCCGACTCCAAGAAGCCGGCTCCCATGAAGAGGTCAAGACCGTACCCTCAAAGTTTACATCCACCCAGCAATGATGAAGCAGGGCGTGGCTACAGTGAAGCCTGCGACCCCCAAAACCCGGAGCACGACCGGCACAGTGCGCCGTACGGGTGACCACGACCCGCCCGGCGCGGCACTGTTGCCACGACGACCTTGACGCCATCCACGACGGGCCACCAGCGTGGCCCACGAGGCGGTGGGACCCTTCGGGCAGAGAGACGCCCGAAGGCGGCCACACTTCCTCCCAGTCGGCCAGAGAGAGAGCCGGCTCCCCATAGCCGGCTTGCCATCCTCCTCGAAGGAGACGCCCCATTAAGGAGACAAGACACGGTGAGGCTACAGTAATCGCCCGCCGGGCGGCGGTACTGTAGCCACGCCCACCACGATCAAGCCCGCATCATCAGCCTAGAGCAACAGTAACCAGCCACCGACCAGGCCCTGGACGGTGGGGCCTGCTTGTCGACCAAGAGGCCGGCAGTCGGCGGGCCCCAGCAACCGGCGCAGAAGCCGGCGAGCGTAGTCACAGACAGCTGGGCCCCGCGCCCAGCCGGATTACCATTGTACCCCCGGGGGGTAGGCCTATATAACCCCCCCCCCCGGTGCACCCATGCAAAGGGTTGGACCCTGACTAGTTTTAGACACATAGGAGGAGAAGAAGCAAGCTAGCCGTGCCCTTCTTCCTCCTTCCACCAAAACAGCTCAAGGAGCATTGTGTAGCTACTTGTTCATCTAGTGATCATGTGGAGACCCCGCAGAGCAGTAGTAGGGGTGTTATCTCCACGGAGAGCCCTGAAGCTGGGTAAAGTCCGTCGGCGAGCTTATCTTCGCCTTATCCCATTTCCAGGCACCAGCGATGTCTTATTGGCTCCCACAATGATAAGCCACCCGTTGGCATATGTTGCACCTACCACCCGACAAAAAGTGTGATCAAGAAGTGATCCTAGAACAACCTACGTCAAGCATAACTCCAACACCATGTTCACTTCCCGGACTCTGTCGGAAAGAGACCATCATGGTTACACACGCGGTTGATGTATTTTAATTAAGGTCAACTTTGGGTTTTCTACGACCGGACGTTAACAAACTCCCATCTGCCCATAACTGCGGGCACGGCTTTCAAAAGTTCAAATCACTACAGGGGTGTCCCAACTTAGCCCATAACAAGCTCTCACGGTCAACGAAGGATATTCCTTCTAGCGGGAAGACCCGATCAGGCTCGGAATCCCGGTTACAAGATATTTCGACAATGGTAAAACAAGACCAGCAAAGCCACCCAGATGTGCCGACAAATCCTGATAGGAGCTGCACATATCTCGTTCTCAGGGCACACCGGATGAGCAAGACGTCGGGTAAGCTAGCCCAGAGTTGCCCCTGGTAGCCTCGGACATCGCTCAGTTGGACCAACACTCAGAGGAGCACTGGCCCGGGGGTTAAATAAAGATGACCCTTGAGTCTGCAGAACCCAAGGGAAAGAAAAGGCTAGGTGGCGAATGGTAAAACCAATGTTGGGCCATGCTGGAGGAGTTTTATTCAAGGCGATCTGTCAAGGGGTTCCCATTATAACCCAACCGCATAAGGAATGCAAAATCCGGTAACATAACACCGATATGACGGAAACTAGGGCGGCAAGAGTGGAACAAAACACCAGGCATAAGGCCGAGCCTTCCACCCTTTACCAAGTATATAGATGCATCAATTAAATAAGAAATATTGTGATATCCCAACAAGTAAACACGTTCCAAAAAGGAACGACATCTCCATGTTCCAACAAGGAACAAACTTCAATCTTCACCTGGAACTAACAACGCTATAAGAGGGGCTGAGCAAAGCGGTAACATAGCCAAACATCAGTTTGCTAGGACAAGGTGGGTTAGAGGCTTGGTTCAACAAAATAGGAGGCATGATAAGCAAGTGGTAGGTATCGCAGCATAGGCATAGCAAAAGAGCGAGCAACTAGCAAGCAAAGATAGAAGTGATTTCGAGGGTATGGTCATCTTGCCTGAAATCCCGCAAGGAAGAAGAACGAGTCCATGAAGAAGACAAATGGACGAAGTCGAATGGTTCCTCACAAACACGACGTTATCGAAACCAACCCGAAGAAGCAACACCGGAAAGAAGCACACAACATAGTAAACAACCAACACATGAACATGGTATGATATGCGGGATGCGGTATGCGATGCATATGCATGATTTGACAAGGAATGAATGAACCTGGCCTCAACTTGGAAATCCAAGAGTGCCACTGGAAAGGGGAGATGATTTCGGTTGAAATCGATATAAAGATCACCGGATTTGGATGCACGGTTTGGAAATGGCAAGCAATTCAAATATGGCACCGGTCTGCGATAAACAGCAAGTAGCCATCTAAATGCAACAAGACAAACATGCTACAGCTCTCAAACATGCAGCAAAATACATGGCAGGGATCCACTCATGATGCTTGACAAAAGATGAACACTGAGCTATGGCTAATTCATCCATTAATAGGTTCAAACAAGCCTGGCAAAAGTGCATTTGGTAAACAGATTTCAGACTTAGTGAAATTAACACTTGTCTGGTATTTCAGATCAGGTAGCACACTTTGGAGCATGAAAACTAGATGTTACAGGAACTTAACACGGCAAAGCAAGGCATGGCATGGAGCTACTCAAAGAGCTTAACAAAAGTCCCTTAGTGACCTTGAGCCAAAAGGGATCGGAAAATACAATTGTAAGCATGTGAACATGGCAAAAACATAATTAGATCACAAACTTAGAGAAAAACTGGAACATGCAAATCAGATATCAGGTAGGCATGTTTACGAGCTCGATGCACTCACTACAGAGCATGTCATGACAATCTAAGCATACACCCATCAAGAATACACATTATACAAGCTAGACATGGCAAGAACAATAACATAGCATGCACAGATCAACTACAACATCCTCGGCAAAATCGCTAACAAGTAGACAATCTGCCCAGATTCACGAAATAGCAAAAGTAGAGCTCGATTGACTCAAGCTAGGGTGTTCCATAATTACAAACAAAGACATGGATGGATAGAGCACTACAAGATTAACAAAACATCCTTACTGATCATCCTCAAAAGAGGCACGGATCACTAGGAAACAACATGAACATATGGCATATTGAAATAAACATATCAAGGACTTAGTGGAATTGCTAAGTCCTTGAAATCAGCATTAACGAATGCACCACTTTACAAGCTTGTGCTAGTCACCACACACCTCACAAAAATACATGGGTTGCACCTCTGGATAGATGGCAAAACATATAACAAAACACATGTAGAGCTCAGGGGCATATCATGCACACAATAATCATGGCAAAAATGACAAATATCTAATTGGAGCAGCAGATCTGACAATTATCTCAAATAGCACTCTTCCAGCAGCATTTAGGAATCAAGATGAACTCAAATGAAAATGATGCAATGAGATGAAATGATGTACTCTCTGAGATGAACATTTTGATATGCTATATGCGCAAATCGGAGTTACGGATGCAAAGTTAGGACATGATGAACATGGGCATATGAATCTGGGAATTTCGGAGACTTCGTGGAATTTATACCTCCGCAAAAGGTCAACGGGACAAGGATATCCGGGACGAGGAGATCCGGATCGAGGGGCCGCGTTTGGTTCCCGGGGTTGGTGGACCTCATCCAGCTTCCCCGGATCCGGCGAGGGAGGAGGACTCCGGCGAGGTAGCTGTTTCCGGCGATGGCCGGCGACGAGGGTGCGGGCGGCGGGCCTCCGGCGAAGGTTGACAGCGGTGGCGCGCTCCGGGAGGCGGCGCGAGGCGACGAGCGTAGAGGAGGCGTCGGATGCGGGCGCCAGCGCGAAGGGCATGGCGGCGGCCGGCGGCGGACGTGGGGAGCATGGGCGGCGGGGCGCCGGCGATGAGGCGGCGAGGCGGCGAAAGAGGCGGGCGGCGGCGGTTCGGGCCCCGCGGGCCGGATCTGGGCCGCGTGGGCCCGCGGTGGCGGAGGAGAGAGGAGGTCCGGCGGGAGGCGACGTGGCGTGTTTTGGTTGGCTGCAGAGGTGGGAGAGGGTGACGTGGCAGCCTCCGATTGGCCGGAGCGAGGTGGCCGGCGGCGGTGGACATGTCCGGCCTGGCGGACTTTGTCCGGCGGTGCGAGGAGGAAGATGGCTAGGGTTCATCCGTGAATTTCGAGAGGGGAGCACATATATATAGGTAGAGGGAGCTAGGAGAGTCCAAATGAGGTGCGATTTTAGGCCACGCGATCGTGATCGAACGACCGAGATGATGGAGCAGGTTTAGGTGGGTTTTGGGCCAAAATGGAGGGGTGTTGGGCTGCAACACACACGAGGCCTTCTCGGTCCCTCGGTTAACCGTTGGAGTATCAAACGAAGTCCAAATGGTACGAAACTTGACAGGCGGTCTACCGGTAGTAAACCAAGGCCGCTTGGCAAGTCTCGGTCCAATCCGGAAATGTTTAACCCCCAAACACGAGAAGAAGGTAGAAATGACCACCGGAGGAGAACGGAGCGCCGGAATGCAAAACGGACAACGGGGAAAATGCTCGGATGCATGAGACGAACATGTATGCAAATGAAATGCACATGATGGCATGATATGCGATGCATGACACGCAAGCAATGACAAGGCAACAACAGCGAATAACTGGAGGACACCTGGCACATCGGTCTTGGGGCGTTACAGCCCACAACCGCTTTGTGTTCTACTCGTGCATAGAATCTACGCATAGACCTAGCTTATGATGGCACTGTTGGGGAACGTAGCAATAATTCAAAAAATTTCCTATGTGTCACCAAGATCATTCTAGGAGATACTAGCAACGAGAGAGAGGGAGTGCATCTTCATACCCTTGAAGATCGCTAAGCGGAAGCGTTACAAGAACGCGGTTGGTGGAGTCATACACGCAGCGATTTAGATCGCGATCGATTCCAATCTAAGCGCCGAACAACGGTGCCTCCGCATTCAACACACGTATAGCCCGGGGATGTCTACTCCTTCTTGATCCAGCAAGGGGATAGGAGAAGTTGAGGGAGAACTCCGACAGCACGACGGCGTGGTGGTGATGGAGCTCGTGGTTCTCCGGCAGAGCTTCGCCAAGCGCGACGGAGGAGGAGGAGGTGTTGGAGAGGGGGAGGGCTGCGTCAGGGGAAGGGTGTGGCAGCCCTCCCACACCCCCACTATTTATAGGGGAAGAGGAGAGGCCCCCCCAGATCCCATCTACAAGGGGGGGCGACCAAGGGGGGTAACTTTCCCCCCAAGCATGTGGGAGCGGCGCCCCCACCCCTAGGGTTTCTAACCCGAGGCGCCTTGGGCCCCTTGGGGGCGCTGGTGGGCTGGTTTCCTCCCCTGTTAAGCCCAATAGGCCCACCGGGGCAGGTGGCCCCACCCGGTGGACCCCCGGACACCTTCCGATGGTCCCAGTACAATACCGATAACCATCGAAACCATTCCGGCGTCTGAAACTGGACTTCCCATATATAAATCTTCACCTATGGACCATTCCGGAACTCCTCGTGACGTCCGGTATCTCATCCGGGACTCCAAACAACCTTCGGTAACCACATACTATTTCCCATAACAACTCTAGCGTCACCAAACCTTAAGTGTGTAGACCCTACGGGTTCGGGAACCATGCAAACATGACCGAGACATCTCTCTGAACAATAACCAACAGTGGGATCTGGATACCCATGTTGGCTCCCACATGTTCCACGATGATCTCATCGGATGAACCACGATGTCGAGGATTCAATCAATCCCGTATACAATTCCCTTTGTTTATCGGCATGTTACTTGCCCGAGATTCGATCGTCGGTATCTCTATACCTCGTTCAATCTCGTTACCGAAAAGTCTCTTTACTTGTTCAGTAACGCATGATCTCGTGGCTAACTCCTTAGTCACATTGAGCTCGTTATGATGATGCAGTACCGAGTGGGCCCAGAGATACCTCTCCATCATGCGGAGTGACAAATCCCAGTCTCGATTCGTGCCAACCCAACAGATACTTTCGGAGATACCTATAGTGCACCTTTATAGCCACCCAATTACGTTGTGACGTTCGGTACACCCAAAGCATTCCTACAGTATCCAGGAGTTGCACAATCTCATGGTCTAAGGAAATGATACTTGACATTAGAAAAGCTTTAGCAAACGAACTACACGATCTTGTGCTACGCTTAGGATTGGGTCTTGTCCATCACATCATTCTCCTAATGATGTTATCCCGTTATCAATGACATCCAATGTCCATGGTCAGGAAACCATGACTATCTATTGATCAACGAGCTAGTCAACTAGAGGCTTACTAGGGACATATTACGATCTATGTATTCACACATGTATCACGGTTTCCGGTTAATACAATTATAGCATTTACAATAGACAATTATCATGAACATGGAAATATAATAATAACCACTTTATTATTGCCTCTAGGGCATATTTCCAACACTTCCTCCTTCCCTCCTTCTCCTAGTTGGAATAGGAAAGGAGGGGCAAATCCTACTTGGACCGTGAGTCCAAGTAGGACCCCCCCCCCTTGGCGTGCCCCCTCTAGGGCCGGCCTCCTCTTTCCCTCCTTCATATACGTGGGAGGGGGGCACCTCAAAGGCACACCAAGTATTCTCTTAGCCGCGTGCGGTGCCCCCTCCACAGTTACACACCTCGGTCATATCGTTGTAGTGCTTAGGCGAAGCCCTGCGCCGGTAACTTCATCATCACTATCAACACGTCGTCGTGCTGACGAAACTCTCCCTCGTCCTCAACTGGATAAAGAGCTTGTGAAAGGATCGATATGGTTGACTAGAGGGGGGGTGAATAGGCAACTACCAATTTTTAGCTTTTCTTTACCAAATTAAAGTTTGCATCAAAGTAGGTTGTCTAGATGTGCAACTAGGTGAGCAACCTATATGATGCAATAACAACAAGCATACAAGCAAGCAAGGGAACAAACACTAAAGAGCTTGCACAAGTAAAGGTAAGAGATAACCAAGAGTGGATCCGGTGAAGACGAGGATGTGTTACCGAAGTTCCTTCCTTTTGAGGGGAAGTACATCTCCGTTGGAGCGGTGTCGAGGCACAATGCTCCCCAAGAAGCCACTAGGGCCACCATATTCTCCTCACGCCCTCACACAATGCGAGATGCCGTGATTCCACTATTGGTGCCCTTGAAGGCGGCGACCGAACCTTTACAAACAAGGTTGGGGCAATCTCCACAACTTAATCGGAGGCTCCCAACAAGACCACGAAGCTTCACCACAATGGAATATGGCTCCGAGGTGACCTCAATCGTCTAGGGTGCTCAAACACCCAAGAGTAACAAGATCCGCTAGGGATGAGTGGGGGAATCAAAAATCCCTTGGTGGAAGTGTAGATCGGAGCCTTCTCAACCACTCCCGAGCAAATCAACGAGTTTGATTGGCTAGGGAGATAGATCGGGCAAAATGAAGCTTGGAGTATTTAATGGAGCTTGAGCAATAAATGGAGCTCGGGGAAGGAAGAGGTAAGTGAGAAGGAAGAAGGGGAATCCCTTTTATAGTGGGGGCAACAATCCCGTTGCCCCCCACCAACCAGCCCCGCAGAGGGCGGTACTACCGCTGAGAGGGGGCGGTACTACCGCTAGGACAGCAGTACTGCCGCGCCAGCTAGCGGTACTGCCGCGCTGAGACTAGAAGGGAAAGGACCCAAATGCGGTACTACCGCGGTGGTAGGGCGGTACTACCGCTCCTGGAATGGTACTACCGCCTCTACAACCATGACTAGTGCCGCAAAACCCGACACGAGAAAAAGACCTCTCGAATCGAGGCGGTAGGAGCCAGACTGCCCAGCAGTACTACGGCAGTGGGGTCAAGGGCGGTAGTACCGCTGTGGAGCGGTACTGCCGCTTGTGATCCTTCGGCCGTAGTACCGCAGGCAGTGCGGTACTACCACTGGGGCGCGAGAGAGAGAAGGGATCTCTCAAATGAGCTGAGGACAAGGCGGAGGTGCCAGGCCCCCAGCGGTACTACTACTGCGGAGCCACGGGTGGTACTACCGCTGTGGAGCGGTACTGCCGCTTGGCTCCTGAGCGGTACTACCGCTGGGTGCGCGGTACTACCGCTTTGACCCAGACAGGACAAGGAAGAGAGGAGAGATCTCTTCAATGGAAAGGAAAATCTCGAAGGGTGAGAAGCTGATGTGTACGTGATGATTCCACCCATGCAAAACCCCAGCGGGACCCCCTCTTGATAGTACGGTGCTCTCTACGCAACTAGTCCACCGAGAAAGAAATGAAAGAGCTACACCGTCTTGAAATACACTCTGAGGGGAAGTAAGCGTCTCGTGCCAGGGGAGAATCTGTGAATTAATCAAAGCACAAGATTAGTCTGCAAACATGTTGTCATCAATCACCAAAACTACCTTGAGAGAGATATGCCGTAACAATCTCCCCCTTTTTGGTGGATTGATGACAACTAGGGATTTGCGCAAGGAAAAGAAATAAAACAAAGAAAACTAAGAACTACAAAATATAGACGGGCTCCCCCAGAATGTGTGCACCAATATAAGGCACGACACACACATTCGGATCAACACTCCCCCTATATTTTATAGTCCAACAATACTAAGCACAAGATATATGAGAGAAGTGAATAGACAGGACAAGCATGCATCTCATAATAAACTACAGTACTCTGAAATGACATAAGTAATAAGGTAGCGATAGGGAGCATATGTCTCACACCATATGTCTAGAACTTAGGTCTCACACCAAACCAAACCAAAAGAAACACACAAGAAACCACAAGACGACTCAAAACACGACACAAGAAGCAAATCCCTACACTCTCTCCCCGTTTGGCAGCGAGACACCAAAAAGGGCATAGAGTGACACTACGACTCCAGGTGATGGGAGGTGGAAGAGCTCGAACATCACATCTCTGCATCTTCATCGTGGGTCGAAAACTGCTCGGCATCGGAGTCGGTCCAGTGGCAATTCTGATGAATCAAGTCCTCCTCTTCAGTGATCTGACCCTCAGACCCACTGGCAATTGTTGCTCCCATCTGACGCATGAGCTCCTTGTGGCGCGTCCTGGCATGCTTCTCCGCCACATGAGTCATGTACTGACCATGAGACTCCATGCAGAAAAGCTTCTTCATCTTGCGCTTAAGCTTCTGTGCCCACGACGGTTCTGCACTAGAGGGGCCAAAGTTCTCCTCATGATCATCAGTAGCAGCCTCACCCTCGGTCCCCATGGCAGTATCAGCAGCAGCAGCATCAGCAGACAGTCCCCCTGTGGCAGCAGTAGTAGATGGACCTCCTGTGTGAGGCGCTGTCCAGTTGTCCTTCTTCCTCAGACGCTTGATCTCATGAGAAACTAAGTCTCTAGTCTCTAGCAGCACTCTGGGATAAGTCTGTGCCCAGGCCCTCTCAATGAGCCTCATGATGAATGGACCATAGATAGGACACTTGCACTCAGACATGGCAGATAGAAGTTCAGACCACATGACATGAGAGATATCCAGGCTCTCTCCAGTGCTTGCTTCCTTCTCATGCTAACAGAAAAGGAGCATGTCCACGAGGTAAGAGTGGACTATATCTAGATTCCTGATCCGAGGGAAGAGAGTCTCACGGAATATGCGATGAAGAATGTCCAGATACGGAGACAGCTCATAGGTCTTCTTCTTAGTTACTGGGTGAACCTTCACAGTGCAGTAGGGCCAAAGGGCTTGCTTGTGGGTGGATGTAGCATTGCGGTGAGGACGGAAACCGACAGGAGTCTCAAGTCTGTTATCCACCACATCAAGTAACCCCATGAACGCCTGCCACTTGACAGAAAGCTGATTGCCATTGGTTATCCATGTCAGAGTCCTGTCGACATCCGTCCCAAGATGGACGGTGGCATAGAATTGAGCCACCAAATCCGCATCGAAATCCTTGTTGAATTGCATGATCCTGAGAATGTTCAACTGAGTGCACATCTGAAGGGCTTCGCCAAAGTACTCTGGGTCCTTCTCCATAGCATCAGTATCAATGGAGCGAACATCAACAAAAAGATTCTTCTTGGCCTTGATCACATCAAAGTAGATGGCAAACTGAAAACGGTTCCAGAATGGGCGGTTGACCAAAGTGGGTTCTTGGTCCACCGCATAGGGGTTGCGGCAACGCTTCTCCCAAAACTCCTTGTTGGTCATCTCAGTCACAGCCTTCCCTTTGGGCTTGTGGGCGGCTTGCTTCGATTGCTGAGGAGGTGGAGGAACACTTGCAGATGCACTTGCTGGAGGCGGTTGGGTGCTCGAGGAACCACCGGCTGGCTCTGAGGTGCGGTAGCGTTTTGATGTGGCATGTCCGGGGTTGATACGGCGACCTTGCTGCTCGGAAGGGTCATCACCTAGAGCCAAACACAATAACATGCAAAACAACCAGAAAGAACGAGCATAAGCCAATAAACTCAACAAAAAGATCAAAGTAAGGCAGGAAAATCATGGAAATTGGCATGCAGCGGTAGTACCGTGACCTGCCCGCGGTAGTACCGCCCCAGGCGGTAGTACCGCCCCAGAGGGAGCGGTAGTACCGCTCTAGGTCAAGCGGCAGTACCGCTCCAAAGGGAGCGGTAGTACTGCTTGAGGCGGATAAACAGTAGTTTCCTAGCACAAGGCGGTGAAACAGCGGTTTCCTACTACCGTGGTCAGATCCGGCACTACCAGCCTACCAAATTCAAAAATAATCCTACCAAACTCTAATCTAGATAGTCTAGTTGCCTTCTCCAATCAACTCAAGCCTAGATTTAGCCAAAAATCTAGAGATGCAACCACCATTGTCCCTAAGAAACAAGAACTGAAAAAGATACAAAACGAAAGAAGGAACGGGGGCAATACCGGCATCCATGGCAAGAGAACGAGGTGGGGATCGATTCCACCAAAGGGAATGGAGAGGGACGCCCCGGAGACGGAGATCCGCCGGAGCCCTCCCGCGGCGAGAGGAGGCTGGAGAGAGAGGAAGAGAAAAGAGGGGCAAAGTGAATGGGTATGGGGGAGAAGAAACCTCCCCCTGCCCCGACTTAACCCCCTGGTCCCGTCCCTCAGCGGTAGTACCGCGCTGGGGGCGGTAGTACCGCTTACGAGCGGTAGTACCGCGCACCACCAGTGGTAGTACCGCCCAGCACGCCACGGCAACTAAACAGACACGGCTTTAGCTCGACGAAACAAAAAAACAAAAACGGCAAGAGAAAAAGCACAACAGCAAACGACCAAGACACACCTCTTCAAAAGAGGGCGGTGGCCGAGGCCACCTATGTTTGAGTCAAAAGGTATGGCACCGCGAAGATTTTAACCTTGGGCCCATGACCAAAACTCGTCTTTGAAGCACAAGTGCCATCAACAATGGCTAAAGTGAAAGACTTGATCAATTTATGCATAATGGGGGGAGGGAGAGTTCATTGAGAGAACAACACTCCCCCTATGTCCATGCCTACACCTAAACTAGACAACAAATTGAGCGGTGGTAGGGTGTGCAAGGGTTCAAGCCACACTGCTCGAATCAATGATATTTAGCTCATGCCTTAACTCGCGAAATCTTGCTTCATCCAAGGGCTTCGTGAAAATATCTGCAAGGTTGTCATGAGTGTTGACATAGTTGAGCTCGATCTCTCCTCGCCTAATGTGATCCCGGATGAAGTGATACCGAATCTCAATATGCTTCGTCTTGAAGTGTTGCACTGGGTTGAGAGAAATCTTGATGGCACTTTCATTGTCACACCAAAGAGGCACTTTGTCACAAGTGACACCATAATCCTTTAAAGTTTGCCTCATCCATAGAAGTTGTGCACAACAACTACCGGCGGCAACATACTCCGCCTCAGTGGACAAGAGAGACACACAACTTTGCTTTTTGGAAGACCAACTTACCAAAGAGCAACCAAGGAATTGGCACCCCCCGGAAGTGGACTTCCTATCCACTTTGTCTCCCGCCCAATCGGAATCCGAGTACCCTACAAGCTTGAAGTTTGATCCTCTTGGGTACCATAAGCCAAAGTTTGGGGTATGAGCCAAATATCTAAAGATTCGTTTGACCGCCACATAGTGACTTTCCTTAGGTGCGGCTTGAAACCGTGCACAAATTCCCACACTCAACATGATGTCCGGCCTAGATGCACAAAGGTAAAGCAAGGATCCAATCATGGAATGATATACCTTTTGATCCACCACTTTACCATTGGGATCTAAGTCAAGTTGGCACTTGGTGGGCATTTGAGTGGAGGCCGGCTTGACGTCACTTAGCTTGAATCTCTTGAGCATGTCTTGAGTGTATTTGGATTGATTGATGAAGGTTCCTTCTCTTCTTTGCTTCACTTTGAACCCTAGAAAGAACTTCAACTCTCCCATGGAGGACATCTCGAACTTTGAGGTCATGAGAGCGGCAAATTCCTCATTGAAAGCTTAGTGAGGAGAACCAAAGATAATATCATCAACATATAATTGGCACACAAACAACTCCCCTTTGACCTTCTTAGTAAAAAGAGTGGGGTCGATTAGCCCAACTTCAAAACCACGGTCTTGTAACAACTCGGTAAGGTGGTCATACCACGCACGTGGGGCTTGTTTAAGGCCATAGAGTGCCTTATCGAGTTGATACACATGATCGGGAAAGTAGGGATCCTCGAACCCGGGGGGTTGCTTGACGTAAACCAATTCATTAATGGGACCATTAAGAAAAGCACTCTTCACATCCATTTGTTGTAACTTAAAGTTATGATGAGAAGCATATGCAATCAACATGCGGATGGATTCAAGACGAGCAACGGGAGCAAAGGTTTCACCGTAGTCGATACCCTCGACTTGGGAGTAGCCTTGTGCTACCAAACGAGCCTTGTTGCGGATGATAATCCCATGGGCATCTTGCTTGTTCTTGAATATCCACTTGGTTCCAATGACATTGTGGTTCCCCGTTGGCCTTGGCACCAATCTCCACACTTTGTTGCGCTTGAAGTTGTTGATTTCTTCGTGCATGGCATTGAGCCAATCCGGATCTTCTAGCGCCTCATAGACCTTGTGGGGTTCCACACAAGAGACAAACGCGTGATGCTCACAATAATTTGCTAATTGTCTATGAGTGCTTACCCCCTTTCTTAAGCTTCCAAGCACATTCGTCATGAGATGATCCTTGGTGGAGAGCTTGGAAGCAACCTTGGCGGCACGACGCACTAATTCCTCCTCGGTGGTGAGTTGAGGAGCGGTTACTTGATCATCTCGAGTGCCTTCATGAACTTGATCTTGATCTTGAACTTGCTCGGGGGAGAGAACTTGACCTTGGGCATCACTTGGTGTGTCAACACCGTCTTGAGTATGATCTTGCCCTTGGTCTTGTTCATGAGGTTGAGGGCCTTCACTTTGTTCTTCGGAAGCGTGTGGGCCTTGGGTTGGTGATGGCTCCACTTGAGTGGAGCATTGTCCTTATCCTTCGGCCACAAGGGGTTCGTCAATGGGTAGGATGAAACCAACACCCATTCTTCTTATGGCTTGAGGAGGAATTTCATCACCTACATCACAAGTGCCACTTTGCTCCACTTGGGAGCCGTTATTCTCATCAAACTCCACATTACACGTCTCCTCAATAAGTCACGTGGATTTATTGAGGACACGGTAAGCATGAGAGTTTGTAGCATAACCAACAAATATGCCCTCATAAGCTCTAGCCTCAAATTTAGACAACCGGACACCTTTCTTGAGAATGAAACACTTACACCCGAACACCCGGAAGTACTTGAGATTGGGCTTGTTACCGGTGAGTATCTCATATGGAGTCTTGTTCAAGCCCTTGCGGAGGTAGAGCCGATTAGACGCATGGCACACGGTGTTGATGGCTTCGGCCCAAAAGTTGTAGGGAGACTTGAACTCCGCCATCATGGTCCTTGCCGCATCCATCAACGTCCGGTTCTTCCTCTCTGCTACACCATTTTGTTGAGGTGTATAAGGTGTTGAATATTGATGCTTGATTCCCTCATCACTCAAAAACTCATCCAAGGTGTAGTTCTTGAACTCGGAGCCGTTGTCACTTCTTATTGTCAAAATCTTTGCATTGTGTTGTCGTTGAGCTTCATTTGTAAAGTCGGTGACGGTTTGTTTGGTCTCGCTCTTCCTCTTGAAGAAATATACCCAAGTGTATCTTGAATAGTCATCCGCAATCACCAAACAATACTTTCTACCCCCAAGACTATCAAAGGATGGAGGTCCAAAGAGATCCAAGTGAAGGAGCTCCAAAGGCCTCTTCGAGTAGATGATAGTCGTGGGAGGGTGAGCCTTCTCATGTAGCTTTCCTTCAATGCAAGCACTGCAAGTACGATCTTTGGCAAAACTAACATTTGTTAGTCCACGGACATGGTCCCCCTTGAGAAGACTTTGCAAAGATCTCATATTGATGTGGGCTAAACGGCGATGCCAAAGCCATCCCATGTCAACTTTAGCCATTAGGCATGTCGCAGTCTTAGTGGGTCGCTTCGAAAAGTTAATCACATAGAGACCGTTCTCGACATGCCCAACAAAGGCTACTTTAAGAGTCTTGCTCCACAAGAGGGCCACGGAATCAATATCAAAGAAAGTGGCAAAGCCCATGAGTGCTAGTTGACAAACGGAAAGTAAATTGTATGCAAGGGACTCAATAAGCATGACCTTCTTGATCGTGAGATCATGAGAGATGACCACCTTGCCAAGTCCCAATACCTTAGAGGATGAGGCGTCACCCCACTCGACATTGGTGGGCATAGATGGAACTTTGTGCACGTCCACCACCAAGTCCTTGCTTCCGGTCATATGATTTGTAGCTCCGCTATCGAGCAACCATGATCCACCACCGGAAGCAAACACCTACAAGAGATCAATGCTTGGTTTTAGGTACCCATTTTGTAATGGGTCCTTTGATGTTAGTAACAAGGGTCTTAGGAACCCAAATAGACCATTCAATGTACTCATGAAGAGAACCAACAAATTTGGCATAAACATGCCCATCACTAGCACGGCATAACACATAAGAAGGATTAAAATCGCCGGCTTTGTTATGAGGGGTGACATTGCCCTTCTTGACATTATTCTTCTTCTTCTCCTCGGGGACACTCTCTCCCTCCCTCAGAAAAGTTTGCATGAGGGGAGGAGGTCATTTGGTCTTGTCATTCTTCTTCTTGTTCTTGGAGTCGGGCACGTACCCAACCCCTTCCTTGGCCACACCTCCCTTTTGGTTGATCAAGAGATCGTTGAGGTTCTTCTTGCCTTGTATGCAAGTCGCAAGACCTCTCTCAAGTTGCTCCTTCAACTTAGCATTTTCCTCAACAAGATGTGTATGCTCACAACACGGGTTAGTAGCATTTGCATTATCAATTAAAACCATATGAGGAAAAGTTGCTTTCTCCTTAGTTAGCTTCACTTGGAGTTGATCATGAGACTCTTTGAGACTAGCGTGAATACCCTTCAAGGCCTTGTAGGCCTTGTCAAGTATATCAAACTCCTCTTTGAGTCTAGCAAGATCAACCCTGAGTTTGGCCTTCTCGGAATTTAGCACACGAGAAACAACGAGGGCATGATCATAATCTTTCTCTAACTTAGCATGATCAACTTTGTGTGACTCCTCAAGAGCCAAACGAAGACCACGCTCTTCCTCAAGAGCATTGGAAAGATCCGAAATCTCATCGGCATAGTCACGACTATGCCCTTCCATCTTAGAGATGGTGTCTTCGTGAGCCTCGATCATGTCATTGGCCTCACCAAGTTGTTCCAAGAGAGCAACAAAGTGCTTCTTGGATTTTCCCTTGAGTTTTCCCATAAAGGCCTCAAACTCGTTAGCCTCCACATTAACTCCCTCAAATTCATTAATGCTATCCGTTTGGGAAGGATGATTAATGATGGTAGTTTTGATGTTAGAGGTTACCTTGTTGGTGGCTTTAGCCATGAGGCACTTGGCAGTGGTGCTCTCGTTGGGTGAGTCGAAGAGAGACACCCGTGACGTTGTTGCAATGGCAACGGAGGCCATGGCAACCGAATCATCATCTTCATCATCATCATCATCCTCATTGTACTCTTCTTGCACAACCAAAGCCTTGGGAGGAGTCTTCTTGGTGAAGTTGTTCTTGTTGGGGAACGACTTGGCCTTGTCCCTTCGGATGAGTTTGCCACCATTGTCTTCCCTCTTCTCATACGGGCATTCCGAAACGAAATGACTCACGTTGCCGCAGTTGTAGCAAGTCCTTACACGTTGCTTGCCCCTTGTGCCACTCGAGTTGTTTTTGCTAAAGTTGGGTCTCGAGTTTTTCTTGATCCAAAATTGCCTTGAAGCAAGTGCCATGTGTTCATGATATGCATACTTCGTATCTTTGGGGTTGCTCTCCTCTTCTTCCTCTTCTTCTTCTTCCACGGTGAGCTTGGCCTTCAAAGCAAGGTTAGGCTTCTTTGCCCATTGAGAACGAAGAACCGCATTGTCGGCGGTCTTGTCCAAAATGTTGATGGCCACAAACTCATCCAACACTTCGCTTGAGGTCAAAGTGTGGAAGTCCGGTCTTTGACGAATGACGGAGGACATGGCCTTGTGGTAGGGCATCATTGCCTTGAGGAATTTGCGCTTGATCCAATTGTCATCCGTGTCCTTGCTCCCGTGATCTCGTAGTGAGACCGCGAGTTTGTTTACTCTCCGATAAAGCTCACGAGGTTCTTCATCTTCCTTCATTGCAAACTCATCGGCCTCATCTTGTACCACTTCATAGTTGGAGCGTTGAATGCTTGCGCTTCCCCAGTAGAGAGACATAACACAATGCCATGCATCTTTGGCCAAGGCGAAGGGACGAAGATGAGGTAGGTCTTCGGGTGGAATTGCATCTTGAATGATGAAGAGAGCATTCTCATTTAATTGATTGTCCGCGGCTTCTCGAGGAGTGAAGTTGTTTGGATCATGTGGATAGAAACCTTCTTCAATGATTCTCCAAAGGTTAGTGTTCACATGATTTAAATGACGTTTAAAGCGGTAAACCCAAGAATCAAAATCCTCATTTTTCACAATCTTGGGGGGAGGACCGGCATGATTCAAATGAGTGGAAGGAACCGGTCCACCATAAACAAGTGGTGGTTCCACATGGGCAAAGATGCCGGTGCCATTCTTGCCACTAGAAGAAGGAGCCTTTTCACTACTAGCTTCCCCCTTGTCGGGGATAGCATCCGACACCTTGTTGGCGGGATCACCCACTTTCAATGGTGTGGCAGATAGTTTAAGCCCCTCAAGAAATTTAGTAAACATGCTTTCAACTTCGGTCGTCATGGAGGTTTTCAATGTCTCCAAGGCTACATTGAACTCCTCACGAGAGACCGAAGTTCCCCCATCTCCCGTAGACGAGATCGGATTCACACCGGAGTGTTCCTCCACACCGTCTACGGTATCAACCATACTCTTTGGACGGTAAAGTCCTTAATAAAGAGACGAGGCTCTGATACCAATTGAAAGGATCGATATGGTTGACTAGAGGGGCGTGAATAGGCAACTACCAATTTTTAGCTTTTCTTTACCAAATTAAAGTTTGCATCAAAGTAGGTTGCCTAGATGTGCAACTAGGTGAGCAACCTATATGATGCAATAAAAACAAGCATACAAGCAAGCAAGGGAACAAACACTAAAGAGCTTGCACAAGTAAAGGTAAGAGATAACCAAGAGTGGATCCGGTGAAGACGAGGATGTGTTACCGAAGTTCCTTCCTTTTGAGGGGAAGTACGTCTCCATTGGAGCGGTGTGGAGGCACAATGCTCCCCAAGAAGCCACTAGGGCCACCGTATTCTCCTCACGCCCTCACACAATGCGAGATGCCGTGATTCCACTATTGGTGCTCTTGAAGGCGGCGACCGAACCTTTACAAATAAGGTTGGGGCAATCTCCACAACTTAATCGGAGGCTCCCAACAAGACCACGAAGCTTCACCACAATGGAATATGGCTCCGAGGTGACCTCAACCGTCTAGGGTGCTCAAACACCCAAGAGTAACAAGATCCGCTAGGGATGAGTGGGGGAATCAAAAATTCCTTGGTGGAAGTGTAGATCGGAGCCTTCTCAACCACTCCCGAGCAAATCAACGAGTTTGATTGGCTAGGGAGATAGATCGGGCAAAATGAAGCTTGGAGTATTTAATGGAGCTTGGGGGAAGGAAGAGGTAAGTGAGAAGGAAGAAGGGGACTCCCTTTTATAGTGGGGGGAACAATCCCGTTGCCCCCCACCAACCAGCCCCGCACAGGGCGGTACTACCGCTGAGAGGGGGCGGTACTACCGCCAGGACAGCGGTACTGCCGCGCTGAGGAGACTAGAAGGGAAAGGACCCAAATGCGGTACTACCGCGGTGGTAGGGCGGTACTACCGCTCCTGGAACGGTACTACCGCCTCTACAACCGTGACTAGTGCCGCAAAACCCGACACGAGAAAAAGACCTCTTGAATCGAGGCGGTAGGAGCCAGATTGCCCAACGGTACTACGGCAGTGGGGTCAAGGGCGGTAGTACCGCTTTGGAGCGGTACTGCCGCTTGTGATCCTTCGGCCGTAGTACCGCAGGCAGTGCGGTACTACCGCTGGGGCGCGCGAGAGAGAGAAGGGATCTCTCAAATGAGCTGAGGACAAGGCGAAGGTGCTAGGCCCCCAGCGGTACTACTGCTGCGGAGCCACGGGCGGTACTACCGCTGTGGAGCGGTACTGCCGCTTGGCTCCTCAGCGGTACTACCGCTGGGTGCGCGGTACTACCGCTTTGACCCAGACAGGACAAGGAAGAGAGGAGAGATCTCTTCAATGGAAAGGAAAATCTCGAAGGGTGAGAAGCTGATGTGTACGTGATGATTCCACCCATGCAAAACCCCAGCGGACCCCCTCTTGATAGTACGGTGCTCTCTACGCAACTAGTCCACCGAGAAAGAAACGAAAGAGCTACACCGTCTTGAAATACACTCTGAGGGGAAGTAAGCGTCTCGTGTCAGGGGAGAATCTGTGAATTAATCAAAGCACAAGATTAGTCCGCAAACATGTTGTCATCAATCACCAAAACTACCTTGAGAGAGATATGCCGTAACAGCTTGAGGGACGTCATCGTGTTGAACGTGTGCTAAGCACGGAGTCGCCATACGTTCGGTGCTAGGATCGGTTGAATCGCGAAGACGTTCGACTACATCAACCGCGTTACTAAATGCTTCCGCTTTTGGTCTACGAGGGTACATGGACACACTCTCCCCTCTCGTTGCTCTGCATCTCCTAGATAAATCTTGCGTGATCGTAGGATTTTTTTTGAAATACTGCGTTCTCCAACACCTGTTTCAACAATCTCTGAAGCATCCCGTTTCAACAGTCTTTGAAGCATCTTATTCTTGCGTTCTAGGTTATGCTTGCCTTGAAGCATCTTATTCTATCTCCGCAACTCCACCTGTAGCTTATTCCTTTCAGCCTCATTATGTCTTGTTCTTTTTTCATCCATAGCAATTTTAACTGCTTGCCTAGATTTCTATTCTCCCATCTCTTTCATTTTTGCATTTAACTCTATTCTATCATCTGAAAAATCAACATATAAAGGATGTGTGCTACTAACAATTTTTCCCGCTATTACAACATTTGGAGAATACCTTAAGGGTTTGAAGGAGAACATGATCCACCAATTTTGAGTTTAGATCCACACCGTCTGTAGGGGAGAGAGAAGGGCGATGTGAGGGGCAAGAGGAGACATAAGAAGGACGAAACAAACAGAGGCATGGTCGCCTCGCCTTGGGCTGACCGTTTTCTTCAGCAAAGGGGAAGGGCATCATGAAAATGGGCCATTTTATGTTTTTTCGAACTGGGTTCATTTTGTGCTTAAGTTTTTGAAGAGGGCCATTTTTGTCGGGTTTCACACACAACTTCACCCAAAATCTAGCTAGCCGCGGCCTGCATGGAGCTGGGCACCGACTTCATGTCACGCCAAACACTCATGTACTATAATGTGTGGTTGATTAATCAATGGGAAAATCTGTCGCGGCTCCATGACCTACTACCTACAACTTCGACAAGGTTATCCTCATGTAAAAATAAAAATAAAACCAATAGTTTTTTGGTTTTTAGCCGATTGGATATAATCTAATGCTAGCACTTCGAAGCTTCTTAAACGTATAGCAGATTTTAATCTCTTTCATGTGTGTTGTGGATTGCACCTTGTTCTTTAAACTCTTTGCTTCGACAATAACTGTTTGGTTGTCACCGTTTATAAGGATACCTGGAACTGACTTTTCAACCACTAACAAATTATATTCACACACAAAAAAGTAACAAATTCATCAAAAGATCTCGAAGCCCTTATGTTTTTTTGAGGGAAAGGCCTTCATGGCTAGCTTTATTAAATTTAAACAACACTTACATCGTCCGCTAAAAGTTCAGAGATAAAGACCGGATGTGAGTCCAACCACACATTCGGTGGATCATCACGACCAAAAAGAGCTAGCGCATGAGCTACCGTATTTAATTCACGATTACAATGCTCTAACGAGACCTTCCCAAAATTAAGAATTAGTGATCTACATTCATCAATAATTGGGGTTGCTACCATAGAATGACGAGAACTCTGTTGGATAGATTCCATGACGATAAGATTGTCCATTTGAATCAAGAATGAGTTGCAGCCGACCGAAATAGCTAGCTTCAAGCCTTCGGCTAACGCAGTCGCTTCAGCTGACTCCACATCCGCTACGTGCTCCAGCCTTGCCGTGTCCGCCGCTATGGATTGCCGGCTACTGTCCCTTATAATTGATCCACACGCGCCAGTGTTGTCGTCAGCCAAAAAGGCGACGTCAACATTTAGAGCTAGCTGACCCGTCAAGGGCCTCTTCCAACAATTTAGTCTAGGTGTTGTAGATGGTTTGTTTGCCGCGTGTGCAAAATTCAGAGCGGGAGCCCTGATCGATTGACATGAACGCGCTGGTGGTTGGACTTCTTCCTCCCACACCAATTGTCTCCTCTGCCACCACAAAAACCAGCTTGTAACTGCCACCATTACCGGTAATCCAACACTGTTCATGTATTGCTTATCATGCTCTTTGTCACACAGAAAGATCTCAATGACTTCTGCTCCAGAACGACCAGGTACAGCTACTGTATTTATCATTTGTTGTAGACCCAGTCCCTTCCACACCTCCTGTGCTCGATTACATTTAAACCCCATATGTGCTATATCCTCTGCATATTTTGTAACAAATCAGGCATTGCGAGGAGCGGGATATATGTCTCTTTGCTAAGATGCAGCAACACGGAATAGCGTCATGTAAACATCGCCAAAGAAAGATTTTTATTTTACTGGGAATCTTCATATTCCAAAGTTTCTTCCAGACTAGGTGTGCCTTAGAACCACTTATACCGTTAATAATTAATAAAAAATTACATGGTCCATCACAAGTGTCAGAAAGCGGAGAAAATTGTTGAGGCCCCGATGAAGCCGTTCGACTAAGACTAGCCACAATTTCCTTTTGCTTCATAGTGGGTAGTAACTTAAGTGTGATAACATGCAAATATTCATTTATTATGTTATAGACTCATATTGCATTGAGACATGTGATATTACAATAACTAGCTAAGTTACTACAGCTAGCTCTCTCCTCATTAACTCATTGCTACATAAGCAAATTTGTTGAGTTGGACCCGATGTTACTGCTGAAGTTACTCCCACCGTGGCTAGTCTAAGGCTAGTCATAGTGGAAGTAACATAAGTAGTAACATACATGCCACATAAGTAAAAAAGGTGTCATGTAGAGAGAGGCAAATAAAGTAACATAATATGTTTTCATCACATAGCGTTTTCCAATGCAAAATGAGTCTACAAAGCAATAAATATAGATATGTATGTTACTACACCTATGACACTTCCCACTATGAAGGTACTAATTTAGACTAGTAACTTATATATGTTACAGTACTATCTTAAGTTACTCCCCACTATGACCAGCCTAAAAAACCGGAAGCCCTTAAAAAAAACTAGAGGAGCTGTGGCACGCACACAAAAAGGCAGATAGGGCAGCTCTGCTTGTGCCTCCCTGGGAGGCAAAGGAAAGCCATAGGCATGGACGGATGGCGCCGCTACCCACACGCACGCACAGACACTTCCCACCCTACGTCACTGCTTTGCTATTTTCGCTCCCCGCCGCGTCGTTTGATTCCCGGCAAACCAAGTCCGCCTCACTAATTAAGCGTCAGCCTTTCTTGGGGAGCAAGATGGATCCTTGAAGTGGCGAGAGCATCGAACGCGGCTGATTAACCAATCCTGCTGTCTCTGTCACATGCTGGTATCTCGTTTTCTGTATGAATTGCCCTATGCAAAGGGTATCTCGTTCCCACTTTCCTTTCTTCAGAAAGATCAACAGTTGGACCCCTGGCCTGCCACGTTTCAGCTCGCATCGCCTCTCGTACCCACCTAAAAAGGTGAAAAATATGATCGGTCTAAGTCACAATCAAGCAGCTGATATTTATGTTGTTCTACCACTGCTTGGAGTCCTATCTCGCGGTCAGCTCCCTTTGTATACGTATTGTAAACAGAAGCAAAAAAAACTAATCTGGGCCGCAGTGTCGAACAAGCAGGCGGTTCATCGCCCGGAAACAAACGACTTTCTTTTTCGGCGACCATCGGAAACAAGTAAGTCCACATCCTGAATCTGATCGATGGGGGGCTCCACGCCAGCCTCTCCGAACGGGTCGGTGACGGCTGGGCCCGGGCCCGGACCCAGCCGGTAAACTCGGTCTTATCCAGCGGGAGGAGCCCACGCAGCACACACTACCCACCCCCCCGGCAATCCCGTGAGCGCGTCGTCGGTCGAGCCGAGCGAAACCGCAGCCGCATCTCGTTTCCTTTCTCCCCCTCGTCTCGGTCTCGCCCCGGTAAAAAACAGGAGCCCTTCCCCCCACCCTCGCCGCCGCGGCGCCCCCTACACCTCCACCTCCACCTCCAGCCCAGGGCTCCAGCCTCCGCACGGCGCGCGCAGACGGAAATAGAAGAGGAGAAGGAGGACACATCGGCGGAACGCATCTCGTGCTCGTCCCGCGCGGATCCCACCGCCCCATGCGCGCGGCGCCGTCGTGGTCCTAGCAGCAGCCATGAGCCTCGCCTCCCTCGCCCGCGCCGCCGCCCGGTCCGCGCGCTCCTCCCGCCCGCGCCAGGCAAGCCCCCACACGTCGTCTCTCTCTCGCGTCTGGGCGGGCCAGGCTCACAAAGGTCTGACCTTTTTTTTCTGTGCCGTTCGTTAGGGTTTCTCCCTGGGCGGGCTCCGGGCGCCGCCGCTGCCGCCGGCCCACGGCGGGGACGCCGGGCCGCTGGGGCTCGTGCGCGGGTACCTGACTGCTTCGCTGGGGAACCCTGCCGCTGTCAAGACCTCGGAGTGGAGGTACCTCCTCGCCAGCCCGCAGTTCCGCAGGCTCTTCTGCAGCGGCTCTAAGAAGAGTGAGTGCCGTCGCGCCTTGTTTTTGGGTCAGTCTGGGTCTCGTGTCTCCCGGCGCTGCTGAAATATGCATCCTTTTGTGCTTTCAGATTACGAGAATTACTACCCCAAGGGGAAGAAGGAGGCGCCCAAAGGGGATGGGAGCAACAAGGATTCCAAGCGTAAGTCGCCGCCTTTCTCATCCGTGTATCTTGTTCGTGTAGAGAAGTTTGTGTTGAGTCCAGCGAATTATTCACTTACGACACACTATTATCAACAAAGTGGGCTTACTGAATGTGTTTGGCCAACAAGATAGGTTAACTATGTACGCGATGATCTCCTTGCCCTATGAGTGCTAGGCAGTTTTGATGTAACAATGGAATGATACTCCCTCTGTACCAAATTAGTTGTCTTAAATTTGTCTAGATACGGATGTATGTAGACACATTTTAGTGTTAGGTACATCCGTATCTAGACAAATCTAAGACAAGTAATTTGGGGCGGAGGTAATAGGATATAAATGGATAATGGATTGGTCACAACCATATCCGATGGTAGTTTAACTTGTCAGTTTCAAGTTCTGCCAATTTCAAGTGTGATGAAATGTTCCAAGCTAAAAAAAACTTCAAGTGTGATGAAATTGCAATTCTCTGATATGCAGAGGAATCCGATACAGATGGTCAATGGAATTTCCAGGATGGTACTTTCAAGCAGCTGCAGAACTTCTTGGGACCTCTATTGCTTTTAGGCCTCATGTTCTCATCCTTGTCTTCAAGCTCATCAGACCAGAAGGAGGTAGTTTTCATACCCTTTCAGCCAAATTGGCCATCAAGTGTTTTTAACCGTTCACTAATATGTTTACTCTGACAAAAAGAATTCTGCGAGATTTTGTTCTGTTGTCAAATATATTTGCTTTTTTGTCGAATCCCTAAATAATTACCATGTGTCGAGAACCCCAGGAAAATAGAAATTTTTTTTGCTACCATAAAAGGACTATACAAGCTGTTTGTACCTGCCACCTCCAATCAAATTTGGAGATTCTTTTAGCATTATTAACCAATAATTGTGATAAGCAGCAGCAGATAGCAGGACCGTATTTCTCACCATGTGGTCTTCTCATGGGTTTGATAAATGGCAGAGAAAATACCCACCCTTTCTCTGTAGATGTTTAAGTAATGTGTGCCTACACGAGATAACAGGTAGCACACTGTGATCAATATGCAATATGTGAGGCGGCATGCTTGCAAAAAGATGTCCATAGAGATGATATACTATTTTGTAGAGTAGATGATGTTTAATTCTACAAGTTGTTCTCTCTAATTAATTCTTGCTTGTACACATGTTTACCTGGTGTGGCGATATGTTAACGTGCACCTTATATTTGTACTCCCTCCGTCCGAAAATACTTGTCATCAAAATGGATAAAAAGAGATGTATCTAGAACTAAAATACGTCTAGATACATCCCCTTTTATCCATTTTGATGACAAGTATTTCCGGACGGAGGGAGTAGTTTTCTATTCTTACCTTCGAATGCAAATGCCAGTTTCAGAACTATTAGTTTTTGTTTTTATTAATTATAATTTTGGCATTCATTTTTGATTTTTATATTTGTTCACTTTGAATGTATGGACGTTGCATAATCTTTAGTTTATTGGTTATGAAAAGATCTTGTACTTGTAATTTCTGCAGATAAGCTTCCAAGAATTCAAGAACAAGTTACTGGAACCTGGCCTGGTTGATCGTATTGTTGTTTCAAATAAATCAGTGGCAAAGGTCTACGTCAGGACTACACCACAGACGAACGGCCAAAGCCAAAATACTGATACACAGATTACGACCGTTGATGTTCCAGGCAGACAGGCTCCCAGCAAATACAAGTATTTCTTCAATATTGGAAGTGTTGAGTCGTTTGAAGAAAAGTTAGAGGAAGCCCAGGAAAATCTGGGTATAGATTCACATGATTATGTTCCAGTAACTTATGTTGCTGAAGTAAATTGGTTCCAAGAAGTGATGAGATTTGCCCCAACAGCGTTCCTTGTTGGACTACTATATTTTATGGGGAAAAGGATGCAGAGTGGATTTAATATTGGAGGTGGTCCTGGGAAGGGTAGCCGTGGTATCTTTAACATTGGGAAAGCAACAGTAACAAAGATGGACAAAAATTCTAAAAATAAGGTTAGTTCTTTCTTGTTCTGTATCATTCTCTTAACGTTCCTTTTATGCTCCATTAAAGAGGCAACTAAAATATTTAGGTCTACTGAAAAGTGATTCTGGAGCTCCAACAGTCCCCATTGTTTTGATTTGCAGTAGCATAGCTTTTGGTTTACACGATATTGGCTGAATCTCCCTGACAGCTCCCTCTCTTTGGTTGGTGCAGGTGTTTTTTAAGGATGTAGCAGGCTGTGATGAAGCTAAACAAGAAATAATGGAGTTTGTGCATTTCCTTAAAAATCCCAAGAAGTATGAAGAGTTGGGAGCTAAGATACCCAAAGGTGCTCTGCTTGTAGGTCCTCCTGGAACTGGAAAGACTCTACTTGCTAAAGCTACAGCAGGAGAATCTGGTGTGCCCTTTATGTCCATTTCTGGTTCCGATTTCATGGAAATGTTTGTAGGTGTTGGACCATCCAGGGTAAGAAACTTATTCCAAGAAGCTCGGCAGTGTGCACCCAGTATTGTATTTATTGATGAGATCGATGCAATCGGTCGCGCGAGAGGCCGTGGAGGTTTTTCTGGTTCAAATGATGAGCGAGAAAGTACTTTGAACCAGCTGCTTGTAGAGATGGATGGATTCGGTACAACTGCTGGTGTTGTTGTTCTTGCTGGTACAAATAGACCTGACATCCTTGACAAGGCACTGCTAAGGCCTGGAAGATTTGATCGCCAGATAACAATTGACAAACCAGATATAAAGGGCCGTGATCAGATATTCCGCATATATCTTACAAAACTTAAACTGGACAATGACCCAACATATTTTTCACAAAGGCTAGCTGCTTTGACACCTGGGTTTGCTGGAGCTGACATTGCGAATGTTTGTAATGAAGCTGCTTTGATTGCCGCAAGAACCGATGAAACTCAGATTACAATGCAGCATTTTGAGTCTGCAATTGATAGGATTATTGGTGGTTTAGAGAAGAAAAACAAGGTAACATGATAGAATGCTATTTTAATCATTTGTGAGTAGAGGGGCAACACTTCATGTTCCATTGCGACCAATGAAACCAAAGTTGTAGGGTAAATTTTGCCAATTTCTTTCTCGTAATAGTATTACTGTTGCAAACGGATACGCAACCTAAGAAAGTTGATACATGCCTGATTTACACACTTTCTTGTGGAGAAAATTCACACATTACTCTGTCACTTTGTTTATGATGCTTTCATGTGAGCAAATAGGATGTTCTTTTTATAGTTTATATCGACTGGGCACAATGGCAATGATGTTCTTGGTGGGCCAAGAACATGGAATAAAAAGTGTGGCTCGGTTTCTAGCAGACGTCTGCTAAGTGCAATGGAAATATGAGCGGTCATCTTTTGCATGGGTACTCGTAAGCAAATGTTTTAGATGTTGAATTAATAAATAAACAAAGGCAAGAGCGGCACGAACCTACAGTTCTACATGTTGTAGCTCGATTTCTAGCAGAAGTCAACTAAGTGCTCTGGAAATACGATAAACCTAAGTAAATGTTTGAGGGGTTGAATTAATTAAATAAACAAGGGCAAGAGAGGGCACAAACCTACAGTTCTACATGCACTGGCATACCTCATGCTCCATTTTGCGACAAAGTTGGATCACAAATTTATTAATTGGAGGATTGTCTGCAGTACACTTTACATGGGAGTGCCCTAGCTATTACATTTTTTTTGTTTATTACACAATGCAACTTGTTTTGTATAGAAACTTGTTATATCTTATATTTCCCTTGATGTTGATTCTGGCCTCTACATGTCACTTGATTGCAGGTAATTAGCAAACTGGAGCGCCGTACTGTTGCTTACCATGAAGCTGGGCATGCTGTTGCCGGATGGTTTTTAGAACATGCAGAGCCTCTTCTGAAAGTGACAATTGTTCCCCGTGGAACAGCTGCTTTAGGCTTTGCACAGTATGTACCAAATGAGAATCTTTTGATGACAAAGGAGCAGCTCTTTGATATGACATGCATGACGTTAGGTGGCCGAGCTGCAGAGGAGGTATGCCCTTCCCTATGTATTTTTAGTGATGAAGATTTTTGTTAAATATCTTAGATTCGTTTGCATCCCTCGAAATCTGTACTATTTAGCTCCATTGGTGGATTGTCTCCATCACTAAAGCAGCTGTTCAAGTGAATATGTGGGTTTTGAGTAGAATGAATGCATGGTCATTTCTGAGTGCTGCATCTGACAAGATCAGAAGACAGTAATTCTACTCCATGCATCCATTCATGCATGGAGTAGTTGTTAGGTTAATCATTCACCACTTCCATTATGGTGAATCTGTGAATATGCACAATGTTACCACAATTTGACGGGCCTAGGTAAATCAAAATATTTTACTGTTATCCGCTTCGAAAAAAAATACTTTACTGTTATCACGAGTTTCTCGACATACACCACTGCATGGTATGTTGACATTTATTCTACATGCAGTCCAGGCATCTTTTCTTTTTAAATATGGATATGCAACCTAAGGTTACTGCATAAAATACATGTTTATACGCCATAATTAATATCCCCTGTATCAAGCCAACGCCTCGTGTAGTGTTGTATTTTTGTTCACTATACATGGCATGGATGGCTGTGAAATTATTCACAATATTGCCGATGAAAGTGCACTAATGGAAAGGCTTTGTTTGTGTTCTTTTATTCAGGTTTTGATTGGAAGAATCTCGACTGGTGCCCAGAATGATCTGGAGAAAGTTACAAAGATGACATATGCGCAAGTTGCTGTGTATGGTTTCAGCGATAAGGTTGGTCTTCTATCCTTCCCCCAGCGGGAGGATGGCTTTGAAATGAACAAGCCTTACAGCAACCAAACCGCATCCATCATCGATACTGAGGTGAGGGAATGGGTCGCCAAGGCCTACAAAAGGACAGTTGAACTGTTGACGGAGAAGAAGGAACAAGTGGCTCTCATCGCTGAGTTGCTGCTGGAGAAGGAGGTCCTCCACCAGGACGATCTGACCAGGGTACTAGGAGACCGCCCCTTCAAGGCAGCAGAGCTAACAAACTACGACCTCTTCAAGCAGGGGTTCCAGGACGAAGATGGCAAGACCACAGAGCCCGCCAAGAACGCCGAGGTGCCCGAAGACGATGGGCCGGCTGCCGCGCTTCCCGACGTCGTCGTGCCGACGTAGAAATGCAGGGCGACATCTACCCCGCTGTACATCGCATGCTCTCATCCGATAGATTCTGGTTTTGTTGTTGCAGCATAAGAAAAAACTGTATAAATCAGCGCCCTCGTCTAAAAATCAGCCATGCCGGTTTTATCTATTAGCTGGAAGGGATGCAGTAGGCTTTCCGCAGCTGGCGTGGCCCTGTTGTTCTTCAGCACGATGAAGCTGCTGGTCGAGGTTCATGCTCTGAGCTTGTATTGGCGTCGCCAGACGTTTTTGACGGATCCTGTATTTCTCATGATTTTACTATAAAGAAGATTTCGTCGACCTGAGTTAGAACCTTCTTATCTTCAGCCAAAGGTACACAGCACGGACTATATTTTCTTGAGATGATGTGTTTGGTATCTACAGTAGCTAAGTACTTTGGTCGACAGTAGTCAGCTCGTACTACAGTGGAACCTATGTGTAGTTCAACGCAGCGTAATCAACTAATCATAGCCTATAGACATAACCGTGGCATCCTGTCAATCTACCTTTGCTGGACACCACATTATCACATGTAGCCAAGTAGGGGTTGTGCGCGTTCTCTAGAAAAAGGGTTGTCCAGTGAGTGCATTAATGCTACCAAACAACGACCTAATAATAATAGTGGACGGACGCTATCTGAATCTGATTAGATTGCATCTACTGTATATCTATTTCATGCACGCACACGCGCTGAAAAGCGGCTTGGGAAAAAGGAAAGGCGGCTGGAAAGGCAAAAGGGAAGAAAATGCATGGCGCGGCGAGCAAGCAAAACCGGGTCCCCTTCCTCCCTCCCAGTCTCCCACGGGAGGAGGCTTGGAAGAAGAGGAAAAGACACGAGCGTGACTGTGTGATGTGAGTACCAGCTAACCATCACGCACACCCGGCACACGGAGGAGGACCCTATCTATCTACCTAGCCCGCCCCCGCCTCCGTGGCCATGTAATTCAGCTGGACCCAGTATGTTGTCAGTACTAGTGCTTATAAAGGATCTAATTATGTATGGAAGTTCCAGTTTAGTGCTTAGGTCTAAGAGCTATATCTGATGGAACTTTTGCAGGAAATGGGAGTTTCCTAAGAAGAAATGAATTAGTGACATTGGTATTACGATGCAATTGGTGTTATCAATTAAGAAGAAAGAAAAGGAAAAGGAATAAAACAAATAACGAAAAAAATTGCACACAATTTACACAGAAATGACACATTTTTATAATATGCAAGAATAAACATATAATAGTGGATTTTTCGCAAAAAATAAGTTTGTGAGAAGAAATAAATTAGGGACATTGATATTGCCCTTAAAGAAGAAATAAAACGCAAAAAACTAAAACAAATCAAAATAATGGCATTGGTAACACCTTTTCAGAAGAAAGAAAAATATTTCTTTAAACCATACTAATGAGGTTTTATAAGGAAGAATAAATTAGTGACATAGGTACTACCTTTGATAAGAAACAAAATAAAAAACTAATTGAAATAACCAGGTTTTAAAAGCATGGCTAAATTAGTGGCATTGGTATTACTATTTAATTAGAATGAAACTAAATTAAAAACTAAACAAAATAACACCAAAATTTTAACATGAATTGCGCTTTGTTATAATATGCAAGAATAAACATATAATAGTGTAACTTTTGGAAAAGTAGAAATTTTTCTAAAGAACAAATGAATTAAGCATTGGTATTTGATCCATGGCGTCCCTACTACTCCAAATCAAAATAATAACGTTTTCTAAGAAATAATGAATTACTGGTAATGAAATTACCATAAAGAAAAAAATAAAACAATATAAAACTACAAACAATTTATGCAGAAATAACACTTTTATAATATGAAAGACTAAGCACATTATTCTGAAAATTTCACAAACAATGAAGTCGCCTAAGAAGGAATTAACTAGTGGCATTAGTATTAACCTTCAATAGAAAAAAAATGACAATAAAGCTAAAACTAAATGAAAATAATGAAGTTTCTAAGGAAGAATGAGCTAATGGCATCGGTATTACACTTATGTAGAAAGAAAAGAAAAAGGAACAGAAATAATGACAAAATTTGCACCTAAATTGCGCTTTTTCAAAATATGCAAGAATAAGCATATAATAGTGAAATTCTGCACAAAAAAAGGATTCTTAAGTAGGAATGAATTAGTGGTATTTGTATCACCCTTCAAGAAGAAATAAAATAAATCAAAATAATGAAGTTTCTATGGAAGAATAAATTAGTAGGTTTTGTATTAGCATTTAAGAAAAGAAAATAAAAAATAAAACAAACAACAACATAATTTGCACACAATTTTCACAAAAAAACACTTTTTCAAAAATATACAAGAATAAACATATAATAGTGCAATTGTTGCAAAAACAATTCCTTAGGAGGAATGAGTTAGTGGCATTGGATTTACTCTTGAAGAAGAAACAAAATGAAATAATAACTAATTTTTTGGAATAAGGAACAATGAATCAGTAGCAATAGTATTACCCTTTAAAGAAGAAAGATAACAATTTTAAAAAACATGCACACAACTTCAATCTAAAAATGCACCTTTTATAGTATGCAAAAAACATATAATAATTTTCACACATATTGCATATTATTTATGTGTATATGTTTACATTCACCCAACATCCCAATAATACACAAAAAATAAAAAATAAAAATAAACTAAAAATAAAAATAAACTAAAAATAAAAATAAAAAACAAAAGCAAAAATACACAAAACAGAAAAGCATAAAATAAACAGACTGGAAAGAGAGGAGGCTGGAACGTACAGTTAATGGGCTTCGACCCAGTAGCAAATTGACTGACCCAAATATAGTGTGAGTTGAAAAAAAACAGGCCCAACACAAAAACAGCACAGCCAGAAAAAAAAAACTCAGCACAAATCTCAGAGCAAAAATAAATGGCCAAGAAATTGACTGATCCAAATTTTAAATTCAGGCAACTTGCAAGTAGCAAGTGTTTTTTGCAAAGACATGTTACTTCTAACGGCAAGATGCAAATGTTCCAAAGGGCCATATATAAATGCTTCAGTGGCTTGATCATGGCCATTTATTTCAGGTCTGACGCACCATGCAGCCCTGGAGCAGTGTATCATCCCATGCATGGTAGCACTGGATACTCTGAGATAGCGCGT